>JAQSUU010000402.1:17500000-18750000 GCA_038087645.1 Saccharum hybrid cultivar R570
CGTTGAGGACGAGGGTGCGGTCGGTGATGACTTCGCCAAGGGCCGTGAGATCGTCGGCCATCTTCTTCAGCTTGCGGCAGTACTCGGTGACAGAGAGGGCGCCTTGGATGAAGTTGCGGAACCGCGTCTCCAGCTGAATGGAGCGGGCCTCGCGGTTGCCGAGGAACTGCGACTCGACGGCGAGCCAAGCGTGCCGTGCGGTGGAGCCCCGAGCGGAGATGATCTCGCCAAGATCATCGGTGAGCGTGGCGACGATCCAGGATTTGACGACGCAGTCCATCCGGGCCCAATCGGGAGAGACCGGGTCTGGAGGATCCTCGCAAACATGGTTCTGAAGCGAGAACTTGCCGAGGATGAGCTGAAACTGATCACACCAGCGGTTGAAATTACCAAAATCGACATCGAGGATGGTGGTGACGTGGTTCCGGATGTTGCTGACCGCCACGGCCTGAGAGTGGAGTTGCAGCAGGGCCACGGCTTCGTGGTGAAGCATGGCCGCGCGAAGGTCGGGCGGTGCAGAAGTTCCTCCAGGGACGGGCTCGGGCGGTGGAGTCGCGATGGCGGCCGCCCGCTCCCTGGCGGCGCGTGCAAGGGCTTCGCTGGCGCGCTGGGCCGCGTCGTCCCTTTCCTTGGTCGCGGTCGCGGCCTCCTACTCTGCTTCGAGGGCACGGGCCAGAGCGGCGTCGCGCGCGGCCGCACGCTCGCGCTCCTGCTGCTGAGCGGTGGCGGCGGTGGCGTTCGCCTGCTCCTGGGCAAGCCGCTGGGTGACCGCGTCACCTTGGACAGGGGCGGACGAGTTGTCGTCGAGGCCGTCTCCGACTGTAGGGGTGTTCGACATGGCGGGGCGGCCTGGCCGTTCGTGCGTGGAAGAGGGAGTCCCGTCCGAGCGTGCGGCGCGTCGAAGGAGTCCCGTCCGCGCGTGATGTCGTCCGCGCCGGAGGAGTCCGATCGTGCGCGCTTGATGCCGCGTGGAGGAAGGCCGACCGCGCGCGTGTCGAAGGAGTCCCGATCCGCGCGCGCCGAAGCCTGGTCACCTGGATCGCGCCTGGGCCGGTCCGGCTGTAGAGGCGACGCGCGAGCAGAGGAGTCGCGGCGCGGAGTAGAGGAATCGCGCGCGAGCAGAGAAGCGGCGCGCGGGAGGGATGCGCAGCCGCGGGCAGCGGAAGTATCTAACCTAGCTCTGATACCATGTAAGAGAACGAGTCTCAATTGTTGTATTCAATCTTAGAGACGCAAGTACATATAGGTAGCCTGAAGGCTTCCTGACCAACCATGCCTACGAGCCAGGTCTCCTCCATGCCTACAATTACTCACACTCTAACAACACCAAGACCGGGTGCTCACACACTAAACATAGGTAGTGCCAGGTCTCCTCCATGCCTACAATTACTCACACTCTAACAACACTAAGACCGGGTGCTCACACACTAAACATAGGTAGTCTAACAGCGGGGAAACCATGGAGATCAGAGGCTTTGGGAGCTTGCAGTGGCACTGGCAGATCTGTTGAGGAATGGTTGTGAACTGAAGGCCACCAATGTGTGGGATCATTACCTCGACATGAACTCGCCACTGTGCATACTTGTTGCCCGACGCCTTTGCTAGCTGATTCAGACTCACCGTAGTGCTACTTGGGCTTGCAGTCATGAAGAGCTGGAGCCTCAACCTAGGCCTTGCACCCACTGCCTGAGCAGACCACCTCAAGGCAGGCCTCATGGCTGCTGGCTGAACTTGCCGCTCCAACAGGTTCACAGCTAGCAGGCTTGCTGCCTCTGGCCACGCTCGATGTGTGAGACAGTGAGAGAGTCTCGAAGGGAGGTAAAGAGACGGGTCACTGGAACTTCCATTGGAAAATTAGTGTAGTCCACTGAGGTGACTATTTTTTCCAGCCAAAAAGCTCAAATATAGGTGTAAAATTATTAGATTTATAACTCATCCAAACATGTTTTTTAGTGTGGCCTATAAAAATTGCTTGAACTGTATTTTAAACTGGTATTAGCCCCTAAAACCGGTTAAATTTTAACTAATGCAATTTTCATGCTTGCGTATTTGTTTCCCGTTGTACAGGTTCTGCTGACCTGACAATAACATATAACTTTTTTCAGAATGATGAAAAGTATAGCTGCAGTGAAACTGGCTATCGCCTGCCCTTGAAATGTGTAGAGGCACAAAATGCTACAAAAGAAGGAAACAAGAGCAAGCAGAGGAAGATATTGGATGATGCATCCACATCAGGTGGCACAAAATCCGCATCAGGTGGTCCAAAGCATTATATTACTTACAGAAGTTGTGCGCCATTGGTTGGAGAAGAGAAGTTATCTGTTCTTGGTTTTGAGGTATTAAAATTGCAAAACTTTTCTCTTCAATTATTACATATATTGTTGGACTTCTATCATGAATTCTTTATTTACTCGATAATGTTACTTGTTTTTCCTAATGTTAATGCGTCGGGAGCTCTCGGCACTGAGGCTACGGCAAATGCAGCTGCAGCCGCAGCCGCCGCCATCACAGCCGAGCAGGTTGGATACGGAGTGAGACCAAAGAACTGATAGGGAGAAATAAAAGTAGAAGATAACTGCGGAAAAATCTTAGTAAATTGAGAAGCATTTCTGGGCTAATTTCATTATGCTTGCAAAACTGGGCTCTGAATCTTGCCCTTAAACATGCAAGCAGACCTTACCTTTTCTTTGTAGCTGCGATAGTTGATATCTAGAGCTTTTTGTTCTGAGCATGCTTTTTGATAAATTCCAAATACTTGTGAAATTGAAACTTCCAAGTGAAAGGCATGCCTGTGTAGTTGTGTACTGTAAAAGTGCAAAGCATGTGTTGCACTACCTTTGTAGTTGTAGCACAATCTTGCTCGTTCTTCTGCACTAAAAATGTAACATCCTGTTGATGGCTTGTTTTCTTTTTAATCTTCATTTGTCAATGGGAATCCAAGACATTTATTTTTGTTTCTTAAAGCATGAATCATAAAGTTATGTTCTTCTCCAGGTAATGATGGCCGGGATGTTGCTAGTAAGTGGCCCGTTTGTATATTACCGGAAACGACGTACAAATCTTATGCAGGGAGCTGCAAGAATCCCGACAAGTGATCCTAGGTTCTAGTATGGTATAATAACGGATTGCATACTTATGTTGATTTGGTGTATCTTTCTTGTGATTTTGCCCCTTATCATTGTACTATTGTATTTTACACATGTAATTCTGGAAAAGGCAAACAGCTTGTTAGGTCTCACAGGAGTAGGAACCACAGTGGTTAGTCTCATCGTTCCTGGTTTACTTGGGTCAAATCTCTTATGCTACATATTCAAATTTATGGTTTTGTTGCCACAAAAAGTTGCTCTAACCGAAGAACAACTTTGTTGATGTTGATAATTCATGCGACCAATGCAATTTATTTTTCTGAAAGCTGCAATGCTTAAGTTGAGTACTTGATGGGGGAATGATATCTTGAATATTATAGGTTGGACATGTAAAACTGTATTTTTCTGGTATATCAGCATACACTGATCAGTACCTTCTGTATAATCCTTGTCTTTCGCTGGGAAACATATTTTCATTAACGTCTAATATAGATTCAAATTTTAACAATTTTGTTTTGTTTCTTGTATTCACGTCAAGTGTTAAGACTTAAGACCTATGTTTTTTTTTTGAAACGGACCTAAGACCTATGTTGATCCTGTTGCAAATCGTAACAGTTTATTTCACATTTGAAACCAGGTAATTTACCAAATTTCAAAGAAAACTGAGTTCCCTTTTAATTACAGCATTTCAAACAAGGACATGATCACACAAGTACGCAGTAGAACTTCAAAAATTCCCAAATGGTAGTGCAAGTATGCAGTAGAACTAAGGGTGTGTTTAGTTCTTCATTTCACCTAAAAAATTTTAGGTTTTGGCCTATTATTTTGCAAAATGAAACTAAACACCATGCAAAATTTTTAACAAAAAGGTATCAATTCTCCATTTTGGATTTTGGCCTCTTGAGGAAAAAAAACCAAAAACCCTCACTCACCCCATGAAAAATTTGATATTTTGGATGGAACTAAATACATTCATGAAAATTTTGGCATTTTGCATTTTATCATTCCAGTTGACATTTTGTATTTTGCATTTCATAGGAACTAAACACGGCCTAAAAAAATTCCCAAATGGTACTGCTAGAATATAGGGTGTGTTTAGTTCCCCATTTCACCAAAAAAAAATTAGGTTTTGGTCCATCATTTTGCAGAATGAAATAAACACCATGCAAAATTTTTGGCAAAAAGATATCCATTCTTCATTTTGGATTTTGGCCTCAAGAGGCCAAAAAGCTAAAAAGCTCTCGACCACTTCATGAAAAATTTGGCATTTTGGATGAAACTAAACACACCCATGAAAATTTTAGCATTTTGCATCTCATCATTTTAAAGTAGTTGATATTTTGCATTTTGCATTCCACGAGGAACTGAACACAGCCATAATATAATTACAGAAATCAGCAGGGTCTCTTGTGCAAACACCCATCAGCCAATTCCCCATCGAGACATCGGCCCGTCCACACGAATCACTGCTCTGCGCTCACCCCCGCACCGAACCTCACCCCCGATCTGATTGAATCGAACGCGGCGGCGGCGATGGGCGGCGACCATGGCGGTGGGCACGCCGGCGGCGACTTCCGCCAGAAGGTATGGAGCATGACGGGCGGGCCCTACTGCCGCCCCGTCCACTGGCGCCGTAACACCGCCATCGCCATGTTCGGCGTCTTCCTCATCTGCATCCCCATCGCCATGAAGTCCGCCGAGCTCGAGGTATACATGCGTATCCCCATCTCCTAGACTCACTTCTCCTTGGAATACATGGTCTTGAGGATTTGAGTTGACGCTTGGTCTATCCTAGATATTAGATCTGCGGCGAAACGTCTCAAATTTTTCAATATTTCGGAGATCTTGATAGTGAGACTTCTTGTCTTTGGACCTAGGAACAGCTTACCCATTCGGTACAGCACACAATTCGAATGTGGATGTAATGACCAGTTCGTTAATAGGGTACTTTTGCTCTTCATTTAGCTGTAAGACTCCAAACTTGTGACAGTGCCAACAGTGCCAATGCTTGTGAACCTGTTGGAAGTGCCCCTTGAATCCTTGATCTATTATTGCCGTGGAATGCAGTTCGTGATGCAAGTTCCACCTATTTTTGGTCATTGGGTCAGCCCAAAACTTGCTAGAATGAACTAAAACGGCCTGCCACCTAATTAATTCAGGGGGTAAAGAAATGAACTAAAATGACATGCCACATAATTAATTATCTGATCCCCAAAACACCATTGGGTACCTGCTTGCATCCCTAAATGCACTTTCAGAATATGATGCTACTTCATTGGAGTGGGCTGGCTAGAATGGTTTCTTTTAAACTTCTGATATTTTCTGTCTGTACTGAAATGGTCTGTGGTTAAATTGTGATGAGTGAGCTTGTTTCCATTTGGACAACTTGCTGGCATGCATATATTAGCCAGGCATGCATGACAGGTGCACACAGATGCTAATGGATCAAATAGCACCTAGAAGTAATTCCATTGAAATTCTCTGATAGCCATGATGCATGCTCTCTAGATACTAGATAGCTAATGAGAATAGCGGATGATGGAGGATATAGGGGAGTGAGATGCTGCAATTTGAGGTTTCCAGCTGTCACTTATGTACCTAAGCTGGTGGATGCTATTTCGTGCAAAATAATTTCTCAGGGAAAGCATATAGGTCGTCCTGGTTCCAGTGTTCTACGTAATGAACAATTAGAATGTAAGCCATACGTAGAATATGGGGGCTAACCATCTTGCACCACCTGTTTCTTGTAATTTGTATAAGTTCATGGCTGACCCTCTCACTTGTCTCTACTGAGCGCCATCCTGCTGCCCACCTAGCGCCCATGCTTTTAGAACACTGGAAAAAATAGCAGAATATCATGTAAACATCATTACAAGTCAAGCAATTCATTTATACATTTTGTGAAAAAAAAGCATTCACCAGGAAGTGGAGCATTTGTGCTTTCTAAGGTCCAAAAGGATTTTAGACTACTTATAATAGGCATGAAGGTGGCTCTCCACTCTCGTTGCACATGTAGGTAACCTAGTGCAAGCAAAGCACATAATCTACTTATTTCTGGAAAGAGTTTTACAGATGCATGATAGGTTTGTTATGTCTTATGGTATCTTTCACAGAGAATGGAAATAACCAATGTAGGAATGTGCATTTTCTGTTCTGAGCAAATGATATGCTGAAACATGGATTTGTCCTACTACTTAGGGTACGGCAAAGTTGCAAATAATGTGACTGAAGCTAGGTGAACAATTAAAATTATGAAGCATTTGGTTTGTCATTGTTTTATGTGTTGGAAACTTCACCCATGTCTTGAATGCATGTTGAGAGTGTGATAAACTGAGCAGCTCCTCTGAAAAATGTGCTGCATTTGTGCAAAATCTTTTCTTTTTCAATTCGAGAAATGTATTATTTTCACTTTTAGAACAATCTGAAAAGTTCACATATTAGTTTTATGTAAAGTAGGCTAGTAACATGAATGCATGCTAAACTGAATATCTGCTTGACTGAGATCATCTACGGATATAATACAATAATAAGGAACTGTCGTTTGTGTTGTATGGTTCAGACTTAATGTGTTCATCATTTTGTTTTGAAATAGATTGTGGAAATCACAGTGCTAACAAATGTAATATGATACTTTTATGCAGCAACGCCCACATCACCCAGTCCGGCCAATCCCATCTCAACTGTGGTGCAAAAACTTTGGCAAGAAGGAATACTGAAGGACCATCCAACTAGCTTGAAGCGCAGGCACCTTGCTTCTTCTGCCTTCTTTTTGTGAAAACTTGAGCTTAGCGATAATGCTGGGTGAAGTGTTACGAGCATACTCTGGAATGCTTCATGTAGTATCTTTTGATTCTCTTTTGCCTGTTGAACTCAAATAAACCGGTGATTCAAAAGCCTCTGATGAATTTACCCGAGGGGTTTGACACTGTGATTGTAAACATGGCATGTTATCTTTTGCACACTCAATTGTTGAAGGCTGATTCATAATACGCCTCTTATGTGCGGTTGACTGGCGGTGATGGTGTGCCTTAGGTTCGTTTTCAAAGCGAATCTACGTAAGATCTGATTTGATACATATGTAAACATGAAACATTTTATTTATTTATTTATGGCCTGAACCCTACTTGGGAGCTTTTGGAGCATAGCATGGTCTCCGACTCTCCGTGAGCGAGGTTTTGAGTACAAGAGCGAAAATGAGAGTGGAAGACGGAAGCTGCCATGGCATGATGGCAAGGACCAAGGAGGAAGAGGGGGACAGCCGTAAAATGCATATGGGGCTGTTGCTTGTTGTGGGGATCACGGCCTCTCGGGCAGCCCGTAAAATGCATATGGGGCCGTTGCCTGCTGGGACTTGGCATCGCGGCCTCCTGGGCAGCTCATACGCCAGGCAGCAATATGAAGCGCTGCGCTCACTCCCAGGTCTCCAATTTCAAGCTCTGGGGACGGTTCTCAGCTGTGGGCGATTCATATATGTGACGTGCGCATACGTAATCATCTAACGTCTAAGCGAGCTGTATTTTTCTTTCCAACTATCTACTATATCTATCTATATTTATACCTATGTATAATAGTAAAAGAGTCAAAATTTCTCTCCATCCATTTTTTTCATCCAGCTCGTATGTGATTCGAACTCATGATCCATACTTATACGAGTTAGAACAACTCGCGTCTAGCAATGATAAATACAGAGTTAAATTTCAATACATATTGGATTTCTCCCTACGCATCTCGTATGTGATCCAGACTCATGACTCGTGCTCGTACAAATTAGAAAAACCACATCTAGCGATGATACAGAGTATGATTCGTATAAGTATTGGAGTTCTGTTGCAACGTACAGACACGTTTGCTAGTCTCTTATCAAACTAATCCCCATAAGTCTATTTCAACGTGCAAGTCATCCACATTTCTCTCACTAACTACTAATTATTAACATCATCTCCCACTAAGAGTCATATCTTCCTACTAACTTTGAACATTTTAATTACAACCTATCGATATTATCTCCACTTATTTTCGTTCTAAATTCTTCGCAATCTATGTAATGTACGTAGTAGCTCCATGCATTAGATGATTGCACGTGTTCATTTGCCGTGAATTCGTGCTAGGTGACCATGGTTATCCGATAAGGACCATTTCCACTTTTTTTTTCTCTGGCTGGTAGTAATCCAAACACGCCAATAAAATCATGATAGATTGATAGGAGGCAAAGATATGAGTTGCATGCCACCGTGCATGTCTACGGCGATCCGTCCTTAGACGTCTGATTATTTTGCATTATTAGCGGATTGGCGCTAAGGTGGGTTTTTCCCGTGGTCTCATCAACTCTAGCTAGGCTCCTATGTCCAGTCCTCTCGCCGTCCCACGTCTAGTAGCAAGTGCCATCGATGCGTGCCATATGCGCTCTTGCCGTGTACGCGATGCACGCAACAGTAATCATGCATATACATGACACGTACGAAAGGAACAGTACGTACTGGCCCTACTAGCTCGATGCGTATTATGCATTGCATATTTGCATAGGGTCTTGTTTAGTTCGGGTGAAAAGTTGAAGATATTTTAAGATTCTTTGTCACATTGAATATTTACACGCATGCATGAAACATTAAATATAGGTAAAAAATAATTAATTGTATAGTTTGTTTGTAATTTAGAAGATGAATATTTTAAGTCTACTTAAACCATTTTTTTTAGAAAAGAGAATATATTAATATCCCAGCTTCTGCATCGACTAATGCATATAGCTGTTTCTTATTACACACCGAAGCACAAAGGTCCAAGCAATCTCAAACACAAAGTTTTGAACCAAAAAGGACGAAGGAAAAGTCCGTCGAAGAAACATCTAAACTGTAATTCTATTAACGAAACTCCAACCGTTTCTTGCAAACACCTCCATTGCGGCTGTCTCAATTTTCCTGCATCCCATCATCATTATTTGACGGTACTCCTCCTTCTGAAGAAGGGTCCAAAATCTTATCCAGTAAGTCCCCCTGAAGATAACCTGTAAATAAGATGGTGCTAGGATCTTGTCAAAGACCAAGTCATTTCGGGTTAACCATATGATCCAGCAAAAAGTAGCCGCGCCCACTAGAATCTTATATTTCAAATTCCTATTCACCCCAAGTAACCAATCTGTAAATAAATTGTGTACACTAGTTGGAGGAGTTAAGTTAAATGAAATATGAATAACCCGCCACACAAATCTAGCAAAATGACAATCAATGAGAAGATGTTGTATAGTCTCTATAGATGAACAAAAACAACACTTGGTGTCTCCTTGCCAATGTCTTCTTGCTAGATTATTTTTTGTCAGAATTACTCCTTTATACAAATACCATAAGAATACTTTGATCTTTAGAGGTAGTTTCAATTTCCATATTACATTGTTATACGGTATCGCTTCATATTCTAACAAGGCTCGGTACATGGATTTTACTGAAAAATATCCATTCTGATGTAGCCCCCAAACAAAACGATCCCTTTAGTTTGTTAATTGTACATCTGCCACCATAGCAACCACCTCGTGCCATGATTGTAAATTAACATCTACCAACGATCTCCG
The DNA here is from genome assembly GCA_038087645.1 of Saccharum hybrid cultivar R570. NCBI lineage: Eukaryota > Viridiplantae > Streptophyta > Magnoliopsida > Poales > Poaceae > Saccharum > Saccharum hybrid cultivar. The sequence continues at coordinate 17,509,649 of JAQSUU010000402.1, forward strand.
AAATGCCACATTCAACGGTATTGTAGATAACACCGTTCTCACCGATACCCCCTTCCTCCTAACAATATTATATAATGCAGGAAAGATCGACTTTAGAGGACGTGGCGTTATCCATGCATCCTCCCAAAAACGCACCTGAGAGCCATCACCTAGTTCGAATTTGCCTAACGAGAGGAACTCCTCCTTGACCTTCATGAGACCAGCCCAAAATTGAGAGTCCCCAGGCATATGTTAAACCTGAGTTAGGGTCTTATTTTTTAGATATTTATTTCTAAGTAGCTGTTGCCAAACCCCATCTTCATTCAGCAACTTGAAAAGCCATTTACTTAGGAGACATTTATTTTGAATATCTAAATTTAAGACACCTAACCCCCCTTGGTCTCTCGGCGTACAAACTACCTCCCATTTAGTCAATCTGTATTTCTTCTTATGCTCATCACTCTGCCAAAAAAACCGTGATCTAAAATAGTCTAACTTCTTTAGCACCCCTTTTGGTAATTCAAAGAAGGAAAGCATGAATATGGGGAGACTGCTTAAAACAGAGTTTAACAAAACAAGTCTCCCACCTACTGACAACAACTTACTCCTCCAACAATTCAACTTCTTTTGAAAACGTTCTTCGACGTGCTTCCAATCCTTATTCAAGAGCTTTCTATAATGCATAGGAATACCTAGATACCTAAATGGATATGTGCCCAAATCACATCCAAAAATCTGTGCATACTCAAATTGATTCGCTTTTGCTGTTCCATAACAAAACAATTCACTTTTATGAAAGTTGATCTTGAGCCCCGACAACTGCTCAAAAACACAAAGCAAAAGCTTCATATTTTTGGCCCTCTCAAGGTCATTATCCATAAAAATGATTGTGTCATCTGCATATTGGAGGACAGAAAGACCCTCATCAACCAAGTGCGGTACAACCCCTCTAATTTGTTCCGCCTCTTTGGCTCTTGAAATAAGAATAGCTGTCACAGAACCTCCTAATTATGATGGCCCACAAGTACACGTCATTGCCATAATGACCTCTGACAGTCGTACTTATGTTCACCATAACTTAAAAGGCCTGCTTTCCTCCGAACAGGATCCAATCACAGGAGTATTGCAATATTACAACAGTTTATTCAAAATATTCAACAGAGTAAAGTAGCGGAAGTCTTACAATAACATAAGTTTACAAACCAGTTTTCAAACTTCAAACCTTATGTACATTATTACAAACCATTAGTAGAGAAGTATCGGTAGTAACTTTATTACAACACCCAAACGAGATGCCTTGCCCAAAGGCCACACAGTCTACTCGTCGTCGCTTTCTTCGACCACGACGGTCATGCAACAAGGCTCGAAACAGACTTGCTCATGAACCGCACCTGCAACAAGGGGTTCAACAAACCCTGAGTACAAAGGTACTCAACAAGACTTACCCGACTAAGACAAAGACTCCAAGGGCATGCTAGCTTTAGGGAATCAAGGTACGGGTAAATCAGAATCAAGATTTTCTTTTGCAGAAAAGCTTACTAAGGTAAGTCCTTATCTTCAACATTTTACTTTTACCATTGATGGTTCATTAACCAAATCTAGGTGATCCTAATCTAGATCAAAGTAATTATCATCAAAACCTTTCTTATTCTTTCTTTCAATTCCAGTTCTTAACTACGATGCAGGACAGGTGATCGAGTCTCCATAACCGAGGAGCAACGACGATTCGAACCGATTAAACCCAGCTGGGGATCCCTAACATCACGACATATGTAGAACCGAATCTGCATATATCAACCCTCATTTAGATCTCCCAAAACCAGAACGTGTCCATCGCCACCCGAGAGCACAGTACTCCTCGAACCCGGCCCGATTCTAGCCCCGAGGGTACACACTACTCCCGCCATCTCTCCACTCCCAGTGCGAGGTTAGACGTTCTCGTAATGGAATCACCAACATTTTGGGCTTACCCAAGGCATGAGGCTAGTTGCAAAGTCTCGAAACACAAGCGGGCCATACAACGGACGGTCCTTAACTGACAAGGCGGAAACACTACATTGAGACTCCTTTCTCAATGCATGTTAGCAGTGGCCAAACCACCCGCCCGATCTTCTAATTCATTTTCATATTTCAATATTCATTAAGCATGCCGTCATGGCTATGTAAACATTTCATTTAAAAGCTTAACTTCTAAGCATAGCGAAGCATACTACGCATTTTCCGTAAAACAGGTATCAAGGTTAATATTGCAATAATCAAGGATGATAATGCAGCAATTAGGTTATCACTCAACTCCTAATTACTTAATGCAATAAACCATAATATAAATATTAAAACATTTGTAAAATAACAAGGTAGGGTTTAAATGCACCGGGGCTTGCCTTGCTCGGACACGACGACTGACTCAGACTCGGAGACTCCAACGTCTGGTCCGGAACCCACTGACGATCGCTCTTCTCCGGAAGCTTGCTCGACGACTTCGGCTTCTTCGAAAGCGGTGACTACACGAATACATAACATGCTTTAACATGATGCTCAATGATAAACATGATGCTTGATGATAACATGCCACGGTTTACGATTCGAGTACAACTTCCCTTTACGGTACAGTCGTAAACAGAAAACCTACTAACTAGTAGCAACGAGTTTCCGCGATACCAGCTTTTAACCTAACAAGTTACTAACGAGCTCAATCATAAAATTAAAGTGCCAGAGATCACAAAAGGGTAGTGACCTAAGGACATCACTCAATCAAAAGGCACACATCACTTAAAGTTCTCAAATTAACACTTATTTTCTATTTAAATAATTAGGGCATAATTAGAAGTTAATCAAACTTTATCTAAACAAGTTCAAACTTTTTCTATGGGTTAACAATGATTTATAACAGTGCCATAATTAATTTCATAATTTTTGGATAAATAAATAAATTATTAAAATTACTGGAAGTTGCATTTAATCTTTATTGGAACCAATTATTTCTACTGCATAAAGTACTCAAATTCATGATTTAACATTTTTTCTAGATAGTTTATACATTGAGAAGCTTATACAAAAATTTTCATGAATTTTGGAACTCTACACAATTTTTAAACAAATAAACAAATAACAACACTATTCATTTATTTGAAAAAGAAAAACAAAAACAAAAACAAAAACAAAAACTGAACTCGGGCTGCTTCTCCTCGGTCCGGCCCAATCCGGCGGCCCGTTATCGTGCCCGCGCCCGCACGCGACCGGCCCAGCCGCGGCCCAGCCCAGCCAGCTCCGCCCGCGCGCGACGGCCTCCCTCTCTCTCGCTGACAGCTCGCCCCCACCTGTCATCCCTCACCTCCCGCTCTCTCTCACTCTCCCGCGCTCGTGCGCTCGCCCGCGGTGGTCGGCCGGCTACCGGTGACCCAAACGGCAAACCAACTTCACCAACGCTAACTACACCTCCCCACGACTCCATTTTGCTCGGTAGCGCTACGGTTCGAGCTCCGGTGACCCATCACCGACGACATGGCGGCACGGTGGCCGCGGAAGCAGCACGCCGGCGACTACAAGGCGGTAGAGGTTAAATTGAAGGGTCGGGAAGCATTAGTAGCTCACAGCGATTGCAGTGGAGGTCTTGGTGGCGACGGGGAGCGGCTGGAGTGCTCTGGCCACGGAGAGCGGCTTTGGTCGCCGGAGTTGAGCACGGGAAGCGGTGGTCGCGGTGGTTCCGGCGGAATTGGGCTGGCGTGGGTGGTTCACAAGGTGCGCGAGGATGCGGCGATGCTGTTGGTGCGACTGGCGTGGCCGAAGACGGTCCGGTGGCGGCAGCGGCGAGCGGTGGAGCTAGCGGCGGCGGCGGTGGCGGAAAAACGAGAAGACGAAAAACGACGGCGGCTCGGCGTATTTATAGAAGATGATCGCGGAAACAGGACGGGACTGCTCGCGTCGTCGCGCTGGAGCTCCTGGGCGCGCCTGGAAGCCTGCCGAAGCCGTCCGGCGTTTCGCCGGCGCCCATACCGCGCGGTGGTCGTCGGTGATACGCCGGCGCACTGTAGCTGTCCCCCCCTAAATTTTGAAATTCAAACTGTTTTCTCAAATTACTTTCAAATTTGTATAACAACTTGAAAATCTTCCAATGTATGAAATCTTCAGAATTTCAAGCTCTACAAGTTTGATATTGAACACTTTTTCAAATTATGCTTGGATTTTGAAATTTGAGTTTAAATTCAAAAAGGGACACATTTTTCAGATTTGGTAATTTAGAAATTACTTTTGATTTTATATTGAAACTTCAAAATCTCCAAACATCAAAGTTATTTATCTTGACCAGATCTACAACTTTGCTGTTCAAAACTTTTTCAAATTCAGCCTCCATTTTAAAATCTTAGTTTGGGGACAAAAATGATTTAAAACTGAAATTTGCTTATTTTCAAAATTACTCCACATTTTACACTAAAACTTTGAAAACTCAAAACACCAAAGTTGTAGCCCTTGAAAAGTTCTACAAACTTGGTTTTGAACTTTTTCCCAAATTTTGTTTAGATTTTGAATTATTTCAAAAGGGGTAAAACAGGGTTTTGAAATTTAGGGTTTTTGGAGGGATTTCAAATTGGAATTTGTTTCTACTTTGATTTTTTATTACTTAGTGATCAAAACCTCACCCAAGGGCATCATTTGGACCAACATGACATAGTTGACCAAATGTCACTCTTGGTTGACCAATTCACTTTCGAAATTGTTTTACAGTTCTCCCCAGATTTGAATTCGAATTCGAATCGGAAAACTCGCGACAAGTTTTGGGACTCCAATCCAAACTCAAATTTGGAGCTTCATTTTAAATGTTGTACTTAAGCTCATACCCTACACTTGACACTGGTGTGCAACACAGTCGCGCACCTCAAATTACGCAGGGTATGGACTAAGCATTTGCGGTGGTATTCGAAATTAGGGTTTTCGGTTTCGGAGCACACCACAGAGAAACACATTCAACCTAATGAAGTAAACTTGTTTTTGTTGATGCATAACAATGTTAACCTAATAGGGATGCTTTGCAATGCATTATGATGACATGGCAGATTAATTAGCACTATAACACCCAGGGTGTTACAGCCCTTCCCCCTTAAAGAAATATCGTCCCGAGATTTAAAGCCTTGAGTTAAGTAATGGAAAAGGAAACGTGCCAAGCAAACACGTCCAAGACTTGTCTACAAAACAGGTAGGGGTTTTCTGCATTACAAGGATTTTAAAAGGATAGGTTACAATTTAAAGAAGAAATTGCAACCTAGATAGAAGCAAAGAACTACGGGAAATTCTCCAACAGATAATCTTCCGATTCCCAGGTGGCTTCCTCTTCTGAATGTTGATCCCATTGTATCTTGTACCACTTAATTGTTTTACTCCGGGTAACACGATCCTTTCGATCCAATACTCGGACAGGATATTCAGAATATGTCAAATCAGGCTCAAGTTCAACCCCCTCCACATCAACAACTTGATCAGGCACTTGCATACACTTCTTCATTTGTGATACATGAAACACATTGTGCACGGCTGACAGTTGTTCAGGCAGCTTTAATCTATATGCCACCTTTCCACATTTCTCAATGATCTGAAAAGGACCAATATAACGTGGTGCGAGCTTGTCTTTGACTCCAAATCTATTAACTCCTTTCATGGGTGACACTTTCAGATAAACATAATCTCCCACTTTAAACATCAAAGGTCTACGCCTTTTATCTGCATAACTCTTTTGTCGAGACTGAGCAACTTTTAAGTTCTTTTGTATCTGCCTAACCTTTTCTTCTGTTTTCTTCACTAGATCAACTCCATAAAACCATCTTTCTCCTGGTTCTGACCAGTTCAACAGAGTTCTGCACCTGCGGCCATACAATGCTTCAAACGGTGCCATTTTGATACTCTCTTGATAGCTATTGTTGTATGAGAATTCTGCTAACGGTAAACATTCATCCCATTGATCTTGATAGGTGAGAGCACAGGATCTCAACATATCTTCCAAAATTTGATTTACTCTTTCAGTCTGTCCCCCAGTTTGTGGATGATAGGCTGTACTATAAAGAAGTTCAGTACCTAATGACTTTTGAAACTGTCTCCAAAATTGCGAAACAAATTGAGTACCCCTGTCACTAACAATTGTTTTGGGTATTCCATGTAAACCCATGATTCGAGCAACATATATTTCTGCATATTTAGATGCTCTATAGTCAACCTTCACAGGTACAAAGTGAGCTGACTTAGTCAAACGGTCCACAATGACCCAAATTGAATCAAAGCCTCTTGAAGTCTTGGGTAACCCAGTAATGAAATCCATACTAATATCTTCCCATTTCCAGGATGGAATAGGCAAGGGTTGTAACATTCCTGCCGGCTTCAAATGTTCAACTTTCACTTTGCGACAAGTATCACATCGGGCAACATACTTAGCAATCTCGATTTTCATTTTGGTCCACCAAAATCTCTGTTTCAAATCTTGATACATCTTGTTACTCCCTGGATGAATAGAAAACCTTGTACTATGTGCTTCATCAAGAATGAGCTGACGTAACTCTGAAATCTTTGGGACCACTAGCCGGTTCTTAAACCACAGTACACCTGCATCATCAATACTGAAATCTGTCTGTTGACCAGTTCTAACTTTTTCTTTGATATGAGCTATTCCAGAATTATTTCTCTGTGCAGACACAATCTGATCTTTGATTGTTGATTCTACTGTGACATTAGTCAACTGACCTTGTTGAATTATTTCAATATTCAACTTTTCCAGTTCATAACATAAACTGTAATCCATTGGCTTCACAGTCATACAATTGCAATGGTTCTTTCTACTGAGTGCATCAGCAACCACATTTGCTTTACCAGGGTGATAGTGTACTTCCAAATCATAATCCTTTATCAACTCAAGCCATCTTCTTTGCCTCATATTCAATTCTGACTGAGTAAAGATATACTTTAAGCTCTTGTGATCTGTATACATGTGGCAAGTATTACCTAACAAGTAATGACGCCAGATTTTTAATGCATGAACCACAGCTGCTAGTTCAAGATCATGTGTCGGATAATGTTCTTCATGGCGCTTCAACTGTCTCGAGGCATAAGCAATGACTCTGCCTTCTTGCATCAACACACAACCAAGACCAATACCTGAGGCATCACAATATACATCAAATGGCTTTTCTATATCTGGTTGTGCCAAAACTGGAGCAGTTGTCAATGACTTCTTTAGAATTCTAAAAGCTTTCTCACATTCTGGAGACCATATGAACTTAGTTTGAGTCTTCAACAACTCTGTGATTGGCTTGGCTACCTTTGAAAAGTTAGGTATGAATCGACGGTAATAACCCGCCATTCCTAGAAAACTTCGGACTTCATGAACTGAGATTGGTGGTTTCCAATTCAGAATATCTTTCACCTTGCCAGGATCTACTGCTACTCCTTCAGCTGACAACACATGGCCTAAGAATTGCACTTCTCTTAACCAAAACTCACATTTACTGAACTTGGCATACAGCTGATGATCTCTCAGACGATTCAGAATAACTCTGAGATGCTCAACATGCTCTTCTTTACTTTTGGAATATACCAGAATATCATCAATAAACACAACCACAAACTTGTCAAGTTCCGGCATGAAAACTGAGTTCATCAGATACATGAAATGTGCCGGTGCATTGGTAAGACCAAAAGACATAACTAGGTATTCATACAATCCATATCTGGTGGTGAATGCAGTCTTTGGGATATCTTCAGGTCGAATCTTGATTTGATGGTACCCTGATCGAAGATCGATCTTTGAAAATACCTTTGCCCCCGCAAGCTGATCAAAGAGCAGATCAATGCGCGGCAACGGGTATTTATTCTTAATGGTTACTTCATTCAGCGGTCGGTAATCAACACACATCCTTAAAGTCTGATCTTTCTTCTTAACAAACAGAGCTGGACATCCCCATGGTGAGGAACTGGGTCTGATAAAACCTTTGTCACGTAACTCTTGCAACTGATCCTTGAGTTCTGCCAATTCATTGGGTGGCATTCTGTAAGCTCTCCGGGATATTGGGGCAGTACCCGGTTTTAACTCAATCACAAACTCTACATCTCTGTCTGGTGGTAGACCTGGTAGATCATCTGGAAACACATCTGGAAATTCACAGACTACCGGTATATCACAAATTTCTTATACTGAAGTTGCACATATCCTTTCAACGGTTCTCTTTGGGATAGGAAGTTGGATAAGAAGATGAGATTTATTTTCTGGCAGGTTCAACCTTATAGTTCTGTGCAGTGCATCTATAAGGGCTCCTCTTTGGTACATCCAATTCATACCCAGGATTACATCTATATCCTGTTTCTGTAATATTATCATTGAGGTAGGGAATATATGCCCACCTAACTCTATAGGTACGTCACGTACCATCTCCTTAGTACACAGTCGTCCCCCGGGCGACTGGATAAAGAACTCTTCTGGCGTTCCCATAATTGGAATGTCATGCTTAACAACAAAGGTGCGATTTATGAATGTATGCGATGCACCTGAATCAAATAACAGTACTGCTGGATGATTAGCAACAGGGAACATACCCATCATAACAGGTTCTCCCTCTGGGATTGCACTTGCTTGAGTATAGAACACACGTCCGGTCTTCTTCTTCTCACCCTTACCCTTCTGAACATTCAGATTATTGTTCTTGCTCTGAGGTTGTTGCTGTTGTGGTACGGGAGCTCTGGGATAATTGGGATTGTACTGCCTTGGATACGGGCAGTCCTTTGAAAAGTGGCCTGGCTTTCCACAATTGTAGCAGGGAAAGTTATGGGTGGCTGGTGCTTGGTTTCGAATACCAGGGGCATTCGGCTGTTGTGTAAACTGCGGGGTTGCGGCAGGACGATAAAACGTCTGCGGCTGAGCTTGGTATTGCGGTGGACGATAGGTTGGGCGGAAATGGTTCTGAGGGTGGTAAATAAACTTCTGGCGCTTCTTAATGCCGCCAGACGGGCCTGAAAACACTGGCTTCTTTTTCTTCGACTCTTTGTGCAGTCGGGACTTTTCTTCTGACGCAATAGCCACGTTGACTATCTCATGGTATGTAGCATTGTAACAGGTGACCAATGCTTCCTGGATTCTGGTACTTAAACCTCTCATGAAACAACTCTTCTTCTTTGCATCGGTGTTCACATATTCTGCTGCATACTGGGACAAATGATTGAATTTACCCACGTACTGCAGAACTGTCTGGTTCCCTTGCTTCAGCGAGAGAAACTCATCTAGCTTCATGGCCATGACACCATCTGGAATATAATGTGCTCTGAAGGCTTCACGAAACTCCTGCCAAGTGACACGGTGGCCAGCAGGCCGTGCGGCGACCAGATTCGCCCACCACGCCCCTGCGGCACCTCTAAGCTGCTGCGCTGCAAACACGGGCTTCTGGTGCTCCGTGCACTGTAACAGTTCAAACTTCTGCTCCATGGTACGGAGCCAGTCATCCGCCTCTAGCGGCTCATCTGCCTTTGAGAATACTGGTGGACGGGTATCGGTGAAATCCACATAGGTAGTTTCCCCTCCATTGTTACGGCCTCGCCGACCCTGATTTCCATTCTGATTCTGATTCTGAGCCAACAGTGTAGTGGCATTAACCAAAGCGGCAATAGCCTCAGCCAAGGTGGGTGGAAACGGTGGGGGATTCGGAGTATTGTCCCCATCCTGGGAAGTTCCAGTACCGTCCATCTGTTGTACACAAACTATATTTATATACATCGCTTTATTGAATTAAAAAGCAGTTAGTACAGAACTTGTATACACATACAAACTTATCTTACATTATTTCATTACAAACTTGCTCGCAAGCAAGAAACTACCCACTAAGGTTCTTAGAAAGCAGGAAAGACTACTATATTACATAGCCATCCATGTCAACACTTCACTCCTCATCATCATCGCTGATCACGATCACTCCATCATCAACCTCTGGAACACTTGCACCAGTGACATGACTTGCATCATCCCCACTTTCCATCATGGGTTCATCTTCATTATTGTCCTCTACACCAGGAACAACCACGGCACCAACATCATCTTCCACTGCCTGGGGCTGATGATTGGGATTCATCAGATCATTTAGCCTATGGACTTCCTCATGCAGAACAGTATTGTACTGCTCCAGGTTTGTCACATAAAGCTCCAGCTCTCGAACACGAGCTCTGGCTTCTGTCTCCTTTTCCAGAGACTCGTTCTGGAACTGTTTCCAAAAACGCATATTGCGCTTCAGTCGCTCCACTTCTGATGTAAGCCTGGCAACCTCTGATTTCGAATCCAGGTTCGGATTACGGCTACTGCTTGCTCCATCAACTCTGGTGGCCAATTGATGACGCGGCACTCCTTGCGGACCCGTTTTCTTGCGAGGAGTTGTCTTCACACGTGCCATCCTAAAGCAAGATAGAATTAGGACGATGAGAACAGATAGGGGGATCTGAAGGTTAGCATGAATAGGATTGAACCTTACTTAACCCAAACCACTTTAAAAGGGAAGGTAACTTAAGCAGGTTAATTAAACATGATGCATGCACCGTACTTACGATCTAACAGAAAGATTAAGTAACACATGCAAACTTTATAACATAGGGCACTATACAAGATACTTCACTACGAAGCTTTCAAATATGAGCTAAGGAAACTATAGAATAGATTAAGATAAGCAAAAGCAATTTGGACCCAAAATATCAATATTAAGTTTATTTGACCCAAAACGTTTTGAAGTTTTGCAAAGTAATATTATAATTACTCGAGTGATTATGCTCTGGTACCAGCTGTCACAGAACCTCCTAATTATGATGGCCCACAAGTACACGTCATTGCCATAATGACCTCTGACAGTCGTACTTATGTTCACCATAACTTAAAAGGCCTGCTTTCCTCCGAACAGGATCCAATCACAGGAGTATTGCAATATTACAACAGTTTATTCAAAATATTCAACAGAGTAAAGTAGCGGAAGTCTTACAATAACATAAGTTTACAAACCAGTTTTCAAACTTCAAACCTTATGTACATTATTACAAACCATTAGTAGAGAAGTATCGGTAGTAACTTTATTACAACACCCAAACGAGATGCCTTGCCCAAAGGCCACACAGTCTACTCGTCGTCGCTTTCTTCGACCACGACGGTCATGCAACAAGGCTCGAAACAGACTTGCTCATGAACCGCACCTGCAACAAGGGGTTCAACAAACCCTGAGTACAAAGGTACTCAACAAGACTTACCCGACTAAGACAAAGACTCCAAGGGCATGCTAGCTTTAGGGAATCAAGGTACGGGTAAATCAGAATCAAGATTTTCTTTTGCAGAAAAGCTTACTAAGGTAAGTCCTTATCTTCAACATTTTACTTTTACCATTGATGGTTCATTAACCAAATCTAGGTGATCCTAATCTAGATCAAAGTAATTATCATCAAAACCTTTCTTATTCTTTCTTTCAGGACAGGTGATCGAGTCTCCATAACCGAGGAGCAACGACGATTCGAACCGATTAAACCCAGCTGGGGATCCCTAACATCACGACATATGTAGAACCGAATCTGCATATATCAACCCTCATTTAGATCTCCCAAAACCAGAACGTGTCCATCGCCACCCGAGAGCACAGTACTCCTCGAACCCGGCCCGATTCTAGCCCCGAGGGTACACGCTACTCCCGCCATCTCTCCACTCCCAGTGCGAGGTTAGACGTTCTCGTAATGGAATCACCAACATTTTGGGCTTACCCAAGGCATGAGGCTAGTTGCAAAGTCTCGAAACACAAGCGGGCCATACAACGGACGGTCCTTAACTGACAAGGCGGAAACACTACATTGAGACTCCTTTCTCAATGCATGTTAGCAGTGGCCAAACCACCCGCCCGATCTTCTAATTCATTTTCATATTTCAATATTCATTAAGCATGCCGTCATGGCTATGTAAACATTTCATTTAAAAGCTTAACTTCTAAGCATAGCGAAGCATACTACGCATTTTCCGTAAAACAGGTATCAAGGTTAATATTGCAATAATCAAGGATGATAATGCAGCAATTAGGTTATCACTCAACTCCTAATTACTTAATGCAATAAACCATAATATAAATATTAAAACATTTGTAAAATAACAAGGTAGGGTTTAAATGCACCGGGGCTTGCCTTGCTCGGACACGACGACTGACTCAGACTCGGAGACTCCAACGTCTGGTCCGGAACCCACTGACGATCGCTCTTCTCCGAAAGCTTGCTCGACGACTTCGGCTTCTTCGAAAGCGGTGACTACACGAATACATAACATGCTTTAACATGATGCTCAATGATAAACATGATGCTTGATGATAACATGCCACGGTTTACGATTCGAGTACAACTTCCCTTTACGGTACAGTCGTAAACAGAAAACCTACTAACTAGTAGCAACGAGTTTCCGCGATACCAGCTTTTAACCTAACAAGTTACTAACGAGCTCAATCATAAAATTAAAGTGCCAGAGATCACAAAAGGGTAGTGACCTAAGGACATCACTCAATCAAAAGGCACACATCACTTAAAGTTCTCAAATTAACACTTATTTTCTATTTAAATAATTAGGGCATAATTAGAAGTTAATCAAACTTTATCTAAACAAGTTCAAACTTTTTCAATGGGTTAACAATGATTTATAACAGTGCCATAATTAATTTCATAATTTTTGGATAAATAAATAAATTATTAAAATTACTGGAAGTTGCATTTAATCTTTATTGGAACCAATTATTTCTACTGCATAAAGTACTCAAATTCATGATTTAACATTTTTCCTAGATAGTTTATACATTGAGAAGCTTATACAAAAATTTTCATGAATTTTGGAACTCTACACAATTTTTAAACAAATAAACAAATAACAACACTATTCATTTATTTGAAAAAGAAAAATAAAAACAAAAACAAAAACTGAACTCGGGCTGCTTCTCCTCGGTCCGGCCCAATCCGGCGGCCCGTTATCGCGCCCGCGCCCGCACGCGACCGGCCCAGCCGCGGCCCAGCCCAGCCAGCTCCGCCCGCGCGCGACGGCCTCCCTCTCTCTCGCTGACAGCTCGCCCCCACCTGTCATCCCTCACCTCCCGCTCTCTCTCGCTCTCCCGCGCTCGTGCGCTCGCCCGCGGTGGTCGGCCGGCTACCGGTGACCCAAACGGCAAACCAACTTCACCAACGCTAACTACACCTCCCCACAACTCCATTTTGCTCGGTAGCGCTACGGTTCGAGCTCCGGTGACCCATCACCGACGACATGGCGGCACGATGGCCGCGGAAGCAGCACGCCGGCGACTACAAGGCGGTAGAGGTTAAATTGAAGGGTCGGGAAGCATTAGTAGCTCACAGCGATTGCAGTGGAGGTCTTGGTGGCGACGGGGAGCGGCTGGAGTGCTCTGGCCACGGAGAGCGGCTTTGGTCGCCGGAGTTGAGCACGGGAAGCGGTGGTCGCGGTGGTTCCGGCGGAATTGGGCTGGCGCGGGTGGTTCACAAGGTGCGCGAGGATGCGGCGATGCTGTTGGTGCGACTGGCGTGGCCGGAGACGGTCCGGTGGCGGCAGCGGCGAGCGGTGGAGCTAGCGGCGGCGGCGGTGGCGGAAAAACGAGAAGACGAAAAACGACGGCGGCTCGGCGTATTTATAGAAGATGATCGCGGAAACAGGACGGGACTGCTCGCGTCGTCGCGCTGGAGCTCCTGGGCGCGCCTGGAAGCCTGCCGAAGCCGTCCGGCGTTTCGCCGGCGCCCATACCGCGCGGTGGTCGTCGGTGATACGCGCGGCGCACTGTAGCTGTCCCCCCCCCAAATTTTGAAATTCAAACTGTTTTCTCAAATTACTTTCAAATTTGTATAACAACTTGAAAATCTTCCAATGTATGAAATCTTCAGAATTTCAAGCTCTACAAGTTTGATATTGAACACTTTTTCAAATTCTGCTTGGATTTTGAAATTTGAGTTTAAATTCAAAAAGGGACACATTTTACAGATTTGGTAATTTAGAAATTACTTTTGATTTTATATTGAAACTTCAAAATCTCCAAACATCAAAGTTATTTATCTTGACCAGATCTACAACTTTGCTGTTCAAAACTTTTTCAAATTCAGCCTCCATTTTAAAATCTTAGTTTGGGGACAAAAATGATTTAAAACTGAAATTTGCTTATTTTCAAAATTACTCCACATTTTACACTAAAACTTTGAAAACTCAAAACACCAAAGTTGTAGCCCTTGAAAAGTTCTACAAACTTGGTTTTGAACTTTTTCCCAAATTTTGTTTAGATTTTGAATTATTTCAAAAGGGGTAAAACAGGGTTTTGAAATTTAGGGTTTTTGGAGGGATTTCAAATTGGAATTTGTTTCTACTTTGATTTTTGATTACTTAGTGATCAAAACCTCACCCAAGGACATCATTTGGACCAACATGACATAGTTGACCAAATGTCACTCTTGGTTGACCAATTCACTTTCGAAATTGTTTTATAGTTCTCCCCAGATTTGAATTCGAATTCGAATCGAAAAACTCGCGACAAGTTTTGGGACTCCAATCCAAACTCAAATTTGGAGCTTCATTTTAAATGTTGTACTTAAGCTCATACCCTACACTTGACACTGGTGTGCAACACAGTCGCGCACCTCAAATTACGCAGGGTATGGACTAAGCATTTGCGGTGGTATTCGAAATTAGGGTTTTCGGTTTCGGAGCACACCACAGAGAAACACATTCAACCTAATGAAGTAAACTTGTTTTTGTTGATGCATAACAATGTTAACCTAATAGGGATGCTTTGCAATGCATTATGATGACATGGCAGATTAATTAGCACTATAACACCCGGGGTGTTACAATAGCCAGCATGTCAACCACTATATTAAATAAGATAGGAGATAACGGATCTCCTTGTCGTACTCCTTTCCTCGTTTGGAAATAATGTCCTATATCATCATTCACTTTTACTGTAACACTCCCTCTAGACATGATCTTTGAAATCCATTCACACCAAGTTGGTGAGAACCCTTTCAGCCTGAGGACCTGTTGAATAAAAGGCCACTTTACCTTATCGTATGCTTTTTCAAAGTCTAATTTTAATATCACACCATCTTGTTTTTTCTTATGTAATTCATGAATTGTCTCATGTAATAACACAACTCCTTCCATGATGTAACGACCAGGAATAAAGGCCGTCTGTGAAGGTCCTATTAACTTGTCAGCCACTTTTAAAATTCTATTATTTAGAACTTTAATAAAAATTTTGAAGCTCACATTCAACAAGCAAATTGGCCTGTACTGTTGTATTCGAATCGCATCAGTTAACTTAGGAAGCAAAGTAATAATCCCGAAGTTAAGGCTATGGATCGGCAGTCTCCCAGCATGGAATTCAAAAAAAAAGATTCATTAAGTCCGGCTTTACAACATCCCAAAAAATTGATAGAAATCCGCAGGAAAGCCATCCGGACCAGGTGCTTTATTATGTTCCATGTCAAAAACTGCCAACTTGACCTCCTCCTCAGTGAAAGGAGCTATCAACATCTCATTCTCTTCTTCTGACACTTGAGGTATATCATGCCTCAAAGTCTCATCCAATGAGAAAGCATTGGATATATGAGGTCCAAACAGTCCTTTATAAAACTCAGTTATGTAATTATTCAGGTTCGCATCCCCAACAATAATTCCCTCATCTTGTTCTAGCTGCATAATTTTTGTTCTTCTATGCCTTCCATTTGCTACTAGGTGGAAGTATCTAGTGTTATCATCCCCGTGCAATAACTTTGTTGTTTTCGATCGTTGGAGCCAATAAATCTCCTCTTCTCTTAACAACTTAGTTAATTGCCTTTTGAGGTGTAGTCTAAGATCTACCTCCTGAGGAGACAACAAGCTAACCTCAGCCTTTCTATCCAACTCATCTATCTCAGCCAACAAATTAGATTTAAGCTGCTTACTATGTGAGGATAAATTTTTAGACCATCCTCTAAGGAACCGTCTCACCCTTCTAATTTTGTTTTGCCATCTTTCCAAAGGAGCCCTACCTCTAATCTCAGATTCCCAAACCCCTTTAATCAGATCATAAAAACCTTCTCTATTCAACCAAGCTAATTCGAATTTAAAATTCCTAACATTTCCTCCGTGAGATGGTTCCCCAATATCTAGTAAAAGAGGTGTATGATCTGAGATCTCACGGATAAGTGCTTGAACAGAAGCTAGTGGGAATTTTTGTTCCCAATCTATCAGTGAAACAATAATTACTAAATACAAATGAAAATGATACGGTACTTTTGAGGCAGATTTTTTTGCCATCTAGACGAGGCCTAGGTTGGCGACTTGCGGCATGGAGTGCCTACTAGCCTACTAGCTGCTATTGCACTGCAGCGAGCGAACAGCGAACGTGCATGCTAGCTGCATGCATGCATTGACTTGACTCTGGGTCTTCGCCGGGTCTTCTCTCCTTGCCTTCCATTCCATCCCATCCCATCCTTTATATACCCATACATACGTATGAGCTCCGCTCCATCCCAAGCAAGCTGGCAATATGGACGACATGCACATGGGCGCGGTGGCACGCCGGGGGTGCTTGCCATTGCTTGTCGTCGCCGCCATCGCCATGGCGTGCTGGTGGTCTGCAGGGATGAACACCTGCGTCGTTGCTGCTGCTGCTCCCACAACGCCGCCCATCAGGGCCGTCAATCTTGGGAGGCTTTTACCTGTGTACCCTTAAAAAAGATGTCACACTCCTGCGTACCCCTCAAAAGTTGGTCGTCACCTACGTGCCCTCGCTCGAACTTTTCTTTTCCCTCACGCCATTCCATCGGCATTGTGTTAGATTTTGACCGTTTGGCGGCTCTGACATGTGGGACTGGGCTGAAAAAATGTCCTCCTTGCCCTCTGGGTCACTGACATATTAGAGCAAGTATACTAAGCGTTTTTCAGCCGGCGAAATAACATCCACGTCATACAAAAGGAGCCATGTCAGAAGAGAGAAGGTGGAGCGGGCGTTAAGCTCTTCGCCAGCTGCAGCACATGTTACAAGAAAAAAAGCCCCTTTGCTTTCTCTTATCCAATCCGGTGCAGCGTACAATAAAAGGATTAAATAATTATCAGGCTAGTAGAGCTATTTAAACAGCCAACCTATAATACTAGTTGACTGTATTGCTGGCTGTATATGACATGGCACTGTGTTACAGCCTTCAGCTGACGAAATTATTAGTCTCGCTCTTAGGCCGCATCTCCTTCAGTCTCACTCGAGCCTCTCTCTCAGTCTCTCCCCATTATTTACTCTTTACCTTTGTCTGTAATTTAAGTTTATTTAGTAATATTTTATACTTTTTTATTGACCTATCAAGGTACCTATATAGTGACCTATCAGGGTACCTATATAGTATTTACCAGATTAGTATTTTATAGATACATTAGATCAGATAGTTTTTACTAGATGGAGAATCACTCAAATAGCACTCAGTTCAGTCAAAACAGTTACAGAGAACAATTACATAAGCGATGCTACAGAATAAGTAGGTCACCCTTTTAATCTGTAGAAATTTTAAATTCCAACTGATATTTTCATAGTACTATCTATTTTAGTATTTATGTCTCCAACTAAATTTATTATAAAAATATATTTTATAACGGATCTAATGGTACTTATTTTGTTTTATGAGTACAAGTATATTTTTATATAATTTTAGTTAAAGTTAAAATCGTTTGACTTCTCTAAATGCGAGAATTGCATTTATTTGTGAACAAAGGTAGTGGAATTCTAGTTTTTTCTATTTTTCATAATATGCTTGTTTGATATCATGAGCATTAATATTTTTATCTATATATTCAATTAAGCATTAGACAGACCCAAATTAAGCATTAGGTAAAGTAGTCACCAGCTCTACGCGTACAGGTCCTGGTTTGTACTTACTCATATGGAGGCCATGTTTAGTTCTCAGATTTTAGGTCTAAATTTACTATGCAAAAAGAAGATTTCCCATCACATCAAAATGACGGCATATGCATGGAGTACTAAATGTAGATGAAATAAAAAACTAATTGCACAGTTTGGTTATACTAGATGAAATTAAAAACTAATTGCACAGTTTGGTTATACTTTGCGAGACGAATGTTTTGAGCCTAATTAGTCAATGTTTGGACAATTTTTATCAAATACAAACAAAATGTTACAGTGGCGCTACAGTGTATTTTATCAACTTTGCACACCTCAAGTTGAGGAACTAAACAAGGCCGAGTATGTAAGTATCTGCCCCTACTAGGCGTAGCTGGTACTAGTCACTAGTAGTACTAGTTTTACGTAAGCCTAATAAAAAAAAACTACAGTACTAATGGCTGGTAGCTGATAGAGTATTTGGGCCCCTCGAAGTCATAGGCCCTGTTCGTACACACCGCGGCGTCTCTTTGGCGCCAACAGCGGCGTCTCTGGCGCCAAAGCCAATTGGTCTGGCAATGGCACAGGGGAAACGAAAAAGTTCAGACGCCCATACAAGCCCAAGGGCAACTGAGTCATTCTCCAGAGCCGTTACCCACCGTTAGGAGCAAATGCCGACGGAATGGCGTGAGGGAAAAGAAAAATTCGAACGAGGGCACGTAGGTGATGACCAATTTTTGAGGAATACGTAGGAGTATGACATCTTTTTTAAGAGTACACAGGTAAAAGCCTCCGATCTTGGAGGGTGGCTCGTGGTCGAAGGCTGGATTAAGCCTTCTCCGTTTCGTGACATACCGGACGACGTGCTCCGGGTGTGTGCTGTGTGCATGCGTATATATTACCTATGTCACCGGCCTGCATGTATATATCATCTTCGCTTGTCTTGTAGCCTGAACTTTTCAGCTTATTTTTTAGTTGAAATAATGTTTTTCTCTTATACAAATCAGCGAACATTGTTTTTTCAGCCAAACAAACGGAGCCTATAATGGAGTTATAGTTATACACATGTGTGTCTGCCCGCAGGATGGCACGCAGATCTTCATCAAAGTCGTCGAGTAAGAACGCCTACTGGAGCGCCACGGGCGGCGGCGGCGGCGCGGTCGTCGTCGGTAAACAGACCGAGGCTTCGAGGTGGGAGACTTTCAAGGTGAGCTGGTGCCGTATACTCCCTCCGTCCCTAAATACATACTTGTCGCTTTACGTTTTCCAAGAAACAACTTTAATTAAATATATATTAAAAAATATTAATATTTATGGTATATAATTAGTATCATTGGAAAGGTCTTTCAATCTAGTTTTTTAATAAATTTATTTGGAGATACAAATGTTACACGCATTTTATATAAATCGAGTCAAACTTGCGGGCACAAAAACCGAAAACGACATCTAATTTGGGACGGAGGGAGTATGATATTCTTTGTTTGAGGGTGAGCTGGCGCTGTATATATATCCTTCCGATCTTTACGCTTGATAATAAATGGCTCAGTGCTTAACGCCGTAGGTCTTGTAATAAAAAACTAATTACATAGCTGGTCTGGAAACCGTGAGACGAATTTATTAAGCATAATTAATCTATTATTAGCACATTTGTTATTGTAGCACTTTAGTGTTAAATCACAGACTAATTAGGTTAAAAACATTCGTCTCACGATTTCTAACCAAATTGTGTAATTAATTTTTTCGTCTATGTTTAATACTCTATGCATGTGCCGTAAGATTTGATGTGATAGTTTTAGGTGAAAGGTTTTTTTTTTGATGTGAAGAAGGCCTTAACCTGCATGCTGCTGCCAGATCTGGCGACGGCCAGGCGCCACTGACTCCAACAAGTTCAGACTCCGTGTCTTGCGCGGCGGCGGCCAGTTCGTCGGCATCGGCAAGGACGGTAGGACCGTGGTCGCCGCCGTGACCGATCCCAGACACGCCCACGATTTCGAAATCATTGCCAACGGATACGGAAGCAAAGTCCGGATAAAGGCGCCCAACGGAAGATTCTTACAGTGCTAGTGCTACTGGGTCCATCGTTTTCATCAATTCACCTAGGCCCTGTTTAGCTCCTAGAAAATTTTGCAAAATTTTTCAGATTCCCCGTCACATCGAATCTTTGACACATGCATAAAGCATTAAATATAGATAAAAAATAAAACTAATTACATAGTTTAGACGAAATGGACGAGACGAATCTTTTAAGCCTAATTAGACCATGATTGGATAATATTTGTCAAATAACAACGAAAAGCGCTACAGTGTCATTTTGCAAAAAATTTTGGATCTAAACCGGCCCCTAGTACATGCCGATTTCTGGCCGTTCGTGTCATAATTGTTCGTTCCACGCATGGCATGGTATAGGCGGATGCGTTGACCGCAGATTATGGTTCAGAGAGTACGAGCTGGGACGACAGTGACCCGTCGGTGTTCCTCATGACGACTGGCAACCGGATGGAAGGCGAGTTTCAGCTCTGCAACTACGTACTACGGACTGGATAGCGCTGCGACCGTCCTCAAGGCATGCATTTTTCTGCACTGACTCAAAGCCTGAAACAATTAAATGGTCAAATATATATATACAAACGGATGGATATTTCTGTTGTGCATGTCCAGCAGCACTGGGAAACCTTCATAAACGAAGAGGACTTCAGCTACATCTCGTCGCAAGGGCTGAACGCTGTGCGGATCCCGGTGGCATGGTGCCATGGTGGATGGATCACCGTGCAAGAAGGCTCACCAGTTGCCATTCTCCTTTCTATCCGGGTTACCTAGGCTGTGTTTAGTTGAGAAAATTTAGGTGAAAAGTTACTGTAGCACTTTTTATTGTTATTTAGTAAAATTTGTCTAACCATGGATTAATTAGACTCAAAAGATTCATCTCGAACTTTACAGACAAACTATGTAATTAGTTATTTTTTTACCTACATTTAATGCTTTATGCATGCGTATAAAGATTCGATATGATGGGTGGAAGAGGAAATATTTTGGGTATGCATGACAAGTGAACGCGGCCCTAGAGATGCTAGACAAGGCATTCGATTGGGCAGAGTAAGCATGCATGTCTGCACCATCATATTCGTGCATCTATCTCTGCCTCTGTGCGACGCCTGAGGCCTGACTGCCTGAGCATCTGATAAACCATTGGTTGGTATCCGATCCGCAGCGAATACAGTTTGGGCGTCATCATCCTGGATCTCCACGCAGCTCCTGGCTCGCAGAACGGCCACGACAACAGCGGCTCAAGGGATGGCTCGGTGCTCTGGCCCACCGACGCAAACATCCAGCACACTGTGGCAGCCATCGGCTCGCTAGCGGACAGGTGTGTGTACTCCGTATGTTCTTCGGACGCACCGATCGATCATCAGTTGACACTGAGATCGAGCTATTAGCTGTCAATATAAATAATACTCTCTTAACCACGCCATTCTCTCCTTTTAATTTATTGTAGGTACTTTTCACGCGGAAGCTTCGTGGCTATCGAGCTCCTCAACGAGCCGAGCGACAGCATCCCGCTGCACACGCTGGGCACCTACTACCGCGCCGCCCGGGAGCACACGGCGGACGCGTTCGTGATCATGTCAGCGCCACTGTCGAGCCACCCTCAGGAGATCCTCGGCGTCATCGCCGCCAATTCTGGCGGCGCCGGCGGCTTCCGCAACCACGTCGTGGACGTGCACTACTACGACGACACCTTCGACCACATGACGCTGGAGGACAACATCCGGTACGTCAGGGACAAGCGGCCCGCGGAGCTGGGCGCCATGCAGAGGGCGGATGGCCCGCCCGTGCTCGTCGGCGAGTGGGCGGCGGAGTGGGCCAACAAGCCCCGCGGCGGCGCGAGCGGAGACGACTACGGCAGGTTCGCCCAGGCGCAGCCGGATGTGTTCGGCGCTGCGTCGTTCGGGTGGGCGTACTGGACCTACAGGAACGACGACGCCGGCGACCCGGGCTGGAGCCTCAAGGAAATGATGCAGCAAGGCATTGTCTCCTTTACCTGACGGAGCTCAGCTCATGGTACTTACGTACGTGTCATTTCTGTACCGCTGTACGTAGTACATACTACTCAGGCAATGCCACGCTTGTCGTGTAGGCCATATATATCGTCTCTCGTCTGCATCAACTCGGTCGTCGGAACACGCGTGAACTAACTAATAAATAAATGATGCATCAACTCGGTCGCTCGATGACCTTGTTTACCTCAGCGCTTCAAGTTTCTAATTTCCGTGGCCAATCATTTGGGTGCGTTTAGTTTGAGGAATGAGGTGGTTCATCTTCTTCTCATTTCTCACTTTTTGTATTTGGTCTGTAGAATGGAATAAACTGATTTATCACCACTTCATTCCTCACAAGTTAATAATTAGTATATGTATGAGGAATGAGTCGATTCCACCAAAATTTATGGAATAAACTCATGATGCATCACCTCATGAAGCATGAGGTGACTCCACAAACCAAACACACCATTGTGTTGTAGGTTTAAGTCCATGGACCTCACTAACACTCTTTGCTTGTAGTGTGGTCGGCCATGGACAAAATACATCACCGCCGTGGTCGGCCATTCCGGCTCCCTAGCTCACATCCAAAATCAATCTTTAAAACATCGTTATTTAATCTACCTCCTAGGCTTTAGTTCCCCTCAAAATTCCAAGTTTTTTCACTCTTTCTCCATCACATCAATTTTTAGCCGCTTGCATGAAATATTAAATGTAGGTAAAAAAGATAACTAATTACACAGTTTAGTTGGAAATCACGAGATGAATCTTTTGAGCCTAGTTGGTCCACGATTGGACAATATTTGTCAAATAAAACGAAAATGATACTATTCATCGGGTTGAAATTTTTTTAAATCTAAACATGGCCCTAGTATTCTCGATATAAAAATAGTAGCCAGAGATCCAATTCTGGTGAACCTCCTAAGCAACCGTTATCCTGACAGAGCTACCAAAACAGAACATAATGAGTCGTTGACCATGGACAAAATTACTCGCCACCAAGGCCGGCCATCCTAGCACCCTAGCTCACATCCAAAATCTTTAAAACAAAATCTTCATTGATTGATCTACCCACAGATGCAATGCAATTCCGGCGAACCTTCTAGGCAACGGCAGCAGACGTGGCCCATTATCCCGGCATCATAGCTCACACCCAGAACTGCCAAAATGGAATCTTTATATCCCAAATATTCTCATATCTAAAAATAGTGGCCAGAGATCCAATTCCAGTGAATCAGGCAGAGGCTGATGCGGAGGCGGCAACCATTAGGGAGTATCGATCGTCCATGTACATTTGTGCGTGGATATCTCCGTTTGTCCAAGCGCGGACAGATTGAATATTAGGGTATGCTAGAGTGGTTTTCTTTTCATCATGACAAAAAAAAAGATTAAGAGTATATTTACCAAACTATTGGAGATGCTTTTAGTGATGCAAAGAGTAACAAGTAGTCAAAGGAGTACCCATATTAGCAAGAATGAATTTGATTGCATTTTACAAAAAAAAAGTAGAATAAATGTTGTGACCTGAAATTTTATTGCTCGTAGAAACGCACAATTACGGATTAGTCAAAGGAAAATAAAAGGGGCTGTTGGGTTGGGGAAAGAAAAATTTAGGAAGTTTCAGCCCAAACATTGGTTGGAGAGTTTACATGATTTAAGTTTTTTTTAAAAAAAATAGATTCAATCTCGAACCAGGAAGAATTGAGTTTAGGGTTCAGCAAACATATGCACACACTTATGCGTCATCTTTAGGCCCTATTCGCTTTGCTGAAAAGCCAGGCTAAAAAGTACTATTCGCTGATTTGTTGTGAAAGAAAAACACTGTACCCTCCAGGCTGATAAGTTCAAGCAAACAGGGCCGGCGTGATTCATACTCCACTTTAGCTAGGTTTCTAATAAAATCACATTAGTTAAATATTTTTATGGTATCTGTATGTTTTCAAAAATAGGGATGTTACAACATGAATCTAATGGGCCTTGTTTTGTTTGACAGCATTGGATGCTCCACAAGTTGCAGCGGAAGATTGAGACCAGATGAGGAATCAGACTATCAGACCCAGTGCCCAGCGGAAGAAGTGTGTGTGCGTGTGCGTTTCGAAGCAGCAGTTACTAGTTACTTTGAGAGTTCGAGTCTGAATTTGACCTCGTTTTAAGATTAAGATAGCTATGCGCTATTTAAGTAGCATCATTCCTGCCACATTTACGTAAATGTTGCTGGGAAGTGGGAATAACGTTGCAGATCACCCCTCTGCTCTTCCCATTAGAAAGATGATCATATGAAAAGAAAGCATGGCATATGTAATGATGTTTTCCTTGAAGCATTCGTCGGATTTATTTCATCCAGACAATGCAAATCATTTGATCATCTACTCATAAGTCGGTCACAGGCTACATAATCGATTGCACAGTAAGTATTCAACTGGTATACATATTCACTGTCCAAACTACTAGTTGGTAATCTCAAGCAAAATTGGTAATCTTTACCATGAGGGATAAGGCCATGGGCCATGGCCTGTCTTCTAAACCACACGAAAGGGCAGTTGGATAGGCCAAGGAAGCAGCACGAACCATTGGCATTTGGCATCACTACTAAGCTCAGTAAATGAAAATATGAAATGCAGAACCGTGAGTCCATGACCCCTGCTCCGGCCGGTCAATGGACTAGCTAGGCTCTTGGGCTGCCCTCAGCTTTGATTGGCGACGATGCTGGACTGGGGGCCATGGACAGGCTTTAGCTCTATGAGAAAGAGATGATGGCAGACTTGGGTTATCTGAAGTATACTTCCTCGGCCTTACTACAGCTTGCATCGGTTCCTGTACGCATTCACACAAAGGTGTGGGGCATCCTTCTCTCTGTCCCTAGTTGGAAACCACATCTTTGTAATTTCCTCTTAAACCTGTAAGAACAATATGACAACAAAATTAACATACCACTGAGATTGAAAGACTTTGCATGGTGAAAACCAAGTTCTTCATCACCTTGAATGAAGAAGTATTCTCAAAACCCAAATGCTTTGCTATTTTGGTATTGAGTTAACAACATCACTCATCACTCTATATTTGTACCTGCAACTTTTGTTAGGTAACTTTCATGAGAACAAGTATTACCTTCTCAATACTAAGCACTGGGAAAGTGGCTTCCCATCTGGAAACAGCCTCATCAATCCAAGCATAAAGCTGTACAGCTTCGGCATAGCGCACTGCATGGTTTGATCTTATAAGTCCAGAAATTAACCGCCTATGCTTGATTGTAGAGGTTTCTCGAGCAATCCACCAAGTCCCAAGTACTCTTCAGCAAAGAGTTCATCGTTCTTTGCAAACATCTCTGTCAGAGTGCAGTCTATGTTTCTATTCTGCAGTACCCAAAACCGCGGTTTTATCTTCCCCTCGAGTGAATAACTGAAGTACCTTGGGTATTCTACAACTGCTTTAATTGGCTTCTTCATGGTACTTAGCAGAAACTCAAGCTTTGGTTTCATAACAAGCTCAATACTGTAACCTAGAAGTGGGGAAAATCTAAAGATCATTGAGCACAGATCTTTCTTAGACAAACCCACCTCCAATAGGTAGTTCATCCTGTAAACATTGGAATAAAGTTAAGTGCATCAAACACTTATAACAGAATTTTGTTGATATACTCCATAGTTACTAGTGAAAACCACATGTTAATCTTCAGGACAAAACATATGTCAATAAATGGTTCAATTAGAAGTGAAGAACCATGAGTAAGAAACAGACAATGCAAATGGAATAAACTACAATGACTACAGATCCTTACAATATTGCAAAAAGTATCTCCAAAAGGTGTAGCGATCAATGTAGGTTGTAGGGAACCAACAATTAACAATAAGTGCACCAAAAGTTTGCAGCTTGAAGAAAAGTTAAAAGTAGACCATGGCATAATTATGAGGCACACTAAGTTTTGTAAAACCAAATCTCTCCTTGTACTGTATTTTATATCACATCAGGTTGCAGTCATACCTGGGGAGCAATGTACGATTTATGTCCAACAATAAAAGTTCTGGATACTTCCTAATGATGCGAGGAAGATGATGTTTAGAAACACCAAAGTTGATAAGAAAGTCGATTTTCTTCTTGAGGGTGTTATCCACATCTGAAGCAAATATTTCAGGCGAACGACACAAAATCTTTCCTGTTGTTTTCTTATCAACACCCATTTCTCTTAAAAATAAAACATTCTGAAACACGATGCACAAAAGTTAGTATTAAGATATCAGTAATTGGAGGGTCAAAGATGTAAAAGAGATACAACTCAAGGGTCAAGACACAAGACATCCCCAGCTTAGGATATAATTATATAAATATGCCTACTGTGGATGCAGTTACAGATAGACAGCAAGATAAAAACATTGACATTCAGCACATTCTGATTGGGAAAATAGGTGAATCTGTAAAACACAATGTACATTTATAAGAGCCATAATCCATGTCAGTTTAATGGAAGACGTCATAGTAGCTAAACAAAATAATCCTTTTGCTGAACTTTGGTTCCAATTTGCTTCAAAACTTATATGCAACCAAAAGTAGTTTATCCATTACCAATGAAGTTTAAATATATAAATGCAACCTCAATAATCATTACACACCTGCATAAACTGATCAGGTTTTCTCAGTAATAACTGTGGACTTGATGTAATGACTGGAACCACCATTTTTTTACTGATGCCCAGATCATGAAACAGCTCCAAAGCTGAATTCATTCTTTTTGAAGAGCAGCCAAGAATATGAGGCCAACTTTTCACAGCAATACCAAGGACTGTACTAGAAATCTGAAAGGAAAAAAAGTTGACTACTCTCAACAACAAAAAGAAGGCAAGACAGGAAAAACAAATTAACATGAACTTGAGGAACATTATTCTTTTTCACTTACCTTTTTTCGGTTGAAAAATAACAGCATTTGACTGTAGTTCTCTATCACACTCGTTGAAAGAATCCATGGATACTTCAATAACATCCTACCAATATAGTCTTGTTCAATGCCAGCCTATAAAATTCAGAAATGGGATTACTAGTACGATTGTGTTATTGTCAAGTGTACCAATCTAGCAGGTTCCAATAACTACCATGAACAAAAATACCTTCTCCCATTCACGAATCCTAGGCTTAATATCATTCTCAACATCAGAAAGAATGATAGGAGGAAACTGCAGCAGAACTGATGCAATCTTTGGCTTTGGAATTCCAATATGCTCGAGAAAATCAACTAACGGCTTGAGATGATTATCTTCTGAGCAGAGAAGAAGCATTGGAAATGATTCAATGAGATAAGGAAATGACACATCTCCATGCCCCAACATGCTAACACCACCATACCTAGCCTCCATCTGCAAGTGCAAAAATGTTTATTTTTGCTGCTACACAGCGCAATGAACTGGCATGAGAAAAACTAATTGGGACTGTGAACTTACTTTTTCAAAAAAAGATAGAGTACTTTGGAGTGCATCATCTGCAGGTATTGATAAGTGTGTCATCATGCGCTTAGCATTCCTTCCAATTAGTATTGCATAATCACTGCTTGAAAATAGCATTTCCTTCAAAAACTTCACCTATATGTGAATAAACCACGACTCCATAAGAAATGAGTGTTGTGAACTTGAGATATAGTTAACATATTATAGTGCCAAGCACAGCTGCAACTGTTGAAGAAACATATTGAACACTATCATAATGTCTCCATAGACTAGTGTTAAAAAACTGCGTGAGTTCTAAATTTATAGTGTTTTCTATCAGAATGATTCCTTTAGTTAGTTTTGTGCCATGGTATTGAAACCGAAGTACTATTGAGAATAGAGTCGACTCATGACACATGCTTGAGCACTTTGTTTTTAGGAACAGAAACCTGTAGCTGAACAGTGGCAGAGCTTAAACCAGGCCAACAGGGGCCATGGCCCCTTGTCAACCTTGAAATTTCTTAAGAAACCACTTGATCTTGGTTAACAAATTAAATTAGAGGAAGCTTTCCATAGCTCCCTATCCCCACCCCCTCAACACCCCCACACAACTGCAGATGAATACACTATTTGTTGAAAAAAACAAATCTAAAGGATTTAAGTGTTCTCTGTTTAATATTAGGAAGATCAAACTTTACTCAGATTCAACCAGATCCAAGCCATAAGACTATATAAGAGGTTACGGGCGACAGCACTACAATCGAAGTTTGAATTTCATCAGAGGAACCAATGCCACAATTAAGAAAATAAATACTGTAACACCCTTGCCAATTACAACATGTACGGCACACAAATGTAAAGTATATTTTCGACCTACAAAGAACGCATGGAATGCAAGCAAATTGAGCATCTCTCACCCTATCAATCAGCACAGTGAGGCCCGCAGCTGCGACGTAAGGCGCGATGAGCTTGGCGGAGGAGAGGCGCACCCCCAAGCTCTCGAGGAGCGGCACCACGCCGTGGTCACGCCTGCTCCGTCCCATGAGGTACACCTTCCTCCTGAAACCGAGCCTCCCCATCTCCATCTCTACGGCCCCGCTGAGGCTCAGCCGGGCCCCGGTACCGGAGCTCCACGAAGCCCACAGGCCGAGCTCGTCCAGCTCGCGGACGCCATCGGCGAGCATAGCGGCGTAGGCCGGCGCGCGCGCGGCGATGGCGGCGGCGTCGGCCGGGGAGGCGCCGCCCTCGCGGAGGAGCTCCGCGACGGCGGCCTCTGCCTCCCGGACGTCGTAGGTGGGCGAGGCAGAGGCATTCGTGGACGAAGATGTGGCGTTGGGGAAGGCGGCGATGGGGCCGCCCCGGCGGCAGCGCGGGAGGGAGAGAGGACGAGGGTGCGTTTTGGAGTGGGGTTGGGTGGGAAGTGGGAGAATGTGCAGCGGTGGGATTGCAGGTTTCCGGATGGGAGCATGGAGGAAGCCGAAAGTGGCGGCGGCGGTGGCCATGGCCACGGCTGAGCGCGGAGGGGAACGTCGGAACGAGCTGGAGGGGGAGGACCGGAGGACTGAAGTCCCCGGACGCTTTGTTCCGTTCCCGCGTGCATTATCCATGTCATGTTGGCGTGAGAAAACTTCGAGATGAAAATGAATTTCCTCCCGAAAATTTTCAGGGATTGTTTTTAGTACTGAAGGTTGGCTCAACAAAATTGAGCAACTTACACCGAACCTTTTTTATTTTTTGAGCTAATTCATTAGAAATACTTTATTCTATGACTTCTATTCTCCATTTTAAATTATAATATATTTTGTTTTTTATTCATATATATATTTTTACTATACACTTAAATATACATTATGTTTAGTTATATAATAAAAGCAAAACATCTATAAAAACCAATACGTCTTATAGTTTAGAATAGATGGAGTATTCTTTTCCTCCCAATTCAGAACAAGATCTAAGGACAAAATTGTTCAAAAAAAAAAAGATCTAAGGACAAAATAATCACCATATGAATAATTAGATTTCGATGATGAAAATAGATAAACTAGACAACCTTCTCAACTTTGAATTGAACATTGAACAAGTACGTGCGCTCCCGAATGACAAGATATGGAAGTATCAATAATCCTTAGTTGACTGTTGACTCCAAACCGAACATATACAGAGTGTTTAGTTTAAGGAACGAGTTAGTCCATCTTCTATCCATTTTTTTATTTTTTTGTTTAGTTTGTAGAGTGGAATGTGTTAGTGCATCATCACACCATGTGTCACAAACTAATAATTAGTACTATTTCAATAAATGAAGTGATTCCACTAAATTTGAGAACCAAACACTCTAATACTAAATCACATGATCCATTTTTTAACTAGCAAAATATCTCGGTACCATTATTGTTGATATTTTTGTCATGATGCCTACAAATGCATGTGTAACCAGGATGAAGCTATAGTATGATTAGGGCATACAAATGACCCCCTCCCCCAAAAAAAAAATGGAAAATCAATTTCTTTGACTACAGTTCCATCATATATGCACCCTCCACGACACAAGTCTACACACATAAGACAAATTTCACTCCCCTTCAATTTCCTCTAGTTTTACCATTGCGTGTAACATTGCAAAAATACCTTTGGTTGTGTACCCATGACATGGACACTATCTCTGCTATTTTCCTTATTTTTAAAATAACCAATGTCATTTTGCGATATCATAGCTTTTGATTGTATTATGGCATCGTATTTTAAGGCCCCGTTTGGTAGTGATCTCGCTAGCTCCGGCTCCCACTGCCAATTTATTGTAATAACACTGTTCATACAAGCTCAAATTCTCTCTCTTCCCTCTCCCCTTATACAGCCAGTAGGAGCAGAAGCCAAAATTTCTGGCTCCCGCAGCTCCATGTGTGTAAGTGGGAGTGAGAGAGATTAGAGAGAAAATAGATTTGTGAACAGTGTTCTACAGTACTTGTGTCAACCGGAGCCAGATACAGCGAATCCATACCAAAGAGGCCCTAAAAGTATTAGATGTGATGACTTCTCTAGACGTTGACATTGTAGCACTTTTTAAAACATGGTGCCAGAAGATAATCAAATGCACAAACCCTTAATCAAATGGACAAACCCTTACGCATTGATGTTGATGACACCTACATGCTGTTTGGTTGTATCTAAGGTAACGTAAACATAAACAAAACAAAACTACTTTTGTTACCGGCAAGAGATAATTTGAACTACTTCCCATTTACATTTGCGTTTCTGTGCAAGAAACCAAACAGCACGCTATTTTGGTTCATGGCCAAACGTTAGAACACCCTGTTTAGGCACCACATAATCTCATAGGTTGTTGTTTGGTTCTTGCAGTTTTTCTGGCGACCCATTCTCTCCAGTATACTTAAATGTGACGATCAAATATTAATCACATATTTAAGGCCAGTTTAGCAGGGTTTTGACTCCTATAAGGGCTTCGACTTCGCTTCTTCGTTATAAAAACATTTGATAAAAAATAGCTCCCGTGACAAATTTGTTATAATTTATGTCAAGCATGTGAGGAAGAGCCGGGACCAAAGAAGCCACATTTTTACAGCTCCAGCTCCTTCGATCTTCCTACAAGGAGCTGTTTTCAAATGCATAGTTTAGCACAGCTCCATGGCAAGAGCCGCAAAGCCCGCAAGAAGCCTAGATCGATGTCGTGCCAAACGAGTCCTTAGCAAAATTGGAAATAGAGTTTAGATATACCTCCTCTATCTTAAAATTATTGTATATCTATAATTATTTTAGGATGGAGCATCATGCAAACATATCCCTAAATCATACCACGGAGGGTAATCTGTTTGAATTCAGCTGTGGTTGTGATGGAACTTTTAAATTTCGGGCTGGGCTCGGATGGGCCGGTATGTGACTAAGATAAGACGCCACGGGCCCGTGCTGCCAGCGTTTTTTGTCTAGCCCGCTGGCAGCTAGTCGAGGCCGCAAGGCCCGCAACTAGTACTCGTACCTCCTTCTGAATGAGTTCGAAAATACTCCTATGTCCCTTGCCTGTGGGCCCGTACCTATCGTCACAATTTCACAACACGACTCCCGCATGCGCTCCCGTATATGTCCTGTAGTGGCAGGATTCAAACAAGGGAGCGAATCTCCCGGCAGTGTCACTGAGCCATGGGCCCAGAACTTGTGGCCCACAAGTCAGGTACAGAACCACGGCGGAAATCCGAATGCCGGCACCCAAAAGCGCGAAAGCTGCGGCAACTCGCCACCTCGATCGACTTCATTGCTCCGCTCACGAAAGCTCCCACGCTTCCCGGTCAGTGACAAGTGGGGCTTCATCCTCCACGTGACCCACATGTCAGCGCGAAAACGGCATGGGTGACAAGGGGGGAAGCCGCCCCCGGTGATACCGCCTCGGAGGCAGAGAGGTCAGAGGACTGGAGAGGGGGCAAGACTCTACTTGTCCTCGGAGTTGGCGCTCTCCTCGGCGTGGGAGAGAGAGGAAAAAAGGTGTGTAGAGAGAGAGCCCAACCAATTCAAATCCCTACTAGGCGTAGGCGAGGGCTTCCGTTGCAAGCCTGGGCGTGCGGTGCGGTGGTGCTCCTCCGGGCGGGCTCTCGCACGGAGAGATCTCCGAGCATCCCTGCTACCCCCGCTGTTCCTCCTCAACCTCAACCTGCGTGGCATTTGCGGCTGCTTAGACAAGTGTGTATCCTTGTTTCGCTACGCGATTTAGTTTCTGTGTGGTTCCTCTTGGAGGTACGACATGCGGGAGTGGGGGATGGAAACCGGCGATTTCAAAAAAAAATTCCCTCCCAATGGTTGGTGGGACCGTGGGAGTAGTGTGCTTCCGTTTTTAGGCCACTCTCGTATGCGTGTGATTTTGTTTTTCGCTCGGAGGTGCCCGGATTGCTCTCTGATCTCTAGATTTGTGGTGTTTAATGCGCGAGCAATGTGGCAAGTGTAAGGGCGAGATACGGGCCTGGTGCTGCTTATCTGAAGTTCACTGACGCTTAGTTTTGCTGGTTTTAGTTAGTTATTTTATGTTTCGGTACATTTCTGAATCGAACTAGTGTTCATATGCGGGCAATTTAGCCTCAACTGTGCGATAAGCTCCAATTGGATCTTAGTGTGGATAATCTGATTGTTTCCGGACTCAAATTTGTCATTCTCTTACTGAATGCTCCAATTTTGTTGTCTCCCAGGTGAACCTGATTCCTTATTTGAATTCATGTATGTTTTGTGTTTCAGATCAGGTAAAGGAATGGGTGGGCACAGTACAGGAAACACTGCCTCTGTTCCCCTGTTGTGGAAGGCACTGTCCCTCTCCTTGTAAGTTTTCCTGTGAGCTCTCTGCTGCTGTTCAAGGAGCTTTATCCTGTGATAGTATCAAAGCGCCAAGATGAAGTCCAGTGCGGTTACTACAAAGGGCAAGGCTGTATTTGAGCTGAAGCACAAGCTGGTCCAAGCTGTTAACAAGATTGGCGACAGAGACACTTACCAGATTGGATTGGATGAGCTCGAGAAGATGGCGGATACCCTGGCCCCTGACATGATTGGCCCCTTCTTGTCATGTGTCATTGACACTGATGCTGAGCAGAAGAGTGCGGTGCGGAAGGAGTGCATCAAGGTGATTGGCACACTGGCACGATTGCATGGAAACCTATTGGCACCACACATGGCGAAAATGGTGTCCAGTGTGGTTAAGCGCCTGAAGGACACCGATTCAGTTGTTAGAGATGCATGTGTAGACACTTGCGGTACCCTTGCAATGTGTGCCAGAAGTTATGGGGATGGTGGTGCAGTGTTGGTGACATTGGTGCGCCCCTTGTTTGAATCATTGGGTGAACAGAATAGATATATTCAGGCTGGGGCAGCACTGTGTCTGGCCAAGGTTATAGATGAGAGCAATTACTTCCCTGGGCCTGTGCTCCCGCAGATGCTTGCCCGTGTTGTTAAGCTGCTCAAGAATCCCCATTTCATGGCGAAGCCCGCTGCGATTGACTTGATAAGAAGCATTATTCAGGTTTGCACTCTTGCTTTTGTTTGTGTAAGCAATGCCAATCCACTAAAACCTCTTCGTGTGTAAGCACATTTTCACAGGCTTTTCATGTTATACAGATTACTTTGCATGTTCATCTGAGGCACAATAGCCATTTTGGTCCCTCAACTATTACTCGAGGCTCAATTTCATCCCTAAACTTTCAAAACGGCCATTTAGGTCCTCAAACTTTAGTTTTAGGCTCAGTTTCATCCTACAACTACGAAGATGATCGTTTCAGTCCTCAAATTTTGCATTTTGGGCTCAATTTCATCCATAAACTGTCAAAGTGCATTTAACTTTTAATTTCAACTCAATTTTGTTTATTCAAAAAGAAAACTTTACATTTTCGGCACAATTTCATCCATAAATTATAAAAAAATTATAGATCTTCTATTGTTTCAATATATCCATGTATTCTTAAAGAATATAAGTGGTGTTCGATGCAACTGTACTTGCTCCCACAAATATCATTTAGTCAGATATATAAATGGTACCATTATAAGGTAACACTAAAAATAATAGCCTAGAATATTAATGGCCACGAAAGAGTTTTTGGATGGATATTATTTTTCTATCTCGAATTGTTGTGGTTTTGGATCTAACCAGGTGCAACAGTGCAGCGTTCCACGTAGAATGTAGACAAAGTTGAGTTGAAAATAAAAGTTTAAAGAACAAAATATACTTTGCTAGTTTATAAATGAAATTGAGCCCAAAATGCAAAGTTTGAGGACTAAAACGATCATCTTCATAGTTCTAGGATGAAATTGAGCCGAAAAGTAGAGTTTGAGGACTAAAACGGCCGTTTGAAAGTTCAGGGACGAAACTGAGCCTCGAGTAATAGTTGAGGGACCAAAATGGCTATTCTGCCTTCATCTGACCTTATAATTAGTATCATGAGAAAGAAATATTCTTCTGTGTAATATTTGCTATTTAATCAATGGTTAGTCAGATTGGAAATACTGCAATCTTCCTACAAAACCACATGGCTTTCTTGCTTCCTCAAGTTTAGATTCATGCATCGGATTGCTAGATTGATTGATCACTAATATATGGTGTAAATTCAGTGGCACTTCTTAATATCTTTCAAGAAGGACAGTAATCATCTTCATCTTCAGTTTGGTTTCATAGCTTATAACTACCAATCTACCATAAGATCATACATTGTGTTAGTGTACTTATTTTTTTCCTGCGCCCCTCTTTTTCAGGCTGAAGGTGCTTCTACAGAGCAGGCGTTATCATCAGCTCTAACAAGTATTATGGATGCGCTGAAGAGTACTGACTGGAATACAAGAAAGGCTGCCTCACTAGCTCTTTCAAGTATTGCGGTCAGTTCTGGGTATTTGGTTACCTCTTTCAGAACTTCCTGCCTTCGCTCCCTTGAGCGCAGTAAATTTGACAAGGTATTGTATCCCTTCACTCCCTTGTACCTGTGGAATTTATGCTGTAACATATTTCTTTTTTTGGTTTACTGACTTCATGCCTCCTATGATAGGTAAAACCAGTACGTGATGCCACTATACATGCAATTCAGCTGTGGAAAGCTATTCCAGGGTCTCATACTCCTGAACCATCAGAAGCTGGATCATCAACAAAAGGTACAAAAGATGTTCCTTTAATTTACATTTAACAGTTGATATTGAGCAAAACAGATATAACACTGTTTGTTTTCTTGATTTATTTCAAATCCATTAATCTTTATTTTATAAAAAGTTAACATACATATATCTTTCTTGTTCTTCATTAAAAAAATATTTTATTACCAAAATAAATAAGCTAAGCAGAACTCACATGATGTTTCTGTATTCTCATTTGTCAACTCTTCCAAGATTATGCATCTTAACTCAGATAATTAATCAACTAAAAGAATCAAATAACTGAAAAAGTATTCTAGTTGCTAAGGCAGCAATGCTACTGCTCTTAGATTTTTTTTTTTTTTTTTTTTTTTTGCGGATCATGGTTAGTGTTACACAACCCATGGATTCCAACCTTTTCTTTGAGTTCTATTATTCAAAAGAAAGTGTGAGTTTAAATGGCTATCAAAGAATACCACAACACCATGTTAATGCCTTATGGTTTATGATTAACGTGTAATGCTGCTAGCTAATGAGATCCTTCTACTATTTTTTTCACATGTTCTCTTTATTGCTTCTGCATTTTGCCTGTAGTCAATCACAGTCACTAACTTAGCTTATTTTCTATTGCCTATCAATGTGTTCTCACAGAGAACTTCTTTGGAGACCATCATGACGCTAGAAGTATACATGATGGAGGATCAAGAGATACTTCTTTTAGGAGAACAGACCATGGGCCTTCTGTATCTGTTATCAGTGGTAGTTCTATCAGTTCAGCAAAGCGGAGATCTCCTTTGTCTATCAACAAAGTTGCCCTAAACAATGCTGCAAATTTGCAGCGAATGAAGTCTGGTGATTGGCGTGTTGAGGTGTCAGTTCCAAAGCAGAATATGATGCCACTGGTTGACAATGATGAGAAGGGATCCAGTAAAGTCTGCATCCTAAAAGATGCAAAGAGAAATGCATATGAGAGCGTTGATGTAGACAGTAAGTTTGACTATGACATTATGGATGATAAACAAGAATGCTCCTCTGTGTCAGAAGTAGCCAGCAGGAGTTGTGAGACAAAGCATGTCACTACTGCTCAGGAATGCACTGAAGATTGTGATTCAACACAAGTTACGGAACAATGTCCCAGGGGTCGAGAAAGTAAGAGCATAGACTCGACAATTACAGATGTTACTGCTCATGGCGCACATAGTTGTTGTCTGAGTGCTATGAATGAATTGGCCATTGTTAGGAAGCAACTTCAAGAGATGGAGAGGAAGCAAACAATTTTTTTTGATTTGTTGCAGGTAACTGTCATGCTTTGAGTTGTGAAGATATTGTCAATTTGATTTGTGTCTATATTTACCTAATTATGGAGTCGTATATATATCGATCAATGTGGTAATACTGTAAGTTATAATGCAAGGCTAATAATTCCAGTTATATGGGATGTATAATATTTTTTCTCGAACATACGGGATGTATAATATCATTTCAAATTAGTTGCAGTTCTTCAGTGTGCACTTTATGTTCTTATACTAGCCTACAATATTGTTAAGCTTCTTGGTTATTTATGATTTTGTTGAACACTGGCACCCTGAACTGTAAATCTGTTGTCTTATTTTTACATTTTACTTTCCTCAAACTCTCCACTTGCCAATTTAAGTAAAAATGGCAATGCATATTGATGGTAAGGATGATCATCATAAAATTCTATCAAGTTTTGCCATGCCACTGCATCATGTAGGAAAAAATTATGCACCATCTGCAAATTCATATGAAGACACCATGTATGTAAAGAAGTGACTTCATATCTTTTCTCAAATGGTTACCCCCCTCTCATTGTAGGAATTTATGGCCAGCTCAGCGGAGAACATGTCTGTGCTAAATTTGAAGGTGCACAACTTGGAGAATGCTGTAGACAAAACTGTGTATACAATTACTCAGAGCGAAAGCCGGTATCATCTTCCTGGCTCCAAATATTTTAAGAACCAAAGCGTCTCTTCTTTGCCTAGGCTTTCTACTTCTACACCTAGATCATCTGTGGATGTTAACTACAAGCCACCACCAATCTCACAGTTGAAACATGAGAAGAAGTGGATGCATGATCTACCATCTCAGGGCTCAAACATGTGTTCTAAAGAGGGAGCTGAATTTCCAAAGGATCATGTTCGCAGTAAAGTTAAGAAGTTTGAGCCTGTGAGCTCAGAGAGTAACTTGGGAAGATATGTTCCAAGCTCAGCAAGAAGTCGAGCATCAGGGGTTAAAGGGACTTATCCAGTTTCATTTACCAGTTCCTGTGAGCAATCAGGACTGCGAAATGCATTATGTGCCTCTAATCAGCCTGGTGAGTTTCAAGATACTGATGGCATGGAGCCTGCATACATGGAAGCCCTGAGCTGTCGTGATTATGATGATCTGATTGACCTAATGGATAGAACTGGACCAGTTCTTGAGAAGTTGTCGTGTGAGACAGCAAGTGAGCTTTTGAGGGTTATAGCCGACCAGTTTCTCAATAAAAAGTTCTTCAACTTGGCACTGCCTTGGCTTCAACAGGTAACTTCACTAGAATTTGTTTTACATATTAGATTGGAACTCGGTTTCCTTGCTGTGCAAGGCCAGTACAGGACTGTATATGTAACCCGTAGCTTATTCCTTTCATGCTTTGCAATCCAAAAATTGCATCTGGGTATCTGCTATCGTACAGTAATGAGTCTAACATAAGCTTGTGGAACTTACTCTTGTCACTTTGATTTGCATGTGTTGCCCCAGTTAGCAGATTTAAGCACAATTTATAAGCCAAGTCAGCTATTTGCATCTGTGAGAGCACAAAAGGAGTTCCTTTCTGCATTGGAGGAAGCTGTAACAGGTGTATCCATGGAACCAGCCTTGAGGATTGCAATTGCACAGCTCGCATTTAAACTGACCAAAGCTTTTGAGCTTGGCCCATGCAGGTAATAAATGTTGTTCGTTGCCAAAAATTAAAATCATGTCATCAATCCTCCTACTTAATCTGGATGTCTTGTGTTACTGACACACCCATTCTGTTTTTGCAGGAAAATTTCAACCAGAGTGTGCAGAGAAAATGAAACTATCCTGGCCACTGCAATGTGAAACGTTCCTAGGCCATGAAGCAGTGCTTTAGTGAGCTTAAGTTCTTCGCTTGTAGCTGTACAACCTTTGTAACGTTGTATGATCTGTTTAATTAGTGTGTGAAAGACTAGAAGATCTCTATAGAGGTTGATAGTTTGGTAGTTTAAAACATGCGTGTTTTCGTTCTGTGCTGTAGGTCTGGAAGCTTTTGATGTGTAGCAATATGGCATGACTGAGCTTGTGAATTTATGCTTGGTGCTTGTAGACGAGGCCGTACAGATTTTTGCTTGAATTATCTATCACCCAGAAACACTATCATATTCATACCTGCATTTCACTTCCTGTCCACATCATCAGGTCTATGTCCTTTTCCGTAGTTCTAGTCCTAACACAATTCTTACAATGGAAAATAAATGCAAAAGAAGGAAGAATAAAAGAAGGGAAGCTGTCTGTCAAAACCGGACAGCAGATTCTGTGCAGCGCTACATCATCCATCCCAGTTCCAGTGTATGCGTTGCCTGCATCCCTGCACCATAAGGGCGGGCGCCGGCGTGCATATATGGGTTGGCGAATGGATTGGAAGGAGCTTGTTGCTGCTGCTGTGCCATCATCTTCTGCTGTTGTTGCTGCTGGAGCATGAAGGCATGTTGCTGCTGCTCCATGACAGCCATCTACACGTTCCGGGCTGCGGCAATGGGATTCTGGAGGTGTTGAACGGGTCGGTGCTACACTGGACTGGACCTGATGACCGCCTCGTTGTATAGGCTGTCGAGTGTAAGCAGGTCCAGTCCACCGGCCTGTAGCAAGTTGAGGACGGGTCGGCCGTGGGAGCCTTCTTTCTGATCTCGCGGCCTTCAAATTAGCAGAATTTCTATCAAAACCATATGCAATTTCTGGTTTCTATCAAAACCAGTAGAAATAAGCAGAATTTCTAGTGGTTGCGTTGCTAGGCTAGCAAGATTGTTCATGCATTCTTGTACAAGAATTCTGGCAAAGTTACATGAGACACAAAGTCACAAACAAAGAATTCTGGCGAAAGTTACATGAGACAAATAAAGAATTCTAGCGAAGTTACAAACTGGTGATAACGTAATGGTATCATACTGTCGTATCTGTTCCTCCATTCCCTTCTCAGCAAATTGAGCGGGAGAACTCAAAAGCAATAAGAAATCAATTGTTACAGGAAGGATGCAGCTCCTAGCAGAACAAGGTAACACCATGGCATCCAGAGAAAAGGTTATTACAAACAGCTTCAAATAAAAAATACAACATTGCAAGATTGGGTCGAGCCATCTGGGGGCTGCGCGTCTTCTCGATTCATTTTCTGACCATGCAATTCAATGCCAAAAAGGGTGTATTTGTTCACCACTCCTATGCCTTCATCTTTCTCTTCTTGCCCTTGCTCTTGCTCTTCTTAGATTTGGCCTTGGTGGTTGCTTTGCTCTTGTAGTCAGGAGCTTTGTACTCGGGCACATCGCGGAGCCCCAGCTTTGACAGAACAAGACAGTATGAGTCCCAGTCGGTTCTTCGCAAGTATTTCAGGTATTTCTTCCTCTTTTGAACCATCTCCTGAAGCCCCTTTCTAGAATGTTTATCCTGCATCACAACAGTGCACACAAGTTACTTCTTTGAATCAAGATAAAACAGTTCCAAAATCATTGCCCCAAGATGTTGCAGTAAACCAGCAGAATAAATCATAAGGGAGGCCTAGGATTTTGCATACCTTCTTGTGGAGAACAGCTGACAGATGCTTGATTTTCAGAGTCAGTTGGGCAACTGCAAACGAAATATGGACATATCAGTAACACACATCATGATTCACATACAAAAGGCAACAAAGCAACAAGGCATACAAATACACAATGCTCAACATATTTAAACATACATCAGATCTGCTATGAGCCTCATCTAGAAAAATAAAAGGGATAAAAGTTCTCATGCTTAGGTGAAGCTTTTTCCCCAGTGAACAAGAAGGTCAGACAGCAAGGGATTGACAAAGCTGAAAGGTGTTCACTATTTAGTTCATATAAAGCTACATGTTTGTTTCATATATATAAGCATAAAAAAACAACCAAACATTACAAATCAACTTCGTAGCATAAATAATAAACGCACAGTTTCTGTATATGTATTATGCAACCTCAAAACGAACAAAGTGTGTGAAAACAATGAAAAAGTACTATCTAGTTAAGAACAAATCCTGCGTTTGCTATTCTTATTTCCGCATAATTGTGACTACATCTTTCACTAGTAGAACGCCTGCTTGTTCGCTATTCTGATTTCAGCTTAATTGTGACTACATCTTTCACAAGTAGAATGCACGCTTGAACTCGTGTTTACTTTGAAGAAGAGGGTAAAGTGTTTACTTCGAACTCAAGAAGAACATAATAAAGTGTTTACTTTGAACTCGTGCAGACCCACAGTCATTCTCGGACATCTTGAACTCATCCCTCACCCTTTGGAGCTCCAATTTCATCTTCTCTTCAGATGACATATGATCTGGATGGAAGTACTGAAGATAACAACTTGGATCAGCAGTAGTAGATCACATTCTAATCCTAAGATGTAAATACGCTAAGGAATACTTTAGTGACCAGGAAAATAAAAGGCCAATCTCACCTTCTCTAACAACTCCTCCTGCGGAGGCCGACTCATGTAGTCTAGCGTCAGCTGACCGCCAAGGTTCAGCAGTGAAGGTATGTATAATGGCAGAGCCGGTTTTTCTTGTTTGTTCACGTTCTCAATGCAATTCTTGATTTCCGAAAGTTGCCTGGAAAGCCGGTTCTCCTGCTTCTCCAACTCCGCCAGCCTGGCAATCCGCCCCTGCAGCTCCTTGAGCGAGAACCACTCCTTACCGTCTTTGGCCGTAACCGCTGGCCGGAGCTCCCCTAGCCTCTTCCCAAGCTCTTCGTAGCTGTAGTGCCTCAAAAGCGCAATGGTAGAGTCCTTCTCTTCCTTCCCCGCACCAACAGCCTTCAAGTTCCTCTGTAGCTCTGGGTTGAAGATGTTGCTCTGCGGAGTCAGAAACGGCGTCGGCGGACGATGCGGCGTCCGCGGCGGGGAGCGCTTGAGACTCTCTCGGATGGCATCGAGGCCGGTCACCCTCTGCCCAGCGTTGGCGCCCTGGGCGACGCTGTTCTTCTTAAGCAGGTCGATGAAAGAGGGGGCTCCGGGAGCGGAGGGGGACGGCGGACCGCCGGTTGGGCGGAACTCCCCGAGCATCCGGCGGACATCTTCAAAGGACGGTTTCGAAGGAGCGCCGCGCGCGGGGTTGGGGCGGGGCAGGTTCGTCGGAGTGGGCGACGCGGGAGACAAGCGGAGGCGATCTTTGATGTCCTGGAAGAGCGAGGACGACGGGTTCCGCGGCGCGCCGGGGTTGGGGGGCGGAGAGGAGGACGGGGAA
Source organism: Saccharum hybrid cultivar R570 (assembly GCA_038087645.1). NCBI lineage: Eukaryota > Viridiplantae > Streptophyta > Magnoliopsida > Poales > Poaceae > Saccharum > Saccharum hybrid cultivar. The sequence continues at coordinate 17,551,026 of JAQSUU010000402.1, forward strand.
TGAGCGGCGTCGGGGTCGCCGTTCGCCGGAGGCGGGGGCGGAGGGAACGAGGGGCTCGAGGAGAAGAAAGCACGGGGGACGGCGAGAACGGGTCTCCTCCGCGGGGTGATGCGGCGGAGCGCCATGGCGGCGGCGGCTGGTGGAGGCGGAAGCTCACTTCTTCTCCGGCTATAGGGTTTTGGTGAAGACGACGAGAGTGCCGACGAGTGGAGGCAAGAGCGATGTGCCGCGGCCTGTCTGCGGAAGTGGGCCCTGCATATACTGATGGGCCGTCACGTAGTCGGCTGGCGAACCGTGCTGAAGCCTGAGCCTGCAAGCTTTGTGGCCCATCTCTTAGCCTTTTTTTTTTTGCTCAAAAAAAAATCTCAGCCTTTTCTCTAACCTATTTTTTGGCTCCTTTTCAAATTCAAATATACTATATATTTTCTGGCGGCAACCATATACCGCCGTTTGGCTTGGCGGTAGCAATATACCACCAGTTCTCTTGGCGGTAACATGATTTTTCGTTTTTTTCCCCCAAAATTAGGTGCCCATATGTTTTTAGCTTATATGAACAAAATTTGAACAGAATTAAGTACAATTACAATGTCACTACTCACTAGAACACCCACTCTAGTTTTACCTTACCTAAATTAACCGACTTGTTTGTTGCCACACTGTTTGAGCAACCGGATTGTCTAATAAAGCCTTTTTCTTTTGTACAATGGCATGACAAGAGCGGCACACCTAAGGTTTCTGTGACAGTTTCAGCAACTGGGCAGCAGCAAGACGGACGCAGAAGCAGAAGCAGAAGCATCACCAATCAGAATCGTCGCTTCGTTGTGAGACACTGCGGTGGCCACCCAACCTCCTGTTGCTGGTGGTGCGCTGGACGCATTGGAGGAGCGACTGCACCACCTCTGACATGGATGGCCGGAATTCTGGATCGGACTGCAACACCACCATAAACCGATGTTCAGAGTAATTCGGTTCAGAGTTAATGTCTGTTTCAGGGGTCAGCCTTCAGCGTTGCAGCTGAAACAATTCATCATTGAATGAAGATCATCTCTGGGTATTTCGATCAGTTCACCTGGACGCAGCGAGCGAGGACATCGGCGAAACGGGACAATGCTTTCGGTGGATATAGGCCACGCAGAGCTGGATCTGCCAGAGCTTCCAAGGCGTTGATGTCATGAAGCTGTGGAGTGACAAACTTGACCAAGGACTGCTCCGCTCTAGGCTTCGAGCTGGAGTCACAAAGAACATCAGAATATTAGCTGCAGCCATGTTCCTGAACATGGCTGACAAACACAATGTTCCACTTCCACAGGCAAGCTTTGCCTGTTCTGGAATCACAAAATGTGCAGTCCAGAGTGGAAGGATGCTATCTTCTTTTTTCTTCAATTAATTACCTGTCATAGGGCTTCCGACCAGTCAATAGCTGAAGCATAACGACACCAAAGCAGTAGACATCGCTCTTCATAACGTAACCTGATGACCTTGTGCACTCTGGAGGATTGTACCCTGGTCCCAGGCTCTCACTCGTATCCTGCAGAGAGTTGGTTATCACAATTTTTTACATTCATGCTTTGCTCAACAAATTCATTAAGAGACATTCTGCAAACCTCATAGAAGTATGCAAGGCCGCAGTCAGTGAGGTGAGGGTTGAGGTCAGCATCAAGCAAGACGTTTGATGCCTTAATGTTCTTGTGGATCATTGGAGGTGAACACACGTCATGTAGGTACCTGAATCAACAAGAAATGTCAATACCCCTTTCTTTTGAACTATGAACATCATACCCCCTCTGTGCCTGAAGATGTATTATTTTTCTATCTAGGCCTAAAATTAAATAAATATTACTAGTTGTCAACTTACTCCAGAGCACAAGCTGTACCAACAGCAATCCTTACGCGGGTGTCCCAGGTCAGCGGCTTGCTGTAGTCGTCGGACAAGTGCAGGAAGTCATAGAGGGATCCATTCATGTTGTAGTCATAGACCAGCATGTAGTGCCCAGGCTCTGAGCAGTAACCAACAAGCTCAGATGTTTGGATGGCGCAGCTTGGAAATGCTGTTCACAAGATCCATGAAGTCGCTGCTTCCTGAGAAGCTCAATGGATCAAACTTCTTAACGGCCAGCACCTGAGTTTTTTTTTTGTGTGTGTGTGAGAGAGAGACAATAAGGACAACGGGAATGCAAGGTGTACAATCAGTATGAAGTGCCAACTCAAGATCTTGCTACAGAACATATTTGACGCGTGTCGATAATAGTTATAATCAAGTTTAATTCAACTATATGGTACTATACTATTGAAAAATAATCGATGAGTAGCTTAGAACACTTTTGGACAAGATATTGCATGTGAAAATTTAAATTTTATAGATGCAGAAGGAAGAATACTAAAGTTTTATCAGCAGACAGGTTCCTTTGGCATGGGGTTAACCGTTTAAGAAGGCAACAGTAAGGTCTTACCCTTCCATCAGCATATTTTGCCTTGTAAACGCCACCAATTGTCCCCTGACCTAGTAACCTGCTACTATGGAAGCTGCCAGTGGCTGCCTGGAGGTCTGATGATGAATAAGTAACAAGGTTGATTGGATCTGTGGTCCGCCTCGAATAGTTTAGTTTGTTCTCGAACTCATTGTCACTAATCGACTTGCTAGGCATTGCAGACAGTGTCCTACTGCTTACTGACGAGGAATGCTCCAGTGGCTTCATGTTGATCGCTGAAGCAAAGGAAGCAACATGAGCTCTTTACCATAAATGTTAAAAGAAAGCAAAATGAACTCTTTACCTTTCCCATCATCAACTAGCGGGGTAAATGACCGGTTGTGACCTGACTCGTCCAAGATGTAATGAGATGAGGCAGAAGAGGTATGGTTCCTCTTCAACACAGACAAGAGAATCAGAGCTGCAAGAAGCACTGCTATCACAATCGCTCCGATGAGGATACCGTTTATTCCACCTCCACCCCCTCCACCTGAAGAGCCTCCCACTGCAGAGCCCTTCTCCATACCAGGAGGAGCTGATCCGGACGACCACTGGTTCCCTCCAATCCTTCAGAATGTGTCAAGGACTTTTAGAATTCATCAAGAGCAACAAAAAGGATTTTAGCGGATGGAATTACTACTTACTGTAGATTACTAATGTCTTTTAGTTTACTTGGGATCCACCCAGTAAACTTGTTGTTCTGCAGATTCCTTGAGCACAAAGGGGAAGCCGTTATAGCTTAGTTCTCAGAAAGATAAGTGTAGTTTCCACTAAGTATGCACAGTACGCTATAGAATATCCATTATATGCCTAAAACTGGCAACACAGTTTTCAGCGCTGGCATTTTTTCACAGAATTAGTAATGTTGTACTGATGTGCGGAGGCACCGCAATGCATACGAGTCATCAGGACAATATTGCTTTTTAATGTACTTGCGAAAAAGAGTAGTTTTTATGCAGTGAGTGTTTACTTTGAGATATACTTACAGATCCTCGAGAGGAAGTTTGGCTAGAACATCTATATGACCACTGAATTGGTTGCTCTCCAAATTCCTGCATACATTTCGAAAAGAATGGCACTGGTTGTAGATCTGAAAGAGTGTGGATGAATTACTACCATGTGTAAATTTCAGTTCCTTTAGGGCATTCCCAATGCTAGAAACCAAAGGTAGTTTATATGTCTATTAATTTATGTAGACACTATATATAGGAACTATGTTCCCAATGGATAGTTTCTACGTAATAATTTTTTGTCCAATCGCATGTCTTCTCTCTCCATCATCTACCAATAACATCTCATAATGCCTTGGTTCTCGTGTAGACATGGTTTCTTTCCTCATCCCTCTTCTATAATGGAAGTGCACATCATCTTTTTGCTTAGTTGACACCCTAATTAATGAACATAGAAACCATCTATTCATGGTTGGGAGTGCCCTTACAGCGTCTTGAGGTCTTTTAGGTGCTGAAAACTCTGGGGCAGGCTGCCTGAGAAGCGGTTGAAGGAGAGATCCCTGATGAAACAATTGAGGTTAATCGTATAGGACAGGCTTACTGCAATAACATTCTAGCAACTACCGCAGAAAACAAATTCCTGTTATAGATACCAAAAACTTGGGAATTCGCTGTTGACTTACAATGTTGAGAGCTTTGAAAGTTGTGAAAACATATCCGTCAACTGTCCACTTAGGTGGTTCTTGCCCACATTTCTGCAGTTTAATCAAATGAGGAATTATATGGTGATTGATGCAAACAAAAATCATGGCCGTGTGAAGGGAACAGAAAGCAAACAATTAAATAGAGTGCAATGCGAATTGGAATTCCTACAGTGTTTCCAGATCACCCATCTGAGATATCGAATAAGGAACTCCTCCGGTAAAAGAGTTTCCGTAAAGATTTCTGCATCAATAAGAAAAAAACATAAGAGAATGCATTGGGTTAGCCATGAACCCACACACACACACACACAAAAAAAAAACTGAATATGGATGAGAACCGGAAACTCACAATTGAACCACGTTTGGTGGAAGCTGGTATGGAAGATCGCCGTTGAGATTGTTATTGCTGACATCACTGTACTACGTAAAACAAGGAAAATTCAACTAAGTTGCATTACCACGATGGTCAGTGTGGTGCAGGAAATCACTGGGGCAACTCACAATTTGGTTACTGATTTCAAGCTTGATAGCTGATATCCTAGCGAGCCGCTTAGTCCAAGCCCTGACAAGTTACTGCTCTATGCAACATGATTATTTAGAGACAAGCTGGGGTAAATGTCATGGAAAGCTAAAAAAAGGTACTTTCATAGCGCTGCTAAATGCTGAACAAGCAGTGAAATCCTGAAGGCATTTCATTTGCGTACATTTCTGTGACAGATGAGCCGCTGCATTCTATCCCCTTCCACTCGTCATCGTCGTCGCAGGGATCACCGCCGCTCGATTTCCAACCGGACAATTGTGATGGCTTGTTCATACTATCGAACATCACATTGAGCGCAGCAACTGATATTGCAGCACACAATGTTCAGTCAGAACCATGACCAATGCATACACAGAGAGGGCACAGAGAATCCGGCCGGCAAACCCTCACCGTCAGACTTGTCGGTCTTGGCGACCGCGGGCGCCACCGCAGAGAAGAGGACGGCCAACCAGACGAGCTGCGGCGGCGGGCGCCGTCGTCGAGCCATTGCGCGCCAAGGGGAACACGGCGCGGTTCAGCTGAGAGCGTGCAGGAGGAGACCCCCACGCGCGTACGTCGCCCGATCTCCTCCGCCTTTCTCTCATGGATTCATGGGGATACAGGTCTCGCGGTGGGAAAGTGCGGCCTTCCCAAAATTAGGAGACGGAGGAAGAGACGGCGAACAGAGATGGAACGAGACCGTCGCCATTGGAGCAGCGAGAGTGTCGCCAAACCATTGCTTTGAATGGCTCTAATGTCACTAATTAATTAAAGCATATCATGTCTACCATCAACAAAATCCGTTGTAGTCTAGCTGGTTAGGATACTCGGCTCTCACCCGAGAGACCCGGGTTCGAGTCCCGGCAACGGAAATCTTTTTATATTTTCCAGCTTCATTTTTGTATTTTTTCCAGCTTCATGTTTGTATTTTTTTTCCCACACATGATCCGGACAAGAAAACATGTTACTTTTCAAACTGTTTTAAGATTCAAGACGTTAAGAATTCAGACGGGCAGCTCCAGTGTAGAGTTCGGTTTTATAAGCTGTGGGCCCAGTAAAAGCCGATGTTTCTCATGGTTCGCTTGCTGTTGTGTAAAGTTCGATTTAGATGGGTGTTAAGTTGAAATAAACAATTGCTTGCACTGATCCAAAGAAGTGTTCCCCAGAGTTGGATCCCTGCAGTGTATAAAGCGAACCCTGCTCTTTCTCTCCTTTTTTACTACACTGGAGCTGCTCTAATACCATTTGGAGAGAACAAAAACATGTAGCAATTGTACATCTCTATTGAAAAGCAATAGTACAGTAACGTAACAATCTGGTGCCTCCTTTGCACTTTCTTTCCCACTGTATCCTCTACGAACAACTGAACAAAACAACGAACGGCCCCTTGGCCTTGATTCTGTATGGTGTATTGTATCCCTCCGAAGTCAGAAAAAAAAAGGAACTCTTTAATTAGCTCTCATGCGGCGGCGACGTGGTCACTCAGCTTTCGGCCGCTTGTTTCCAGGGGGAAGTGTGACACGGCGATGCCTGAAGCCAGCATCACCGTGATGAATATCAGGATCGCTGCCATCTGGTGGCACGCGTGCACCAGACCGACGGCCACAAGGGGGCACAGGATCCCACCAAAGCGAGCAATTGAGCTTGCAAACCCAACACCCGTGGCCCTAACAGCAGTTGGGTATATCTGCAAGGAACACGACATAAAGAGGCAACGATGTTCAGAGGTTTCATACAAGGATTATGTATGTAGAGACACACAGGCTATTGGAGGGACCAAACCTCAGGGGCGTAGATGTGCAGAACAGTGAAGCTTGCCGAGATGCAAACCCGGGCACCGAATAAAAATACGGTTGTCAGAGATTCTGTCTGGGCGAACATAAGCGGAGATATGCACAGGCAACTGATGTAAAGCATGGAAGACATTGAGAGCTTGCGCCCGATCTTGTCCACAATGGCAGCCGACAGGAGAAGGCCAGGAACCTCTGCATCATTGTTGGCCTCAATATCAAGAATTCCCAAGATGTGATTCGTGAAAATGTTTGGTTTGACCAGAGGGCAAGAACACACGTACCTCCAAAGCTGGTTATGAATACATTTCTATAGAGATTTTCATCATTTATGTGGGCTGTTGTTGTCACTTCTGCTGCTCCCTCTTCTGATCCACAGATCCTATTTCCATGATTCAATTCTGATGTTAGCAGAACAAGACCATAGTACAAAAAGGCATGACCAAGAAAGACAGTCCAAAGTAGAAGAGTCGATCTGATTAAGTTCGGAGATAGAAGCTTTAATATGGCGTTGAGGCCTCCAATCTCAGATTTGCTAGCATGATCAGCGGTATTATTTTTCTTAGATGTCATCGATTGTGCTGTTTCTGAGGAATCCCCGATATCAAGAAGTTCTGTCCGATGGCCAGAGACAAGTTGACCAGAGGGGAGAGAAACACAATTCACTCGTGCCATTGTTTCCAAAACATGAACTGCTTCAGCTATTTTACCCTTCATGCATAGGTATCTTGGTGACTCAAGTGTCACTGGGTAGAAGAGTAGTAGAGCAAATGATGGCAATGATGACAGTGCCAGCAGCCACCTCCAGCCAAAAGCTGGCATAACGGCCTGCAAATTGAGCAGATAAGTAAAGAAAACTGCACGGAGATTTTGGAAATAGGCAAATAGCAATAGTCACGGATTAGAATGACCATGCATGCCATTTGACCACTTACACCAACATGGTGTCAATCCATTATATATTATATACAATATATATACTACCATGGTCACCAATAAGCACTTCATCAAAACTATGTACAAGCAAAATACCACAGCAAATAGACCTAATTGATTGCACAGGAAGACCCATGCATGTGCTGGCTAAACTTGCTCAAATTATAAAAACACAGACGAAACTTCGCTGTTCCTTAGGATTCAATGGTATATCCTATTCTTAGACTTACAAGAACGGTAATAAGGAAAACAGAAGAACATCTGCATGCAGAGCTATGATGTGCAGCTGACACACATGGACTAGCACACCTGCAAGCCTTAGCTGGTAGCTCGGCAAGCCTGCCACTCATTGTTTGCAGTGCATATGTTTATTTGAATCAGTGATCCTCTCCACTCTTCCCCTTTCCCCTCTCAGACCTACACTATAATCTCGTATTTGGACCAGTTCTATTCCTAAGGACATGCACTTCTCCTGCGTGCTAGAGAAAAAGGAGAACATCTGCACTGAGCAGTCAAAGATCCACCATAACATCCACTATTGGTAACTAGAATGTAACATCCATTGTAGGATGTACTGTAGCATCATACACAACCCCAGCATTTGAGAACAATCTAATTTTATTTTATGTTGACAACTAAAAATATCTCTCAAACAGCTAGTACTATATGTAAGGCAAACATTGACATTACTTTTCCTGAAGAAATGGACTTACCCAAGCAAGAGAAGCTTCCATTATTGTGCCAACAGTCCAAAATGCTGAGAACATAACCATCCAAGTTCCTCGGTTAGGAGCAGGGATGAACTCTAGGAACCAAGAACCTAGAACCGGCCCACCACCCAGTCCAACACCAACCATAAATCTCAGTACAATCAAAGATAAGTAATTTGGAGCGAAAGCGCTAAGAAGACCAGCTCCTCCAGTAACAATGGCTGTGAAGTTGAACCCAACCCTGTAGAGAAGTGTGAAGGGTCTAGAATGAGCAAAAAATAGTTACATGTTGGAAAATGGGGAAACTATCACTACATAGCATGCAGAGATGCGAAACAAACAGGACATTCAAGAATTAGAGCTGAATCCAAAAAACTAACCATGGAACAGTAAAATGCCTAGCTTAAGGTTCCTACAGACATGGAAGAGTGTGCAACACTCCATAATGTTTCAAAAAGGTTGCATTTTGTTAAGGTTAGAACAGTCGTAATCAAATTTCAATAGCCAATGGAACAAGTGAGGAAGACCCTGCCTTCTTCCATAGTTATCCGAAACTATGCCCCAAGCATATGCTCCTACAAGCATCCCCACGAAGACAACACTTGTTATGAGACTTTCTTCCTGTGCAGAAAGCCCCCACTCAGCTTGAACTGATTGCCCAACAAATGACAAAAGCATCATCTCCATTGCTTCAGAGATTTTAGCCATTCCAGAGTATGCAAGAACGAATGCATGGAATTTCCCAAACCCCATAGACACAAGTGCCTCATCCACAGTATAAGTAGATTCGCCATCCTCCATCTGAAATAAGCAAGCAGAAATGAAGAGAACAGATTATTATCCCATTATCACTGTCATGCACCAGGGCAATATATCAAGTCAGATGTGGGGATGGGGGATATGCACTACACTTCGCTAATCGCTAAAATAAGAGTCTAAGACCACAGTTTTCCTGTTCAATGGTGTAAATAACTAGCACCACAGTCTAACAGAACGAATGACAGTCTTTCACTGATGAATAGCATCTGATATTCATAGCAACAGGGATCCTGATTGCTTATCAACCAAGCAATCTGGATAATATACATACTGACAGTAAAAAAAGACCTATACGACACCTACAAATAACCTTTTGCATTCTTCACATATAATTACTCGGTTTGGGGAAAATAAGTGAATTTGGCACAGAAGGGAAACTAACATGCGCATCCAAATTGTAACAGCCACGTATTTAGCTTACTGCTTAACTAAGAATTTCCATTCAGGTGTGCAAAGGCGTCGGCATTCTTTGCACAGTCCAACGGAAGAGAAGATTGTCACGCAAAGTTCAGATTTGTCTCCTAAAGAGAAGACTGCTTCACAAAAAACAGGCTAATGACGTGGATGAAATTAACTTTCGGATATCCTAAACATTCAGAGCATCAAAATAAAGCATAGTGAAACCTTAGAACAAAGTACTAGTCAACTGAACAACATGCGTCCCCTCACAAGGGAGGGGAAAATGAGAAAGAAACCTGCATCACCGAATCGGGGAATAAATTGCACCGCGGACTCCCATTACCAAATCTAGAACCAATCTCGCCTAAGCTGACCATATACTCGGAAATGAATCCAACAACCACAGCAATCCCATACCAGAGGGAGATAAACAAAATCGAGAACTGCAGCCCGCGTAGCGGACGAGGGGCGGATGGGATCAGCGGGCCCGCCAATCTAGGAAGCAGACCAGGAGCAGGCAGGGACCGCGAGGCATGAAAGGAGCGGGGAGAGGCTAGACAGATGGGGGGGGGGGGAGAGAGGGAGAGAGAGAGAGAGAGAGGCGGGATTGGTAGGTGAGGTGTACCTCGTCGGAGCCGGCGGCGTGACGAGCGCGGAGCCTCCGAGGCTCCGACTCCCCGGGAACGTATCGAGGGCGGGCCAACGACGGCAACGACTGACTGACTGGGGGCGGCCCCACTCCTTTTACATTGGTCATTTTACATCTTAGTACCTCAAGATATCTATATTTTTGTCCCCTTCTTGAAAGTGTTTTAGTTGGATTTTTTGGTGAGTTTCTTTTTAAAAAAAAGGATCTTTTTCGGTGAGTTCTGAGTTGGTACAACATCAACTAACCTTCGTTCTCACACAAGAAAAAGGCTTACTCAATCTCAGGACCTTTATGCAGTTTTCACCGATCTGCAATTGTGGAATAAATATTCTCGTTTTCTTAAAATTTTGGACGTATTTGTTTACACAAAAATCAACACACGAAGTTGCTAATGACTAATTGCTTCACTTTCGTAGAAGCGTCCCGACTAGTTTTCGAGTAAGGAAATTGATAGTTTTCGGTTACGGCAGAAGAACCTTCTGCATTACAGGCAAGAATAGTGAACGGCTTGTTTGTAGAAAACTAACAAATAAAGCAAAGGTTTTTTTAGTTACTGACCTAGATATGAAAAAGTAGAAGAAAGAAAATAACGTAGATGTATTCTGTCGATTGTGTTGGATAGATTTAATCGGCCTTTGACACTTTTCTTTTATATCATCCTGTTTACTTGAACTCATCAGCTCGGCTTATCAGCCATGGTACAGTATTTTTCTCTCACAACAAAACAACATCAACCGGTTTATCAGCCACAGAAACCTTCCAGTGAACAGACCATATAAGGGTGGTTGTGCCACCTTCCTACAAGTATCGTGATCTCCCACGTACTCTCTTCGTCCGGACAAAATAAGGGAGAGTACATTCTGGTCATTCTCAGATAAAATAAGGGAGAGTGCAATATACGCATGTACCCTTCACTTAACTTCCTAATCTATTGAAATCTAATTCTACTCTGCATGATTAAAGGGTGAGCTATCGGTCTTCTTATACAAAATATGGCAAGTACATGAATTACTTTCCTTATACAAAATAACCACGTATTTTTATTTAAGTAAGCATTATCTTTTTGTTCTCCGAATGCACTATATTTTAGGATAAATTTCAAATGATAAAATGCACTATATTTTAGGACGGAGAGAGTAATTCAGAATAGCTGTTTGATGCATTTAACAAATCACCGTTGAGCTGGTTCAAACGAACTCCAAGATGGAAGCTTTAACATGCATGCATGTCAAACATCGTATATGAATTCCTTGACTAGTTCATCATCATAACCTAAAATCTGAATTGTAGTGATCGACACTAGGGACAGATTCAGCGGTGGGGCGGGCCGGGCTCTAGCCCCCGCTATGGTCGCCGAACCCTTGGAGTCCTCTTAGCTCCTCCTAGATTTTATTTATTTATTTATTATTATTATTGCCATGGATGTACCTTGAGAAGAGGCTAGATTGAAGAAGGCTCCCTAGACATTTTTTATGGATCGGTCCCTGATCGACACCATCTGTGTCCAGGACTGTAGTGATCCACACATACAATTGTCTCAGTCTCACCGCCGATCAGATTCATTTGTGTTGTGTCCAGAGCTTCACGCTGTCACCATGCATATGCTAGTTAACCAAGGCCAACTTCGGTCACTCCAAATCATAGAATTGGCAAGCTGGCCAATGAGCAGTCTCAAGCTTAATTCCAACGGCCGAATAAATATAACAGTCGAATTATTTGGCCATTCAGCTTCTAACAAAGATAATTAATTAACTCTTACAAACAAGAGGCGTCAAATTTGATTATCAACAATCAACAATCCCCCTGTTCGGCTGCTCTTATCAGCACGGCTTATCAGCCGTGGAACAGTGTTTTTCTCTCACAACAAAACAGTCACAGCCGACTTATAAGCCGCAGAAACAGCCTGCCGAACAGGGTGAATATTGAAAATGAATGCTTTACAATTATTTTAATTATCCTACAATATATTATACATTAGTGCAAGACCAATATATATATATTTGATACAAATAATTAATCTATAGAAAACGTTTTATGCAATAACATGCATAAGCTTTGACTAACTATTTGTGAAAACTTAGAACTTCTCAAATCTTACAACACTGCATCCGTCCTATAATACCTTTTTAAGGAACAGGAGGGGTTTTTGAGTCCCTACTGAAATTAAATTTAAAAAGGTAGCACAAATTTACAAAGGTTCACAGGGAGAGCAGCAACCTATAATGCTTGACTTTCTAGGTTTTTACACTTGTCCCAAATTAATTGACATTCTCACTTACCAATGTACATTTTTTTTTCTTAGTACATCCCTATCTTTCTTATCGTTTCCTATACATTTCACTTCCAGAGCTAAAATGTCATTTATTATAGGACGAAGGGAGTATATATGAAAAAGAAAAAGTGGAGTAGATTCTTGTTTCTTTTTTTCACAAGAGTAGATTATTGTTTCTTTTTTTCGCAAGGGTAGATTCTTGTTTCTTGAACAGGGATGAATATTAAGCTGCCCATATAATCCTTAATTTTACTACTCTCTTCATTCGAAATTATAAGACGTTTTGACTTTTCTAGATAATAGTAAAAGCATTGTATCTAACAAAGCTAAACGTCTTATAATTCAAGGAAGGGAGTATTTAGCAAGATAAAAAAAGAATGCAAGGGCCTCTCTGCTTTGCCGGCTTTGAACCAAAAAAAAAACTATGGAGCTGCTCATACAGGTCCTCCTGCCTGTGCGTTTTGTGGTTTTTCTTTCGCACGGAGGCCAGTAATCAAAGAAGCGAAAGATCGTCAGCGGTACTCTGTACCCATCATTATTGACTTGTCTCGCAAAACCGGGACCGAAGGTCCTTTTTCCACTAGTGGTATTATATTTATTAATTAATATTAATCACCCATGGAAAAGAAAAATGGCAGCTAGCCACACGTGGGTCGTACGCATCCCTGATTGGCTGGCCAAGTCAGCTGGAGTGTGGACACGTACGGTGACGTCTGGGCCTTGGGGACTCTGATCACCATAGAGCTGCTGAGCGCCATCGAAGAGCGAGCGTCACGCATCGTCCGTCCGTCGTTGCTTTGCAGGCAAGGGCAAAGCAGGCGGCTGCAAAGCAAACCAAATGGCTGGAGCACCGGCCGCATTTTGCTGGGGCCAGGTAACGGCACCTCGCCGCACGCCGGTTGGCCTTCCTCCTATTCCGGCAGCGCGGTTTGATTAGATGTGCCACGCCATTTCCGTGACGCCAACCGAACCCAGTCGTCGCCCGCCTCATCTCTCTCAGCCTCTCTCCACCGGGCGTACCACTGACAAGATACATGCGTGTATAGATAGATATAGATAGCATATATGTTATATATATGTACAGCCAGCCTGCTGCCAGCATCGATCGCTTGCTCCTGTGGGAGCTCCTGCCGGCCGGATGCTGCAGCCCCTATATGACGATCGAGCCGCCCGTGTAGTTATATACATAGCTAACTATCATCATCATCATCCATGCGGTCGCCGTCGCGGCTGCTGCTCGCGGCGGCAGCAACGTCGGGCGCCTGCCTGGCGCTGGTTCTGGCAGTCGGCGTGTGCACGGCCAGCTGTGGCGGCGGACTCGCGGCGCATGGTCATGGACGACGACAGCCGCGGCCGCCGTCCTCGCCGGTGCTTGGCGTGGACTCCCAGGTGACCGCGCCCGCCCTGCAGGAGAAGGGCTTTGCCGCCGCCGCCGGCGACGCGGCGGCCGCGCGGGACCTGCTCGGCGCTGCTGCGGCGGCGGCGGGACAAGACTACGGCTTCGTGGATCCGCCGCCGGACACGCGCCGCCGCGGAGGAACCGCGCCGATACCGCACAGCTAGCTGATCACTCCATCGTCGTCCCTTCTCTACTACTGTATACTGCACTTGCATGTACAAGTACAATCGTGTCAGTACGTGTATACCGGTGTTCCTCTCTCTCTCGTTCATGTTGCATAGTGTGTACTTTGTGCGAGCCACTCTAACCAATAATACAACAATTTCATAGACGCTATACGCTACCATATACATTTATATTTGCCTACCTGTCTGGAGTATTTCTTCGAGTTTGAGAGCCGAATTACGTTTACGTGCTGTGCTACCTAATGCTCCGTGTTTATTTTATCTTAAATATAGGAGTATATTTTTCAAAAGGACATACGGTGGCGTAGAGGACTGATAAAATCTTAGGCACTGTTGGCTCGTCAGTCCTCATCAAGCTACTAGGTGTGGTGAACAGTACTGGTATAACAGTTATTTATTAGAGGGAAAAAAAGCTTTCCGTTATGTTTCCTTCACAAGTTTTCGCTTGTTAATCTTTGTTGTTGTATGATTAAAAATCTATAGCTATATCTCTAAGTCTATCTCTATCTCTATCTCTATCTCTATCTACATCTATATCTTTTTTAAATAATTAAAATTAACACGTGGCTTCATCAGGCCACGCTTATTTTAAGGTTCACCACACAACAAAAAATCACACAAAATTCTCAGACGCACTTAATTAAAACCAAGCCTAAAAGTGAAAGGGTCTTCCCTGGGGCAAATAAGACTATCGCTGTAGACTGCAACATGTATGATGCAGTCTTTTCCATCATCACTTTGTTGTAGTTGGGCCAAAAATGCCACTGCGTTCCTAAACAGGACTTGCAAATAGGTTTTAGGTTGAGATTTATTATCAAAAACACTATCATTCCTTAACCATTTGTTGTTGCAGCACCGGTCAACCGTGCTTATTGTACCTATTGCCTCCCCTGTTTATGCCATCCATCGAATAAATTTTTCACACTCACATCAAACACAATACGTAAAGCACGCCACAAAAATCTAGCATGATAACATTCAAAGAAAAGGTGACAAATGGTTTCAAATTTATTACAGAAGCAGCATATTCTATATCTCTTATAAAGATAAATCCCACTAGCAATTTATCTTGCGATGCAAAGTGTCCCCATCAGCATCCACTAGATCCCACTAGCACATTCAACTATCTTGCCATGAAAGTGTCAACATCAACATTCACTAACACATGTCATTGTGTCTTCATTCAAGATATTCATATTAACAAACCATATCATTTACTAACATATATTTAGTTGTCCACATCAGAATGCTAAAAATCATCCACTAACATGTATTATGATACTTATTCAATCATATTAGTAAATATAAGTAGTATAATTTTACCAGTGATTTCCGTAGCAACGCGCAAGGCGTTCTTCTAGTTTACTATCATCCCAATTCCTTGGTTAGGTTCTCAGCAGTAAGGATGATCCTCTTCTCCCGGAATGGTAAAAAACCTTAATTTTTAAAGGTAATTTTGTTCACCAAATTTCTTATGTGATCTTAATGCCATTATTGACTAGAACACTAAATAGAGACCTTAATTACTAACCAGAACAAGAAAGGAAATATGAGTCAGAAGATAGAGATAGGATAGAACTCACTACTCATACCTAGGTTATCTGCCCATGCTTTAAGAGAAAATTGCTACTTAATTAGATATGTACTAGGTGAATTCCCCGCGCGTTGCTGCGGGAATGCAAGAGTAATTTGAATTGAGTTAGGAGAAATAGGATGTAGAAGGAATCTCGTTGGTATATAATACATAAGTATATATGCGATATAAGTAGAGAACAGATTTAGTTTTTTTTGTTAAAGGTGTAACTAAAGACAACAAAAATCATATCAAAGAAAACACGGTCACTAACCTATAGGATCGACCAGTACGGGAGACTAATCTCATCCACCCTCACCCCTCACCCCTACTATACCTGAGGGTCATCCCCCTCCCAAAAGTTTTAGGAGTTTTCCTTCACAAAATCATGCATGTTTCGGAGGACCACATATCATCCATGTGATATGTAGTTTTGCTAGGTTTTTGCTTAGAAACGGACTTTTGCTTAGAAACAGTTATCAAAGAAAACACGGTCACTAACCTATAGGATCGGCCAGTACGGGAGGCTAATCTCATCCACCAGAACCCTCACCCCTACTATACCTGAGGGTCATCCACCTCCCAAAAGTTCTATTCCTTCACAAAATCATGCATGTTTCGGAGGACCACATGTAATCCATGTGATATGTAGTTTTGCTAGGTTTTTCTTAGAAACGGGCTTTTGCTTAGAAACGGTTATCAAAGAAAACACGGTCACTAACCTATAGGATCGGCCAATACGGGAGGCTAACCTCATCCACCCTCACCCCTCACCCCTACTATACCTGAGGGCCATCCCCCTCCCAAAAGTTCTAGGAGTTTTCCTTCACAAAATCATGCATGTTTCGGAGGACCACATATAATCCATGTGGTATGCAGTTTTGTTAGGTTTTTACTTAGAAACGACAGTTTTGCTAGGTTTTTCTTAGGAACGGCCGTTTAAATGTTTACAAAAAAAGTTATCGAAATATATCCATGTGGGGTCTTGTTTTGAAGAGTTTATTGCGAGGAACACCATGGTACAATTGGATTTTAATTACGATACTTGTTTAGGTGCTACGACTTTTTTTCTATTTCAAAAGAAATAGCTAGTGGAAGATAAATGAGACTTAGTGGGCGGATGACGTCACTTAGTGGGCGGATGACATCATTTTGCTGATGTGGCCCAATGAGAAGCCAGAGAAATAGGCTAGTGGGTCTTTGCTTTATAGGAGGTATAGATATGATAACTGACTATGAAACAAATCTCAGTAGGTTTGAGAACAAATCAGACACCCTAGTACCCTACTCTTGAAACTATATAAGGCAGGCAGGGGTGCCTAGATCGGGACATTGGCGTCTACACATCCACATCTAGACATACACTCCCTCTGCTATTTATTTGTCGTTATAGTTTGCATGAAAATATTAACAACGTTTATAGCTATTCTAAAAATAGATTCAACGATCTATATAATGATATTAATTACGTACTACAAATATTAATATTTATATATATTTGGTCAAAGTTGATTACGTTTGACTTCTCGGGAAGTGAGAACAATAGTTAAAAAGGGATATAGAGAGTAAGCAACACAAATCCATAATTTTCATGTATGATATTATTATCTCCTCTTGAGACTAATAGTGGTATAGTTTTTTAATTCAATATTATTAGTGTGTCTGTGTGGTTATTACGAAACTTGTCGATTGTGTGGTTATTACAAAACTTGTCGAATTCGATGTAATCATCTTGCTTTTAACAAATGCTAGCTTACTTTATCTAAGAAAAAAGTAAATTAAGTACTCATGTTGAAGTTATAAGCAAAGTGTCCATATTTCCACAACAGATTAAGCTTTTGGGTTGGAGCATGCAATTGGTATGGTATTATATGGTATCATAGGGTTTCATATGCTAGATAGAGATAGGATAGGACAACCGCAAGGAATAGCGCTAGGGATAGCAAGGAACGTTAGCTTTTCCCTCCTAGCCATATACCCCCTCCGTTTCTAAATATCTATCGTCGTTGGTGTGCATGCCACAAATTTAATTTAATTTGTAGAAAATGCATGCAATATTTGTATCTCCAACTAAATTTATTAAAAAATTAGATTAAAAAATATTTCCAATGATACTAATTATGTACCATAAATATTAATATTTTTAATATATATTTAGTCAAAGTTGTTTTTCGGGAAGTGAAAACGACAGATATTTAGAGATAGAGGGAAGTATATACTAGCTAGCATATGATGCGATCTACTTCATTTGTCCGGAAAAACATGCAACTATGGGTTACGTGCCAGAAAAAGTAGTTCATGTTTGACCAAGTTTATAGTTAATATTATTCATATTTATGGCTCCAAATCAATTTATTATGAAAATATATTTCATAATTAATCTAATGATATTTATTTGATATCATAAACATTGATACTTTTTTATCTATAATTGATCAAAGTTAAGATACTAAAATGTGACACTGTGCTAGAATTACATGTTTTCTTAGACGGAGGGAGTACATTTAGTTCGTCAGCAGTCTTGAGTCTGAGAGCCCTGCTGCATTGCCTGCTCAGTGCCTCGTTCGGTTGGCTGGTGGTTGGTGCTGATTTATTGTGAGAGAAAAATGATGCTAGATGGCTGATGACGGGTGCTGAAATGATGTGAGAGAAAAGCATAGCATTTCCCTCCCTCGGTCGAGTGAAAGAGACAGGAGATGGCTGTGGATCTCTCGGGTGCTGTGCAATGGTGGGAAGAGTGGCAGCTGCGCATCCTTGTCCTCGGCAGCCTCTTCTTGCAGTTCGTTCTCTTCATCGGCTCAATGATGCGCAACGCTCGCACCCCACATGTTGAGGCTGTGCATATGGCTCGCCTACCTTGGCGCTGATGCCCTGGCGATATATGCACTCGCCACCCTCTTCAACCGCCACAAGCAGCCGCCGGCCGCCGGTGGGAGGAGCGGCGCCCTGGAGGTTCTCTGGGCGCCGGTCCTCCTCATCCACCTTGGTGGCCAGCACACGTTTACGGCGTACAGCATCGAGGACAACGAGCTGCGGAGACGGCACCTCGTGACCCTGGTGTCGCAGGTCACGGTTGCCCTGTACGTCTTCTGCAAGTCCTGGCCGGCCGGTGGCGACAAGAGGCTGATGCATGCGGCGATCTTGTTCTTCGCCCTCGGCATTGTCAAGTTCGCATGTAAGCCATGGGGTCTCAAGATTGCAAGCATCAACAGCGTGATGACATCTTCAGCTATCTATTCAAAAAGAAGACAAGGAATGTTACAGGAGATCTGTGAGTTCCTCCGCCTTTCCGCTCAAACTAGGTATGATTCTTTGGACAATGCGGAAGCAATGAAAGAAGAGGAGGAACATGATTTTTCGCTTGAAGAATATGTGCAGATAGCAAGGGAGCTCGTACAGGTCACTGAGATAGCTGAACGCAGTGAAAAGATGGCATTTGCCAACGACATCGAGAGGCTGTTTGTGGACCTGTCAGCTCCATATTATCGTCGGCTAAGAAACCTTACACTCCTACTGTATATCAGATTCGATATTTTTAACATATATCATAATTTGATGTTCCACCTCTGGCTTGCATTTGGTATGATCTAAACCAACAATAAAAGGGCAAGCAGTGTTCCTGGTGTCCTTTTGCACTTGTTGCTTCCGTTCCTGGCCTTAGCTTCCCTTGTGCTCTTTGCTACTAGCCATCATCATCATAAAGACGATGCTGGTTATGATGAGAACGACGGCAGAGTAACAATGGTCCTGTTGTGTTGTACAGCTTCCCTGGAGTTCTTACCCTTGTTCCTCAGCCCTTGCATCCTAGGAAGTTTTTTATGCACCACCCCGGTGACGGGAGCCGAGCATAATCTCATGTCGTTCTACACTCGAAGCAAACCCACCCTGTTGATGAGAACTTCTGCTCTTTTGGGTCTCAACAGCTATATTAACAAGCATTGGTACATAGATCAGGGGTCTCCACAAGAATATTTAGATATCATAGAATTGGTTGTTGAGCATGTGAAACGAGGGTGGAAACTATACATATTTGATGCTCCCAGTTACCAGAGGTTTTGCAATCTCAGGGGCCAGTGGACGGAGAGCAGGTACAGGCTAAGCGGGCAGTAGCTGTTGCGGAGTTTGAAGATGCCGTTTGACCGGAGTGTCCTCGTCTGGCACATAGCCACTGAGCTCTGCGCCTACCACCCCAGGACATCCGCCCAAGGCCAAGCTGATCTCGCTCGCTACAGCAGGGCAATATCCAACTACATGATCTACCTGCTCTTCTTTCAACCAGAGATGCTTATGCCTGGGACCAGGCAGGGTCTTTTCACGGCCGCCTGCGATGAAACCGAGCTCATGCTCAGCTATCTGAATGAGCCTACACTGCCGTATGCAAGAGACGTGGCCCGGCAGATTCTTGCCACGGCACGGTTTCCCTTGATATATCCTGGGACTTTGGTTCCGGAAGCACGGGATCTTGCCGAGGAACTGATGGGGCTGGTGGACGACGAAGAGGAGAGGTGGAAGGTGATCCAGGGCGTGTGGGTGGAGATGCTCTGCTGCTCCGCCAGCAGGTGCAGGGGCTACTTGCACGCCAAGAGCATGGGAGAAGGCCTGGAGTTCCTCACCTTGGTCTGGCTCCTCCTGTCACGGATGGGGATGGAGATCTTCGCCGACAAGTTCCAGAGGCCCGGGCCTGGTCAAGAGGACATACCTGTTGAAGAAGAGATTAGCATCGTCTGAGCAGAGGAAAAATATCATGTTGTGTGTTCGTTGTATACTTGCTTCTCACTGAATAATAAAACCAGTGTAATGTCGTTTGTTCATTGTTATACTATACCAATGCCTGCAATGTTGATCAGCATCTCACCTGATGACCGATGTCCCTGTTTACCTTCTCCGTTTGACAAGAGCATTATGACTGCATATCACCTTTCCTTGCCATGCAGGCTCTTGTGGCTGGTGCAACCCAGCCATCTAAGATCGTGCCGTACCTGCTGGTGAACCCACCCGTGCCTGTCCACGTCTTACCCTTGCTGCGCGGCTTAATAAAGCGGTTGTGTGTAACACGATTCCAACAAACAACAGAAGACATGTCCGAAACACAGTTACAATGTATTAGAATTGGCCTGCATCTGGCTAATGCTGATGCATCTACATTGATTTACAGCAAAACCATGGCTATCAACCTGGGACGACTATCAGTCTCACAGATAGGCTGAGTAAAGACCAACAGACAAGCAGCAAAACCATGGCTACATTGCTCATCTTTCAACCGATTAATATATTTGCCTCCGTGTCCTAGCAAATTGACGTTAGTGTTGAATCATTGCTGATTTTGTTGCCTCTGCTGAGTGAAGTTGGGATTCTGGGTCTGATTCTGAAGGCCCACCATACCCTGTTGCATGTTCTGTGCACCTGCCTGCATGTTCCCATATACCCCTTGCTGCTGCTGCTGCATTCCCATCATGCTGCTATTTGTGGCTCCCATACCGAACACTGCAGCAGAAAACGGTACACAGTTCAATAGTACAAACTTGAGACGGTCATTTCGGCACAAAGTAAAATAGACCAATGACCATTCAAAATCAAAGGGCACTTTTCATCCGGCACTGATTCCAAGTCCCCACACTACAGAACCGAGGAAGCTAATTGTAGTAACTAGCACCAGAAGAAATGAAACATTAGTGGACCCAGTGTGCTAAAAATCTTAAGAGGAAAGTGCTCTAACTTTTCCTAGTTACTGAATTCTCATGTTTTTGTAATGACATCCTACCTTCGCATTACATTAAATTACAATATATTTTTGTCCTTTTGAATTGTGATCGGATCGGTATCTAGATTTATGCGACTCAAAGGACTTCCGCATACACATATTTCTATTTCTAATATTGTGGACCAGTTTTCTACCAAATAAACCAGTAATGCCACCAAAACAGTTGATAGTCGAATATGATGTCTCGAATCCATGACTCGTAACATTTTTATTTTTATCTTTATTCATTTAACAGTGATAACTTGAAATATCTTAAAAAGAGAAAGGGATACATACTTTGGTCAGTCAGCATTTGGGGATGACTCCTCTGTGGATGCCCACCAGCCATACCATACTGAGAAATAATCATAAAAATAATACATTAAATACAAGAAGTTATGTGTGAAGAATGAAACAGTCTGGAAACAGGACAGACCAAAAAAAAAAGGTAACAAATACTGCAATCTTTATATTATATACTGCCCCTTCAGTAATCAGGAAATCATGCCCATAGTGGACAAGATATCATTAGTATAAAAGAAGAACCTTTTTCAAAAAAAAAAAAAGGAAGATATCCTAAAACTGTAACCTTATTAATCAGACTACCATAAAATTGCAAGAGAAGCCAACAGCCCAAATGAAACTACCCTAGTCCATCAATTAGAGATGCATGTGCTGAACTTGTTTGGGATAAGCCAGCTTTGCCGTTGATAATATGAATCATGCGACTACAAAAATAATAGGCCTATATTAATCAGACCACCCTACATCAAACTCTCATGTGCAATGCAGTAACAAAGTCATCTTTACTGAAGATCTACAAGGGCAAAGGGGAATACAGACTGTCATTGCCCAGTAATTGTGATCAATTATACCATATGCAGAAATTATTTTATTCGAATAGATGCAGAGAATTATTTCTTATGAAACGTGGATGTAGAAAGACAAGTAAAAGTAACTGACCTGCATTTGTGGCATAAGCGACTGTGATCCAGGAATATTTGCCATCTAAAATGCAAAACCAAACCAGGCAAGATTAGCCAATCATGGGACCATATGTACAAAAATCTATAGATCAGGCTAGCGACTGAACAAACTAAGAATCTTTTTTTTTCACTAGTCCATCTCATGAGCTCATAAATGCATATCTATAAACTCCAACTATCAATATAGGAAAATAAAACGACTTATGTTCCACACTAAATTATTAAGAAAAGGTATATCTAACCATTTGTGAGTTTGATGGTGCCTGTGCAGCATTGAACATTGCACTATTCGCAGCTCCAGTAAACTGGCCCAAATGACTCCGTAGCTGAGTTCCTTGGTTCAATTGACTCTGAGCCATGCCTGGTTGCATACGTCCAGGTTGCATCTGTCTGTTATGAAACTGTTGCGACAAGGCTTGGTTGTACTGCATTTGCTGTTGACCAGGGACCTACAAAAGGCTTTCTCCAGAAATTTAAGTTTTCATGTGAAAGAACTACTTCAGCAGAAAAGAGGGGGTCAATAATTGCCTGTAGTTTTTGTTGAGCCTGCCCCTGTAAATCTTGTAGCTGAGGAAGTGCGCTCTACAGGGAAAAATGTGGACAAGATCAAGAAGGGAAGCACATACTACAGAAAATCTATAAACTAAAGCA
The DNA here is from genome assembly GCA_038087645.1 of Saccharum hybrid cultivar R570. NCBI lineage: Eukaryota > Viridiplantae > Streptophyta > Magnoliopsida > Poales > Poaceae > Saccharum > Saccharum hybrid cultivar. Next base: position 17,573,777 of record JAQSUU010000402.1, read on the forward strand.
CATCCAGAGCCCCAAATGTAAACCTATCTTTACCTGCGCTAGCATCCCAGCAGCTGATGGCCTCAGCTGCTGCTGATGCAGTTGCTGTTGTTGAGATGCTTGCATCAGCTTTTGCCTCTGCTGTTGTGGTGTTAGATGCTGCTGGGGGGACGGGGTATTCATCATATTGCTACCGGACCTAGGAGAGTTAGCATATGGCATCGGAGGAGTGGACACATTCTCGAAATTAGGGGTCCCTGTGGTTCCAGGTGATGGCACAGGTCTTCCAAGTAACTGTCCTCCGGATGCCTACAAGTAGTACAAAGGCAACAGATTTGAAACTGAGACAGAAATATCAAACATTTATCTGAGTTTGGTTATTGCCATTCCCTATGAAACTATCCTATCAACACCATGGGTAAATGATTGATGTCATGAAAAACAGAATGGACTATGCCAGTCGATCAGCTTCTTTTTTTAAAAGAGGTTTTCAACCAAAAGAGCAATAACAACAGAAGATGGACCTCTTCTAATATCATAATAATAACTCAGTTATAGAACAGAAACCTGAACCTGATTTCCCTGGTTGTTGACACTATTAGGTGCAAATGTTGACGTATTTTTGGGATAACTACCTGCAAATACAAATAGTAATTAGATGCGCTTTTGTGAAATACATCTCCAATGCAAATGCCAAAGAGTTAAGCATGCAAGGAACTTCTACGGCACATATCTCCAATTAATATAGCAAAGAGTTAAACATATGAGGAACTTTTACAGCACATATCTCCAATGCAAAATTGTTGTGATTTTAGCGATTGAGGATAAACACTAATCCTAGCACAATAGGAGTTCGGTCTATAGCAAATGAAAATGAGACAATCCATAGATGTCAAAATTCAAAACAAGGATAGGTACATTAAGACAGTTTAGATACACAAGAAAATCTACGTACCAGAACTATCACCAAAATTTTGTGCACCGTCTCCTAAAGGAAGCACTTCTATCAGATGGCTAGGAAGAGATTGTGGCTGCCTCTGATCTCCAGGTACCCGTAATCCTGACAATCAAATAATTTTAGTAAAGCTATACGTATTGAAACTGTCACACAAAATAGAAGTAAAAGGACTTTAGTTTGGAAATCTAATTGCATTTTTTTATCAACATCGACAAAGCACTATGCTGTTCACCTTCACCATAATTTACTGCTGCTCTAAGTAGGCCTTCCTGCTCCTGTATCTTTGCAGCTTGTGCTTTGTCCAATGTAGGACCAAGATTTGTCCCCTGACGGGTTCCCAGCCCATAGCTCTTACGGCATTCAGCAATTACTTTCTCAGCAGTTTCGCATGCACTCCCAATCATGTCTATTCTAACCTGAAAGGAATGATACCATGTCCATTCTAATTAATAGATAGCCAATAAATCAAGCTAGCAACACATACTATAGGTTTCCATTCTTCATACTAAATTGGTCACCTTTAATTTTTCAATCTGTGTAGGCACCGGTAGATTTGTTATTCCAGACAATAGTTGCTCTCTCTTTGTAGTTTCCTCAACTTCCATCTCAGGCAGCAGTTTTGACGACAGCATTACAGGTAGTACTGCAATATTCATACTGAGCAGATAAGGATTATGTTGCAATACTAATAACAAATAACTGTACAAACCATTGACAGACAGTATGCAAAATGTTGCAATGCATCATGAACAATTAGAGCAACCATTTCCAATACATTTTTGTTGGCCCATTTCCATTGTGTTTATTTATCTCAGAATAACTTGCCGTGAAATTAAGGCCATGACTAGTAGAAAACTTCAAAAGTCTGAGACCTCATTCAAAATTTTGATTAGTGGAAATAAACATCGGTTGACAGTAAGAACTAAGAAGCTGCTTAGATTGACTCTTCACGTATAATAAAACTTGTGAGAAAACCCCCAAAGAAACGGCACAGCAAAAAGAAACAGTATTAGCCCAACTGATCATACTTCTAGTTCTCATTCATCCTTATTTCAGAAACAAAATGATAGGGTATTTTTTTTCTAAAAAATATATGGAACCATAGATGAATCAATGTCATCAAGTGTTGAGAATCATAATCTCATCAGCTGTTGAGCAATACTGGACCATGAACAACCAAAGACTATTTGGTGTTCGGTCAAATAAGGGGAAAAATGTCTGATGGATTCCTTTCGAATCAATACAGTTGGTTACCTACTTACCTAACAAAACTTTAAGGTATAAACCAAGCAAATTTTCATATTAGATAACTTCTTACCAAATTACATGCTTCCACTGATAATGTTCAAACAAGGTTGCCGTTCATGTCTTAATTGAACCAACCAAAATTTTATAGACCAGGCTAATGAACTCTTAAGATGTCTCTGGAAATTGCTATCACTGAACTGGAGATACTCCATTCCATAACTGAATCAGTAAACCATGCAACTAGAACATAACCAACAGATGCTAAACTCTCCTATGTTAGATCAAACTACATTCTAATTATGATTTCTACGGAAAACAAATCCCATTATGTGATAACTAAATTAACACAGAGATAAACAGAAGACATGCACATCCATAAAGGGGAAAATAAAAATAAAACTCAGAACAGCATACTTGTAGCATTCTCGGCATTGACATTCCGGGGGTACACAACAAACACCTTGGACACATTCTTAATGTCCTCCACAATGTTGAAGAGCTCCATGCTCACCATCGAGAACTGCCCGAGCACGTCCTGCCTGCAATTCACCCCGAGGCAGTCAGCAATATCGCAGCAACACCACACGAGCAGAGGCATCCTAATTAAACCCTAGAACCCACTGCGGCCATCAACCGGTAGCCGATAAGAGGGGGACAGGACGGGGGATGAAGTTTACCACTTGGGGGAGGCGCTGGGATTGGTGCGGGCGATGACGTCGAAGTCCTCGAGGATGCGGGATATGGCCTTGTACAGCCCCACCGCGCGCGCGCGCATCCCCTCCAGGTTCAGCTGCTGTTGCACCCCCGCGCTGAGCCGCTCAACCCGGGGAGCTGCCTGCTGCTCCCCTGCGGCTGCGCCCGGGGGTGGCGCGCCAGCGGCGGGTGCTGCACCTAGCGCGGCCGCCGCGGGGTCCATCGCCGGAGCACTTGCGTTGGGGGCGGTGGTGGTGCGGTGGAGTGGAAGGGGGAGGCCGGAGGCGGGCTCAAATCGGAATGTGTCGCGTGTCGGGATCTTCGGTGGATCGACGCGTTGAAAGGGCGGCACCGCCAGTTTCCGGGTCTGGCTCAGACTGACATGTGAGGGCCCGGGGCCAGTCAAATCCAATAATCAATACTCTTCAGTCTGTACTCGACAAACCCATGTGTCCAGAATCCCGCACTGGGAACGCGATAGCGTCCGCTATCCGGCTTTAGCGGAGGAAATGCCCCGCACCGGGTCCTCTATTGCCTTACGCAACCGGCGCCATTCCGCTATATCTAGCGGGATACAGGAGCCATAGCGGACCGTCCGCTACGGTGGACGTGGCCTAGGGCCCACGGAGCTGCCGCGCGCAGAGGAGGAGAAGGAGGGGCGGTGGAGGGCGAGCTGGGGCCGGAGCAGAGGAGCGCCGGAGCGGGAGCGCCGCCACGCGCCGGGTCGATGCGCCGGAGCGCGAGCAGGGGCGAGCAGGGAGGCGGAGGTGGAGGTGGAGAGGAGGGTGGTGCTGCCTCCGGAGAGAGAAGAGGGAGAGGACCGCCGGCGCCGCCATGGGAGCCGCGACTGCCGCCGCCCGCGCGGAGGCCGGAGCCGGAGGAGGCGGTGGCGCTCCCCGCGCCCGCGCTGGAGCCGGAGCTCGCCTGGAGCCCGCTGAGCCACCGTCGGGGCCGCCGCGCCGCCCGCAAGAGGACCCCGGGCCGCGCCGGAGCCCGTGCTCGCCTGGAGCCCGCCGAGCCGCCGCCGGGGCCGCGCCTAGAGCCCACGCGCGCTCGCTGAGTCCTCGCCGGAGCCCGCGCGCCCGAGCCCGAGCCCACGCCGGAGCCCGCGCGCGCTCGCCGAGGCCACGCCAGAGCCCGTGCGCTCCCGCCGTCGGGAGCAGAGGATAGAGAGAGAGGTGGGGGTGGGGATTAAAATACAAATAGAGTATGACATGTGGGTCCCACTAAAATAGAGGGATAAGATATAGAGGATGAATGAGTGCGGGAGAAAGTAATATAGAGTAGAGAATCTTGATGACCAGGATGTATAGAGGATGAATATAGAGGTCCATGAGTGCGGACAGTCTAATGCAAATTTTTCAAATTTGAAGAATTGAAGTGTACTGAAGTCCTAACAAAATGTATACCTAAACTAAATGAATTTATAGAGTTGTCATAAGTTAAACTATTTTAAATTTGATTAAACTTGAAGTTAATGTACTTAAACGAGCAAGGCATCTATATTTATGACATCAAATTAGTATCACTAAAAATTTCTTCAAATATATTTTCATAATATACTTATTTTTTCATAGATGGTGCTACAATTTCCTATAAAGTTTGTGAAACTAAAAAATAATTTTCTTATTTAAAAAATGATTTAGTTTAGGAAGGATGAAGTTTCATCTTGACTACATTGAGGAGTTTGCTAGTTACGAAATACTCCATCCGTTTCCCAAATAATACAATTTTAGAACAATATCATGTTTTAGTATATCACCTTTGACCAATTATAGATAAAAAAGTATAAATATTTATAATATAAAATAAATATCATTAGATTAATTATAAAATGTACTTTTATAATAAATTAATTTGGAGTCATAAATGTGAATATTATTTACTAGAAACTTGGTCAAATATAAAACACTTAAAGTGGCACGCAATCCATAGTTGCATTCTTTTACGGATAGAGGCAATAGTTCCTTAGCGATGTAAGTACGTAGAAATGAAATGTTAAGCACACCATGTTTCTCATATTGTGGACGGAAGGACACATCAAGGGTTTCCAGCCCTCAACGGTCTGCTTCTCCTTCTGCTTAACAGTTTGATCACCAATTTCCTGTTTTCTTTGCACCAGCAGGGAAGTCACTCCTGCTCCCTTGCCTCAGATGCCTCTCAAAGTCTTCACTAGCCTTTCAAAAAAAAAAGTCTTCACTACGTTGCCAGCACAGCACACTGCATAAGTCTGGTTTTGTTCTCTGGCATGGAGTCCAACTAACAGAGTATGCTCACTACAAAAGTATGCTCACAGTAGTGTCATTCAAAAGTCAAAACAGAGCACCATGATATAGGAACACAGAGTATGCTAACGGTGCTCACGGCAACTAACATAGTATGCTCACTACAACAAACAAGAACGATGGAAAGAATCAAAAAATCAAAATTCTTGTGGGACTCCTATGTCTGATCTACAAAATTTTCGTTTCTCCCGTCCTAGCAGCTTCCATCTCAAGGACCATCGTCGGCAAGAGTTCAGGCAGCCATGCCATCGTCGTAGTCTTGCACGCCTGACGTGTCGGTGAAGGTGTCGAGATCGCTCCATCCCTCGAAGAACTCCTGTAGGTCGTCCATGTCTCCATGCGATTGCTCCGTAGTGCAGGATTCTTGATCCATCCGCAGCGGGAGGTCGGCCGTCGCTGCAGGTGCCGTTGTCTGGATGTGCTCCTCATGGTACGCGGCGTCGTCACTGACCGGTTGTATGGGAGGGCATTGCGGCGTGCTGATGCCGCCAAAAAGCTGATCCAGCTGCAGGCGCAATTGCTCTTCTTTAGTAAGAGGCTGCCCTGAGGGAGGTTCTTGGCCTGGGTTTGATGATCCGAGGCCTGATGCCAATAGCATTGCGCAAAAAGCTTCTGCGGATGGCACCCCCTGGTTCACGAATTGTTCTTGATGATGATAAGCTTGAGGCTGGTTTGAGAAATATTCTTGGTTCTGAGCGAGTTCCTGATCCAGCACAAAGGGTTCTTGATGGCTTGTTCCGGCGTCAGGGTACCAAGGATCCAGGATGGTGATGGATGATTCTTGGCTGAATCGGATAGATGATTCTTGGCTGAATCCAGCGTCTGAGCCCCAGAAATTCCCAACCGATGATGTCGTCTGTTGTTGATTCTGCGCACGCGTCTCCCGGAGGCCGTGATCCGGCGGCGCAGGCCTCGACACGGTGGCGACGCGCTTGTTCTGAGGCGTCCCGGCTTCTAGCTCTTGGCCCTCGCCGTCGTCGTCGTCGGGCACGCGCTGGCGCTTCTGGCCGTGGCCGGTGAAGGCGACATGGCAGAGCTTGACGGGGCACGGGCACTGCGGCGAGGCGATGGTGTACTCGTGCATGACCCACCCCGTGCTGCCGCCCTTGCGCCGCCCCTCCTGCAGGTTGAGCGAGTACTTGCCCCACGACACATGGTCGCCGCGCAGGGGCAGCACTACTTCCGGGAAGCGCTTCTGCCCCACCCAAGTCCAACGGCCGCCGCTGCAGCTGCGGTCCTGGCGAGCAGCGGCACCGCCCTTGGCGGCGTCGTCGCCGCTCGCGATGCGCTCGAAGAAGTAGGCCTCGTCGTCGTCGGTGCGCCGGTTGCGCGTGAGCAGCTTCCAGGGGTGGCGCGAGCTGGTGGTGGCCTCGGCGTCCTCGATGATGATCCCCGGGACCGCGGTGGGCTGGCCCAAGGCGCGCGGCATGAGGTAGAACTCGACGAGCTCCTCGGGCGTGGGGTCGAACCGGACCCCCGGCGGGAGCCCAAGAGCGTCCGCCGCCGACATGGTCGAGAGTTCTTGGAGTTGGTTGGAGCTTTGAGGCACGGAGGCACTGTGCAATGAGCGTGAGACGGTGGCCGTGATCTTGTTTTGATTTATAGGCGGCGGACCGCGGATGTATTGCAGTCGGAGGGATGGATGGATGTGGTTACTGCCAATCGACTCGAATACAGTGTCCGAGTTGTGGATCTGTTTTTTTTTCCCTCAGCAACTTCATTGCCTGCGCTGACATTTTCTACTCCAAATTTGTTTATATGAAGATTATATGAAGAAAATAGGTAGAGCACTTTTGACTATACTGTTACTTTTCCTGGGTTTGATTATATACAGTTGTTTTTTACTGTGTGGTTCAGAGAGTAGAGGCAAGGCGTTATATCTCCGTGTACGAGAAAAAAAAGCCTTCACGCAATGACACAATACTGGAATTTGCAAAGTTGGACTACAATATTCCACAAGCTCTATACTGTGAGGAGTTAGAAACCTTTAACAAAGACACGTTATTATTGACATTTTACAAAGTAGATCGGAGGATGTTGTATACGTTAAAAGTGTTTCAGAGGCATGCTGTAAGTATTTGTTCAAAATATTTCACCTGTTTTTATATGTACGTTGCAATCGTTCTGATCTCGATGTTTCATATTGCTTCGCACAAATGTTGCAATTTGTTTCAAATGTTTCAGTTGTTTTAGTCTTTTGTTGCAGCAAATTGTTTCATGTTGCAAGTTGCAAAGTGTTTTACTCAGCGTTTTATTGCATATGTTACAAGTGTTTCAAAGGCATGTTGCAAGCATTTGTTTAAAATATTTCACCTATTTCTAGACATATGGCGCAATCGTTCTGATCTGGATGTTTCATATGCTTTCACACAAATGTTACAATAATATGTTCCAAATGTTTTAGCTGTTTCAACCTTATATTACAGCAAGTTGTTCCATGTTGCAAGTGTTTTATTCGAGTGTTTTATGTTGTTCGGCCGAGGGCGAGCCGGGGCCGGCGGACGGGGGTGCTGCGGTGGGGGGGGCGCCGGGGCATGCTCGTCACATGTGTGGGCCGGTGCGAAGGTAGACGCGTCGGGCTGCCGGACAAGCTGGAGGCGCGCGGCGCGCCAAAGAGCTAGCGGACTAGGGCGCTGGGTCCGGCGGACGGGGGCGCTGCGTTCGAGGGGGGCTGGGGGCGTGCTCGTCCATGCGTGGGGCGGGGCGAAGGTGGATGCGGGTGGGCTGAGCGGGCGTTCGGATACGCGCGCCGGACGGTACAGGCGCTAGACATTCTCAATAATTAAAGGAATCATTCTGATATCTAACATTAGAAATTTAGAACGTACACACGCCGTTTTCGTCAACACTGGTCTATGGAGACATTATGCCAATATGTTTCTTCAACAGTTGCAGCTGTGCATGGCACTATAATATGTTCGATATATCACAACACTCGTCTCTTATGGAGTCGGTTTTATTCACGTATAAGTCAAGTTTTTGAGGGAAATGTTATTTTCAAGCAGTGACTATGCAATACTAACTAATTGGAAGGAATGCTAAGCACATGATGACACACTTATCAATGTATGCAGATGATGCACTCCAAAGTACTCCCTCGGTCCAGGAAAGAATGCAATTACGAGATCCATTGACCAAATTTATTTATAGTTAATAATGTTAGTATTTATATCTCCAAACAAATTTTATTATGAAAAATATTCTGTAACTAATTTAATGGTAATTATTTTATATCATAAATGATAGTAGTTTTTTTATATAAATTTAGTCAAAGTTCAAACTATTTGACTTCTCGAAAATTGAGAACTGCATTCTTTCGTGGATTGAGTGAGTATTTTATCCCTTTTTGAAAAAAGTGAGTTCACAGACCCAATTAGTGCTTCTCATTGCACTGTGTAGTAGCAAAAACTGACATTTTTTCGCTTGCAGGTATGGTGGTGTTAGCATGTTGGGACATGGAGATGTGTCGGTTACCTCATCGAAGCATTTTCAATGCTGCTTCTCTGCTTATAAAATAATCGGTATTGATAGGGTGAATACGTCCGAACGAGTCCGGACAGTCGCGACGCGCGCCCACGCAAAGCGGCGCGACCCAACCCGCTCCCGCCCGCTCTCCTTATCTACTCACAGACCGCACCCGCATCGTGCTCCCACGCCGCAGCCCGCTCCCACGCATCTGCTCATCTTTTTTCTTCCTCCACTCGTAGCCGCGCTCGCCTCGCTCTCTCCGCCGCTGCCTCTCCGTCGCTCTACGGTGCACTTGTCGGGGCTCCCTCTCCCTTCTCCCCTCCCTCGCTCCCTCCCTCTGTGCTCCCGCGACAGCCACGACGCCAAGAGAGAGAGAGAGAGCGGCGGAGCCTGCGAGCCGCGGCTCCCCCCTCCCTCTGCTTCCTCTCTTGCTCTGGCGACCTTCAGCCACCGGAGCTATGCTCGACGACGGTGGGTTCCGGCGAGGCAGGGGGATTCTTCGCGGATCTGAGCTGTTCCTTCCTCCCCTCCTCGTTCTCCTCTGGATCTAAGCTCTACTCCCTCCTCCTTCTCTGGATCTGGCCGTCTTCTTCCTCCTCCTTCCTCCCTCCTCCCTCCCCTATATCTAAACGTTTTGGTGGCGATTTTCAGATCTACACGCAACAGATGATGTGAAATACTATTTTGCACGATTCTCTGATGTTGCAGTAGTTATTTTGAGATGTTTCAATAGTTTCTTCCTCTTGTTTTTTGCAGCAGCATCCCCATGTTTCCTGACGTTTCATTAGCATCGCTTCTGCTGTTTCAGTAGCTCTTCTCTTTTGTTGCAGTAGCTCTTCTCTTTTGTTGCAGTAACTTCTTCTTTTTGTTGCAGTATCTTTTTTCCGCTTTGGTGCAGTAGCTTCTTCTCCTTTGTTGCAGCAGCTTCTTCTCTTTGTTGCAACATCTTCTTTTCTTTTGTTGTATCTTCTTTTCTCCTTTGGTGCAGTAGCTTCTTGTTCTTGTTGCAGTAGCTTCTTCTCCTTATTGCAGTAACTTCTTCTTCTTGTTGCAGTAGCTTTTTTGCAGTAGTATTGCTTTGATGTTTCAGTTCTCCCTACTCTTTTTGTAGCGGAATGGGGATGGGGGTGGGCTTTGGGGGCGAGTTGGCGGCGGGGCGGATCTGGTGGGGGTCGGCGAGGTTTGTGGCGTGGGCAAAATCCGCGCGTGCGGGGGTGCGCGCCTTCCTTCTCCGTGCGGGTGCGGGGGCGGGGCGGGGGTTCGCAGGTTTCGCGTGCGGGGGGGGGGGGGCGGGGGCTGTGGTTCGCAGGTTTCCCGCGCGGAGGGAGCGGGGGTGGTGGTCACATTTCCGTTTTCATTTTTCGTTGGAGGGGGGCGGACTGTTGCGGTGGGGGGCGGAGTGGGCTGTTCCAGCGTCCGGCCGCTAGCGCCCGGATCCGGACGTCCGGACGCTAGCAGCGCCCACCTAAAATAATCGTAGATTTTTCTCGTTGGAATTCCAAAACCAAAGATTGCATCAGTTCTGCTGTTATTTCCTCCTGTTATTCTTTCTGATGTTGTAAATGACAACAAGACTAGGATTTGTGAATGGGAGAATGTACTTTTGTTCATGGTAGCTATTGGAACCTGCTAGATTGGTACACTTGACAATGGGAGTGTTTGGGGCCGATTAAGATTGAATTATCGATACCGTGCCACGGTTCCAAACACGCCTAATATAACACGATAATACTAGCGATCTCATTTCTAAATTTACTAGGCTGAGCTGCCATTGAATAAGTCTATATTGGTAGGATGTTGAAGAAGTATCTAGAGATTCTTTCAACGTGTGTGATAGAGAACTACAGTAGCCATATGCTATACTGTTTTTCTACCGAGAAAAAGGTAAGTGGGGGGAAAAAGAACAGTTTTCTTTTTTTTAATTTAGAATTATAGGACGATGTCCCTGTCTTAGCATTAGCAAAGACAAAACATAGCGTTTTACAGCATTCGAGCGGAACGCACCCCTCCATACAGTTCAGCTCACAGACTCGTCTAAACAGTAGCTAGACATCTCACTGACCTTAGCAGAAACGAAAAAAAAAACAGTAGCTAGACATCTCAACATTTTCCTTATGCTATAAAACATCAAAACTCATCCCTGTCCCCTAGGCTCAGCAGACTGAACCAAGATCTTCCGCATGTGTTTTCTTCAGCCATGTGAATCCCAGCGAGTTTCATCTTCACTTCTTCTGGAGTTTTAAGGTCTTCCCAGTTGTGCGCTCACTTGAACATGAAGTAGTCCCATTTGTCATCCACTTGGCTCAACGAGCAATCCTTGGCGCCCTGAAAGCAAAGCTTCTGAGCTTCTCCAATCTCCATGTGAACTCCAGTTTCTTGGCATGATGACATAGGATAACCCATGTCTGTAGCATAGCTGCAATTCTCAGCAGCAATAATCTCATGTCCATCCAGACCTCCCCTAAAAACATATATTGTTTCTTAGCTTCCAAAGCCCCCACAGGGCTGCAGCACAAAAGACCCACATTTGCTTAGCAACAGAACACTCAAAAAAGAGGTGGTGCACAGATTCATGTTCTGAGCAGAAAAGGCATGACATATCATCCAATTTCTTCCTAATGCTTAAGTTGTCCCTAGTCAGTGTTTTATTTTTTTTGATAGACGCCATAGGAAAAACTGCACTCTAGGAGGAACTTTAACATGCCAAACTGCAGGAACATGCACCGGGAGTATACCTCATAAATTAATTATTTTATACAAGGATTGCAAGGAGTAAACTCCATTGGAACTGAACTGCCAAACTAAAGCATCTTCATCATCAGAGAAAGTTATTGTCAAGGCTAATTGAACAATTTCTAACCACAAATTCATCAATCTCATATCAAAACCTCTTCTAAAAGTACACTTGAGATCAGTGCCATCCCATAAGTCCGCCACTGTCCCAGACTTTTCGTGTACTAATACATATACATCCCAGAACTGTATTGCTAGGCTAGAATGTCCCAACCAGTTATCCTTCCAAAACTTAACCTTCCTTCCATTCTCAATCTTCCATCTAAAACCTAATTTGGCTACAAAAGCAGCCCACATGACTCATTTGAAAAATCGTGACGCACCCCTAGTGTGAGTACATAACAGATTTGGTTTTTCTGTGTCATATTTATGATCAATGAGCTATTTCCACAACTTGTGATTATCTACATTATACCTCTTAATCCAAGACACTAGCAACCAAATGTTCAAATCTCTCATGTTTGGGATTCCTAGACCCCCATATTCCTTCAGCATAGCTACAGACTACCAATTGACTAAATGAATTTTATGTCCCCCGGCATTGTCATTCCAAAGGCAATTAGCTAGATGAGTATTAAGGATCTTTATTGTCCATTTGGAGAACTTAATAAAGGACATCAAATAGATGGGAATACTAGTCAAGCAAGCTCTAATTAGAACTACCTTCGCAGCATTAGATAAGAGCTTCCCTCTCCAACTAACTATCTTTTTAAGCATTTTATCGACTAAAGGTTATATATCATCTCTACTCAAATTTTCATAGTGTAGGGGAACACCTAAGTACTTAATTGGTAAATTTCCAATAGGACAAGCAAAAAGATGAGAAATATCATGAGCTGACTCATCAGACATGTTCATAGCTATGACCTCACTTTTGTGAAAGTTTACTCTCATCCCTGACAACTACTCAAATCATAACAAAGAGCCTGTTCACCCGGTTTATAATCCGTTTTTTCAGCTTGTTTTTTCAGCCGGAACAATATTTTTCTCTCACAACAAATCAGCCAACAGTGTTTTTTAGCCGGCTTATCAGCTCAGCCGAACGGGGCCAAAATGCTCTTCAGATTTAGCAGATGCTCCGATTTTGCATCAGAAAACAGAATAGTACCATCTGCATATTGCAGTGATATAATTCCACCTTCTAAGTCAGCTCCCAAGCCCCTAATCAGCCCTTGACTAGCACCTTTAACTAGCATCCTTGTTAAAACATCTCCTACCAGGTTAAATAGCAAGGGAGATAAAGGGTCCCCTGTCTTAACCCTTTACCTATTCTGAAGAATCTACTTTCTTCCCCATTTAATATGACTCCAACAGAGCCATTTTGAATCACCCTCTCAATCCACTTAACCCATATTGCTGTGAAAAGTTGGCCTCATATATTCTTGGTTGCTCTCCGAAAAGAATGAAGTCAGTTATGGAGTCGTGGGATGGACACGTCGGTATCTTACTTGTACTCAGGGCCTGTTTAGTGCCTGAAAATTTTTAGGAAATGCTACTGTAGCAATTTTGTTGTTATTTGACAAATATTATTCAATCATGGACTAACTAGGCTTAAAAGATTCGTCTCGTGGATTTCGTCTAAACTGTGTAATTAATTTTATTTTTTATCTATATTTAATGCTTCATACATGTGTCTAAAGATTCGATGTGATGGAGAATCTAAAAAATTTTGCAATTTTTTTGCAAACTAAACCAGCCCTCAATAATACTAGTCTATACAAAGGCGTACAATGCAGACTAGCAGCAGCACTACTGCAACTCAAGTCTTGATCGAGCCCGAAGTTATTGCGTTGCTTGCAGTTCGTATCGGCAGTCCAATCACCGGCTCACCGCACACTACGGCCGGCGTCACCGCGTCAAGCTCTGCATGTACACTCGCCGCCGCAAAGCTCGATGGCACTCGAGTTCAAGTTCGAATTCGAACTGCCGCCTCATGAATCGCGATCGCAACTAACCCCAACGGCTCCCACTCCACCAGCCGCCGTTGAACCGCCGCACGCCCGCACCTACAAAAGAATTGGCAAAGCCCGCCGCCAGCAGCAGAGTGCGCATCGAGAATCCGTTGCCACTTGCCACCGGCGCATCGACAGCGCGACCCATGTCCCGCGAGAAGCCGGCGGCGGCGGCGCCGCCCGTGGTCTCCACGGGCTGCTCCGGCCTCATGTCCTGCTCCTGCCTCTCCCGCCACCGCCGCGGCCCGCAGCAGCCGCCGCGAAGAAGCGCCGACCGTGGCGCCGGCGACGCGGCCTTCGAGGTCGCGGAGAGGTGCTGGAAGAGGGTGCAGCTCCTGGAGGAGGAGGTCAAGAGGCTGAGCGGCCACGAGGTGAGGCGGGCGGCAGGCGCCACCGAGCGCGTCGTCGTCAGGGGCCGCGCGGCGGAGGGAGGCGGCGAGGCCACCGATCGCGTCGGGAACGGCGCCAAGGCCACGCCGGAGGGCGGCAGCGCGAGCACGGGCACGACCGCCGCCGCCACGAGGCGTGCCGGCCACGGCGCCTGCTGCGGCGTGCAGGAGGTGGTGAGGCTGGAGGACGGGAGCTACATGCGCGAGGTCAGGCGGGTTGGGCGCCCGTGGGAGCGGCTGGCCGTGCAGGTGTCGCGGCCCGCCGTCCCCGCGGACGCGGCGAGCGCGTCTGAGGTGAGTTTCGGTTAATGGATGAATGCGTCTCCGGCCATGTCGTCGTCCTCTGCTTTGGCGTTTGGTCTGACAATTGCGCTGCCTTCACCAGGTTCTTGGCAAGATGGCAGCGATGAGGGCCGAGGACCTGTGGAAGTTCCTGGTCCAGTTAATGCCGCTGAAGGACATCACCGGCCAGAAGAACCCCGGCGAGCCCGTGTGCCGGACGGCGAGGCCGATCTCGGGGGACGACCTCGTGGAAGCTCTCGTCCTCGACGCGATGGGCAAGCTGGAATATTTGGTCCTGGAAGGCCTCAAGATCCAGATGGCCTCACCGGCCGCGGCTACCGAACCCTGCACGGCCACGGCCACTGCCGTCGGCGATGAGAGGCGGGACAAGGCCGTCAGCAAGGACTGCATGGTCCACGTGGTTCTGATGCAGGCGAGGGATCCGAAGGACCACGGCGCCATCGGCGACCCCATGATCGGGCTGATCGAGGCGTCTCTGGAAATGAAGGATGCCACCACGGTGAGGCGCCGGATGCTGGGGCTGCATGTTGCCGGGATCAGCTCCGTAATGAGTAGGCCCAGTGATGGCAGGTGCGTGCTGTGGAGTGCGTATCTGAGGCGATGCAACGACGGCGACGGCGGAGGCGATGGCTGCCGGTGCATTTGCGTTCGAAATCCGGATCGTGTCTTACCCTCCGTGTGATGCAAATAAGGATGCAAATTAGAATTATATATAAGAATATAACCATGATATTTTGTTTTCGCGGGCGTGCATTGGCTGCACGTGTAATAGCCATTTTTTTTCATAGCCATTATTTGCAGTATTACACGGTGATCTTTGGCTTGTACTCCCTCCGTCCCAATGAATTTGCAATTCTCGCATCCCGAGAAATCAGCCATCGCAAATTTTGATTAAAATTATATAAAAAAAATACTAACTCTTATGAGACAAAATAAGTACCGTTAGATTGGTTATGAGATATATTTTCATAATAAATTTATTTTGAGACATAAATGTTAATACTTTTTGCTATAAATTTGGTCAAAGTTGACACAGTTTGAACGGCACGTTTACCATAATTGCACAATCAACCGGACGGAGGGAGTAATAGCCATTTTTTTATAATTGGAAGCCATATTACACGATGATGTCTTTAATTTCCTTCAGTATTAATTACATTCTTGTGTGTTTCTATAAAAAGTGGAGATTACCTCTGTCAAAAAAAATTACATATAAGCCGGGAACCGACTTATGATCAAGAGTCCGGTGTTAATTACATATCCGCCGCTAAACGAGTCCAATTGGGAAAGAGAAACCCTAATAAATCGCGGCGCCTTAATATAAGGCTTAACCCTCGCCAAAAATAGCGTAGATCTTCCGGGATTACTTCATTGTCACCATGCGGCGCCGCCATGACATACAGCGACAGCGAGGAATCGTATAATTCGTATGACGACGACGACAACGAGGATTACTTCAGCAGCGTGGACGACGAGGGTGATGAGTGCTCCGACGGCGTGGACGACGACGATGGCATGGATGAGGATGAGTCCTGCCAAAGCGACGGCGACGACTGCGGCGACGTCGGTGGCGACGTCGTCAGCGACGACGACGATGATATGCCGCAGGCCGCCGAGAGAAACGATAAGGGCTACGTTGTCGAGACCGAGGCCGACGTGCGCAAGCGTCAAGACGAGGTCACGGCGAGTGTTTCCGAGCTGATGTCGATCCCGTGGGGCTTGGCCGCCGTCTTCCTGCGGCACTGCCGGTGGGACGCCGAGCGGCTGGAGAACGAGTGGTTCTCCGACGAGCAGAGCATCCGCGAGGCCGTCGGCCTAGCGGCGGACCAGGGCGACGCCGCCACGGCGGTCAATGACCGGCCGCTCACCTGCGCCATATGCTTCGACGTCCACTCCGCCGGCGCGATGATCTCGTCGGGCTGCGCGCACTACTACTGCCGCGAGTGCTGGGGCGGCTACATCCACGCGGCGGTGGGCGACGGCGCGCGGTGCCTGGTGCTGCGGTGCCCGGACCCGAGCTGCGGCGCGCCCGTGACGCGGGAGCTGGTGCGCGAGGTCGTCGCCGCCGGCGCGTACGACGACAGGGCGCGGTACGAGACGTTCGTGGTGCGGTCGTACGTGGAGGAAGGCACGAGCAAGTACGTCCGGTGGTGCCCCGGGCCGGGGTGCACGCTGGCGGTGAGGGCAGAGCCCGGGACGGCGCTGTACGAGGTGGCGTGCGAGTGCAGGCACGTCTTCTGCTTCCGGTGCGGCGAGGAGGCGCACCGGCCGGCGTCGTGCGAGACGGCCCGCGAGTGGATGGCCAAGACCAGCTCCGACGGGGAGAACGCCAACTGGGTGCTGGCCAACACGAAGCACTGCCCCAAGTTCCGGCGGGTGATCGAGAAGAACCAGGGGGTGCAACCACATGACGTGCCACCCACCCTGCCGCCACGAGTTCTGCTGGATCTGCCCCGGCCCGTGGTCGGAGCACGGCGGCAGCTACTACCAGCGCAACCGCTACGTGGCGCACAAGCCGGAGAACGCCAAGGAGGAGATGCGGCGGAGCACGCCAGTGCGTCGCTGGACAGGTACATGCACTTCTACGAGCGCTGGATGACGCACGGCTCGTCGATGAAGAAGGCGCGGCAGGACCTCGACCGCCTGGAGAGCGGAGCGCTGAGGGGTTTCGCCGAGGCCAACGGCGTGTCTTGAAGAGGCGTTCGCGCTGACAGGAAGAAAATCGAACTGTGCGATCAGATCCAGGGCGTGGCCGAGAAGTCGCTGGAGAAGCTGCACAAGTGCGTCGAGACGGAGTGGAAGGAACTGAAGGGGACAGCCGCCGTCCCTGGCGCTGAGTTCGACGCCGCCTCTGCCGCTGAGTTCGCCGCAGCGTTTAAGGAGTACATGTTGAAACTATTTGTCCTCGACACAGCGACGCGAAACCACTTGAAAAAGCTCGTGGAGGGCTAGCTTCGAGTCCGGCCTGCCCGAGTTCAAAGCTAGTGACCTTGTGACTGAATGTAAACGTGGGGGCTCAAGTGCTGCGTGTTCCTTTTATTTGTGTGTATGCTTCCTCTGGTCGATCATTTTTTGTCTCTCCCAAAGTCAACCGCCTATATATGTGATTTTTGTGTGATTGTGACGAGGATGCCGCATGCTTTACTTTACACGGTTACACCATTTGATACGGCTCCTAGCGGCTCCAGCTTCTTACTACAAGTTCATGGAGGAGCGGGAGCTAACGCCAACCGACCACCAAACGAGCTTATAATGATAACGTAGCTGATGATTATAAGTTTGTTTAGATGATTAAACCTAATTATGGATCTACATGTTAGGGTTCACTGTTCAACGTGAAAATGGACCGCCGCCGCGGCGGGTACAACTGAAGGAGGGCAGGGGAGGTAGGGGACAAAGAAGCTAGACATGGATGGCTCGGGAAGAAGATGAAATGTTCATACCCCCTGATGAATGGATGAAGCTCGAAATCGCAAAAAAAAAAAAGAAGGAAGAAGATGAAATGCGCAATCGACAAGTACCATGGATGATTGTGCGTGACGTGCTGGGACCCCTGATCACCTAATACCACCAGTTCTGCCAGCCCTGCTTCGTCTCATGGCCTGTGAGACAAGCACATTGGGTAGCATCCTCCACCTTGTACCAGTGTAACTGCTACGCGCCTACACTAAGGGTGTGTTTAGATGGTGAAAAGTGGGTGAAAAGTTCCTATAGCACTTTTCGTTGTTATTTGACAAATATTATCCAACCATGAAGTAACTAGGCTCAAAAGATTCATCTCGACATTTACAGACAAACTGTGTAATTAGTTATTATTTTTACCTACATTTAATACTCCATGCATGTGTCCAAATATTTGATGTGATGGATGGGTGAGAAAATATTTTGGGTTTGCATGGGAACTAAACAGGCCCTAATGTCATGCATGGACAAGGACGTGGTGCTTCACCCTGGAGGACATTCGACGAGACTAGGCCAAGGCGAAGCTCAAGAGGTATATAGCTACACTACTATGCCCAACCGCCCGTTGATACCGCTCCGATGGGGCTGGGGGTGAAGGATCTTTGTCTCGACACTATGGTGGCCCACAACGACTCTGTTGTGGAGATGTTCATCATGACGCTCACACGGGTAGCGCTAGCTGAAGGACTTCAATGGACTCGTGGAGGGGGTTTACCGAGTTGAGGTCCTTAGTGTAAGTTAATTATGTCCTCCCTTCTAAAGTCAAATGTCCGTGTCCCTTGTGTATCGTATTGAGGATGCTGGAGGTTAATTCAATGCAGATAATCAATTTAAATCCTGAAGTTGTTTGAGAAACAAAGAACAAGTTCCTTCATTATTTAAATAAAAAATATTTTAGAAAAGGAATATATTTCTTCAGTAAAGACCTACACAAATTTACCACGTTGCAAAACTCTAAACGACGAAGATCTAGGAACTAAGCATCTAGACCACAACTTAGTGTGTGAAATAGCTAACATAAAAAGTTGTCCAAGTTGAATCTAGCACGATGTGGATTATAGGTCTTGCATCCCACTAGCGGAACCGCCAATACAATGGCTAAACCTGGATGCACCCCAAAGTAGGAGTGAGCACTTTTCTCCCAAAAAAACCAATTACTAAATTGGACCAAAGTGACGGTTGACGCTTTTTGCAAGTCTGCTGCTCTGTTTTAGGTCTGAACCGAACTGAACGACGATACATCAATAGCTTGGAAGACGAAGACACTAAGGGCCTGTTTGGTTTGGGTTGTTAAAGTTTAACCAACATTGTAGCACTTTTGTCTTATTTGACAAAAAAATTTCAATCTTAGATTAATTAGGTTTAATAGATTCGTCTCGTAAATTACTCCTAATTTGTGCCAACATGCATGCAATTAGTCTACATTTAGTACTCCATGCATTTGCCGCAATATTGATGTGATGGGAGTTAAACTTTAACATGTCCAATAAGGCAGCCTTCGCACAGTCTAATTCGGAATCTCGGCACAATTAGGCATCTTGGTACATGTCCAGGCCACTTCATCTCCGCAAACCTACACTCCCCATGACCTCACTTCATTCCACCAGTTGCCACCTGCCCCCTATACCAATGGTATGTTGGTGGGTGCATCGAGGATCGGACAGTGCGATATAGCGCATCCAACCGAGCCTCAAGTTTTTTTTCTTTTTGTGTGTGTGTGTGTGTGTGGGGGGGGGGGGGTTGAGGGGGAAGTGGGGTGACTTGCGATGACGCTTTTCAAGCACGGGGAGCACTGGCGGTGCAACAACATGGCACACCCGACCTCAAGATCGGCAAGCAGGCGATGCGTTTGCAGATCCAGGCAAGCCTCAAGCTTTGGGGACGACTCGACCACGATGATGTTCACTGCTGGAGCATCGACGTAGCTGCGACGTGGCACATCTGACCTCAAGACTCGGTGTCAACTAGGCGACGATGCTTTTCATGACGATTGAGGGGACATCAGCAACGGTAGCAAGCACGTTCAGTGTAACCGAGAAACCAACACCGAATTGGTTGGTTTTTTTTTCTTTCTATATATCAAAAACCGATCAGCTTGTAAAAAGTGCACAAACCGAAGAAATCGAATCGGTTTAACCGATTGTCCAGCTCTACCAAAGTCCAAACGGACGGTTGCGTCACCGTGTGGAAGGAGCATCGACCAGAGTTCAGACATCAGAGGCCGAAGTGACGCACTCGGAGCCTTGATACACATACGACTGAACTTGGCTTGGTATGTTTCAAAAGTCACAGCTCGTATAGCCCCTGCTCGCATGGCATGGTGGAAACGGATACGCAGCTGCAGCTTGACGAGCACGAAAGCGTCGCTGGACGTCTTGCTCTTGCCCCCAATCCCCATCCGCTGGAATTGATTTGATGCAAGCCTAAGGCGTCCGCTTGTCAATTCCATTAATTAATAATCAAATAAATAAAGGGACGTGGCAAGGTCTAGCTCCGTGTCGATTTTGCCACACCATGCAAAATTCAAGTACCTTAATCTCAAGAAGGGAAAAAAGGTGGCAAGTATTGTTTTCGTTTCAGAGAAAAACGCAACACGTGTTGTGTCAAGTCAGACGCTGACCGCCGGTTTTGCTATTTTTCGGTGAGTGATGTTCAAATCAAGAGCCTAGACACTTCTAGCTGCTCGTCGATCTTGGGAAGTTGACATCATGATTCGAGATTTGAGAGCGAGAGCTCGCGAGGGCGAAAGAAATCGTGATCTTGCGATAGCAACACCACTAGATGAAGTGGTGGGCCTCGAACCAATTTATAGGTTGTTAAATAAAAAGAAATCAAAGAAAATTTTGGAGAATCCTCTGCTTTGATACGGATGTCCGCATGCCTCGTTTCTATCCGGATGCATCGTCTGCACAGACTCAGCAGCTGCGACACACTTACTCACCTACTCCACATTAAACCAACACTTACTCACCTACCCCATTAAACTAGGAGAGACCATTGTCGCCTTGGTGCCCTGCGATTAGATGGCAATGCGCTCGCTTCTTCGACCGACGAGGATGCCGATGAAGGTTGCTGGCGCGTGGCGAGAGATGGAGATGCACAGCGCCCCTGCTCCCTCTGGTGCATTTCTCCGATTGGGCAGTCGCAGGGCTGGCCAAGCGTGTTGCTGTGCGCTAGGCCAGCCATGCGCTAAGCCAACATTGAATGTCATATACTCATCTACTCATTGTAACACCCCGGGTGTTATAGTGCTAATTAATCTGCCATGTCATCATAATGCATCGCAAAGCATCCCTGTTAGGTTAACATTGTTATGCATCAACTAAAACGAGTTTACTTCATTTAGGTTGAATGTGTTTCTCTGTGGTGTGCTCCGAAATCGAAAACCCTAATTTCGAATACCACCACAAATGCTTAGTACATGCCCTGCGTAATTTGAAGTGCGCGACTGTGTTGCCCACTAGTGTCAAGTGTAGGGTATGAGCTTAAGTACAACATCTAAAATGAAGCTCCAAAATTGAGTTTGAATTGGAGTCCCAAAACTTGTCGCGAGTTTTCCGATTCGAATTCAAATTCAAATTTGGGGAAAATGTAAAAGAATTTCAAAAGTAAATTGGTCAACCAAGAGTGACATTTGGTCAACCATGTCATGTTGGTCCAAATAATGCCCTTGGGTGAGGTTTTGATCACTAAGTAATCACAAATCAAGGTAGAAACAAATTCCAATTTGAAATCCCTCCAAAAACCCTAAATTTCAAAACCCTGTTTTACCCCTTTTAAAATAATTCAAAATCTAAGCAAAATTTGGGAAAAAGTTCAAAACCAAGTTTGTAGAACTTTTCAAGGGCTACAACTTTGGTGTTTTGAGTTTTCAAAGTTTTAGTGTAAAATGTGGAGTAATTTTGAAAATCAACAAATTTCAGTTTTAATTCATTTTTGTCCCCAAACTAAGATTTCAAAATGGAGACTGAATTTGAAAAAGTTTTGAACAGCAAAGTTGTAGGTCTGGTCAAGATGAACAACTTTGATGTTTGGAGATTTTGAAGTTTCAATACAAAATCAAAAGTAATTTCTAAATTACCAAATCTGCAAAATATGTCCCTTTTTGAATTTAAACTCAAATTCCAAAATCCAAGCAGAATTTGAAAAAGTGTTCAATACCAAACTTGTAGAGCTTGAAATTCTGAAGATTTCATACATTGGAAGATTTTCAAGTTATTATACAAATTTGAGAGTAATTTGAAAAACCAGTTTGAAATTTAAAGTTTTGAGGGGGGGAGCTACAGTGCTAGGGCCAATCACCGTCGGCCACCGGCCGGCATGGGCGCCGGCGAGACGCCGGACGGCTTCGGCCAGCTTCCAGGCGCGCCCAGGAGCTCCAGCGCGACGACGCGAGCAGTCCCGTCCTGTTCCCGCGCTCGTCTTCTATAAATACGTCGAGTCGCCGTCGTTTTTCGTCTTCTCGGTTTTCCGCCACCGCCGCCGCCGCTAGCGCCACCGCTCACCGCTGCCGCCACCGGACCGCCTCCGGCCACGCCAGTCGCACCAACAGCATCGCCGCATCCTCGCGCACCTCGTGAACCACTCGAGCCAGCCCAATTCCGCCGGAACCACCGCGACCACCGCTTCCCGTGCTCAACTCCGGCGACCAAAGCCGCTCTCCGTGGCCAGAGCACTCCAGCCGCTCCCTGTCGCCACCAAGACCTCCACTGCAATCGCTGTGAGCTACTAATGCTTCCCGACCCTTCAATTTGATCTCTACCGCCTTGTAGTCGCCGGCGTGCTGCTTCGGTAGCCACCGTGCCGCCATCGCCGTCGTCCGCGGGTCATTAGGGCTCCAACCAAGGCGCAAGTTAGCAAAACGGGTTCGTGAGGTGGTGTAGAGCGTGTTGGTGAAAGCCCAAGTTTGGTTTTGGTAATTAATGACACCAAGTTGCTAATGCTATTGTATCAAGTGTGATTAAGCTAGGCATAAGCAACACATGTGATGAAGGTGGACGTGGCAAGGAGTGGTAGCCACAAGGTCACAAAGAGATGGTGCATATACATGAAATGTAGATCATGGTGGAGATGCACTTAAAGTGGTGGACTTGATGTTCAAGTGGAAGAGAAGGATCTAAGAGTGCAAGGCAAAGGTATAACCATAGGGTTTTCCTTTTGCCGGTCAAAGATGAGTAGAGAAGTGATTGACCGGGTTTAGGATACATAGCCGACTATCAAGAGGGGCAATCACGGTTAGCTCGGGAATCAAGTGCCACTAGATCAGTGTCTTGAGCATATGCATTTAGGATCTAGTAAAGAGCTAACATAACGCCTTGGAAAATGTTTGTGAAATGCTAACACACATGCACATGGTGGTGAACACTTGTTGGTGTTAGCACATTTGCGAAGGCGGTGGACTTTGAGCGGTAGAGAGGGGTTTGGGTTCCTCTCTCCCTCCCGCCGAGCTTGCGAGGCGGGATTCGGCGCTTTTTGGAGAAGTGAAACGCCTATTTTCTATTGCGCCGAAAGTCGGGAAAGAAACGGAGGCGAACGGAGGTCACTGCGTGCACCGGACGCTGCACCGGACTCGGCACCGGACGCGGTCACTGTACGACCGGCGCGTCCGGTCCGGCAAACTGCGGTTCACGAGGACCACCGGACGCGGTGCGCGTCCGGTCATAGGTCACCGGACGCGTCCGGTCTTCCAGGGAGCTTACTGGAGTCGCACCGGACGCGGGCACTGTGGCGTCCGGTCCGTACTTCAGCGCGTCCGGTGGTTGTTTCGCGGTGCGCGGCTCGGTGTTGACCGGCGCGTCCGGTGGGTCACGGGACCGGCGCGTCCGGTCGTGACCAGCGCGTCCGGTCGCTCGGTCGAGCGCGTCCGGTCAACGGTAACGGCTAGTTTGAACGGCACTATTCTCGTCTGTCGCGTAGTGACCGGACGCGTCCGGTCACCCGGACCGGCGCGTCCGGTGTGCGCGATTTCTGCTGCGTCGTTTCTAACGGCTAGTTGCGTACCCCTTCGTTATAAATAGATGGTGGACGGGTTTTGAGGGCAACTCTTGCATATTTTGAGACCTAGAGACATACTTTGAGCTAGAGAACAACCCCTCCACTCATCTCTTTGATTGATTGCACATCTTGAGTGAGATTGAGTGAGATTCAAGTGCATTGCTTGAGAGTTGCATTCTAGAGGCACTTGATCTTCGAGTTGCTGCGGATTTCTTGTTACTCTTCCGTGTTTCCCGACACGGTAGACGGCTTGGAGCAGCGGAGGTGATTGAACTCGCAATTGGAGATTGTTGGAGCCTTCACCAAGTGTTGTAAGGGGTTCTTGATCCTTCCCCGCGGGAGTTCGCAAATTGGATACTCTAGTGGAGCTCGTGGCTTGGAGGATCCCCATCTTGTGTGCGGTTGTGCGGCGCCCGCCGAGGGCTCAACTCTTGATAGTTGATTAGCTCGCGAACCGACAAGTGGGTGCATCGCCACAACGAGGAGTAGCTTGCCGGGAAGCAAGTGAACCTCGGGATAAATTCTTGTGTCATTCTCTTCCTGAGGATTTCTCTTGTGTGTTTCATTGATTGGTACTTCTCGTCTCTACACGGCGGTATAATCACTCGAAGCTCTTCTCTCGTATTACTTCTCGTTTCTAGCTTGTTGTTGTTGTTGTGTTTAGTGGATAGCCTTGTACTAGAATTGTGTAGGTGGCTTGCTTAATTAGTTAGAGCTAGTGCTTTGTGCTTCGCCACCTTTCGTACTAACTTGTGGTTAAGTAATTTGTGTAGAAGTTTTTATTAGGCTATTCACCCCCCCCTCTAGCCTATTTGGACCTTACAAGTGGTATCGGAGCCGAGGCACCGTTTATTTGAGGCTTAACAACCTACGGTGAAAAAGAAATGGCTCAATTAAGTTTGCACATCAACAACGCCAAGAAGGCACCTCACTTTGATGGCACAAATTATGCATATTGGAAGGTTAAGATGACCGCACACCTAAAGTCAATAAATAGAGAAGTGTGGAAGGTCACCGAAACAAAATTTGAAGTTGCTAATCCGGAAGCACCTACACCGGTGGAAGAGAAGAAGCTCCAATGCAATGATATTGCCATTAGTGCTCTTCATGAGGCACTAGATGACAAGACATTTGAGCAAGTGAAGAACATAGAAGTTGCACATGATGCTTGGGCCAAGTTAGAAGAAACATTTGAGGGCACCGAAGGCACAAAGACCGCTAAGGCATATATCTTGCAAGAAAAGTTTTCTAGCTTCAAGATGCAAGAAGATGAGAGTGTACCGGAAATGTTTCATAGATTGCAAGTCATTGTCAATGAGCTCAAGGCACTTGGTGAGGAAGTCAAGGACAACCAATTCTCTATGAAGTTCTTGAGAAGCTTGCCCAAGAGGTTTGATACATTGATCACCGTGCTAGTGAGGACTACTTTGAAGGATTCAACTCCTCAACAAATATTTCAAGAAGTGATGACCGATGATTCATATAGAGAAGATGATGAGAAGGATGAGTTGGTCAAGAAGAAGAAGAAGGATGATGAGAAGAAGAAGAGTGTGGCATTCAAAGCCACCACATCCAAGGGCAAATCCAAGATTGAATCATCAAGTGAAGAAGACTCAAGCTCTTGTGATAGTGATGACATTGATGAGAAGATGGCTCTCTTTGTCAAGCAATTTGGCAAATTCATGAAGAAGAAGGGCTATCGTGCAAGGAGGAAGAAGAACACATCTAAGAAGAATGAGCATACCATGAGATGCTTTAGATGCCATAGCAAGGACCATCTCATTGCAAAGTGTCCTTATGATAGTGATGATGAAGATGCTATCAAGAAGGAAAGGAAGAAGCAAAAGAAGAAGCAAGAAAAGAAGGAGAGCTCTTATAAGAAGAAGAATGATTCTCATGTTGCTACATGGGATAGTGATGATTCCTCAAGTGATGATGAGGATGAATACAAGAGCAAGAAGAAGGGACATGCTAGCATTGCCATCCAAGAGAAAGTCTCCCTCTTCGACACTCCATCGTGCTTCATGGCTAAGGCCGCTAAGGTATCATCCGATGATGAGAGTGATCATGATAATGCTAGTGATAGTGATAGTGATGAAGAAGAATTCACTAAAGATGAACTAATCACTATGCTAGAAGATTGCACTCAACATTATAAAGAATCTAGAAAGGAGTGCAAGGGCTTGCTTAAGGAAAAGAAAAACCTTATGCAAGAACTTGATGAGCTTAGAGCATCTTATGAGAGTCTAAAGGTAGACCATAAGAAACTTCAAAAGTCTCACACTAAGCTTGAAGAAGCTCATTCCTCTCTAGTTGAAAAATGTGAAAACATGCCAACTAATGTTGAGAAAGCTAAAACTTGCAACATAGGCATATCTTGTGATATAATTGATGAATCTTGTCATAAGCCTATTGTTGTTGCTCCCACTAACCCTTCATGTAGCTCATCTACATCATCCTCATCTAGTAGTGATGGTTTCACTTGTGATCCCACACTTATAGTTGAGAATGAAAATCTCAAGAAGGAGGTAAAAGAGCTCAATCACACCTTGGCCAAGGCTTATGGTGGTGAGGACCGCTTGCTTATGTGCTTGGGTAGCCAAAGAGCTTCTCTCTATAAAGAGGGATTGGGCTATAACCCCAAGAAAGGCAAAGCCGCTTTTGCTCCTCACAAGACTCGTTTTGTGAAGAACAAAGGTAGCTATTGCAAAAGTTGCAAGCAAGTTGGTCACATAGAGCAACATTGCATGAACAAGAAATCTAATGCTAATGTATCCTCAATTAAGTTTGATTCTTTCTATATACTTACCAAGGGTACAAATGGTGTTCATGCTAAGTTCATTGGTGCACCATGGATGGGCTCAAAGAAGAAAGCCATTTGGGTACCAAAGAGCTTGGTCACTAACCTTGGAGGACCCAAACAAGTTTGGGTACCTAAAAGGAATTGATCTTATCTTGTAGGTCAATTACAAAGCCGGAGGAAGGCATTGGGTGCTTGATAGTGGGTGCACTCAACATATGACCGGGGATTCTTGTATGTTCAAATCAATTGATACAAGTCAAAATGGTGGTTTTGATGCTATCACCTTCGGCAACAACAAGAAAGGCAAGGTCAAGGGGCTTGGTAAAATTGCTATCTCAAATGACATGAGCATATCTAATGTGTTGCTAGTTGAGAGCTTGGATTTCAATCTTTTATCGGTGGCACAACTTTGTGATCTTGGTTTCAAGTGCATATTTGGTAATGATGATGTTGAAGTCATAAGTGTTGATGGATCAAATTTGATATTCAAAGGGTTTAGACATGGTAGCTTATACTTGGTTGACTTCAATGATAGTGAGACCAAATTGACGTCATGCTTGCTTAGCAAATCTAGTATGGGATGGTTGTGGCATAGAAGGCTTGGTCATGTTGGAATGAAACAATTGAACAAACTTTTGAGGCATGACTTAGTTAGAGGCTTGAAAGATGTGACTTTTGAGAAGGATAAACCTTGTAGTGCTTGTCAAGCCGGCAAACAAGTTGGAAATAAACACCCTAGTAAGAGTGAAATGAGCACATCAAAGGCATTTGAGCTATTGCACATGGACTTGTTTGGGCCAACAACATACACTAGTATTGGTGGAAACAAGTATGGTTTTGTGATAGTGGATGACTACACTAGATATACTTGGGTGTTCTTTCTTTATGACAAGAGTGATGTACATGATCTATTCAAATCATTTGTCAAGAGAGTGCAAAATGAGTTTGAGACTACCATCAAAAAGATTAGAAGTGACAATGGTAGTGAGTTCAAGAACACAAGAATTGAAGTTTTATGTGATGATCTTGGTATTGGACATCAATTCTCACCAACCTACACTCCTCAATCCAATGGTGTAGTTGAAAGAAAGAATAGAACTTTGATTGACATGGCTAGATCAATGCTTAGTGAATACAATGTGAGTCATTCATTTTGGAGTGAAGCCATCAACACGGCTTGCTATTGTAGCAACCGTCTCTATTGCCATGGGAAGCTTGGGAAGACACCATATGAGCTATTGAATGGAAGAAAGCCCAACATTGCATACTTTAGAGTGTTTGGTTGCAAATGCTATATTCTCAAGAAAGGCACTAGATTGAGCAAGTTTGACAAGAAATGTGATGAAGGGTTCTTACTTGGTTATTCTACCACAAGCAAAGCATATAGAGTTTGGAATCTCACAAATGGCACCTTGGAAGAAGTTCATGATGTTGAGTTTGATGAAACCCAAGGTTCTCAAAATGAAGATCAAAACCTTGATGATGTGAGAGGAGATCAATTGTCAAATGCAATGAAGAACATGGACATTGGTGATGTTAGGCCAAGGCAAGTTGATGATGATGATATTTATGTGATCAACCAAAGTGTGCAAATTGATACAAATCAAGCAAGCTCTAGTGGTGCTCATATTGAAGCTCAAGATCAAGGTCAAACAAGTGGAAGCAATCAACTCCCAATACTTCAACCTACTAGCATTGCAAGAGATCATCCATTGGACCAAATCATTGGTGGAATTCAAAGTGGTGTTCAAACTAGATCAAGGCTAGCATCCTTTTGTGAGCACTACTCATTTGTGTCACTTGAAGAACCAAAGAAGATAGAAGATGCATTGAAGGATTCCGATTGGGTAAATGCTATGCATGAAGAACTAAACAACTTCACTAGAAATCAAGTTTGGGAACTTGTTGAGAGGCCAAAGAACTACAATGTGATTGGTACTAAGTGGGTCTTTAGAAACAAGCAAGATCAAGATGGCATAGTTGTGAGAAACAAAGCAAGATTGGTAGCACAAGGTTACACACAAGTTGAAGGTCTTGACTTTGGAGAAACATATGCACCGGTTGCAAGATTGGAGGCAATTAGAATCTTATTAGCTTATGCTTGTGCACACAACATCAAGCTCTATCAAATGGATGTCAAGAGTGCATTTCTCAATGGTTACATCAATGAAGAAGTTTATGTTGAGCAACCTCCCGGTTTTGAAGATGACAAGAAGCCCAACCATGTCTACAAGCTCAAGAAGGCATTGTATGGTTTGAAGCAAGCACCTAGAGCATGGTATGAGAGGTTGAGGGATTTTCTTCTCTCTAAAGGGTTCAAGATGGGAAAGGTTGACACCACTCTCTTCACCAAGAAAATTGGAAATGACTTGTTTGTGTTGCAAATCTATGTGGATGACATTATCTTTGGATCAACCAATCAAGATTTTTGTGAAGAATTTGGAAATATGATGGCAAATGAGTTTGAGATGTCTATGATTGGAGAGCTTAGTTACTTCCTTGGACTTCAAATCAAGCAAATGAAGAATGGCACTTTTGTAAGTCAAGGCAAGTACATCAAGGACATGATCAAGAAGTTTGGATTGCAAGATGCTAAGTCAATGAGTACACCAATGGGCACAAATGATCAATTGGGTATTGATGATAGTGGTAACATGGTAGATCAAAAGCAATACCGGTCTATGATTGGAAGTTTGCTCTATGTCACCGCTTCTAGGCCGGATGTGATGTTTAGTGTGTGCAAGTGTGCAAGATATCAAGCTTCACCTAGAGAAAGTCACTTGAAAGCAACCAAGAGGATATTGAGATATCTTAAGGGCACTCATGATGTTGGATTATGGTTTCCAAAGGGGTCTAATTTTGAGTTGATTGGATATTCGGACTCCGACTATGGTGGTTGCAAGATTGATAGAATGAGCACAAGTGGCACTTGTCAATTGCTTGGAAGGTCTCTTGTTTCATGGTCATCAAAGAAACAAAATAGTGTTGCACTATCTACCGCCGAGGCCGAATACATTAGTGCCGGTAGTTGTTGTGCACAATTACTTTGGATGAAGGCCACCTTGAATGATTTTGGAATTAAGTTCAAGAATGTGCCATTGTTTTGTGATAATGAGAGTGCTATCAAGATGACACAAAATCCGGTTCAACATTCAAGAACAAAGCATATTGATATTAGGCATCACTTCATAAGAGACCATCAACAAAAGGGTGATATTAGCATTGAAAGCATTGGCACCGAAGATCAACTAGCCGACATATTCACAAAGCCACTTGATGAGAAGAGATTTTACAAGTTGAAGAATGAATTGAACATACTTGACTTCTCCAACTTGAAATGAGTGCACCCCCACATTCCTATATGACATGCCTCTCCTCCGACATAGCAAGGTAAAGTTGTTTGACATGTCATCCATACTTTGCTAAGGACATGTTTAGAACATATAGACATATTTGCATGACAAATAGGCTCATTCATGAAAATCAAATGATTTTAATGTATATATGGTACCACTATTGCTTCTATGATTGATTGATCTAGTGGTAGCATATGACATGTTTGTGGGCTTGCAAACCTAGTGTTGAATCTAGAAAATGAGCTCATGATGTGTAATTCAACATGGTCAAGATAACCCTTATACTTTATGAGGTGTGAAGAAGCTTGTCCTTGGTTCAAACCGAATTACATATTCTAGGCAAGTGATCTAGATTGAACCATAATTTGGACTCCCTCATATTGATTGACTTAACTCTCACTAAAATTGGCACCTTTTTGGTGATTGTTGACAAAGGGGGAGAGAATAGTCACAAAGATAAAAAGTCACAAAGGGGGAGAAAGATATAATAAGAGGGGAGAGAAAAAGTTACTAAGGGGGAGAGAAAGCATAAGATAAGACTTTGGAAAGGAATCAATTAAACTTGAGCACACAAGTAGGGGGAGCAAGCTCATGAACTATTTGTTGCATTTGTATGCGCATTAACATGATGATTTGTTGCATTGCAAAGCTTAAATTCATATTCATACTTGTGTGGTGATTGCTAGAATTAGAACTTGAATGATGATTTGTTAAGAGTAGCTTTTTAAAATGGTATCTAGACACCCTTTGCTTATAATGTTGATCTCACGGGGTATTTTAGTGTTTGTGATCTTTACAAGTGATGAATTACAAGTGGTGTCTAGCTACATCGATGCTAAGGATGGTATATAAAGGCAACTCCGATTGGTATCACGCTTCAAAGGTCCATTCTATATACCTTAGCATCAATTTGATAGTAGTAACTCTCCCAAATCTCAAATCCATACATATGTGCAAAATTGAACCAAACTCATGGAAGCACATATGTAGGGGGAGCTAATACTATCGAAATTGAAAATTGAATTCATTTCATATCTTTGTGATGGTTGTCATCAATTACCAAAAAGGGGGAGATTGAAAGCCCAAGTTTGGTTTTGGTAATTAATGACACCAAGTTGCTAATGCTATTGTATCAAGTGTGATTAAGCTAGGCATAAGCAACACATGTGATGAAGGTGGACGTGGCAAGGAGTGGTAGCCACAAGGTCACAAAGAGATGGTGCATATACATGAAATGTAGATCATGGTGGAGATGCACTTAAAGTGGTGGACTTGATGTTCAAGTGGAAGAGAAGGATCTAAGAGTGCAAGGCAAAGGTATAACCATAGGGTTTTCCTTTTGCCGGTCAAAGATGAGTAGAGAAGTGATTGACCGGGTTTAGGATACATAGCCGACTATCAAGAGGGGCAATCACGGTTAGCTCGGGAATCAAGTGCCACTAGATCAGTGTCTTGAGCATATGCATTTAGGATCTAGTAAAGAGCTAACATAACGCCTTGGAAAATGTTTGTGAAATGCTAACACACATGCACATGGTGGTGAACACTTGTTGGTGTTAGCACATTTGCGAAGGCGGTGGACTTTGAGCGGTAGAGAGGGGTTTGGGTTCCTCTCTCCCTCCCGCCGAGCTTGCGAGGCGGGATTCGGCGCTTTTTGGAGAAGTGAAACGCCTATTTTCTATTGCGCCGAAAGTCGGGAAAGAAACGGAGGCGAACGGAGGTCACTGCGTGCACCGGACGCTGCACCGGACTCGGCACCGGACGCGGTCACTGTACGACCGGCGCGTCCGGTCCGGCAAACTGCGGTTCACGAGGACCACCGGACGCGGTGCGCGTCCGGTCATAGGTCACCGGACGCGTCCGGTCTTCCAGGGAGCTTACTGGAGTCGCACCGGACGCGGGCACTGTGGCGTCCGGTCCGTACTTCAGCGCGTCCGGTGGTTGTTTCGCGGTGCGCGGCTCGGTGTTGACCGGCGCGTCCGGTGGGTCACGGGACCGGCGCGTCCGGTCGTGACCAGCGCGTCCGGTCGCTCGGTCGAGCGCGTCCGGTCAACGGTAACGGCTAGTTTGAACGGCACTATTCTCGTCTGTCGCGTAGTGACCGGACGCGTCCGGTCACCCGGACCGGCGCGTCCGGTGTGCGCGATTTCTGCTGCGTCGTTTCTAACGGCTAGTTGCGTACCCCTTCGTTATAAATAGATGGTGGACGGGTTTTGAGGGCAACTCTTGCATATTTTGAGACCTAGAGACATACTTTGAGCTAGAGAACAACCCCTCCACTCATCTCTTTGATTGATTGCACATCTTGAGTGAGATTGAGTGAGATTCAAGTGCATTGCTTGAGAGTTGCATTCTAGAGGCACTTGATCTTCGAGTTGCTGCGGATTTCTTGTTACTCTTCCGTGTTTCCCGACACGGTAGACGGCTTGGAGCAGCGGAGGTGATTGAACTCGCAATTGGAGATTGTTGGAGCCTTCACCAAGTGTTGTAAGGGGTTCTTGATCCTTCCCCGCGGGAGTTCGCAAATTGGATACTCTAGTGGAGCTCGTGGCTTGGAGGATCCCCATCTTGTGTGCGGTTGTGCGGCGCCCGCCGAGGGCTCAACTCTTGATAGTTGATTAGCTCGCGAACCGACAAGTGGGTGCATCGCCACAACGAGGAGTAGCTTGCCGGGAAGCAAGTGAACCTCGGGATAAATTCTTGTGTCATTCTCTTCCTGAGGATTTCTCTTGTGTGTTTCATTGATTGGTACTTCTCGTCTCTACACGGCGGTATAATCACTCGAAGCTCTTCTCTCGTATTACTTCTCGTTTCTAGCTTGTTGTTGTTGTTGTGTTTAGTGGATAGCCTTGTACTAGAATTGTGTAGGTGGCTTGCTTAATTAGTTAGAGCTAGTGCTTTGTGCTTCGCCACCTTTCGTACTAACTTGTGGTTAAGTAATTTGTGTAGAAGTTTTTATTAGGCTATTCACCCCCCCCTCTAGCCTATTTGGACCTTACAGTTGGTCAGCTCAATTTGTCGACCGGGGCATTGGTCACCGGCCGGCCACCGCGCGGAGGTGAGTGAGCGCGCGGGAGAGCGAGAGGAGGCGGGAGGAAGGCGATGACAGGTGGGGACGAGCTGTCAGCGAGAGAGAGAGGGAGGCCGACGCGCGCGGGCGAGCGAGCGGGCTGGGCCGCGGCTGGGCCGTCGCGTGCGGGCGCGGGCGCGTTAACGGGCCGCCGGGTTGGGCCGGACCGAGGAGAAGCAGCCCGAGTTCAGTTTTTGATTTTCGTTTTTGTTTTTCTTTTTCAAATAAATGAATAGTGTTGTTATTTGTTTATTTGTTTAAAAATTGTGTAGAGTTCCAAAATTCATGAAAATTTTTGTATAAGCTTCTCAATGTATAAATTATTTAGGAAAAATATTGAATCATGAATTTGAATACTTTATGCAGTAGAATTAATTGGTTCCAATAAAGATTAAATGCAACTTCCAGTAATTTTAATAATTTATTTATTTATCCAAAAATTATGAAATTAATTATGGCACTGTTATAAATCATTGCTAACCCATAGAAAAAGTTTGAGCTTGTTTAGATAAAGTTTGATAAATTCCTAATTATGCCTTAATTATTTAAATAGAAAATAAATGTTAATTTGAGAACTTTAAGTGTTGTGTGCCTTTTGATTGAGTGATGTCCTTAGGTCACTATCCTTTTGTGATCTCTGGCACTTTAATCTCATGATTGAGCTCGTTAGTGACTTGTTAGGTTAAAAGCTGGTATCGCGGAAACTCGTTGCTACTAGTTAGTAGGTTTTCTGTTTACGACTGTACCGTGAAGGGAAGTTGTACTCGAATCGTAACGTGGCATGTTATCATCAAGCATCATGTTTATCATTGAGCATCATGTTAAAGCATGTTATGTATTCGTGTAGTCACCGCTTTCGAAGAAGCCGAAGTCGTCGAGCAGGCCTCTGGAGAAGAGCGATCGTCGGCAGATCCCGGACCCGACGGAGGAGTTCACGAGTCTGAGTCAGTCGTCGTGTCAGAGCAAGGCAAGCCCCGGTGCATTTAAACCCTACCTTGTTATTTTACAAATGTTTTAATATTTATATTATGGTTTATTGCATTAAGTAATTAGGAGTTGAGTGATAACCTAATTGCTGCATTACCATCCTTGATTATTACGATATTAACCTTGATACCTGTTTTACGGAAAATGCGTAGTATGCTTCGCTATGCTTAGAAGTTAAGCTTTTAAATGCAATGTTTATATAGCCATGACGGCATACTTAATGAATAATGAAGTATGAGAATGAACTTGAAAGATCGGGCGGGTGGTTTGGCCACTGCTAACATGCATTGGGAAAGGAGTCTCAATGTAGTGTTTCCGCCTTGTCAGTTAAGGACCGTTCGTTGTAGGCCTGTTGTGTTCGAGAATTTGCAACTAGCTTCATGCCTTGGGTAAGCCCAAAATGTTAGTGATTCCATTACGAGAACGTCCAACCTCGCACTGGGAGTGGAGAGATGGCGGGAGTAACGTGTACCCTCGGGGCTAGAATCGGGCCGGGTTCGAGGAGTACTGTACTCTCGGGTGGCGATGGACACGTTCTGGTTTTGGGAGATCTAAATGAGGGTTGATATATGTAGATTCGGTTCTACATATGTCGTGATGTTAGGGATCCCCAGCTGGGTATAATCGGTTCGAATCGTCGTTGCTCCTCGGTTATGGAGACTTGATCACCTGACTTACATCGTAGATAAGAACTGAAATGAAAGAAAGAATGAGAAAGGATTTGATGATAATTACTTTGATCTAGATTAGGATCACCTAGATTTGGTTAATGAACCATCAATGGTAAAAGTAAAATGTTGAAAATAAGGACTTACTTTAGTAAGCTTTTCTGCAAAAGAAAATATTGACTCTAGATTACCCATACCTTGATTCCCTAAAGCTAGCATGCCCTTGGAGTCTTTGTCTTAGTCGGGTAAGTCTTGTTGAGTACCTTTGTACTCAGGGTTTGTTGAACCCCTTGTTGCAGGTGCGGTTCATGAACAAGTCTGTCTCGAGCCTTGTTGCATGACCGTCGTGGTTGAAGAAAGCGACGACGAGTAGACTGTGTGGCCTTTGGGCAGGGCATCTCGCTTGTGTGATGTAATAAAGTTACTACCGATACTTCTCTACTAATGGTTTGTAATAATATACATAAGGTTTGAAGTTTGAAAACTGGTTTGTAAACATATGTTATTGTAAGACTTCCGCTACTTTACTCTGTTGAATATTTTGAATAAATTGTTGTAATATTGCAATACTCCTGTGATTGGATCCTGTTCGGAGGAAAGCAGGCCTTTTAAGTTATGGTGAACATAAGTACGACTGTCAGAGGTCATTATGACAATGATGTGTACTTGTGGGCCATCATAATTAGGAGGTTCTGTGACAGCTGGTACCAGAGCATAATCACTCGAGTTATTGTAGTATTACTTTGCAAAACTTCAAAATGATTTGGGTCAAACAAACTTAATATTGATATTTTGGGTCCAAATTGCTTTTGCTTATCTTAATCTATTCTATAGTTTCTTTAGCTCATATTTGAAAGCTCAGTAGTGAAGTATCATGTATAGTGCCCTATGTTATAAAGTTTGCATGTGTTACTTAATCTTTCTGTTAGATCATAAGTACGATGCATGCATCATGTTTAATTAACCTGCTTAAGTTACCTTCCCTTTTAAAGTGGTTTGGGTTAAGTAAGGTTCAATCCTATTCATGCTAACCTTCAGATCCCCCTATCTGTTCTCATCGTCCTAATTCTATCTTGCTTTAGGATGGCACGTGTGAAGACAACTCCTCGCAAGAAAACGGGTCCGCAAGGAGTGCCGCGTCATCAGTTGGCCACCAGGGTTGATGGAGCAAGCAGTAGCCGTAATCCGAACCCGGATTCGGAATCAGAGGTTGCGAGGCTTACATCAGAAGTGGAGCGATTGAAGCGCGATATGCGTTTCTGGAAACAGTTCCAGAACGAGTCTTTGGAAAAGGAGACAGAAGCCAGAGCTCGTGTTCGTGAGCTAGAGCTTTATGTGACACACCTGGAGCAGTACAATACCGTTCTGCATGAGGAAGTCCATAGGCTAAATGATCTGATGAATCCCAATCATCAGCCCCAGGCAGTGGAAGAAGATGTTGGTGCCGTGATTGTTCCTGGGGTAGAGGACAATAACGAAGATGAACCCATGATGGAAAGTGGGGATGATGCAAGTCATATCACTGGTGCGAGTGTTCCAGAGGTTGATGATGGAGTGATCGTGATCAGTGATGATGAGGAGGAGTGAAGTGTTGACATGGATGGCTATGTAATATAGTAGTCTTTCCTGCTTTCTAAGAGCCTTAGTGGGTAGTTTCTTGCTTGCGAGCAAGTTTGTAATAAAATAATGTAAGATAAGTTTGTATGTGTATACAAGTACTGTATTAACTGCTTTTTTATTCAATAAAGCGATGTAAATAAATATGGTTTGTGTACAACAGATGGACGGTACTGGAACTTCTCAGCAAGGGGACAATGCTCCGAATCCCCCACCTTTTCCACCTACCTTGGCAGAGGCTATTGCCGCTTTGGTTAATGCCACTACACTGTTGGCTCAGAACCAGAATCAGAATGGAAATCAGGGTCGTCGAGGCCGTAACAATGGAGGGGAAACCACCTATGTGGATTTCACCGATACCCGTCCGCCAGTATTCTCAAAGGCAGATGAGCCGCTAGAGGCAGATGACTGGCTCCGTACCATGGAACAGAAGTTTGAACTGTTACAGTGTACAGAGCACCAGAAGCCCGTGTTTGCAGCGCAGCAGCTTAGAGGTGCCGCAGGGGCGTGGTGGGCGAATCTGGTCGCCGCACGGCCTGCTGGCCACCGTGTCACTTGGCAGGAGTTTCGTGAAGCCTTCAGAGCACATTATATCCCAGATGGTGTCATGGCCATGAAGCTAGAGGAATTTCTCTCGTTGAAGCAAGGGAACCAGATAGTTCTGCAGTACGTGGGTAAATTTAATCATCTATCCCAGTATGCAGCAGAATATGTGAACACTGATGCGAAGAAGAAAAGTTGTTTCATGAGAGGATTGAGTACCAGAATCCAGGAAGCATTAGTCACCTGTTATAATGCTACATACCATGAGATAGTCAACGTGGCTATTGCGTCAGAAGAGAAGTCCCGACTGCATAAAGAGTCGAAGAAAAAGAAGCCAGTGTTTTCAAACCCGTCTGGCGGCATTAAGAAGCGCCAGAAGTTTATTTACCACCCTCAGAACCATTTCCGCCCAACTTATCATCCACCGCAATACCAAGCTCAGCCGCAGACGTTTTATCGTCCTGCCGCAACCCCGCAATTTACACAACAGCCGAATGCCCCTGGTATTCGAAACCAGACTCCAGCCACCCATAACTTTCCCTGCTACAATTGTGGAAAGCCAGGCCACTTTTTAAAGGACTGCCCGTATCCAAGGCAGTATAATCCCAACTATCCCAAAGCTCCAGTGCCACAACAGCAACAATCTCAGAGCAAGAACAATAATCTGAATGTTCAGAAGGGTAAGGGTGAGAAGAAGAAGACCGGACGTGTGTTCTACACTCAAGCTACTGCAATCCCAGAGGGAGAGCCTGTTATGATGGGTATGTTCCCTGTTGCTAATCATCCAGCAGTACTGTTATTTGATTCAGGTGCATCGCATACATTCATAAATCGCACCTTTGTTGTTAAGCATGACATTCCAATTATGGGAACACAAGAAGAGTTCTTTATCCAGTCGCCCGGGGGACGACTGTGTACTAAGGAGATGGTACGTGACGTACCTATAGAGTTAGGTGGGCATATATTCCCTACCTCAATGATAATATTACAGAAACAGGATATAGATGTAATCCTAGGTATGAATTGGATGTACCAAAGAGGAGCCCTTATAGATGCACTGCACCGAACTATAAGGTTGAACTTGTCAGATAACAAATCTCATCTTCTTATCCAACTTCCTATCCCAAAGAGAACCGTTGAAAGGATATGTGCAACTTCAGTACAAGAGGTTTGTGATATACCAGTAGTCTGTGAATTTCCAGATGATCTACCAGGTCTACCGCCAGACAGAGATGTAGAGTTTGTAATTGAGTTAAAACCGGGTACTGCTCCAATATCCCGGAGAGCTTACAGAATGCCACCCAATGAATTGGCAGAACTCAAGGATCAACTGCAAGAGTTACGTGACAAAGGTTTTATCAGACCCAGTTCCTCACCATGGGGATGTCCAGCTCTGTTTGTTAAGAAGAAAGATCAGACTTTAAGGATGTGTGTTGATTATCGACCGCTAAATGAAGTAACCATTAAGAACAAATATCCGTTGCCGCGCATTGATCTGCTCTTTGATCAGCTTGCGGGGGCAAAGGTATTTTCAAAGATCGATCTTCGATCAGGGTACCATCAAATCAAGATTCGACCTGAAGATATCCCAAAGACTGCATTCACCACCAGATATGGGTTGTATGAATACTTAGTTATGTCTTTTGGTCTTACCAATGCACCGGCACATTTCATGTATCTGATGAACTCAGTTTTCATGCCGGAACTTGACAAGTTTGTGGTTGTGTTTATTGATGATATTCTGGTATATTCCAAAAGTAAAGAAGAGCATGTTGAGCATCTCAGAGTTGTTCTGAATCGTTTGAGAGATCATCAACTGTATGCCAAGTTCAGTAAATGTGAGTTTTGGTTAAGAGAAGTGCAATTCTTAGGCCATGTGTTGTCAGCCGAAGGAGTAGCAGTAGATCCTGGCAAGGTGACAGATATTCTGAATTGGAAACCACCAATCTCAGTTCATGAAGTCCGAAGTTTTCTAGGAATGGCGGGTTATTACCGTCGATTCATACCTGACTTTTCAAAGGTAGCCAAGCCAATCACAGAGTTGTTGAAGAATCAAACTAAATTTATATGGTCTCCAGAATGTGAGAAGGCTTTTAGAATTTTAAAGAAGTCATTGACAACTGCTCCAGTTTTGGCACAACCAGATATAGAAAAGCCATTTGATGTATATTGTGATGCCTCGGGTATTGGCCTTGGTTGCGTATTGATGCAAGAAGGCAGAGTCATTGCTTATGCCTCGAGACAGTTGAAGCGCCATGAAGAACATTATCCGACACATGATCTTGAACTAGCAGCTGTGGTTCATGCATTGAAAATATGGCGTCATTACTTGCTAGGCAATACTTGCCACATGTATACTGATCACAAGAGCTTAAAGTATATCTTTACTCAGGCAGAATTGAATATGAGGCAAAGAAGGTGGCTTGAATTGATAAAAGATTATGATTTGGAAGTACACTATCACCCTGGAAAAGCAAATGTGGTTGCTGATGCACTCAGTAGAAAGAACCATTGCAATTGTATAACTGTGAAGCCAATGGATTACAGTTTGTGTTACGAATTGGAAAAGTTGAATATTGAAATGATTCAACAAGGTCAGTTGACTAATGTCACCGTAGAATCAACACTCAAAGATCAGATTGTGTCTGCTCAAAGAACAAATTCCGGAATAGCTCATATCAAAGAAAAGGTTAGAACTGGTCAACAGACAGATTTCAGCATTGATGATGTAGGTGTGCTGTGGTTTAAGAACCGGCTAGTGGTCCCAAAGGTCCCAGAGTTACGTCAGCTCATTCTTGATGAAGCACATAGTACAAGGCTTTCTATTCATCCAGGGAGCAATAAGATGTATCAAGATTTGAAACAGAAATTCTGGTGGACCAAAATGAAAATTGAGATCGCCAAGTATGTTGCCAGATGTGACACTTGTTGTAAAGTGAAGGTAGTACACTTGAAGTCAGCAGGAATGTTACAACCCTTGCCCATTCCATCTTGGAAGTGGGAGGATATCAGTATGGATTTCATTACTGGGTTACCCAAGACCTCAAGAGGCTTTGATTCAATTTGGGTCATTGTGGATCGACTGACAAAGTCATCTCATTTTATTCCAGTTAAGGTGGACTATTCTGCTATAACCTATGCAAGAATATATATTGCACGAATCCTGAGTCTTCATGGGGTACCAAAGACCATTGTATCAGATAGAGGTACGCAGTTTGTCAACAAATTTTGGCGACACCTCCATGAGTCCCTAGGTACAAAGCTTTTGCACAGTACCGCTTATCATCCACAAACAGGAGGACAGACTGAAAGAGTAAATCAAATTTTGGAAGATATGTTAAGATCCTGTGCTCTCACTTATCAAGATCAGTGGGATGAATGTTTACCTTTAGCAGAATTCTCTTACAATAATAGTTATCAAGAGAGTATCAAAATGGCACCATTTGAAGCATTGTATGGCCGCAGGTGCAGAACTCCAGTGAATTGGTCAGAACCGGGAGAAAGATGGTTTTTCGGTGTTGATCTTGTGAAACAAACAGAAGAAAAAGTCCGACGAATCCAGAATAATTTGAAAGTTGCTCAGTCCAGACAAAAGAGTTATGCTGATAAAAGGCGTAGACCTTTGATATTCCAAGTGGGAGATTATGTTTATTTGAAAGTATCACCCATGAAAGGAGTTAGTAGATTTGGAGTCAAAGGCAAACTCGCACCACGTTATATTGGTCCTTTTCAAATCATTCAACAATGTGGAAAGGTAGCATATAAGTTAAAGCTACCTGAACAACTGTCCGCCGTGCACAATGTATTTCATGTATCACAAATGAAGAAGTGTCTACAAGTACATGATCAAGTGGTTGATGTTGAGGGAGTTGAACTTGAACCAGATTTGACATATTCTGAACATCCTGTCCGAGTTCTGGATCAAAAAGATCGTGTTACCAGAAGTAGAACAACTAAATGGTACAGAATACAGTGGAATCAACATTCAGAAGAGGAAGCTACCTGGGAGTCTGAGGATTACCTGTTGGAGAATTTCCCGGAGTTCTTTGCTTCTATCTAGGTTGCAATTTCTTCTTTAAATTGTAACCTATACTTTTAAAATCTTTGTAATGCAGAAAAACCCCTACCTGTTTTGTAGACAAGTCTTGGACGTGTTTGCTTGACACGTTTCCTTTTTCCATTACTTAACTCAAGGCTTTAAATCTCGGGACGAGATTTCTTTAAGGGGGAAGGGCTGTAACACCCCGGGTGTTATAGTGCTAATTAATCTGCCATGTCATCATAATGCATCGCAAAGCATCCCTGTTAGGTTAACATTGTTATGCATCAACTAAAACGAGTTTACTTCATTTAGGTTGAATGTGTTTCTCTGTGGTGTGCTCCGAAATCGAAAACCCTAATTTCGAATACCACCGCAAATGCTTAGTACATGCCCTGCGTAATTTGAAGTGCGCGACTGTGTTGCCCACTAGTGTCAAGTGTAGGGTATGAGCTTAAGTACAACATCTAAAATGAAGCTCCAAAATTGAGTTTGAATTGGAGTCCCAAAACTTGTCGCGAGTTTTCCGATTCGAATTCAAATTCAAATTTGGGGAAAATGTAAAAGAATTTCAAAAGTAAATTGGTCAACCAAGAGTGACATTTGGTCAACCATGTCATGTTGGTCCAAATAATGCCCTTGGGTGAGGTTTTGATCACTAAGTAATCACAAATCAAGGTAGAAACAAATTCCAATTTGAAATCCCTCCAAAAACCCTAAATTTCAAAACCCTGTTTTACCCCTTTTAAAATAATTCAAAATCTAAGCAAAATTTGGGAAAAAGTTCAAAACCAAGTTTGTAGAACTTTTCAAGGGCTACAACTTTGGTGTTTTGAGTTTTCAAAGTTTTAGTGTAAAATGTGGAGTAATTTTGAAAATCAACAAATTTCAGTTTTAATTCATTTTTGTCCCCAAACTAAGATTTCAAAATGGAGACTGAATTTGAAAAAGTTTTGAACAGCAAAGTTGTAGGTCTGGTCAAGATGAACAACTTTGATGTTTGGAGATTTTGAAGTTTCAATACAAAATCAAAAGTAATTTCTAAATTACCAAATCTGCAAAATGTGTCCCTTTTTGAATTTAAACTCAAATTCCAAAATCCAAGCAGAATTTGAAAAAGTGTTCAATACCAAACTTGTAGAGCTTGAAATTTTGAAGATTTCATACATTGGAAGATTTTCAAGTTATTATACAAATTTGAGAGTAATTTGAAAAACCAGTTTGAAATTTAAAGTTTTGAGGGGGGGGAGCTACAGTGCTAGGGCCAATCACCGTCGGCCACCGGCCGGCATGGGCGCCGGCGAGACGCCGGACGGCTTCGGCCAGCTTCCAGGCGCGCCCAGGAGCTCCAGCGCGACGACGCGAGCAGTCCCGTCCTG
This sequence comes from Saccharum hybrid cultivar R570, assembly GCA_038087645.1. Lineage (NCBI taxonomy): Eukaryota > Viridiplantae > Streptophyta > Magnoliopsida > Poales > Poaceae > Saccharum > Saccharum hybrid cultivar. Next base: position 17,615,763 of record JAQSUU010000402.1, read on the forward strand.
TTCCCGCGCTCGTCTTCTATAAATACGTCGAGTCGCCGTCGTTTTTCGTCTTCTCGGTTTTCCGCCACCGCCGCCGCCGCTAGCGCCACCGCTCACCGCTGCCGCCACCGGACCGCCTCCGGCCACGCCAGTCGCACCAACAGCATCGCCGCATCCTCGCGCACCTCGTGAACCACTCGAGCCAGCCCAATTCCGCCGGAACCACCGCGACCACCGCTTCCCGTGCTCAACTCCGGCGACCAAAGCCGCTCTCCGTGGCCAGAGCACTCCAGCCGCTCCCTGTCGCCACCAAGACCTCCACTGCAATCGCTGTGAGCTACTAATGCTTCCCGACCCTTCAATTTGATCTCTACCGCCTTGTAGTCGCCGGCGTGCTGCTTCGGTAGCCACCGTGCCGCCATCGCCGTCGTCCGCGGGTCATTAGGGCTCCAACCAAGGCGCAAGTTAGCAAAACGGGTTCGTGAGGTGGTGTAGAGCGTGTTGGTCAGCTCAATTTGTCGACCGGGGCATTGGTCACCGGCCGGCCACCGCGCGGAGGTGAGTGAGCGCGCGGGAGAGCGAGAGGAGGCGGGAGGAAGGCGATGACAGGTGGGGACGAGCTGTCAGCGAGAGAGAGAGGGAGGCCGACGCGCGCGGGCGAGCGAGCGGGCTGGGCCGCGGCTGGGCCGTCGCGTGCGGGCGCGGGCGCGTTAACGGGCCGCCGGGTTGGGCCGGACCGAGGAGAAGCAGCCCGAGTTCAGTTTTTGATTTTCGTTTTTGTTTTTCTTTTTCAAATAAATGAATAGTGTTGTTATTTGTTTATTTGTTTAAAAATTGTGTAGAGTTCCAAAATTCATGAAAATTTTTGTATAAGCTTCTCAATGTATAAATTATTTAGGAAAAATATTGAATCATGAATTTGAATACTTTATGCAGTAGAATTAATTGGTTCCAATAAAGATTAAATGCAACTTCCAGTAATTTTAATAATTTATTTATTTATCCAAAAATTATGAAATTAATTATGGCACTGTTATAAATCATTGCTAACCCATAGAAAAAGTTTGAGCTTGTTTAGATAAAGTTTGATAAATTCCTAATTATGCCTTAATTATTTAAATAGAAAATAAATGTTAATTTGAGAACTTTAAGTGTTGTGTGCCTTTTGATTGAGTGATGTCCTTAGGTCACTATCCTTTTGTGATCTCTGGCACTTTAATCTCATGATTGAGCTCGTTAGTGACTTGTTAGGTTAAAAGCTGGTATCGCGGAAACTCGTTGCTACTAGTTAGTAGGTTTTCTGTTTACGACTGTACCGTGAAGGGAAGTTGTACTCGAATCGTAACGTGGCATGTTATCATCAAGCATCATGTTTATCATTGAGCATCATGTTAAAGCATGTTATGTATTCGTGTAGTCACCGCTTTCGAAGAAGCCGAAGTCGTCGAGCAGGCCTCTGGAGAAGAGCGATCGTCGGCAGATCCCGGACCCGACGGAGGAGTTCACGAGTCTGAGTCAGTCGTCGTGTCAGAGCAAGGCAAGCCCCGGTGCATTTAAACCCTACCTTGTTATTTTACAAATGTTTTAATATTTATATTATGGTTTATTGCATTAAGTAATTAGGAGTTGAGTGATAACCTAATTGCTGCATTACCATCCTTGATTATTACGATATTAACCTTGATACCTGTTTTACGGAAAATGCGTAGTATGCTTCGCTATGCTTAGAAGTTAAGCTTTTAAATGCAATGTTTATATAGCCATGACGGCATACTTAATGAATAATGAAGTATGAGAATGAACTTGAAAGATCGGGCGGGTGGTTTGGCCACTGCTAACATGCATTGGGAAAGGAGTCTCAATGTAGTGTTTCCGCCTTGTCAGTTAAGGACCGTTCGTTGTAGGCCTGTTGTGTTCGAGAATTTGCAACTAGCTTCATGCCTTGGGTAAGCCCAAAATGTTAGTGATTCCATTACGAGAACGTCCAACCTCGCACTGGGAGTGGAGAGATGGCGGGAGTAACGTGTACCCTCGGGGCTAGAATCGGGCCGGGTTCGAGGAGTACTGTACTCTCGGGTGGCGATGGACACGTTCTGGTTTTGGGAGATCTAAATGAGGGTTGATATATGTAGATTCGGTTCTACATATGTCGTGATGTTAGGGATCCCCAGCTGGGTATAATCGGTTCGAATCGTCGTTGCTCCTCGGTTATGGAGACTTGATCACCTGACTTACATCGTAGATAAGAACTGAAATGAAAGAAAGAATGAGAAAGGATTTGATGATAATTACTTTGATCTAGATTAGGATCACCTAGATTTGGTTAATGAACCATCAATGGTAAAAGTAAAATGTTGAAAATAAGGACTTACTTTAGTAAGCTTTTCTGCAAAAGAAAATATTGACTCTAGATTACCCATACCTTGATTCCCTAAAGCTAGCATGCCCTTGGAGTCTTTGTCTTAGTCGGGTAAGTCTTGTTGAGTACCTTTGTACTCAGGGTTTGTTGAACCCCTTGTTGCAGGTGCGGTTCATGAACAAGTCTGTCTCGAGCCTTGTTGCATGACCGTCGTGGTTGAAGAAAGCGACGACGAGTAGACTGTGTGGCCTTTGGGCAGGGCATCTCGCTTGTGTGATGTAATAAAGTTACTACCGATACTTCTCTACTAATGGTTTGTAATAATATACATAAGGTTTGAAGTTTGAAAACTGGTTTGTAAACCTATGTTATTGTAAGACTTCCGCTACTTTACTCTGTTGAATATTTTGAATAAACTGTTGTAATATTGCAATACTCCTGTGATTGGATCCTGTTCGGAGGAAAGCAGGCCTTTTAAGTTATGGTGAACATAAGTACGACTGTCAGAGGTCATTATGACAATGATGTGTACTTGTGGGCCATCATAATTAGGAGGTTCTGTGACACTCATCCTTCAATTCAAAATTTTAGGACGGACGATTCAAGTTTCAAAATTTATACCAAAATACAAGGTATTCTGGGTCTTCAACCTTCCCTCTTCTATGTTTATGATAGGAGATTCCATTTAAACGTGATGTCATCTACCAAGTCAGCTAGTAACTAAGGAAAGTAACAACTTAACTATGCTCTCCATCCTAATGGTCAGGGGGCAAGGTGCTCTTTTACTAAGCTTTTTATTTTATGTGAAAATTGCTTTGATGCCTTATATTTTTGGACGGACAATATAAAAACATATATGAATTTTAGAGCACGAGGTTGGATTTTATAAAAACTTTTTCTGTGTCCTATCTTTCTTAGAATTCCTGTGCTATTTTTCAATGTTGGCTTCACAGACTAGAATGGAAACTTTTATACATTTGAAATTTAAATTCCCTAGGACCGCCTAACTCTAGTCCTATACCTTTTTCCATCTTTATCTATGTTCTATTATATATACTCTCTCTATCCTAAAATAAATGTCGTTCTCGTTTTCTGAGAAGTTAAACGTTTTTAACTATGACTAAATATATAAGAAAATATTAACATTCTTAGTACATAATTAGTATAATTAGATATATTATTGAATCTGTTTTTACATTAAATCTATTTGAAGATATAAATATTATTAATATTTTCTATAAAACTAGTTAAACACGAGAAATTTTGACAAGTAGGAATAACTTAGTGACACTTTTTCTTTGAGAGGGGGTATTTTAATAAGAGTACTAAATACTGCATTGTAAGGAGATCTGTGACGATCACAAACTCACACCGACCGAACACATACGCCAGTACGCCACGCTGGACGTGTCACCGTCCGGCACCGCGTAGCGAGCCCCACACAATCGCGGCCCCCGTACCGAGACCGCGAAGCGCAGAGCGCCAGGTACAGATACAGAGGCCGCTGGCTTGACGGCAGCCACAAAGCGAGCCGAGCCAACCCCGCGCCCGGTCCCATTGCCATTGCATTGCCCCGACGGCCCGACCTACTCGCTCGCTGCTCGCCAAAACCGGCTCCGTCCCGACTCCCAGTTCTCCTGGCTCGCTCACTCGTCCCGCCGTCCCGGACTCGCCGCCTCCTCAGCCTGCAGGCGGCGGCGCACGCCCGCGCCGCATAAAACTTCCCGTCCCTCGCCGCCGGTGCCTCAACCCCCCTCGCGTTGCGTTCACGAGCGCGGGCATCTCCGCCTCGATCCCATCGGAACCAGACACGCCCGCACCCTGCCCATCAGGCCGCGATGGACTCGGCGTCGGCGGCGGCGCTGAAGCCCTCGGCGCTGGACCTGCTGGCGGCGCTGCTGACGGGGCGGGAGGACCCCGAGGGCGGGGCGCACTGGGCGTCCTCGCTCGCCGAGAACCGCCACCTCCTCCTCCTGCTCACCACCTCGCTCGCCGTGCTCGTCGGCTGCGGCGTCGCCCTGCTCGTCCGCCGCTCCTCCGCGCCCCGCGCCGCCGCGGCCGCGGCCGCACAGGCGCCGCCGCGCCCGCTCGCCGCGAAGCCCAAGGACGAGCCGGACCCCGACGACGGCAGGCAGAGGGTCACCGTCTTCTTCGGCACGCAGACCGGCACCGCCGAGGGCTTCGCCAAGGTTCCTACTCAAATTCTGCCTGCTGTGTTTTCTACAGCCAGAGCTCGGCGCTTTGCTCTTGCTTGCACCGCTTCATAAGATTGGATTTGACGGCACTTTGGGCGTGGATATGTAGGCACTCGCCGAAGAGGCCAAGGCGAGGTACGACAAGGCCGTCTTCAAGGTGGTCGATCTGGTATGTTGCGGAGGCTTCATCCTTATGCTGCCGCTCGAAATTTCTTGCTTCTGTCAGCTCAGCTGTCATGATTCATACATGTACTTCCTTTCCCTTGGGTGTTCAGGAAGATTACGCCGCCACGGATGAGGAATACGAGGAGAAGCTTAAGAAGGAGAGCATCGCATTGTTCTTCCTGGCAACGTAAGAATTGGGGCTGTACGTGATTAAGTTAGTCAATCAAGCCTGGGGAAAGTATGAATTCGTTTTCGGTGAATTGCCAACGTGTGTCTTGTTTTTGTCCTTGCAGGTATGGTGATGGAGAGCCAACTGACAATGCGGCGAGGTTTTATAAATGGTTCTCAGAGGTTGGAATACAAATGTACTTTTTTGGATGCACTTGTGCATGAGTCTTTGATACTACTTATTGATTGCCTCTTTTTTTGGTTTGGCTGCAGGGGAATGAGAAAGGCGAGTGGTTGAATAATCTTCTGTTTGCGGTGTTTGGCCTCGGAAATAGACAGTACGAGCACTTTAACAAGGTTTGTTGGTGTGTCTACATTGATTGGATGCATGTATGAACTCTGATTTGTACTTATGCTATTCTTGTTGCCAATTCGTTATCAACTGAAGGTTGGAAAGGTGGTTGATCAACTCCTCGCGGAACAAGGTAACAAAAATCTCTGGCTACATCAATGATTCTTGCATACTACAGTATGTATGTATGTATGTCTGTGCTCCCTGAAAGTTCTGCATGTCACTCTAGTCATAGGTGGAATTTCTTTTAGAATGCATATCAAGCGTAAACGATGTCGTGCGTGACCATGTGCATTGTAAACACATTGCATTTTTATTCATGTTTTTTTGCAATACTGCTTAATACATGCTTAAAGAGTTGAATATCTGTTTTTATGGCTGCCTGAGTGCAACGTTTACCCTTTGTATAAATATAAGCCAAATCAACCCTTATTTTTCAAAAATGACTGACCAGATGTTTCACAATGTAAATAATATTCTTCAGTGAGATACATTGGATCTTTTGCATTATGTATTGTGGATTACATGCCTTTTCCAGTTAACTTGTGTTCTTGAACATTCGAGGGTAATTAATTCCTGTCCATTTAAATCTCATCTAGGTGGCAAACGTATCGTTCCTGTTGGTCTTGGAGATGATGATCAATGCATTGAGGATGACTTTAACGCATGGTACGAATCCCAATGAACTTAATTGTGGTCTCAATTTTTGAACTGAGGCATGGATTTCTTTTTTCCTGACTATTCATCTGGTTTATCTTGTGTATAGTGCCTCTGTTTGCAGACATATCCCAACTTTTATCTCAACATATCGTAGACTATGGTCTGTTTGCTTTGATACTTGTACACTGAAGCTAACGCCTTCTGTTGGTTCCTCTGTTTAAAGGAAGGAACTTCTATGGCCAGAATTGGATAAGTTACTCCGCCAGGAAGATGTTTTTTCAACTGCACCAACTCCTTACACAGCTTCTATTCCAGAATATAGAGTTGTGTTTGTCAAACCAGAGGATGCCATGCACATTAACAAGTCTTTTACTCTCAGTAATGGCCATGCTGTCTATGACATTCAACATCCTTGCAGGTATGGATCTTTTTTCTTACTTTCATATGCCTAGAAATTTGCTGTGCCTGTTGTATGAGCTGATGCAGATCATGCTTTTCTTGCAGAGCAAATGTGGCTGTGCGGCGAGAGCTTCATACACCAGCTTCTGACCGATCCTGCATTCATTTAGAGTTTGATATTACTGGAACTGGCCTAAAGTAAGTATATTTGGTTAATTCAATCTGGTAATTCTGAAAATAGTAGTAGACAATAGACATGCATTATTGTTAAATTTGACTTCAGATTGCTGATGAGTCCTCTTTATTACCTATCTAGATATGAGACAGGAGATCATGTTGGTGTCTATGCTGAAAACTGCATCGAAACTGTCGAAGAGGCAGAAAAGCTGCTAGGTTATTCACCAGATACTTTATTTTCTATTTATGCTGACCAAGAGGATGGTACCCCACTTTGGGGGGGTTCTTTGCCACCTCCTTTCCCGTCCCCTTGCACAGTGAGGACTGCGCTTACCAGATATGCAGATCTGTTGAATTCGCCTAAGAAGGTGAACTTATGTTTATTTCTTTTCATCTATTTGTCAATGACATTTTCATTCACATTAATGTTATTTCTGCAATGGCTGTTGCAGAGTGCTTTGCTGGCGCTGGCAGCTCATGCATCTGATTCCAAAGAGGCTGAGCGGCTTAGACATCTCGCATCTCCTGCTGGAAAGGTTTGTTAGTAAAATAGATTAATATAGTTTCTGATGTTGGTGTTGTATTTCAGTCTGACAGTGTCTCACATTAATTTCATTGTCAGAAGGAGTATTCACAATGGATAATCACAAGCCAAAGAAGTCTCTTGGAAGTTATGTCAGAGTTCCCATCAGCAAAGCCCCCACTCGGTGTTTTCTTTGCAGCTATTTGTCCTCGCCTGCAGCCGAGATACTACTCAATATCTTCCTCACCGAGGTACCCATGACTCTAAATAATACCTCATTTAAAATTTCAAATTGATCGGTCAGTTAGGACTGAAATTATATTGCTACAGAATAGCACCAACAAGGATTCATGTGACATGTGCACTAGTATATGGGCCAACCCCTACTGGAAGAATTCACAAAGGAGTTTGTTCTACTTGGATGAAGGTACAATGTTGCCTACTGTTTCATATTTAGAAGCCATTTTGTTCTTCTCTTTTTTCAGAGACGAACCTTGAAATGGAGATGTACTAATTTATAACAAATATAATTACGTAAATGTATTCAGCTAAATCTAATGCTTTCAAGTTATTTGTATCACTCGTCATGTCATCCAGTAAACATTTTAGTATGCTTATCCTACTTACAGCATTCCACTCCCTTGGAAGAGAGCCAAGAATGTAGCTGGGCTCCAATTTTTGTTAGGCAATCAAACTTCAAACTGCCTGCTGATCCTACTGTGCCCATTATAATGATTGGCCCTGGGACTGGTCTGGCACCTTTCAGGGGCTTCTTACAGGTTTGTTTTTTTGGTTTTAAGTTGACATTGTTCATTGTTCTTCCAACTTTGCCCCCTTTATGATTTTTCGTGTGCATGGCTGCTGTATTTTGCACTGGCAGGAACGACTAGGTTTAAAAGAGGCAGGGGTAGAACTAGGCCATGCTATCCTCTTCTTTGGGTGCAGAAATCGGAAGATGGTATGGCTTATGTTTCAACATTTTCCATCTTCATCTACAGTTAGCATGCAGAACTCCATTACTGCTGAAATCTTTCAGTTTTTCACTTATGCTTCTTACATAGAAAATACTTATCTGCTATGCGATTATTTCTCTTTCAAAGCTCCTTATGTATCAAGAAAAATTTCCAAGTTGCTGTTTATGTACAGAAGTGCATTAAATAAACGATCTTACATGTTGGATGTACTTCCTAGCTTCTTTAAAATTTTACTAATTATTAGTGTTTTGTTTGTTCAGGACTTCATATATGAGGATGAGCTTAATAATTTTGTTGATAGTGGTGTCCTTTCTGAGTTGATTGTAGCCTTTTCTCGTGAGGGTCCTGCAAAAGAGTATGTTCAGCACAAAATGGCACAGAAGGTAAACTGTTTATCATTGCTCAATCATGTTTTGTTGAAAAAACATTATATTTCCCCCTTTTTCACCATTCTTATGTAATCTTCTCAGGCTGCCGAGCTTTGGAGCATCATTTCTCAGGGAGGTTATATTTATGTTTGTGGTGATGCAAAAGGCATGGCCAGAGATGTCCATCGCACACTACATGCCATCGTCCAGGAGCAGGTACAACAAGTTTCCCTAAGTTTGCCATCGCGTCACTGTCCCTTGTTCCTTTCTAGACTTAGTTAATTGCGTTACCAAGGGCCAAAGTAGTGGATGGCTAGACTGTTCTACCTGTTACCCAAGCTTTTGAATCCACAACCAATCATCGATCTTGCAAAGCTTGGCTGACTACATCAGCATCAGAGCCTTGCCGCTTTAGGTCTATGTGTAACTTTTCTTGCCTTTTTTCGAGTAAATAAACTCCCTACAATTTTTTTCGCCCATTTAATACAATTTTTATTGTATTCCAGATTCTGCTTGTTCACGTGTCTTTGTTGAATGTAACCTCATAACAAGGGTAGTCAAATCATGTTGTCGAAAACTGTAATTTCATGCCCTTTTGGCTAGTGCCGCCCCAGTTACCGACTAAAGATTATTCAGTTCAGTGTTCCTAGCCTTGTTCAGTTTAGGGTTCAGTGTTGGTGTTGTTGACTAATATATGGCCTGAACATGTGCTTGCTTGACTTTTGTCGCATGATGCCTTGATAAATCTTTGCTAGTGTTTACAACAGGTACAGATTGTTATTCCGATTCACTGAATGGTACCCTGAATGTGTTTTGCAGGGGTCTATGGACAACTCGAAGACAGAAAGCTACGTGAAGAGCCTGCAGATGGAAAGGAGATACTTGAGAGATGTTTGGTGACGTATATATATCAACAAAACTAGGCAGGTCCCCCGCGCTTCGCGCGGGTAGACTGTTGCAAGTGGACTGGGACTGTTCATACCGGGTTAACACTGTTTACATGGGGTCGGTACTGTTTACCTGGATCCGGTACTGTAGTTTACCGGGTGGTACTGTTCACGGAGACCCGGCACTGTAGTTACCTGGATCCGGTACTGTAGTTTAACGGGTGGTACTGTTCACGGAGACCCGTTACTGTAGCTAACACTGTAGAAACTGTAGCTAACTCACCACGTTTAAAGTCTTACTAGCCAGGTCCCCCGCGCTTCGCGCGGGTAGGACTGTTGCAAGCGGACTGGGACTGTTTATACCGGGTCAAACTGTTTACATGGGGTCGGTACTGTTTACCTGGATCCGGTACTGTAGTTTACCGGGTGTCACTGTTCACGAAGACCCGGTACTGTAGTTATCTGGATCCGGTACTGTAGTTAACGGGTGGCACTGTTCACGGAGACCCGTTACTGTAGCTAACACTGTAGAAACTGTAGCTAACTCACCATATAGATATAGATGTGAACCCCATCCGTAGCTGCGAGCTTCCCCGCCAATAAAAAAGAGCGTGCTCAGCAACAAGCTAGCGAAGCACCTAAATCAACATCAGGAAAAAGAAATCAGAGGCACCGACTGGGAACTGATTAGTAGGAAATTTACATGATCTCTTCGATGGGAAATGTATACTAGCGATATGGTTCCTTTTTTTTAGAAAAAAAGAAACAGAGGTTTCCCCGCTTTATTTCAAATCGAGACATATATAACCAGTCACTTAGTGGTAGAGTTCTCAGATTAATACTATACATATGTATAGGACTCTGCAGCGAGCTATTATTTGTTCTGTAAATCACTGCTGTGATTTCTGACGCTAAGCCTGAATAAAACATCCATTGGCTTGTCGCTTCCACTTGTTGCCTTGAACGTCGCAGTTAACCTGTCGATCTGGACACTTTTGCTTCGAGTTCCCTCCTGCTGGCCTGCATGACGTACCTCAAAATGAAGGGGAGAAAAACTTGGATGTTACTGTTGTTGACGTTAGGTTTTAGGTGTGGAATTTCATGGAACGAGTTCGGGTGGATACGAGGAATTTGCGCAGTGTGTCATGCAAAGTCTACGATTCCTGAATGGATGACGAAACATTGACCCGTCAAACGTGATGGCTTGAGCGAAGACCTACCTTTGTTGGATACGTGATGTCTTGAGCTAATAGCTTGTTTGGGTGCACATCAATCTGTCCCAACCTACATATGGGTTGGGAGCTTCCAATCTACTCCTATGTAAACGTATGTAGGGTTTTGTTTGACTGCACTCATATACTGTATATTAGAGTAGAAAATTAACTAATTTTTATTTTAATTTACTCTAAACAAGTCTTAGATTGGAATGGATGGATCATGGATGTGCATCTAAACAAGTTGGGATGGATGCGCCCTCGGCCAAACTCACAGGATCCAGCCCATACCAAATTCCGAACATGCCTGTTGTACTAGTAGCTACCATGTGCCCTTGGACAGTGTAGTACTGGTACGGATAGTGATGAAAACGGACGGAATTTTTTCCGTACCGTCTCGTTCCGTTTTCTATATTTTCTCGTCCGTTTCCGTATTTGCGAGATCCCGTTTTCGTATTTGCGGAAGTAGAAAATGGTGTTTTCCGTCCGTTTCCGAGTAATCCCGTTTTAATATGGAATAGACCCGTATTTATTCCGTTTTTATCCCGTTTTCAATCTATACTCAACATATTCAATAATTACATGTTCTTATGTTATGTTAATATAACTACGAATCACCAAATATGCATGTTATGTTCACGTACATAGCATGTAAATGAATATTAAACTTTGTATATATTATTACATGACTTTATATATGTATACTTTGACAATATTATATTATGTGATCTTAATTTAATTTTCCGGTTCTCCATCCGTATTTGTTCGTTTCCGTATGTCCGCATATTCCGATTCCGTTTTCGAACCCGTATTTTCCGAACCCGATCCCGTTTCCGCAAAAAAAATATAGAAACGAAAGTAGAAATAGGGTTTTTCCGTTCGTTTCCGTCCGTTTTCATCCCTAGGTACGGAGCAGTAGACAGCAAGACAGATACGCGGCGGATAGGAGGCGCACGTTTTAACCCTGCACGCTCCGGTGTTTCGCCGACGTAAAGCCAGGGGAAGGGCTGTGTTCACTTCCGAAATATTTTCAAAATATTTGGGGGAAATATTTCTGTAGCACTTTCGTTGTTATTTGGCAAAATTTATCCAACCATGAATTAATTAGGCTCAAAAGATTCATCTCGAACTTTACAGATAAACTATATAATTAATTATTTTTTACCTATATTTAATGCTCCATGCATACGTCAAAGATTCGATGTAACAGGTGACAGAGAAAATATTTTAGGGAGTGAACACACCCAAGGTGAAAGGGCAGTACTGACTGCTCGCTGCTCAACTCAGGTCGTCAGACATACAGTATCGGACACGCCAACACAGCACTGGCATCGGCCTTGTTTAGAGCCTGTTTAGTTCCTCCCCGACCAAAAAAAAAAAGTTTGCGCAGTTCCCGTCATATCGAATCTTTGGATGCATGCATGGAACATTAAATGTAGATAAAAAAATAATTAATTGCACAGTTTATCTGTAAATGTCGAAACGAATCTTTTGAGCCTAGTTAGTCCATAATTCGATAATTTTTGTCAAATAAAACGAAAAGTGCTACAGTAGCCAAACCCAAACTTTTTCACCAACTAAACAACCCCTTAGATTCTAAATTTTGAAATCAAACTTTGCACAGTAAGTATCCTGTTTTATTGTAGCAATTTTGTTTTTATTTGGTAATAATTGTCCAAACATTGATTAATTAGGCTTAAAATATTCGTCTCGCAAAGTATAACAAAACTGTGCAATTAATTTTTGATTTCATCTATATTTAATACTCCATATATGTGCCAACATTTTGATGTGATAGGAAATCTTTTTTTACATAATAGAATTTAGGGTGAATTTAAGTATCTAAACAAGGCCATCACTTCGGCCTTGTTTAGATCCCAAATTTGGGAAGCAAACTTTGCATAGTAAATGTCCCATTACACTGTAGCAATTTTGTTTTTATTTGGTAATAATTGTCCAAATATTGATTAATTAGGCTTAAAATATTCGTCACGCAAAGTACAACAAAACTGTGCAATTAGTTTTTGATTTTATCTACATTTAATACTCCATATATGTGCCGACATTTTGATGTGATGGGAAATCTTCTTTTTGCATAGTAGAATTTAGGGGTGAATTTGGGGTTGTTTAGTTGGTGAAAAAGTTTAGGTTCGGCTACTGTAGCACTTTTCGTTTTTATTTGACAATTTGTATCCAATCATGGACTAATTAGGCTCAAAAGATTTGTCTCGTGATTTACAACTAAACTGTGTAATTAGTTTTTTCTTTCGTCTACATTTAGTACTCTATGCATGTGCCGCAAGATTTAATGTGACAGGTACTATAACATTTTTTAGGTTCACTTTTTGGGTTAGCATGTCAACTAAACAGGCTCTGTGTATCTAAACAAGGCCTTCGCCCCTGACCTGATGCACTGCATGGCATGGATACACAGCCGGCGCACCACGCGAGTGTGAATGGAATGGACAGCCGGCGCACCACGCGAGTGTGAATGGAATGGACAGCCGGCGCACCACGCGAGTGTGAATGGAATGGACAGGAGGCTAGTTGGCTTGTCGCGTTCCGCTCATTCAACAACCAGTTCAGCAGCCCGTACTGCTCCTGCAGCTGCAGGGGGTTCAGCAGGATCTGCAGGTGCAGGGCCCCTGCTTGGTGGTTGAGTAACATTTTTGTTTTTATTTATTAATTAATGTTTAATTATAGATTAATTAGATTTAAAAGATTTGTCTCTGATTTTCTAACAAACTATGTAATTAATTTTTTTATCTATATTTAATGCTCTATATATATGTCTAAACATTTGATGTGACGAAAAATCTTAATTTTTTTTGGAAATTAAACATGGCCTCTGCTCCACTGACCACTAAAGGGCAGTCCCAACCATAGAAATTGGGCACGAATTCCATAGCGATTACCTCGACAAAACATCATCTATAGAAACCAGATCTCCCGACGGCCAAGTCTTTGCGTAATAAATGTGAACCCACTCTCTCCTCATCCCTTCTTCATCCTCTCGTGTGGGCAGTGAGCAGGTGAAAGTCCTATGTTTGGTGTTGGTAATTAGTGACAATGCCTAAGTACTAATCCTATGCCTAAGTTGTATGTAGCATATGAGGATTAGTACATTCCAAGGTTGGTGGCAAGATGGACATGGTGATCATGGTGGCCACACTTGGATTTGGAAGCAACCCTACGTGATCAAGGCAAAGGTATATGCTTAAGGGTTGTGTTTTAGTAACCAAGACACCTAGTGGGTGTGGTTACATTATAGGATAGATAGCCGTACTATAAAGAGGGGAATGACGCGGCTATTGAACTCCTAAGTGCCTCTAGATGTGCATTTCATGATCATATGCATTTGGATAGAACTAATAACGCCTCGAAAAATGATTGTGAAAATGCTAACACACATGCACATGACATGATCACTTGGTGGTGTTAGCACGTTTGCGACGGCGTTGAAGTTTAAGCGGTAGAGAGGGTTTGGGTTTCTCTCTCCCTCCCGCCGAGCATGCGAGCGCGGGATTCAGGCGATTTCGGGGAAATGAAATGCCTATTTTCCACTACGCCGGAAGTCGGAAATCAAACGGAATAGAAACGGAGGCGAACGCGGTCACAGTGGTGCACCGGACGCTGCACCGGACGCGGTCTGTTTCGACCGGCGCGTCCGGTCAGTGCAGCGTCGGGGTTTGGCGCGCGAGCTAGGGTTTGACACCGGCGCGTCCGGTGACCCACGGAACCGGCGCGTCCGGTCTGGCGAACAGCGAGTCTCGAAGTCGTCGGACGCGGTCCGCGTCCGGTCCCTCACCATCGGACGCGTCCGGTGGTCCAGGGAGCTTACTGGACTCGCACCGGACGCGGGTACTGTGGCGTCCGGTGGTTGCGAGGAGTGCGTCCGGTGATGTCTTCGCGGGCGCGGGTACTGTGCGCACCGGCGCGTCCGGTGGTTCGCAACAGCGCGTCCGGTCGCTCGTTTGACCGTTGGCGCGCAGTGACCGTTGGAGGATTTAACGGACGAGTTTGAAATCAGGGGACACCGGACGCGGTTGAGCGCGTCCGGTCTGTTACCACCGGCGCGTCCGGTGGTTCCGCAAAAATCGTGAGTGGAGTTGTAACGGCTCTATTTGGATGGGATGCTTATAAATACTTGGTGGCCGGCCCTTGGGGAGGCCCTCTGGACATTTTAACATACTTGTGAGCACTTTGAGCTAAGCAACTCCCCTCCCACTCATCTCTCTTGCTTCTTTGCATATTCGAAGTGAGATTGAGTGATCCAAGTGCATTTGCATCGTGAGATAGCATCTAGTTGGCACTTGGTGGTTGATTTGCTGCGGGATTCTTGTTTCTCTTGGTGGTTGCCGCCACCTAGACGGCTTGGAGCAGCTTGGAGGCGTTGGCAAGAGTTGGTGATTGTTCTTGGCCACCTCCGGTGATTGTAAGGGGTTTGTGCCTACCTCGGCGGAGCGCCAAAGGCAACATTAGTGGATTGCTCGTGTCATTGCAACCTTTTGCCATTTGGTAGGTTCTTGTGGTGCCTTTTGAGAGGCTCGGTGTGAGACCGATTAGCCACCGAACCACGTGGTGAAGAGGGACACAACGGGGACTAGCGTGCCGGCAAGCACGTGAACCTCGGGATAAATCTTCGTGTCATCACTTTCATATTGTGATTGATTGATCCCGGTGTTCGGTTATCTTGGTATTCATTGTTGATCATATTGGTTGGCTCAATACTTCGCCCCTCGGTGAAACTCTCCTAACTTAACTCCGCATTACTTTCTTAGTTATCTTTGCTAGCTAGTTAGCTTTGCTAGAGTAGCTCTTTTGTGTAGCTTGCTAGTTGTAGTGGTAGTTACCTCCTCGGTTTGACTTGTGCGTTTGAGTGAAAATATACTAGAATTGTGAATTGGATAGGTGGCTTGCAAACACCCCGTAGGCTAAGCAAAACTCGCATCTCGCTATTTGTTATATTGATAAACTTGTTTAGTTTGTCTTTGTAGAAAGTTTTAAAAGGCTATTCACCCCCCCTCTAGCCATCTAGACCTTTCAAGTGGTATCGGAGCCGTGGTCACCGTTTGCAAGGCTTAACAACCTCGGTGCAAGATGGCTCAAGTTATGTTCAACCATGTTAATGGCAAGCCTCCATTCTTTGATGGCGTCTCTTCCTTTGATCATTGGAAAAGGAAGATGAAGCAATATCTAGGCAATATACATGAGAAGGTTTGGGATGTGACCAATGAAGGATACATCATTCTTGATGAAGAAAATCTCACTCCAAATGACCGCATCAACAAACAATGCAACACGGCGGCACTTGACACAATCTACCGTGCTATTGATGACAAAGTATTTGAGCAAATCAAAGATCTTGAAAAGGCAAATGAGCTTTGGATAAGGCTTGAAGAAACATATGAAGGCACTTCAACGGTAAAAAGTGCCAAGCTATATATGCTCAAGGACAAGTTCTCCACTTTCAAGATGAAGGATGATGAATCCATCCCGGAGATGTTCTATAGGCTCCAAGTCATTGTCAATGATCTCAAGGGGCTTGGAGAGAAGGTTGAGGACAAGGACTTCTCACACAAGTTCTTGATGTGCTTACCCAAGAAGTTTGCCACCTTGAGAAGAATGATCTTTAGAGAGGGATTGGACAAGGTCAAACCAACCAATGTGCTTGGAGATATAATGACCGATGCTCAATACAATGATGATGAAGATGAGGTAGAAGAGAAGAAGGAGACAAAGGTCAAGCAAGAGAAGCACATTGCATTCAAGGCTTCATCTTCTAAGGGCAAGAGCAAGGTGGAGAGTGATGATGATGATCCATTCGATGATGAGACCATGGCCCTCCTAGTGCACAAGATGGGGAGGTTCATGAAGAAGAAAGGATATGGGGCAAGGAAGAGAAGGGATTTCATGAAGGCAAAGGAGGTGCTTTGCTACAATTGCAATAGCCCCGATCATATAGTGGCAAAGTGCCCCTATGAAGATAAAAGATATCATGATGGGGAGTTGAAGTTGAAGAAGAACAAGAAGGACAAGAAGGAGAAGAAAGAGAAGAAGAGCTTCACTATCAACAAGAAGAAGAAGGGTGGTGGTTATGTGGTCACTTGGGATAGTGACAACTCCGATAGTGATGATGATGAAAGCTCTAGTGATGATGAGAGGACCACTCGACGAGCCATTGCAAACATCGCCCTCTCCAACAAGTCATCCATCTTCGACACTACATCGACATGCCTTATGGCCAAGCCTACCAAGGTAAAATATGATGATAGTGATGATGATTCTTGTGCTAGTGATGATTGTAGGAGTGATGATGAGGAGGATGAGGACTACTCCAAGGATGATCTACTGGGCATAATAGATCAAATGAGTAAGGGCTACAAGAGGACAACCAAGAAATACAAAATCTTGGAACAAGAGCTCATTGCCAAGAGCAATGAAAATGATGCCTTGATGGAGGAGCTTGTTGCTCTCAAAAAGAGTAAGGAGTGCAAAGGAATTGAACAAGAGCTCAAAGCTCTTAGGAAATCCTTTGATGAGCTAGAGGCCTCTCGTGAGTGTCTAAAGGAAGACCACGAGGACCTTGAAGTTGCTCACACTAGGCTTAAGGAAGCCCACTCCTCTCTACTTGAGCTCATCAAGGAGAAGGACCTCAAGTTGGAGAAGCTCATGAAGGAAGCTAAGGAGGAGCAAGTGATTGTCACTTGTGATATTGGACTAACATGTGATATTATTGATGATTCTTTATTTGTTGGTCCTACTAATGCTTCATGTAGCTCATCATCATCCACCACAACCAACTCTACCTCTACTACTAGTGATTCATCGCTTGTGGTTGAGAATGAGACTCTCAAGAGAGAGGTGGATGATCTCACCCGCGCATTAGGCAATGCCTATGGTGGGGATGCCCGCTTGCTAAAATGCTTGGGTAGCCAAAGGTTCTCTCTTAACAAAGAGGGTTTGGGCTATACTCCCAAGAAGGGCAAGGCGGCCTTTGCTACTCCAAAGTCTCGCTTTGTGAAGAGCAATGGTCGTTATTGCAATAGATGCAAGCAAGTTGGGCATCTAGAGATTAATTGTAATAAAATGAACAAGAACAACAACAAGTTTCATGCTAAAATGGATTACATTCCTTTTGATTCTTGTTATGTTCTTACCAAGGGTGTGAAAGGTGTGCATGCTAGGTTTATTGGTACACCAATTGTGGGTCCAAAGAAGAAGGCCATTTGGGTACCAAAGAGCTTAGTTACTAACCTCCAAGGACCCAAACAAGTATGGGTACCTAAGAAACATTAATTTATTTTGTAGGTAAATTACAAGGCCGGAGGAAGGCATTGGGTGCTTGATAGTGGGTGCTCTCAACATATGACCGGTGATTCAAGAATGTTCAACTCTCTCAAATCAAATGATAGTGGCATTGATAGTATCACATTTGGTGACAATAGCAAGGGTGATGTGAAGGCTCTTGGAAAGATTGCAATCTCAAATGATCATAGCATTTCCAATGTGCTCCTAGTTGAAAAGTTGAACTTCAATCTTCTCTCGGTTGCTCAATTGTGTGATCTCGGTTTCAAGTGCATATTTGGTGTTGATGATGTGGAGATTATTAGTGTTGATGGCTCTAATTTGATCTTCAAGGGCTTTAGATATGAGAATCTATACTTGGTTGATTTCAATGCTTGTGACACTCAACTTTCAACATGCTTGCTCACCAAATCAAGTATGGGTTGGTTATGGCATAGAAGACTTGGTCATGTTGGCATGAAGCAATTGAACAAGTTAGTGAAGCATGACTTAGTTAGAGGCTTGAAGGATGTCACATTTGAGAAAGATAAGCTATGTAGTGCATGTCAAGCCGGAAAGCAAGTAGGCAACACTCATCCATTGAAGAGCATCATGAGTACTTCCAAGGCATTTGAGTTGTTGCACATGGATTTATTTGGGCCAACTACATACACAAGCATTGGTGGCAACAAGTATGGGTTTGTGATTGTGGATGATTTCACTAGATATACATGGGTATTCTTTCTTGTGGACAAAAGTGATGTATTTGACATATTCAAGAAGTTCATCAAGAGAGTGCAAAATGAGTTTGAGACCACAATCAAGAAAGTGAGAAGTGACAATGGAAGTGAGTTTAGAAATACAAGAATTAATGAGCTATGTGAGGAGCTTGGAATCAAACATCAATTCTCGGCCAAGTATACACCTCAATCAAATGGCCTAGTTGAAAGGAAGAATAGAACTTTGATTGATATGGCAAGATCAATGTTAAATGAGTATAATGTGAGTCATTCATTTTGGGCCGAAGCAATCAACACGGCTTGTTTCTATAGCAACCGCCTCTATTGCCACAAGTTTCTAGAGAAGACACCATATGAGATCTTAAATGGAAGAAAGCCCAACATTGCATACTTTCGGGTATTTGGTTGCAAATGCTACATCTTGAAGAAGGGCACTAGATTGAGCAAGTTTGAGAAGAAATGTGATGAAGGATTCTTACTTGGATACTCCACTACTAGCAAAGCTTATAGAGTTTGGAATTTGGCTAGTGGTTTACTTGAGGAAGTTCATGATGTTGAGTTTGATGAAACAAATGGCTCTCAAGATGAAGAAAATAACTTGGATGATGTGAGAGGAACTCAATTGACCAATGCTATGAAAGAAATGGATATTGGTGATATTAGGCCGAAGCAAGTGATTGATGTGGATGACAACAAAGATCAAGTGCTCCAAAGTCCAATTACTCAAGCTAGTGGGTCTCTAATGCAAAATCAAGCTAGTACATCATCTCAAGTGCAACAAGATCAACAAGTGGCTAGTTCATCATCTCCAACTCATGATCAACATCAACATCCAAGCAATCAAGTCCAAGTGCTTCAACCAACTAACATTGCAAGAGACCATCCATTGGATTCCATCATTGGTGACATACAAAGGGGAGTTCAAACTAGATCAAGATTGGCATCATTTTGTGCTCACTCTTCTTTTGTGTCAATGGAAGAACCCAAGGACATTGATAAAGCATTGAGAGATCCGGATTGGGTAAATGCAATGCATGAAGAGCTCAACAACTTCAAGAGAAATGAAGTATGGGAACTAGTTGAGAGGCCTAAGGATCACAATGTCATTGGAACAAGATGGGTCTTTCGCAACAAGCAAGATCAAGATGGGATAGTAGTAAGGAACAAAGCAAGGTTAGTGGCTCAAGGTTACACACAAATAGAGGGTCTTGACTTTGGTGAAACTTATGCCCCGGTTGCAAGATTGGAAGCAATTAGGATCTTACTTGCCTATGCTTGTGCTCACAATATCAAGCTATATCAAATGGATGTGAAGAGTGCATTTCTCAATGGGTACATTCAAGAGGAGGTGTATGTGGAGCAACCTCCCGGTTTTGAAGATGACAAGAAACCCAACCATGTATACAAGTTAAGGAAAGCTTTGTATGGATTGAAGCAAGCACCTAGAGCATGGTATGAAAGATTGAGGGACTTCTTGCTATCTAAAGGATTTGTCATGGGCAAAGTGGATACTACTCTCTTCACCAAGAAGATTGGGAAAGACTTGTTTGTATTGCAAATATATGTTGATGATATCATCTTTGGTTCAACCAATCAAGATTATTGTGATGAGTTTGGGAAAATGATGGCAAAGGAATTTGAAATGTCAATGATCGGTGAACTTAGTTTCTTTCTTGGACTTCAAATCAAACAAATGAAGGAAGGAACATTTGTTAGCCAAACCAAGTACATCAAAGATATGCTCAAGAAGTTTGGTATGGAAGATGCAAAGGGCATTACAACCCCAATGGGCACTAGTGGAAGTTTGGATAGTGACAAGAGTGGCAACATGGTGGATCAAAAGCTTTATAGATCAATGATTGGTAGCCTACTCTATGTGACGGCATCAAGACCCGATGTGATGTTTAGTGTATGCATGTGTGCAAGATTTCAAGCCTCACCAAGAGAAAGTCATTTGAAGGCAACAAAGAGAATATTGAGGTATTTGAAGCATACACAAGATGTTGGATTATGGTATCCCAAAGGTGCAAGCTTTGAGCTAGTTGGATATTCGGATTCCGACTATGCCGGTGACAAAGTGGAGAGAAAGAGCACTTCCGGGACTTGTCAATTGTTGGGAAGATCACTTGTCTCATGGTCATCCAAGAAGCAAAATAGTGTTGCACTATCTACCGCCGAAGCCGAATACATTGCCGCGGGTAGTTGTTGTGCACAAATCTTGTGGATGAAGGCAACATTGAAGGATTTTGGAATCAATTTTAAGAATGTGCCATTGCTATGTGACAATGAAAGTGCCGTGAAGCTAACCAACAATCCGGTTCAACATCAAAGAACAAAGCATATTGATGTTCGTCATCATTTCATTAGAGATCATCAACAAAAGGGTGACATTGCTATTGAGAGTGTGGGCACCGAAGATCAATTAGCCGATCTATTCACCAAGCCACTTGATGAGAAGAGATTTCACAAGCTAAAGAATGAGTTGAACATACTTGACTTCTCCAACATGAGTTGATGCACCCCAATGTTATGACATGCCTCTTCTTCAAGCCCCAAGGTACAATTGGTTGACATGTCATACATTCTATACTAAGGACATGTTTAGTGCATCTAGTCATGATTTCTTATGTTCTAGGCTCATTCATAAAAATCAAATGAATTTGACGTTTATATGGTGCCACTATTGTTTCCATGACTTGTATGATCTAGTGGTAGCATATAACTTGTTTGAGTAGCTTGTGATCCTAAGTGTTTAATCTAGATCACTTGTCTAAATATTTGCTTCAACATGGTGCATGATAACCCTTCTAGTGAGGTGTGAAGAAGCTTGCCCTTGGATCAAACCGAAGCATTTTATTTATGCAAGCAATCTAGGTTGAATCACAAACTTGATCCTCACCCCACAATTTAACATGATAATCTATCTAAAATTGGTCCCTTGTGGTCATTGGTGCCAAAGGGGGAGAAAATGTTGTTCACAAAGATAGAACTCAAAGGGGGAGAAAAACGTTGTTCACAAAGATAGATTCCAAAAAGGGGAGAAAATGATAAAAGAAGGGGATCAACTAAAATTTTGAGCACACAAGTAGGGGGAGCAAGCTCTTAAACATGAATGTTGCATTTCTATGTGCACTTCATATGTATGATGCATAGTTATGCATTTCTTTTTCTCCAATACATTGCTTGTGTGGTGATTTGCTAGTATAATTTGAATGGCGTATTGAAGTACTAGCATGAATAGGAAGTAGTTAGATTTTTCTTGCTTCATGTTTTTCAAAGTGGTACTAGAACCTTGCTTATAATGTTGATCTCACGAGGTTTCTAGTTGTGTTTGTGCTTTTTCAAGTGATATCTAACTACACAAGGTGCTAAGATGGTGTTTATCGCTACTCCGATGGTATCACGCTTCAAAGGTCTATAATCTAAAACACTTAGCACCTATTGGTAGTCAATGCTCCTAATCTTTCCTATCTAACATGTATGCTTCCAAAATCCAAACATATAGCATACATGTAGGGGGAGCCATTGCTATCAATTTGAATTCATGATCACTTGTCCATACTTCTTACACATGGTAATATACTTGGACAATGTGACATGGGTTCAATCAAAATTTTATCATAATATCTTTGTGAAAGGGTTGTCACCAATTACCAACAAGGGGGAGATTGAAAGTCCTATGTTTGGTGTTGGTAATTAGTGACAATGCCTAAGTACTAATCCTATGCCTAAGTTGTATGTAGCATATGAGGATTAGTACATTCCAAGGTTGGTGGCAAGATGGACATGGTGATCATGGTGGCCACACTTGGATTTGGAAGCAACCCTACGTGATCAAGGCAAAGGTATATGCTTAAGGGTTGTGTTTTAGTAACCAAGACACCTAGTGGGTGTGGTTACATTATAGGATAGATAGCCGTACTATAAAGAGGGGAATGACGCGGCTATTGAACTCCTAAGTGCCTCTAGATGTGCATTTCATGATCATATGCATTTGGATAGAACTAATAACGCCTCGAAAAATGATTGTGAAAATGCTAACACACATGCACATGACATGATCACTTGGTGGTGTTAGCACGTTTGCGACGGCGTTGAAGTTTAAGCGGTAGAGAGGGTTTGGGTTTCTCTCTCCCTCCCGCCGAGCATGCGAGCGCGGGATTCAGGCGATTTCGGGGAAATGAAATGCCTATTTTCCACTACGCCGGAAGTCGGAAATCAAACGGAATAGAAACGGAGGCGAACGCGGTCACAGTGGTGCACCGGACGCTGCACCGGACGCGGTCTGTTTCGACCGGCGCGTCCGGTCAGTGCAGCGTCGGGGTTTGGCGCGCGAGCTAGGGTTTGACACCGGCGCGTCCGGTGACCCACGGAACCGGCGCGTCCGGTCTGGCGAACAGCGAGTCTCGAAGTCGTCGGACGCGGTCCGCGTCCGGTCCCTCACCATCGGACGCGTCCGGTGGTCCAGGGAGCTTACTGGACTCGCACCGGACGCGGGTACTGTGGCGTCCGGTGGTTGCGAGGAGTGCGTCCGGTGATGTCTTCGCGGGCGCGGGTACTGTGCGCACCGGCGCGTCCGGTGGTTCGCAACAGCGCGTCCGGTCGCTCGTTTGACCGTTGGCGCGCAGTGACCGTTGGAGGATTTAACGGACGAGTTTGAAATCAGGGGACACCGGACGCGGTTGAGCGCGTCCGGTCTGTTACCACCGGCGCGTCCGGTGGTTCCGCAAAAATCGTGAGTGGAGTTGTAACGGCTCTATTTGGATGGGATGCTTATAAATACTTGGTGGCCGGCCCTTGGGGAGGCCCTCTGGACATTTTAACATACTTGTGAGCACTTTGAGCTAAGCAACTCCCCTCCCACTCATCTCTCTTGCTTCTTTGCATATTCGAAGTGAGATTGAGTGATCCAAGTGCATTTGCATCGTGAGATAGCATCTAGTTGGCACTTGGTGGTTGATTTGCTGCGGGATTCTTGTTTCTCTTGGTGGTTGCCGCCACCTAGACGGCTTGGAGCAGCTTGGAGGCGTTGGCAAGAGTTGGTGATTGTTCTTGGCCACCTCCGGTGATTGTAAGGGGTTTGTGCCTACCTCGGCGGAGCGCCAAAGGCAACATTAGTGGATTGCTCGTGTCATTGCAACCTTTTGCCATTTGGTAGGTTCTTGTGGTGCCTTTTGAGAGGCTCGGTGTGAGACCGATTAGCCACCGAACCACGTGGTGAAGAGGGACACAACGGGGACTAGCGTGCCGGCAAGCACGTGAACCTCGGGATAAATCTTCGTGTCATCACTTTCATATTGTGATTGATTGATCCCGGTGTTCGGTTATCTTGGTATTCATTGTTGATCATATTGGTTGGCTCAATACTTCGCCCCTCGGTGAAACTCTCCTAACTTAACTCCGCATTACTTTCTTAGTTATCTTTGCTAGCTAGTTAGCTTTGCTAGAGTAGCTCTTTTGTGTAGCTTGCTAGTTGTAGTGGTAGTTACCTCCTCGGTTTGACTTGTGCGTTTGAGTGAAAATATACTAGAATTGTGAATTGGATAGGTGGCTTGCAAACACCCCGTAGGCTAAGCAAAACTCGCATCTCGCTATTTGTTATATTGATAAACTTGTTTAGTTTGTCTTTGTAGAAAGTTTTAAAAGGCTATTCACCCCCCCTCTAGCCATCTAGACCTTTCAGCAGGGCAACGAGCGAGCGCAGCGGCGCAGGCAAGGCGGCCGCTCGCGGCGGACGACGGCGAGCGCGCGGTGGACGACGGCGAGCTCGCGGCGGTCAGCGAGCGCGCGGCAGACGATAGCGAGCTCGCGGCGGTCGGCAAGCACGCTGCGGACGACGGCGAGCGCTGCCGTGGTGGAGCTCCTCCTCGCTGAAGCCGCCGCCTGGAAGCTCCGCCTCACCAGATGCACGCCCTCCGCCGCTGGAGCTCCACCGGAGCACCGGCTCGAGGCCCTTGCCGCTGGATCCGCCACATACGAGCCCGCCGCCGTGCTGTGCCACCAGATCGAGGCTGCCACGACTGGATCAGGGGCGCCGCAGCCGCCATGGCCTGCTCTTGGCTGCGCCCTCACCGGATCTTGGAGAGGGAGCAGGGGCGTCCTCATCTGAGCGCGTGGTCGGCACGGACGAGTGCGTCACGGCTGCTCCGGCGAGTGAGCTCGGCGTCTCCGGTGCACACGGGCGAGTGCGGCTGCTCCGGCTGGCGAGCGCAAGCGGCGACACGGGCGTGGCAGCGGCGCTGTCGAGCACGGCGGCGCGGACACTGCGTGTGAGCGCGGCCAGCGGACGGCGAGCTCTCGCAGCGCGGGCGAGCGCGCGGCGAACGGCAAGGTCATGGCGGAGGCGGCGCGGGCAAGATAGAAACCGGTGGTTTCTTCCCAACGGTGATTCAGTCGTTTCCATCTGCCTTGGTGCAAGAGTCGACTTCGTTTCTCCCCGACGAAACGATTTCTACGATTTTCGCCCTCTCTCATCATTAACTCGGGTGCCACGTCAGCGTTCTCTCCTCGTTAAATGCGGATGGAAACGACGTATTAAATGCCGTTGGGACTGCCCCAAAAAAATGTCGAATCTTTAGACATACTCCCTCTGTTCCATAAAAAATGTCGTTTTAGGTTTTTCAGACATCGTGTTTGACCGTTCTTCTTATTCAAAAATTTTATACAAATTATAAAATAAATAAATCATTATTGAAGTATCTCTAATGATAAAATAAGTCATAACAAAATAAATAATATTTATTAAAATTTTTTGAATAAGGCGAACGGTCAAACACGATGTCTGAAAAACCTAAAACGACACTTTTTTGGGACGGAGGGAGTATGCATGGAGCATTAAATATAGGTAAAAATAATAATTAATTGCACAGTTTGTCTGTAAATGTCGAGACGAATCTTTTAAACCTAGTTAGTCCATGATTGGATAAATTTTACCAAATAACAACAAAAAATACTACAGGAACTTTACACCAACTTTTACACCATCTAAACACTACCTGTATCAGAATTTCTGTAGCATTTCGTTGGTATTTGATAAAAATTATTTAAATTTTGACTAACTAGGCTTAAAATGTTCGTCTCGCAAAGTACAACAAAACAGTACAATTAGTTTTTGATTTCATCAACATTTAGTACTTCATACATTTGCCGACATTTTGATGTGACGGAGAATCTCCTTTTTATATAGTGAAATTTGGAGAGAATTGAAGAAACTAAACAAGGGGTAGTACTCCCTCCGTCTCATTAAAAGTATCGTTCAAGAAACGTGTCTGTGAGAGTGCATGCTTTTCAAACGACACTCTCAATAGGACGGAGGAGTACAGTACGAGTACGTAGGAGTAGGAGGCAGCATCGACGTTGTCGCATCGTGTACTGACTGGATTCACGCACAAGCACATGTTGCACTGTTCACCGGCTCATTCAGTGACAGTGTTGGCTGGCCCTTCTGCCTGTCGATCTGTAGTCTGTACCGTACGTCCAACGACTTGACTGCGTGGGCCTCTCCCTGCCGATCGGTCCTCCTTCTCGTCGTCTTCTTTTCCACTCCGTGCAGTGCGTCCATGGATGGGATGCGCTTCAGATTCTTCAGCGCCAGCTTCACATTTTTGACTGTGTAACATACTCCTCCGTCCCACAATAAACGCACATGTTGTTCGTGCTGTGCATGGAGGTCCTCAACTCCCTCATCAAGCAGGCGGATCGTCTAGGCGCTCTATTGCCGCTGCCTGGTCGCGCACTGGCACACCGTGCCTCCTTGTATGCAGACGACCTGGTCGTGTTGATCTCGCCGTCGACCGGCGACCTCCAATGTCTAGCACAGATACTAGACTTGTTCGCAGGTGCCTCCGGCCTCGTCACGAATAGGGAAAAATGTGTGGCCACTCCAATCCGATGTGACGACAGCGCGATGGCTGGATTACTGGAGGTCTTCCCCTGCGTGATCGCCCCGTTCCCATACAAATATCTTGGGATACCACTATCCCTCAGGAGATTGGGTCGCGCCGAGGAGCAGCCACTCGTCGACGCCGTTGCTGCGAGAATCCCGACCTGGAAGGCCGCTCTACTCACGAACGTCGGCAGGGTCCTACTCACCAAAGTGACCTTGTCCGCGATCCCGGTTCATCTAAGCATTGCGTGTTGCCTGTCCGCCTGGGCCGTCAAACAGATTGACAGACAGCGCCGTGCGTTTCTCTGGGCGGGCACCGACGCTTGCTCCGGCGGGAGATGCAGAGTGGCCTGGCCAATAGTCTGCAGGCCAACCGATCTCGGCGGACTAGGCGTCACCGATCTCAGGTTCTTCGGCCTTGCCTTGAGGCTCCGATGGGAGTGGCTCGCGCGTGTCGAACCACAACGCTGCTGGACGACACTCCCGTCACGCCAGGAGAAGTGCGTTACTGCCATGTGCGTGGCGAGCCTATCGGTGATCGTCGGCGATGGTGCATCCACTAGGTTGTGGACTGACAATTGGGCACCAGTCGGAACGCTGAACGTATTTGCGCCAGCACTGTACTCCGCGGTGTCGCATGCGGGGAAAAAGAGGATGTTGAAGGACGCGCTGCTCAACAATCGATGGGCGCGTGACATCGCTGGCGCACTGACGACACAGGTCTTGTGCGATTATCTCCGGGTATGGAGGCTGCTGCGCTCCGTCACGCTATCCCCGCTGCTACCAGACCGTTTCGTCTGGAAGTGGTCATCATCAGGGTCATACTCGGTGTCCTCGACATATCGAGCGCTCTTCGCGGGGTCAACTTCGCTGCTGGGTGCTTGCGAGCTATGGAGCACGAAGGCACCGCCAAAGGTCAAACTCTTTTTCTGGCTGGCCCTACACAGGCGCATCTGGACTTCGGAGCGGAGGAAACGTCACGGATTGCAGGATGATGATGCCTGCGCGCTGTGCGATCAGGTGCCGGAAACTGTGAGCCATCTCTTCATCGGATGCGTTACAGCTAGAGAGGTTTGGTACAACCTCTTGGAGCCGATTGGCTTGTCCACCCTGATGCCCATGGAGGACTGCGATCTTGGGCAGTGGTGGCTTCAGCAGAGGGCGCGTCTTGACAGATCCGCAAGGCCGCTGTTCGATTCGTTGCTGCTACTCATCGCGTGGACGTTATGGAAGGAGAGGAATGGACGTGTGTTCGGACGAGCGCCGTCGCCGGTTCTGGACGTCGTACGTGCTGCGCTGAAGGAGGGGGAAGAATGGGCCCTCGCCGGATTCGCTCCGCTAGAGGCCATGCATCTACTTTGGTCGCAACATTCGTTTGCCTTGTAAATCGCCCTTCGAACATCCAGTAGATGATAGGTCCTTCGCCGGCCTCTGCGGAGGTTGCTCGCCTCGCCATGCCGGCATTCGTGGTCGGTTGTGTAACCTTAACTTTCTTCCCTTCTTAATGAAATACGGGCACACAACCCGGTCGCGAAAAAAACTCGTTCACTTGGTCGTTCTCATCTCAACCGGCTAGAGGACAGAGCATGTCAGCCTTTTCTAGAGAATTCATAGGGCAACAACGTCATTTGCCACCTGCACTAAAGGTTCCATTCAAACTCCAGATGTACAAATAAAATGGGACGGAGGGAGTATATACTAGTAATTTCGTCAAAAACATCCGTTGCATTATCTTCATATTTGACCAACAAAACAAGTTTACTGGTTCGCTCCCAAGGCCTAAAAATTATATTAAAAAAAACCATACACATACTGAGAAATGGCAACTCAAGTATACTGGTTTGCTCCCAATGGCTGCAAATACAAATTATATAAAAAACCATACACATATTGATAATTGCACCATTTTCATTACTCAACACCACCACCACCCCTCCCCCCCCCCCCCAACGACCACCACCAAACCCAAACCCCCCTTGTCAAAAAAACCCCCAAACCCCATATACATATATACGTATTTCTCTATTAATTACCCATATGTGCCATCATCATTAAAGAATGCTCAACTCCTTTAAGGCACTTTACATTATCTATTTAAGAGTACACAATTGAAAAATCCAATAATGACCTTTTATATAAAACTAGTAGATCATGCGTTGTAACGGAACGTACAACTTGCACACTTTAATATATTTTAGAATCAGACTGTATACTGATTACTACTAGTTTAATATATTTTGGAATAAGTTGATCCATCATCATCTCATTCTTTTAAAAGCAAATAATTAGTATTAATATGAAAAATGAACTTATGATGCACCATCTCGTCTATAACAGTCATTCCTCGAACCAAGCAACCTATAAATTTTCCACACGCCACACTTAACCGAGTGTTTGAATCCACCCTGTCACATCGGACATTTAGATACCAATTAGGAGGTCTAAACATGAGCTAACTATAAAACTAATTGCACAAATGGAGGCTAATTTATGAGACGAATCTATTAAGCCTAATTAATCTATCATTAGCACTTGTTTGCTGAAAGCACCACATTGTCAAATCAATGGACTAATTAGGTTTAATAAATTCGTCTCATAAATTAGTCTTTATCTATGCAATTAATTTTATAATTAACCTATATTTAATACTTTAAATTAGTGTCACCCCTCCAATGTGGCAGGGACTGAAAATTAGTCTCTGGAACTAGTCTACTAGAAGAAATTAGTCGCGGAAGACGTGCGTGTTCCGGGCTTCCGGCCAGCGTACAGCCCATATCCAGATCCAGTTCCGGCACCTCTCTTTATATACCCCGCTCAAGTCACTGCATTCTCGCCCTCTTGGCTTCTCCTACCCTGCAAACACACACGCGCAGTCCTTCCTCATCACTTCTTCTAGCGCTTGTGAAACCAAAAAGAAAAATCCCTTTTGTTCTTTGATCGATGGAGAACGAGCTGACGTCGCACGCTCACGGCGTCAGCCTCGACCTGTGCCTGGACCCTTCTCCGCTCCATCTCTCCACCGCCGTGTCCGCCGACCACCACCGCCCGGGGGAGGCGTTCGCGTGCAACTACTGCCACCGCAAGTTCCACAGCTCCCAGGCGCTGGGCGGCCACCAGAACGCGCACAAACTCGAGCGCACCCTCGCCAAGCGCAGCCAGGACATCCTCGCCGCGGCGCCGCCACCGTCGTCGGCCCCGGCCCCGGCCGTCGTCTTCCACCATGCCGCGGCGTCGGAAAGCAGCAACAGGAGGAGCGAGTTCGTGCCGACGACCACGTGCTACTACGACGCCACGCGGCCCGCGGGGGAGGACGACGCCAGCGCCACGGCGGCGCAGCAGGCGGCGCCACCGCCGTGCGTCGTGATGGGCTGGGGCGTCGACACGGCCGCCGCTGATGGCGGCTGTGGCCGCCTCGGCCTCGGCCTCGGAGTCGGCCACGCCCATGGCCGGAACGGGGAGGAGATCGACTTGTCGCTCAGGCTCTGATCAGATGCTTGCATGCTTAGCTTGTTGATTAGTTGCTGCGTGCCGCCGCATCTGGCGCGCGTATGTCCAGTTCATCTCCTTCTCAGGCCGGCCGATCCGGCGCAATTCGTATTACTCTCTAGCTAGCTGGCCTCTCTTGGATCATCAGGTGCTTTAAGCTCTGACTAGTGCGTATGTATAGCTGGTCTATATATAATTCATGCAATAACTAATCTTAGATCTATATATAGCTAAACCATTCCATATATATGATCTCATTTATCTATCTCTGCATCTCTATCCTGCATGGACAATTAGACCATATATAATTGTGTGCTCTCTCTATGCATATGGTTCTCCCTTCTCCACAGATAATTACTGAAAAGAGTATGGAGTTAAAATATTGAACTTGGAACTATAAAATGTACCGTACGTATCTCTCTACTTGTTCATCCTATCCAGTGCAATGTACTCTATTTGTATTTTCATTTTACTTTTTGGGGGCCTTGTGAAAAAAAAAGGTTAAAACAACAGCTAAATTTGTATCTGAATATCTATAGGAAAAAAGGCCCACTAAGCTAAGCAACTGAGTCTCACCGGCTGTCCTGTTTATAGGTGCTGTTCTTGCCTTTGCTTGTCTTTGGCAAAGTTGTGGCTAGTTAGTTAGCTTTCTTCTTGGAAGAACTTGCTTTGCCTGACTGCAAGGGT
Source organism: Saccharum hybrid cultivar R570 (assembly GCA_038087645.1). NCBI lineage: Eukaryota > Viridiplantae > Streptophyta > Magnoliopsida > Poales > Poaceae > Saccharum > Saccharum hybrid cultivar. The sequence goes on from JAQSUU010000402.1 coordinate 17,646,268, forward strand.
CTTTGCTAGCTCTCCAACTCTCTCTGAATGGAAAACGCACTCTCCAACTCTCCAACTTTCTCTTGCTTGCAGGATTTGGCTGATCCATCAGTAGTTAGGACTTGCGACACGATCGACCTACTAGAAGACATCGATCACTTGCTCTGAAATGCTGCAGGGTACCATGCGTGATGCGTCGACACGTCGATCCATCGATGACGAGATGTTTACTGAACACACAACAACATGCATGTATATATGGAGTCAGTGTACGCACGGCAAATTAAAAAACCTACACGAGTGTTCACACGCGCAAAGCGCTTGCATGCTCTTTCTGAACAAGTTCTCGTTCTGCACGCATCCAGGATGATGTGCCATATTGGAACACCTGCCAATGCAATTCATTCGTGGGGACATAAACAGTGGAAATTTGACGTTTACAGACAAGGTTAACATGTGCCCTGTCGCAGAGAGCAATGAAGCTAGCTAGCGAGACTTTTATCTATGCCTTGTTTAGATGCCATCTAAATTAAGTTTTTTCACTCTCTTTCCGTCACATCAATTTTTAGCCGTTTGTATGAAGTATTAAATGTAGGTAAAAAATAACTAATTACACAGATTAGTTGGAAATCACGAGATGAATCTTTTGAGCCTAGTTGATCCACGATTGGACAATATTTACCAAATAAGACGAAAGTGGTACTATTCATCGGGTTCACTTTTTTTTTTTGCAAAGTGAACGAGGCCCTATCTTCCTCTCTGAAAAGGTGATTTGCCATGGCAGTGATGATAAGTACTCACTAATGGGGATCCATCGTCACCAAGAAAATAAATAAAGCAGTAAACGATAGACCGGTCGAGTGCTGAGCTGGTCGTCTACCTTCTCTCGAGTCTTGAGTGGTTAGCAAGAAAGTAGTCTCACATGAAGCCCTTGTAGCTCCCAGTTAGGAAACTAGATGGTAGCACCGCACCAATGCAAGCTACCTATTTTTTTAAAAAAAATTGTGCAACAAATTAATAAGCAACATTTAGTGGCTCTCATTCAGTTACAGTACAGATCAATCATAGTGTAATATATAGCGTCCATGCCTGTTATTGTAAACGAGGAGGGGATCTCTCAAAATAACTAATGTTGTAATATAGCCTAATGCCTCTCACTAACAAATGTTGATTTGTCGAAAAATCACCTGAAGCTTGGAACGGATGCATGGTAAGCTGTTTTTTTTAGAAAATGGAATATATTAATATTCCAGCTTCTGCATCGACCAATGCATATAGCTGTTCATCTCATCAATAGTATATTGTAAAAAGCCGTTTGTGAAACCACCATTTCCACTACTGACGTACTTCCTCTGTTTCAAATTATAGAAAAATACACTTCAGTGTTGTTCTAAGTCGAACTCCTCTAGTTTTGACCAAGTTTCTTAACACAAACATCTATAACACCATATTAGTTTTATTAAATCCTCCGATAAATATGGCTTAATAGCGCATTCATTTTAACTTGTAGTTGCTTACATTTTTTCTAAAACACTTGTCAAAGTTTGAGAAATTCACATCAGGATAAAAATAAAGTAACTATAATTGTAACAGAGGCACATCAGCAATAACCTTAACCTATGCATGCAAGCAGCTGATAATTGCCCCCTAATCACTAACACTGAAAAAAGCAAAGCTAGCTTAATCAATGCACATTGGAGTGCATGTAGCTAATAAGCTTGGTAGCTATAGGTGCTTAGACTATATGCATGAGGATGGCGACAACGGCGTGGGTTAGTGCCCAGCTGGAGTGGACAATCACAATCCTAGCTTAATCCTAATGCATGTGACTGACACAAACACAAGAAAATCTCAGAGTCCTGGCCTTACCTGCCAAAGTCATCTCTCATCAAAATCGCAGCCGCTGATTGGTCTACAGACTTGTTTGGCGCAGGTCCGGCGGCCCTGGTGTTGAGTTGCTTGTTATCATGGTCACCTAGCTGAGATCACATCTACAGTACCATCAAGCATAGAAAGCTACTTCAGCTGATGACACTGCAGCAAAAGTCAGTCAATTAAGGGTGGCGCTTCGCCTTCATTCGCTTGGAAGCTGTAACGTAAGCAGGCATCAGATCGCTGAGCTTAGCTCTTTCTCTTTGCAGGCAGTTTCCAGGCACGGCACCGGCCGTGTGGTGGCACTTATCACAGGCTCAGGCAAACATCTTGTCATGCGCTGCCAAGTGACAAGCCTCTCACCGCCCTTGGTGGCTCAGGAGAAATCTCAGGGAGCACATCGTGTTGGAGCCAGATGAGGCAATCGGACAAGCGCGTGAAAGTAATGGTGGGGCACGCACTGATGAAGTGATGGATGAGCTTGCCGTGCCTCGCTCTCCTCTGCTAACTTCAGCCATCACGGACTCACGGTGTCTAGCTATGTACATCCATGTATGGGTAATGTGGAGGTGTCACTCCCTGGGACATGCTCAAAAATTTGATTAGTCATCCTTGCTGCTGGCCGCCCTCTCCCTTTATCGTAGTGTACTATCACTTCTATATTTCTCCCCTACCATCAAGAGATCAGTCGGACTTGATTAAGAGGTGGATTCAGCAGGGTCTACCCAATTATTAAAAGCTATATATTCCTCTTTTTTTGTTTAGGATTTTTAGAATTTTTCTTTAGTGTTGCTCATTATAGGTTAAACATTGAGACTCCATTAGAGACAAGATTAACAAATTCTTCTTCTAGGTTGGTATTATAACACTATGTTTAAGGAACTAACACCAATAACCAAATATTTTAGTTTTGCCTCTGCCTCAGGGATTAAGAGATACTCCCTCAATTCCAAATTTATTATAAGACGTGTTTTGCCTTTTTTTTTATATCTTTTACTATGTGCTTTTAGACATAGTATATATTTAAGTGCATGACAAAATCTAAAAAAGACCTCTTATAATCTAGAATGGAGGGAGTACTATCAACTGGATTTGTTGTATCCTTACTAAGCGTATTGACACGCCACAACCAAATGAGCGTCACAAATTGTTACAGCTAATTAAGCTGTCACCGTTTCTTTTTACATATAAGTTGTTCTTGCACGTCGCTTGGTGAGCAAAACTAAAATATGGTACAACAACAACTGATATGGTACATTAACTGATATGGTACAATAACAGCTGCATAGAGCTCAGCATAGAATGAAAAACTAGGCTGACAAAAACAGGACTGATAGAGAATTTGAAGTTGGAGACATGGTATACTTGAAGCTCTAGCCATACATCCAGACCTCAGTTGCTCCAAGATCTAATCAAAAATTGTCATTCAAGTATTTTGGCCCTTACAAGATTCTGTAGAAAGTTGGGAATGCTGCTTACAAGTTGGAGCTTCCTCGTGATGCTAAAATTCATTCAGTGGTTCATGTGTCATTACTAAAGAAACATGTTTCACAATCTGTTGTTGTCAGTTCTGATCTGGCTATGTTACAATTCAATGAGGAGCTGAAACCTCTCAAGTTTCTGGATGATAGGCTCATTCGAAAAGGGTCATCTACACTGCATCAGGTGAAGGTACAGTGGACTCATCTGACACCTCAGTTTACACTTGGGAAGAAGTCTTTGATCTTTGGCCAAATGCGCAAAACTAAGGAGAGGAGCAACAGATAGGCATTGGGCTGAGTTGTTTGGCGAATTTGGCCAATAGGCCGCAGTCTTAGTTGGGCCTGCGTGCCGACTGGGGACGCATATATTCCGCTCCCCGTGTAACTGCTGGGCAACGAACTTGACATTTATAAACTCTCTCTGTGAACTCCTCCTGTCTTCCTACTCTAGCTGTCTTGATTCCTTCCTCTGATTGTACCATTGATCCTGGATTCTATCAATAAAGCTAGTGTGGGTGTGGAATGAATCTTCTGGTACATTACACCAAACAACCCATATGGTACCGGTGGCCGCGCGCTTGTCAAACATCTGGTATAATTATGATCACGACAGTAAACGAGCAAACGATTCACCATCTCTTTACAATCGAAACAGTGACAATGTACGTCTAGAAAAAGGCAAAGCTAGCTAGCTACTGATCAATGCACATACGCTAAGGTGGACGCATGGCGACAATTAATAATTGCGTGTGTTAGCGGGCCACGTAAAGCTGCCTGCCTGCTCTAATCTTGCCCTGCTGATTGTGATTGCTAGCTAATCCTAACTCCCCATATGCATGTGACTAACGCAAGCTAAACACAAGAGAATTGCAACCCGACTTCAGAGCCGCAAGAGTCCAAACCGATCAACCCGCAGCCGCTTGGTTGTTGTTTTCGTCGTCGTAATCAATTGCTTGCATTTTATCCTGCGGTTAATTATTTATATATCGTTTTTAAAGAGTCAAATGTTAAAAATAATAAAATATATACAAGATATGTTAATATTTATGATATGTAATAAGTACTATTAATTTAATTTAATAGTAGAATATATTTTCATAATAAACATACTAGTAGAGATACAATTTTTTTGAGAAATTAGAGATATAAATGTTGATAATATTTTCTATAAAATCTATAAATTTAGAGTGTGTTTGAGACCGCTTATAATAAAATTTTAGGTAAAAATAATCAAGAATGTCCCCAAACGCTTGTTTTGTTTTTAGAATGTCTAAGAATCAGGCGAGGAAAAGAATCGAACTTTTCGCTGCCCCTCGTGTTTTCTATACCGCGGCCTCCCCCTTTGCGCTTCTTATGCCACAAGGTGTTCTTCATTAGTTGCCCTTCCCTCTCCTCTCCTGCTCTGCTCCCTTGCTCTGATCTCCTGCAGAGGCAGAGCTATCTCGATCGCACCCCCGCCCTCCTCTCGGTGAGCCCACTTGGATCTTGTGGTGGTGGCAACGCCGCCTCTCGTCCTACTCCCGGTGAGCCCACTCTCACGTTGGTGGCCCCGACCTCCACGGTAGCGAGCTTGGAACAGGCCACATGCTCACTCGTCACTTCTCGTCCTCCTCTCGGTGAGCCCGCTTAGATCGAGGACCGGCGAGGGAGGCGGCCGATGAGGGAGCTCGGGAACCTTAGGGTAGAAGTTGTCGAGAGAAAGGAAACGAAATGTGATCCGAAGAAAATAAGAAGCACAGAAAGGTCATTTTATTCTCAAGAATGTCATAATAATCGGGATTGCCAAACACCTCGGTTTTTTATACTGGAGATTTTTATTATAAGAAAACCCTGATTAGACTACAAATTAATTCTTGTGTGAGCGGTCCTAAACACACTTTTAAAAAAGGTTTAACTTCTCCAAAAACGAGATCTACAGTGATTTTAGATGGATGGGATACTAGTCACGTATCTGAAAATTCAAATATGGTGTCCAGCAGATGTTTACCGATATACATAATGCATGGTGATGACTGATGAGCTGCAGCAACTCTTGCAAGTGGTAGCGCATAAGCGCAATCATCTTGTCATGTCGGCCGTACTGAGAGGTGAGAGGACACAAGGGACACGCACTGGCACTGAGGATGTCTCGCGGGCCGGCAAAAATGGCTCCCTTCGCCGCGTCCGCTTCAGCTGATGGGCCTGACGGCAATCCATTTCTCCGGCCGCCTTTCACGCCCACGGCAATCAGTTCAGACTCTGGTGTCGCGGTTCAGGCGTTCACAATGCGGCCGTGCTCATTTGCCTAACAGATCCGCCTCTTCGTATCACACTGATTGACGTGAGCAAGATGCCAAGATCTAAAGGAATCCAAATGGCGAATTTCGAACCCGACCAAAAACGTAAATCTTAGAAATTTTGGATCAGAATTTACCTATGTAAATCAGTTAAAATGTCAAAATTTTAGCTAATAGTTAGTTAAAATATTGACGTCTAGCTAACATTTGGCTGAATTTGATCAAAATTTTAGTTAGGAGGCAAGAAAAGAAACAAATAGGTTATAATTTGATAGGTTTGTACTTTTACACGAAAAAGAACTTGATGTGCTAAACTAAACTAGACTGAATTTTTTTTTACCGATACGATTTTTTTATCTCATTGATATGATGAGTGAATTTTGTCAAATTTTGGTTATTTGAGACCGAATCCTAGAACCTTGCAAAAGACACGAGTCTGTTGAGCTAGAAGCTACTTTTGTGAACGTTTTTTTTTCCTTATTTTCCTTTTTTTTGTAATGGCTAGGGAAGAAAAACAACTAGAGGACAGCCAAAAAACTAAAGCAACGAAAAAAAGAGTAAAAATTTAAAATATCACGCCCAGTGGGACTCGAACCCACAATCGCCTGATTAGAAGTCAGACGCCTTATCCATTAGGCCATGGGCGCCTTTGATGGTCGCATAGATCTTTAAACACTACTGGCCATTAAAGCCGCCTTCTTGAACAGTAATTACCATGTTATAAAACTCTGTTTCCAGCGTGGACAAACGACTCATAACCCTCACGAACAAAGAACACACATATGGATGCATGCCAACTGCTCATGATTAGCATTTGGTAAGTAAACGGGTCACAATCCTTGACTCCTTTCTCAAAGACAATGTGAACTGATCACACCAACCCATTACAAACTTCTTTTCCACAAGCAAGAAATGACAGTATGACACCCTATTAATCACAGACCGTTACATTGCCCATCAACAGACTCTGGGTAATCTACTAATCTGGCGCTGCCCTCCTGCCTCCCCCGTTTCCACAACTTGATGTTATCAGGATTCATGTCATGGATACGGATATTGGCAAGGGCTCTTTTCTGCATTGCACATGCAGCTCTGCCTCCAGCATTTATGCTAGTGATCACAAAACCTGATGATTAACACTAAAGTACCAAAACTTAACCAAAATGCAGAAAGCATGCAAACTTGTTCAATTCAGGTATCTCTGGTCTGCTTTGGTCACTTACTCACTTGTCAATTGCAGTATAGCTTCAAGCACACATAGATCGTGACTAGTATATGTCGATCAGGATGTTATGTCGGCTACTTTATATCTGTAATGGTGTATACTGCTCTGTACTCTCATCAGCTATGCTCTATGTAAGAAGGACCCCTAGCAAAACTTAACAGACAACAAAACTGATCGGTGGAGTTGGAACCAAAATGATGGAATTCCATGATGACTGTTCTCACTGAAAGGCAGGCACTCGATCCTATCTTTCCCAAGTCGAAGAGTCCACTCAAATTCCAACCTTACCGGCTTACCCTGTTGTGCATCATGGCAGGAAGACAAACAAAAGGCATGTTCCCAGAGAGTTCTTGAACATAGTCAGGAATCATGATACCTGACCAATGTCGCTCAAGAAAGAGAGCCTTCTTTTAGCAACCTTTGATCTATAACACCAGGCTTCAAATGCCTCCGTCAAGTCAGGATATCTAACATGTTTTGACTGAAGCCACTCTGATAAAATCTCAGCTTGACTATTTGATGGCAGTGTCAGCAAAATCGAAACAATTGCAGACTCCAGGCCCTGCCAGACCTCATTGTCCAGGTTTTCCTTTGGTGTCTCAGCTTCGCCATCATCATCATTTGGATAGGCCTGATCAACCAAAGATTTTGTCATCCTTGCAAATCGAATCCATAAATTCACCATATGACGGCGCTTCTCAGCTGGAAGGACGACATTGCCAAATGCAACAGCCTCCAGGACTTTTGCAGACACCTCTACCACCTTCAGCCTAGTCTTCAGACAGTCATAACCAGTGCATACTACGTCAACAGTTTCGACCACATCAGATGACACTCCAGCCCAGTAGAGAACAATGCACTTCATCATCTCGAGCTTGCTCAAGACCTGACAGACCCAAGAGATATCACAAATAAAAGATTGTAACTCCTGCTGAAGCTCGCGGTGTTCACCATCAAAAGGCGCCTCCTTTTGTTTCGTCAGGATAGAACTCATGAAATCACTGAACTGACTTAGTAAACCTGTGGTACAATCCTTCACTTGAGACTTCACAGTGTCGTTGTCAAGGGCTACCAATGGGGCGTCGTCATCTTCGGTGAGCATGTACTCAAGCTGCTCCTGAGCTGCAGACTTGAGCTCCCGCGCAGGCCCAGCCGCCGACGAGATCGTCGCGTGCCGGAACGCCGAAAGGAATATGCTCGTCACCGGAGCCGGATCGATTGACCGGAGACGCGCAAGGATGCACTCGTACTGCGGGCCGAGGCTGGGGACGGTCCTCAGAATCTCCTCCTCGTCGGCCTCGTCCCAGGGGGCGGACTCCATGTAGCCGGCACAGGCGGCGGCGATCTGCCCGCATCCAAGGTGCACGGCGGCCTGGAGCACGCCCAGCGCGCCGCGGACGCCGAAATGGGAGCAGGGCTCGGTGGCGTATAGGAGCCGGAGCGCGGTGACATGGGAGCTCAGGTCCAGCTCCTGGCAGTAGACCTCGACGCAGTAGCGCGAGCCGAGGATCTGGCACGTCGGCCAGGCGTCGGAGAGGCGATCGGCGAAGTAGGTGCTGCCGGCGGCGAGCACCGCGGAGTGGCAGTAGAGCCACTCGTCGCGGCCCTCCGGCGTCCGTAGCCGCACTACCACGTCGCTGGTCGCTTGGTCGCCGATCTTGGGCCGCCCCGCCCTCATGCCACTGCTAGTGCTAGATTGGGGAGTGAAACGACTATCAGGCCATCAGCAACAGCGTAGCTCATCAATCGGACGGAACATAACTTTGTCAAGAGAAAGACGCAAAAGAATTAGGAATCGAAGGAAGATGAGAAGGAATTCGTAGCGGATTCTAAGCTTATTTCCAATCTCACTTACCGCGGCAAAGGCAAGCTAGGAACACGCCGACGAAGGAGAGGCGGCTCGCGGGCTCGCGGCGGATAGGGCAGGCCGGGAGGCGAGCAGGAGTGGCAGGACGGAGGCCAGAGACCAGAGAAGCGAAGGCAAATATCACACTAGTTTTAGGATCACAAATCTCGATGCACATTGGACGGTGCCTGAGCTAAACCTATTGTCACTCATCTGTAGTGCTGTCACTGCTGTACTCTACTGGTGTTTAACAGGTCACATTGGCATCTCTGAAACAACATATGACGCTTCAAAATAGTACTCAAGTTTATGCACTGACAAAGGTTAAGCCTATACAGGGTAGATTCTGGACTCCAGGATTACATGATACATCTTTTCTATCACAATTCACAACACCTAAAATTGCTGTGCAGTAAAATTACAGTAGTATACTACGATTGTAATTGTACAACATGCATTTCCACCTGCAAAGCATAAGGTTCAATCAAAATGGTCCGCGGAGAAATCGGGCTCATCAGGCTTCTGCAACCTGCGAATAGCGATGTCCTCGGTACGGAACCTTCTGGAAGCAGAGGCAAGCTTATGCATCTGGGCAATGGCACCTTCAGCAATCGTCCTTGTGCCGCCGCTTGAGGTGCCCTCCTGTCTGGGTTTATCACCAGTTGGGTGATCCTCTGACCACCATGAGTATGACTCCCATCGGCTGAGGCTCTCAGCCAGCTTCCTTCTCTGGTGCTGCCGCCATGCAGCTTGGATGAAGCAGGCAGCCCAGGTCCTCCAGTGATGGGAGTAGAACCGGAATGTGTGCTGGAGCTTCTTGCTGTGAAGCCTTCGGAACTGGTTTGCGACGAACTTCAGGTCTTCAGCTCGCAGAGCGAAGGCTTCCACCTCTGTGAGGCTCCGTACAGTTCTTGTTGAAAGCGGGAAGTGGACATTGGTCTTGGGAAGTAGGGCCCATGTGAGCAGCTCTTCACCTGCGAAATCACCAGGGCGCAGGATGATAGAGTTGAAGAAGTTGCTACGGCCACCATTTGTTGTTGAGCTCTCTAGTTTCCCGCGTATGATAAAAAGCATCTCATTCACAGGATCACCCTCGCGGGAGATGTATGTATTCTCAGGACACAGGAAAGACACCAGCCGCTCACAGATGGCATCAAGAAGTTGGTCATCCATCTCAGAGAAAAAGGGTACCTGCATTGCAGAATGGAATGAAAAGTTGCAATGGAATGTGTATGAAGTTTCAACTAGCAGTAGAAGCAATGGTAAAAAGCAACAGACCATCAACTTGTTTATTCCCATCCAAATACAGTAAATAATCCATCAAGAAACTTTCAAAAACTAAAAACTCTACTAATTCAACTGTGAGATGGGAGTATAACCAGAACTTACACGTCTAACAAGGTCCAAACAAAGATGACGCTGCACATCCCGACGTATGTCAGCAGGCAAAGCTTGCAAGATGGACTCTTCTTCTACTCCTCTTGTAGCAAGCCATTTAACTTGAACAAACCGCCGGACACGTTCTTGAAGATGAGATGGGAGTTGATGGTGTCTCATCCACTCATCCATGTCCCTTTGCCTCAGCCTCCACTCTTCAAGCCTTTTACTGATAGACTGCAGGTATGTCTAAAAGAAGAAGAATAGGAAGTGATCTCTGAATCAGACTTCAAGTGGGTTACCAGTGTGGAAAATGGCTTACTGAACACAGAAACAGTAATATCCTTATTTTTATCAGAAATCTCAAACCATGAAACAGGTCATACTTTATATGCTTGATGCATCAGTTAAGCAAAAAAGACAGAAAGTTACAATAGCCTAACACATAACGCACAATAGAACTGATAACAAGGTAATTTTGACAAACTAGATCAGCTTTAAAATTGCTTCCAAATTTATCACATAATGCATTTACTAATGCTGTGTTAATCCTAGGATTAACTTGGTAATACGAGCATAAAAAGTATGAACCATCAACCCCAAAACTTCCTACTGTAGTTCAGAAGTGAGAATTTATGGCACTACCTGCATCTTGCCAATCAACTGAGCAAAGAGTATGAGACTGATAGCGCCAATTGCTATAGCAAATAAGTTCTCTGTGATAAATGCACTTGTCACAAGAGGATTTCCGCTTGAACTGAAAAGGTGTCAACAGACACAGAACAACATTAACATCAGTAATTGTATTAGACATACAAAAGAACCCAAAGTAACATAGTATAGCGGTGGATCACTACCTAAGCTGCAGCAAGCCCCACCATAGACAATAGAAGTACTTCTCAAGGAATGGAGATGAGACAGCGCCTTTACTCAGTGCACTAGAAAACATCCCGTAGTTAAATGATATATTATTAGGAGTAGTGGCATCACAGTTGTTAAATATCCCTGTCTTCTTTGCCCACTCAGAATAATCATCAGAACCACTATTCTCACAACTTATAAACCTAAGGTTGCAATTGGACTCCGCAACGCACTGCTGATCCCAGCATGTAATTTGCCGTTCAATGGAGAGAAGGTAATATATTGCACCAGTAATCTGCAGCAATGCACACAGGTCATAACATATTTCAGTATTGAACATACAAAAGTGTAACCAAAAGATGCAAGATGATAGTGATAGCATTGTTTCTCGCAATTGAGCTCACATGCATGTCTACTTGAAACAGTTTTGTTTCTTTGTGCACAAATCAAGACTGAATTCTAATGCATTCAAGGATAATGGATATGTTGTCGCATCAGGAAAAAGGACCAGAAAACTAATATTAGATTCGATATGAGGAGAAGAAAAGACTTCATTTTCAATAGCAAATAAAATCATGTGTGTCCCTTAGGACAAACATAAGCTGTAATAAATCATAATTCAAATTAACATCCCCAGGAATTTCATAAATGAAATTGAAAGTGGATAACCATACATGGCTTGCAAGCATGTAGAGCAGAAGATTGTATGCTGCTCCCCCCCAAGCTGACTTTGCAACTACTCCAACAGCTTTGATAATCTGATTGCTTAAAGGGATAATGAGATACATTCTTATGACATATTGAATCACAATTATGAGAGCAAATGTAGTGTTCCGGATGTTATAATCAGAGCTTTTTATCGCAGGCATAATTAACCACACAGTAACCTGCAAAACAAACACATCCCAGAAAGATTCAAGTCATAACTACAGAAGTTTTGCACTAACAAACCAAGTCATGGTATTCAGTATTTGTGATGATCATCGCTAAAAAATTTCAGCTACAAAGGCAAAATTAGTCTACAAGCATTCAGCAAAGCTAGCTGATTACAATTACAACACCACCACCAAACCATTTTAGTCCCAACTTGGGGTAGTATAGAGCTGAAGCCTAACATAAGCCACCAACAGAAAAAGGGAAAATCAAGAGAAAAGATATAAAAGCATATACAAGACCTCAATAATAGTACTAGTATGAGCTAATTACAATAAAATTTTATTGAATGTTTTGTTATGATCTAAAGTGGATGTCAATTAGGTTCAGATGATATATGACATGAATACATCTGAGTAGAAAGGTAGTTGGGTCCACCTTACGGATGTCACAATGTGGCTGTCACAATTGTATGAATACTGCCAACAATTAGCTAGGATTGGAAATAGCAACATCACCAGGAAGGACCGGATGACTTACTTTGATAACATTACATTATGGGAAATAATGACATGGGATCAACCCAAAGGCTTACCACCAGAATCTTACCAAAATGTGCAAAATAATACTCATATGGCATTGCTATTGAACATATACAACAGCTGATTGTAGCACCACTAGAAATGGTAAAATAAGAAAATGCAATATAAGCAACTAAATTATGCAGCAGGGGGTGCAGCAACTAGTCTCCGCGAGGTCTTTACCTGTGGAAGTGGCACAGCTGCAAGTATGTCTACAAAGAAATCAGTTCTTATATATCTTTGTTGAATCTTCTTAATATCCACAACAAGCTCTCCCTTTCCAAGGACTCTGGACTTTGGATCCACATATGCAGTATGAAACTTGATTGCTATGTTCAGCATGTAAAATAAGTCAGCAAGTGATCGTAGGACAGTGATTCTTATGCTCAGTCCCTGGTCCTTGGCAACGCATGAATATCCATTGTCATTTTGTCTAATCAATGGAAGGTAATAGAAAAAAGGATCTATAAAAAGAGCAAACAAACATGCCACAAGGTACACCCTGTTCCATCTCAGTACAATATTACTTCCAGGGTCTAGAATACGCTGGTGCCACGGCTTGTTGCCTTCATTTAACACCTTAAGCTTCTCAGGATTCTTCACATCTATTCTATTTGCACCAAATCTGTCAGCCCGTGCAGTTTGATACAATGGCTTAGGTTGATTTTGTCTCTCATCAGGAAAGATCCTAAGGATAGAACATAAACTTAGAAGAATTAGCAAAAGTGCAAAAATTATCAACACCAAAATGTTGGGTGAAAATAGTGTGCTTTCAAATGAAAGTAACAGTAAAAGAAGCATACATAGGGTTCCACAAACCATCTTCACCCACATAGGTTATAACCATTAGTTCATCATGCTACATCTATATATACATAGACATGCTACTTTCCCTTTAAGAGCTAGAAATTACCACAATCCTTAATAAAAAGTAAAAGGTCTAGAAACTCTCCATCACAATCACTAATACGGAGAAAAGGAAAAAGATCTAGACCACTTATTTTTGCAGGCCAGATTATAACAGAGGTTCCAAAAGAAGTCTCTAATTCTTAATTGTAAGATAAGACATAGAGACATATAGTGGTCACGTTGTTGGACAAAAACAACTATTTTTCAAACTACACAAGTTACAACTGTTTAGCAAATAGAACCGTATTATTCAATTTACCCGTGATTGCATGGGAGTCAGCTAGTTGAAAGAAAAAAAAATGAAGCTTGCCCATGAAGCTGAATACAAATGAGGGATAAAAATTAATCTTGAACAAATGAAATGTAGTAAATGCTCTCCATTTCTACAGTCATTTTCACAGATTATCATAAGATTCTGTCATGCACACCAAAAACTAGCTAATCCGATTAGAGCCAACACGTTCTTCTCGACTTGACGAGTTAATCTCCAACAAAGCTATCTCAGTCTCAATCCTAGAGTCATCCCTCCCCTCTCTTCAGCAAAAGGAACTTGAATCCAGGCTTCAACGGGACCAAAGCTTCAAATTGGTCCTCTCCAATTCCTCGAGGTAGTGAAGAACCTACCGCACAAGATACACCACCACCTTTTATGTCCTCTCTTCCAGAATTGATTTCTAATCCCCCTCCATCCTCGCTCCCCAATACAGCAAACCCAAAGTCAATCCCAGTTCAGCAAAATTCTAACAGCTACTCATCGACTCTGAGCAGGCAATCCAAAAGGTCAGAACTTAAATACATCGCAGGGGAAAAGGAAGCCGTATGGAATCAAGACGCGTACCTGTTGTTAGGCCTCCTCTGCATCTCCACCTCATCCTGGACCCTGGACCCAAACATGCCGGACGCCTCGGTTCTCCCAACCTCCGCCCGTCCCGCCCAAATCTCGCACCCAACTGGAGCGAGGCCAGTCAGGAGATCAGAGAAGGGGAGAACACCTCTTCCGGTTCCAGATCACCACCATGTCAAACTCGAGTTGCTCCGTCTGACGATTCCGAAGAACCGGAGAACTCGAGTGGAAGAACGGAGACAGGAAAAAAAGCCGATCTTTATGCGGTTCTTTTTAGCCCGAGGGAACAGGGAAGAGGATGCCAAAAAGAGATAAAAGTTTTTTTTCATATTAACTGTCACATCAAATCATCTTTAGACGTATGAGCATTAAATATAGATAAAAAATAATTAATTGTACAATTTGTCTGTAAATGTCAAAACGAATCTTTTAACCCTAATTAGTCTATGGTTAGCCAAACTTTATCAAAAAAACAACAAAAAGTGCTACCGAAACTTTTTCCAAAAATTTTCACATCTAGACACGCCCTGGTGACTGCCTGTTCTCATATACATCGGCACTGACATGTGGGTGCAGATGCTCAGTGGCCGGTTATTACACTAAGAGCCTGTTTAGTTACCCAAAAGTGAACCCAAAAAGTGCTACAATACCTGTCACATCAAATTTTACGGCACATGTATAGAGTACTAAATGTAGACGAAAGAAAAAACTAATTACACAGTTTAGTTGTAAATCACGAGACAAATCTTTTGAGCCTAATTAGTCCATAATTGGACACAAATTGCTAAATAAAACGAAAAGTGCTAAAGTAAACAAACCCAAACATTTTTACCAACTAAACAAGCCCTAAGGGCATGTTTGAAATGGGAAAAGTGTAGTGTTTCTATGCTTATCTAAGCGGATTTGCTAGTGTCTGGATGTCCGATCCACGGCGCTAGTGTCAGGCGGTACCCGCTCGGTGAGCGAGCGAGCACCCTAACGCATGGGGCTTGCGAGCGAGCGCCGCAACAGCGGGCTCGCGCCGCCCCAGACATCTCTCGCACCACCAGCCGCTTCCTATGCGTATTCCATGTGCAACACCTGATCTACTTTTGAAATATCCAGATGCAACAGTTGCAAAATACAAAAAAAACACAGATTAAACACTTAAAACATGCGTCTAAAACACTTAAAAACCATTGCAAACATATGCAACTTGCAGATGAAACACTTGCAATAGATATATGAAACACCTGAAACACTTGAAATATGCATATGCAACATCCAGATCTGCTTTTGCAACATTCAGATGAAAAAAACCTTATAACAAACGTCTGTTTCAGATGAAATATTTGAAACATACATGCATAGTCATTGCAATATGTGTAATATCCCGATCGCTTTAGCAACATCATGATCTACTTTTGCAACAACGATACGAAACACTTGCAACATACCTCTGAAATACTTGAAACATATAGTTGTAACATGCGCTTTTAGCACGGACATCTCATTGCTGCTTCGGCGAATGGAGGCTCGTCGGCACGTGGAGGTCACCGATGTGTTTGCCGACATCGTGGAGCTAGGCGGCAACGTACAGAGGGCAGGGTGGGGCGGTGGTGGCACAGAGGGCGGTGGGCGGCACGTGAAGGTCACCGATGTACTTGCCGGTGGCGCGGAGCTCGGTGGCGCAGAGGGTGGAGTGGGGACGACGCATTGAAGTCACGACAAATGAGGCGGAGTGGGGAGTCGTGGGGTGCAGACTCGTCCATAGTCCATACGTACGAACGCCTTCCATGAAAGGAAATGAAGGTCGGTGGGGATTACCTAGGAGTGGCGAGGAAGGCATGTGGGTGGATGCAGCAGCGTAGGGAGCGAGCAGGGAACAAAGGACAGTGGGTGCTCATGGCGACGCAGGGATGTAGCGGCGTAGCGAGCGAGCCCTTGTAGTGGAGAGCGAGTCGTGTGGGCCTGTGCGAAGGAGCTCGCGATGCGACAACTCGTTTCGGTTTGTGGCATTAACGGTGGATGCGACGTCCGAGGGAAGAGAACTGTCCGGAGCCCTGATCCAAGCATTCCCGCTAGTCTAAACTGAACCAATCTCTGTAAAATTCTGTAGGATACAAAATTCCCGCGTTCTATACAGGTTGTTCCTCACCGTGGTTGGAGACTGCTGCTCTGCTAGTACATGCCCGTTGGGAGTTGGGGCAAAGACGCAAAGGACATTGTATAAGTTTTCTTAAGCTACGTTTGGTTTACCTTCTAAAAAATATTTCTGCTATCAAAAGGCAGAATACCAACTAAACGAATAGAACTAGAAATTGTTCTCAGAAACATATTCTTTCACGTAGTATAACTTTTGCAATGCTTTGGATGCTGCTTTTAGCTTTCATTTTTCCACTTTTCCAAATGGATAGAAATAGAGACGTTTTATAGCTGTTTTAAAAAAGATAAATAGAAAAGTAAGTCCCATAGTTATTTTAACCAATAAACTTAGAGCACCTCCGATAGTCCCTAAAAATTAATTGGTGAATCAATGATTTTTCCAAGTGGCTAAACAAAAGTTAGGAGCATTCAAAATATCGTTCGTAAAATATATAATGCAATTTTGTTTCGGTAAATCACCCTAACTAATTTTATATTTTTTTCTCGCTTACACATTTGCATTGTGAACCCTGTCCTACCCCTTGCCCTACGTCATTTCACCTCCAGATTGGCTGATGGATACGCGTGTGTTATTTGCGCGCAATTGGATCATGTTTCCGAAGTGCGGATAGATTGAGGGTTGTTGGAGATTACTTTTTTTTTCAATCTTGTCAAAAATTAGGATTGGAATTGGGTTTTGGAAACTATTAGAAATGTTCTTACAATTTTTTCACGGCTCACAGCCAAACTAAATAAGCCCTTAATAACCATTTTAAAAATTTATTCGCAAAAAAAAAACATTTTAAAAATTCACTACGTCCTCATCGTGTACAAACGACCGGAGCGGGTACTTTTCTTGTTCATTTAGCCGACCTTTGAATTGGATCCGCATAGTCAAACTATGCAGAAACTAATTACAATACCTAGTCATCGAGGCCTCAAGGCGAGTACATTTTACCACAGCATTGGCGACTGCTGCTTCATTTCTTCACAGCATGGGCATGGGCATGGGCTTATACAAATGATGGTTGCCACTTGTCAGTAAATTACTACAGGAACAGAGGACGGAAACTTTCAGACTAGGAAGTCACTGATTCAAAAATCGCATCTACAATAATCCCGCAATGGGCGAAACAGTCAAATCATCGCTTCCATTATTGCGTCTGTAAGTTTACAGCTAACTATTTCTCCACTCACGAAGTTGCATCAATCAGACTCAGTACACTTGCTGCACAGGGAAAGTGAGATGCCATGTACGCTGAGGATAGAATCAACTGCTGGGCATGCCCCGTCACCCGGAACCTGAAATTCACAAGCCCAATGGTGAGAAGAGAATTGGCCACAGCAAAACAATACTCAGTGATTGCTTTTGGTGCAAACAAAATTTGTTCTATATAACTAAACAAGCACACCTGTAATTTGAATTTGTTTTGTAACTCCAAAATGAAAAGGGAATGACTATGCAACAGTAAAGGAGTTATGATATATAGGAATGCAGATTCCATGTACAATACAATAACACCACTCAGTGATTGCAAATCCTTCGAGAACTTAGTACTATTGTCTTTTATATCAGAACACAGTAAATATTATAGCTCTATCTCAATATGATCAACAGGACATCTGTGGGTGACTCTGCATATAGGCTGGCAGGTAGACAGATTCATGATAAAAAAGAAGTATGCCTCCAACTTTCATGTCAATCTTGGTCACATAGTAGGGAAGGGTTCTTCTTAGCAAATTAGAAAGTGCACTTGAATAAAGAAGACACAAGGAGTAATTCTACGATTCAACATGTTCATCCTATTTTTACACAGCAATGCTTTCAAGGGTATACGCATGTGATGTCAGTCTATTGATAGCCCCAGCATGTAGACAGAAACAATCATATCCATAGCATGTGATGATGTGAACGATAGAATGCTTTTTCAGGTTCTACTTTTGGGGAGGCACGAAAGACGAAATTATTAATGGCACTAGAATACAGATCATTAGCAAGCAATAGTTCTAAAGCATGCATATGGAGTTAGTATATGGTTTATTATGTAGTTCCATTTCGTTTCTGCAGAATATAAATGGACTCGTGTCTATATTTGAATATCCAGGAGCCAAGTGTTTGGAACATACATGATCATTTCATTTAGGTGAAGTGTTCTTTTTCATTGTGAAAGACTAACACATTCCATGCATTACAGCAATATCTGTAGCCTGAAACAAATCTTGCACTTGAGCTGAACATGACACTTCCATTATACTCCTACCACAAGTGCTATCAGTCTGCGATGAATCCCTTCTATGACAAGTAAATAAACATATGATCCCAGAACACGAGCATTATGTCCATTTACTATGGAAAGATCTTGGCTCACAACAACAATTAAGACTTCATTTCTAAGAATTAGTTGAGAATAATGAAAATCAGCAACAGCAGCAAAGTTGGAACGTTACAGCCCTACCACTGCACAAACTCTCAAATTGTCACAAACATTACATAATAATCAACTTCTGATAGAGAACTGCTATAACTAATTTAGGCTGAAGCTCCCAATTCTATTCATGTATTCAGGAACAGACACAGAGGTACAGACCTAACAAATGGGGGACTCTGACACAGAGAAAGTTATGTACTCTAGAGGGAAAAATTTGCTTTGCCATGTAGTATCCATATAACGAATTTTAGGAACTTTTTGGAAAAGTATAACCATTTTATCAGGATGTTGTGTTGACACTAACCATTCTCGCCTTTCTTGGTAAGGGTGTCCACTTCAGCTGTTACTGACGAACTGCCACCATTCTTTCCACTGCTCTGTTTCAATTTCTTTGCAAAAAGCCTCGCGATCTGCAGGTGCGTTTTCGCCATGATTTCAGTTCTCTTGAGCTCCATCTCCCCCTTCTTAATCTCAGCTTCAGCCCTCATCCTTTCTGTCTCCCTGTACATCTCCAACCTGGCGTGCTCAATCTTCAAGAACGAGCTAGCCAGCAGCTCGATGCTCTTGGCTATGTCGAAGTCTGTGCTCTTTCTCTTCTTGGTCCGGTCCCAGACATTGTTCACCTCCTCCACGTCCTCGTTGGCCACCTTACTCCTTGGAGAGCTCACGTTGGCATCGCTATCAGCAGGCCTGACCTCCTTCTGCATGCTGTTGTCAACCTTCTCCGCTTTATCCGGGACAGCGCCATTCGTGTCAATGTTCATCAGATCAGAGAATGCACCTGGAACTGCATCCCGCAACTGCGTGGCAAAATCAGCTTCGACCTCGGCCGCCTCTGGTTTCGCCGGAGCTCGCAAGTCTATGCTGTTAATCAGCTCCGGTTGCTGCACCTGGGCAGAGCAGACGGGCGGCCCTTTGAGCAGGCCGTCCATGCGCGCGAAGAACCTCCACGACGGACCGGCAGCGGCGGGCCCCGCGCGCGCCACCGCGGCGGACTCGGCCCGGTACCGCTTCTTCATGGACTCGATCTTGTTCTTGCACTGGTTGGGGGTCTTGGCGCTGTTGCCGCCGCCGCCGCCGGGGGGCTTCCCCGCGGCCGCAGCGTCGTCGGCGCAATGCACGGACACCTCGCGGGCGATGTCGACCCAGTCGCTCCACTTGAGCTTGGCGCGGTTCCGCAGCAGCCACTTGGCCTCGTAGGCCTCGAGCAGGCGCACGATGCCGCTCTCGCTCCACTCGTCGCGCTTCTGCGGCGGCGCAGCCGCCAACGGCGCCGCGTCAGCGTCGGGGAGGCCGTCCATGGGCGCGGGATGCCGGGAAAGGACCCGAATTTCGCAGCTTATGCAGGCCAGCCGGAGCAGCGCTATAGCAGCTTTGCCATGGCTGACGGTCCTGGAGGAGTTTGTGGCATGGGGAGATGAGATCTTAGCTGAAGCTACTGGTGGTGTGGTGCATGAGCCGCTCACTCAACAGCTTTATCATCAGAGACTGAATTTTCCGAAAAAGGAGGTACTCGAAGCTTAAAATTGCAGTGATCGGACAGAAAGATCGCAGTAAAAGGGGCCAACTGGCCAGGTGATGCTGAGACCTGAAAGCCCAGAAAAGATTGGCCAAAAGCAGCAAACTTGGGGAGTTGAAACTCGGTTACACACACACACACACACACCAGAAAGGCCAGGTATTTCCCGGTGTTTACGCGGCAGCAGATGGCGTGTTGGAGCGGAGACCGAGCGGAACGCGGCGAGGAAGAGGAGACCGAGCTGGTGATTAGGGGAGTCGAGAACAGTGGAGGCCTAGCAGAGCAAGGGAGAACTGAGAAGAGGATGATGGCTGGACGGGAGCGGCGGGATCTGCGCTGCCAAATGCACAGGAGGAGGAGGAGGTGGGCGCGGAATTCCGGGGAGAAAGCGGTTGTGTTGTCCCCCGCGCGGGTGAGTAGGAATCGGCGAAGGAAAGGGAGAGAGCACGAGGTGGGGAGCGGGGCAGGCAGCCGCGGAAAGTGGGAGACTGGAACCGAGGGGAGGCTGGGGCTGCTGGCCGGGCGGGCGGGGGGTGGGGGGGGCCGTCCCGTCGTCGTCGTCTTCCTCTTCCTTCCCGCTTCCACCGCCCGCGTGCGCCCGGCGCGCCAGCTGGGGGACCCCGGGGCCCCGCGCGTCAGCCAGGCGGGCCGCGGTGGACCGGGCGCTGCCTGCCCGTTGCGGGGTGGAGTGGAGGCCCGCGTCGGACCGCATTAGGTTAGGCAGGCCGGGCGCCCGCCGGGGCGGGGCGGAGTAAGTGGGGCGTGACGCCAGCGCTGACCGGATCCGTTCCGTCTCCAGGGCGGCCGACGGCCAGCGCGGAGACCGCGGGCCGTAACGGGACGGGCGGGGAATTGGAACGGAAACGCGTCCGCGGCGCGGAGTGGGAGATCACGGGAGAAATTCGTATCAGCGTAGCGGCGGCTTTTGTGGGCGGTGGACAGTACCGCGGGCGCGGGGTGGGGTGGGTGAAAGTCAGTGGTGGGGGCGTGGAGCCCAGCGCATGCGGACGCCGGGCGCGCGCGGCAGGCAGGCAGCAGGCGGGCGCCCGCGGTTCAGCCGCGGTTGGTAGCGACCTCCATGATCCGTCCGTCCACGGCTCCACGCCACGCGCCGCCCCACGCCCCCACCCCACCTCGCTTTCAGTTTCCACTAGCCCGCGGTTGGTGGGCACTGGCTGCCGTGCGTGGCAGCGGCGGGGCACGGCATCTTTTGTTTCTTCCGCTGGCCGGCCGCGCCCTGACCACCTCCGCCTGCCTCGCAACGCAACGAAACTACTACGATGCAAAGGAACAGAAACGCAGCGGCTTCCGCTTCAACCCTTCCATTGCATCATTGCTGCGGCAGTTCACTATTTGGGACGGCAACCAGCTGCCATTGGCTGCCCGCTGGACTGGATGCTGCCGCCACCATCTGCGGTGCTCGTCTGCTCGAACAATCAGCATCGTGCACTCGTGGTCTTACAGTGACAGGCAATATTACAGGTCTGGCTTGCCGACCTGAAAAAAACTAGAAAAGTCTGCATGTTTGTGGTAAATAATACTCCCTCCATTCTAAATTATAGATTATTTTAATTTTTTTTGAGAGACAAAACATCTTAAGTTTAACCAGAGAGAATTATAAAGATTTATCAACTAAATACATTATGAAAATAGGATTAATAAAAAAAATTAATGATATTTATTTGATATCATAAATACTGTTATTTTATTTTATAATTTTGGTCAAATTTTATATGCTTTAACTTTTTAACAAAGTTAAAATAAGTTATAATTTAGGATGAAAGAAGTATAGGATAATATACTCATGTACCTAAATTGGTGCAGGCACGTTTGAGTGGCAGTCGCACCCCCTCACTCGCGGGAGGACAAGAATTGGCGGTCCTGGCCATCCTAACACTAGCGGCACTTCGTTTACCGAAATGGTTGTTCAGACACGGGGCGCGACGATGAGATGCCACCCCCTGCTCGCGTAGGGCCAGGACTCGAACGCGATGAGAAGAAACGTGAATACGTGATGAGGGGGGCCGGCAGAGCATCACTGACCCTGTCGAGCAGTCGAGGTACCTACTCATCACTGACGGAGCTACATTAGGGCCATCCTGGGCGCCGGCCCCCCTTGCTCGGGATAGATTAGCATGCATGCGCACTTGAAAGTTGCCACTACCTCACGCACATCTACGTGCATTCATCTACGCCACGACTTGCATTAGCTATTTTTTTTTATTCTAGCTTCCATTTGATGCCAGGAGTATTGCAACGCACTATTACAGAACTTAATTAGCATTTGTGTTTAGCTCATCTGGCCATTTCAAATGAGTACTGTTGTTTCCGTTGTTTGCATGCAACTACGTTATAATATTTCACTTATTACTATGTTATACTTTAGTACGTCTATTTGGCTCTCTTCTTCTACTTGAGACTTCAAAGACGCAATGACAATTAGCAGGAGTCATCATGCAACACCTTACACTCATCAAGTAACATATAGTAGACTGCATATGCATTGCATACGTTCCGGTTATACTTTGTCTAATAATAGATTTAATTTAGCTTACAAACTCCTCCACTAGAATTGTATGACTGAGTTATATAGAAAATAAGATTATGCCTATAACTAGTGATTAGAGTCACAGTACTAAAATTGGCCCCCCCTTGAATTCTAACCTGGCTCCGCCACTGCTACTCATGGTAGCCGCACAAAACACGGAAGCCTACCATCTTTGTTGTCTGAAACAGCACAGCACGAGCAGGCAAACGCACACCTTGGGTAAAGTCGGGTGCCTCACGAAAGCACTAGTTTTATGCGGTGTCTGACCCTGAGACGAAAGCGTGACATGCTCTGACCTTTGTTCTCACATGTGACTCTGTGACCCGGCGGCCATCTGAGCCGTGCCTAACCGCTGACCGCGACGTAGAAAATGCCACGCGTGCGTGACTGTCAAACTCGAAAACCCTGCGGTACTGGACTTCCGAATTCCTCCTGTCTTCCTTCTGGACATTTTTCGGGATGGCCCAGGCTCGGTCGGCCCACGCCGCAAAATACTACTCCGTAGAGTCCAGAGAGGCAAAACCTCGATCGGGCCCGTGGGCGACATGAAGGGCTGAATGGGCTGTGGCCGCTTCGTCCACGCCCGTGTAAATCCAATGCAGTGCACGACCGTGCGGACGCCGGACGCCGGACGCGTTCCTGCTGTGTGCTGTGACTGTGACGTCCGTGGAACGCACGTCATCTTCCTCCGGCTGGCTTCCGGCCCAACGCTCGCTGTCGACAGCGACAGAGCAACACGGATATTATAGTTGGAAAAAGGATGGAAGATGCTAATCCTAGCTAACGCAATTGGCTGCAACTTTCTCGTTCCTGAGTTTGTTGCCGGCGGTTTGACTTTGATCCGTGTTGGCAACAAGGCATATCTCCTCAATGATCTTCCATTCTTCCCAGAACTTGTAGGTCAACGATGACGACCCCAGTCCAATTAAACATTAACCAAAAAAAAAGGTCCGAAGCAGCGGTATTAAGAATGCGAAAGAGAATCAGGTGTGATATTGTTCAGAATGCAATGCATACGCTACCAGACCTCCTGAAAATCGACCAGCATATCACTGTACCCGATTATCCGGACAAGTGAGCATATAGGCTCAACTGGGCAACTAGGCAGCCTCTCCTCCGTACAGAAATGCAGACAGGATCCTTGCAATCCAAAGCGTCATTAATAACAAAGTTCAAAGAGCAGCTGCACACAATCTACACAGGTGCTCGCAGAATCGCTGGGCTGCACATGGATGGGCACGAACATTCAGCACCGGAAACGAATCAATTTGATACATATTTTATTTTACTGCCTGCACACTGAACCATCATCGAATGAAGATGTCGTTCAGAATACACGTAGCACACTCACACCCGAGGGCTCAGTGAAGTGGTTGGCCTGTTTGGTTGGGTGCCCAACCTCAGATCAAGCTCCATAAAACCACCTTGAAGTTGTTTGGTTTCTGTATGGACCTTTAGCCAAGCCCAACTCAGCCACCGACCACTCCTTGGCCTGGCTCGCTGGAAACGGATGTCGATCTCGTTTTCTCGTGGCCAGGCTTGGCTAGGCGCAGGACTCGGTTGCCGTCACCTCCCGTCCTCCCGATTCTGGTGCTCGAGCCTCCCCGTGGCCGCGGCGAGCCTCCACGTCGTCCCCGTCGACCCTTCCCTTCGAGCGTCTTCGAGCCTTCCCTTCGAGCCATGGTGGATGCGCGCCTGCGTCGGGGGGCCGACGTCTCGAACGGCTCGGGTCACCTTGCCCTCCTGGAGAAAGGCCCTGCTGGGCCTGTTCGCGGCGGTGGTGCACGCCATTGCCGTAGCGAAGCCGACTGGCAAGCGGTACCACGCGTCCAGGCGGTGTCCGCGTACCTGTGGAAGGTGCTCACCGCCGTCGTGGCCGCGTCCCGCGTGCCCGAGGAGTGGTGCTTCACTTGGCGGATGGTGGACGCGCGGCGGACGGTGAAGTCGCCCGAGCTCGACGGATGCGCAACTACTTCGGCGGCCTATGCACTGGGCGGAGGTGCACAAGACCGAGCACGTTATGGAGAAGGTGTTAGTTTTGATCTCCTCACGTTGAGACCCAACGGTCCTCAACGGACCCTGATCTGCTCCTGATCGGGGAGCCCAGCCCAACTCATGGCTGGTGGACCCCTGTCACACTGCACATATAAATAGAGAGAAAGGCCGGGGCGCTCTGTACGAGGTTCACCGCCGCCATCACTCCCTCAAACAAACCCTAACCGATCTTCGAGGGCCGCAGCTAGTGACGGGAAACTCACCGCCGCCGTCACCGCACGGCACCGACGCCCGTTCATTATCGACCGTCGCTGCCCGTGCGCAGCCTCCATCAACACCAAGACGATGGCCGACTCCAACTCCTCCGAGCCCAAGACCGACGGTTGTTTATACTAACCTGTTTTCCTCTTTCTCCTTCTATTCTTTGCCTAGATCTTGTACTAGTTGCAGTTGATTCTTCACTCAGATGTCTAAGTTCTTGTACCCATCTACCCTCACTGTTAGTGATCCTGTGGTTAGCCTTAACATTG
The DNA here is from genome assembly GCA_038087645.1 of Saccharum hybrid cultivar R570. Classification (NCBI taxonomy): domain Eukaryota; kingdom Viridiplantae; phylum Streptophyta; class Magnoliopsida; order Poales; family Poaceae; genus Saccharum; species Saccharum hybrid cultivar. The sequence goes on from JAQSUU010000402.1 coordinate 17,671,537, forward strand.
GTATCAATCGCCACCTAACAGTGGGGACAAGATTGGGGATAACCCGATTAAGAAAACGATCAAACCCTAGACCCCACGCGGTTTAGTGATAAGAACGTGAAACCCTAGATCCCGTGCGGTTTTAGTGATAAGAAGTTGAAAATAGGATAGAGAGGTTGAGAGTATACCTCATCCACCGCCGGCGGTCAAGAATCCATTAGTCTCGCCGTCGTTTTTAGACCTTTTTCCGCGCGGGTACTCCTCGGCACCGCCCGTGAAGCCACTCGACGGCGGCGTGCTCAGCCGTTGGGCGAGCACGCCCGCCGGCGAGGGGGCTCACGGCGGCGCCATCCTTCTCTCCGGCGAAGGGAGCTCACGGCGGCATGCTCTTCGGCTGCTGCGGCTGAGCCTGAGAAAGGGAAAGGGGAAAAGGAAACTAGGGTTCGACGAGGCCGGCTCGGCTTTTATTCTCGCGAAAACGGCGCTCGTCCGTCCGATTCAAGCCGATGGCCGAGATCGACCAACTCAGCTGGACAGGCCGGCGGGGCATGCGGCCCGTTACCGCTTTACCGGCCCAGGCCCACGTTGCGGCCTGGGGCGCGGGAGACAGCGTGTAACGCCTTGATGGGCCGTAGCAGGCCGCGTCAAGCCGTTTTAGATGCCAATTTTTTTTTTGGTTTCAGCCCACATCAGTTAGCAATGTTCTCAGTCCTTTTTCCAGAAATATTTTTTAGCATGAGTATTTTCATGAATTTGAATTTAGTCAAATTTTGATCAAATGTGATAAAAATTTTAGTGACAATATTAGAAATATTTCTGGAATTGAGAATTAGTTCAGATTATTCATGTTTTCCGCTGCTCAGTAAGTCTATTTGTTCCTTAATTAAATTCGAACCAACGAGAGATTTAGTTATGGGGCAAATTTAAGAAATTAGAAAATTTTATAATATTGTTATTTTCTGACCAGCGTTGATTATATCAATATTATAATTGCTTAGTCCATCAATTAATGTGCATTATTTCTTTATTTTGCCCAACGGTGATAGAGATTTAATGCACACAGGATTGTATGTATTAATACTGACCAACGTTATATTAATACATGCAATTTTCAAATCAGTTATTTCCTTTTACTAAGTTTATTCACCATTTTTTTAATATGAATTTTCAGGACTCACCAACTGGGTGCAGATGGTCCCGAAGCTTAACGGGTCCAACTATAAGACATGGCGTGAGCAGTATGAATTAGCCCTTGTCATGACAGACAATGACTTAGCTCTCAATGAACCGTGCCCTCAGGAACCTGAGGAGCCGGTCATTGCACAGAATGAGACTGATGCAGCGTTTGCTACACGCAAGCGTGAGCATGCATCAGTGAGGATGTCCTATGATCTTGCAAAGAAAAAATGGGACAACTCCAATAAGAAATGTCTGACATTGGCTAAAGCAACTATTTCTGAGCCCATCAGAGGATCACTGCCTGAGTGCACCACCATCACTGAATATTTAGAAAAAGTCAAAACTCAGTTTCATGGTACAACTAAGACTCAAGCCAGTGTGCTTATTAGAGAGTTTATAAATAAGAAATACACTGGTGGTGGTGTTAGAGAGCACATACTGAGGATGAACACCTTGGCATCTAAGCTCGCATCAATGAAGATGGTTTTTCCAGATCCATTTGTCGTTCATGTGATCATAGCTTCTTTGCCAAAGGAGTTTGAAGCCTTTGTTGTGCACTACAACATGGCACCTGAGGACTGGAACATTGAGAAGCTCCTTGGGCAAGCCACTCAGGAGAAGGAAAGACTTAAGGAATCACGGGGAGACTCTGCTCTTTTCGTGAAGCATAACAACAATAAGAAGTTTCACCATAAGAATGCCAGACCAAAAGGGAAACCAAAGTGGGATGGCAGCTCTTCCTCCAGCGCTCAGGCACCAAACTCTCAGGGTAAAGCCCCTCAGAACCCTCAGAATCAGAATTCTCAGAACAACAACGGGGCTCAGGACCAGAACAGGCCACAAAACCCACTCCGCAAGAAGCCCTGGCTAGCACCGGATCAGTGCATGTTCTGTGAGAAAACAGGTCACATGCAAAAGGATTGCCTTGGTTTCTTGAAGTACCTCAACAGGAATGGTGAGGATTTAGTTACATTTGTAGATGAATCCTTATATATTAGTTATGCCAAATCTACTTGGTGGATTGACTCAGGTGCAACAATTCATGTTGCCAACTCTTTACAGGGATTCCATACGAGGAGAACCCTGCAAAGAGGCGAAAGAACAATTAAGGTGGCAAATGGAGTACAAGCCGACGTCGAAGCCACTGGCGATCTGACTTTGGCATTATTAGATGGTTTTGTACTTAGGCTTTCTGATGTACTCTATGTTCCTTCTTTGCATCAAAACTTAATAAGTGTTAGTAAATTAGATGATGACGGATTGGCCTGCCATTTTGGAAATGGCAGATGTAAGATACTTTCTAATGATAAGTGTGTTGGTCTTGCCTTCCGACAAGCCAAACTTTATTTGTTATCAGTTTCTGAGAATATTAATGCTATATCTGTTGAGAATGAAAAAGTTCCATCGTCTACGAATGTAAATAGAAAGCGTAAGAATATTCAGATTGACTCTTCGAAACTGTGGCATTGTAGATTAGGCCACATTTCGAGGGGGAGAATTGATAGATTAGTCAAGGCTGAAATTCTTCCGCCATTAGAACTCTCAGAATTAGATCAGTGCATTGATTGTATGAAGGGTAAGTATGTTAAGAAAGTTAAGAAAGATGCCAAACGAAGTGCAGGGAATTTAGAAATAATCCACACAGATATTTGTGGACCATTTCCTGTTAAGAGTGTGGATGGTTATGATTCATTCATAACCTTCACTGATGATTATTCGCGTTTTTGTTATATTTATCCAATAAGAGAAAGATCAGAAGCATTAGACAAGTTTAAGATATTTAAGGCAGAAGTAGAAAATCAGCACAATAAGAAGATCAAAATAGTAAGATCAGACCGTGGTGGGGAATATTATGGGCGACATACCCCGTATGGCCAAGTTCCGGGACCTTTTGCAAAGTTCCTTCAGGAAAATGGCATAGTTGCCCAGTATTCCATGCCAAGAGATTCTCAGCAGAATGGAGTGGCTGAGAGAAGAAACCGTACCTTAATGGATATGGTGAGAAGTATGATTAGCTACTCCACCCTACCGGTAAGTTTGTGGATGGAGGCGTTAAAAACCGCCATTCACATTCTTAATCGTGTTCCAAGTAAGTCGGTGCCTAAAACACCGTACGAGCTATGGACTGGCAGAGTACCCTCACTTAAGTATTTAAGGGTGTGGGGCTGTCCTGCTGAGGCCAAGATATTTAACCCAAATTTAGGAAAATTAGATCCTAAGACACTTAGTTGCCATTTCATTGGCTACCCAGATAGGTCAAAAGGTTACCGCTTTTACTGCCCTGACAGGCATACTAAGTTTGTGGAAACCAGACATGCTGAGTTCTTAGAAGATGATTTGATAAGGGGGAGCAGGGTAGCACAAGAGATTAATTTAGAGGAGAAAATGGTTTATGCCCCTACTCCAATGCTTCAGGAACAATTCTTTGTGCTACCCATAGCTGTTGCACCAACAGTGCTAGACACTACAGTGCCAGCACCGGTTGTTAGTCCTCCGTTGCCGACATCTAATGAAAATCTGGAACCTATCCTTCAGGATCCATTAGAACAGCACGTCGAGCATCAGGAAGAACAACAACAACCCCAAATAGCGCCAAATGATCAGAATCTTAGAAGATCAGAAAGAGTTAGAAGATCAGCTATTTCAGATGATTATGAGGTTTATGAAACCGAAGAATTTCATATGGAGGATGATCCCACTACATATGAACAAGCCATGAGAAGCGAACACTGTGAGAAGTGGTTAGAAGCCATGAGAGATGAAATAAGGTCCATGGATTCCAATAAAGTTTGGGAACTGATGGAAATTCCTAAGGGAGCTAAGAAGGTTGGTTGTAAATGGGTTTATAAAACTAAGTATGACTCCCAAGGAAATGTTGAAAGACGTAAGGCGCGACTCGTGGCAAAAGGCTTTACTCAGAGAGAAGGAATTGATTACAATGAGACTTTTTCTCCGGTCTCATGTAAAGATTCTTTTAGAATAATAATGGCGCTAGTAGCACATTTTGATTTAGAATTACATCAGATGGATGTTAAGACGACATTCCTAAATGGGGATCTTGAGGAAGATGTCTACATGGCACAACCGAAAGGTTTTGTCATGGAAGGAAATGAGAACATGGGGTGCCGCCTAAGAAAGTCTATTTATGGACTTAAACAAGCTTCAAGACAGTGGTATTTGAAGTTTGATAATACAATAAGAAAGTTTGGGTTTAAGGCAAATGTAGAGGACAATTGCGTTTATGTAAAGTTTAAGAATTCTAAGTTCATCTTCTTGGTCCTATATGTGGATGATATTTTGCTAGCAAGCAATGATGTCACTCTACTAATGGAGACTAAGAAGTTCTTGTCCTCGCATTTTGATATGAAAGACCTCGGTGAAGCCTCTTTTGTTCTGGGGATTGAGATTCACCGTGATAGAAATAGAGGGGTATTAGGGTTGTCACAAAAGGCATACATAGAAAAGATTCTTAAGAAATATAGTATGCACAAGTGCAGTCCATCACCTGCACCCATTGTTAAGGGCGATAGGTATGGGGAACATCAGTGTCCCAAGAATCAGTTCGAGCTCGAACAAATGAGATCGGTACCTTATGCTTCAGCTGTCGGAAGCTTACAATATGCTCAAATTTGTACTCGCCCTGACATAGCTTTTGTTACCGGGTTGCTTGGCAGATATCAGAAAAATCCAGGTACAGAACACTGGAAGTTAGTTAAGAAAGTCTTACGTTACCTGCAGGGTACTAAAGGCTTCATGTTAAGTTATAATAAGACTGACTCCCTAGAGATAGTGGGGTTCTCAGATTCAGATTATGCGGGGGATGAAAGAAAATCCACGTCAGGTTACATATTCACCCTCGCAGGTGGAGCCATATCGTGGAAAAGCTCCAAACAGACTCTCGTTACATCATCGACAATGTATGCTGAGTTTGTAGCATGTTATGAGGCCACGGGGCAGGTGAGTTGGCTTAAGAAATTCTTACCCGGATTAAGAGTGGTAGACAGCATTGAGAGACCACTTAAGTTATACTGCGATAATAATCCTGCAGTTGAATATGCTCACAACAATAAGTCAAGTGGTGCTGCCAAACACATTGACATTAAGTATTATGTTGTGAAAGAAAAGGTTCAGGATCATGTCATAAGTCTAGAGCATATTAAGACCGAAAACATGTTAGCGGATCCGCTCACAAAAGGCTTACCACCCAACGTGTTTAGAAAACACCTAGCCGGCATGGGGTTAAGGGAAAGCCTATGATCCTTGAACGCTTAGGGCCCGTTAGTTAGATCTCTGTCTCAATTTAGAGAGGTGTATTATAGCCTTCGAATCCAACAGAAGATTTTTTCTGTGACGATGAGACGTGCTCTAAGAATCTCTTTATAATGAGGGGGAGTTAAGTGTTTAAGTTAAGATTAAGACAAGTCATTAAGATTAAGAAAAGTGATTAGAAGAGATCAAGGGGGAGAATGTTAGTTTTGATCTCCTCACGTTGAGACCCAACGGTCCTCAACGGACCCTGATCTGCTCCTGATCGGGGAGCCCAGCCCAACTCATGGCTGGTGGGCCCCTGTCACACTGCGGATATAAATAGAGAGGGAGGCCGGGGCGCTCTGTACGAGGTTCACCGCCGCCATCACTCCCTCAAACAAACCCTAACCGATCTTCGAGGGCCGCAGCTAGTGACGGGAAACTCACCGCCGCCGTCACCGCACGGCACCGATGCCCGTTCATCATCGACCGTCGCTGCCCGTGCGCAGCCTCCATCAACACCAAGACGATGGCCGACTCCAACTCCTCCGAGCCCAAGACCGACGGTTGTTTATACTAACCCGTTTTCCTCTTTCTCCTTCTATTCTTTGCCTAGATCTTGTACTAGTTGCAGTTGATTCTTCACTCAGATGTCTAAGTTCTTGTACCCATCTACCCTCACTGTTAGTGATCCTGTGGTTAGCCTTAACAGAAGGGCGTCCTCGGGCTAGGCCCGTGCGCGGGGTGCCCAGGACCGCCAGGCACATGATGCCGTCCGGGTCCAGCCGGATGAAGTAGTTCTCCGCGGGGAAGTCCCACACGGCGCCGTCGGCGAACAACAGCGACAGCTCCGGCACCTCCGGTCGCTCCACGGCAGACACGTTGTAGCACGGGTTTAGCACTGGGAAGTCCGGGATCAGAGGGACCTGCTCATGCGATCCATGAAAGCGTGCCGGATCACCTGGTACGCCGGCTCGACGAAGTAGCTCAGCGTCGTGCCGGAGTCGATGATCGTGCCGCTAGACCCGCCTTTGCCCACATCCCACGTGTCCGAGCTGATGTTCAGCAACTCGCCGCCCACCAGCACGCCCTTGAGCTTCACGTATTAGAATGTGTCCGCCAGCGACGACGCGGGCGCGAACGCCGTGTACTTGAGCTGCGGATGCGCCGCCAGCACCAGGGCGTCCTCCCCGAACACCACCTTGCTGGCGACGTCGCTGCCGTGGTCCACCAGGCAGTACGAGAAGGTGTGCCCGTACACGGCGCGGAGCTGAGACGCGAGCGACAGCGGGCCCCGGCCGAGGCCCAGCAGCCCCGCCGCGCCGTGGAAGAGGCCGTGGTTCCGGTGCCCGCACCCGAACACCACGCCGTCCACGCGGCGGGACGCGCCCGGGGCCATGAGGTTGACCGTGAAGGACTCCAGGGCCGGCTAGGTCGCCGGTGGTGTTGGACTGGTCCCCGTACCAGTAGTAGTACGGGCAGGGGTCCTCCCTGGGGCGGCGGCACGCCCTCCGCGAGGAGGCCTCGCCGCAGGTGACGTTGCGGTAGGAGGAGGACGCGGCGGGGTCGAACACCGGGCCACGTTGCTCGAAGCAGTCCAGGCACGGCGCGCACTGCAGCCAGTTGAGGTCACTGCCGGTGTCCATGATCATCCGGAAACGCCGCGGTGGCGTGCCAACATAGACGTCCATCAGGTACTCGCCGGACCCGACCGCCACGCCAGACTCCACCGTCGCCACCATCCGCTCCGACAGCGCCCGCCGCGGAGACGAAGACGCCGGCATCCGGCCCCTGTCGGAGCGCGCCGCTCTCCGGTGCATCGTCTCGATGCGGACGACATCCTTCTCGGCCAAGTCTAAGAACGACTCTTTCCGTGTCCTGCCCCCTCCGCGGCGCGGTTGTTCATGTGCAGCTTCAGCGACGGGGACGGGCTCGCCGGTTGCTTCTGCTCATCCGACACCTCCTCGGCTGCAACCAACTTGCTGCTGTCGCAGCCGGTGATGGCGACGACGGTGTTGAACGGCGGGAACTCGATGCCAAAGAGGGGCGACGACGAGTTGAGCTTCACAATAGCAGCTGAAGCCGCCACGACTAGCGAGACCAGGAGCAAGGACAGCAGCAGCGACCGCACCGCGAGCTGCGCCATAGCTGAGCAGTGGACCAACGGATTAGTCCTTCATGGAACAGCAGGCGACGGGTGGCAGGGGTGGTGGTGAGAGAGGAGGACGGTGAGGAGGTTGGTGGTGGTTGAATTTAGGGGAAATATAATAAAGAAAAGCGGGTCTGGGAGGTGAAGACGACTGCAGGGGTGGTGCACTGGTGCGTGGGCTTTGAACATGGAGAGGAGGTGATGCGGGGTTGGACTCGACGAATTTTGGGGACGGTGGCTGTGGGAAAATGCGGGTTTGTCCAGCGGGAAGATGACCAGAGCTGCCCAACGAACCCCTTTTCCAAGACGTAGTGCTAGCGTGTGTGACGGCGCTTGGCCAGAGTAGACAGGCGGCCCTTTGAGCAGCCCGTCCATGCGGGCAAAGAACGCGCTGTTGCCATCGCCGGGGGCTTCCCCGCGACCCCGGCGTCGTCGGGTGAAAGTCTCGGTGTTGGTAATTAGTGACAATGCCTAAGTTGTATGTAGCATATGAGAATTCGTACATTCAAGGTTGGTGGTAAGATGAACATGATGATCATGATGGTCACACTTGGATTTGGACGCAACCCTACGTGATCAAGGCAAAGGTATATGCTTAAGGGTTGTGTTTTAGTAACCAAGACACCTAGTTGGTGTGGTTACATTATAGGATAGATAGCCGTACTATAAAGAGGGGAATGACGCGGCTATTGAACTCCTAAGTGCCTTTAGGTGTGCATTTCATAATCATATGCATTTGGATAGAACTAATAACGTCTCGAAAAATGATTGTGAAAATGCTAACACACTCGCACATGACGTGATTACTTGGTGGTGTTAGCACATTTGCGGTGGCGTTCAAGTTTGAGCGCTCCCGCCAAGCTTGCGAGGCGGGATTCAAGCGTTTTCGAGGAATTGAAATGCCTATTTTCCTTTACGCCAATGTCGAGATTTGGAGGCGTTTGTCACATATTGTTTCACGAGTTAAAACATGTGCTAAAGTGACACATATACTTGGTCTAGCTCTTATGTGAAAGGGTGAATGAAACCGAGGCGAACGGAGGTAACAGAAGTGACCGGACGCTGGACCGGACGCGTCCGGTCAGAGTTCAGCGTCTGTGCGTGTCTCAGCTTTTTGATCGGACGCGCAGCGCGTCCGGTCACGATCGACCGGACGTGTCTGGTCGTTGAGGAAGCTTACTGGACTCCAACCGGACACTGGTACTGTGGCGTCCGGTTAGTTCTGCAGCGCGTCCGGTCGCTGTTTTGTTGGAGCATGGCTCAGGCTTGACCAGCGCGTCTAGTCCATTACGGGACCAGCGCGTCCGGTCATACTTCGCGCGTCCGGTCCGCGCTACCAGCGCGTCCGGTCGGTGCTTCGCAAGCGTAGGCACTGTGCAATCGGCGCGTCCGGTCAATTTGACCAGCGCGTCCGGTCAGTACGACAGCAGCTGTTTCGAGTGTCTAACGACTATATTTAAAGGGGTACGTCTATAAATACTCGTTGGCCGGCTCAAAGCTCTCTCTTGCACTCTTTGATATACTTGTGAGCACTTTGAGCTAAGCAACTCTCCTCCCACTCATCTCTCTTGCTTCTTTGCATATTCGAAGTGAGATTGAGTGATCCAAGTGCATTTGCATTGTGAGATTGCATATAGTTGGCATTTAGTGGTTGATTTGCTGTGGGACTCTTGTTTCTCTTGGTGGTTGCCGCCACCTAGACGGCTTGGAGCAGCTTGGAGGTGTTGGCAAGAGTTGGTGATTGTTCTTGGCCACCTCCGGTGATTGTGAGGGGTTTGTGCCTACCTCGGCGAAGCGCCAAAGGCAACGTTAGTGGATTGCTCGTGTCATTTGCAACCTTTTACCATTGGGTAGGTTTTTGTGGCGTGTTTTGATAGGCTCGGTGTGAGACCGATTAGCCACCGAACCACGTGGTGAAGAGGGACACAACGGGGACTAGCGTGCCGGCAAGCACGTGAACCTCGGGATAAATCATTGTGTCTTCACTACTTTGATTGTGATTAGTTTATCTCGGTGGATTGGTTATCTTGATTATCATCTCTTGGAACTATTGATTGATTGGCTCAATTCGTCGCCCCTCGGTGAAATATCTCCTATTCTACTCTTGTATTACATTTCAAGTACTTAGTTGTTTTTTCTAGTGCTTAGTACCTTGAGTAGAGTAGCGTTCTAGTTTTCCTCTTGCGGTTTGACTTGTGCGGTTGAGTGAAATTTACTAGAATTGTGAATTGGTTAGGTGGCTTGCAAACACCCCGTAGGCTAAGCAAAACTCGCATCTCACTATTTGTTATATTGATAAACTTGTTTAGCTTGTCTTTGTAGAAATTTTTAAAAAGCTATTCACCCCCTTCTAGCCATCAAGACTTTTCATCGGAGCAATGGACGGACACCTCGCAGGCGATGTCGATCCGGTCGCTCCACTTGAGCTTGGCGCGGTTCCGCAGCACCCACTTCGGTGTTGGGGAGGCCGTCAACAAGCCTAGGCAAAATACCCGATACCTATTACCCATACCCGAATCCAAGGTACCCGATCTCAAATTCGGATAGCGATTTTGATTACCCGAAATTAGTTTGGGTAATTCGGATAATATCCTCCAGTACCCAAACTACCCGAACTACCCAAAGATTTATTTTTGTCTTTCTATTTATCATATGTTGTTAGTTAAACACTTTCACTTCTCACTTTATTAGAATATAATTTTCTCTATTTGAACGAGTGATTGTAATATATTATTCTCTGCAAATTGCTGTTGAAATTCTATACAAATTGCTGCTGAAATTATGTATACTCCCTCCGTCCCAGGATATAAGGCGTAACCACCTCTGGTTCAAAGACCAAGAACATATTTAATTCTCTCTCTCAGTACTAGAACTACTGCATTAATATATGTGAGAGAGCACGCCTTATATCATGGGACATGAATAAAAAGTGGTTACGCCTTATATCCTAGGACGGAGGGAGTAGATCGCTACTGAAATTTAGTGTAGTTTGTTGTTTTCCATAAATTTAGATATATCAGGTAATACCCGAACCCGAACCTGAATTATCGGGTACCCGAATTTATGGGTAGTGTTTTTTCGAAACAAAAATCAGATAGCGGTTTTCATTACCCGAATTTTAAATTACCTGAATTACCCGATAAAAAAATCGGGTAACCTGAACGTCCAGGCTTAGCCGTTAATGGCCCGGAAGCCGGAGAGGACCCTAATTTCGCAGCTTTTAAACAGGCCGCACCGCACGAGGCACGGCACGGCATCTTTCTTTCTTCCCATGGCCGGCCGCGCCCTTGACCGCCTGCCTCGCAACGCAACGAAACTACGCGGCAAAGGAACAGAAACGCAGCGGCCTCGCCCTTCCATTCCATCATTGCTGCGGCAGTTGACTAGTATTTGGGACGGCAACCAGCTGCCATTGGCTGCCCGCTGGATGCTGCCCCTAGCCCGCTACCATCTGCGGTGCTCGAACAATCAGGATCAGGCCTGGCTTTGCCGGCCTACTATGCCTGTGTTTAGCTGTACCTGTAAAGATTTTAGAAGCAAAGTAATATTTTCGTTTGTATTTGATAATTAGTGTTTAATTATGGGCTAATTATGTTCGAAAGATTCGTCTCGTGATTTACAAACAAAGTGTATAATTAGTTATTTTTTTATCTATATTTAATGCTTCATGCATATGTCTAAAGATTTGATGTGACGAAAAATCTCGTAAAACTTTTAAAAGTTTGAAGGAACTAAACAGGGGCCATCCTTAAAAAGGCGCGGAAAAAACAGTAACGGCACTGGTTGTTGAAACATCAGACCTCGGACGCGACGATGCCCACCACCCTTCTAGCAGCTGCCACCGTGCCTGCGCGCATGCTCAGCGCTCAGCTTAGGCCCCATTTAGTTGCAACCCTAAAGTGTTTGAAGCACAGTAATACTTTCGTTTGAATTTGGTAATTAGTGTTTAATTATAAGTTAATTAAGTTCAAATGATTTATCTCGTGATTTACAACCAAACTGTGTAATTAATTATTTTTTTTATCTATATTTAATGTTTCGTACATGCATCAAAAATTCAATGTGATGAAAAATCTTAAACTTAAACATGGCCTTACTCCACAGTACCAGTACTCCATACCACATGTAGGCCCGTAGGATCAGGAGTCAGGACGCGAAATCACTGACCCTTTCGATGTATCTAGGCCTAGGTTAGTTCTGAAAAGTTTTAGCTAAAATGTCACATCGAATGTTTTGTACAATGTTAGAAGGGGTTTTTAATATTAACAAAAAAAACTAATTGCACAACTAGTCTGAAAACAGCGAGACGAATTTATGAAGACTAATTAATCGTCAGTAGCAAAAGTGTTACTGTAGCACTTTAGTGTCAAATCACGAACTAATTAGACTCAAAACGTTCGTCTCGCAATTTTCACACAAACTGTGTAATTAGTTTTTTATTTTGTCTATATTTAGTACTTCATATATGTACTGCAAATTTTACTATAGCACTGTTTGAATTCTGAATTTTGAAACTAAACGAGCCCCTGTTTTTTTTTTTTTTGAGGATGTCGAGGTACCGACTCATGGTAGCCGCAGAAAGCACGGCATGCATCTTGTTGTCTGAGACCGCACGAACAGGCAAACGCAAACCATGGCGCGTCGCGGCGGTGTTATGCAGTGTCTGGCTGTGGACTGTGGTTCGTCATCATGTGAGTTGTGAGACGAAAGCGTGAACCACGACCGTACCTAACGAACTGCTCCCTCCGTTAGGAAAGAATGCAACTATGTAATTCGTGCCGGTCAAACGAATTCAAGTTTAACTAAATTTACAGTAAACAATATTAATGTTTATATCTTTAAATAAATTTATTATAAAAATATATCTTATAATGAATTCAATGATACTTATATTGTATTATTAATATTATTATTTTGTATATAAATTTAGTTAAAGTTCAAACTGTTTGTGTAGCAGAACCTCCTAAATTATATGGCCCACATGCACCTGTCATTGTTCTTAAGACCTCTGACGGCTATGCATGTATACCAGATAACCTAAGAAGATTTGTCGGGTGCCCTCACAGGACCCCGATTCAACTACATTTGACAACTCATACCAGGATCAACAAAGGAGTAACTACAACATTACAACATTTGTACAAACTTTACATCAGAGTGCGGAAGAATAACAACAATGAATTTATAAATCATGATTAAGTTAACTTTTTACAAACTTAACTTGTATTGCGGAAGTCGAGTAGAACTACAGAAGACAACTTAGGTAGAGCACCTAAGTCAGGAGAGGACAACCTGATCATATCGAGCCCACCGACATGACATCGGTTAACAGTACCAGTCAATACCTGCAACAGGGGTTAACAAACCCTGAGTACTCAATTGTACTCCGCAAGACTTACCCGACGAAAAGAAAAGACTCCAAGGATATACTGGCTTAAGGGAAGTAGTGAAGCTAGAAAAGAGAAGTTTTGCAGAAAAGCTTACTACCAGTGTATCCTTGCTTTCAAACTTTTAATTAAGCTTTGACTCCAGTTTTAGTATAGCCTAATTATAGCTAACTTTTGTACCTGTATCTATCTCAATCATAAATATAAACATTACACTTGTTATTCACTTCTTATCAAATCCTTTCTCATTCCTTCAACATATTTCATTTCTTAACTACAATGTTGGTAGACAGTCAAGACTCCTTTCTCATGGAGCAACGACGATTCGAACCGCTTGATCTACCCAGCTGGGGCTTCCTAACCACACGACATATGCAAGTCCTTGACCTGCATATATCAACGCTTACTTGGGTCACCCAAAACCAGAACGTGTCCATCGCCACCCGAGAGCACAGTACTCCTCGAACCCGGCCCGATTCTAGCCCCGAGGGTACATGTTACTCTCGCCATCTCTCCACTCCCAGTGCGAGGTTAGACGTTCTCGTAATGGAATAGCCGAAGTAAGGCTTACCCGCCATTGGGTATGTGACTAGTACTATCCAAAACTCCTTGACTCGGGCGCCAACAACGAACGGTCCTTAACCGACACAGACGGGACCAACCACCAAAGACAATTCCCATGCCCCGTCCGGTCTCAAGTTCATTCTCATATTCATTTCACATGCTCTCATGACCTGTCATTAGGTCAGGAGAAGCAAGTAATAAACCTGTTCTGGTGATCAAAGAAATATTATTCGACTCCTACCGAAGTTTAAGCATTATTAAGCATAAGAGATCGACCTACATATACTTGTGGGATATCATCTGGATATAAATGTAGATCAAGGTAATCATGCAACAACGGTATCAACAAACTCCTACTAACATAATGCACATTACACTAGACTTAAGGTGTAATAAAGCATTTATAAAACAGAAGGGTGGTTATATGTCCGGGGCTTGCCTGCGTTGCAGCGGTGGTTAGTTCTCGTAGAAGTTAAGTTTGACACCAACACCACGGGTGGATCACCTTCTCCGAAGCTTGATCAACACCAACCTCGTCAACACTTGTTCAACACGAACCTTCTCACTCTCGTAAGCACTACACGTAGATAAATGATGCGATGCTTAATATGATGGAATGCATGCCATGATGCGTGATGATGAACAAGGCATAGTATAAAAGGGACATTTAGAAAGGATAAACATTAGTTATCTACTTGAGTACAACTTCCCTTCGGTACAGTTGCAATCCAACAGAATTATTAAACAACTTTAATCACCTTAAGATGTTGTTAAGAAAACTACTTAACTTTAGTTTTACCCAAGAGGTTGCATCTAAGAAACGATCAAGTTTAACAACATACATGTTACTTATTATTATAAGCAAGTTAATCATGTGATCATCATGAAAGCAACACTTATCTTACTACAATAGTTAAGCAAGTCAAAGCTATGATCATATCAATCTAACTTAAGCACTAGAGGTTAAGTTAGACAACCAAGCATTACACAACTTATTATGCTAAGATAATGAAGTATCTCACACTTAACATACAAGTTATGAGTTTATTTGGCATACAAACTTACTGACAAAGCTACATTATAAAAAAGGCATGTACAAGCAGTATGTAACGTCAAGCATATCTTAGCTTAAAGAATCATTTATGATCTTCACATAAGCTAACTTAAACAACCAATTTAAGACTTTCATAGAATCAGGACAACAGCATATACATAACTTCACTCAACCATAACTAAAGATCCAAGCATCAACAAAGGTGATCTTAGACTTTCTGGAAAGCTTAGATAATTAACTACATTTATTTAATTACATCAAAAGCTAATTTCAAAGTTAATCAGGGCAAACACGGCAAAGTTCTAGGTCTGCACAAAATTATAGACAAAAGACTAACAGTAACTTCAGAGGAGCAGATCTGGAGTTTTACCCATCCACAAGACATGTCCCTTAGCTTTCTAGAAAGCTTATCAAGTTGTTAATAACTTTCTTATTATCACCTTAAGACGATCCTATAGCTAACAAGGTCAAACAACACCACAAAGACATCTCTGTCCAGATTTGGACAGAAACTGTTACCTCACTTGCAACAGCTATAAATAGAGTTCTAGATTACCAAAAATAGTGGTTCTTAACATTTTGGAAAGCTCATAAAAAGTACTACAACTTTATAAATATTGCCAAGAGATGATTCACAAGCTAAATAGCCCAAACATTTGCATCTTGTAGATCAGGTCAGAAAGTAAGCAGAATTTAATAGGCATCTTGCAAAATCTATAACTCTCAAAATATTAGACTTAAAATCATGAAATTCTAGGAAATGAAAGATAAGAAAGTTCTAAACAACTCTTGTATTTACCATATCTACAGAAAACACAATTTGCTTCCTCAATTTAACTGTAAATCAATTTAACACTATTTATCCATCACTAAGTAAGAAGAAGCAATAATTCAATCATATCACATCCAATGGTCATGACATTTTTACCACAACACATACATAGCATCAGGAGACTACCCTAAAAATTTCACATCAATTGAAGCATGGAATCTACATATATTAATTATTCTTTGAAAACTCTAATTTCCAAGACAAATAAATAACCATCTATACCCAGCAAAAACTTTCTATTAAAACCTATCATATTATGACTCTACTGCATAGATCTAGTCATGAGGATTCCAAAACATCTTCATTTACTATTTTATGATTTTTCTATGATTTGCTATGAATTTCCAAAGTTTCAGCCGAAATAAGAAAAGAAAAAGAAAAACTGCACTGTGCGCACTATTCATATGAGTCACGAGATTTACATTGGGAACCCTGGAAAACTTTCAATTGTCGCGCGAGGTCCCTGGCCGCGAAATCAGAGCAGGGGAGCTCGGGAAAGCGTCGATTCCGGCCACTGTGATGCTTGTCGACGACGATAGAGTGGCGAGGGAGTATCTCCATGGTCGGACGCACTCGTTGGCGGTCATGGCTTGGCCCGAGATGGCCCGTGGCGACTCGGCCACGTGAGCCGGTGGCTCTGTACATGGCGGCAGCTGCTGCTGCAGTGGTGGTTGCCGGCGGCAAGGGAGCGGGAAAAGGGAAGGGATTGGGGCGCCTGCTGTGGTGGGGAAACGGAGAAGGAGCAGCACCGGCAGGGAAAGGAGAAAGAGCGCCGCTGCTGCTCTGCTGCTCCTGCTCGGCCTTGGCCCCTGCTGTCCAACAGAGAGGAAGAGACAGGGAACGATGAAGGAAGAGAGTGAAATGGAGAGGAGAAGACAAGGTTCTCCACTTCAAAAGAGTATGACACATGGAGAGGAGGTGGCAAGATGAAGAATATTCAAGAAGAGCCAAGAGGTGGCATGGATATGCCTGGAAGCGGTGAGAAGGCCAGCGACGTCGACGGTGAGCAGGCAAGCAGGCTGCTCGCGCGGTACTGTAGCAGCTAAAACCACCTCATTTATTCTTTTTCTGTTTTCTTCAAATTACTCCTAAATTTGTTTAGCAACTTCAAAATCTCCAAAAACGAAAGTTGTTCAACTTCTCGAGATCTTCAACTTTGCTTTTTGGACCAAACTCAGATTTTGAATAGTTTTTGAAATTTGAAATTAAATTCAAATGGGAGCACTTTTAGGATTTCAGAAAATTCAAAATTACTTTAAATTTTTAAATAAAACTTGAAAATCTATAAAAATAGAAAATGTGAAACTTTTGAAGATCTACAACCTTCATAATTGGGTCATCATCCAATTATGCCTACTTTTTGAAATTGAGTTGAAATTCAAATTTGAGATTTGAATCTTTTCAATTTTATTCAAAATTTTACATTGAAACTTTGAAAACCTAGAAAACCAAAGTTGTACATCTAGATAAGACCTACAACTTTGCTATTCAAAATATTTTCAAATTCTGCTTCCATTTTGAAATTTGCATTTGGGGATGAAAAGGGGTCAAATTCGGAATTTGCTTCTTTTCAAAATTGCTCCACATTTTACACTAAAACTTTGGAAACTCAAAATACCAAAGTTGTAGCCCTTGAAAAGTTCTACAAACTTGGTTTTAAACTTTTTCCCAAATTTTGCTTAGATTTTGAATTATTTCAAAAGGGGTAAAACAGGGTTCTGGATTTTAGGGTTTTTAAATTCATTTGATTATTCTTTTTAACTAAAACATGATTAATTATTTAACACTAATAAAATATTATTTCATGTGATAAGAAACATGGCATTATTAACATATTAATCATACTAGTAAAAACAATATATCAAATTACTATTGAAACATGTATATGAAACATGAAACATTCTAAAACTATACTTGAAACATTTCCTTGCAACATAAACAAGGTATTTGAAACATGTGCAACATATCAACCTTACATGGGAAACATTGCTCAAGCAACACATGTAACTCATGCAACATATGCCACATAACTAAAATAATTTGTGCAACATGAATGCATTTATGGCATGTCATTTGATGTTTATGCTTGATGATGCTTCATAATCAAGTTTTAATTGTTTCTTAACATCTGGGATGTTACAGTTTGATTTTTCGAAAAACGAGAATTACATTCTTATGAACGGAGGGAGTACAAGAGACTCTTTATATTTTTTCTAAGTGCTAAGAATCTCTAAATGGTTATCTAAATATAGCTATTTTCCATTTTGAATTTTTCGTTAACAAAAAATAGAAGACGATAATAGCTCTTTAGACTGCACACGAGATATAGAAGAAATTACTGAAGAGTAAAAAGATATAGAAATCGATTTTTATGCAAATGATTCGCCAAATAATGATTTAGAAAATGTGTTTAAAAAGGTTTTTTTTGAGATGTTCTAACTGCTGGGTGCTGGCGGCCACCGCGAGGTAGAAAATGCCATGCGTGACTGTCAAACTCGAAACCCTGTGGCGCCCGGATGCCACCCCACCACCACCGAGCCACGGTTGCCCCCCTCCACGCCGGCAGGCCGCACGCCGCAGTCCTAGCCTGCGACGCGTGCGTGCAGTCACGGCATGTGCCTGCGTGAACTGAAACTCGTGCCCCGACCCCCGAGCACCATGGTTGGTTGCCCGTGGTATTGAAAAAACCAGACGAATTTTCCACTGATCAACTTTCGAATTCCTCCTCAGTCCTCACAGCGGAAGGATGGATGCTGGGATGGGCGACACGGATCTGAACACTTTTCGGGATGGGCCAGACTCGGTCGGGCCATATTTCCTGGCGGCCATTCAGTGGACCGGCGGAACACTCCTCTCAGATGTCAGAGTGGACTCTCACGGCGCCGCTTCGTAGTTATAACGCCGCTCCTTCTAAGGTTGTTGTCCTTTATATAATATCGAATCTCACTGTTTGTTTGCTAGGACGGTCCGGCTTACGGCCGTAAGACCTCCGGTGGCGCTTGTCATAAGCGCGTCGTTTGTATGTTCATAATCTTCTTCTTAATACAATGATACGCAATTTTTTTACGTATTTGAGAAAAAAAAGCCTCGAGAATGGCTATGGACCGTGGGCGACAAGTGTTTCTCCAAGGCGCCCACTGGGCTGAGTGGCCGTGGCCGCTTCGTCCAGGCCGTGTAATTTAAACGGCTGAGCAATGAGCTCACACGACGGTGTGCCGGTGCAGATGCCGGAGTGCCGGACGCGTTCCTGGTGTGATGACCACCGAACGGACGTCTCGTCTTCGAGTCTGTTTAGCTGGCTTATAATTCGTCTTTTTTAGCTTATTTTTTTAGCAGGAACAATATTTTTCTCTCACAACAAATCAGTCAGCAACGTTTTTCAGCCGGCTTATCAGCCCAGCCGAACGGGACCGATTCGTCTGCCTGGTTCTAGGTCGTTGTTGTCCCGATTCCCGAAGGTATAGTCACCAGTCCCCTAAAAATTGAAAAAACATTGATATTAACTAAAATTTAACACATGTACCGTCATGTCTGCTTGGCTGATAAGTCATGACCGAAATTACTGTTTACTGATTTATTGTGAGAGAAAAACACTGCTAAATGACTGGCTGATTAGGCTGATAAGCCTAAACGAACAGAGCCGTACACCATTTATGACACAAGTCTATGGTTCCGTTTGGCTGTGCTGATAAGCCGGTTGAAAAACACTATTAACTGATTTGTTGTGAAAGAAGAACACTGTTCCAACTAAAAAATAAGCTGAAAAAAGACGGATTATAAGCCGGATGAACGGGGCTTATACACCCACCAAAATAAAGAATAGCCTCGCCACCGTGTGCCGCCCAACGCTCTCTGCCGACAGCTACAGAGCAACACGAGTCGACGGCCTCTTGCCGACTGCCCGCCGTCCTGTACGCCTGTACCATGGACCTGGTTCGCTCACGCGATTTGCGGCAAACTTTTCGTTCTCGAGTTTGTTGGAAAGACAAACCCGGCGGTTTGATCCGTGTTAGCAACGAGGCATATCTCCACAACGATCTCCCCTCAACTTACAGGTCACCGATGACGCCAGTCCAATTAAACAGTACTAAAAAAAAGGGTCCGAGGCAGCGGTATCAAGAATGCAAAAGAGAATCAGATGTGATATGGTTCAGAAATCAGAATGCATGCACTACCAAACCTCCTGAATCAACCAGCATATCATCACTGTACCAGATTATCCGGACAAGTGAGCATATAGCACGACTGGGCAGGTTAGGGTCAAGGCCGAATCCTCTTCCTCTGCTCCGTACAGCCATGTCGACAGAAAAAGGATACTTGCAATCCGAAGTGTCATTAAACAAAGCTTCCAGAGCAGATGCAGACAATCTACACAGGTGCTTGCGATCTAGCAGAATCGCTGGGCTGCACATGGGCACGAACATTCAGCACCGGAAACGAATCAAATTGATACATATTTTACTGCCTGCACACTGAGCCATCACCGACATGAAGATGTCGTTCAGAATCCACGTAGCACATTGTCACGTGGGGTCTCCCCTATACCCGTAGAAGGCGCGCCAGGGATGTCAGACGCGCTGCAGAGCGCGCGGCAGCCAGGCCCACGCCGGCCCTTGAGGAGGAAGGCCGGGAAATTATTGGCTAGAATAAGGAAATAGATTAGTTGAGATCCTAAATTAGAGGAGGTTTGTTTCCTTTTCAGTTGCAACCGCAGGCTATTAAGCCTTGTAACCGGATCTGTTAAAGGAATCAAGCAAGAACACAATTATCTTCTTCCTCCTCTCTATTGATCTCAAGCCTTCGGAAGAGGGGTAAAACCTCACCGGAGAAGACGGACCGAGGCTACGACCTTCGTAGCCGAGGGCCTCCTACCCTAGATACTCAGGCCCTTGACACACACTCACACCAGAGGGCTCAGTCACGTGGTTACTATAGTATCAGCTGCCAGATGTGATCTGTCCAGAAGGGGCACAAGTTATATTGCAAACATGTGTTTGTATATATTGCATTTCATAGAATGGCTATTCACCTGTTTTTGAGGTATAAGCGCATCTGTAAATAAATAAACATGAATATGAAGGTAAGTTTGCCCTCTGCCGTCCCATATGTTCTTTCAGCATATACTTGCTTATCGTCTTATAGGCATAGACCATTTGTGATTAGAAAATCTGTGCACATGCTATACAAAGCTCACTATACATACAGGCAGAGTAACCTCAAATTTGAATGCCCGTCAAGATAAAATGTTGGTTACAGCTGTGGACAAAAACTGTGCAGCACAGGAAAAAAACATGCAACACAAAGGGTGGCATTGTTACAGATTAGTAGGTTGATAAAGCATGAACAAATGGCTCAAGAGGCAGAATAGACATCTCAACCCAATAAATGAAAAAAATAACATGATAAACCATTACTTCCTCCATTCCAAATTATAAGACGTTTTGAGTTTCCTAGATACATTGATTTTGCTATGCATTTAGATATACCCTATGTCTAGATACATAGTTAAAGTAATGTATCTAGAAAAGCCAAAACATCTTTGAATTTGGAGCGGAGGGAGTACATCAGTAGACAAATAGGGAAGATTGCAATATATAAACAAGGTACCACCAATCATAAATCACAATTGCTCTCAGAAATACAGGTACATCTTATTCTCTTGTAGTATCACAGTTACAGATTGAATAACTGGACCAAATAAAGAGTAAAGAGGTCACAAGTTGGGTAAGAAAGATATAGCACTGGACCAGAACACTTGGTTACACATTGCCGGTTATACCATGTCAGACAATCCACGTGAAAATATTGATTCGACTCAACTGTGCAGCGTAAAGATTGAGCCCTGACACAACCAGATGCGCCTAAGCAAGGGTATAGTATTCCCTCTCATGCCGGTCAGAGTCGAGAGCAACAAGGACATAGATTGCGTAGATCATTCCAGGGACATAGCCAAGGATTGTGAGCAGCAGGCAGATGCAGAACTCTATCTGTTAAGAAACAAGAAAGCTTACCGTCAGTATGTTACAGGGATAGCAAATGTCAATAGAGTTACCAGGACAAAATAGACAATTGTATGTAGGCATCACTGCTCCATTCCACTGAGTTTCATGATTCAGATTAGTGAAATTAGTTGTGTGATTTATTCACTCTTCCATGAGCAAAAAACTGTGGCAGCGAAATGATTGCTGTTGACTTGTCCTAGAACAGAGTATCGTTGTTACATCAATGTAATAGGCTTGTGAGGGCTAATGAAATATCAAACATGAATTTATGCTCTAGTCCTCGATACAGATTTTTGCAGGAAACCAAACCAGAAGCCAAGCCAACACAAATGGGCAACACAGGAATGAAGCAAAACAACTACACTTTATGCACGGATCTACGAGTACAGGCACAAGATTTCAGAGGCAGCTAATCGTTTGACGCTCCTATACTTTGGAATTCAGATCAAGCAGCGTCCGAATAGCTTGGAATCGAACAATTCGCCTACCGAAACCTAGCCCGAAGCTAGGCAGACAAACTCGCGGGGCAAACAGGTTCTGAAATCAACTAGCTAGAAATCGACGAGCAGGCCCCGGCCAAGAGGCGTGCGCACAGCGAATCGAATCATGGGTTGACAGCGGGTGAGGGGAAGGGGGGCTTACCCTGCAGCAGCCGAATCGGAGGAAGACGCCGAGCGGCGGGAGGATGATGGCGAGGAGGATCTCGAGGAACGTGCAGCAGCGGTCGTCCGCCATCGCGATCTCAGAGCTGATCGGATCGGGATCGGGGTGAATGGTGGTGGAGCGTGGAGCCCAGAAAGGCGGAGATCTCTCCCTCGTCCCTCCTGTGGATTTCGTCTCCGTTTACTTTGCCGGTAAGGCTCGGGCACGGAGGCGGATCTGCGGGTGGGGTCTCGTGCGCGGCGCGGAAGTCTCCCGTGCGGCGGCACGTGTCTGTCGCTATGCCGCCGGTGGTGCGGGTGCGGGGCTGTGGACATGGGCCACCGCAGGTGGGCTCTGGGCCGTCACGGACCGCGATAGTAGAGTGGACACAATCCGGCGGTTTTTTCCTTCCGTCCGTCCTTAATCTAACTCGTTTTTCGTGGACATTAACAAAAGCAATGCCAGAGCATTTTGATATTATATTTTCTCGTGAATGAATAAAGAGAAGGAGTAGTACTTCCCCGTAAGGATACAGTATTTCAGTTCTGTTCTAAGTTAAACTGTGTTGATCAAGTTTATAAAAAATAATTTTACTACAAAATAATTTAAGTGTACCATAAAAATCATTCCATAGTGTACACATTTGATGCCATAACTGTTGTAAAATCGATCAAAACCTAAAATAATTTAGTTTGGCATAAATATTAAGTGACATTTTTTTGTGATGGGAGGCAGTATAGTTTTTTTTTTGTGGAAATGAAGAGAAGTAGTAGCATTACTGAATTTTTTTATGAGTAAATTACATCTGAAGTACAATAACTATAATAGTGGGTGCAAATTACCCCAACATCTAATATTATGTTTAATCCGATGCAAGAAGTTGTCATTTTGGTTCAAAGACCCCAGCTCCCGTGCGTATGCTACAGAGGGGCTCGTGTTGCAGCATCGGCTCACCCGTCCACAGAACGTGGCTCATGTTGCAGCGTGTGCAGAGCCACGTACTTCCATTCAGCTTGGCTCATATCAAGTCATGTGGTCAAGCCGTCGGGTTTCTCTTCAGAATGGCCATAATATAAGCCCCATAAACTATTCGGAATGGCCATAATAAGCCCCATAAATTTGAATGGTCGACATACATGAAGATGTTCAGTACTCTCATTTATCATTACAATGATATCAGCATCACACTCAAAGTTCTCAGTCCATCAACCATTGTCTTTTCTGGCTCACACCAATAAACTCTTGCAATTGCAGCATTCCTGCATTTCAGAATCTCCAAAATTTCTTAGACATACAAGAGGGACCATGTATCACTGTTTCAAAAATCAAACCAATCTATCTTGTTGTCCATATATGTCCTTTTGTTGCCAAGTCCACAAAAAAATCCTGCATGATGTATCTCAACACTGAAGTGATCATCATGATCACTTGCAATTAGTAATATACTCTGCATCAGTCCACACTACAGTGCGCATGAACGAAAAATCTAAATTACCACCTAGCATAGATGTATTCCATGGTAAATTCGTATTGACCTATATGCCGTGAGAGCAAGTTCATCATGAGTCTGCTACTTGTACTCCAAACAAACATAGTTCATACGAACAATATGGAAGGCAAACAACAATGATTCTCCTTTTTTTGTATATCTTTGATTGAATTTGTATCAAAGGACGTGGTTTAGAATGCCAATAACATATGAGAACTGACTGTAATGAGGTGGAGCAGCGCCGGGTTCTCGGCGACAAGGCTCCATTGCTCGCCGCCATCGGCGTTGATTCGCCGCAGTGCTGCCTCGTTTTGGCGACAACGTGCTCTATTTCGTGTTGATCTTGACGTCGGTTCCGTTGTGCCGTCAAGCGAGCTGTGTACAGCGTCGTGCTCCTCGTTCTGAGGAGATCAGGGGCTTCTCCGTTACGTCGTGCTATGTAAAGTCGGGCCATGAGTCCAAGCGAGCCGACCAGTCATGATGCCGAGCTAGCCGACTCGTGTTGACGTTTAACTACTAAACCGGGCCGACCTTCCTAAAGGCAATTTGAGCGTACATGCACCAAAGATGCAAGCTGATCAGCATCCACAGATGATCCCTACGTACGGGTGGTGGTATTTGGTTCGTACATGCACCAAGATGACAAGTTCCTGTGCTAGATTAAGCAAATTCAAAGATGCAGGGGCAATTTGCACCCACCTATATAGTTCTTGTATTCCTCATGTAATTTACTCTTTTTTTATTAAAAAAAGGAGAGGAAACAGAATCACTAAACCCTTGCACAGCGATAACGGGAAAGGCAATCGCCATCTTTGAAAAAGGCAGCGCATGCACGAGCACCAGCACGAGTTCTGTGCCTAGTAGTTTCTAAAAAAAAGTTCTGCGCCTAGTGTACCGTGTACCTGATCTCGTACTGATACTTCCTCTGTCCTTTACCCCCTTGCATTGCATGCACAGTATTTTAAACAGCAACTTGTGCACATGACGCACGCTGGGAAAAAATGTTCCGCACTCTTCGTACTCTATAGCCCTCCTCTAAAGAAATATTCCGTCATGATCATTGAGATTCTCTTCTCTATACTATTTTTTTCCGCATCCATCCATTTTTTATATCTCATTTTCTATATCAATTGTCCTATATTTTTTTCAACCATCTCCAACAATCATCTCCTCTCTCCTCACTATTTTTTTTATCTATTTTCTTCTCTCTTTCCATGCGGCGTGCCCTGCTGCTCCCTCCCTGCTTTAGCGGACGTCGGCTCGTACGCCAGGAATAGCGGAAGGGAAGACGTACGCTATTTTACCGGGTGGCACAGGCTAGTCCGCTGCATGTCTTTTTCCTCCGAATCGCTACTGTAGAACGAGATAGACGGCGCCGCTGCAGTCAGCCTTACAGCCTCCGCCGCGTAGCCTTTTTCCCGGACGAGATCCTGCCGAGAGTCCGTCGTACAGCACGGCCGGGACCAGCCTACCTATCTAAGTGCACGCGCAATGAAGGCAGACATCCGTGTTAGCCTCGGTCTAAGGTGCTGTTTAGTTCAGGTGAAAAGTTAAATTTTTTTTTAAAATTTTTTATCACATCAAATCTTTACACACATACATAAAGTATTAAATGTAGATAAAAATATCTAATTATATAATTTGTCTGTAATTTAGAAGACGAATCTTTTAAGCCTACTTAGGTCATGGTAGGATAATAATTACTAAATATAAACGAAAATGCTATAATACTTTTCAGTCAAATTCTTTGCCATCTAAACAAGGCCTAAAGTAACCTCCACGTATGCCGAGAAAAAAAATCAATAGCCTATTCAGCCGCTTATTTTTAGCCAACCAGCAGTATTTTTCTCTCGCAATAAATTAGTCAACGGTACTTTCAGCCGCTTATTTTCAGTTAAACGGACAGGTTGCAAGACCACCACCTGTCCGTACTGGTTCTTCTCACTATCTTGCAGTAAAAAAGGACGTGCATGTCAGATTATTGCTTTTTAGCTTTTCTTTCCTCTCTCATCTCGCTACTAGTACTTTTTTATCCCAGTGCATTCTTGACAGTACTCCCTCAGTCCAACAAAATATGTAATTATAAGATACGTGCTAGTCAAATTGACTCAAATTTATAATAAATAATATTAACATTTATATTTCTAAATAAATTTATTATAAAAATATATTCTATAACTAATCTAATAATACTTATTTTGTATCATAAATATTAGTATTTTTTATATAAATTTAGCTAAAATTCAAACTGTTTCACTTCTCGAAAAGCGATAATTACATGTTTTATTGATGGAGGGAGTAGTTTCTCTGCAGCCTACAAGACCACCTTTTGATACCACTGACATGGAATCTTAAGCCATGTTTAGTTTCCAAAGTTTGCCATCAAATTTCACTGTGCAAAAAGAAGATTTTCATCATATCAAAATATCGGCATATGTATGGAGTATTGAAATAAAAAACTAATTACACAGTTTGTTGTACTTTGCGAGACGAACGTTTTGAGCCTAATTAGTCAATGTTTGGATAATTTCTACCAAATACAAATAAAATGGTACAGTGCACTATAGTGTCAAAATGCCAACTTTGAATGTTAAAATTGGGCATCTAAACAAGGCCTTAGCGGAGCGGCTAGCCAGCAATGACAGGTGGCGTCGCGTGGATACCTTGGTGTGTTTAGATCATTGAAAAGTGCACTATGCAAAATAAGATTTCCCGTCACATCAAATTTGTGATATATGTATGGAGTAATAAATGTGGATAAAATCAAAAACTAATTGCACAGTTTGGTTGTACTTTGTGAGACGAACGTTTTGAACCTAATTAGTCAATGATTGAACAATTATTACCAAATAAAAACGAAATGCTACAGTGTATTTTGACATTCCAAATTTTAAATCTAAACACAGCTTTTTTTAGCTGAGCACGGCAATCGGCACTCGGTGGCAGGCAACAGCGTCGTGTCGGTCCTGAGTTGCGTGATGGCACAACACAGGGACAGGGACGGAGGTGCAACTGCGACTGTGAGACTTTCCGCAGTGGGTACTCTAAAACGATACTCTAAAGCTTTAGAGTATGAATATAGAGTAAAAATTGCTGCACTGGGTACTCTAAAACGATACTCTATCCTTTCTCTCACTCTATATTTAGAGTAGTACAGTACTTACTCTATACTCTATAGTGGCGGGCCCCACTAGCTAAACAAAGTGAAAAAATGCTATAACTCACAAACCAAAAATCCAAATTAAATTTTGATTGCACCATTAAATTCGTCTCAATAAATCCTTCAAAACTAGATCACACATGGATATATTTAGATAAAGTGATAAGTGGGTCCCACAGTGGATAGATTGGATAGAGGATGATATAGAGGATGGATGGGTGCGGGAGAATTAAGTATAGAGGAGAGAATCTTGCTGACTAGGACGTATAGAGGATGAATATAGAGGTCCATGAGTGCGGATAGTCTGAGTGGCGCACACATGCCAATGATCTGAGCTCAGCAGAGCGCCGCGTCAAAATTTGGAGCGGGACGGAGGTGCCGACGGCACGAGTGCTGTCAAAGATTCTTTCTTTTGCACTCACTTGTATGGCTATGGCGGCCAAGTCGGAGTTAGAGAAGGATACTGGGCCTGTTTAGTTGGTGAAAGATAAATTCTTGAGCGTCATATTGGAGGTTTTATGAAATGTTAAAAGGGTTTTTGATATTAATTAAAAAACTAATTATACGGTGTATAACTCGTCTAGAAACCGCGAGACGAATTTATTAAGTCTAATGAAGCCATCATTAGCACATTGTGTTACTGTAGCACTTAAGGATAATCATGAACTAATTAGACTTAAAAGATTCGTCTCGTGGTTTCTAACCAAACTGTGCAATTAGTTTTTTTCGTCTATATTTGTACTCCATATATGTGTCCAAACATTCGATGTGATGGCTCAACCAAAAATTTTTAGCAACTAAACCAGACCAAACTCAGATTACTACTGTATAATCACAGCGAGCGGTAGTCGAGCACCACCACCCCCAAAGACGTCGATGGAATCTGAATCCCAGCTATCCCATGGAGATTTTGTTGATAGAGTTTGATGCGACGAGTACACCAACTAACTTTATTTGGTCGTTCAACACGAGTACACCAACTAGTATAATAACACGTACTGTTGGAGATTAGCTGACGTGCTCCCATCCTTAACAGTGCTGTACACCTTTGCAGCGCCGATCTTTAAAGCGAGTTAAGTACACCGGATGTCGGCTTTGTTGCCGTCATCAGCGCCACTGACAGGTGTTGATCGCGCTGTCTGTCCACCAACTGCGTACGGAGTACGACGCCTAGCCCACTCCGCTCTCCCTCTCCGTCTCCGGAAAAGAAAGGGCCTGCTGGCTGCTGCAGATGGAATTATGACACCTGTGGGCGGCTGTGGCCTCAGGAACAGGCGTCGCCATCGAGGCCACGTTTAGATTCGAAAGTTTTGTCCCAAATTTCACTACGACCTTGTCTAAAATTCACCTCCAAATTATACTATGGAAAAAGAAGATTCCCCATCACATCAAAATGTCGGCACATGCATGGAGTACTAAATGTAGATAAAATTAAAAACTAATTGCACAGTTTTATTGTACTTTGCGAGACGAACATTTTGAGTCTAATTAATCAAGATTTGGACAATTATTACCAAAAAATACAAAATGCTACAGTGTTCGGGAGTGGCACTGTGCAAACTTTGTCACCCCCGATTCAGGCATCTAAACGAGGCCTACGTAAAAAAGAAGATTCCTATCACATTAAAATATCGGCACATACATATAATACTAAATGTAGATGAAATTAAAAACTAATTGCAAAGTTTTATTGTACTTTGCGAAACGAACACTTTAAACCTAATTAATCAATATTTAGATAATTATTATTAAATAAAAACAAAATTGCTACAGTGCTACACAGTACAGTCCAGTGATTCGAAATGCTCCGAATCGGGCATCTAAACAAAGGCCCGAAAGGGACTCGTTCGGTCACTGCCGTTGATCCCCGTCTCGCTGCGCAGTGCAGTGCAGTGGAGCAGAGGGCCTTGCCAGATGCCAATGCCGCCTGGAGGGAAGAAAATTCTCTGCCATGGCATTCGGCATGTGGTGGTCGGAGCTCCGGCCACCTGTGGGCGGCGAAAAGTCTGACGGCGACGGTGTACAGGTCTTCTGCACTAACCGGTTTATCTTGCGGCCCAAATTTCCGCGACCTCACGGCGGTCCAGATTTGCAAGATACGCAGCGGTACGCACACCAGGAGTGCGGACTCCCGATCACGATCGCAAAGTACCACCACAGATCCGAGGGCACGAGATCTTTTTCCACGTGGTTTCAATGGTTTCCTACTGAACGTCTGACGCCATGATCACTGCAATCGTAGCGATTGTCCTTCTGACTCGTCGTAGCCTTTCGCGATGTCAATTGATGCTTGGAACACACGACGAATTCGTCAGAAATTTCATGGGATACAATCCACAGAGTATAGCACTAACTCTGTTATTGCTTCTTTTTATCTGGACATTTGATTGGGGGAAATGATCAAACACACCGATGTGAAGAAATCCACCTTTTAGGTGTTGCCTAAGAGCAAGTATAAACGATTTTATGTAGCATCGTGTAATCTTCAATCGACTTGTTAGTGTATAATGAACTGTAACTCATAATTCTTTGATTTATGAATTGCATAAAAGCAATGTTATGAGTTGTATAGCAAAAACAACTCATACAAATGATGGCACAAAATCTATTTTATAGCTCTGAATTTTAGCTTATGAGACGGCTATTTTGAATAACAATCCCTCTCGCACTTTTATCTCTCTCATCCACGTCATTAAAAAAATCTATGTAGCTTTATATGAGGTAACCTAAGATATTGCTCATGTGCGCGTAGCAATGTACTTGCTAATTCTGTTTTGCTCCGGCTTCTACCATCCACGAACTGTTTCTTTCGTGTACCAATTTATCTAGCTCATGCTTTTGGTCTTAACATTTATGTGCAATCACTAGTTAATCCAACAGGTGCTTAAGTAGTAAGTTCTTAGGGTTCTCAAGTAACCTCTAAACGATATATTTTTTCAACCATGAGCGCCTTGTTGTCAAGGGTTATGTCACCTAAACGATTGACGTTTCGTAGTGTCAGCTAATAAATTTGTCTCTATTTTGTTTGGTTCGATGGCATAGCACTCGAGCACTTGGGGATCATTCTGGTTCAGGCGACCGCCTCCGTCCAGCTTTGTGTGAAAATTTTTGTTCCTGAGCTCAAATGCTCAAAGTTCGTGGTAAAATGCTTAAAGTTTGTGGTAGGTGTTACAAATGAGGAGTGTGAAAGTGTACGGTGTCTCGTTGCGCAAGAGAGAATCCCGTCTCCCCGTACAAAGCCGTGGGAGATCGGTGTCGGTGTTCGGACCCGGGAGGGCTATAGACCGACGAGTGAATTTATGCTGCGTGCTCCATAATCCGGATGGTGATGCAAAGAGAATACACGGGGGTTATCCTGGTTCGGGCAAAGAAGGCCCTACGTCCAGCGGGAGGGAAGAGTATTGTATTTCCTTGCACCGAAGTACTTGTGTAGGGGTTACAAGCTGTGAGAGAGGAAGCCGGTCCCAAGTCTCAAGAAAAGAGTAAAATGGAGTGTTGCTTGAGATGTTGATCTCTAAGGTGGAGAAAATGTCTGTCTTCGTCGTCTCCTCCTCCTCTTGTTCTTGTTGTCTCGTTGTTGTCGTTGTTGTCCCTCTCTCTGGAGAGCCCTCTGCCCTCCCTTTTATAGGGTCGAGTGGAGGCCGAGGGGTCCCTAAAACCCTAAGGCGGTGCCTTAGAGGTGAAGGCGCGGTGGGCGCGGTGGAGGTTGCTGTAGCAACGTGCATTTGTGAATGTCAGCCATCCCTGGGGTGTCGTAGTGACATTGGTGACGAAACGGTGAAAGACCCTGGGTCCTGTGGTCAACGTACGGGCGTTGTTCCTCTGTTGACCGACAGCGCTCGAGGCCGGGTCGGGACACAACTGAGGGGGTCGACGTGGAACGGATAATGTCAGATCCCAGAAAACCCGGGACATGACAGCCGTCGTATTGTGCCTCGAGGGGGCATTAGGGTAGTACAGTGCTCTACATGGTGCATATAGTGGCAGCCTTTCTATCGCCCATCCCGGGATGGGCAATGAAAAGCATGATTAGACGCGGGTACTGCTCCCACGCCGGTGGGGCTGTAGGCATGTAGGTGGAAGTGGTTGCATTAAATGTCTTGTCAATGAGTAGGTGGGTGAGGGGAGGTCGACCGGATCGACCCTGGGTCATGCGAGTCGGAGATTTTCCGGGGTCGAGGCTTCCCGTCGAGCTGGCCTTGTGCAAGTCGGATCGCAGTCGAGGGTGCCTGGCGTGACCACGCGGATGCGGACCGAGCTTGGCGTATCTGTGTGGGTGGATCCTTGATTCGATTTTTAGGGGGTTTCAGGGCGCGGATTCCTCAGGGGTTTGCTCCTTTTAATCGTTGGTTTTGGGTACCTCTAATTCAGGTACCCGACAATTGGGTTAAAGAAAGAAAGAGGGGGCTCTACATATCATCAAGTCTTGGTAGGGCCCTGGTTGCCAGCGTCGTCATCGATTACATCCCTATAGTGTATTTGTAGTGTCTTGTAATTGGGCGGAGAGCATGCAGCGATTGTGTCCACATGCCTAGCAACCGTCATCGGGTCATGGGGGTAGTGTCCTCATAGTGGCATGTAACACATGCCTATTTCACTTGTGCGATACATGGGCACAAATGTTCCGGGCGTGCTGTGCCTTGCTCATGATGTGTATGGACCCCATGTTCGCGTTTGTGCATGTTGCGGCCGAAGGGTAGTTTTCTACAATGGGTTTTGACCCTTCTGATCGAAGGAAACTTAGCTAAGTTCATGTGGGTTCTCCTTGTGTGGTCCCTAGAGGAGCCACTAAGTGGCGAGGGCCTTGTCCCCTGATTTAGGTGTCCCCAACTTGCGGCCATTGCGGTCGGGTGTCCACTTAGGCGGTTCACAGCCGGATGCCAGTCAAGTTCATCCTGGCTGGTAGGTGGACCTAATTACCCAAGTTCCATTGCTTTGATCTATCTGGAAACCAAACACGTCCGAGTCCTTAGTCGTGCTGAGTGATGGGTTGAGGGACTCGTTACGACTATGGTCGTCATATCGAGGTAACGAGGGCACTCGTGGTACATGTAATCATCAATAACACATCGAATTTTGAAATAAAATAGAAAATATAAACACCGCTCGAATGGATAAAGTTCCACTAGAAAGCCTAACTAGTTGAGCAACAACACATTACATTACAATTGTGCGGTGGCACGAGGGCTAGAAAACCGAGGCAGTTGCAAGGAGTTCGCAGTGAAATTTGAAACAATGCAAATGAAAATGGATGGTACTAGTCGCTCGCCGAAGGAAACATACGCATTGCGCGGAGCATAGTCGATGATAGCGAGAGCACTAGCAGAATCCGAAAACTGATGAACAAGAACAATCAAGTGTCACACCTCAAAATTTTCAATTTTGGATTGTACATGAAAAACACTAAATAAAACAAATGGTTTAAATATTTGTTTAAGACTTGACAAGACTAATTTAAGTTTTAGTAAATTTAGTATAGAAAATTGTGGTATTTCAAACTTTTCTAAATTAATTTAGTGGTCTCTTACCTGATGTAATGTTTGCTTATTGCATGACTATGTGTTGTGATTGTAAAAATTTTTAAAGCGTGTTTAGTATGTCTTTTATTAGTTATCCGTCTTGTCTCTGTCTTTTTCTACAATCAAATTTGCGCTTTCTCGGTCCTAATTTTTTCATTCTGAGTTTCCCAAAAATCCTTTTCTTCCACTCGAAATCACTCATTTCATTTCATCATCCATCAGGGTATCTCTGAAATATTCTCGGAAATTATTCGGGCTTTATCGGGAACCTTTTCCTATTTTTTGGGAGAATAATCTATTTTTTAG
This sequence comes from Saccharum hybrid cultivar R570, assembly GCA_038087645.1. NCBI lineage: Eukaryota > Viridiplantae > Streptophyta > Magnoliopsida > Poales > Poaceae > Saccharum > Saccharum hybrid cultivar. Next base: position 17,704,047 of record JAQSUU010000402.1, read on the forward strand.
ATGCTCCAAATTATATTATCATGAACTCCAAATACTTTATTTGGGTTTCTCATGTTCCATAATGTCTCTAGAAAATTCCCTCAAAATTTCGGAGCTTTCGGAGTATTTTTCGCGGCTTAAATAATAATTCTGAACTTTTCTAGAATTATTTTATCCACGAAATTAATTAATTCCGAAAATAATAAATATCTCATTTTCCACCAAAGCCTGTGTGCAATAATTCTAAATGCTCATTCATTTATTTACTAATGGGCTTTAATAATTAATTAGGCCTATTAGTAACGATGGAGGGTGCAACGTTAATTAGCACCATATCGCTAGTTGACATGGAGGTGGAGAGTTTTCCTCCCTATATATACGTACCTACCCCATGGGCAAAGCACACCAAAACTACCGTGGAGGAGCCCCTAGTTTGGGAAATCTCTCGTGTAGTAAATTAGAATTTTCTCCCTTCTTATCGTGTAGCCGCCGCCGTAGCCGTGTACGCCGTCTGAAGCCCCACCGGCGTTCGCGACCCACTGCCGTGGCGACCACCATTTGAAGCTTCTTTGATCTCGCCGAGCAGAACCGTCGTCGCCGCCTTCGATCTTTTGCCGAGCTCCGCTGTGTGAAAACCATTCGTCCGCCATCTCCATCGTTCTGTATGCATCCTTTGCTGATTTTCTTGCAAGCATCTACTCGAATTGTCATCCAGGAGCTTCATCAACACGGCAACTGCTAGTACTCAATGCCGACCATGCACCCTGCCCTGTGGATGCAGCTAGCCGGCCGAGTAGGAGCAGCGTGTCGTGAGGAGCTGCAGGGCACCGCAGTTGGTTCTCGCCGACGATCGAAGTCGACGTTGCAGTGTGCGTTCACTGTTGCCCTACGCTGTCCTTGCTCATCCTCTGATCCAATTGAAGGCGGAGGTAAGTCCGTGGTTGCCCGTGCTTGTTCTCCGTCCAAGTCCTGTTACATGTAGCATTACTGTCTTCTCCAAATCGATCACCTAGCTAGCACTCCACTATGCAACTGTGATGTTTCATGTTAGATGCAAAGTCGTGATCACCCGTTTATCCAACGAGCAGCGGCCAAGCACACGCTCAGTTTGAGTTGCTAGCTAGATGATGTCATCATGATGTCATACATGCATTATGGTCGTTTTCCTTTAGAAAAACAAATCCCGAAATACAATAAAAATACGTATATATATAATCTTGTTTAGGCCATATCATTTACGTTTTAACTCTGTTTCGATCCATTCAACTTGCGTTAGTTTCGTGTCGACGCGCTCTACATAGTAGTAACATTGTTTTTTTTGTGTCACATGTTTTTGAATATGTAGTTGAATATTTAATTAATTAATATATGCACATAATTTTATTGTTAAAAACAACATAGAGCTATAATTTCGTTATAGATACGATGATGTATGTTACGTATTAGTAACGATGTTTATCATGTCACATTATGTGTTTATGAATTTAATCATATTAGTTTGGTTAACGTTTATTTAATTCCTTTCTAAATAAAAAAAACAATTTAGGTTTACACTTTGGTCTTTTTGTAGTCCAATATTAACTTGATTAATATTAACTTAAATGTTTCTGATTCATATGAAGATGGTTTAGATGCAATTTGGTTAGTATTTATTTAATGCATTTCTAATTAAAGGCAACCTAACATAGTAACTCGTTCTTGTTACTTTGCGGTCGCGCTGATTAAGACTACGTGTTGCAGTGATGTTTAGCATGTCTCGCAACTGTGAAAATTATAAGTTTAAGTATTAAATTGATTAATGTTTATGCAACTGAGCATCTAGTTAAAAGTGATTCGTGGTTTTATCTCTGGTATTTTATGAATAAATAAGTATTAACTTTAATGTGTGTTTATCAATTGTAACTTACTTAGTTAAATAGAAAACATATAGTTAATTATATGAATGCTATTTAATGTCTTTTAGACTTAAAAGTAACTTAGGTTTAAACATTAGGTATCTCATAACTCAATGTTAATGTGATTAATATCGACATGAATGCCTTTTCATTTAGGACTTGCTTAGTTCAACCATAAATCATAAATGTTTACATTTAGTTTTTGTCACATGTTCTACCTTTCTAAAGTATAAATGTATAAATGACTTAAACACTATAAAATATATATATATTGTGTGGAAATATTTATAAAATATATAAACTATGGTTAGTTTCGACTCGGTGTTGAGTCCAAATATGATTTGTCTAATCTGAACTAATTATTTTTCCATGATCTTGTTAGCTAAAATAAATCAAGTATGTAGTGGTTCCTTTTATAATATAAATATTTCGATAGTCTTTTTCTTTTTAACGATAGTTTCGTTATCGACGTTTCTTGTGTTCTCGTGACCGTAGCCGATAGCTCTCTTTTAGTACGCTGTTTTCTCTTGTGTGGTGTATTGTTCTTAAGTTGTCCCTATTTATTTCTTTATATGCATGTTAGTGTGCTGGGTTGCTATGATCTACGAGTAGAAGAAAGACTATCCGTGAGCGTCGAAGATCAGAAGGTGAAAACCAGAAGATGAGTGCCAGAAGTTGCAAATGAAAGATTAAGTTGAGGCTTTTCAGAGCAAGTTGCTTTGGGCATAAAGCAAGTTCTAAGACAAGTATAACATGGAACCATTTTTGTTGTCCTATTCACTGAAATTATCATACATATGCATGTGTCCTCCTTAACAACCATAGAGATTATAACTTAGCTATTGATATCTTGTTTCCTTGTCACCTATGGGACTTTGCATTGGGTAGCTTTTGCTAGCGCTAAACATAAACTATGATCTTGTAATATGATTAATGGAATATGCAATAACACTAAAAGATGACTTTTTGATTACTGTTTAAAGAGGGCTAGAGCATGGGACTATTTTTGGTGCTCTAGTTTCTCTCCATAAGGACTCATCTGTAAGCGAACATCCGGGACTTACAGTACAACTGTGAGGGCTATATGGCTCTGGCTTTAGTCAAGTATGATGACCTTTTCTAGCTTGTTAGTGGTAACCTTCATGGCGTAAGAATGGCTTGACGAATCGGGTATAGTGCGGCCTCTATCCTTATGTGTATAGGCTGCGCGTCATTGTGCCATTCGGAAGGGGGGCTCTACATCTGTTTGCTGAGTGAATCCAATGGCCCTAACTTGTTAGACGAACCTTTGAAAGACTTCATAGTGAACCCTGCCGACCTTCCTTGGTAGTGGGTCAAGAGGCTAATCACCTCGGGCGAAAGGGTAAATCACGACTCACAGTGAAAGTGTACAACCTCTGCAGAGTGTAAAACTGGTATATCAGCCGTGCTCACGGTCACGAGTGGCCTTGGACCCTTACGGAATAGATGATCACTAATGACTATAAATGTGTTTTTGCTGTTCATTATTGTTGACGGTTCTTAAGTATCAATTATAACCATCAAATAAATAAAGAAAAGGACCTATATGCAAGCAACACCTAGAATTAGGGTTTGATCTAACAGAATTCCACGAGTTTTGCTGTTTATCTATTTCTGCAGGGGGTTATCAGGAAATACGGAAGAAAGGCCCACATGTCGGATTAATGACGGGATATTAACCGAACACGTAATTATCTTACATCTAGAAGATTCCAGAAGCCACGGGAACGAACGGGAGCCGTAACGGGCCAGGACACAGGGCGCCCGCCCTATGCCCTAGGGCGCCCGCCCTGCCCCCGGGACCAATCAGGTCGAGTCTCGCGGATTATGCTCCACCGCCTTTGAGGATCAAGGAAAACCGTAGGATGAAGGTCGGTTTGATCCGACGGTCCAGATTCATCCAAAAGGGCTATATAAGCAAGGCCCCTGACCCCTGGTGCAGAAGACCCCAATTCATTATTCAGTTGCATATCTCTAGTTAGGGTTTAGAGAGAGAGGTTCCCTCTAGGGTTCCCACCTCTTAGGGCTTAGCATCCAATGTGAAAGTAGAATTAGTTCTACTAGATTGAGAGAGATAGAGTGGAGGTGTAGATCGGAGGAAGCCGGCCTGTCGGTGTCTACTCCGAGGTTGTACCTGCGGGAGCAAGTTCTTCTAACCCGAGGCTTGTTCTCAGGATTCTTCAGTATTTCGACTTCTAAATTCTAGTAAGTTCTTTGTTTTATTGTTCTTTGGTTTATGAGTTTACTTTGATCTCTTCGCGTAGAGTTTAGAGTAATCATCTCTAGCGTAAACGTGGTGTTTAAGCTAGGATACTCATAGATATCCCCTCGTCTAGCCGAACCGTGGTAGTAGCGAGGAACGTGACAATTCCGAGTTACCTTTGTATTCCATATCCCGTTAGCAGGATCGATAGGGTTTATAGGTGCGGGTTGAACATCCTTTGTGGTGTCTAGATTCCGTAAACCTCCCCAATAGAACATTAGATCATCCTTACCAAGGTTAGAAGAAGAGTGCGGTTGTAGTCTTCTCTATACATCACTCACATCGAATCATAGTGGTTGTAGCCTAAAGGTTAGTAGTAATAGATTTGGTTAGTCAGATGCACTCTTTCTCCTAAAGGTAAAAATATAAATACGATACCCAGGATAACATCTCGGGTGAAGTGCTCACCGATATCCGTGCGCTTGCGGATCCTATTTCCTAATTGTGTTACCAAATATCAACAAGCATTTCTGGCGTCGTTGCCGGGGAGAAAGACGGTTTGCTGAGATAACCTTGAGTCTTACTACTAGCTTGTATTCATACTTTTTATTTTCTTATATTTTTCATTCTTTCTTTTTTTTTTACCAAAAATGGAAAACCAAGGTTCTATATCTATCTTTGATGCCGCAACACCTTCAGCAACTGACCTTTTACCATGGGAGTCATCACAGCCTATCCAAACATCCCAGTATAAGTTAAGTTCAAGGTTGATTGCGATGATTCAAAATTTATCTTTTTCGGGAAAGGAAGACGAAAACCCTTACCTTCATATTAGAGATTTTGAGCAGATATGCGATTGTCTTCGCATTGATGGCATCTCTGATAAGACTTTACGTTGGAAGCTTTTTCCTTTTTCTTTAAGAGGAGAAGCTAGACGATGGTATAGTCAGAAGGTAAGTCAACAGCAAGGTGAATGGAGAGTTTTAAGAGCCAACTTTTGTCTAGATTTTTATTCCCTTGACCGTACTGGTGACCTTAGACTCGAAGTCCTATCTTTTAAACAAAAAGATAATGAAACTTTGGGGAAATCCTGGAAACGTTTTTCTGATCTTTTAGAATCTGGTCCAAAACTTTTGCTTGAAGACACTGTTCTTTTATTTCACTTTTTTCGAGGTCTTCAGAAAGATAATAAACAAATGCTGCATACTATGCCTAGAGGTTCTTTCTTTCGTATCCCTACTGATGAAGCTAAGGGGATCTTGAATAGAATCCTAGAAGCTGAGATGGATAATGCCCTCCATGATAAAACCTACGAAGCCGAAGTAGACACTCTGCCAAATTTTTCATCTACTTTAGCTATCCCAGGTTCTGAGCCACAAAAGGAAGAAATTCTACCATCTGATTTCATGCTAGACATAGAATCCGATCTCTTTGCCGATTTTGGAAACATTTCAAACTACCATTCTATAGACCGACCCCAAAACGGCCAATTTAGCATTTGTTTACCAAGTGAACGTCAATTGAGAGAGCTTATCTCGGTTATGAGTAGCGAATGGTTAGAGGAGTCAGAGCTTTCCTCTGAAGTAATCCGAGTGGACACACCCTCTATAACTATACGCTGTGCTTATAATTCTGATCAATTTAACGCTCTCTATAATCCTGTTGTGGGGATCAATATTATGTCCGAAGCTTTTGCACTTAATTTATTTAGGAAACTTGTTTTAACCCCCACAACAAAGGTCATAAAGGAATCTTCGGGACGATTAGTCCCCAGTCTTGGAATTATTAATGTCCTACCCTTTATGGTAGAAGGCTCTATGGTTCATTTGAACTTTTATATCTTTGATATATGGGGTTTCGACCTACTGATTGGACAACCTTTTAGAAGACTCCTTTATAAAGGTCAAACTGGAAAGCTCCACATTTCCTTGGGAAAGGATTTTAAACTTCCAATTACAATAACTCACTCCTTGAATAATAAGACCGAGCCATATCTTTTGCCTGATCCTATGGAGGAGGTAAAGGCTGCATCTCTAGAACTTTTAGATGATCCAGACTTAGAAGAGGAAGCCCCCTTCTTCACTGAAGAAGAGGCCGAACCTTCTGAACCTGAACCCTTAGATGAGTTTGCAGAAACACCTAGACCCCCCATAGAACTCAAAACTTTACCACCCGGTCTTACCTATGCTTTCCTAAACAATAATCCAGAGTTTCCTGTGATCGTTAGTAATAAACTCACTCAGGAGCAAACTCTGCGATTAATGACCATTCTTGAAAAACACCACTCTATTTTCGGCTACTCACTTCAAGATCTCACAGGAATCAGTCCTATGATTTGTACCATCGTATTCCGACAGATCCTTCTGTTACACCCTCTCGAGAGCCTCAACGTAGACTTAACAACGCGATGAGAGAGGTAGTTAAAAAAGAAGTTATAAAGTTGCTGCATGCAGGGATTATATATCCTGTGCCGCATAGTAAGTGGGTAAGCCCTGTTCAAGTTGTACCTAAAAAGGGAGGCATGACTGTTGTTACTAATGATAAGAATGAGCTAATTCTGCAACGCACCGTTACTGGGTGGCGGATGTGCATAGACTATAGAAAACTTAATAAAGCCACGAAAAAGGATCATTTTCCTTTGCCTTTTATAGATGAGATGCTTGAGCGGTTAGCAAAACACTCGTTTTTCTGTTTTCTAGATGGATATTCAGGGTATCACCAGATCCCTATCCATCCTGATGATCAAAGCAAAACCACTTTTACATGCCCATATGGAACGTATGCTTATCGTAGAATGTCTTTTGGGTTATGTAATGCACCAGCTTCTTTTCAAAGATGTATGATGTCTATATTTTCTGATATGATTGAAGAGATTATGGAAGTTTTCATGGATGATTTCTCAGTTTATGGAAAAACTTTTGATAGTTGTCTTGAGAACTTAGATAAGGTTTTGCAAAGATGTGAAGAAAAGCACTTAATCCTTAATTGGGAAAAATGTCATTTTATGGTTAGAGAAGGAATAGTGCTAGGACATATAGTGTCTGAAAGAGGTATTGAGGTAGATAGAGCTAAAATTGAAGTAATTGAACAACTACCTCCACCTGTGAATATAAAAGGAATTCGAAGTTTTCTTGGCCATGCTGGTTTTTATCGCAGATTTATAAAAGACTTTTCATTTATTGCGAGACCACTTACTCTTTTGCTAGCCAAGGATGCTCCTTTCGAATTTGATGATGCATGTCTAAATTCTTTCAATTTATTAAAGCAAGCACTCATCTCTGCACCAATCATTCAACCCCCTGATTGGTCGTTGCCTTTTGAAATTATGTGTGATGCTAGTGATTATGCTGTGGGGGCAGTTTTGGGACAAACTAAAGATAAAAAGCATCATGCAATTGCTTATGCAAGTAAAACTTTGACAGGAGCTCAACTTAATTATGCAACCACTGAAAAAGAGCTTCTGGCTGTTGTTTTTGCCATTGATAAATTTAGATCTTATTTAGTTGGAGCTAAGATAATTGTTTACACTGATCATGCTGCACTAAAATATTTGCTCACTAAGAAAGATGCTAAACCTCGCTTAATCAGATGGATTTTATTACTCCAAGAATTTGACTTAGAAATAAAAGATAAAAAGGGAGTAGAAAATTCTGTTGCTGATCACTTGTCTAGAATGTACTTTAAGAATTCACAGGAACCCCCCATTAATGACTCACTCCGGGACGACATGCTTTACGGGATTAACAGATCTGACCCCTGGTATGCAGATATTGTTAATTTTATAGTTTCAGGTTATGTACCACCCGGAGCAAACAAGAAGAAGCTTATTCAGGAAAGTCGTTCACATATATGGGATGAGCCATATCTCTTCCGAGTATGCGCTGATGGCCTACTTAGAAGATGTGTGACCACTGAGGAAGGATTGAAGATCATCGACAAATGTCACTCATCACCATACGGAGGACACTATGGAGCATTCCGTACACATTCAAAGATCTGGCAATGTGGATTCTACTGGCCTACGATGTACGATGACACGAAGCAATATATCAGAAGATGCGGGCCATGTCAAAGGCACGGAAACATAAATACAAGGGATGCCATGCCACTCACCAACAACCTTCAGATTGAACTCTTTGATGTCTGGGGAATAGACTACATGGGTCCATTTCCCCCATCTAAGAAGTGTGAGTTCATCTTGGTGGCGGTTGATTACGTCTCCAAGTGGGTAGAGGCACTACCTTGCAAACATGCCAACAATATCAGTTCGAAGAGGATGTTTGAGGAAATCATATTTCCAAGATTTGGAGTCCCCAGGATAGTGATAAGTGATGGAGGATCACACTTCATTGACAAGCGCTTCGAGCACTATCTATCAAGACATGGAATCCGTCACAACGTCGCTACTCCCTATCATCCTCAGACAAGTGGCCAAGCAGAGACTTCTAACAAGCAAATCAAGAACATTCTTCAGAAGACGGTGAACGAGATGGGAATGGCATGGAAGGACAAGTTACCCGATGCACTCTGGGCTTACCGGACAGCATACAAGACCCCAATTGGAATGTCTCCATACCAATTGGTATACGGAAAGACCTGTCACCTACCTGTTAAACTTGAGTTCAAGGTACACTGGGCTATAAAAAGATGGAATATGGACCTAGATATCGCCGGAAAACATAGAAGAATGCAATTATCGGAGTTAGAAGAATGGCGGGAGAAAGCATATCACAATTCAAAGATCTACAAAGAAAGAGTCAAGAGATGGCATGACAAGAGGATCAAGAAGGAGTTCTCACCCGGAGATAAGGTATTACTTTTTAATTCCAGGGTGAAGCTTTTCGGGCATGGAAAGCTCCGGAGCAAATGGGAAGGACCATTCAAGGTGAAAGGATCAAGATGCCCAAGAGGGGGGGGTGAATTGGGCTTTTCTAAAAATTAAATGCAAGAATTAAATCCTACAAGCCGGAATTCACCCCTAGTGCCTACTTGTGTTCCTAGAGAGTCTACCGTTAAAAAGTTTTGCACCCTAGTTTCCAATCCTAGTCTAGCATGGCAATTCTAGGAATGTAAAACAAGCAATGAAAGTAAATACGAGAAAGTAATTGCTTGAATATAAAGGGGCAAGGAACACGGCGATGTTTTTCCGAGGTATCGGAGAGTCGCCACTCCCCACTAGTCCTCGTTGGAGCACCCGCGCAAGGGTATCGCTCCCCCTTGATCCGCGCAAGGATCAAGTGCTCTCTACGGGTTGATTCTTCGACACTCCGTCGCGGCGAATCACCCAAAACCGCTCACAACTTGAGTTGGGTCATCCACAAGCTCCGCCGGATGATCACCAAACTCCCAATCACCACCAAGCCGTCTAGGTGATGGCGATCACCAAGAGTAACAAGCTAGAACTCTCACTTGACCACAACGAGCCCAAATGAGGAGGTGGATGCACACTTGCTACTCTCGAATCACTAGTGAGGAAACTCAAACTTTGATTCTCAAATCTCTATCCTCACTAGAGCTCTTGCACTCCCTTGCACTCTAAAGGGTTTTCTCAGATGTTTGAATGAGCAAGAGACCTCTAAAAGAGGTGGAGGGGTTGTATTTATACACCCCTCAGAGAAAACGAACCGTTACTTTCTGACACGGGGTCACCGGACGCGCCGGTGCAACGCACCGGACGCGCCGGTCGCCCGTAACGGTCAAAACGCGATTTTGAAATCGAACCACCGGACGCGCCGGTCAGTCAGCACCGGACGCGTCCGACGTGCAAGGGTGCTTACTGGACTCACACCGGACGCGAGACCGCGTCCGATGCCTGAAGACCGGACGCGTCCGGTCCTCTCTGGACCTTACTGGACTCGCACCGGACTCGCCGACCAAGTCCAGGTCGCGTCCGACGGGCGATCTTCCTGGATGACACGTGTCGGTCGCTGACCACTGCGTCCGGTCCTCGCGAGGACCGCGTCCGGTGGTCAAGGCCGAAACCTAGTCGCGGTAACGTACACACCGGACGCGTCCGGTGTTCCCGAAGACCGCGTCCGGTGCCTAGAAAACAGCCCGAAACACGTCGCAACTTCAACCAAGTTGCTTCTAACTGAACCTTGAGCTAATCTAGGGTTGCCTAGCGCCAAGTTTAACAAGTGTGCACCACACCTAAACATAGGACTCGCCTAGGTCAAGCTACCCATTCATGCCCCCCTTTATAGTACGGCCAAAAGAGAAAAACGAAGATCCTAACGACTATTCCGAATGTGTCTCAACACTTCGTCATCCGGAACTAACCGTCCTTAATCTTGACGTCACTCTTTTGAAAACCGAAACGATTTCCATCAAGGGACACGAAGCCACAGTGCTCAAAGCAGTTATCACCTCCATGACCTAACTTACCAATGTTTCTGCAAAACACACGTTAGTCATGGTAATAAAGTGTTGTCATTAATTACCGAAACCAAACCTTGGGGCCTAGATGCTTTCAATCTCCCCCTTTTTGGTGATTGATGACAACACTAAGTTTCAATGGATTAGAGTGAAGGTTTTCGAGCATGCTTGGTTCACATAAGCAAAAGACAATAAGCATAAAAGGTTAGGAATTGCTTATGTGCTCCAAGCCAAAAGAGTGTACTTCATAAGATAAGACAAAAAGGCGTTAGTACACATAAAGATATAGCTCATAAGAAATCGGAGTAAGGCACGGAAGCACAACCTTAGAGCTATAGCTAAAACGGTGACATATATTAATCACTGAGACGGATAACACATTAAGACTCAAAGTTTACGACTCAACGACAATGTCATACGAATGCAGTGCTGAAAATAAACATGATATGCATGAATGTAGCACACGAAAAACGAAAACCCACTAACAAACTCCCCCTGAAACTACTCTCTCTCCCCCTTTGGCATCAAGCGCCAAAAAGCTAAACTAATCTGACGGGGGGACAGACGGAGTCGTGTCGGGTGCCGAGGTGCGCGGAGTGATCACGAAGTGAAGCGAATCCTCGGAGTCTGAGCTATCTGGCTGACCCTCTGAAGAAGCACGTGGCTGGGAAGCGGTCTGGGTCTGAGCAGGAACAGGCACTGACTGTGAAGCAACAAGTGGATCTGTCTGAGTAACCTGAGCCTGAAGTGCGCCAGTAGCTGGGGGATCTGTCGAGGCAACTGAAGAAGGGAGGGTCTCTGTAGTCCCGGTCCCTGTCACTGGTGGAACGACTGCCTCGGAAGCTGACAACCCTGACGAAGTGTGAAACGTAGTCGTGTGCGAGGGTGTCGGCTGACCAGTCAACTCGCTGTAGGTGGCACTGTAATCACCAAGAGGTGTGCCTGTCAGAAGGTGAGGGCGAGGCTGGTCTGACGGTGTAAACCCCGTATGTATAGGTGTGAAGCTCGGGGACTGAAAAGACTGGGGAACCTGCTGCTGTGGAGATGTAAACTGAAAGCTCGGCAGTCCCTGACTCGATGGACCGCTGGAATGCAAAGCCGGAGCCATGATTGATGCAGGCGGAGGTACCCCAACTGTGATGAGATGCCGCAGAAGATCCATGTACTGCTGCTGACTCTGTCGCTGCATCTCAACCTGCTGCCTCTGGATCTCTAGCTGCTGTCGCTGAAACTCGTCCTGGCGAGCCTGAATCTGTGCTAGTGCTGCAGCTGTATCCTGTGCCTGGCGCTGTATCTGCTGCTGCTGCTGCTCCTGAGCCTAGGTCAACCTCTCAAGGATAGCCACCATGGCTGGGTCTGAGCGGGAGGCTGAGCCAGATCCACCGGCCTCGTGGTCGTGAGACCGTGGGGACCGGTACCTGGGGATGGGCTGATAGTCCTCATCTGTGCTGTCTGAAGTGACATCCTCAGGTATCTCAGCAGTCTGAGTCTCAAGGTCTGCGAGCTCTGCCTCGGCAAGCTCGTCAACTCTAGCGTCCTGCTCAGCTGCTGTCTTAGGAACATCAGGGCGCTCACGCTGTCCTGGTGCTGGAGCCTGCTCTCTAGTGATAGAAGCCCAAAGCTGTCGAATGTCATAATCAGGGAATGTTGTAGTAGTGTTGGCAATCTATGCCCTGATCTCTGGTGGCATCTGGATAGCAGATCGGATGATGAAACAGATCCAGTGGACATAGGGAAGCTGACGGTTACCCTTGAAGCCCTCAGCAATGGTGTCCTCCATCTCACTCAGGATAAGATCCCAGATATCAAACTGTCGCTGTGTCATGAGGTGGTGAACAACCCAAAGCTGCATCCTCGTCAGTCCCTCTCTGTAACCAAGTCGAGGCAGTAGAGTGCGTCTGAGTATAGCATCCAAGACTCTGGCAAGAGGCGTCAGGCTGGCAGGTGTACGACGTGACCCTTCGCCAAAAGGCTCGCGAAAGCAGGGTCGAACCAGGTCGGTGGGTGGCACTGAACCGCCGTGAGGGCGTCTGGGAGGTGGAGTCTGACCATAGCACAACTGATGGATCCTCGTGTCAGAAGCAGGTAGTCTGAGGATCTCTCGGGCTCTGGAGCTGTAGAGTCTGTGATCGCGGCCTCTGAATGCGAAGTGAATAAACTCATGAGCAGGATCAATCCACAGAGAAGCATAGAACTCCCTGACCCATGTGCCGCAGTAAGCACCTGTCCGTCCAAGTAGATCTGATAAGCCAGGCAGATAGGACAGGTGAGGACGGAGCTGCTCTCCCACAACATCAACCAATGCCTCTAGTCGACATACCCTCTGAGGTCTGAAAGCAATGCCACTGTCAACTAGGGCCCTGTAGAAGTCCTCCTGAAGTGGGGTATAGAAACCCTCTGAAGCTCTGGCATCTCTGATAGGTGGAAACCATCGGCTGACCTCCACAAACCTCAAGCTCTTCACCTGACGTGAAGAAGCACCCCTCAGGTCTAAGTGCACGACCGGGGGTGACCCTCTAACTCTGGGAGGAGGTCGTGCACCACGACGCTGGCCCTCTGGCCTAGGTGTCACCTGTGAACGAGCACGCGTGGAGCGGCGACGTGGTGGAGACTGAGCTGCCTGCTCCTCTGTATCCTCAGTGGCCTGTGGAGCCTCAGTGGTCTGGGTAGCCTCAGTAGCGGGTGTAGTCTCTGTAGCCTGTGTCTGCTCTGAGGGTGGATCAACTGACATCTGCTCTGAAGGTGCTGTAGCCTCGGTGCCCTCAGTGGCCTCAGTGCCGAGCTGTCGACCTTCAAGATGAAAGCGACGCTCGCCTATGTGTAAGCCACTGCGTCTGCCACCTCTCTCTGCCTGCTCTGCGGCGTCTGCCACGGCCTGAGCAATCTCTGCATCTGAAAGTGTCCTCTTCTTCTTTCTAGCCATCATCTTGATGCGCTTACCACGCGCAATCTCATCACGACGGGGAGGACTGTTGTCCCCGTCACCAGGAGCACCACCGGCGTTCTTGCAACGCACCATGCTGACTGACTGCCTGAAAACCTCTGTGAGATGATGAACTGACACTCGAGAGGCTTGGCCTCAATCCATATCCGCAGGCTTGGCCTCGGATTTAGCAAACAGATCTGACCCGACACACCGACTGACTCGCTGCACGTATGGAATAGAGAGATATACTATAAGCACATATATATATCTAAAGATACGAAATCCTGGATAGCAAGCACGTAAGATACGAAAAGAAACGACGCTAAGCTACCTTGGATCGACGAGACGACGGTGAAGGGACGAGGTGACCTAGTTCGCGAGAACCCCCGAGATCGGCGATCGAGCACTGAAACGACCAATCGAGATAGCAATGGAGTGTTATGGTCAACGGCAAGCCCTAACGAGAGAATTGAAAGGACTTGAATCGAAAACGGAATCGAGACGAGCCGTTACCTCGAGTTAGGGTTATCAAACCCTAAGCTAGGGTTTAGGGGTAAACCCTAGGTGCAAATCCCGGCCGAAAGATGGGATCGAGGGCACGAGTTGGCACGGGAGTGAGCTGCGGCGCTCGAGGTGACCCTTGGCAAGGGCGGGCTCGCCGGCGGTGAGAGCAGATGGCGATTTTGGCGGCGGCGCGGCGAGGAGCGGCAGAGGCACGGGCGCAGCAGGTCAGCGCGGCGTGCGGCCTAGGGGGCGAGATGGCGTGGCTGGAGCGCGGAGGAGTCACCGGAGAAGTTCGCCGGAGGCGAGGACGAGAGCAAAGGGCGCGGTGCTCCGGCAAATCGGCGACTGCACGGGCGGCGGCGGATGTCGTGCAGTTGAGGAAAAAATAAGAAAAACGATTCGGTTTTATGAGGGCTGAGATCCGCTCGATTCGGTAGCACCGGACGCGGTGGTCAGAATCACCGGACGCGGTGGTGCAGCGTCCGGTGACACTCCAGTAAGCGCCTGGAGTGACCGGACGAGTCCGGTGTGGACAGACCGGACGCGGTCAGAGTCCGATGGCTGAGTGCTCGGGAATTCATCGCGGAGCACCGGACGCGGTGGTGGTAGCCGGGACCGGACGCGGTGGTGGTCAGAGGCGCGTCCGGTGCAACGTCCGGTGCCTAGATCTGGACTTTGTCTTCTGGAAAACCGGACGCGCTGGTGGACACCGGGACCGGAAGCGGTGGTGAAGCAACACTGCGTCCGGTGCAGCGTCCGGTCGCTGTTTTTCGCCATTCTTCGTTCCGAACTTCGACGCGACTTCTCCCAATCAAGTTCCAATTCAAAGAGACACAAATAAACACCAATTGGAACCTGATATGAGTGACCTCACTCAAACCCTCAAATTTTTAAAATATTTTGCCTTAGGCTAGTATAATTTTTACGAAAATAGGCAATAAACACCCGAGGAGCAACGTATGGCCATGCAATAGAGTTTTTGGACCTTTAGGAGCGTCACATGCTCTCTCTATTCATGGACGAACACAGAGGTTGCTCAAAACTAAACCGAAAAGAAACGACAAACAAACAACCATGCATATGCAATGCAATACAAGAAAGTAAAGCTAGGTTGCTTGTCAAGTTTGATCCACGGTTAGGCTTCTTCACTCCTCCAAAGGAGGGTTATCGTAACCGTGTTAGCCAAGCCCTAAGTGCATTGCGATAAAGTAAACGTGACATATGATACAATGCAATGCAAGGGACAACACGCGCTCATTTTTTAAAGTTACTTGAATCAAGCACATTAAGTTCACTTCTTAGCCTACAAAAGGTAGCCTCGTCCAAAGGTTTAGTGAAGATATCCGCTAATTGATTTTCACTACGTACACCTTCTAGTGATATGTCATTTTTAGCAACATGATCTCTTAGAAAGTGATGGCGGATATCAATGTGCTTGGTTCGAGAGTGTTGTACCGGATTGTTAGCAATTTTGACGGCACTTTCATTGTCACATAAAAGTGGCACCTTTTCAAGAACAACTCCATAGTCTAGGAGGGTTTGTTTCATATATAAGATTTGTGCACAACAAGCCCCCGCGGCAATGTATTCCGCCTCGGCGGTGGACAAAGCCACACTATTTTGCTTTTTAGATGACCAAGATACTAAAGATCTCCCAAGCAAATGGCACCCTCCGGATGTGCTTTTTCTATCAATTTTGCAACCGGCATAATCCGAATCGGAATAGCCAACTAGTTGGAATCTAGCTCCTTTGGGATACCATAGGCCAATACTTGGGGTGTGCTTAAGATATCTTAGGATTCTTTTTACGGCACTTAAGTGAGGTTCTTTAGGGCACGCTTGAAAGCGAGCACACATGCACACACTAAACATGATATCAGGCCTAGATGCGGTAAGGTACAACAAGCTACCAATCATAGAACGGTAGAGAGTTTGATCAACCGGTTTACCTCCCTCATCTAGGTCGAGATGTCCATTTGATGGCATTGGGGTCTTGATTGGCTTGCATTCTTCCATCTTGAATCTTTTGAGAAGATCCTTGGTATACTTTTCTTGAGAGATGAAAATCCCTTCTCTCATTTGCTTGACTTGAAAACCAAGGAAGAATGTGAGCTCACCTATCATTGACATCTCGAACTCCTTCGACATCAATTCACCAAACTCCTTGCAATAATCTTCATTTGTTGACCCGAAGATGATATCATCAACATACACTTGACAAATGAAGATCTCCCCATTAAGCTTCTTGGTGAATAGTGTGGTGTCGACCTTCCCGATGGTGAAGCCCTTTTCAATGAGGAAGTCCCGGAGGCGCTCATACCACGCTCTAGGGGCTTGTTTGAGCCCATATAGCGCCTTGGACAACCTATAAACATGATTAGGATATCTAGGGTCTTCAAACCCGGGAGGTTGATTGACATAGACTAGTTCATTTATAAAGCCATTTAAGAATGCACTTTTCACATTCATTTGATATAATTTCATATCATGATGTGATGCATATGCAAGGAGGATACGAATGGCTTCAAGTCTTGCAACGGGTGCAAAGGTCTCTCCAAAATCAAGGCCTTCAACTTGAGAGAACCCCTTTGCAACTAGTCTTGCCTTGTTCCTCACTACTATGCCTTGGTCATCTTGCTTGTTTCGGAACACCCACTTGGTTCCAATGACTCTTGCACCTTTAGGATGCTCTTCAAGTGTCCATACTTGGTTGCGGGTGAAGTTGTTCAATTCTTCATGCATGGCATTCACCTAATCCGGATCTTGAAGAGCTTCTTCTACATTCTTAGGTTCAACACAAGAGACAAAAGAGTGATGTTCAACAAAAGAAGCTAGCTTTTGAGATCGAGTCATTACTCCCTTTGTAGGACTCCCTATGATGAGTTCTTGTGGATGAGCTTGAAGTAGAGGTGAGTTTCTTCTATCAACCACTTGAGGAGGTGGATGGGGAGCATCAACATCTTGAGCTTGTGCCTCGGCTTGTTCATGAGAGACATAAGTATCTTCATTTTCAACTCTCTCATTCTTGTCATCATCTTGAGGCACACGTGATGAAGATGGTGGATCAATGATTTGCACATCGTCTTCATCATCTTTTGGCTTGATGTCTCCCACGGGCATGTTCTTCATGGCCTCCCTCAAGGGTTCATCACCTACATCATCACAATTCTCAATTGCTCCTTGGGAGCCGTTAGATTCATCAAATTCCACATCATATGTTTCTTCAACCAAACCGGTGGCATGGTTAAATACTCTATATGCTTTGGACTTTGATGAGTAACCAACAAGAAAACCAATATCACAACGTCTTTGAAACTTCCCTAGGTGTTGACGCTTCTTGTAGATGTAGCATTTGCAACCAAACACCCGAAAGAATGAGACGTCCGGCTTCTTCCCATTAAGCAACTCATAGGGGGTCTTACCAAGAAACTTTTGGAGGAAGAGGCGATTTGAAGCATAGCATGCGGTGTTGATTGCCTCGGCCCAAAACTTTTCCGGAGTATTGTACTCATCTAACATTGTTCTTGCAAGAGTGATCAAAGTCCGGTTCTTTCTCTCAACTACACCATTTTGTTGAGGAGTGTAGGTTGAAGAAACCTCATGCTTGATTCCAATTTCATCACAATAAGCTTCAATGTTGGTGTTGTCAAACTCTTTGCCATTGTCACTTCTAATCTTCTTTATCTTGACTTCAAATTCATTTTGAGCTCTCTTTGCAAACTTCTTGAAGCAACTTGCCACTTCGGATTTGTCATGAAGGAAGAAAGTCCATGTATATCTTGAGTAGTCATCCACTATCACAAGACAATAGAGATTACCACCCAAGCTCTTGTATGTTGTAGGCCCAAACAAGTCCATGTGTAAAAGTTCTAGCACTCTTGAGGTTGACATGAAAGCCTTGGTGGGATGAGTGTTTACAACTTGTTTGCCGGCTTGACATGCACTACAAGGTTTGTCCTTTTCAAACTTTACATCCTTCAATCCTCTTACTAGTTCTTTCTTCAATAGCTTGTTGAGAGTGCTCATTCCAACATGTGCAAGCCTCCTATGCCAAAGCCAACCAAGTGAGGTCTTGGTGAACAAACATGTCATCAAATTTGCATCTTCGGAGGTGAAGTCAACAAGATAAAGATTGTTATATCTAAAGCCCTTGAATATCACTTGCTTGTCATCTATCTTTGAAACTTCAACTTCATTTGGTGTGAACAAGCATTGGAAGCCAAGGTCACAAAGTTGCCCAACGGATAACAAGTTGAAACTCAATGAAGCAACATAGAGCACATTTGAGAGAGAGTGATCATTTGATATTGCAATCTTGCCTATACCCTTGACTTTGCTCTTTGAATTATCCCCAAATGTGATCTTCTCTTGACATATCCCATTCTCTTCAATGGAGGTGAACATACGAGGATCACCGGTCATATGTTGAGTGCAACCACTATCAATAACCCAATGAGATCCACCGGTCTTGTAGTTCACCTACACACAAGAGATCAAGCTTTTTGTTTAGGGACCCAAACTTGAGAGGGGCCCTTGACTTTCTCAACTAGTGACTTGGCAACCCATATTTTCTTTGGCCTATTCTTGTTTGGGGGACCCAAAAACATGACTTTCATCTTTCCATTCTTGTTTAGGAACACGGCGATGTTTTTCCGAGGTATCGGAGAGTCGCCACTCCCCACTAGTCCTCGTTGGAGCACCCGCGCAAGGGTATCGCTCCCCCTTGATCCGCGCAAGGATCAAGTGCTCTCTACGGGTTGATTCTTCGACACTCCGTCGCGGTGAATCACCCAAAACCGCTCACAACTTGAGTTGGGTCATCCACAAGCTCCGCCGGATGATCACCAAACTCCCAATCACCACCAAGCCGTCTAGGTGATGGCGATCACCAAGAGTAACAAGCTAGAACTCTCACTTGACCACAACGAGCCCAAATGAGGAGGTGGATGCACACTTGCTACTCTCGAATCACTAGTGAGGAAACTCAAACTTTGATTCTCAAATCTCTATCCTCACTAGAGCTCTTGCACTCCCTTGCACTCTAAAGGGTTTTCTCAGATGTTTGAATGAGCAAGAGACCTCTAAAAGAGGTGGAGGGGTTGTATTTATACACCCCTCAGAGAAAACGAACCGTTACTTTCTGACACGGGGTCACCGGACGCGCCGGTCGCCCGTAACGGTCAAAACGCGATTTTGAAATCGAACCACCGGACGCGCCGGTCAGTCAGCACCGGACGCGTCCGACGTGCAAGGGTGCTTACTGGACTCACACCGGACGCGAGACCGCGTTCGATGCCTGAAGACCGGACGCGTCCGGTCCTCTCTGGACCTTACTGGACTCGCACCGGACTCGCCGACCAAGTCCAGGTCGCGTCCGACGGGCGATCTTCCTGGATGACACGTGTCGGTCGCTGACCACTGCGTCCGGTCCTCGCGAGGACTGCGTCCGGTGGTCAAGGCCGAAACCTAGTCGCGGTAACGTACACACCGGACGCGTCCGGTGTTCCCGAAGACCGCGTCCGGTGCCTAGAAAACAGCCCGAAACGCGTCGCAACTTCAACCAAGTTGCTTCTAACTGAACCTTGAGCTAATCTAGGGTTGCCTAGCGCCAAGTTTAACAAGTGTGCACCACACCTAAACATAGGACTCGCCTAGGTCAAGCTACCCATTCATGCCCCCCTTTATAGTACGGCCAAAAGAGAAAAACGAAGATCCTAACGACTATTCCGAATGTGTCTCAACACTTCGTCATCCGGAACTAACCGTCCTTAATCTTGACGTCACTCTTTTGAAAACCGAAACGATTTCCATCAAGGGACACGAAGCCACAGTGCTCAAAGCAGTTATCACCTCCATGACCTAACTTACCAATGTTTCTGCAAAACACACGTTAGTCATGGTAATAAAGTGTTGTCATTAATTACCGAAACCAAACCTTGGGGCCTAGATGCTTTCACAAGGTAATTCATTCATCATCCCACGGAGCTATCACACTTCAAAATGACGAAGGTACGTTATTCAAGGTAAATGGTCAACGTCTTAAATTATTTTTAGAGCCCAATAAAGAATTAGAAGAAATAGACGTGATCAATTTTTACCTTCCAATTAAAAATTAAAGCCCGACGCTTTTAATTTGACGTTTTTGGGCCAAGTATATATTTTTCGGGATAAAAACACGATGAGAAACATGCTCGAGAAAGCAGGCTTGTAGAGGAGCCGGACACAGGGCGGGCGCCCTGAGGATGAGGGCGGGCGTCCTGCCCCTGTCTCCCCTCGGCCCCAGACTTCTCCCACGCGATAACCTCGCCCGTTGCTATCTGGAAAATTCCGTCCTCGGTTTGTTTCGCAAACATGACGGCGGGAAGAGTCCCGGCCATGCACGAGAGCAGTTTTTACCCCCTATATAAACAGACCCCCAACGTCAGCTTTTAGCACCAATTCATTCAAGCCTTCTCTCCTTCCTCAAATTAGATCTTGCTTAGTTTCTAGCTGCTCCAATGGCCGAGAAGTTCCACGTCGATTGGGAAGTCGTCCCCTACGACCTCAACAAGAAGCCCAAGGAGGATCCCGAAGCCTACGCTCTCGTCCCGGCCAACACAGAGCGACAGCTAGAAGCCATGCCACCACGTCAACGCAGCTCTGCCCAATCCTACTTTGCTCGCCCAGTTCTTACCGCACCTACGCAGCCCCTATTGCTCGAAGGCTCGCCATCATCGTCGAAGGGGAAGGAGATCATCAAGGTACCAGCCGGAACAAAGATCCTGCCGCCAAAACCCAATGAGCGGATCATCGGAGTGAAGACCAACCGGAGCGGCGAGATCTCTAGTGTCCGCTATACCACGGAGGAGAGACCTTACTTCGAGGGTGTTAGGGCAGCTAAGGTCCGCTTCGTTCCTCCGAAGGAAGCACCCAAGCATGCTCTTAATGCTTTCAAGACACCTCCCAAGCGCCGCAGGACCATTGCAGATGTGGATGAGGAGCTACGGGTGATCAAGAACAGCATTATAGAAATTCAGAACTCCAATATCTCTATGGATCGGAGGACCTTCAACCATAACACTACGATCCTAAAGCTACGGGATGACCTTGCCGACGCCAACAAGAGGATCGATGAGTTAGAGCATAGTCTTAGGAGGCGTGAGCGTCGCTGAGCTATCTAGATTAGATCTTGGGGCTATATATGTCTTAGTTATTATTAGATTCGATTAGGTTTGCTTATAATCAGTTTAGATCTATTATATTCGGTTATTATTATTATTCGGTTGTAATAAATGCCTCAAGATTAATAAAGATTATTATTAGTATGTCTTGTGTGTCTCTACTTTACTTTTGTGCAAGAAAGCAGAAAACAAGTATGGGGGAGATTCCCTGACATGTCACACACACTTCGATCGCACCACTCCATGAACCAGGTACACACTCTGCACACTTTTATTACACACTTACACACTCACCTTAGTTTGTGCAGAATTTTATCTCTCTAAACATGATAAATTAAAAGGATAAAAATGCTTATAATCATGATCAATCTCACTCTGTGATATTTCCTGGAAACCTGCAATTATTAAAATTATTTCAAAACCCTGTGTTGCTAAAAGTCATTGTGGAATAAGAGATGGTAAGGGTATGAGTACCTTATTCTTAGTATCTTTATTGCTTGGAGAATTTGTTTTAAAAATCTCAAAATTATAGCTACCATCCTCAAATTTTATATGCCTGCTAAACATGAAAATATTAATTAAAGCTATCTGCTTTGTATTGAGTTTGTTCAAAACAAATTAGACCCTTGTTGAGAGATTTATCATACTCCTAAGATCAAGACATTTTTATTCAGAAAGATTCGCTCTTCCGAAGTATTATTGCGTTAGAGGCATGGGCTATGCAAAATTATGAATATATCGAGGAAATAAAAAGGAGCAAGTGCTCGATAACCTCGTGGAAAAAAATGGACAAGTGTCCAGCAGTAGAATTAGGGGTACCTCGGTATCCACCCAAAATGAAAAAAAATGAGATATGATAAAAATATGATGGAAAGAAAATGATAGCCCATGGTCCCTCTAATAAGCAATATGCCAGTAAGAGTGACAAGTTTTTAATTTTCAAAATCTTTTATCTAAGAGTATGGCATTCTTCTCCTCGGATCCGGTTTTGACCATATAATAAATGCAATGTATGTATGCTTAAAGAATTATTTTTGCAAAATCAAAACAGCCTCAGAGAGAAATATAAAAGATAATGAGTGACTCTGAGAGCACCTATGAGGATAAAGGTATGCTAAGTTTTTCTTTTCAAAAATATGTAAAAACTCCAAGTGATAGGGATTAAGAAGAAGAAAGGCTCTTTACTCTGACCATATATTTCCCTGACTATAAGTGCACAGTGGATTTTTACAACACCCTGCAGGTATGAAAGAATGTTTCAACCCCAGATGTTTTATTAACCAACCTTTTCTCGAGGACGAGTAAAAGCCTAAGTATGGGGGTGTTTGTTGACGGTTCTTAAGTATCAATTATAACCATCAAATAAATAAAGAAAAGGACCTATATGCAAGCAACACCTAGAATTAGGGTTTGATCTAACAGAATTCCACGAGTTTTGCTGTTTATCTATTTCTGCAGGGGGTTATCAGGAAATACGGAAGAAAGGTCCACATGTCGGATTAATGACGGGATATTAACCGAACACGTAATTATCTTACATCTAGAAGATTCCAGAAGCCACGGGAACAAACGGGAGCCGTAACGGGCCAGAACACAGGGCGCCCGCCCTGCCCCCGGGACCAATCAGGTCGAGTCTCGCGGATTATGCTCCACCGCCTTTGAGGATCAAGGAAAACCGTAGGATGAAGGTCGGTTTGATCCGACGGTCCAGATTCATCCAAAAGGGCTATATAAGCAATGCTCCTGACCCCTGGTGGAGAAGACCCCAATTCATTATTCAGTTGCATATCTCTAGTTAGGGTTTAGAGAGAGAGGTTCCCTCTAGGGTTCCCACCTCTTAGGGTTTAGCATCCAATGTGAAAGTAGAATTAGTTCTACTAGATTGAGAGAGATAGAGTGGAGGTGTAGATCGGAGGAAGCCGGCCTGTCGGTGTCTACTCCGAGGTTGTACCTGCGGGAGCAAGTTCTTCTAACCCGAGGCTTGTTCTCATGATTCTTCAGTATTTCGACTTCTAAATTCTAGTAAGTTCTTTGTTTTATTGTTCTTTGGTTTATGAGTTTACTTTGATCTCTTCGCGTAGAGTTTAGAGTAATCATTTCTAGCGTAAACGTGGTGTTTAAGCTAGGATACTCATAGATATCCCCTCGTCTAGCCGGACCGTGGTAGTAGCGAGGAACGTGACAATTTCGAGTTACCTTTGTATTCCATATCCCGTTAGCAGGATCGATAGGGTTTATAGGTGCGGGTTGAACATCCTTTGTGGTGTCTAGATTCCGTAAACCTCCCCAATAGAACAGTAGATCATCCTTACCAAGGTTAGAAGAAGAGTGCGGTTGTAGTCTTCTCTATACATCACTCACATCGAATCATAGTGGTTGTAGCCTAAAGGTTAGTAGTAATAGATTTGGTTAGTCAGATGCACTCTTTCTCCTAAAGGTAAAAATATAAATACGATACCTAGGATAACATCTCGGGTGAAGTGCTCACCGATATCCGTGCGCTTGCGGATCCTATTTCCTAATTGCGTTACCAAATATCAACAATTATTCATCTTTACATTGATCATATGTTTATTGTGGGATTAATGCAAACCTGATGCTACTCATATGATAAAACTGTGATAATTAAAAGCTAAATGCAGTAAACCCGTGTCAAACCTTTTGAGCCTCATGAACCCTGTGTTATACTTGTTGAGTTCGACATAGACTCACTCTTGCTATTTCTACCACACTCCAATATGTAGTAAGGTGCTACTTAGAAGAAGGATGAAGGTGTAGTGGAGTTTTCAGAAGTCTTTCAGAAGTGCTTGGTATATGGAGCCACCAGTCAGCCGTCCCTGAGAAGAATGGAGCCTGAAGTTTAGTCACCGTTCCGCGATACTCTGATGTAAGTATTAATATAGCTATGTATTCGTTATATAATAATATTGTTTCTGATACTTTTTCATTCTGGCATATGTGTGGACTTCCTGAGCACACATATGATTAGCCTGTTTTGTTATTTAGGAAACCGGGTGTGACATCAAGGGATAATGGGATCATTGGAAATTGAGTGATATACTCATCTGGAAAAAGAAAATTCGTGCATACGACTATGAATAAGGCTCCGTTCGGTTACAACGGTACGACGCGAGGAACAGTTCCAGCCTTGGAAAGCTTACGTAAATTGAGTAACGAATTCGGCCAGAAATCGCTCCCGGGCGTCATTCCCCAGGAACCGAATGGGGCCTAAAAGAAAGTGTACATCATGCAAAAGCTCTCATGCTGTCATGCATCTCAAAATCATCATCTGGATTCTGGAAATATGGCTAGGAGATTGAGAGATCATCGAGCCATATGGTGGCCATGGCCTGTGGTGGAGGAATGCAATGCTAGGGTGGGACGGGAGGAAGGAGGGAGGGAGCAGGGAGATAAGTTGGGAGCTGGCGGTGAATAGAAAAACTAGATACGCAATCTTCCCCGTATCTCCCACACCCCGACCCCGTTCCGCCTGTCTCTCTCTCTCTCCCCGCGGGCTGCCGCCCCCACCGCAGACCCAACCGCATCTCCCCCACCCCGGCGCCCCCCACCGCTCTTACAAATACGCGACCCACCCCACCTCGACCGTCTCTTTCTCGCATCGCCGCGCCGCTCCGCTCCGCTCCGCTCGGCTCCCTCCCGTCCGTTCGTCGTCGCCTCGCGGTCGCGTCACCGCCGACGCTTCGTCTTCGTCGTCACCCTTGTAAGTCGCTGCCACCTCCTCCCCCGGTCGCGCCCTCCTCCCCTCCGAATCGCTGCCACGCCGCGCCGGGTTTTCCCCACGCGCGGTGGCAATCCGGAGCGGTTCGGTTCCGTTCGGAGGGCGTCCGCGGATCAATCTCGCGCGGCGTCGCGGTGGAAATGGGTGTTGGGTTTGTGCGCACGCTGACGACGGGACCGTGTGATTTTGCTGCGGTGCAGGGTTGCTGCCCGGGCCGGGCGGGAGGAGCAGATGGGGGTGTACCTCAGCACGCCCAAGACGGACAAGCTCTCCGCCGATGGAGAGAACAGCCGCCTTCGGTTCGGCCTTTCCTCCATGCAGGGGTGGCGGACCACCATGGAGGACGCGGTAAGTTGCTTCCGCTTCCCTTCGCGGCTTCCGATTGGGTTGGAGTGAGATTGCCTCCACGTTGCTGTTCCGTTCCATGCTGGCACGATTGCGTTGGGCGTGATTTGGGGTGAGATGTGCCTGTGCCTGTGCGAATTTGCAGCCGCGTAGTGTCCGAGGCGCGATCCTGTTATTATGTGTAGATTTGCATGATGAACCAAGTGGCCAATTGTTGTTTCCCACGGTCAACGTAGAATACACCATGTCGTGATTTGATCGACCAATGGTGTCCCTTCCTATTATAAGCAAAAAGCTCGAGCGGTCTGTCGCATTCGCATTGGGAACTCACTACTAGTTCTGATGGATTGATTCTTAGATGATTTATGACGAAAGCTGGCACACGCCAGCTTGTTTGCATCACTTTGAATTGATCATTAGCATGTCTACTCTGCTTTTAAAAGCTGATCTCTTGTGCATTGTGTTGCAGCATGCTGCGTTGCCAGACCTTGATGACTGCACATCCTTTTTTGGTGTTTATGATGGCCATGGTGGTAAGTGTTTCCTATTCAGGTTATGATGGCCATGGTGTACTGACCATTGTGTGAATCTGCATTGTTTTGAGCTTTACCGAGGAGTGTGTTTGTTGGATTCACATCATCTATGTTCTCTCACCTGATCCGATTAATAGTTAGATATTGATGCTTAAAATCTATGTATGATTGAAGTAACGAATCAAAATATACATATCTTGTTCTAGTGAGTTGCTCTAGCTGAGTAAGCACTGTAAATATCACTTGTCAATGGACACATGTGCCTTTTTTTTGGAATTGTTATCTAGCTATGCTTCATATGAGTAATTGTTCTTCTCTGGTAGAATGACATACTACCCCATTTTTACTTCAGGAAAAGGCGTGTCAAAATTCTGTGCGAGGCATTTGCATAAACAAGTGCTTATAAATGATGCAAATTCATCTGGTGATTTGGCAGCTTCTGTCCATAAAGCTTTCTTAAGGTGAGTTTCTTGCTTCTCGTTATAGAATGAAGTCAGTTTTGTAAAATTGAAACACTTTTTTGTTGGTTTAGTGAATATTAATGACATTTGGATCTTTCAGAATGGATGAGATGATGAAAGGGCAGAGGGGTTGGAGAGAACTAACTGAGCTGGGAGATAAGGGAAACAAGATCTCAGGTATGCTAGAGGGCATAATATGGCCTCCCAAGGGTGGTGATTCAGATAAGATAGGGGAAGATTGGGATACTGAGGAGGTAAAACATCTGTTCTGTTTTCAATCATGAAACTTTACTTTTCTGGTGCGTGAAAATTCCAGTCATTACTTTTTTTGGAGTGGGGCTATGAAATAGTTTTTAGAATACACATTTCATGGTTATAAAGCTTTCTCTACGCTTAGAGCTATCTCTTCTAGTGTACTCTCTTCTATTAGATATATTAGATATCCTTAAACTATAAACGTAAGACGAATTGAATCATTACTGAAGGTTCTTGCATCTTAGGTCTAGGTTAGACATCAGTAGATATGGTTCCCACCTGGTCAGCTGGATATAGTGCTGAACACATCTAATGAGCTGGGGCAACCCAGGAACGAGATAAGCCCTGCTAATGAGCTTAGGCCATTGGTGGTGACAACTGGCAACTATAGTGTACAACATTTTTGTACCATTTTTCCATGAACCCTACCCAAAGTCCTTTTGTATAATTAAATGGAAATGTTGTTTTAGTTACTTTTGTGTACCATTGTTTCTTTCTTTCTTTCATTTTTT
This sequence comes from Saccharum hybrid cultivar R570, assembly GCA_038087645.1. Taxonomy (NCBI): domain Eukaryota; kingdom Viridiplantae; phylum Streptophyta; class Magnoliopsida; order Poales; family Poaceae; genus Saccharum; species Saccharum hybrid cultivar. The sequence continues at coordinate 17,730,955 of JAQSUU010000402.1, forward strand.
TGGGTTAAATTCAAGTAAACCCAGAGTGTATCTATTTTAACGAAATTACTATATCAGGGTCCAAATTCGAATTTTCCTGGACCAACATCTGGAAGCACAGCTTGTGTGGCTGTCATAAGAAATGATCAGCTAATTGTTGCAAATGCTGGGGATTCCCGGTGTGTTATCTCACAGAAGGGTCAGGTACTTTAGATTTTCTAAACATGGTTTTAGTTCTATTGCCAAACATAAATCATAATACCAGAATATGTTTTGCTTACTCATCTGTTGTGCAGGCCTACAATTTGTCAACAGATCACAAGCCAGATCTTGAGGAAGAGAAAGAGAGGATTTTGGGTGCTGGTGGATTTATTGTTGCCGGGCGGGTCAATGCAAGTTTGAACTTATCTAGGGCAATAGGTATTTACTCTTCTTCAGGCGGAAATTGTTGTGTTGTTACATACAGCCTTATTTATTTATTTATTTTTATTTTCCTCTAGGTGACATGGAACTGAAGCAAAATGAACTTCTGCCAGCCGAGAGGCAGATCGTGACAGCTGAACCCGAATTGAAAACAGTGGGTTTTGGTGGTCCCTTTCTATCAGTATTTTTTTTTTTTGAAATCTTGAACAAAACTAAGGGTTGCTTTGGCTTCTGATCAGGTCCAGCTCTCGGAGGATGATGAATTCATTGTTTTAGCTTGTGACGGAATTTGGTATGATTTGTATTTCTCTACTGAAAGTAACTTTGTTATAACTCAATTGTTTTCTTCTACTCATATACGTTTGCATTCTTATTTTTTTTGCGTCATACTAGAATAAACAAACTATCAGCTTGAGGGACAGAATCCTTGAAGAGAGGATGCCACAATTGGCTTCCTCATTTTTCATATATTATAACTCTGGGGAAAAGATAATGAAATCACTCTTTTGCCATGGCTGTGTATGGAGTGCTACAGGAACAATTCCTAGGACGTTTATATTCAATGGATCGTAGAAAACCCTAAATACACCATTGTTAACTACCCAATAATGTTCTTTGGGCAAAAGCATCTTATTGACCATGAACCTATTACCTTGAAAATGTTATTCAGCTCAACCGATCCGCTGAGTTTTGGAATTTAGACAGAAGCGAAGCCTAGTGCATTAGCAGCTGTGAACCTTAAGTAAATAGAACACAGTAACTTGTTATACAGATACTGTTTCAAATAAGTAACAGCATGTGTGTATTTAATCTGTATTTGTGATGCCACCCATCTTAAGTTTGTCCTGAGTCATCTTAAGTTACCAGAGAAGTGTTTACTATATAAACTTGGACAAACTAAGGACAACTCAAATCTTATTTCAGGGCGGAGGGAGTAACTCGCAAAACAGGGTTTGCAGTTGCTGATATGTAACTAATTAAAATAGAACACCACCAATTGTCATACAGATACTGTATCAAATAAGTAAACAGCTTGTGTATCTAATGTCTTTGTGATGCCATGCATCTAATTTGGATTTGTGCTAATCTGTTGAAAATAGCTCGCGCACCAGGGTTTGCAGTTGCTGATATGTTACTGCCAATTTGTAGCATACTTCTAACTGTTGATGCTGTATCCATATCGTATATAATTAATGAAATTCTAATTGCGGAATGCTTATTTGTTTTGCCTACATTAGCTAGCTAGATAGATACAAAGCGCATGTCAAATAAAGCTGCAATCTATAATTTTCTTTGAGTGGGAAATACTGTGTGTTTAGCAGGGTGATATTGGACTGCCCCCCCCCCCCCCCCCCCCCCCCCCCCCCCCCAAACACACCCCCACAAACACACACACGCATACAAAAAGGAGACTGATGGTACTCTTGAGCTCCATTGCAGTTTGAGTGCAAGGCATGCTGTGGTACAGTTGCCCGTTGAGACTGTTTGCAGGCACAGTCCCCCCCTGCCACAGCAGCTGTGTAGTTCAGCCGAACACGCCCAAACATATCCCTTGTCTTTAGGTTGGAAAACTGATAATTTCGCTACAAGTCATGCTTCCAGAGATAATTTTGGCATCAGCATTTTGATTTTAGATTTAATTGGTGAACTTCATTTGTGCTGTCTACTCTGCTTATTGCATTATTGTTATTGACCAATTTTTGATATTACAGGGATTGCATGTCAAGTCAAGAAGTAGTTGATTTTGTACATAAACAGCTAAAGACTGTAAGTGGAGCACATTGCTGTGTTTGATACTTTTATCCTTCAAATCCGTTCACTCACCCGCCTAATAACTTAACAGGAGGATAAGCTATCCAGTGTGTGTGAGAAGTTGCTCAACCGCTGTGTGGCACCTACATCTGGTGGCGAAGGATGTGATAACATGACTGTTATCGTGGTTCAGTTCAAGAAACCAGCTTCAGCTGTCGCTACTTCTAGCACCGAGCAGTCTGCTGCCACTGCAGAAGAGATGCGGCCCAAGTAAGCTTTCCTTGGACTGAAGCTACTACACTATCAGTGTTTTAAATCTCAGCGTTGTAAAATCCCAAGTTCCTCTTTCAGAATTTGAGCCCTTGCCTTTGTGAACAGCGAGCTCGATGGCCCAGACTACCCCCCGAAGTAGGCGTTAAGTGGCACACCGTGCTGCGGAGCTCTAACCGGTGGATGATAGACAACAAGGATAGTGAGTGATGTATATAAGAAAAGGGTTTCTATTCGACAATCTCTTATAGGGTTTGTTCCTTCTTTATAGTGGCATGTTGGTTCTTAAACCGGGTTTTGTGAAATGCATTGATGAGTTGTCAGAAGGTTAGCTTAACTTCTCAAAATCTCTTGGTGGTGGCACAAGATTGTTTGAATCAGTAGTAAATTCTTAGCTTAGCATTACTTATGACAAGCAGATTTACTTGCAGAGGAGTTAAAAACACAAATGAAATTGGGGCAAAAGCAAAACAAATAATACTAGAACAATGTTCAGAGAATGCTTGGAATAAAAAGGTCCTAGCAGAAAGCAGCCACTGCAGCTGCGACGACTGCAAGCGTCGCCAGCCACGCGGCGCTCCTGGCCCCAAGAGCCGCCGCGGCGGCCTCTTCCTGTGCACCGGTGCTCCCACGGCTGTTGGAGCCCTTGGAGGTGGCGTTGTGCGGGAGCGGGTGGACGGTGATGGCGACCTTCATGCCCTGCAGGCAGAAGCCGTTGCCGCAGATGAAGTAGTAGCGGCGGGCCTCGGGGAGCGGGATGAAGTCCTTGCCGGAGGTCCAGTTGCCGGCGACCCCGGCCATGGTGCAGTTGTCGTACCCCGTCTCGTTCACCTCGAACACGTTGTGCGTCCCCTTCTGGTACCGGAACGCTGCGCAGCAACACTGAACCGTTAGCAGCAGCATTCAGGGCTCCAACGGGAGCTCAGCAGCTCTGCTCACTAAGGAATGGATCTAATGCGGCAGGGCCAAGAGCTGCTTGTTTGGAGGGCTTACAGATGAGGTCGCCGACGTAGAAGGTCTGGTTGCCGGACCAGAGGGAGTAGTTGATGTTGGGGTTCCACCCATGGTTGGCGCCCACGATGTGGTCCGTGCCGGCGGAGGGACCAAGCGCGAAGCCGGCAAGCACCGCGACGACTAGGAGCCACGGCATTGCGGCTGCGGGCGAGCTCGAGACGGCCGTGGTTGTGTGAGCAGAAGAGCCAAGAGGACTAGAGGTCTAGAGCAGGCAGAGAGAGCTAGTGGAAGTGCTGTCCGTGGGCGGACCGGCGCGGAGGAAAGGAGACAGGGGCAGACCAGCAGAGCAGCAGCACCAATAATATCGCTAGTGTCAGGCTCGAGGAGTACTCCGTATGGTTTTGCTGCGGAGTGTGGCCCACTTTTTGTTGGGACACCACGGATTTCATCAGATTTGGCGGGAATTGAGTCCCTTTATACGCGCCATGACTAGTTCCCTGGCCAGGCCCCAGCGAGTCATTGCCTGTTCAGCTCAGCTTATAACTATGGTACAGTATTTTTCTTTTACGATAAAACAGTGTCAGCCAGGGAGCCAGCGCGCCATTCACTCCCAGTCACAGGTAGCAGCTGGAAATCGCCGCAAAGAGGAATGCGGCAGGCATGGCATGCCGAACCTGAGAGAGAAGCAACTCGGTAGGTCGCAGGTTTTCCATCCAATGGTTGGCCAGTTTGGCATGGCTGGCCTGGCTCCGCTCGGCAGCAGAGAGCTGGACCAAACACTCTACTTTAGAAAACGAGGAACTGAGCCAAACACTTTAGAGGAGCACTTGAGGAAGAGCCATTTTAGGAGCACATGAGGAGATGAGCCATATTTGTGCAAACAAGCCCTTAATTTCATTTCCAGTGGCTGCACCCATGATGGAAGCATAATAGACAGTTTCGTAATCAATTACTGATAAGCAGGCTTTGGAATGGAAGGTAGCATAGTGACCTAATGATAACACTGAACTTATAAAATGTCAACATCCGATTCACAGCACAACCAATGAGCATTTGATAATCAATTGCTGGAAAAGAGATTGCAAGTTAAAGCGCCAACTCTGATTTCTAAAAACCTGAGGTTACATTCTTGCCAGTTGCCATCAGGGTATTTCATACTGGCTCTGGAGCCTTACAGTAATTCACCAGTACAAGCATACCGGTCATAATGAATTGCATTTATATAGAGCCCCACAAAAAATTTGTCAAAAGGTACAGCCTCATCACAATGTGTTTACCCTTATATTTTTCTCAGTTCCAAATCACTAAAGTATATAATCTGACAACAACAAAACATAAATCATTCATAAACTAAATCCTAAAAAGTAACTTTTTCCTGAAAACCTTAAAAAAGGGGGGTAATTCCCCAATCCACATTAATCATACAATTCTCTTGTCTCCATCATTGAAACATGTGCTATTCTGTCATATCGGCACCTAATCGATCTTCACTGACGAGTAAATCAACCTAGTGAACCAGAAGCAGGCGCAGAAACCAATTGTGCCGGTCAGCACAAAGAAGGCATAGGAGGCGAGAAGCATGTAGCCGAAGTACAAGATGCCAGACACCAGCTTAGTAATCTGCAGTTTCGTGAAGAAGTAGAAAGCAGCATACAGGAAGAGATACAGGGCGGAGGATCCTGAGGTAAGGTAAGACCTCCACCACCACATGTAGTCCTCACTGCAGAGCTGGAAATAGCAGAGCACGATTGTGATCTCGGCACAGGTGATGATAAGGATCACAAACACAAGGAAGAGGAAGCCAAAGATGTAATAGAACTGGTGCAGCCAGATGGAGGTGAGGATGAAGAAGAGTTCAATGAAAACTGCTCCAAATGGAAGGACCCCACCAATCAGAATAGTGAAAAGCGGATTCATGTACCAAGCCTGCTCAGGGATCTGCCGTGGAATCTTGTTTGTCTTGACTGGAGCTTCCATGGCAGGTTTCTTGAACCCAAGATAGCTCCCAACAAAGACAAGGGGTACTGAGATGCCAAACCAGAGTAGGACCAAGGCAAACATTGTGGTGAAAGGAACAGCGCCAGATGACTTCTCCCCCCATATAAGAGCATTCAAGATGAAGAAAATAACAAATGCAACTCCTGGAAAGAGGAAAGCCGTTTGCAGGGTAATCTTCTTCCACTCTGAACCTTTGAACATCTTGTACAGGCGTGAAGAAGAATAGCCAGCAAGCAGCCCCATCAAAACCCAGACTAGAAGCATTGCAGTCATCAGTCCTCCCCGGTTTGATGGAGAAAGGAAACCCAACACAGCGAAGATCATTGTAACTAGGAGCATGCCAAAGAATTGGACGCCAGTGCCAACATAAACACAGAGTAAGTCAGAGTAGGTTGGAGGACGGAACACGTCCCCATGAACAAGCTTCCAGCCTGTTTCCTCTTGTGCTTCTTCTTGAGATTCAAGCTGATTGTATCTAGAGATATCTCTGTAGAGAGTGCGAAGCATTATCATGGCAACCATGCCAGATAGGAAAAGCACAATCATGAGAGAGTTCACGATAGAAAACCAGTGAATCTGATCATCAGTCATCAACAGGTAGGTGTCCCAACGTGACGCCCACTTGATCTCACTCTCCTGCAAAAGTAGTGGAGGTTCCATTAAAATCATCACAAATAAACATTCAAAGAGTATGCTACAGATAAACAAAGCTAAATTAAGCAATTCTTAACCCTAGTCTCGTACCTCAAAACGAACATCATATGTGAATATGATTTCCTTGTCAGTTTCAACTTCCTGAGGATTATCAGAGTTTGTCACAAATTTGCTCGCATGAGGATCACAAGTGCTCAAGCGAGTGTCTACACCATTCCATTTATCGTCAACCTGATGCTTGACACTGGCAAAATATGTACCAAAATATCTTAGGTCCATTCCATAAAGCACAAGAAGAATAAACCCCGCCAAACAAAGTTAGAAGTAAACCTGTGTGGGTTGACCTCAAATCCCACTATTCTAGAAAGTTCCGAATTATCATCCCTGTGATACTTCACTGTAAACGACAAATGGTTGTGGATGAAGTATTTCTCATCCTTAATCTGAAAAAAAGCATTTGTGTATGAGAATTTATTAGTCCAGACAAATAGATAAAGGATTCCAACAAAGAATTAAAGATTGCATGCATAAAGAAAAAGTAAACATTAACTGAGCATAAGGACTTACTCCAGAATACAGGCCTTTGAGACCAACATGATATCCACCTTGATAAGCAATACTGTTCTTATCTTGCCTTGTAACAGGAACAACTAGCGGGAGGTTGTCTAGAATCCTGTGATGCAATTTATATAAGGTATAGGAAATTACTGTGTCAACTGAAGTACAACACTACCCACATAGGTTCATCATAGTCCTTACATGTTCACTCGATATTCATCCTCTATCTTTTCCTTGAACTCCTTGGCTTCTTTCTCACCGATCTTTGCTTTGCAGACAATCTGACACATCTTGGGCTCTCCCATTTTGAACTAAACCCCAAATAACAAGCAGAAGGAAACATTTTACGTCATGCACATACCCGAGGACAAAACGTCAATTAATCTGTTATGCCATATAAGGTACTAACCACATAAGGAGAGTTCTCAATGCGATCACCACGAAGAACCTCACCAAGATTTTCAGCGCTGTCGACTATGGTATCTGGCTTGCAGAATGGAAGGGAGTAATATGTGTACGGGAGTTGAGTCTTGATAGATGTCAACTTATTCACCTTCACTGGAAGCGGATCACCCTGTGGACAAATTAGAAGAGTGAATAAAATGCTATCATATCAGTAATCGCGAAATGACACTACTTTGTTATAGCAGATTAACACAGCGAATGTCATTCCTTTGCCATGAGTGATCCTCTACAAGATACCTTATTACATGATCTAGCACCTCATTTAGGATTTAGGAGTTGATACCAATTTAACTATGGTGTAGGCCCTGGCACAGCTCCAGCACCTGCCTAAGCTGCCTTGCTACGCCATTTTGATGAGAACAGAGATAAAAAAACGGCGAAGCAGGAGCTCCACCAAACGGGAGCTGAAGCAGAAACTACCAAAGTCTAAGCTTCTACTTAACCTTCGGATCAAGGACCATCATCTGGAAGACAGATTCAAGGTTATCTTATATGGTGTACAAATACAAAATGGCATGCGTTGACTTTTCCACGCAGGGCACAATTCAGGTCACATCAAAATCTAGCGGTTATTTTTCAGATGAGGACAAATATCACAACAGCAAACCACGATACTGCAAAAGTGCGCGAATTGAGGTGCAACATGTGAATCCCAAGCCCGGCTATGGAACCATGCTAACTGAACCGGATGAACGAATCGGGGACGCTGCACACCACACACGAAACCCTCGAGCTGGATCTGTGGAACCCAGCCCCAGTACCGGCACCCCCGTTGACTAGATCCAGCTCCGAACACGAACATAGTTATACACAATCACTCCAAGGTGCACCAAGGGGGGAGGGAAACCGCAGGGACCCAACAAACCTTGGCGAAATCGTTCGGGGCGACGCCAGGGAGGTAGAACCCGGCGGCCGGCGCGGCGACGGCGAGCAGGACCGCGAGCGCCGCGGCCCACCGGAGCATCGCCGGCGTCCGCATCGGTGATGGGGGCGGGAGAATCACCGCCCGGTGGGAGGGTAAAGCTCCCGAGATCTGCGCGGCGAGGGGGTGGGTGGGGTGATGGCTCGCAGGCTCGGCGGGCGTGGCGCGCGAGGTCGGGCGGGTGGGTAGAGACGACGACGCGCGGCGCCCTGCGAGGAGGAAGCTTCGGGTGACGGGTGGACCTTCTGGGGTTTTTATCGGTAAATAGTTTGTTGACGCTTAGGTCCCTGGCTAAACGTTTAATTGCTCGGATGGTGTCGGTCAGTTTGGTCCTAGTTTGACCTCGTATGCCGAGGCACGTGCGAGGGACGTGGTGCTTGTCTGACGTGACCCGCAGGCCGCAACGAAGGATGATCAAATGATGGTGCTTGGCAGTACGTGTACACCGGTAGTACGCGGTACATTGTTGCCTCGTAATTTGATGTTGCAAGTACGGAGTACATATTCTCTAAGCGCTCCTATTATGATTTTTTTTTAAAAAAATGGAACTTGTAAGTTCCGCGGTGGAGATGAACTCTATATCGGCTCTCCATCCGACATTTTCTCGGGAGATACGAGTAAATTGGATTTACGGATCTTCTACGATTAAAAAAACCCAAACATTATCGTCAGATTAGCAACTAATCGCTTCACTCCGCTCGTAATTGCCTCGCTAATCCCCTGCCCCGCGCGATTAGCCCCGACCCGCTCTCTCTGCCGCGGGACCGCCGCCCCACCCCCTCTCTCAACTGCAGAACCGCCGCCAGCCCACGACACCCACCTTCGCAGTTCGCCCTCGCGGCCTTCTATTGCCCTCCTTCGCTCCTGCCCGGCACACACGCCTCCACGTCTCTCATGCGGAGACGGGAAAGAATCCGCCAGACCCGTGAGGCCACCTTCCCGGCAGCGGCGGCGGCGGCGGCGCAGCGCCCTCGCCGTCCTCACTGCCTGCCTCCATATGGCGCCACACCCGGTGCCATGCGGTCTGCTCGCTCGGCGTAGGGGTGCCAAGGCGACCGACGGGGACGCAACCGTGGACCTCGACGCGTTCAACTTCACCGCCTTGCTCCTGGCCTCACTGGAGCCGTCGCTCCTCCTCGTCCTGGTCCCGGCCCCGGCGCCCAAGAAGGCCACAACATCTGCCCGATGAGAGAGAATCAGGCTGCCTACAGCGAGGATCTCCTCAACGCAAGTCCATTGAGGTGTGTTGCTTGTGCTCCTAACCTGCTCACCAAATTTTTTCCTCCAGTGTCACCTTGGTAGAATGCAAGTATTATGCCTGCTAACTTCAATCCCTTTCAAAGATTATCATGCGTACATGTGCACACCATGACCTTTACTGGATCTGCGCGTGCAGTTCTGTGTACTTTGCACTGAAAGTTTCCTAATCAACAAAATTTGCTTATGCACTGATGTTGAAATTGAAGTTACCTTACCATGTGACAGCAGCCAGCAGCAGCATCAAAATAGGATAGGAATGATTTCTTTATTCTAATATTTAATTCGGTTGTCAGTTGTCACTGTCATGCATACTCAAAAAATTATTGGACACAACTACAAAAGTGGTCTGAAATTGCAAAATGTCTTAGGAAGGCAGGCTTTTCTTACCTGATTACCATTTTCTGCAAGATGGTGTTTGTGTATCTTTGTGCTCTTGAAAGAATTTCTGCTCTAGAATATTGCAAATTGACCTATATGTTTCAGGATATAGCTGCACATTTTGCCTATGACTTTACAGATGGCAGAGCTGAACACCTAGCTCTCGCTAAAGTACAGGAAAGTTATATATATGGCCAAGGAGGGTATTAAACTCACAGATAACTGATGAGAAGCTTCGGAACACAGGAGCAGGACGCTGTGCGTTCACCCCAGAAGAGATTGGGCTGTTTCTGGTAGCCCTTGGCTTTGACAGCAGAACTCAACTCTGTCCTGCTTCTCACAAGGTTTGACTCTTCTGTGCACTAACTTAATCTTGTCAGAAAGTTTTAACATGCCTCACATATTCAGGTATGTGGTGGAGAAGCCAGGATCTCTAACTTGCGCAAAATATTTCCATTAATTGAGGACGAAAGGAGCCTTGCATCCAAAGAGGAACTTGCTAATGTTGAAAGGAAGCTTCACCGCTTCAGTTCTAGCAGCTCTTGACTATTATATCAGCATGCATAGCGATATTTTCATAGCTGCATCTCCTGGAAAAATACATAATGCTTTGGTAAGTTCCCATGTCCTTTGTATTTTTAGTTTATTTCTTTAATTTGTAGTCGTCGCTAGAACAATTTTTTTATCTCAGTTGGCCCATCGGACCTATGAGAACTTGAAGACCATAAGGCCAAACATGGCATTACTTGGCTACATCTTTGTGAACAAGAGCATGGAGTGGCCAGTGGCAAGTGGGATCTATCACCTATTCAGGTAACTTGCTTGCTCACCTCCTATTTGATAATACACCAATGTGTGTCCTGTGCTTGTGTTTTAGGCAAAGGTAGACATTCTTGCAGCCATCCCCGTCAACAAGGAGCTCTATAGCTTCAGCAATGTCTGTTTTATAGGCGATGCAGCAAGAATAGCTCTCATTTTCTACATATTGGTATAGATTATGTTTCCATATAGCCATAAAACTTATTTATTTCCGTGTCACAGGAAAATCTCAAATAAAAGTTATATCATCCATTCTTTGGCGAACTAAACCAAATTGAAGATCTTGGAGTGGGTAGGCATGAAAATTCTTTGTACAATTGCACTCTTTCTTGCTGCCTAATTCCAGCACTAAATCTCATTGCATTTTTTCTTTTCTGTGCAAGAAGGAAAAAAACTTGGCGCACATGTACAATGACATACCAGGAGATTCGAATATTGGAATTGTGCTTTCTTTAGGATCAAGTGTCTACTATCAGCATTCATATTGGACAATGCTAAGGTACACCCTTTACCTTCTATGAGGTAATATCTCAAATGAATCTAGGCCATTGATTTTTAATATTTTATGGATTACTTAATAAATAAAAAAACATAGAAAAACAAAAAAGTTCATTTGCATGCCTCTAATAACGAGAGGGGAAATCATGCATGCTGCTAGGAAATCCCATCCCGATTCCATTAATCACGTTCCCTAAAAAGAATTCCCCTAATCATGGAGAAACAGAGTTGATAACGTGGGCCTATTGAATGACAATATTCATATGAATTTGAATTAAAATCGAATAAATGGTGCTATCCGATTCGATTTCACACATATTCAATCTGTCCATACTATAAGAGAGCAATTTCATATGATAGTATTTTAAATTTTTTACATTCATATATGATAGTATATAATACAAGACATTATATGGTATATATCTTAATTTTTAATGACCTCAGTGTCTATGATTACTTTACAAATATTAATAGTGGTCGCTCCCCGTTCAAGAAAAATATTGTCACTTCTTGGGAGTCAAATAAATTCAAACTTGGTTAAATTTATACACGAAAGTACTAATACTTTATTCATCGCAAAAAGTCATACTAACTAATAAAAACCATTAAACAAGTCATAATGATCACATTATGTCACGTCACATGCAAATGAAGTGCACTTCATGTTGGTACATATGCAAATCACGTCCATGTGAATTCAGATGTATGAAGTCTATGTAAAATTACATGGTAATCAAAATATATCAATCCCAAAGTTGCAAAATAAAAAAAAGATTATCATCTCTACCAGATCACGCATGCATGCCAAATCTTGGAAAAGATTTTTTATATCTAAATCTTTCCCAAGTTATCCTACTTTACAAAATTAAAAATTAAATAAACATATATTTCACCTATTACCTCCTCGGAGGTAATATGTGACTATAACCATCAGATCAAACTAAATGGATGGCTCACAGTCATTTGTGTGTACCGCAGCAAAGCCCTTCAATATTTTATTTAAGATCATTTTATCTGATAGTTGAGTGTAATTCATTTTACACAATGGGTTGAATGTAACTGAATAAGAAATGGTACAATCTGTTATTTGAGTTTAAGGGCAAACCATGCTGCAGAATCCCCTTCATGTGAAACACAGTTATGGCATTGAACTACTGCATTAGTCGAAATGGCACAAAAGAAATCTCTGACTAAAACTGAACAAGTATTTGCAGTGCAGATGAATTGAAGGAGACAGATACAGAAGTACATGCATGATGCAGTGTTGTCGACGTTGAGCCGAGCCAGAGTGCTAGCTTCTGGTGGTGATTCAGAGGCCGCAAGTCCACATGCTGCAGTGCTCAGCTTGGTTAGCAGGGTCGAGGCTGAGAAGCCTGTGAGGCTGTGACGTCGAAGGAGCTGGAGATGAACCTGACGAGGTTCTTGTAAGGGATGCCGTAGTGGTCCTGCTGCCCCCTCTCCTTTGGCCGCTGCCACTTGGTTAGGCCGGTGTCGATCCTGAAGCTGAAGCTCCCGGTCCCTTCTATACTTCTCCGGCTCAGTCACCCATCCACGACGACCAGAGTAGCCTGATGAAGATGCAGACGAAATTTCATTATCCTCTGATAGCTTGGCGGGGAGACCCTGTGGTTGTCCCTCTTTTGTAGCGATGACTGTGCGGCTTTTGGTAATAGGCCGGAGGATCACGATCTTGAAACACTATTTATCAATTTGAATGGCATGAGATTTTATATATGTTCTACCCGTAGCAATGCACGGACACTCAACTACTAAATTAAGAAAAATAAAGAGAGAGACAGAGAAATTAGTAAAAAGAGTTTAGGTGGTTAAAATTTTCTAGAAAGGTAAGAAATAATTCGGTGTTCCTGATACAATGTCGTTTAGAAAATAGAAAACACCTAAAGTTGCTCTTAGAATGATATACATTGATGTTTCGCCACTAATAATGTATAGGAATGCATTCTATGGGACGTGATAATTTTTTCCTTAGTTTCTTCCCAATGCTAATATGATTTTTTTTTTTAAAAGGAAGTGCCAATGCATCAGTAGCTTGAAGATAATAAGAGGGTGCATAGTTTTTTTTCAGCTGATGATATGCTTCATGGTGAACCTGTTACTGGTAAATTGTTTATAGAAATGGAAGGGATCCATTTTGCAGATGTATCATTCCACAACAGAGACTAATGATATGTTCTCAGGGTTGACAGTAGAAGAGGAATCATTAGCTACCGTGCATAATAGTTCTTCATCTTTAAGTTTCCTCTGGATTAACATTTTGTTTTATGCTGTAAAACAAATGAGAAGATCAATGTTTTTCACACTAACACCTCTTCTCCTTGTTTTTCCCCTATGTAGCATCTTTATCTAATTATCTAATGCTTACACGGCCGAACTATGCAAGGCGGTTCCTTTGTATTTTTATCCAACATCTACACCATAAAAAAAACAACCTACCTAGTTTGAAACGAGTATACGACACAACGGATGGTTAACTACGACAATAGTCAGCTAGACACTTGGCACAGGCACAATATTAGCAAATTAAAATGGCTAGGGGTTAGCAGACTTGATAAAAATAAACAAATTTCTTAATAAAATATTATCCATCCTTAATTTTAAGCGCATCACTAAATAGATTTGACCGAAAATGGTGCTGAGCAATATATACTCATTGGTCACTGTAGTAGAAATATGTGGAATCAGTCATCTAGTTTACTAGAAGTTTTAGTATAATCTCTTTTCCCTCTTTGTGAAGCAAGGAATGCCTTTAGCCGGTCAGAACAAGTTGCTAATCCAGCGATCATCGGTGCCTTTAAGCTTCTCGGTACATATGAGTCCTTTACTTGGATTTATTTTAGACGAGACCAAATAACACAAATATCAGAACCTTGCAACGATTTTTAAGTAGTACTCACTCCATCCGTAAAGAAGGCAATTCTAGCACGGTTTAGTATCCTAAATTTAATCAATTATAGATAAAAAAGTATTAATTTATGATATCAAATAAATATCATTAGATCAATCACGAAATGTATTTTCATAATAAATTATTTTAGAGCTGTAAATGTGAATAATATTCACTAGAAATTTAGTCAAACGTGAACCACTTTTGCTGGCACGCAACTCGTAGTTGCATTCTTTTCTGGACAGAGGGAGTACTCCATTTGGAAAAGAATATAATTCTAACACAAAATGTTAAATAAGCATATTTAGATTTGTTATGAGATATCTTTATAGTATACCTATTTGGTTAATAAACATTACTAATATTTATTTATATACTTAATCAAACTTTAAATATTTTAGAATTATGTTTTTTAGCCAAAGTAGTACTTCCTCCGTCCAAGTTTAATTGCCCATTTGGAGTTTAAATTTTTCCCCGTATTAATCGATCACATAAGCTTGAACCTACGAGACGCGTGCAGCAGTAGCCAGTAACCAACGTGGAAACGACGCATGAAATAAAAAAGTTCGGCTTACCTTGTTTAGTTTCTCTAAAAAAAAATTTTATACTCTATCACATCGGATGTTTACACATGCATAGAGTATTAAATATAAACTAAAAAATAACTAATTGTGCGAGACGGATTTTTTTAGCCTAATTAGTCCGTGATTAGACAATACCGTGCTACAGTAACATATGCTAACGATGGATTAATTAATCTTAATAAATTCGTCTAACGGTTTACAGACGAGTTCCGTAATTAGTTTTTTTATTAGTATCTGAACACCCCTTCCGACATCTCATGCAATATCCGATGTGACACCCCAAAACTTTACACTCCCGGAACTAAAATAAGGCCTTAGTATTCGAACATCCCTTCCGACGTCCCATAAAACATCCAATGTGACACACCAAACTTTATCGCTGAAACTAAGGCCCTGTTTGGTTCATGAATGTTAAAGTTTAACTCCCATCACATCAATGTTGTGGCAAATGCATGAAGTACTAAATGTAGACTAATTGCATGCATGTCGACACAGATTAGGAGTAATTTACGAGACGAATCTATTAAGCCTAATTAGTCCAAAATTGAAAACTTTTTGTCAAATAAGACGAAAGTGCTACGGTGTTTGTTAAACTTTAACACCTCTAACCGAACATGCCCTAAACAAAGCCTGCACAATGCCTACGTCAGTTTTCTAGAATGAACGCAAGAAAATTAAGGTTGTGTTTAGTTACACCTGTAAAATTTTTGGAAGCACAATACTACTTTCGTTTGTATTTGACAATTAATGTCTAATCATGGGCTAATTAGGTTCGAAAGATTAGTCTCGTGATTTGTAACCAAACTATATAATTAGTTTTTTATCTATATTTAATACATCATATATGCGTCAAAGATTGGACGCGACGAAAAATCTTATAATTTTTTTGAAAGTTCGAAGGAACTGGGCCTAAGCAGATTTTCTTGGCTCGCAGTGCGGTCGCTACTCGCTCGTGGTTGCCTACCGGCATCGCACCCGCAGCAGTTGCCCACCAGCCCACCACCGCGCGCCTGGCCTGACCTCCCCCAAAGCCGAAGTGGATCTCGGCCAGCGGCCAGCCAGCGAGCCGCCCACCTCCTGCGACCGGACCACTCCCTGCGACTGCGAATATCCCGCCCGCCGCCCAGTCGCCTCCGCAAGCACCGCACCGCATCGCTGCCGTCCCTCCCTCCCTCCCCAGAAACCCAGCCCAACCCCTCCGCTTCCAGATCCCTCCACCACCTGCCGCCTCAGATCCCGATCCGCCGCCTCGGCCGCGGCCATGGCGGCCGATCCCCTGCTCGCGCTCCTCGCGGGCGCGCTGCTAGCCGCGGCGCTCGCGCCGGCCGCGGCGGCCCCGTCATGCCCGCACACCAACCTGACGGCCAACTTCTCCGCCGACCTCACCATGCTGCAGCACCAGCTCCGCGGCACGGTGCGCCTGGCGGACGGCGGCAAGTGCGCGCTCGAGCTCACCCGCTTCGACCTCCTCGCCGCCTCCCCCTCCGCGCGCTTCTGGGCCGCCGACGGCCCCGCCATGGCCGACCTCGCCGCAGGCCGCGCGTTCTCGCCGCTCCCGCTCAACAAAACCTTCCGGAACGCCTCCCTCGAGCTCCCCTTCGCCCGCCCGCTCCCGCGCCTCCTCGCGCTCTACGACCCCGACACCTCCTCCGACTTCGGGCACGTCTTCCTCCCCAACGGCACAGGCCCCGATCTCGATACCGCTGCCGAGCCGGCGCCCACCATGTTCGACAACTGCATCCCTCTCTCGGAGACGGAGACCTACCGCCTCCGCTGGACGCTCAATGCGTCCGCTGGCACCGTCGAGATCGGCCTCGAGGCGGCCGTGGGCTCCGAGTACTACATGGCATTCGGGTGGGCGGACCCCAAGGCCAACTCCCCCGCGATGATCCACGCCGATGTCGTTGTCGCCGGCTTCACGGAGGAAGGTACCCCATTTGCCGAGGACTATTACATAAGCGACTACAGTGAGTGCACGCTGGGGAAGGAGGACTCGCCCGTGTCTGGGGTTTGCCCAGATAAGGTCTATGAGGACGGGAAGAACGATTCAGTCCTGGTGTATGGCCACCGGCGGGATGGAGTGTCCTTCGTGAGGTATGTGAGGAAGCTTGATGCTGAGGATGCCAAGTATGATGTGCCAGTGGGTGCCACGGAGGAGATGGCGGTGCTTTGGGCCATTGGTAAGCTGCGGCCACCGGACACAATGCGCCCACACTACCTCCCACAGAACCATGGGGGGCCAAGGGACACAACCTTTGGGTTTGCCCGGTTGAATTTGTCGGAGACGGTGGACAATTGCCTTGGACCGTTGGATGCTGACAATAAGGAGGATCAGGAGAGGATCATTGCTGATCGCAAGACACCACTTGTGGTGACATCTGCTCCAGCCGTGCGCTACCCAAACCCACCAAACCCTGACAAGGTGCTTTACATCAACAAGAAGGAGGCGCCGCTGCTAAAGGTTGAGAGGGGTGTGCCAGTGAAGTTCTCAGTGCAGGCTGGGCATGACGTGGCACTCTATATCACTTCAGATCCCATTGGTGGTAATGCTACGCTGCGGAATAAAACAGAGGTCATATATGCTGGCGGGCCTGATGCTCATGGTGTCCTAGCAACTCCAAAAGAGCTTGTTTGGCTGCCTGATCGAAATACGCCTGACCTAGTCTATTACCAGTCACTGTATGACCAGAAGATGGGATGGAAGGTTCAAGTGGTTGATGGAGGCCTTAGTGACATGTATAATAACAGTGTTGTTTTGGATGATCAACAGGTTACTTTGTTTTGGACTCTTTCTGCGGATTATAAATTTAGAGACAAGAGAACGTTTGGACACAACGTGCTCCCAGGGTGGCCACGTCACCGGAACAAATGGAGGCCGTTGGATTTAGAGATCGACGGTGTTGCTGTCTCCTCCCATATCCTATATATACCGGCTCTAACCCTAGATCGGCCGTCCGCATCCGCCTCTTCTCCCTCTTCCTCCTCCCTCTCAGCGGCGGCTAGGGCGGGCACCAGTCGCGTGCGTCCGCACGAGGGAGCCCCGAGCCCCGGCGAGGGCGGCCAGGCGCGGCGGCCCGCCAGGCGCGCACTCCGGCGCCGCTGCGCGACGGCGTGGTGAGCGCCCCCCCCAGGTGCGGCGTTGTGGCCCCAGCGCGGGGCGAGCGTGGCCGTGCGTCGACCCGCCCCTCCCAGATCAGCGTCTGAGGCCACGACGATGACGGCAATGGTGCTGTGAAGCACCAAGACGGAGGAGGAGGCGGCTCTGGCGAGGTCGGCCTTCTTTCGATCTTGACAGGTACGCCACCAGTTGGTCTAATCTGTCTAGAGTTTTTTTTTGTTTCTCAATTTTTTCCCTCTCGTCTTATCCTATTGACCTCGATGATGTCGTGGTTCCTGTTCCGACACTCCACCTCCATCTCGTCACCCCTGAAACCTCCTCCCCTTCCTTGCTTTTCATAGTGCCTCGGCCAGTGCAGAGATGTTTCCTCCATCGTGATTTGCCATAGAATCTACCTAGATTCGTGGTTAGGGTTTGGGTGTGTTGTAGGCACTGGGATTAGTGATGGACTGTCTCTTGTTTGGTTGATTTGGTGTTCACATTTTTTTAGGAACTTTCTTTTGTACCAACACGGATGCACGGATGCTTCTTGCTTCATTCAGCTTGGATTTCTCTGAAATTACAGATTGCGGTTTATATGCATCTAGGTCATTCATTTGGTGATTTATGTGTCCAAACAGAAAAGCCTTTGATTTTACATTGTGTCGATCTTCAGCATAGAAAAAAATAAAGATTTGGGTTGCAGTCCTGCTGTTTCTACATGCATCTCATTTAGTTTCTACGTTTTTGGAATATATCTTATTTGTTTTCACAATACGGTTATGATTTTTTTGATAGACAATGAAGACTGATGGTCGGTGCAGTGGGGTATTCTTCAGTTGGAAAGAATGTCATGACCTGATCCAAGCAAGGAGAATTATCTGCTTTTCATGGTGATGCTTGTGAAGGACATGTCAAGTTCAATGACCAGATCAAGGGCCTGAAAATATCCTCGTTTCCCTATAAAGACGATTTTAGTTTAGGATCTAATTATCATTGATGAACCATGTAGCATTTTACATGGACATATTTTCATTTATTGGTAGCGCCATGGATCTTTAATAAGGATAAATAGGGAGTCCTGATGATGATATATTATCATATCAATGCCTATAATTATAATTGCTGGAAGAAAAAAAGTTCCTTTGTTAACTGCCAATATATAGATTTAGTCGCCCACCTTTGCAAGATAAACACAAATCTTGTATTGATTCTCTTAATTTATATGCAGGGATTAACTTCAGAAGACCAAGCACTCCAGTGCTCTCTAGAATGAAACGAAGAGCTCAACCTCTGCAGTTCCCATTAGAAAGAACTGAATGGTATGCATTCGGTTCCATATCATCTCCCCCTTTCTTTCCTAATAAATTTGTTGACTGTCTTTTCTGTTGCGTTCAGTTCCATAGCGCTGGTTGATTCACCTTGTGCAGTGCTTTCTTAATCTCGGATGATTCAGCATGGTTTCTATGTCCCTTCCTGCTTGATTCGTCAAAATAATTCCTTGTATTTTTCTGATTACAGGTCAGGTTGATTCGTTGGCTCATGAGTCTTGCTGCATTGCGAACCACAGGAACGCGCACTGCAAAGATGGTATATGGTTCTTGACCTTTTCGTTGGCTCATGAGTCTTGCAAAGCATTGTTTCATGCCAATGATAACTATCCTATTGATCCATATGCTGCTCCATGGAAACTGCGCCTGAGGCTTCTCCTGCATCCGAAGCCCTTTTTGCCACACAATTTAAGCCTCTACATTGCTCCTTATCTGTCAAACTAGGAAAACGTAAAATCCAAAAAAAAAGGTTCAGCACAGCCCAATCAGAATATAGTTCTACATTTATGTTCCCTCTTTCTAGCTATCTGATTGAAACAGATACAAGCTAAGATTACTATGACCGTTCTCTGCTTGGTTTTCAGAGAAAAAAACTGTGAAAGAGCTTGTGCTGAACCACTGATTCTAGGAAGGGAAGTGATATAGTTTATGGCTGATTCTAGGAAGCATGAGCTTTTTTTTAGTTCTGGACTATGGTTCAGTGACCCTCATCGACTTTAATAGAAAGGTGCTTGTGCCCACCGGCTGACAAGCTGAACTTTATGTTTAGATTTAGCCTCACTGGTTATAGAATGTGACCACATTATTTTTACTTCAGATAAGTTAAAACTCAAATTTGTTCATTGCTATATCCTTTGGTTATGCTTCATAGAATTTCGTTCGCTGGTTACTGAAAAAACCTCTAATTCTAAATGAAAAAACAATTACTACTGTGTCACTACCTTCTGTAGTTTGGGGGCTAAAGCAGAATCAGGTTCCAGCTTTTGAAAGGTGTGGGCTTCTTGTGATTGTTTTACACACATGCTATTTTCTATAAAAAGGTGTGGGCTCAAGCGACCAAGATCCAGACCAAATTGTGAGCTCGGTAAGTGGTTTATGTTGTTGTGTTCGCTGCTGCTGTTTTGGTTTTGGCAAGCAGTCAATGGAATGGATGGATTCAAATATTTTTGAAGAGATCTAGAGGAACCTGAAACTGCAGAGATAAATTATATAATATTTGAGAATTGATGCTCTTCTTATTGCCTGTATAAACATTTTACATGGATATCATTTCATTGGTTGGTAGCAGCAAGGATTAGTAAGGACAAGTAGGAAATCTTTTTGATGATATATTGACTAATTCTTAAAGTTATAACTGCTCGCGGAAAAAATATTGACCCTTTATTAACTGCCAGTAAGGTAGATTTAGTTGCTTACCTTTGAGAGATAATACAAATCTTCTATTGATTCTTTGATCTCTACGTAGGGAGGACTACAAAAGAACAAGCACTCAAATGCTCTCAAGAGGTCGTCGAGGGATAACCTACGGATGAGGTAGGTTTGATCCAGAATCTACGTGGTCCATTTTAGCAAAATTTACCATTTCTTTACCTTCTATATCTGGCCACATCGATGATGCTCCTTTGCGCTCTTCTTTTTAAACTCTCCTGGTTTTGCCGCTTTACTCCGATCAACTTCAGTAGACTTGGTTTCATGTAGTCCCTAACTTCGCTCTTGCTATCCCATGCCATACAGTGGCATATGGCATATCAGTGTACTTTGCTTGCATTCATATCGGTCCTTTCTGTTCTCCTATCACACCAAGTATCTCCTGCTACTTACTATAACGTTACGTTGGCCAGTTAAATCGCAAGCAAACCTATAGTTCTGATGGTCATAAATCATTCAGAGAAAGAAAGATTAATGATCCCTCTTATCATGCACCAAAGTAATGTAAAGACTGCTAGACTGATCTATTTGATCTTGATGAACTATCTGTGTATCTTCTTGCTACCACTGTATCCGCTTGTGTAACCTATTTGTACTATTCGGAATTTCGAATGCATGTAATATTCTATCCTCTGTTTTTGTACGGCTGTCTCATGTAAGATATATACTATTTGGACACACTCTGTCTCATGTAATATATATATGTGGTGTTTGAACATCTGGCAGTTTTAGAAATCCAGCTTTCTATTTGGTGTGCGTGTTGCCATATTGCTGGGCTAAGTGTGAATTGAGTAATGGGAACAGATGCCTCCTGTGATATGTTCAGTTTGTATCAACCTATCATATTTATTTTTTATCAACGTTATTCTATTTTCTAGGTAGAACCGCGGCCATGACTCGCGCGCATGGGCGCGCGCAAATCACTAGTCTATATCTATAGCAGCTCGAGGTGAGAAGAAAAGTGGATATCTTGCTATTGGGTTTGGGAGTGGGATGGTGAATAGCTTCACCTATGTTGCTTGGGTGGGCAATGATGGGGTTGGGCGAGTCAAAACTTATTGGATTGATGGAAAGAGTGCAGCAGGTATCCACCCAACATCTGAGAACATCACATTTGTCCGGTGTAAGTCAGAAAATGGCATTATTACATTTGAATTTACTCGCCCTCTTAACCCTTCTTGTACCGGGAAGGTAGAATGCAAGAACATCATTGATCCAACTACACCACTTAAGGTTGTCTGGGCCATGGGTGCAAGCTGGTCGGGAGATGATCTGACAGACAGTAACATGCATTCAGTCACAAGCAGTCGGCCTATACGTGTTTTGTTGTTGAGAGGTTCAGCTGAGGCAGAACAGGATTTGCGTCCTGTCCTGGCTGTTCATGGGTTTATGATGTTTGTTGCCTGGGGCATCTTGCTTCCTGGTGGAATAATGGCTGCCCGGTATTTGAAGAGCTTGAAAGGAGATGGGTGGTTCCAAATACATGTCTATCTGCAGTATTCAGGAATTGCTATAATGTTTCTTGGTGTCCTTTTTGCTGCAGCTGAGCTCCGTGGCTTCTTCGTCAGCTCAGTGCATGTTAAGTTTGGTGTGCTGGCCCTATTATTGGCAGTTTTGCAGCCACTAAATGCTAAATTCCGGCCTAGTAAGCCAGCTAATGGGGAGGTTCCATCTCGCAATCGAATCCTGTGGGAGTACCTGCATGTTATCACAGGGAGGTCGGCAGTTATTGTAGGAATTGTGGCGCTTTTCACAGGAATGAAGCATCTAGGCCATAGGTATGACAGTGAGAATGTAGAGGAGCTCACTTGGGCCTTAATGCTGTGGGTGCTTTCAGTTATCGTTGTTGTGCTGTGCTTGGAATATAAGGAGGTCAAAAGAAGGATCGGTGACAGAAGCACCAGAGGGCACTGGGTATTAGGCAACACTGAGGAAGATGATTCAGTTGATCTTTTGCATCCTGATGGTACAGCCAGGAATTCAGAATCTAGCGCGTCTGGCGTAATGGAGGTGCAGCTTGAACCTCTCACTAGATGATGTAGATCAACCTGTCAGATACAAATACACCCGTTCCATATTTTCTTATACGGATGATAGGTCTACCGGCATGGAATTTTCTGGCTCAGGAGACTGATCAGGAATTCTCATGGTGGTTCTATCATAGCAGAATGGTTCCAGGCTAGATAAGATGTTCAAATTCTGTCTTAATTTCGTGCATCACAATGTTTACATTGTATAGTGTACATTTTTGACAATAGACAGGTATAATTTGCCACATTGTCCTAGTGATTCTTTTACTATTGAGATTTATAGAGGAAAAGAATTATTTGAGGTGCTACTTGGAATTAACAGCAGCAATGCGTGTTGGGTACCTTTTTTCTTTTCAAGAGAGAATGTCATGATTTCTGTATCATATCCATTGAGAAGTCTGATTTGTTAATCCTGAAACGGGGCAAAAATATGTTGATGTACAGGCTAATTGTTTTCGCTCAGTGTCTCCTGAGATGTAAAATGTAAGTACCCCATTCTCCTCCACAAGCATTGGAACACTATCATTATGAGTTTGCTGATTGCATGTCAGGCCTGTTAGATGTTGCCAATTAGAGCTCAGTTTCATAATAATGATGATGGCGCCTATTGGTGCCACAGATCAATATAAATCATTTCAAAAATCTTGGAGAGTCAAACCATCTCAAGTTTGACTAAAATTATATAGAGAAACCCAAAGATCTATGACATTAAATAGGTATACTATGAAAATATAACTAATAAAGAATCTAATGATACTTAGTTGATATCATAAATGTTATTATCTTATTATATAAATTTGGTTCAACTTAAAAAATTGTGACTCATCAAGATTTTTGAAATGACTTATAATTTAGATGGAGGGAGCATGTATTGATTCTTTGCAAGTTGCAAAAAGAATATTTCTGCATTCCTCCAGTTTGACGTGTATTATAGTTGTGCATGGCTAGTGCCCGGACGTCCGCAGCCCGCCCCTGTCTGCCTTCATCCTGACCCCGTCCGCCTTCGCCCCGCCCCAAGCACGCACTTCGTCATGTCTTTGTGCCGGCCGGTCGCCCCTGACCCCCTCCTCTCTCTCTCCGTGCGGGTAGCACTTAGGAGCCATGATGAGCAGTTGAAGACGAGCAAGCCCCTAGCGTGCTCTGACCATAACACCACCGCACACCCAGTCCGCTCGTCTCCGGCTGTATAACATAAAACACTTGCAATATGAAAAACATTTAAAACACGCACTTACAACATGTGTGTGAAACATATGAAACATCCAGATTTGCAACTTACAACATGAAACCACTTTATGCAACATAAGACTGAAACAACTGAAACATTTTAGAAATATCGTTGCAACATGTATGAAACATATGCAACATCTAGTCTAGATAAAAAAAGATTACAACGGACGTCTGGAAACAGATAAAACATTTTGAACAAACGCTTGCAACATGCTTCTCAAACACTTACAACATATGCAATGTGTGCAATATCCCCGATCTAGTTTTGCAACATCAAGATGAAATAATTGCAACATATATCTGAAACGTCTCAAACATATGGAGAGGGAAGGCCGGGCCAATCGATTCTGGCCATCGGGGTGGGAGCTGGCGGCGAGCCGTGGCGCGCGAGCACTACCAACACCGGCCATGCTCGTGGGTGCCCTTGACTCGGCCGGAGAAGACCTTAGGCGCCACGACATGTGTGCTCCAGTGGGCATGGCGGGGGTCAGCAGCGCGCCCAACAGCGATGGGCGATGGACGACGGCGAGGGAGCGAGCGACATAGGTGAGCGCGTACAGGGAGCGAGGGCGCGCGCGGCCGGTGATGGGGGAAGGGCATAATGCGGCAGCCCAACGAGCGTGCGCTAGGGAAGGGGGTGGACGAATGAGCAGCCACGCTAGGCGGATAAGCACGAAGAAATAGAGTGTGGGCTTGGGAGGGATGGACGGATAATAAGCACAAAAGAAAGAATATGGATTTGTTTTTTCGTTTAGGTCCGCTCTTGGGTGTCGCGTCCTAACGCGAGTCACGGACGCCAGCCCTCCAGGGTGTATTTCCAATTATAGTTTGCGTGCGCGCTGAATTCGCTCGTGTTAACTCCGGGGCCTCGTTTAGTTTCCCAAATTCTCCCCCAAATTCCACTATGCAAAAAGAAGATTCCCCGTCACATCAAAATGTCGGCAAATGCATGGAGTACTAAATGTTGATGAAATCAAAAACTAATTGCACAGTTTTGTTGTACTTCGCGAGACGAACATTTTAAGCCTAGTTAGTCAAAATTTGAATAATTTTTACCAAATACAAACGAAATGCTACAGGAATTCTGATACAGTGTTTTTCTCCCCTATTCTTCCAACTAAACGAGGCCCGGATTCCAGTTCTACTTTGTGAATCAGGCACAGGCGCACAGCCGATGGCCTTGAGTTGAGATTCCACGTTCTAGCTGTACTTTGCTAGTAACTAGCTAAGCGCCGTGTGCTTTTGCCGCGGAGGCCGGGAGGTGCGAAGTGGCGGAAGACGGACGGAGCGCCATGCCGTGCGCGGTGATTTCGGTTCCCGCGTTGGTGCGGCAGACTGGCAGGTGGCGGCATCGGCCGTCAGCGCAGACGGGACACGAGAGCGCCTACGTCTGCGTGTGGGAAGGGCCTTCCGATGGGTTGGTGGGCCTAAGTCTAAAGCCGACCGCCGAGCCAAGCCAGCTTTACTAGGGTGTTTAGATCTAAAATATTTAGAATTTTGATACTGTAGTACTTTTATTTGTATTTGGCAATTAGTGTCCAATCATGAATTAATTAGGCTCAAAAGATTCGTCTCGTGATTTACAACCAAACTATGTAATTAATTATTTTTTTACCTACATTAAGTGCTTTATACATACGTCTAAAGATTGATGTGATGAAGAGTGTAAAAATTTGGAATTTTAAAGGAAACTAAACACCCCCTAGGTTTTTCATGTTGGGGGCAGAACAACGTCGTTCCACGTGGGCGCGTGGGTCACGCCGGCGAAGGCAAGGTGAGCACCGTCTTTTTTATTTTTTTAGTCTTTTTTTTAAAGATTCTTACAAATATACCTATGTCAGAAAGATTTTAAAAAATAGATCCTCAGTTTGGCGCCGTCGTTATTGGCGTCAAGATTACACGTCTTGGTGCTAAAGTCTTTGTCTACGTTGACATCGACGCAGACACGACGCTTATGTGGTAAAAAGCTTGCCGCCAATAATATAATTGGCGCCGAGCACCGAGCTTACCCATCGACCAACGTGCCTCTAGTGCAAGACAGCAAAGAGTCAGCTGTCGAGCTGCAGCACGACGACCAGCAAGCAGCACTACAGCAGCAACACCAACACCTGTGTGTCAGAGATTGCGCACCGCACGTAGTGCTCCGTACACTATGACGGACAATGCAGAGGCAGACAGCCCAACCGCAGGGCAGCCCCCTTGTCTCGTGTCTTTGCTGTATGGAAATTTGGACACGATTATCGCCTCTGTTCTTCATCAGTCCACTAAAGAATCCACACGATGCAGAGAGGCAGAGACGACCAGTCACCAGAGGCTCCCCGGCCGCTCCCTGTCGCTGGCAAACAAAACTGCCGTAGTAGTGTTTACATGGTGGAAAGTTGATGTAAAGTTTTTTTTAGTATTTTTCATTATTATTTGATAAAATTTATCTAATTATGAATTAACTATGTTTAAAAGATTCATCTCGACATTTACAGACAAATTATGTAATTAATTATTTTTTACTTATATTTAATACTCTATGTTTACGTCTAAAGATTTGATGTGACGGGGAATTTGTAAATTTTTTAGAATTTTAAAGGAAGTAATCACTGCCTGCGGCTGTATGATCGGACGCGGGCTTCCAGACCCTGTCTGCCACCCACACCACAGGTTCATTGCATCAATCGTACTGTACGTACGTGATGAATGTCTGTGGGTATACATACATGTACTGTTACTACTAGTACGTACAGTACTTAGTACTCCAGTACTCCTTTGAGTGTTTCTATTAGTACCACCTCCAATTAAGTATGACACTCATAAATGAATTGTTCTCTGCATATTTCTCGTGTCTGAAACCTAATTAACGTAATGCATGTTTTAGCGTGTGTTTGGCTGCTAGAACCGCGAGATAGGAGGGGCCGATCATGTTTTACCAAGTGTTTGATTCAGGGGTGGTAAAAGGATGTAGTGGTCCTTAAATAAAGAGAGAATTTTTTGGGAGTGTTTGGGACTGCTCCGCTTCATATTTTTCAGCTCCGCTTTACATTTTTTAGTCAAATAGTTTCAGCTTCATGCACTCTGTTCGAGAAAAAATGGTAGAGTTGTGAGAGCACCTAAAGAGGTGCTCCACAAACTCAAGTTTTTTTTTGTGGAGATGCTCCACGGTGGAGTTTGTGAAGTAGTCCCAAACACCCCCTTTGCTTAGACGTAGCTTGCTCGCTGTCGTCCTTTGAAATTGAGGGAGCGACCTTATTCTCTTTTGACGTCGCACAGACACAGGGATAGAAGATGAAAATAAGCTCAAGATCCAGCCATTGACTCAAGGTGCACACGGTTGTTAATGGTATAAAAAAATTTGTATCATCCCATCTGTCTGAATCCCGCAAATCAAACGATTTTTTTTCGAAATACCAAACAGAAGTTTAGGATAAACCTACCATGAACCAAACAAACAAGTAGGATGGCACCACCCAAAACTCATGGACGGTTCATCTTATTCTTATCTCCAAACTAAACACACGCCAGTGATCGAAGATAGTATATGATTTTGTGACGTTTTCTTTGAAATCTTAATTAATGCATGCAAGGAGATAATTAACTGGATGGCAGTTAGTAGTACATCATATTACTAAGCTATCTGCCTCTTCCTTGTTAAAACAAATTAGAGATGTACTGCTACTGTACTTGGTTTGAATGCTTTCTTTGGAAACTTTTCCTCTTTTGAGCAGTCTATTTGATCCTCTCACATGCATGAGAATTTAGAGCAGCTTCTTTCTTTGTTTTTTTCTTCTCTTTGTTTTCCTTTCTAATGGGAAAAGGTGGAACTAAAGAAGCATCTTCTGCTATCAGCCATTCAACAGTACAACTAGTAACACTGTACTACTAGAGCAGGAGTATTGCTCCCAGGCATGGAGTAGCCGGCCGCCGCATAGGAGACACGGCATTAATGAGCTACGTACAACCGGACTGCTGGGCAACAGAGCCACCGAAAGCTCCCTAACACTATAGCCTGGGTGCTCGGCGCCAATTATTATGGCGCTAAGCTTGACGCCGTTATTATTGACGCCAAGCTCTTCACCACGTAAGCGCCACGTCTGCGTCAATGCCAACGTAGGCAAGGACTTTGGCGCCAACGCATTTAGCGCCAAGACGTGTAATCTTGGCGCCAATAACGACGGCGCCAAGCTGAGGGTCCATTTTTTGAAATCTTTCTGGCAGAGACGTATTTGTGAGAATCTTTCGAAAAAAAGCTAAAAAATAAAAAAGACGGAGGTGAGCAATGGTTTTTTCTCGTGCGCTGCCGCCCCCTCCTGATTCGTTGTGCGCCCAAACGCGCCGGAAAGGTCAACGAAACGTGGAATGGACGGATGGTTGCATCCCACGCTATTGCAATACAACATTAGTATACAAGGCAAACAAACTCATTAAGCGGTCAAACAAGACAAGGGGTTGGCCGAAAAGTTATGAATGAAAGTATTGTTCGCTGATTTGTTGCGAGAGAAAAGCACTGTTCGTTGGCATATAAAACAAGCGAACATGACCTATATATATACCTAATCTATACTTATATCTAACTATACCTAATGTATATCTATACTATAACAATAACTCAATATTAAAAAAAGGAATTTTTCTCTCCTATATAAGTTGTCCATCACTCTTTTTCGATCCGCCTGTCCCTCCACTCTTTGAGTTAGGAATCTTGACCAATTTTACTAAAAAAATTGATATATGCTGAATTAAGAGTCTGTTTTATTTTCTGTGCTTTGAATTCATGATTCGTACTCATACATAGTACTCTCTCCATATCAAATTATAAGTTATTTGAACTTTTTTGGGAGTCAAAACATCTCAAGTTTGGTCAAATTTATATAATAAAATAATAATATTTATGATACCAAATAAGTATCATTAGATTCTTCATTAATTATATTTTCATAGTACACCTATTTAATTTCATAAATCTTTGTAATTCTCTATATAGTTTTGGTCAAACTTGAAATGCTTCGACAAGAAAGTTGAAATGATTTATAATTTGAAATAGAGGAAGTACATAGTCCGATCCTAAGACAAAACTCCATTTCCCACTCCACATTTTCATCCGTCACTCTCTCCCAGTCTCTCTATCCCTCCACTCTTGTGACCATACTGAGAGTTAGAGATAAAAAGTCTTAGGGGTGTTTGATACCCCCTTCTAAACTTTAGTCTCGGTCACATCGGATGGTTAGACACTATTAGAGTATTAAACATAGGCTAATTATAAAACTAATTGCATAGATGAAAACTAATTTACGAGACGAATCTATTAAGCCTAATTAGTCTATGATTTGACAATGTGGCGTTACAGTAAACATGTGCTAACGATGGATTAATTAGGGTTAATAAATTTCTCTCTCAAATTAGTCTCTATCTGTATAATTAGTTTTATAATTAGCTCATAATTAGTCCTCCTAATTAGCATCTGAATATCCGATGTGATAAAAGACTAAATTCAAACGCCCCATTCCTTGTTTACTGTCCCATGCATAACTTATTTATAACCGTACTCGTATATGACTGTACGAGCTAGAATATAACCGTACTCGTATATGACTGTACGAGCTAGAATAGCGCGCATCTAACTTAGTATAGAGTTTGATTTTAAACATAGGGTTTGTTTAGATACCAAATTCACTTCCAAATTCTACTATAAAAAGGAAGATTTCCCATTACATCAAAATGTCGGCATATATATGGAGTACTAAATATAGATGAAATCAAAAACTAATTGCACAGTTTTGTTGTATTTTGTGAGACGAATATTTTAAGTCTAATTAATCAATGTTTGGACAATTATTACCAAATAAAAACAAAATTGCTACAGTGTGACGGGACACTTACTATATAAATTTTGTCTCCAAAGTTTAGACAAGGCCATATTGAAACAGATGATATAAAATGTACGCGTTGTTGCAATGTACGGGCAAAGAATTGATATAATCCGTAGATTTCTCGAGGAGGCGTACGTGGAGACACAAGGACCCACAAACAGGGTCGTCCGTCCGCGCACGGATATGCGCAGGACCACCAACCCTCTCCATTACAGGCTCTACTAAGAGCCAGAGCTGCCTTCGTCTTCGTCAGGAAGAGAGCGTGGACTTGCAGCTGGTGGAGCTTCCGATTCGCAGCCTCGCAGGGAGTTGCGGGCAGCGAAGCATGGAGAAGGAAGGCGGTGGCCACCGTCACCACGCCATCCGAATCCCATCCCCAGGTCTGATTCCTGACTCCTCTCCTCCCATCCTAGGACAAATGTAGTCTGTTCCCCTCTCTTCTAGGGTTGAATTCTCGTATCACCTTCACGCGTGCCTACCTCCCCAAACCAGGGCTCTGCTCTGCGTCTGCGTGGTTTGGGGCCTCAACTTGATCGTCTCGCTGGTTGCTGTTTCCCTGCACCTGCAGTTTCTAGCGCAACGAGTCTCAAACATGGATTCTGCAGAATTTTCTAGGCATTTGGCAACCTTTTTCTTTTTTCCTTTCATTTTGAGTTCTCTTGATTGGTGCCCTCTAGAACTAGATGTTCTTTTTAGTGGCACGAGAATCGCGATTCGAGTGCACACACAAACCCCTTTTTTGGAACCTTTTTCTGATTTCAGTCAAACCCACTAAAGCAGACCCTGAAACATGTTCTTCCGCAGAAGAATAATTTGTTAATTCTTATGGCCATACACGGATGATTGGAAGTGATTGGGCATTTTTCCGAACGACCACGTGGAACAACATATATAATAAATATATTCATATGAACAATATGATACTACGTACTATAGTTTTTTCTTTCAGAACCTAAATTCAATCCCTGTTTCTGGGTAGTAACTGGTCACACCAACCTCATTTTGCCCTCAGGCATTCTACCTTCCAATGTATGTACCCATTGTTTTCAACTGTGTTTCAAACTCTTTGCAAGAGGCGAAAGACATCAGTTACCTGAAGTTTGCCAAAATCTCTGAATATCCTACTTCTAAACTGACCAAATCTCAGTCCATATCTTCATTCCTTATCAAACCACACCCATCACTGTAAATCGTAGCATTGCTAGCCTATACATCTTAGAACTGGTCATCAGTAATTACCAGTAGAACTAATAAATCTCGAGCTTCATTTTCTTTTCATTTTGCATATCACCATGCTGTTTACGGCCAGCGTGTCTGAATTTCCAATTTCCTTTGGTTCGTGTAATAATAGATAATGTAGCAATGGAGGAGACCTCGCAGGCAAATGGCTCAGCGACGTCGTCGCTGAGACGGAAAGCAGCCGAGACGATCGCCACCTCCCTGGAGACGTACCGGAGCAAGCCGTTCTCCTTCTGGCTACTCCTGTTCCTGAGCAGCGGCGCCATGCTCACCGCGTTCCCGGCGTCGAGCCTCCTCTCGCGGCTCTATTACAACGACGGCGGGCAGAGCAAGTGGATCCTGTCGTGGGCGGCCGTCGCCGGCTGGCCGCTGCCCGCGCTGTTCCTGCTGCCGCTCTACGCCCTCGGCAAGGCGTCGCCGACGCCGCTGTCGCTGGCGCTGTGCTTCTGGTACGCGCTCCTCGGCTTCCTCAGCGCCGCCGACAACCTCATGTACGCGTGGGCGTACGCCTACCTGCCGGCGTCCACGGCCTCGCTCGTGGCCGCGTCGTCGCTCGCGTTCTCCGCGCTCTTCGGCCGCGCCATCGCCAAGAACACGCTCAACATGTCCTCGCTCAACGCCGTGGTCGTGATCACGGCGGGCGTGGTGATCGTCGCGCTGGACTCCGGGTCCGACAGACCACCCGGCGTCACGCCCCGGCAATACGCGCTCGGCTTCGTCCTGGACGTGCTCGGGTCGGCACTCCACGGCCTCATCTTTGCGCTCTCGGAGCTGGTCTTCGCCAGGGTCCTCGGCAGGCGCTCCTTCCACGTGGTGCTGGAGCAGCAGGCGGCCGTGTCGCTCTGCGCGTTCGCCTTCACCTCCGCGGGTCTCGCCGTCGCCGAGGGCTTCCCGGCGATGCGGCGCGAGGCGGCACGGTTCGCGCACGGTGGCGAGGCCGCGTACGCGAACGTGATGGTGTGGACGGCGGTCACGTTCCAGCTGGGCGTCCTCGGCGGCACCGGCGTGCTGTTCCTGGCCTCGACCGTCCTCGCCGGCGTGCTGAACGCTGTCAGGGTGCCCCTCACGAGCATCGCCGCGGTGATCTGGTTCCATGACCCCATGAGCGGGTTCAAGATCTTGGCTCTGGTCATCACCGTGTGGGGGTTCGCGTCCTACATGGTTGGGCACTCCTCTGTTAGAAAAACGTCAACAAGTTGATATCGTACCTTTGAGTAATGTGTTTGGTTGGGGACAGGCAGCGGCGAAGTGAGTGAATATCCCATTTTATTTTGGTGTTTGGTCGGAGAAATGGTGAAATGGAATTGTCAGGATGGAATATTATGATTGATAATGATATACAGCATGCGTCCGAACTAGGACGGACACGCCGAACCCGACCTACCCGTGTCGCATGCTGCCTCCCGCACTCCTCCTTATCTTTCCTCGACCACTCACTCCCGCAGCGTTCGCGCCCTTCCCATTCTACTGCAGCCCCGTCCGCCCGCCGGGACGGACGCCGCGTGCCAACTCGCTGCCGTCCCGCCCGCCGGCGCTCCCTCCCTCCTCCCTCCGCGACCTCCATTGCTATCCCGCGTCCCGGCTCCCGCTCCTCCCATTGGAGACGAGAACGATGGCTGCGGCTTCGACGAGGTACGTCGGTCTTTCTCTGGATCTGAGCCCTCCTCCTACTATGGATCTGAGTCCTCCTCCTCTGGATCCGAGGGATGTGGCGTTGGCTAGGGTTCCGACGAACTCGGGGGTCCTATTTCCTCCCCTATCCAATGAGCTCGAAGGTGATGGGCCAGAGGCTGAAGCGGCCTATACTTTGAACCCATCCCCTTGCAAGGGGATTTTTGGGACGTTGCAACAGATGATTTTCAAACGTTGCAATAATATGATTCATATGTTGCAGAAAGGGAGTTCTAATGTTGGAATTTGTATTTTTCCCCTAATGTTGAAACAAATGATTTTAATTGTTGAAATTATATTTTTCAAATGTTGCAGCACTGAAAGGTGAATTAAGATGTTTCTATTTTCATCTTTTATGGTTGATTTTGCGATGTTGCAATACTACTGTTTGAGATGCTGTAGTACATAATTTTCGATGTTGCTGTACATATTTTTTGATGTTGCACTATATAGTTTTGCGATGTTGCAGTATTTATATTCTGATGTTGCACTACATAATTTACATAATTTGCGATGTTGCACTTGAAAGTGTTTCGTACTCTTAGGATAGGGGCATGGTGGGGGACGGGCCACGCACGAGTGGTGTGGGATGGGCCGCTGGAATTTTGGTTCGCTCGTATTGTTTCTGAATTGAATCATTACACTGATTTTGGTCAGGATTGGGTGGTTCATGTTACGACAATCGAACGCCCTCGAGGTGTGTCCGGACGTGCGCCCGCGCCGGACGTTCGGGCGCCAGGATAGCCGTATTATGAATCACGGAGTAAATTTTTAGAAAAACTTATTTAGAGATACAAATGTCACTAAGAGCATCTCCAAGAGTTCCAAAACAACCTCTCAATCTCACCTCTTAATCTTTTCGCACTCGGGAAACCGGGCGCCCGCGCGGAAAAATATGTGCACTCGCGTGTCTGCGTATCCTCCTCACGTGAGATTTCTCGAACAATCTCTTCCTTTGCTTACTCGTTCATCCGCTTCTCTCCTCTCGCAGCACTACTTCAGCGATACTTCCAACGAAATGAACAATATTTTTCTCTTATAAGAAATCAGCATAAGCATCAACAACCAAATTTTAGCGAAGTGAGCAGGGCCTCTGGATGCGCGTCCGTGTGCCTCTCACCACTGTCTCCTGGGGGCTACGGCCAAGGTGTGCGGCTGCGGGGCACGCGTGTGGCAGGCGGTGACCTGGTGGTGAATAAAGATGAAAACGGACGGAAACGAACGGAAAATCGCTCTACCGTTTTCATTTCCATATTTTTAGACGGAAACGGGAGCGGGAGCCGGACAGCCGGAAACGAAAACGGTAGCGGGATAAACGGTAATACGAAAATGGGTAAATACGATCAGAAAATAGACGGAAACGAACGGTAAGCGGAAACTTAAGCCGGGATTGCATGCCACATATGATAGCTCAAATACACCTAACAGACCACACATAAAATATTAATTCAATACCAAATATGAAATATCCATACATCACACAAAATATTAAAAGGTCATAAATATCCTAACAGACCACACAAATGAAGAGCGTA
This sequence comes from Saccharum hybrid cultivar R570, assembly GCA_038087645.1. NCBI lineage: Eukaryota > Viridiplantae > Streptophyta > Magnoliopsida > Poales > Poaceae > Saccharum > Saccharum hybrid cultivar. The sequence goes on from JAQSUU010000402.1 coordinate 17,764,790, forward strand.
GCAGAGAGCAAGGTCACGACATCACAATCACAACACAGTAAATGTGTTACAAAGCAAATGAACAGACCAAATATTGAAAGGTCACCAAATATCCTAAATTCACCAACAGCATGTGTTCACGGTCCACGGAACAGAGTTCCACGCCTCCACCAACAGGACAGCAGAGAGCACACAGAATCATAGGACTAGCATATCAGTTTTTGGGCCACATTGGGCTTCTAGGCTGGGCTGACTATCCCGGATTGCTGAAAACGGGATAATCCCGGATGAAAACGGGATTCCGCAAATACGGACGGACAAACGCCCAATCATTTTCGGTCCCGCTCCCGGATCAGTCCGTCCTGTTTTCGATCCCGTTTCCGTTTATCTTGAAAAAAACAAAAACGGACAGAAAAATAGTTGTGGACGGAACATGATTCATCCCGTCCGTTTTCATCGGGTGATGGCGTGCGGCCCACCGACACTACGGCCGAGCGGTGGCAGCTGGTCTCCCGCAGTTGCAGCGGCCAGGCAAACACGCAGGCACGTCACCGTCCTTCGCCACTGCACGAACCAGTGATCTGCACGTACTCTGTCCGTTTTGAGGAAGTCATTTTGAGGTCGTCTTAAGTGAAATATTTTAAATTTTAATTACAAATTAATTTTTTGGGTTGAGTTTGAAAATATAAAGTGATGCAAGTAGATTCATCTTGAAATATAGTTTTATAAAAATATATATTGACTATATTTTATAGCAAAAAGTAATGGTTATAGTTGTTTTTTTAGACCGTGTCGATGTCGGACATGAGTAATGGAGGGAGTAGATAGCTTTGCATGGCAAGACCATGTCCAACACATCCCCATCATGTCCATGTCTCTGCTGCTATTCCTTGGTCAGTTTTGAGGCCGGCAGGTGCGTGCTGGGGGCCGGCCACGGCCTGTGAGAGAGATGCAGGCCGCCGGTGGCGATTGGCTGTGGGCCTACACGGCCGTTGTTTTGTACAGAGTTGCAGACTAGCAGTATAATTTTGCATAGAGAACTGAGGTTGTGCTCAGTTCCTTCAAAATTCTAAAAATTTTATAAGATTCTCCGTCACATCAAATCTTTGGACACATGCATGGAACATTAAATATAGATAAAAAATAACTAATTACACAGTTTGGTTGTAAATCACGAGACGAATCTTTAGAACCTAATTAGTCCATGATTGAACACTAATTGCCAAATACAAACAAAAGAGTTTCTGTGCTTCTAAAAATTTTACAGGGGCAACTAAACACACCCTGAGTACAAGAAGCTAGCTAGAGTAGGCATCGTAACAAAATAGGTCCCGGTGTGACAGACTATCTACTCATAGGTTAGGGACCTAGCTGATCCTTCATAATCTATCAGAGGCAAGCAGGGGCAAGAGCACAGTTTCGCCGCCATCAAGCTCCGCCCCTGGTTGTGGTTGGCTAGCATGTAGTTGTTTGGGCCTTTGGTGTTGGGCTTAGGTGGGCCAAAAAAGACAGGACGATGGAAATAGGAGCGCTACTGTTTGTATCTAGTCTAGTGGTCAAAGAGCCTAAGTAGCATCTCAGATTCTAGGTTCGATTTACTATGAGAGCGAATATTACAGGGTTTAACGACATTGTGCGTCCAGTGGTAGGCGATGTTCCCGTCAACACCGAGATGCCTGTTGGTGACTTCATCAATCTCAAGGATTTGCCAATCCAGTCTTCAAAGATGCTTATAGAGATATTATTTGGGTGCGCAACTCTAATTGCTCCACAAGTCTGTTTGGTGCTGCTTCGGCTCCGCCGGTAGCTCTGTTGCCGAAGTGGGAGGAGCTGTACCAAACACCGTGTGAGAGGAGAAGCGCTTCTAGGTGTTTTAAAGCTCTACATTTGGTTTTGGTAATTAAGATAACTAGCGGACTAAACTTTTGCTAAGTGTTGTTTAAGCTAGGGTAAGTCCACACCAAGATGGTGAGCAAGGCTTGAAGATGGATGAAGAGTGATCAATATATTAAATTAGAGCAAGCTCACACTTTGAAAAGAAGAAAGAGAAAAACAAAACTCTATGATGACCAAGACAAAGGTATATGTTAGGGATTTTGTTTTCCTGGTCAATACGTAATAAAGTGTGTAGTCGAGTTTAGGATAAAAAGCCATACTGTTAAGAGGGAGCTTAAAATAGCAAACACGGTTATCTAGTGCCACTAGTTGATCTACATGCATTTGCATTAGACCTAGTGACGTGATGAGTAGCAAGTAAAAATGTTTTTTAAAAACACTACAAAAAATGCTAACTTAGGGCTTAGATGTTTAGCAAAACACTCTCACCCTCTTCTTTGGTCCTTGGTTTGTCGTCCCCCTATTCCCTCTAACCCACCTAGCTAGGAGTCCAAGGCCTATCATGGTGTCATAATTTGGAGTTGGAAAACTTCCGTTGGTGCCACACCACCCATGTTGTGGTCTGGCCCAGTGGCGGATGCAGGATGAGAATCAAGGGGGGGCTAAAACAATGGTGATGTTGATTTGCATGAAGATTTAACGGTGATTTGAGGTTTTGCTACAGTTTTTTAGTGGTAAATCAAATCATTAGGGGGGCTGGAGCCCACCCAGCCCCCCCTGTAGATCCGCCACTAGTCTGGCCACTTGAGCCCGAGCCGTTGTGCCTTGTGACTCGCTGTGTGTGCTAACGTGACGTTTCTTAACCTCACAACGAGTACTCACAATCTTCATTTAATTCCTCATACATGATCAATCTTTTACACCTAACATGTATTATATGTCTTGGAATTTATTTGATTTAGTTGAAATAAGTCTGGACCAAACCTAACTATATCTAGGAAATCAATATAGCTAGCTTATTATAACTGGTACACGAGCTGCTAAGGTGACCAACCAACAAATTCTACATCTCGCTGCAACATATGGACATGCTTGTTAGTTACAGATTGAAGATAAAGAAACTTTATTTGTGGATATATAAGAAAAATAAATGAAAAAAAACGACGGAGAGAAATTAAAACCGCTCGAATGGAGAGCGGGGTCCCTCCTAGGACGAGAAATCACATGCCTCCCGGAATTGGCCGGTGGTAATAAGCCATCACATGTTACATTGAAAATGAGCGCATATATATAGTCACTTCTTACTAAGTCAATCAACAACGCAAAACTATGGAAGTTGATTGCCTCGCACAGGGTGTTGTCCTTTGCTTGTCTTGCGAAAATGTACGGAAGTTACAATGCTGGGATGTACATATCAAATGCCGCCGCCGAGTTTCTCTATGCGAAACTACCAAAGAAGACTACGCACGCATGCACACCACCCACCCAAAACCGAACTGATATGCTCGGAGATGCAAATGTTATTGCTTTGTTACACAGTCTGGTTGCTTTCAGACGATGCCACGTCCCTCGGCTCTCCAGTGTACTATAAATCGGGCACCCTTCTCTTCCGGCTCGTAATAACCGGATCCTCTTGAGCCTCGACAAGCTCTGAACCCAATATTCACTCGAGAGCACCGACTTTTATTGCCTCATTTCAGATCATCTATTCCGTTGCCCTATACAGAGGTAATAAGCAGACATGCATGTAAGCTCACGCCAACCCGAGGTAATTAGTATATTGTATAATGCACATGGTATCATCATGAGTTAAATTTGATATGAAGATGCAGGCGCCGTCTCGGTCTTGTTCGATACAGCTTCTTCTTTGAAAAGTGTCTCTCTCATAATGAAGTAAAAAAAATTAGAATTTAGAATGAATGCCATCCGTCTCTCATTGGCGCATGTGGATCCAAGTTCCAGGCGTCATGGTCACGTGGGTGGTATATTTTGACCTAGCAACCCGCCGGTCTTTTGAATTGAATTGGTTAACTGGAGCGCCATAAGTTTACTCCGTGATAGTTTAATTACTTCCTTCATTTCAATATGTAAGTCGTTTTGATTTTTCTAGATACATTGTTTTTATTATACATGTAGATATACAATATGTTTTAAATACACAATAAAACTATAATAAATTTATAAAATCAAAATAACTTATAATTTAAAATAAAAGGATTAATAGTAAAAGAAAAGAAAAGAAAAAGCAATTTCATCAGTCCACCCGTCGTGAGCGAAACTACAACTCACCCTGCGAAGTGAGAACCCCACTCATCATCCTTGTTTGTAGATATTGGTAATACTTTGTTTTCGAAATATTTTAATATACAGATAGTTGTTTAAATACATTACTGGTAATCTTTTGGGAGTAGTACCTTACATTAAGCTCTGAATTAGACAGTATCCAGGGTCGGTTTTTCCGCATGTACACTGATAAGTTTTTTTGCGTAGTATTTTAATAAGGTCTTGTTTGAATGTAGGCCCCGTTTAGGGTCTTGTTTGAGTGTAGGCCCCGTTTAGCCGGGCTCCTTCGGTTCTGGGCTCCGTGCTACAACACTAGAGGGTACACAAATCATGACTTCACCTGGCTCTATGTTCAATTCACGAGGAGAGAGAAAAACAGGTCTTGTAAATAATGCTGATGTAGGAGCCGGAGCCGCAAGAAGGCGTGCAAAATAAGCATGTACTCAGATCCACCATAATCAATGTGTTGGAGCAGAACTTAGTTTAATTTCCACCCTAGGTCTTGTTTAGATGCACTTGTATCCACCACAATTTACGTGTGTTGTAGTGGACAATTCCAACCCAATCCACTCCCATACACAGATTTAATTTACTTCAACACACGTAGAATGAGGTGGATACGAGTGCATTCAAACGATCTCTAATAGGACAAGTTAAACAAATCGCTAGCTACAAGCGACTTATAAATTTCTAGGAGATCTTATAGACAAAAGAGTGGTATGGAAGATTACAATAGACTTAGCATAGAATACAATGTAGACGCTCATAACGCACGCACGCAAATTCTACCCCTGTGTACTCATATCCACAGAGATCTTATAAAAAAACATTGGTCTGGAAGATTACAATAGACTTACGTAAGTAATGAAGTCACCACAGGTGTCTCGTCGTCGACGAGAACATTGCCTACCACTGAAAGCACGAAGCCGTTAAATCTTGAGATATTAGTTCTCACGGGGAGTCGAATCCGAACCCCAGATGCTACCGAGGCTCATGTAACAACACACCCTTTTGCAGTTTTCCTGACCGTTGTTGGTGCTCTAGCGAGCGCTGGGTTTCCTATTTCTTTCATTTTTCTCTCTTCTTTGTTTCAACTAGGTGAGCTAAACCAGTTGGCCATTGTACCCATTTTCTCTCCGTGTGCTATAACAAAATTTTGTTATACTATCATTTCTAAAATCTTTTAGAATTATACTAAACTTATTTGTAGAGATATTTAAAAATTTTCAGTAAGTGTTTGTATTTGGATCTTTCTTTTTGAAAACTTAGTCGTTGATTGAGTTGCATTGTTATAAAAAAGTTAAAACATAGGTAGATAGCGTAGTTTCGAAAACACAGCGCCCACGGGAGTTGCCCACTTTTGGCACCGGCGCACTGCGGAATGTGTAGGTCAGAACTTACAGGCAGGGTAAACATTAAACAATGTTTCACCGGAGAAAGCAATCCGAGGATAATAACGAGGAGAGACCGAGAGAGAGAGCAAAGGTTTCTTGAGCTGACACATATAACGGAGATTCTCGTGTATGGAACTATAAAATATGTACAACAGCCGTCAATCTGTCATTTTGTTCGGAATTACGTACTCCCTTCGTCTCAAAATAAATGTCTATGATTTTCGTGCTGATCAAATTTTCTTAAATTTAATCAGATTTATAGAAACTATTAATAATATTTGTTTATCTAAATAAGTTTATTATAAAAATAGATACAATGATCTATATACTCCGTATGTTGATATTGATATATACTATAAATATCAATATTTTCTTATATATATATATTTTTGATCAAAGTTAAAAACAATTGACTTTTTTTTGGGAACGATAACCATACTTGTTTTCCAACGGAGGGAGTATTCAAGAGCGCAGACAAGACAGAGCGCCAGCTGAGTCCCCGAGGAGTGTCCGTGAAAACAAATGCTGGAGTATGATTTAAGACAGGGACATCTGAACCTGACGTCAATCGCATGCCTATATATAGCCTCGTCGTCGTCGCCGATCGACACGCACGCGTTTGCACGTATAACGATAATAAAACATGGACGCCATGCTTGTTCGCGCCATGGCGTTTCTGATGGTCTCCAGTTGCGCGCTCGTCAGCTACTCCCCGCCGCCAGGCAGCGACTCTCCAGCATCTGATGATCCCGTCGTCCTCGTCGTGCACATGGCAGCGGTAATCACGTTCTTCCTGGCCATCGTTGCCATATATGCCAGGGTCGCCCAGCCTGCCAACGGCGGCGCCCCAGCCGTTCTGGAGACTGCCCTCCTCACTGCAGCAACGATCGCGACCACCGTCTTCTCCCTTCTCATATAGTCACATGACGTGGGAAATGGACTCCCGCACAGTGGCGGATCTTAGGGGGGCTGGGGGGCTCCAGCCCCCCTAATGGCTTGATTTACCACTAAATTATTGTAGCAAAAACCTCAAATCACTATTAAATCTTCATGCAAATCAACATCTCCATTGTTTTAGCCCCCCTTGATTCTCATCCTGCATCCGCCACTGCTCCCGCATGTATGTAGTAGTATAATGAAGCGCTGCTGCTTTTTTGTATATATAAGATTACTCGCGCGCTGCCCAGATAAGGGATGTTTTATTGTGAAATGGAGTGTGTCTATGAGAAATGGAGTATATTGTGAGTAACTTCTAACTCGATTGTTCTACCATGCATTATTATATCGGAAATGCTTCTGGTGTCTACCCATTCGGACGTCGGTTTCTTGGGCCTGCGGATGCTCCTCTTGATGGGCCGTGACGCCTAACGGTCCAACACACGTATCCGCTCATCCACACGTCCCAAATCGAATCAGCTCGTCCAGCCCAGCACGTCCGCAGCAGCGCTGCGACCACGCTCCACCACGACTGCGCCGCAACTGCCCTCCACGGCTCCACCATGACCGTGTTGCTTTGGCATTCTCCATGGCTTCTGGGCGACAACTAGCCATCTCACCCACCCTCTGTGTCATCACTGTCGCCGCGCAGCCCCCACCTCTCTCTCTGTGCGCCGCCACACAGCTCCACGACCGCGCGCCACCGCGACTGTGCCACCTCGGTGTTCTCCACGGCGCCCGGGCGTCCGCCGGTCATCCCACCCGCCCTCTGCGTCATCCGTCGCACCCCTCCACCTTGCCCTCTGTGCGCCGTCGCCTAGCTAGCTCCGCACCACCGGTGAGCTCGCTCTGCACTGGTGAACTCCACACGTCGACGAGTCTCCATTCGCCCAAGCAACAAGGAGATGTTGCGCTGAAAGCACATGTTGCAAATGTATGTTTGAAGTGTTTCAGGTGTTTTCAGGTGTATGTTGCAAGTGTTTCATATGGATGTTGTAAAAGTAGGTCTGGATGGTGCATATGTTGCAATGGCTATACACCTATGTTTCAGGTATATGTTCCAAATGTTTCATTTGTTTCAGACGTATGTTGCAAATGTTTCATCAGGGTGATGCAAAAGTAGGTCTGGATGTTGCATTTGTTGCAATGGCTACACACGTATGTTGCAAGTGTATGTTTCAAATGTTTGATCTGTTTCAACTTCGTTGTTGCATCTACATCGCCATTCCCTCTGCATCGATGACTGTGCTGCACAATCTTTGCCGTGCCATCCGTCTACACAAGGTCTTCGTGCTACTGTACTCGCTAAGCCCTGCTCACCGACGCGTCCTCTCCCGCACTGCTTCTTCTTCGTCCAACACAACCACGCCGTCAAAATTTGATGCATGGTTGGGGCCATCTACCTTGTACACCCGGTATTGGCAACACCGACGCATGCTTTTGTCCCCGATGTGTTGCTGGGCCTGGCAAATCTAGTCGCGCCTCTGCGCTCAGGTGGCTTGACTACATTGACTTCGGCATCGACCCTACCGTTCCATCCATGTCTGCCTCGATTGCATTGTCGTCTTTCTTCTACGTCCACGTCGGCCCTGACTGCGTCGACTTCGGCATCGCCTCCTCCACGATGATTGCCTCCACTCCGTCATCATCATGGCGCCTCTTGTGCGCTTGCAGCTCCATCGACACGGCAATCTGACAACAACTACGTCGACCTCGTCTACCTCCAGCATGGCTTCTTCGCACATGGCAACTGCGCTCTTCAGTTCAGCTACCTCGACATCGGCACAAAGGGTTATCATCTACGTGAGTCCTCGCAAGTTTTCTCTTTGGTTGCAGTGTCTGCACCGCGCCAACTTGTGATTGCAGGGGATGTCAGTGTCTGCTGTTACTGCAGGGGATTGTTAGACTATATTTAGTGTGTGAGCATGGAGACCAGGCACCATTGGCCAGGAGTGCTTCGACATTGCGCATTTTGATTAATCAATCTAGCATTCTCCATTCTTCCTCTTTCACAGGGTACATTAGATCATAGATGGCAGCTACACCTGAACTCACAAGGGAGCAAGAGCTAGGAAGTAGGCACTGCATGCACTTATTTCAGTATTTTTGTTAATAATGAAACGAGGTTCCAGTCTCTACATTATTTGACGACATAGGAGTACATAGCACTGACTGCATGCAATTGCTTCCGTATTTGGCCAAGTGAATTGAAGACATAATAAATAGTTCATGTGAGATGTTTCAAGTTTAGTATTTTCAACGAGTTGAAGTACATGTATTCCTAGCTGATCCAGTAACATTTGTGTTCAGAAATTCATTCACCTGTTCTTAGTTGAGTGAGGATCTGCTCACGATGATATTGCAAATGAGAAAGATCTTGGACGACAGCAGTGTAGAAGTTAAAGGTTGAATGCCCTACTATATTTTAGACCTTTGGATTGAACTTTTTTTTTTGTTTGAAAGATGAAGATACCCTACTTTAAAATCATGGCTCCTTGGAAGATGGACCCAGTCACCCAGGGACACCTCCCCGCCGTGCGCGCCAACACCGCAGCAGAGGTGAAATTTGAGGCCACCATGTTCGACGGTGCGGCGGAGAGCGCTCCCCGACGACGCGCCCCACTTCCGGACGGGCCACGCCTCCATCTCAGCCTCATCGTCGAGGTCACTCGTGAAATGTCCATGTCCGTTTTCTTGTACTATTTTGGTTCTTTGGCGTGCCCTGCCACTGCATGTTGTAAATTTGCAATGCAGTAAGAATGAAATTTCGGAGTGATTTGTTGGGTGTAGGCTTCGACCTGCATGAGAACCAGAGCCAGATGGTGTGCGGCTGTATGTAGGCATGCAAGGTGGCTTTGATTGGTTCCGTGTGTCACTAGGGTCTGTTAGTTTGAACTGCTAACTGGATGTTGTGCCATGAGTTGAACTATGTGCGCCCATAGGAAAATTTCATCCCTGTCATACACGCGCGCATCGTGGCAGCAAGCCTAGCAAGAAACATAGGGCCTGTTTAGTTTCTGAAAAATTTTAGGGAATGCTACTGTAGCAATTTCGTTGTTATTTGACAAATATTATCTAATCATGGACTAATTAGGCTTAAAAAATTCGTCTCGTGAATTTCGTCTAAACTATGTAATTATTTTTATTTTTTTATCTATATTTAATGCTTCATGCATGTGTCAAAGATTCGATGTGACGGAGAATCTGAAAAATTTTGCAATTTTTTTTGGCAAAACAGGGCCATAATTGATTTCATCTTCACCCAGCTAGCCTTGCCGCAACACAAACATAATTGATTTCATCTTCACACAGCCATACCGCAAGGGTGCCCTTACACCTGTGGAACGACCAGGCTTTGCCCCTCCTGCAGCCTACAAAACATCAATGTGCTGCATCCCATGAGTTTGTGCGACCAAACGCGCGCAATCATGTCCTAACCGGCACTCACACACTCAGATGGGTACCAATACTCACATGCATCATATTCATCTTCTTCTTTCTCCCTACCCATCAACATCCCCACAGTCCCAATCCACCGTCACCCACGTCACCCACACCCCCACCCCTGCCCCCCCAAATCACTGCAGCCTTGTCCTCCCCTAACCTCTGCCCTCTTGTTTCTTCTCTCCACCTTCTCACAGTGCTTCCCCACTGCCGTCCTAGCCGCTGACGACCGGACCAAGCACCCCATCTCCTCCTAATGCCTATAAAAGAAGAATCAACGGCGCCGCCGTCGCCTCGCTCCTTGTCCGGCGAACCGCCACCACCGCCGAGCCGACCACCCACTCCCCTTCTAAGTTTGGAGGACATTTGAGTCCCCGCCTCCCTCCACACACAAACCCTAACTTCTTGACGGCCATGAGGATGACGACGTGGCTGCCTCATCCAATCCAATCACGCATCAATGCGTGTCCGCGTGTTGGCAACAACTACAGCACACACATCGAATAGATATTGCGATTCTCGCTTCACTAAGGGAGTACCGCCCTTGATAGGCCATCAAGTGTGAGATATTAGCTGCCATCTGAATAGTGTGGTCAGTGTGGAAAGAAAGGAACAACATGGTCTACAGTCGAACATGATCATTAATGGTGTGAAAGATATTGAAATTTATGGATAGTGGCGCTAACGGGATTTAAGTTTTTTTATTTAGGTGGTAGATAAGGGATACATGTTTTAGTCAATTACATATTTTTTTTTCCAATTTTATTCTGCGTGCAGCGGGTTTCTACTTTATTTGTAGTCTGCTTTAATTTCCTCTTCTTAATTAATTAATACAAAGCCTGTAGTAGGAGTAATATAATCAGGTGATGGATGTTTGAAAAGAAAGGTATTATAAAAGAAATTGCGCTAGATCTTATACCACGGTAATTAGCTAGCCCTCTGAGTAATGAGTTGACCAATGCCTGTTGATAAACAGAGTGGCTGCCAACTTTTATTTGAATCCTGACGATCACGCAATGTTTATGACTTTGTGGTTCTTTTGTCCGGTAACAACAATTGAGCCGATCGCCTTGTTGACGACGAGAAATCCGAGGGACGGCAGAGTTGGCGGGCGGTATACTAACCCGTATATTACGTAGGAGATGACCTGCGCACCGCAGGCTGTGATGGACAGTGGCCCGGGGGGGGGGGGGGGGGGGGGGGGGGGGGGCTGAGGGGGGCCTGGAACCCCCAATGCTCTGCTAATCTCCCTATATAGGCCCAGTATCCCTCTAGCTCGGCTAGAGCTAGAGTTAGTTTCTAACTCTAGCTCTAGCCTAAACTAACTCTATCCTTTGAGATGTTTGGATCCAAGGGCTAAATTGATAATAAATACGCTTTTCTAATCATTTGGCTCATTTAAACCATCTTCCTAGCCGGATTTAGTATGACATGCTCTTGTGTTGCCTTCTCCCTCCGTCTCCGGCGCCTGCGAGTTGAGGTCGAGACCGGCGTCAAAGCCATCTCCGTCCATGGCAACGGCGAAGGCTGCATATGCAATCAAAGCATGAACAAATCATAGCACAAAAATTAGAAATGCAAGAGCAACAGCAGCGCCCGCGTCCTGGTCCTGCCGCTGCCGCCGCCCCGCCTCCTGGCCCTCCACCGCCTGCCGTACCACAGCAACAACAGCGCCACCACCTCAAGGCCCATGGACGAGACGGCCACCTCAAAGCCCCGTCCGCGCATCTCGGCCCAGCGGGATCCCCGTGCGGGAACAGGAAGAGCGGCAGCTCCAGGGGTAGCATGGTGGTGCCGCCGGCCCCCGCTGCCGAGCGGTGTAGGACGAGGCGCGTCGCGTCGATCTCCCGCGCTATGGTGGCCACCTGTGCGGAGATGGCGGCGGCGGCGGAGGAGGAGCAGGAGACGGAGAGGTTGGAGGTGGTGGTGGGGACCGGGTGCGCGCGGGGCGAGAGGAAGGCGAGGAGCGTGAGGTCGCGGCTTACCTGCGGCTGCGCGGTGGTCGGCGGCGAGGCAGAGGTTGCCCTCCTAGGGCCGGCGTCGCGCTGATTTTGCTCGGCTCGGCTCGGGGAGGGGAGGGGAACGTCCGGACGAGATAGATAGAATGAGATTAGGTGCGGCTAAAAGAAAAAAGGACTTTTCGGTGGGCCCCACAACAAACTAGCCCAAATAATCACCCTTTGAGGGGATAGTTTTTTGGGTGGACTAGTTGCAAAAAACTAGCTCTAGCCCTCCTGTTTGGATACTTTTAGGCTAGTTTGATTCAAACTAGCTCTAGCCCATGGATCCAAACAGGGTCGTACTATAATTAATTTACGTCTTCAATGCTGTTTTGTCCCCCCTAATTCAGCCCAAACCTCTACTGTGCTTGAGGCCCAGTTACTCAGTTAGGAGCAGCCCATTTAGGCCTCTCCGACGGCTCCAAAAAAGTCACCGTTGATGTGAAGCGTCGCTGGACCTGCTCGTATTCTACTCGGTGTTTGCCCTTTCAGCTTCCCATCACGGCCTCGCAGCTTGTTTCGTTGTTCCTTCGCTCACTCCTTGAGTCTGGAGACGACGGCACGCCGCCGCTGGCCGCCGCTGCCGGACGCCGGACGCAATACGTAAATGAGGTAATGCCGACCTGCTCACCTGCACGGCACCTGCTTATCATCTTATCTAATCAATAATCATCATCTACAATTCTCCTTTTCATTTTGCATATAATATGAAGAAGAGAAAGACCATTCATAGTTTTTTTTAAGCCGGTTGGTTCAGTCCTAATTGCATTGAAGAAATTAGAAACCGAGGAACAAATGTGAATTTTCCTTTAGTTGAGACTCGTGAAACATGCTAGTATGCTACTGTTATATTTGACTAAAACAAGCCGGCATGGCTACCGGTTCTACTTTGCTTTGTTCATTGCCCCCCTATACTTAAATCCTGGCTCCGCCCCTGGTGATGGAAATGCTAAACAAATCATTGCGTCCTTTTCAGTGGCCTTGGGGGGCTTGGGTCTTTTGTTTCCGCGCTCGGAGATTTCCATGCATGCTCGGACATATGTATGTTGCCCAATTGTGCCGGGACTCTCGATGCGCTCGACGGCCAAACCTAAGCTGTGCTATGCGCGCGCACTATGGTCACGCAGTGAAAGGGAAGGACGGATTGCATGCATCGCCTGTTTGTTCCACAGTTTGCACTGCCGTCTCGATCCCTCCCGTGTCAAGGCTCAGAGTACCATAAATACGTGCTGCCAGACAAACTACGCATCCCTTCCCGTCCCCGGCCTCTCGTCTCCCTCTCCAGGGCATGCTCCGACCCAGTGGCGGATGCAGGATGAGAATGAAGGGGGAGCTAAAACAATAGAGATGTTGATTTGCACGAAGATTTAACGGTGATTTGAGGTTTTTACTACAGTGTTTTAGTGCTAAATCAAGTCATTAGGGGGGGGGGCTGGAGCCCACCCAGCCCCCCCTGTAGATCCGCCGCTGCTCCGACCCAAGTTTAGTCCATACCCGTTTCTTCAAATAAGGGAACGCGTTGTCGTGGTCCAGAGTGTTTTTAGCAACGTCCAATTGCTTCCCGTTGCCATGCATGCATGTGACATGAGGCAGCCATCTAGTTTATGTTAGTTTACCCCAATGGAGATATATAGTACACTCTGAATATGGAGCTAGCTAGCGCCAAAGGTTGTTGTTTCGGTGATTGGGTCAGTATGGAGTGCCCCCACGCTAGGAACAGGGCTGGGTGGGCTGCAGCCCGGGTCCAGCCTCTACATAGTGCCTCGTATGGTAAAGAGAGAGAAAAAAGGTCGCAGCCCGGGTCCGGCCTCTATATAGTGCCTCGTATGGTAAAGAGAGAGAAAAAAAGGTCTATAAAAAAGGTCTATAAGACAAAATCAGCCTAGTTTAAGTGGTAACTCGTACAAAGGTTCTATATCAGTCTATTGAATTGAATATCTAGCTAATTCCGTGCTCAAGTTTTTCCATGTACAATATGACATGATCAGGTGAGGATTCGTATCAGTCCTGAATCTGCCACTGAGTGAGAACAAGGGAGCAAATGGGCAATCCTCCTGTGTGCCAATGCAACACGCCTTCCTTCGTGTTCGACCGTTGGAGCCCAGTGGAAGAACTGCCCTTGATCTCCTAAGGTAAGGAAGCTATGCACGGGATGCGCGCCATGACATTGTACACGTAACATTCCTTATCCTTACGACAGGCGGAGTAGCCACGCTTGCTCCATGTCTTCGATCGGCCTCTCCTTCCACCGCGTGCATGTTCCAGCTTCCAACTTCCAACTTCTCTTGCCCTGTAATAATATTAAAACTGCTCTTTGCAAAGCAAATTTGTAATCGACCCACGGCGTTGGACCGAACGATCGAGCACCTTTGTGGGCTTACAGTGCGAAAGATCCGGCACATATCGGAAATCACACAAACTGTCTAGCATATGAGAACTCGAAGAAATGCGTATATAAAACTTTAAGGCCAGTCTCGTTGGGGGTTTCATGACCTAGTTTTCAACACACCGATATTTTGGAAACAATGCAGAAGAGTTTCATCACCATGAAACTCTCTATACTCCCATAAAACTTTCATCATCTCTCTTTATTAATGCAGTGCCATGTCAACGTATTTAATGCCCATAAAACTTCCATTGAGTGGCCTAAAACACACATTTGAGAAATCTATGGTGCTAAAAGAACGGGGAGAACGAGAGAGAACCCCTTGTAATTAATACAAGGGAGATAGAGCGTCGTGTTCTCCGTAGCCCATCCGCCGGATTTCACTAAGCTCTGTACATATGTGTCCTAAGTGACCACGAAAAGGTGAATTATATTATATTTCTTCCATCTCAAAATAAATACACCTCGTTTATCGAAAAGTCGAACTTTTAAAAAATTGACCAAATATGTATAAAAAATACTAATATTCATGATGTGTAATTAGCATTATTATACAGATTGTGAAATATACTATTATAATATAAACTTATCTGGATATATAAATATTAATACTATTTTTCTATATAACTAGTCAAACTTAAAAGAGTTTGACTTCTCGAAAAACATAATGTGCATTTATTTTGGGATGGGGCATTTTTTATTTATATTCTTATGCAGAAATAAGATAATAATTTTTCACAGATACTTAGTATATTATTAGTCCAAGTGTTTGTAAACCATGTCCATAAACTGATAGCCTTGTTTGTGATAGGAGGAAGTAGTATATCTTTTCTCCCCATGTAGAGACAAAACAATGCAATTTCCTCTCTTCCATTTCATCCCATTGGCCCCTGATCGTGGGACACGCCTACATACCACCCTATAAGTGTATATATATATATATATATATATATATATATATATATATATATATATATATATATATATATATATATATATATATATATATCTCCCGACTAATAAGTGAATAAAGTCGTAATATAAACCCCCATGGACGGCTACTCTGTTCTCGCCGTGGTTCTCGTCAACCTTGCGTTTGGCGAAGCTCTCTGGATGGATCATCTCATGATGGCCACCGGCGAAGCACCGTTCTACGCGATCGCCGCTGTCATGTTCACGTCCATGGCGCCGTTCTTCATCAGCGTGGCATCAATCCACGCTAGGGCTGCCGCTGTGTTTCATCCTACTGCTTCAGGAGGCAGGTACGTCCGTCTTCAGAGATTCCTTGTCACGACTGCGACAGCTGCGTCCATGGCTGCTGTCGTCGACCGGTGCCTGGCCCTGGCGCGTGTGAATAAGACGAGCACTGCGGACGCACGCACGGACGTCTGAAGCAAAGCCCAGATAAGCACCCCTCTGCTGCTGGTTCTCTCGTCATCTGGAATGGTCCTCTTTTACCTCAACTACTGCTGCGTCTTTCTTTTCTTTTCGGCGGCCAAATTAAATTGATCCGATGCCGGAATCAGTCAGTCAGATTCAGAAGGCATGCATGCATACGTACAGGTCAGAGTGAATTGCGACGACAAGTTGGCCTGCCCGTATGTGTAATACACTGTAGTGTTGTCTGTTGGTGGTGACGTGCCAATTGTTATGTCTGGCAGCTGGACTTAGCCTGCATAAGCGATCTGTTGTAAGCTGTTTACTATGTGAAGTATTATACATGCATGTCGTATCGTGTGCGTGGTGAGTATTGCGTTGTACAATGCAATTCGCAAAAAAGGAACTATGTTATAGTTTTTCTAGGTACATAACACGCATAAGTGAAGTGTCATTTCGTTCTCCTGCTGCTCACTGAGGAAACAGATTGGATTGCATGGTGACCACCAGACTACTCTGGCGATAAACCCTAGCCCGCGTATGTGACCCTAACACCCTCTCAGTGTACCTCATGCTCCGGTGCCTTGTGTAGGCAAGCATCGAACTAAAACAGTGCCTACAGAAGCATCCAAACAACTTTTTTTTCTAACCATTTTTCAAATACACTAAATACCAAAAGTTGTCCAACATGACAACAACTCCTTTGGCCCTGAGTTAGTATTTTAAAATATTTTTCAAAGGATTTTCACTTATATCTCACCACGTCACTAGGTCTAATGCATATGCGAAGTCAGTTCATACCTAGTGGCATTTAGATAACCGATTAGACTTTAGATTTTTCCTCTTAATAATACGACTATCTATCCTAAACCCATCCACACTCTATTGCGTCTCGGCCGGTCAAAAACAAAATCAAATTAGGTTGCTCTTCATGAAGCAGCAAAGTCGTCAACTCAAGTCCAGGTTACATGGTGGTTCCGCATGACAACCTTCAAGTTCACGAATATTCGTCAAGGTGGAGATTATTAGAAAATATGTTAATATTTTTGTATTAAAAGGGTTGCACTGGACTTATGTTGTAATTGTCAATAGTGGGTTAGGTGAAGCTAAGTGTTGGGCACTTGTAACCTGACCACTCTATTAAAGGGAGAGAGATGAACCTGTAACAAAAGAAGGTGAGAGGCAACACGACCACATAGCAACAGGATCACAGGGAATGTTACCAGCTTTGCCCAGTACCCCGACGACCGGTGTCGCGGTTTCGAAGAGGAGCACCCATAAGCATACTCTAAGGATGTAGAATTCGGCCGAACCTTGATACCAAATCTCAAGTTTCTGGTGTGCTGTGTGATCTCCTATGATCATCGCTTAGGTAGATTCAAGTAATCACTTTGGGATCAGGCATTAGTATCGCAACAATTTACATGAGCGCGTACCACGTGACTCATGAGTTGTGACAAAAATACAATATTCAGTGTAACCCTTTTGTCATATGCGACATTTTGTTACCATTGTCAATAGCCATGTCCACTGGGCCTGTAGCCCAGTGGTTACAAGAGCCTCAGTAGCACCTCAGATCTTGGGCTCGACTCCCCGTAGGAGCAAATTTTTCAAAATTTAACGGCGTTGTGCTTTTAGCGGTAGGCGGACGTTCCTGTCGATAGCGAGGCGCCTGTGTTGACTTCGTCAATCTCAAGAATTTGCTGGCCCAATCTTCGAAGATGCTCATAGGGGTAAGCTTTGCATGCGTGTGTTTATAGGGGTGAGTGTGCATGCGTTGTGAGTGTCTGAGTTATACTGTGTAATCGCAAAAAAAAGCCATGTCCTTGACTTCACACATGTGTTCGCATTTTCTACATTTATAATGACATTGTTTTTTTTTCATGGGTATGCAACGTGGTGACTTTGTTGACTTTGAGATCTACCGACTCGGTCTTTTTGAAGGGTATGATTTAACGGCGTTATTATCTTTTCGTGGTAGATGACATGCCCGTCAATCTTTCGGAGATCTGTTGATTCAATCTTTCGAAGGCATGTAATAATTTACAAAAAAAGAATCTTTACGTAGTCAATGTCTTAATCCCGATCACTATTACTGATGAGTAGGGTTTATGTTGAGATGAAGTGGTCAACAGAAACTCCCGTCTTTCCTACAAGAAAGAGGCCCTTCGCTCGGTGCACCAAGGTCGAGGGTGAAATAACGTTAATTCTTGGTGCACCAAGAAAGAGTTGAGCCATTGCCGTCATGAAGTCTGCATAAGGGGCGGCAATAACGTTTCTCTGTTGCGAGTCTACACGAGGACTCGAGGAGTGCTGTGTGCAGTGTGCTGATGTAAATCTTTTGATGGAAGATATATAACACGGCTAGGGTTTACTTGTTGGCTATACCTCTGGGGGAACGTTGCTTAGCCCAGTGGTTTAGCAAGCGAACGACGCAGATATCGAGTCTATTGTTTGCATATGCTCTGGATTGCTGCTTCTAAATACATTTTGTACCTGTAGAATTTGTTTACATAGTTTACTAGTGTGATTTACGAAATACACCTCTATAAATCTGGTAGAGTAACATGCATATTTCCAACAAACTCTCCACCCCCTTTATTTCGTTCGAGCAGAGCAGATCTGTTAATTCTCAGGCAAATATAACCTTGTGTGTCCCAGAATGTGTACCTGAGCCTAGGCTAACTTATCATCATTACATTATTGGACGCGTTGAGCATGAGGCAATGATATACTGCTATTTGCCACAGGATTGCACTTTAAAAAAATATAGGGCTGCAATTTTCTTTGACCCCATATCACGGTAACTAGCAGCCAGGGATAACGTCAGACAATTGGACGCTCTGATCATAACACTTGATATCTGACTCTGGTGGTCTCGGTGAATGATGGTTCTTTTCGACTTTACTCAAACCCAGTGCATGTTGTGATGGACCGCTGCTGCAACTCATTGTAGGCTCTACTCGGGCAGATTTGAACCCTTCCAATTTTTGCCAGATCTATTTAATTAATTCTAAGAAGCTTGCGCTCTGCATCTGAAAGGAAACTACATGCTGAACATGTAAACTCACTCGGTTGAGTAAAGATTTTGGCCCTGTTCGGCTGATTTCATTCATGATTCAAACATGGAGAAACGGATAAAGCGAACGGGCACAGACGCATCGGAAACTCATTTATTTTTGCGCTAGTTTGAGAAGCCATGGCTAGGTGAGGAGCAATAGAAGCGACAGAGCAGGCCGCATCGCCTATGCGCCTAGGCAAGGAAGCCGGCCGGCCAGCCGATAGGCGACGGGATTTGCTGGTAACAACAAGATGAAAACCTTGAGGATTGCGATGGAATGTATAAACAAACCAGCTGGTCTCCTACATCGACGGTCTCCTTGGGCCTCGGCGCCTCCGTCGTTTGCAGAGATAGATGCTTGGGTTTACATATGCCTCCATAAGTTTAGTAAGATTTATTATGCAAATATGTAAAAGCTGGCTAAGGTTATGTAAGTATCTACGTGCGTTTAAGGCGAAGCTACGGCAGTGCGCCGGTCATCATCAACATCGGTCGTCACGAATACATAAGCTCTTCCTCTTGTCCTGACGCTACATACTCCATAGTATGGCCTGTTGCTTTCCTGTCATCGTACATTAAGCGTCTCTGCCCACATAGCCATTTCTCCTATATAAGCCTCGATTTGCCCGAGTCTGAATATCTGATCATGTAGCTAGATCAGGCTGCGACTGCAGCAGCTGCTGCATAGGTGTTCACTGTATGCAAGGAGCGGCTGCTGCAGCAGCTTTCGCTTTATCCACTCTTTTGAATCACTGTAGCGGCAGGCCGGCATCGTCTACTGGCTGCTGCTGCGCCGCGGCAAGTGAGGAACCGGTCATTCCTGTAGATGTGGTGAGAGTTTAAATTACCTTTAGTCACCACTATGCACTTACTCCGTATTTCCTAGTTATTATGTTCAATCCCTGCGCTGTGCAATGTGCCAATGTGTATGTTTAACCCTTTTCTTCTGTTTAGGGGATTTGCCCCTCTTGTTTCTTCAAAAAATCTGCCAGTTGTAATAACTTTGTATATGAAGCCCGCTTCTTGGTGCCCCGGATTGCATTCTAGCCCGCAATGGCCGCCGAACGGGCACAAGCAGTGCTGGGCTAGCCCGACGACGAAACGACGTGGGTCCGTCGTCACATATCAGAGGCGCGCCGGTTCTGGAACCACACGGCCACCTGCCACGGCTGCAGGCCCAGCACCCGCGCCAGCCGCGCCTTCCGCTCCGGCTCCAGCTTGTCGTTCTCCGTCTCGAAACTCCGCTCCAGCGCGCACACCTGCTCCGTGCTCAACCGCCGCTTCTTCTCGCCGAAGCTGATGCCGGGGGCGCCAACGGCACAGTGGCGGGGGCTTCGACGGGCTTCTCCAGCACTGGCATCGGCGCCACGACGACCACCTCGGCCATGGACGCGGGTGGAGCGGCGACCCCGACGGGAGCGGGTTCTGCGATACGGAGGGAGATGGCGGCGGCGGAGGTGAAGGTCGAGGCCACCATGTTCGACGACGCCGCGGAGCCTGTCCCCGACGACACGCCCCTCTTCCGCCGCGTCGAGTCGCTCGAGCGTGGGCCACGTCGAGTATGCCAATGTGTATGTTTAACCCTTTTCTTCTGTTTTATATAAATTTCTTCAGTAGGGGATTTGCCCCTCTTGTTTCTTCAAAAAATCTGCCAGTTGTAATAACTTTGTATATGAAGCCCGTTTAGTGGTGTCCCGGATTGCAAGTGGGAGAGAACTTAGAAGCTTGTTGCTTATAGGAGCTGCTGCATTGTGCTGGTCGCTTTGGCTTACAAGAAATGAATTGGTATTTGATAAATGCAGTCCAAAATCTATTTTGCAGGTCATGTTCAGAGCTACGCACTAGCTGTGGCAGTGGGGGCTGTTACAAAGGAATGAAGACATGAAGAAGTTTATTGTCCAAAATTGCCAGATGCTACTAGAGACTGCGGCCTTGCAATGCTCTGCTTTCTTCGGATGGCCTTATGCTCTTAGACTTAGTGTTTAGTCTTTGGTTAAAAACTGGTTTGGTACTGCCGTGGATGTTTTGGTCAGCTGGTGTGTTGATGTTCTTCCGTATTGAACTCGTGGCCTGATTCCTTGTCGAAGGAAGAAAGCCGGTTGTTTAATTCATCATTATATTGAAAAAAAAAGCCCGCAATGGCCGCCGAACGGGCACAAGCAGTGCTGGGCTAGCCCGACGACGAAACGACGTGGGTCCGTCGTCACATTATCAGAGAACATCGGTCCGCACCCTGCGGAGGCAAAGCTTCGAACACATGGCGTGCGCCATCCTCCGCCGCGCGCTCTCTCTCACAGCCGCCGCCGCCTTCGCTTCCACTCCTTTTACTGTAACGCCGCAGGCATTTGTACCAAGTATATTGTACCATTAATTAATAATATAGAAATGATTTATTCCCGAATAAGAAAAGTTGTGGAAGGATTTTCATATCCGTTTTGCGTGCCAACCAAAGAATACAATTAAATTTTCCACAATGACGGCGGAGCTGCCGGCCCCGCCCATGCGTCTTGGAAAATATGTATCGATCTGAACAATGCTTGTTTTCAGAAACCTAAGCGCCTGGTGAAAGGAGCAATGTTACACTAGGGAAGGACTCTAATTATATACATGCGGCACCAAGCCCAACGTAACGTATAAATTACACGATGGGGCTGAGGCACCAAGGTCCATGTCTTCGTGTTATCTAAGCCTAGAGCCCTAGAGTTTGTCGTTGATGTATATAAGCAAACAAAAATGGCGAACCAGCTAGAGTTTGTTGTTGATGTATACATATAAGCAAACAAAATGGCGAACCAGCTACGAGTAAGGGCAGAGCTACCTCTAAGTATGTTTATTTTATATTTTACTAAACTAGAGAAAAAAAGCTATATCTTAATGAAGAGCTAGTTTTATATGTTGTCATCGAGGTCTAATCATATTATAAGTTATTGCTAAAAGTTAATATCGAGGTTGTCTTAGAGCTAGTAGCTCATGTTCTCTTTTTAATTTCCCACCCCTGTACAAATACTCGGAGCAGTGATTCTCTCATCATTTACATCTGAATCAGTTGCATTTTGAGTGTTTGGCTAATTGAGAATGATTCTCTTAGAAGAAGCTAAAGCTGGAGCTATTCTGAACGGCCCCCTGTATATACTCCTCTCACACACACAGCTTTAGCATCTTCTCAAGAATCTGCTGGTTAAATGGAAGCGCGTACGTATCTGGTATGTCATTACTACCATGGGCATTGCGGTGGCTGCGTGCATATGGTTTGGTGACATGGGGGAGTTTCCGACAATGTTCGTAATATCGGCCATGTTCTACTACACATGTCGGTCACTGCCATGTATGCTGAGGTTGATGCAATTTAATTCCCGCGCGTCAACTACAGTGATGAGCACCGATTCAAAGAAACGTGCGGTACATTGACGAGTAATGTACTATATGCGTATAATGTAATAGCCCGAGTAAAAGGATTGTACTACATGTGTGTCCTGGAATAAACAGGATCGGAGTGTACCAGCTGGGCATGCGAGTTTGCACTTGTTCTGTAATGAAGTACTACAAGCCATTTATGTGTACTACTCCGTACAAGTTTATCTTTTTAGTACAGTAACAACAACACATTATATATATATATATATATATATATATATAGATATATATATATATATAAAATGTGTTGTTGTTACTGTACTAATATATATACATCCGACCCATCGTGTATTTGTATATATACATCATTACAAAAAGAGATATTCTGTAGAAAAACATAACAATTTAAGCAGCAACAGTAAGTGGTAGAATAGAATTAACAGCGAGGGTGTGACATCATCGTCGGTGCATATAGGAGCATGTAGCGAGGGAAAAATTTCGGTGGGACATTTCTCATGGGACAATCGGACAATCAGACACGTATCACTAACGAAATTTTGTTCTGACGGCGGAGGCTAGACTTGGGTATGCACATGCATTATTTGCATCGCCTCCTCTTCCTGATCGAGGTGAAGCACGACGAGGCAGTAGAAGAAGTACTCCCCCACGGCGAGCAGGCAGAAGCAGACGCCGACACGGAGGGGTGACGCCGGCATCGGCATAGTAGATGGAGGGGAACTGTAGTAGAAGAAGGCGAACATGAACGCTGCGCCCAAAAGGATTGCCGCGTACCCGAGGCCGCAGCGAAGCCATCGGCGCTGGCGGCGGCGGAGCCATGGGAGCAGGTGGTGGCGGTGGAGTCCCGGCGGCCAGTGGCGGAGGAGCCGGCGCCGGAAGTAGAGGACGGCGTTGAAGAACATGAAGACGGAGTACATGAGGATCAACTGAGGCTCATACCAGTACTTGATTATGGAGATGATGAACGCCAAGCTCACGAGAAGTATTGTAAGCACCGAGAGCAGCATGGTCGAATGATCCGCTGGTGCATAAGCCACTCGCTCGAGCCACTGACTTATTGTCGGGCTACCCGCAGCAACGGGAGGAGGAGGAGGAGGCTCAGCCCAAGATTCAGGACGAACACGATGAGCTTCTTGATCCATTAATAATCGAGGGTCTTGATAACTTGCGTGCCTAGCTTGACGGGTGGCGAGAGCTAAGCAAAGGGTCTGGTGGTGCGCGCACGTTGAGGAATTCGGGTGGCCCCAGGCATACCCGGTTTATAAAGGTTGGGTTCACGAAAGCTGTGCGTTTGCGCGCTTAGTTCTTTCTTGGTGAGTGATATGATATGTGGGACCCGCTGGATCGCTCCTCTTCATATCCGGTCACTCAACAACAACCCGAGCTGAGTATCTAGTTCTAGGCGGAGATTCGTGTTTGTTGATTGATCGGCCAAAGGCCGTGGAGTTGGACGGATGGCGGGAGGGCCCACTGCCGCCGGTCCTCGTGGCTGCTGTTATGTGAGGCGCGTCCCTAGGCGGGTGTATGGTTTTGGGTGAAAGTAGGGGTTGATGGTGACAGGCTCACAGCGAAAGAAAAATTTCCCACGCATTGCCCGCGGGAATTAACAAACACTTGTCATATTACTTTTAATATTAAACTCTCATGAGTTTTTAGATTTTAGTCTTTTTTTTTCTTTTTGTGATTTAATGTTAGTTTAATATTAAACCCAAGGCGTCCTTTTTTTCATCTGCCTTCAGTACGATTCTCTTGCTCGCATCAATCAATTCTTCCTCCTTCAGCAATGCAGCTAATTAAGAGATAGCAATGCGGCTAATTAGGAGATACTCTCTTTGTTATTGAATAAATAGATTTTTATAGTTTTTCTTAATTCAAACTTTTTAAACTTTATCTGAATTTCTAGAAAAAACCGTCAAAATTTATGACATCAAATTAGTATCATCAGAGACACCATAGAATATGTTTTCACGATGTGTTCATCTTTTTATCATAGATATTGTTACTTTTTTCTATAAGGTTAATTAAATTTAAGATAGTTTGACTTGTACGGATTCTATGAATTAATTTATTTGAAGAGAGGCCTGAGTATAGAGATCATGGCTAATTAGGAACAAATTGCCTTCCTTCTCTCGCTTGCATCCGCTAATCAGGAAACCAGAAATGCGGCTAATGCTGGATATGGTTATTTGGTATGCCGTTCTTTCGCTTTGATTTCGTACTTTTTTGTTTGGTTTCTTTTTTTTTCCTCGCTAAAAGCAAACGGCGTCGCTGCGGCCGTGAGGGCGCCCAACACCACTGCGGGCCTGCGCGCGGTCATGCTTGGACCTGTACGACGGTCTCGTGCCGGCGCTAGAGTGGACGGCGGGATCTGTTGCCGTGGGGCGGTACGACGGCGCATAGGAGCTTAGGCACGCGACAGAGTACATGGAGCTGGCATGGCCGGGGCAGAGCTGCCCATGGAGAAGAGCGGCTTCGTTGAGAACTGAGATGGCCGTAGCGCGCGCCGTCCTCTCCACCTCCATTCCAATTCCAAAGACCCAGTGAGAAGCTGCGCGGGCGTGCCGGCCTCCCATTCGCATGCGCTGCTCCTCCACATGTGTACGCCGGCGCAAGGGCACCCTATGGCGTACAGCTTCAGCCGGACAAGGACGGGGATGAGGACAAGAAGGTAATGAGGGAGCACACACCAGAGGTGATCGTGGTGTTCCTCTGGATGTGCTGGGTTTGGCGTGGAGCGCTTCAGCTTCAATGGTGCGCGGGCAACGGAGGAGAGAAGTCGGAGCCCGTCGTGGTGCCCTCCTAACGTGACGCACCTGGTGCTGTCTGCGCTCGTCTGTGCGGCTACATCACCATATATAGATGAGCAGGTGACGTCAGTTTCTTAGTTTTTTAAACGCATGCCATTGGATTTGTGTGGGGAGGGGAAGAGGCAGCAGAAGTACGACCGGTAAACCTTACAATGGCAGCACCAGGTGCGTCACGTTAGGAGGGCACCACGACGGGCTCCGACTTCTCTCCTCCGTTGCCCGCGCACCATTGAAGCTGAAGCGCTCCACGCCAAACCCAGCACATCCAGAGGAACACCACGATCACCTCTGGTGTGTGCTCCCTCATTACCTTCTTGTCCTCATCCCCGTCCTTGTCCGGCTGAAGCTGTACGCCATAGGGTGCCCCTGCGCCGGCGTACACATGTGGAGGAGCAGCGCATGCGAGTGGGAGGCCGGCACGCCCGCGCAGCTTCTCACTGGGTCTTTGGAATTGGAATGGAGGTGGAGAGGACGGCGCGCGCGACGGCCATCTCAGTTCTCAACGAAGCCGCTCTTCTCTATGGGCAGCTCTGCCCCGGCCATGCCAGCTCCATGTACTCTGTCGCGTGCCTAAGCTCCTATGCGCCGTCGTACCGCCCCACGGCAACAGATCCCGCCGTCCACTCTAGCGCCGGCACGAGACCGTCGTACAGGTCCAAGCATGACCGCGCACAGGCCCGCAGTGGTGTTGGGCAGTGGAAATGGGAGGCAAAATCAAGTCAGATGACAGCATCAATCAACAAGGGCGGAAGCTACTTAATTATAAGATGCAAAATTGATTTTAGATCTAATAGGGCAAAATCGCCAGGGAAAGAAATTGAAATCAAAGTCGCAGCACCTTGGGGCGTCGGAGGGAGCTGCTGCCTGAGGCTTGGTCCGGGCTGCTGGTTGAGGCCAACGGTGTGGTGGATGGGAGGCAGCGGGCGGCGCTTTTGGTTTCTGGGTGCGGCGGGGTGGGATGGCTGGGTTGCTGGCCACCGGGCAATGATGGCGTGTGGTGCAGGTCGCTAGGTCGATATGCGGCGATCCGGCGACGTTGGCCGCTCCTCCTCCTCCGGTCTCCACTTCTTGCACAGAGGCGAAACCAGGACTTTTAATTAAGGGGAGCCGAGCAATAAGACGAAACCTCATAAATGTGATAAATATATACAGCGCGGGTCTCAATAAATTTTTCAATGCTTTTGTATATGTATTTCGTATTCATAGCAAAAAAAAAACAAGATTATCATTTAAAATAGGTGAAATAATTATGTTTATGGCTGTGTAGTTGAAATATTTATAAGTATCCCCCCTCCCCCTAGTTCGGCCACTGGCTTCTCTGCGTGCCGACACGGTAGCCGCGCCAACCCTAAGAGGTCGCCAACCCGCGTCGCCGCAGAGAGGGTCGGACGGGGGCTAGTATAGCGCGTGGTGTCGTGTTTGGGCTGAAGCCACTAGTGGACCGAAGTTTTTGTCTGTTCACAAACCAGACCGTTCGAACTAAAACAAAACAAAATCGATCCACTTTAACAGTTAGCCCAAACCCAACCAGCCCACCAGGCTTCTTAGATTATTTCCACCCAATCCAAATGAGCCCAAAAGGAAAACCAGACCATAAAAATTGTGCTTCACCCAAACCATTCAGGTTTAACGACCGGACAGCCGTGCGTGCTGCATTCAGCGGATTGAAAAATTAGTAGCAATCTAGTGACTGATGGTTTATATTACTTGATTACATGGTTCGCTGTGGGGTCATATAGAATGATAGTGTGGTTATC
This sequence comes from Saccharum hybrid cultivar R570, assembly GCA_038087645.1. Classification (NCBI taxonomy): domain Eukaryota; kingdom Viridiplantae; phylum Streptophyta; class Magnoliopsida; order Poales; family Poaceae; genus Saccharum; species Saccharum hybrid cultivar. The sequence goes on from JAQSUU010000402.1 coordinate 17,791,422, forward strand.
TTTATAAGAGTTAAGAGATATAGATAGATATAGATACTGGATAATGCATGCGCTTCTCTGCATGGGCAAGGGCTAGTCGCACCATGAACTGTTGTGTAAACTTACAGCTCATTTGATTGAGGAACCTCACCTAATCTCATTCAACACTGATTTTATTCCCAAAGCATACATGAAGAAAACGATAAATGTTTCATGTTTGTGACAGTTGAGGAAATTATAATTATAATTTTATATATATATATATATATATATATATATATATATATATATATATATATATATATATATATATATATATTAATATGAACATCGCTGTCCCTCATCAATTCTTTTCCTTTGTCTTCTATCAAACTTGGCACGTCACTTATGCCAGTACCCATGAAGGATCCCCGACATAGGCACCGAATCTACCATTGTACATACATAATCGGATGTGCATAATGACAATGGATAAGGCCAAGGATCGCACATTCTTTTTCAATAAAACAAAGACCACACATCCTGGAATAAGTATCCCATCTTCAAATACTGATATTTTGTAACTTCCCGACTTCCTGACTCATTTCTTTCACTAGCTCATTCCCAACAGTTCATGTCACTGAACCCTACAATCTATACATCGATCTCTACCAAGTTTAGCCAAACACTTTTAGCCGAAATTGACAACGTGCATATAGCGAGGCGTTATCTTATTGTAGGAATATAACATAGTAACTGCTATAAGAGCATTGTATGGTAGGGCATTTATCTGATAAGAAGAATGTCTAGGTAGATGAGACAAATAGGGAAAGCCTTTTTGGTTTTTATGAGCTGAGACTCTTAACACACTGTAGCTTCATGTATTATGCTCACAAATTCGTTGTCTATCTTTCATGTAAATTGTTCATAAACCAAAAGAAAAAAAACAAAATAGATGTTGAAACCATTGCAGAAAAATATATTACAATGTATATAAGTTGAGTAATCATAGAAATACGTCTATCTCAACAAAACTCTAATATCTTTAAATGAAAGTATGTGGAAGAGCACTTTTTTTTTTAGAAAAGAGCACCTTGCAGCCACTGAACTACAATGGCATTCATATGGTACAGGAACCTATGCAGAAAAATATATAGTGTGTTCCTAATCTTACAGAAAAATAGATGAAAAAAAATTGGAAGCAGGTACCTCCTACCTATAAATGTACTGGATGAGGTTTGCCTGAAACAATATGTTCAGAGTATCAGGCCTGAGAGACCTTAACATGTTTAGAGTTTCGGTTTCAGATCATAAGCCACAGAATAAATGCAATTGTAAATTTAAACCAAGAGCAATCCATATTAAGAGACAACAATTAATGAGTGGGATTTAAAAAGAAAACTAAACATACAGGTACAAAACGGACAAACCAAACCAAACCTATTAGCATGAAGAAATTCAGGATCCAATACCCATGAAAATCTGAGGGAGGAAGAGGAACAGAACTATGGGCCTCCCTCACCTAGAGTAGTTGGGCACTTGGGCGATGCTGCAATGGGCAACGACCTGAAAAAGCGTAGCATGGTGGCGGAGTGTCTAGGAATACCATGGATGCTTGATAGGTGGTCACTACTAACTAGGTTTGAGGACTAACGAAGCTACGAGGGAGGTGTCACGGGAAAGAGGAGACTGAAGAGGAGCAGAGAACGATGGGCAAGACAAAGCGGGAAGAATTTTTTTTTGAGGAAAACAAAGCGGGAAGACTTGAATTCGTTGTGCTGATCGTGGGCTTTCCATCTTGGGCCGAAGGACGGCATCGCCATGGGCTTGGTTGGCTTGAGTGGGCCTGCGTGCCTGAGTGATGTGCTTATAAGCACAACCTTCTGATTTTTGTTTTGTTTTTTGGCCCTTTGTTTTTGAAAGTTTTTCATAAATATGCCCCGGGAGGTATGCTTTCAAAATCTAGACCCTCACCTCGGCGCCGGAGTAATTGGCACCAAGCTTACACGTCTTGGCGCTGGAGTAATTGGCGCCTAGGTCTTGGGAACACGTCGGCGTCGACGCAGACATGGCGGTAACCTGGCAGCCACCTCGGCGCCATAAATCTTGCCGCTGTGCTCGGCGCCTAGCCGGCCTTACAGGTGGGTCTGTTCCCTTTCTCTCTTCCTTCTTCCTTTTTCCTCTTTCTCTCCCATTCTCTCTGACCTCTCTCTCTTGCCCGACGCCGCCCGATGTCGGCGCTGCTCCTCCTCGCCCCGAACACCGGTGTTGCGCCCCGCCCCGCCACGCCCCGCCCCGCGCGCCACCCCACCCAGCCCAGCACGTCGCGATGTGCCGGCCGCCCGGGCCACGCCCGTCCCGTGGGCCACGTCGCGTTCGACTGCTGCGCTGCCCGCGTCCCGGCCCTTGAACCCGGACGACCGCGACCATGCCAGCCCCTGCTGCGCCACCCTCCATTGCCCGCTCCACGGGGGCAGCGGGGTGCCAGCCTCCTGTGGCCGCCCGCCCCCGCCCGCTTGGCCACTCTAGTGACCGGTTGGGAGCACACATGGGCGCACGACAGCTTCCCCGCCGGCCGCCTCTGCCTCCTATCAACCAGCTGCGCCTCCCCTGCATTCGAGCAAGGTACATTAGTTTGTTAATTTTGTTCTTATTGAACAATAGTTAGTTAGTTAGTGTGGTAGTGATTTAGATAGGTAGAATGATATTTAGATAGATAGGTAGATTGATGGATAATTTACATAGTTATTTAGATTAGATAGTTAAATAGTTACATAGTTAGTTAGATATTTACTTTACATAGTTAGTAGTACTTAGTAGTTACAAGTGAATTGAACTATTTAGTTAGTTATTACGTGCGAGAGAGCTTCTACTTAGTATGTATCATGTAATTTGGACTAAAGGAAATGTGCTTTGTTATGTGTATGAACCAGATGGACAACCTAGTAAGCATATATCATGGAGGCAGTGTGGAAAGAGATCGCTATGGATATGTTGAGTTTTTTGAGATGCAAAGCGTGCCTGTGTTATTCAATGAGAAGCCTTCATTTAGTGAGTTAGTTGCAAGGGCTCGGGAGGAGCTACATTGCCATGGAGATGATGATGATGATGACATCACAGTTGAGGGTGTACTTCACCTAGGTTCCCTTCCCAACATCCTAAGGAATATGATCCCAATTGGGTGTGCGGTTCAGTGGGAGAACTATGTGAGATCGACTATGAAGAGCTAGTTCTAAGTTTGGATGTGGTTGTGCATAAGGTGGTACTTGATTGCATCCCTCATGGTTTTTTCCCGCTAATGGGTCGGCAGGCACACTTTGACCCTCCCGTCCCGGAACCAGATATGGATGTGGAGGTTGCACCTATGGTTCCCGATGCTCAATCTGCCCCCTATGCGGTCCATATTTCTGAGCCAGTTGGAGATGATTGTCGGACTCATGATGTTGTGGTAGATCATCCTCAGGAGATCCCTTTGACACAGATCATCCGAGTAAGTGTCTTATCCGCATCCTTCTTTGGAGCTTACCCTCTTCCTTTCATCCATTTTTCTCATTCTTTCCTCGTATTTCTGCTTATGTTCCAGGAGACGTTCACGACAATGTGGATGTGTCTCCTGTTGCTGCGCAAGTGCACTGTGGAGATGGATTCCATGCTCCAATAGTGCTGAAATTATGAATGATTCAGAGCCTTATGAGATCACAAGGGCTGATGATTCAGATGATGATTGTCCTATTGGAGAGCTGACGGAGAGTGACGTTGAGATGTTGAGGTGTATCTTCCATGGCCGTCGTGATCCAAGAGTTTACAAGTTTAGTGATCTTGCTCATTTTGACCAGGCATGTGCAGAAGGATGTGATGATGAGCTGCTAGAAGCTTATGAGGCCGGCCCTAGCATGGTAATTGAGAAGGGGAGGGTTTTCAAGGACCTCCCTGCATTGAAGAGGTGGTTACAGCAGTTTGCAGTGATACGCAAGAGACCTTACAAGGTCCTGTATTCATATGTGGAACGACGTTACACAGTTGTGTGCGATAAGGAACGCTGCCAATGGAGGGTTTGTGCAAGGAAGCAAAAGGTCACTAGAAAGTGGAATATAACAAAAGTTGTCAGGCCACACACTTGTGCTGAACATGAGCTCAAAATGAAGCATCGGCAGTTGACATCTACCCTCATTACCAAGCGGTTGATGGGAATATTGCAGGGAGAACCCAACATGAAGGTTAGGACAATTATAAGGACCGTTGAGGCATTGTATCAAGGTTATGTGATAACTTATGGTAAAGTTTGGTGGGCTAAGCAGCGTGCATGAAAAATGATATATGAAGACTGGGAGGATGGGTACGAGCAGCTACCAGTACTTTTAAATGCAATCAAAGCGGTGAATTCAGGCATGCATTATGAGTACATCCCAAAACCAAATGCATGGAAGGATGAGAGGCAGATATTCTTCCGTGCTTTTTGATGCTTCCCTCAGTGTGTCGAGGCCTTTAGGCATTGCCATCCCGTCTTCTCTACTGATGGTACGTTCCTGATTGGCAAGTACTAGGGCACACTTCTTATAGCCATATCATATGACGTAAACAACAAGTTGGTTCCTTTGGCATTTGCTTTGGTTGAGAAGGAGAACAATGACAGTTGGGGATGGTTCTTGAGGCTAGTCTGAAAACATATGGTTGGGCCTAGCAGGGAGGTTGACGTCATATCTAATAGGCACCAGAGCATACTTAATGTTGTGCGAGAGCAGATAGAGGGGTATGCACCTTTGCACCATCGTTGGTGTACTCGACACTTTGCTGAGAATCTACTCCGAAAGGATGGTGTGAAGGATAACTTTGATCTGTTCCAGGAGGCTCTGGACAGCTTGAGGACAAGTACTTTCAGAAAAAGTTAGAGCAGGTCAGAACCGCATCAAATGCAAAAGGTAGACAATGGCTCACAGGGTTGATGAGAGATTTGGAGAAATAGACTAAAGCTCGCGACGTCGGTGGATGGAGGTACGAGTTTCAGTGCAGTAACATGGCCGAGTCATTCAAGAAGTTGTTGGGGATACGTGGTATGCCTGTGAATGCTATTGTACAATTCACCTTCTACGAGCTTGTTGCATTGTTCAGCGATAGACACGCCATTTCATGTGTTGTGCGTGTTCAATTATGTACTGCACTACTTCATTACCTTTCATTTTTAGTACGGAACTCGTTTCAATACCTCCACAATATTGAAATGAATATTATGACCACAATGAATGAAAACATAAATACAATTAAAGGTCCAATGCTAGGGCACATTAAACACCACAATGATAATAGAAGTACATGCCGACAAACTAAATAATGCAGTACATAGCCTAAGTATGTCCATACTTAAAGTGCAGTACATGACTACACAATGAAAAGTCCAAGACTAGACAATATTGTTCATGAATAAACCATAGAACTAGCAAGTCATGGAGACTTCTGAGTGCAACGAGGCCACTTCCCCTTCCTCAGGACATCAGGATTTTCCTCCATCGCTGCTTTCGCTCGACGCGCACGCTTAAGCTTCTTCTCCCTCTCCTCCCTGTATGCAGCAACAAGTCTCCTTTCCTCCTCTTCATTGTGCTCCTTTTCTATAGCCTCCTCTCCGTGTCTCTTCTCTATTATCTCCTTGTCCTCTACCTCCCACTGCAACAGTTTCTACATCCACTCCTTGTCTTCTTTCTTATCTCAATGTCGATCCATGCTCAAAATCACAGAGCGGTGGAGGGGTCTACAATACATTCAAATGTTACACACCAAATAAACTATGCATGGCTTCATATGACACAAAATAATAATAACATAACATCAATTTCTCACCATCTTGTTAATGTGGCGCCGACGAAGTGTAGGTTCAAACGCAAAATTGGCACACATCCAATACCTCTGCCTGTACGTGTCCTCTTCATCAAACTTGGCTACCTTGCAAGGATTACCACAAAAGCACATGGGCACTAGAACACCACTAGGCAAAGGCAATGGGTTGAAGGCATTTCCCGTCATCCAGCCATAACTACAGTTCAACCAATTTCGTTCTAAAAACCAAAAGCAATAAACACTAAATCCTAAACCTAGGGTTTCCCATTTGATGCACAACAATGAACCCATAATATAACAAGATGCGCTAAGGTTACCTTGGTTGCTAGCTTTTTCACGCCTTGGCATCCTACGGTTGTATAATACAAATATTAAAAATCGCATAAAACCCTAAGTAATGATGATTCTTTGGTTGCAAAATACAACTAATCTATACTGAATCGATGTGAAAAAAATTAGGAGGGAGAGAGTATACCTTGCTCTTGAAGATCTATGGATCAAATCCAAGTTTCCAAGGTCCAATATGCCGATTCTTGAGGTAGGGCGAAGTGGGGAGAGCAAAAACCCGAGAGGGAAGAGGAAGAAAAGGAAGAAGCCTTGGCCAGGAAAGGTGGGCGCTGATTTTAAACACTACAATGGCGCCATGCTCGGCGCCACAGAACTTGGCGCCATGCTCGGCGCCAAAGTCTATGACGCCAAGATCCCTAGCGCCGTGGTGGCTGCTAGGTCACCGGCACGTCTGTGTCGACGGCTCGACGCCGACGTGGCCCCAAGACCTAGGCGCCAATTACTCCGGCGCCGAGCGATGTATAAGCTCGGCGCCAATTACTCTGGCGCTGAGGTGAGTGTCTAGATTTTGAAAGCATACCTTCAGGGGCATATTTGTGAAAAACTTTCAATAAAAGGGCCAAAAAACAAAAAAATCGGCACAACCTCTCGAAATTGCCCGACTTTGTCTTCCTAATCTTCTGATCTGCACTACATTGAGTCAACTTGGCTGCGAGTCTACAAGAGGACTCGAGGAGGAGTGCTGATGTAAATCGTTTGATGGAACATAACACGGGTAGGGTTTACTTGATGGCGAGTATATCTCTGGGGGTACGTGTGCTTAGCCCAGTGTTGTAGCAAACAAAGAACATAGATATCGAGTCTATTGTTTGCATATGCTCTGTATTGCTGCTTCTAAATCCAGTTTACAGGACATATTGTGGTTCACTTATGTCTGCCTACCTGTAGAATTTGTTTACATAGTTTATTTACTATGATTTACGAAATATGCCTCTAAATAAAATCTGGTAGAATAACAAGCATATTTTCAACAAACACTGCACCCCTTTATTTCGTTCGAGCAGAGCAGATCTGTTAATTCTCACGAAAATATAACCTTGTGTAGTTGTGTCCCAGAATGTGTACCTGAGCCTATGCTAACTTATCATCGTTATATTATTGGAGACGTTGAGCACGAGGCAATGATAAAAACTTTTTTGCAGGTTCTTTTCAGGGGAACACACTGGTTATGATTTTGGGCTCAATTACAGCGCTCGGATGATAGCAAGGAACGAATTCTTGACGCTTGCAAGCTACTAGAATCGAGAGCCATAAAGTTTTTCACATCGCATGGATGGTCCTTCATTTACTATCTTGAACTTTAGTTCTTAACCTATAATAAGTTTTAATTATGGGTGTGCTATTGTAATAAGTTTGGACTAATTCTTCTTCCTCCTAGAAGAAGGCTGAAGCCAAAAATTTTCCATTATCTAAAAAAACATACTCCTATTTGCCACAGGATTGCAATTTTTTAAAAATAAAAATATCACTGCAATTTTGTTTGACCCCATATCACGGTAACTAGCAGCCAGGGAAAATCATAACGTCAGATAATTGGACCTCTGATCGGCTTCTTTTTTTTCTCGATCGGTCCTCTCACCCGTTTTTCATTAAGAGAAATTGAGTTTCTTGGAACAGTTACACGAGCGCTCGACAACGGTGGCGAGGAACCATCGTATGTTGATCGCAACAATCCTAGCTGCTGGATTTTTTCTGAAGTATTGCATAGTAGACGAATTGCGGGACCAAATTGAACACACTATAGCCAACATCGAGAACCTGGCCTGAACCCAGTCCTCCGCCTCACGGACCACCGTCTGGTATATCTCCTGGGCTCCCGCCGAAGCCCTCTGAAAAGTCCTGTTGTTCCTCTCCTTCTAAATCGACCATGAGATGAGGAGCATCAAGGAGTCGAACGAAGGTCGTGCGTCATGGTCAAGTCGTTGTCGCTACCGAAGCCACCATGCTCCCAGTTCTTCAGCGCGCTCAGGCACTAGTGGTCTAGTGCCATGAGGCCAACCGGAGCTAGCAGCTCAAACCAGAGCTGCCAGGCCACGTAGACTTCAAGTCCATTGACCTTGGCCTGGCTTGCTCTTCTCCGTTGACTTGGTCCATCGGCGTTCAGCTCTCTACTCGCACTTCACCGCCTCGACGGTCCGTCATGTCCCAATCCTCTAGCTTGCCCGTCACCATCGCCTCGGTCCATTAGCGTTAAGCTCTCTACTCGTATTTCGCTGCCTCGACGGTCCATCGTGTCCCGATCCTCTATCACTTGCCCTTCACCATTGCCTCAGTCCATCGTTGTAAGCCCTCTACTCACTTCACCGCCTCAATGGTCCGTCGTGTCCCGAGTCTCTAGCTTGCCCTTCACTATTTCCTTGCACACGACGCTTCCTAGCCAAGCCTTGCTTTGGTCTTCTCCTTTGTGTTATGCTTGATTTGAGCTCTCCAACATGCTATCAATCATATCCATGTCAATGCCCATCTCTACTTGTGAATTACACAAACTTTCCTTCAAACACTCAAATAGAAAGGTTAGTCCACAAGCGTTGTCATTAATTACCAAAACCAAAACAAGGGCCTAGATTTTTCAAGCTCTTCCCAAGATGATCAGATACCCTGGACCCATAACACTGACAGTGCTCATGATGTGTATGATAATTAAGTTGTCATGACCGGATCGTGACATTAACTCTCCCTTTGACCCACCCAACACAATAGTTTTATTGTTTTAACCCAAACCAATCCAGCACACCAGCTAGTAGAACTCACGAATTTGCTACTATAGAACCCATGAGTTTGCATAAAAAGGTGTATATATAAGTTTGTTAAAACATGCGGGCCTACACTAAAAGACAGGCGTTGAATTTAATGTCCGCCTTCACACATTAAAATTTTATTAAAAACATCTAAAATTTATTGAAGATAATTTAATATAACATGGAGCTACTGATAGATCAACATATGGGACCCACATCAAAGTTAGGCCCTAGAAGTAAAACTTCGTCTTGACACCTTAAAACTTTAGCATAACTATATATGATTCAATATGATATGAAACTACTTTGTGCTAATTAATGTAGCAAGATCTGCACGTGGAACCCACATCAAGAGCTAGACTCTAGAACTAAAATCCGGTGTTCACACCTTAAAGTTTTAGCGAAATGGACTGATTGTGGCAAATGATTTAGATCGAGTGACATGAAGCCACATGTAGCACCTGGTTTTAAGAACAAAACTAGATACACATCATATGTGAGCCCAGAAAATCAAATCACACATATGGCCATAAATAAGGGGTAATATCAAAAGACAATATTTATAATATTACGTATTGTTGACGATCCTTAAGTATCAAATTTAATTGTCAACTAAACATGGAAAATGATCAATATGCACTAGACATCTAGAATTAGGGTTTTATCTGACAGAATTCCACGAGTTTTGGTGTTTGTCTATTTCTGCAGGGGGTTATCAAAAAATATGGAGAGAAGGCCCACACGTCGGGTTTACATAGAGATATTAACATGTGCGCTAATTTTCTATCATCTAGAAGACTCCAGAAGACACGTGAACGAACGGGAGGCCGAACGGGGCCCAGCCCAGGGCGCCCGCCCTAGGGTTTGGGGCGGCCGCCCTACTCCCGTGGCCAATCAGCGTCAACTTCGCGGATTATGCTCTACCGACCTAAAGGATCAAGGAAAACCGTGCGATTAATGTCGGTTTGATCCGACGGCCCACGATCATTTGAGGGGGATATATAAGCAGGGCCTCTCCACCCCAGGGGAGGAGGAGAAATCATTATCAGAGGAAGCCATCAAGTTTAGGGTTTAGAAACTCTCTCTCCCGCAGAGAATTAGATTTAGCTACTCCCAATTCTTTCAAGTTTTATAGGATTGATTAGATAGAATTAGAGAAGTATGGCCTAGCGCTCTGGATTTCGGATCTTCGTCAATAAAGATTGGTATTATTTCATATCTTTCTCTACGACTTTATTCTAATTGCATTATGTCTTTATTTATTATGTTCCTAGTTTGCTCTAGTTCTATAAGTGATATAGTTATGATTGATGATGAGTTCATGCATGAGTTTGCAAAGCGCTTAGCTCTTTTCACGTGGGAGTTAAGTGGTAGATCACATGTAGGCGTGGTGCTTAGATGTTATTTACCTGCAAATGTATCCTATTGGCCGGGTCGTGTGGTAGTTCGCGATGGTGACAGCTTCGTTGATTCTTATATAGTCCACCCTCCGTTGATAGGACAGGCAGAATTTGTATTGCGGAGTAAGTCTTGCTATGTTCTGATTTACTTTAGCAATGTTCCTTATACATGAATGAAGAGTCTTTTGTGCTATATATGATCTTGTAGATGCTTAGAGTAGATTATGACTTAGTAAATAGTAGATACTTAGAATCCATTCTCTTGCTAGTCCGACGTCACCTTACATTTATGTGGAGTAGTCTATTTCTAATCGCTGTGTTATTTACCCATAAGCTTATATTTCATTATCTTTATTATTATGGCTTACCCCTTGCCAAAGCAAGTGACTGTGTGACGAGTTTCTCAGTAGTAATCATGTTCTTGCAAGTTTATCTCTAGTCTAAGCCTTGATAGATTTTACCCCTGTTTTCGCTTTCGCCGTTCTCTTAAGCAAAATTATAAATAACGATACCTGGAATACTTATCCTGGTGAAATGCTACAATGAGGTATTTTATCTGTGCGCTTGCGGATAGAATAGATTATTTTCTAGAGAGCCTTTATGTTTATAAATACCTTAGTACGCTCTAGCACCATGCTAGGGATGACAACCTAGTATTCAAGTGGTGTTAGCTAGTGTCAACAAGCATTTCTGGCGCCGTTGCCGGGGAACGGTAAGGAAAGTCAGGAAGTCGGTCAAGGTTATTCAAATAAAATTTTAGACTAGACTATTGAGAAATAATTGCATAACAGCTACTATATAAATGAGAAATCATAGCAAGGCACCTCTGCTTTGGCAGGTTCACCCTGTTATTTTCCTATGTTTATATTTTTTACAGGGTATATCAGGATTGACTTTGGTGAATTAAATTCTTCATCATCAGAACCAAAGCAATCAAGGAAGAAGAAGCTAGCTACCAATTGTTGAAGTGATGGCACAGAAGACCTTACAGGAATTTTCTGCCCCAAGTCTTGAGAACATTCTTACTGGTCCAAGATTTGAAGTAGAAGAAGGAGTACCTGAGTTCGAGCTCAAGTCAAACCTCATCAACTTGGTGCAAGCTACACAATTCAGTGGGAAGGCACACGAAGATGCTAGTGCACATTTGCAGAACTTCTTGGAGATTGGAAGCACAATTAGCATCAACGGAGTTGACAAAGACGTCATACTACTTCGCCTCTTTCCATTTTCACTAGAAGGGAAGGCGAGGAAGTGGTTCTACACCAATCAAGCAAACATCAAAAATTGGACGAACCTGTCAGATGCCTTTCTATCAAAGTTTTTCCCTATAGGCAAAACAGATGCCTTAAGAGGAAATATTGTCAGTTTCCAACAGCAGAAGACAGAAACCATTCCAGAAGCATGGGAGCGTTTTCAAGGATACATATCAGATTGTCCTCACCATGGAATGGCCAAATGGTTACTTATGCAGACCTTTTATCATGGATTAACCCAAAAGTCTCATGAGTGCCTAGATGCATCTGCTGAAGGATCATTCTTGGAGTTTACAATTGGAAAAGCAGAGACACTTTTGGATAAGATAGCAGAAAACCAAAGCTGGTTCCAAGACAAGACTCAACATTGTCATCAAACTGAAGAAATACCAGAAGAAGTAAAAGCACTATCAACTAAGATGGAAGATTTGCTCCATTGGATTGACCAGAGGGCCAAGTTCAAAGAAGATCAAAAGGCTATAGAGACAGTATACAAATATCAAACCACCTCAAGTCAACCCAATAGCAAAGGTATGAATTCAGGTAATATTCTCAAACAACCTTCATTAAAGGAGATAATTGCTCAACAAACTAAAACTAATGATGAAGTCAAACAAAGGCTAGATACAAATGAATCATTTTTAAAAGATATACACAATAAAATGGATTTTCTATTAACTGCCTTTGATGAGCAAAACACTCTTAATAAGAGGGTAGAGCTTAAGCTAGCTGCTGTCTTGCCTGTTGCCACTAACCTTGAGCAGGTAAAGAACATAACTACTAGAGGAGGGAGATCTACCAGAGATCCCCCACACCCAAAAGAGAAGCAAAGAACACCAGCTCCAGTGCAACCAGCAATGATAGAAGAAGAGAGACCAGTTGAAGCAGAAGATCTGCTACAACCATCAAGAATTGGAGAAATGAGGAAAGATTTTCACGACACCAACTATTTGCCATTTCCCAGAAGAAACAGAGGACTACAGTCGGATGAGCAGTTTGGTAAGTTTGTAGAGGTCATTCAAAAGTTATATGTCAACATACCTCTACTTGATGCCATACAGGTACCCACATATGCGAAGTACATTAGAGATATTCTTAACAAAAAGAGGCCACTGCCCACCACTGAGGTAATCAAGCTGACAGAAGAATGTAGTGCGGCCATCCTCAACCAACCACTAAGGAAGAAGAAAGATCCAGGATATCCTACCATTGATTGCTCAATCGGAGACCAGCACTTTAACAATGCACTTTGTGATCTCGGAGCAAGTGTCAGTGTGATGCCAGCATCAGTCTACAAGAAGCTTGAACACACAACCCTAGAACCAACATCAATGTGCCTACAACTAGCAGATCAATCAGTTCGACACCCGATGGGCATCGCAGAAAATATCCCAGTCAGAATAAGAGATTTCCTTGTGCCAGTAGACTTCGTGGTACTGGACATGAACCCCAACTCAAAAGTGTCCATCATCCTTGGAAGGCCATTTCTGAGCACCGCCAATGCCCACATTGATGTCAGTAAGGGAGAAATCAAGTTCAGCATAAACGGACAAGAAGAACACTTCATATTCAAGCCCAGACCAGAGAGAGACTCTACAGTGGAGGAGGTTCACGAAGAGAAACCACTGGAGACACCATCTCCAGAGGAAGGCAATTCAGAAGTTTAAAAAGATTTGGAGGTCCAGCTTGGGGGACCTAAAATTCCCAAACCCTCGCCGGGAGGTAATTCGGTATTTATCCACATCATTTAATTTTTTGCATAATTAATTCTTGCATTAGTCATACTCATCCATAGCATTATTATAAAAATCAAAAGTCCCATATAAATAATATTTGTGGTGTGTAAAAACCCATAATTATTAATTATTGTGGAGGCACAAAAATATTTTTCCATGATCATTTTTTAGTTTCAATTCTCATAATTTTTCCTGCATTATATTTATTTATAGCAATCTTCTAGAAGCATGACCCACATCCTTTGGTCCCATATGTCATACACTACTCCTCACATACATCATATCACATAATTTCACCCACCAACTCATCTCCACTCAACCAGATAACTTCCACCGACCAACCACCACCTATGCAGCATTATTTGGCGTAGGAGTGAAGCATGTGAGGGAGTGAGAAAGTTTCAGCCATAGAGGGCACTCAAGTGGGGCGCCCGCCCTGTTGGCCAGGGCGCCCGCCCTGCCCCCAGCTCCAACTATAAAAGGCCACCTCTCTACCTCATTCTCATCCCACACACATTCCAAAAAACATATGCAAGCTTGAGCTCTCGACTTTCAGAAGAAGTGATCTAGTGGGAGAGTGAGAAGGAGAGTGGAAAGGAAAAGAAAGAGTGGAAGAGAGTATGGAAAATTTTTGAGATAGAGAGTGAGATCACCTAGTAATTAGTGTTCCCGCTGTCCCAAGCGGAATTAAAAGTTGTTTAGGGGGAAGTGCTGCTAAAATTTATAATTCTCTCGGACGACTAACCCCTGGACGACTGACTTCTCGGACAGCTAACCACTAACATATTTTTCTCACATATTTCCACGAGTTTCTGTTTGTCCCTATTATTCTGCAGGATGTTTAAGAAAGTAAAGAGCGCGGCCAAGTCTCTCAGGAGTGGTACGAGGAGTTTGTCTCGACTCTCCTCACGCCAGTCGGAGATGAGTGTTGATCCGGCACCTCCGCAAGCTCCATCGTCTTCATCGGGTGCACCAAACAAGGTCCTACTCAAGATAGGAGACCTTGGGCTCAGGAATCGCAGGGAGAAGGAGATTCTCCAGCAGTTGAAAAACAAGACATTCATTCACACTCCCACCATCGATTTCGCCTTACTCCAAGAGACAGGTATGGCTACTGAATTTGACTTAATTTTTCAAATGATAGGATGGACGGACTTTTGGAATATCACTGAGCATGGTTCCCGTCTCCTTACTATTGAATTTCTTTGCACGTTACAATATTGTGAGGGGAGAATTTCTTTTCGGATGTTCAAGCAGGACATTATGCTGTCCTGGAGAGAGCTGAGTAATCACCTCGGTTTTCCTCCACGGAGCATTCTGGACCTTGACTCCGGCTTGCCCAATTTTGAGAAACATCAGTTTTGGAGAGAAATCTCTAGGGACGAACTCTTTTACCAACCCCGAACCAGCGACATGGAGCATCCTACACTCCGGATGTTCCACAAATGGCTCGGGTACAATCTTTTCTTTCGTGATGACTTGAGAAAGGTGCGTGTGGGAGATCTACAACTCATTTATGCCACCATAAACAAAATCCAAGTTTCACCTGTTACTCTTTTAGTTGCCCATTGGCTTGGCACACCTACTCTTCAGGGACCTGTCGGATGTACTTCACTCATAACTCGTTTAGCCGTTAGCCTTAAGTTGTTAGAAAATTCATCGTTAGAATTCATTGAGGAACCTAGATTTTATCACGGCTACGACACTTTTAGATACGCACGGATGTTAAAAAGGAAGCGGGGATAATGTACATGCTGTATGACAACAACACCAAGGTTCGGTTACCTAACCCGGACCTTGGCATATATTCTGTTCGAAATTATTTGATTGAGACTGCAGCACCGGTGAACCGGAGAGCTCCACAGCGCGCGGCATCCGCAAGGATGGCCACCCATCAGGAACATACATGGCAAGGAGCTGATCCCGGGCCAGAAGAGGCAGCACATCTGCACTATAATGATTACAACCCCAGAGTTCTTCGGGACCCATGGGCGCGACACGTCCAGCCAGAAGAACCACCACAAGAGACATGGCCGGAGGGACAATATCACCAGTGGGAGAACCCGCCTTTTACAAGAAGGTACTCCACTGACCCATATGGAGCTTCAGGGTCTAGGCCCCAGCCCCAGTTTGATACAGGAAGATACTCCGACGCCTCCTACGCCTTCTCGGGGGACTACTACCAAGAGACTACCGCCTTCTACACCCGCACCGACAACACTCTCCTCGACATCCGCACTACGCAAGCAGAGCACGGAAGACTCCTGGAGGAGCAACAAAAATGGAACCAGGAGCAAGCCACTAGAGTGCAAGCAATAAGGGAAGACACCACAACCTTGAACAAAAACGTCACGACCATGCTGCGCTACTTCAACATTGAGTGAAGAGAGCCACAACAACAACCAGCTTGGGGGAGTTCCTCCCCAGTTACCGAGTGAGTTTTAATTGTTTTTCTTATTTACTTTTCAGTTTTTCTTTTTCTGTTTTAGATATTTATATCTTAAAAAAACTTAGAAAACCCAATAAATATTTTCTTTCTTAATTTACTGCATTCCTAAAAAATGAAAACCAAATAAAAAGAGTGTGTAGATAAGTGTGCTTTATTTTCCTGTTTAGTTCAATCTCTAGACATAAATGAAGAAAATCCAAAAATATGTATGATTGAAATGATGAACAGTTGCTCTGTTTACTTACCTTCAAGTGCCTAGCTTTTATATTAGAGTTCTCCCAAGACTTGCTAAAATCTGAAATTTACTATCTGTGGGAACATGAGCCTAAAACTAAAGTCCAGGTAAAAGATAAGACATGATATAAAGTTTGAGCTGCTGTTTATCTTGTTCTTACAACACTAAGTTCTGGAAATTTATTTTGAAAAAAAAACCTGCAAATCACATGATGAGTTCCTAGCATAACATTCTTACCACAGCCATACTTGCTATAATTGTTGTATCTTTCGAGTTTCATTGAGCTGTGTAGATCCTTAGGAGCTTTTCATGTGGTTAAATCAAGATACTCACTTGCACACATCTATTACACCAATCATTAAAAATCTGTTAAAAATATTGTTATCACTCACTGTCCCAAAGTATTGTTATTCTCTCTCTCCTAAAAGATCAAATGCAGAAAGAGACATGGGCTATGCAAAAATATGCGAGGAAATAAAAAGGGGCAAGTGCCCGGAACCTCGAAAAAGAAAAGAAAAAGGGTGAGACGAGAGGTAAAAATGGACAAGTGTCCGACAGTAGAATTAGGGGTACAAAGATACCCACCTGAGCGGAAAAAATGGACAAGTGTCCGACAGTAGAATTAGGGGTATTTACTGCCCACCTGAAAAAAAAAGAAGAAGAAAAAGAGATAGCCCATGTTCTCTCCCAATAAAAGATCAAGAGAGGAGGAGAGATAGCAATATGAGGAACAATGAGCGATAAGTTTTATCATCACCATCACTATTATTTACTCCACCACACATGCACATCTTGATTTAATTGTATGTTGAGTTCCTTTGGATCCGCAGTTCGATTAAACATATGTATGGGCTGTTGAAGTGAATCATGTCTAGGAACTCTGAGCTTTATTTTGAAAACTTATGCAAAACTCCAGAACAAAGGTGAGGTATAGACAGGAGGAATAGTGCTTGGCTTAATTATTTTGTCTTTCAATTACCTAAGGCTTAAGTACAGGTGCTAATCCCCAAGACACTTCACTCTAATCTGGGAGAATTTTATATGAAAGCATGTGTGCCTGTCAGGAAAGAAAACATCAAAGCAACTCCTGATCCATCTGAGTTTTAGTTGTTTGCTCAGGGACGAGCAAAGGGTAAGCTTAGGGGAGTTTGTTGACGATCCTTAAGTATCAAATTTAATTGTCAACTAAACATGGAAAAGGATCAATATGCACTAGACATCTAGAATTAGGGTTTTATCTGACAGAATTCCACGAGTTTTGGTGTTTGTCTATTTCTGCAGGGGGTTATCAGAAAATACGGAGAGAAGGCCCACACGTCGGGTTTACATAGAGATATTAACATGTGCGCTAATTTTCTATCATCTAGAAGACTCCAGAAGACACGTGAACGAACGGGAGGCCGAACGGGGCCTAGCCCAGGGCGCCCGCCCTAGGGTTTGGGGCGGCCGCCCTACTCCCGTGGCCAATCAGCGTCAACTTCGCGGATTATGCTCCACCGACCTAAAGGATCAAGGAAAACCGTGCGATTAATGTCGGTTTGATCCGACGGCCCACGATCATTTGAGGGGGATATATAAGCAGGGCCTCTCCACCCTAGGGGAGGAGGAGAAATCATTATCAGAGGAAGCCATCAAGTTTAGGGTTTAGAAACTCTCTCTCCCGCAGAGAATTAGATTTAGCTACTCCCAATTCTTTCAAGTTTTATAGGATTGATTAGATAGAATTAGAGAAGTAGGGCCTAGCGCTCTGGATTTCGGATCTTCGTCAATAAAGATTGGTATTATTTCATATCTTTCTCTACGACTTTATTCTAATTGCATTATGTCTTTATTTATTATGTTCCTAGTTTGCTCTAGTTCTATAAGTGATATAGTTATGATTGATGATGAGTTCATGCATGAGTTTGCAAAGCGCTTAGCTCTTTTCACGTGGGAGTTAAGTGGTAGATCACATGTAGGCGTGGTGCTTAGATGTTATTTACCTGCAAATGTATCCTATTGGCCGGGTCGTGTGGTAGTTCGCGATGGTGACAGCTTCGTTGATTCTTATATAGTCCACCCTCCGTTGATAGGACAGGCAGAATTTGTATTGCGGAGTAAGTCTTGCTATGTTCTGATTTACTTTAGCAATGTTCCTTATACATGAATGAAGAGTCTTTTGTGCTATATATGATCTTGTAGATGCTTAGAGTAGATTATGACTTAGTAAATAGTAGATACTTAGAATCCATTCTCTTGCTAGTCCGACGTCACCTTACATTTATGTGGAGTAGTCTATTTCTAATCGCTGTGTTATTTACCCATAAGCTTATATTTCATTATCTTTATTATTATGGCTTACCCCCTGCCAAAGCAAGTGACTGTGTGACGAGTTTCTCAGTAGTAATCATGTTCTTGCAAGTTTATCTCTAGTCTAAGCCTTGATAGATTTTACCCCTGTTTTCGTTTTCGCCGTTCTCTTAAGCAAAATTATAAATAACGATACCTGGAATACTTATCCTGGTGAAATGCTACAATGAGGTATTTTATCTGTACGCTTGCAGATAGAATAGATTATTTTCTAGAGAGCCTTTATGTTTATAAATACCTTAGTACGCTCTAGCACCATGCTAGGGATGACAACCTAGTATTCAAGTGGTGTTAGCTAGTGTCAACACGTATTAATACAAAGAATATAACCTTAGATAGCCGACAATAGAAAAAAAACACTTCGATTTTCAGGTGAAAGCTCCAACTCTACAGAGACAACTGACTGGTTGATCACAAGCCTAACTGGTGTGGTTGAAATAGCAAGAGTGAACACATATCGTACTCAACAAATATAACATGGGGTGTAATGAGGCTCAACAAAGGCATGACGCGGTTCAACTGCATTTAGATTTTAATTTTCACAGTTTTATCATATGAGTAGCATCAGGTTTGCATTAATCCCACAATAAACGTATGACCAAGATGAATAATGAATAGCAAAACACATATTAAATTGTTTAATGTTTATCTATTCCGTGAAGGTCCAAGGCCGCTCATATCCGTGAGCACGGCTAGTATACCAATTTATTAAACTTTGCGCAGAGGTGTACACTTTCACTGTGAGTCATGATTTCTAAATGCATGGGGTAGCTAGCCCCAAAACACCGAAAAATCATATAAAGCCATTCAAAAGTTCGTCTAACAAGTTAGGGCCGCTAGGTTTCGGTGATAAATAGATGTAGATCCCTCCTTCCAAATGGCACATAACCGCAACCTATACTCATAAGGACAGAAGCCGCACTATACCCGATTCGGCAGACCCCTTTTACACCCTTGCGGGTAACCTCTAACAAACTAGAAAAGGTCTTTCAAACAACTAGAGCCAGAGCCATATAGCCCTAACAGTTGTACTATAAATCCCGGATGTTCGTTCACAGATAAGTCCTTATGGAGAGAAACTAGAGCACCATAAGATAGCCCCATGCTCTAGCCCTTTTTAAATAGTTGCTTAAAAAGTCATCTTTTAGTGTTGTTGCATATTCCATTAATCATATTATAAGATCATAGTTTATATTTAGCGCTAACAAAAGCTACCCAATGCAATATCCCAAAGGTGCCAAGGTAGGAAATCCTTAATGGCATTCAAAGTAGACACATGCAATATGAATTTATGTGGTTAAAGTGAATAGGAAGTCAAGGATGATCTCATGTTATACTTGCCTTAAACTCAGATTCTTTTTCAGTCCAAACCTTCAAAGAACACTGCTTCTTGTTCACCACGTATAGCTCACCGACTGGACAAGATCATAAAGCACCACACAAGCATCCAAACAAACATACATAACATACAAATATGACTAAATTAGAACAGTACACCAATCAATAAAAAGGTTTGAAAACTAATCTACGTATTGCTATGAACACACAGACATGAAAAGCACGCTAATTGGAGCTACGGTGCAAAAGTAACAACTATCGAAAGCTTTAATTTGTGGACAAAATAAAACCTATAAGCTTCATTTATTTTAATTAAATAAAACCATGTGAAGGTTATTAATTCAAGTTATATTTTGATTCAAAAGCGGGTTAAATTGGTCACATTTTATTCATAAATGTTGTCGTATAAATTAAGCAAATTAAACTTTAACTTTGCAAAATAGAATGACATGCGAGAACACATATTTTTGAGTTGAATATATGCAACGTGGTTTAACTAATCAAGTTATAAATAAAGAAAATATATTCATGTAGCAGTTAATTATATCAAATACCGTAGTGTAACACATATATTGCGTTTAGATTGGAAAACTAGTTACATACAGATTAACCAAATTAAGATTTAAATTATAAAACTCAAGAACTTTTAACATGTCAAACGTCATTTCTAACCTGTAGATTATGTTGCTATATACGAGTCCAGCGCAACTTGAATGGACTTGAGCCAAGCTGTAATAGGAAAACGGCAGAGGATTGAAGGTTTAGGGGTCTACTGGAAAGGATGTATAAACTCAATGTTCCGTCCATGCAGCTAAGGTATTGTTCAAAGGCTCATGTGAATTATCCCAATTCAAAAAGAATTAGGAGTGAACACAGAGATATGGATTACTATGCAAGGGTAAGGTAAGCGTGGCATCAGGCCATCAGCCATACATTTGATATATGGCAAAGAACTGAAGATGCGGATGGCTTGTTAATCATGGACGTATGTTTTGCTCTAGCCTGGCAAGACTACGCTTGGATGCTGCATTTGCTCTCGATGTGAGTTCTGACTTGCGGGTGATAGATGGCTCAGCTTGACTTGGTAATCTGGAAGCAGCAGCAAGCAACGATCGACGACGTACTTTCCTCGGCATGCTCATCGGCTCCAGCAAGAGAAGCCGTGTGCTAGTGAAGGCACATAGTGACGGGACGGTTGGTAAACAGTAAGCTACGGATACTGATGATGCTCCAAAGACAACACCTAAAAGAAAACTAGAGAGAGGAACATGCAGAGGGTCTCACCGGTGATGGAAAACAGCCACGGCAGCCGACGGTGCTTTAGGCCTTCGGGATCGGACTTCTCGGTAGTGCTTGGCTCTGTTGTGTTGCCAGTCAAGAAGCGGCAGGCAGGATCCGAGACTGTGCAAGATGAGCTTGTGGCGACGGTGCTAACATTGCCAAGATCACGGGGACGACAGGATTGTTGATGAGGATGAGATGCAAAACTAGACAAGAAGGGAATGAGAGTTGTAACGGTGTGCTCATCTTCATCATTCGGCTATGGGCGAACGATGGTACCGAATCGGTGGGAGGCTCACCAGAGAACGCCGGCGGTGACACGACAAGAAGAGGAGAATATGATTTGCTACCTTAGGAGATTCTCAAACAAGATGCTCTTCTTACGTAGTTTTAGTGTGTTTTGGCTAAGGGGTTGATACATATTTATAGGGAGAAAAACTCTCCATATCTACATCAACTAGCAATATGGTACTAATTGATATTGCACCATCCACCTCCACTAATAGGCCTAAATAATCATTGAAACTCATTAGTAAATAAAGACATAGGTCTTCATGATTATTGCACATAGGCTTTGAGCGTTGGAAAAAATGAGATTTGATTATTTTCGGAATTAATTAATTTCATGGATAAAATAATTCTAGAAAACTCCAGAATTATTATTTAAGCCACGAAAAATACTCCGAAAGCTCCGAAAATTCGGGGAAAATTTTTAGAGACATTATGGAATATGAGGAACCCAAATAAAGTATTTAGAGCTCACTATAAGATAATTTCAGAGCATCTAAAAATTAGATTATGCTCATAGACAAGTGGAAACGAGCTACAGAAAAAGTCAGAAAAATTCCCAAGAAGTTTGTAGAGATTGATTGACGGATGAGGAATTGAAAGGAGTGATTTGGGTTACAAAGAAAATATTTTAGGAAGTTTCCAATGAAACTTGAGTGGAGAGACAAGAAATTTGATTTTAGAAAAAGGATAAAGGTATACCGGAGAAGGAAAATTGACATACTAAACGCATTTCAATAAAAACAGCTTGAATTGATTTTATACCTTGGTCAAAACCAAACAATACAAAAACACAAATGCATTAGCATGTATGCACAACAATATTGCTACGTCCTAAGATGAATGTTAATTTAACGAAAATTTTTATTTTCCTATGTTTTCATGAGCACAAAAATACATAATTAAATCATTTTAGCTCTATTTTTAAAGAAGCAAATTTTAGGATGTTACACCACAAAATTTGAGCAGCAAGACCATATGTGGTCCCCCACGTCATAAGCCCAATCCTTGAACAAAAATCTCTTGTTCACACCTTAAACTTTTTGCAAAATTGACTAGAATTTGTTCGAAATGATCTAGTGCATCAAGAAGCTACATCGTGCCAATTAGCACATCCATATGAACATGTTGACTGCAAACAGAGAGTAGTTTAGTTGGTTGGATTTCTTGTTACACCCGAATACAAACCATTGACTTAACGCGAGTGCTTTATATTTTCCTAGATTTATGTTAGGATTTATCGGTATTATTTTTTTCGCAGTGGTTGGTGATATGTCCGTATGAATATCTGTATCTCTACCATGATCCACATTCAGTACAGCCAACCTATTTCAAACTAACTAATTTTCTAATAATCCCAGCCCAACCACTAAAAATATATAAATACATTCTCACTCTTCCGAAGTATATAACCATTTAAAAATCTAATCCATCAAACCTGCCGAGGTATCCACCGTAAATCTTTTCTCTTTTGAACCTCGCCATTAACGTTAAGGCTATGCCATCCTAAGGTGCTACTAAATGAAAGAATCTTATCAACGGCCATGAATATGAAATCATAGATCGAACTGACAAATTGGCAACCTTATCTTAGCTTAGCAGGCCCGGTTGAGCGATACCACGTCGGCAGTCCCGTCATCGGCATGTCACTTTCATTGCGATTTTGAATCTCCAATGCTGTCTATCTGTCCCATACTCCCATACCATCACAATTCACACCACCCCCTCCCTGCCGGTCGCCCAGTTCCTTCCGCCTTCCGTCAAATGCTTCGCACACGGCGACTACGGGCCGGCGGCCGGCCAGACACGCACACAAATTCAGCTTGGCATTACTACTACTATATATACTCTATATTTATAGCTTTCCTCTCCTTCCCCGTCCGGACTAGAGTAGACCCACCTCGCCCGTTCTTATCCCTAGAAGCTCCGGCAAAAGTGACCGATCCATCTCTCCCACTCTCCCAGTCCCCCACGCCGACCTCCACCTATGCAACACGTGCGGAGAGCTAGGAAAGAACGATACTGGAGGCTGGCGATCGCTTGGCTCAATCACTGTCCTGCTCCAGCCACGAGCAACCTAATCATCGACCTCAGGCAGGCAGGCAGGCACACACGTCGGACCTAGCTCGCCGAACGCCACGGATCCCACGGCCGACGAGCTAGGCGATCGTGTCAGCATGGTGCCCATTGAGGACTTACGTCGCCTTGCTTGCCTCGCCTACTGGTTCCATAAGCCCATGCATGAGCGCGTGCCGAAGGAGGTAACATTGTGATCGGCGGTTAGTTCTGAAAAAAAGAAGAAAAATTCTTGAACGGTCAACTTCTAACTGTTTTACACGCTGCAGGTGGAAGTGGAAGGGAATCATGGTGCCGTAAGTCCGCGAGTATCCGAAAAGAAGAAGAGTAATAGACTTCAAAGATTAAGGCTCTCGGAGTCAGAGGCCGAGAGCCGGGCGTAACTTTATATACATTCTGAATTAATGGGCGAACGTAACTTGTCATGCATCATCCTGGAATGTTGTGATTACATATTTCTCATCATTAGAAATCTTCATCACCAGGAAATAATATAGCCGTCACAGGATTATACTTCTCTTTGAACCCATCTCATGGTAAGTGTATTAGCTTGGGTAAGTGATGAAAACCATACATTCAGTCAGACCACTACGTACCGCGCTCCCGATCGATCCGTCTGCCAAAGTTGAGGATACAATGGCCGGAAATCAAATCATGTGCGTGTAGGCTGTGCCAGCACAATTTTAATACTAAATCGAGTTTTACCAAAATTAATCAACTGCAACCTACCTTTTTCATCCGAAGGAGAACTTTAAACTCACTCTCAGTTGCTCTTTTTCCATTACTAGCAGATGCCCGTGCGTTGCTACGGGAGATTCAAAACTTTCGATGCAATAAGAGTACGAAGAAAATAGTGGATCGGGAGCTTCAAAATTTTCCACGTAATAAGAGTACAGAAAAAAAGAGTGGATCAAAATGAACAGCCAACAAAAAAAGTCAGCTTCATAACATACTATTTTGGGCCACATTCAAATAAACAATCATCAGTTTTAATAACATTGTCAAAACAACCACAATTAGAATATTTGATTTTTGCAATAATGATAGAGAAGTATCCTTACAAATCTGCAACATGAGGCATCATATTTCATAGATAATTGATTTGGCAACCAGTTACAGCTAGCCATATACCAGTCTCTTTTAAAAGTGCAAATCGATCCTTCTCAGAAGTCAGAACACATCACCTGGATACTTGCACAACAAAATTATTATAGCTTAAGTAACACTGCAATCTACAGCTTGGCATTCCTCAGGGCCTAGTCTCTGCAATGGAACAAAACTGAAATTTAGAACCACAACGTTCAAGTAATGAATAGAATCAGGTAAAGAAATCAGCATAAACATAAAACTACATAGATACGTCTTTTTAATATGTTGGCATATCTGAGATCAGTTTTACTGAACCTAACCCTGCAGCTACCAGATGATCTTTTAATGTGTCAGTCCTATGCTCCTAGCTATGGATGGAAACGGATCAAATACGCATAGAATCTGATGTGGATGTCACCTTTTACCACATTTTAATTCAGATGCGTATGCGAATACAAATACAAAACAAATGGTTCGAACGTGAATCCGCATTCAGATATTTACTCAATCCAAGTCGAAGTGAATATCAGTAAATTCATCTGCGACAAACAAAATTCTAGTGCTAAGTTCATCGATAACCCAAGTGGACTAAAATCAAAGTACACTACTAATAATATCTCACATCCAAGTGAACCAAAATCATAAGATCAAGTGCAGTAAATCCAAACAACAAAAGCAGTCAGCAACACCTCCCAACAGCCAACGGTACATGACACTAAATAGGTCTACACTGAGTTTGCCGATCAAGGTACATGACATTAAGCTTGCTGATCAAAGTACAAAACATTAAGCTCATATAAGTGAAGTACTGAACCAATAAATTTAAGCAGCAGTAGGCAATGGCACACCCAACAGTAGGCAGGAGAACAAGCCATGAGGCACCTCTGCTCGCCCACAATAAAATGGTGAGATATGAGACCATAAAAATGATAGGAGATCATAAGAATTGACACAGATTAGATACTAAATTCACGTGTACAAAAAATATTCTAGGTCGCACGGATTAGATATTATATATCAGATTGACACAATTATTTTTCCATTTACCATTTCATTTTTAACTATCTGAAATTCTGAATAATAACCATAATTGTGTTGCAACATTTGAAAACTCACATGGTCATAAACTGAAAAAATACAGAAGACATAGGGGGTAACCTGAAGCAAATGTAATCCTAACCGTCTTCCTCTTCTAGGTCCATAGTGTTGTCACCATCATCACGATCCATAATGCTGTCAATGTAATTGCATTCTGCCATCTTCTTCATGATTACTATGCCATCCGCCTTTTCTTGAACAAGCAATTCAGTGAAATGATTCCAAATCGGTAAGGTCTTCTTTTTCTTCTTTGGAGTCCTGACTTTGGTGGCCGGACTTCTTCTTGCTGGGGACCCAGTCCCAGTCTCAACACCATCTGCAACAGTAGCCTCTATATGAGGTTTTGTCTCCCTCTCACTTGCATTCACATTGGCAATGGCATCTAGCGCTCTTCCATTTCCAGATGGCGCCGCAGCCTGCAAGAAGCAATTTGATACTTTCATCAATTCAGGTTTAATATGTGTGCTGTAGCTAATTTAGGATATGGACTGCATAATGAAATACCATCTGCTGGTTGCCTGGCTGCAGCTAATTCAGGTTTAAAAAGTATTGACAGAAACTATATCCTGGTAAAAAACTATATCTCCCTCATAAATGTTAGATATATTCAGTTAAAATAACATGTCAAGTTTGCTTGTTGCCTGGTTGATAATGAAATACCATCATTTGTGATACTTGACAGTCACAAAGGGATTCACAAACACAACGGTAGGATGCAGGTGTCATATTCATCAGAATTTTTTTACTTTACATCTAAGACTGATTTTCTCAACAACAGAACTTAATAAATCATTCACGTATGTGTATGAACGCACCTTTTTTTTATGATCTTGTCCTTGAAACCATGGCTATTTAATTAGCTTCACTAAAACACCTTTTGCTCCCAAATCTATAGCTAGAAAATAGATAGGCAGATGTAGCAAGATGCTGCTAGTCCTAGAAGGCTAGAAGCAACCATCGTCGAGAAGCAAGAATGAGTCACCTTTACAGAGCAGGGGCAGATCTAGAGGGCAGCAGGAGCAGTAGCACCCGCCGACGCTCGTCAGGCCTGTTATGGGCTCGACCTCGAATAGAATTGGGGTTGTGCTTGTTGCAGCAGGAAGTGGAGCCCCCGCCCACCGCCGTGGCTCCTGGGAGTGGAAACTTGGGAGCACGCCAGCACAGAGCAGAGCGGAGTGCATGCACGGAGCGGCGCGAAGCCGTGAATGGAGTTGCGCGCGCACGAAGCTGCGGCGAGGAAACTCCCACACGACATGGTACCTTGGTATTCCCTGCAGCTCGCTCTGTCGCTCCCTGGCCATCCGGCTGATGACACCCAACCGCGCCTGCCGACCTCGTAGCCGAGGAGGCTCCCCTTGCCTGTCCCTATCGGCGCCGGCGGCAAGTTCGTCCCTGCGCGCGCCCGCACGGTAGTCGCGCGGCTGGCTAGCCATCTGCACCCACTCCCTTACGAGACTGACCTCTGCCTCTCCGTCTCGCCAAGACACTCCCCCGGTGGCGACGGCGGCGGCGGTTGGACCGTCGGCGGTGTCCGTGAGGCTGCACGCGATCTGGCGCACGCGCTCCCGGTCACGGTCGGCGTTGTCCGGCGAGGGCTCGCGGTCGAAGGGGTGGGCGGCGTCGGCGCGGCGGTGCTCGAGCTCCCGCCACATCTGCAGGAGCGACGACGGCGCGGTGGGAGAGGGCGTCTGTGGGCACGGCGGGCGAGGAGAGGAGGAAGCAGGAGGGGTCGAGGGTGGAGGCCCGCAAGCGCGAGGAGCTTGGCCTCGCGGTTGCGGCGCTCGACCTCGCGCTCCATGGAGAGAGAGAGAGTAGGGGGAGGGAGGGCGGCGGCGGGGGCCAGACCGCGAGGGTGAGGGCAGAGGCAGCGAGAGATGAGCTAGAGCGCCGAGAGGTAGAGCGGTCCTGTTGGCCCA
This sequence comes from Saccharum hybrid cultivar R570, assembly GCA_038087645.1. Taxonomy (NCBI): domain Eukaryota; kingdom Viridiplantae; phylum Streptophyta; class Magnoliopsida; order Poales; family Poaceae; genus Saccharum; species Saccharum hybrid cultivar. Next base: position 17,818,803 of record JAQSUU010000402.1, read on the forward strand.
CCTGTCGGCGCGTGCAGGAAGAGAGACGGAGGGAGCGGGGAGCACGCCGAAGCGGAGAGACACGTTGAAGTGGGTGTTGACGTCCCTTGTTTTCTCTTTTTAGGAGTAGAGATATGAATGGAAATGGGGTTGCCTCGGTTCGAAAAAATTAAACTCACTCAGTTTGTAGTACTATACTAGGTTAAAAAACAGTTTCATGAAGATTTCAGCTGATTTCATAGTTCAACAACCATGGAGAAACAAGTAACAAATACATGAACGACGGAGCAGAAACACATTTCCGCGCTGGCATGTGTGTGGCTGGTAACAGCGAGTTTCTGACAATCTTCGTTCAATTAAGATGGGAGCCAAGTTAAAGATGAACGCTGCCGCCTAGGCAAGGAAAATTAAATTAATGGGCGATAGGGAACGAGATTAACTGGCTGAGATAACAAGACGAAAACCTTGGATGATTGCGATATATACAATGTACTACGACAGTATGAGACCAGGTTTCCGGCATCGTCCGTCTCCTTGCTATGTCCGCTATTTTGCAGAGAGATGATCGGAGACTTCTATGCCGTCCCTCTCACATGCTTTGCATGGATGGTTTTATCCAACAGATTGTCAGAGTATCCATATTATATGCCCTGACGACGCTAGTTACATCACCTTGGTTATTTCTTTGCTGTTACCTATGTATTTTAAATCACCTAGCTTCTTGCCTATAATAAGCTAGCGCTCAACTTCTTCCCGTGTGGTGTGTTACCCCTCACACCCGATTATCAGCTTGCATCCAAGAGGCCGTGCATATTATGGAACACAAGGTAGTAGCCATCATATCCCGTCATCGTTCCGGCCCGTCTTGACCGATGACCGACGACAATTTTTTGTTTCGTTTCAGTTCAGGGATACCAATACCTGAACTAGAACTCTCTTATTACACCATCGCCACTGTCAAGATATCCTTGAGGCTACGCATGCCGGCTGCATTGCGCTCCGTATTGCATTACATGTACGCCGCACATTCCCTTCATTGTGCTTATGCATGCAGTTTATGCCTAGCGATGGACTAATAATGTTCGATCGGTTGTGCTTTCCATGATCTTTAGGTTTAACATCATCGCGTGGACCTCTAGTCAGTGGCCAAAATGACATCACGGTCAAGGATGCAGGAGGAATTATTGCACGATACGTCGTCCTCTTGTTGGCAGTCTGCATGGTGACACATCATCAAGCCACGCGAAACCTACTGCTCTCCTTGAATGCAAAACGTGACCTGACACGTTCGCGCAAGAAACAAATAAACGGCGATGGAGGACGGATCAGGAGCTAGCGCAAAGTCTGATCTTCCGTTTTTCATCATTTGGGATTATCAAACTGCTGTCACCTCACCTCACTGGTAACGTGGGATGGGAAGCATATAATGGCGCGCAGGCGCAGTGCCGCTGGGATTCGACCGCAACCATCTGCGCAGGCAGCAGCGATTTGGCCAAAATTATTGTTTGCGCGCGCAAACCAGAGAGACGCCCCCGCGTTTTTAGCGTCGCAACCAAACGCGCCAACAGCCGTGAAGCACGCAGCTGCATGCCCGTACGCTATGAGCAAGTCACCGCACACACCTCACAACTGTTTATCACTAAAGTAGTAACACCGTTAAATCCTGATGAAGTCATCACGTACGTCTCACTCTAGCGAGCAACCAACACCCTTGTCAAATTATGAACTTGAAACTACGTGAGCAAATTTCATCACAATGAACCTAACCTATTGAGCTACACTCAGATACAACAATTTAACCATGTTGGGTTGCATGGATCTTCACCCTGTTCGCTTGAACTTATCAGTTATGGTACAGTGTTTTTCTCTCGCAATAAAACTGCACCAGCCGGCTTATTAGTCGTAGAAACCATCTAGCGAACATGGTACAATTAATGATATATATTCCCCTCTGTTCTAAAATGTAAGGAGTTCTGTTTTTTCCTCATAAACCAAATGTTTTCTTTTTGAGTGTTTTGCTTATATAAAAACCATATGGCAACATCTACAACACCAATTTAACTTCGTTCATTAAATACATCATTGGATGTACTTTTCTAGTATATTTTGTTTGGTGTCAGAATATTGTTACCTTTTTATTAAATTTATTTGAAGACGTTTGGCTGAGGACAAATGTAAAAACACCTTTTTTTCAACAGAATGATAACCTTTTAAACAATGGAAAGCCAAGAACACATTATAAGAGTTTTCAGTTAGTTTTGTCTGTATAATAGAAAATGGGTTTTCCCCATGAAACAAACTAAGCAGCAGCCCCATGCATCTTGGAAAGTACATCAACAAGGCATATTTGTGAAACCTAAGCACAATGTGACAAAAACAATGCATATATCTATATGAACCTATAGAAAATACCACACTTAACTATGTCATCCATGTCCGACGAAACCTTCGTTTCGCTCTCAAATGCCAGTGTTGTCTTGACTTTGTCTTTGGATCGGAGGAAACAACATCGAGGCTGCTAATCATTAGTTAATTCTTGCACATTCTCCCCCAAGATTTGGCCAAATTCATAATGGAAGATGGCAAAGAAAACCCTTCCTAAAAATCTAGCTTTTCTTTGAAACCCCTGCATCTCAATTTAATAGTCTACCAACTGTGTAAACTTTAATGTGTTTCTTTATTCCCAGCGAAGTTGATCGTTCAATATGGCTCTGGTCTAGTATTCATTATGACTACTTGACAAGAGGTGTATCGCTACTGTAGCATTTTATCACGCTCTAAAGTGCTCATCACTGCATTTTCAAACCGAAAGTGAAAATCGAATTAAAAAAATACTTTGGCCTAGGCCCGCTGATGTCCATCCTCGTCGCCGCGCTCTCGTGCCGCCGTCCACGCCTGGGGCCGGGCTGTAGTGAGAGGGCGGAGCCACCGCGCCCTCACCTACCACAGCGTAGATCCAGGCCGAGGTCTGGCCGCCGCACCTCACGAGTTGGAGAGAGGCATGGAGAGAGAGGACACCCTTGCCGGCGTCCAGAGAGGGGATGGATAGCGTTTCGAGGTCATATACTAGAGGGTAGTTTTCATCATCAGTTTGTGCCTTAAGCTAGCGGTGAAAACCAAACTGTTTTTTATCGTTTCTTTCATTATGAACCAGCAATGAAAATGCTAATAAAAAACATTTATGTAGTAGTTGTCCACCATGGATTGTGTGCTCTAACTCAAGGTGGGTCACTATAGTTTGAATTTTGAAGGTATATTTTGACAGAAGATATAGTGATAATGTCATGTGTGAGGTGAAGAAATAGACCACGCGGATTACTAGACGCCTAAGCAACAGGCCAACGGTGGAGCACTTGGAGGCATATCAAAAATTCAAATTCATCAGCATTACGAAAAAGTTTCAGGTACATATTAGACCATAAAAAGTTTAGATAGAGGGGTGCTTTGAGAGAGAGAGAGAGAGAGAGAACTATCTTGTAAGGGGGTTTATTGCCATTTTCCAATTTAAAATACTGACCTCATTAGTTACCTCTCCTATAGTCCTATATATAGTGTGTGTCGCATTGCATGTAGCGCCCCCCACCCCCATACACACCCAATTACAGCAACGAGGTTACAGGTTGAGCCTGGAGGTAATGGGTGCTCGGCGCATCGTTGTGGGCATGGCTCTCGTCATCGCTGCATTCAGTATTGTCTGGTGGTTCGGCAGTAGTGGTACTGAGGCGGCCCCGAACGATGGGTTCTGGACGACCAGTTTCCTGTTGCTGACGGCTGCGTGCTTCTCTCTTGGTATCATGGTCATTCACAGTGGCGTTGTTGCCACTGCTAGACCTACACGCCATCCTTGATTCAGATGCAGACGAGCTCCGATCCCCTGCAAAAGAAACTTGCAATTATATATGTGAGTGCATGTGTCGTAAATGTGTGCACCCTCTATATATATGCGACAGAAAAAGTCGCTTATATGCACTACTTATCGATTTGTTGATCAGTGTGCAATGTTGTGTGTATGATGATCGTTTCTGCCTTTCCGGGATCGCAAGTGCTAGTTCGACGGTTGTTTTGCTTGTACGTCGTACCACATACAACCATCAGCTGTGTGGTCTAATTATCTGTGAATCTTGAAGCTGGTATAATGTGTTAGCCTTAAACTTGCTATTATATGTAATAAGGTTATAAGGCTTGAACCTCCTGTTAATTTTACTACTTCCTCTACATGCCTATGCATGTGCGGGTATTCTTTATTTCTTTCTTCTACGGAATCGAAATATGTTGTTTTGTAAGCTTCAGTGACGTGTTTCGTATAAGAGCAAGTATAATAACATGTTCGAGGGGCGGAGCTAGCGCTGAAAGCAAGCAGGGGTCAAACGGGCCTCAAGAGCAACTATAGGTGAGCATGGCACCATGAGCTGCTGTAAGGTCCAAATAGGCTAGAGGGGGTGAATAGCCTAATTAAAACTTATACAAGAAATCCGCAGCAACTCGAAGAACAAGTGCCTCTAGAATGCAACTCTCAAGTAATGCACTTGAATCTCACTCAATCTCGCTCAAGATGTGCAACCAAGCAAAGAGATGAGTGGAGGGGTTGTTCTCTAGCTCAAAGGATGTCTCAATATCTCAAATGTGTAAGTAAACACCCCTAAACCCGGCCACCATCTATTTATAGCGAAGGGGTAAGCAACTAGCCGTTACTAGACGTTGCAGTAAAAACGTGATGACCGGACGCACCGGTCAGGGTGACCGGACGCGTCCGGTCACTACAGGACAAGCAGCAACAGTGCGCGTCAGCGGGAGCCGTTGCCGTGACCGGACGCGCTTCACCAAATGACCGAACGCGCTGCATCTGGCGTCCGGTTGGAGTCCAGAGAACTCTCATCGCGACCGGACGCGCTGCGCGTCCGATCAGCTCTACACCACGCTCTGCTCCTCTGGGTGCCCGACCGGATGCTCTGGTCCCGAGGACCCTCGGACGCGCTGGTCACGCGCCTTTCCTCTGCGTCCAGGTGAACTGACCGGACGCGCTGGTCAAGCCAGACCGGCGTCCGGTCACAAACCCTAGGCGCGCTGCGCCTCTGCCCTCGACTTGAGCTGACCGGACGCGCAGGTCCACCCTGGACCGCGTCCGGTCCAGCGTCCGGTCACTGTTTTTCAGTGAGAAACACACCGGACTTACGCCACCTTTTCTTGCCTCCGGCGCAATGGAAAATAGGCATTTAATTTCCTCGAAAACGCATAAATCCTATGCTCGCAAGCTCGGCGGGAGGGAGAGAAGACCTCAAACCCCTCTCCACCGCTCAAACTCCACCGCCTTCGTAAATGTGCTAACACCACCATGTGTAAACCATCATATGCATGTGTGTTAGCATTTTCACAATCATTTTTCAAGGCGTTACGTTAGCTCTCTACTAGATCCTAATGCATATGCTCAAGAAGATAATCTAGTGGCACTTGATTCCCGAACTAACTGTGATTTCCTCTCTTGATAGTCGGCTATGTATCCTAAACCTGGTCAATCACTTCTCTACTCATCTTAGACCGGAAAAATGAAAACCCTATGGTTATACCTTTGTCTTGCGCTCTTAGATCCCTCTCCTCCACTTGATCATCGTGTCCATCATTTTATGTGCATCTCCACCATGATCGTCATTTCATGTCCATGCACCATCTCTTTGTGATCTTGTGGCCACCACTCCTTGCCACATACACCTTTATCACATGTGTTGCTTATGCCTAACTCAAAACACTTAACACATGGCATTAGCAACTTGGTGTCATTAATTACCAAAACCAAACTTGGGCTTTCAGCTGCCAGATAGCTAGCAAGCTTGCATGCATGCAGCCATGAGCCATGCGAGTAGACTGTGTGGAAATATGTGTGCACTTGCACATGACAACCATGGAACTTGATACTCGGTAAGGGGGGCCATGGCCCTCTATGGCCCCAAGGTAGCTCCGCCAGTGGGTGTGTTGAATGTTGAGACGGAGGAAAGAGAAGAGGAGAGAGGAGAAAAGCGGATATAAACTTACAGCCAGCTTATGCACAAAGAACCAAGAAATTTGTGAGAGAAAAAAGTAGATCATGTATTAATTATGAAAAGCTAACTACTATATGGATAAACTGAAACATGGGCTGTAATGATTCATACAGCCATTAGAAGGTTGTATTATTAACCATGCTCTAAAGAACTGAGACCAAACACATGCTTACACTAGGAAGCATGAAAGACATATCACGACTATTCATATGGATGGGAATGGGTTGGGTTGACCCATTGGGTAGTTGACCCGACCCAAAAAAATAAGGTCAATAGGTCATAGAGGCCGGCCCTAAACTTTATTTTAAAAGCCTTTTTAAATATGCTCAACTCCACCAAGTGTTCTAACATGTCAAGTGTATGAGTTAGCATTTTTCAATCAATTTGAAAAGCTTTTCTTTTGCACCGTACCTCACCACGTCACTAAGCACAATACATATGCAAATGAAACTCACACTTAGTGGTACTAGATAACCATTGCAACTAAAAGATTTCCTCTCTTTATATTACAGCTATCTATTCTAAACCCGGTCTATTTATTCTCTACTCAACCTTGGACCGGTGAAATGAAATGCCCTACAAATATACCTTTGCCTTGTGCATTCCATTCTAACTCCTCCAATGTTGATGCCACACAAGCACCAACCTCCAACAATAAATGATATGATCCACATCATATCATCATGTGACCTTTGGTTCATCGATCGCAATCTTGCTCACTCTTCACCATTGTCCTTGTCCATCGGTGCCAAGTCATTGCTCAAGCTTCTCCGCCACGTGCGGCGTGTTGCTCCAGAGCCTCCGACTTGCCCTTCACACTTGAACCGGTCCATCGACGCTAAGCCCTGTCTTGATCTTCTCCATCTAGTAGCCACATGACTCCATATCATGTCACATATGCAATAAGCTCCTTCATCACATATTTACCTGTGGACTAATTCCCTATGTATCTCACGTAAACACATATTGGTTCGCCTAGTTTGTCACTTAATTACCAAAACCAAACAAGGACATTTCACCATGTCTATGACCCTAGCACCCTCTCTGTGTACCGCATGCTCTGGTGCTTTTTGCAGGCAAGCATCGAACTAATCTGGTGCTTATAGAAGCATCCCAAACAACTCTTTTTTCTAACCTTTTTTCAAATACACTAACTCCTAAATGTTGTCCATCATGACAACAACTCCTTTGGCCCTAAGTTACCATTTTCAAATATCTTTCAAAGGATTTTCACTCGTATCTCACCGCGTCACTAGGTCTAATGCATATGCAAAGTCATTTCACACCTAGTGGCACTTAGATAACCGATTAGACTTTAGAGTTCCCCTCTTAATAGTATAACTATCTATTCTAAACCCAACCACATACTCTATTGCGTTTAGGCCGATCAAAAACAAAATCCCTAGCAATTATACCTTTGCCTTCAACATAGGGTTTTGTTTTTCTCTTTCTTCTTTTCCATGTGTGAGCTTGTTCCAATTAGATTGATCACTCTTCATCCATCTCCAAGCCTTGCTCATAACCTTGGTGTGAACCCAACCTAGCTTGATTAATACTTAGCAAAAGGTTAGTCCACTAGTTGTCTCAATTACCAAAATCAAACTAGGGCTTTCAGCAGGGGAAGGTGGAGACCAAGAGCAAGAGAAGAACAAGGTGCAATGCTTCAAGTGCAGAGATTGGGGACATGTGAAGGACGGTCAGGGGAAGATGGAGGCAAGTGCTAATATTTGAAAGGTTCAGTAGGAGAGTTCCCTACCTATATTTTTTGTTTTTCATTTATGGAAATGTACAGGTTACAAACAAAAAGGAGGAGAATACATACAGAAACAAATACATACAAGGCAACTAGGCCCAAAAAAAGAAGAGAAAAACACTAAGTGACACTATCTCTCCAAACAGTAAGGGGCCCTTCGTAGTTGGTTTGGCTTTGGTAGAAACCAAGCCAAGCTCCTCCTTAAAAAATCTTTTGCATTCCACAAGATTGGTTGTCCCATTGTCAAAAATGATGTCATTCCTGGTTTTCCAAATAGCCCAACAAGCCGTGATCATGATCTCTCTAAAGATGCCATGGCCGAAGTTACTTCTTTCTTCGATAACCATATCTAATGGGTCCAGATTCAGATTCCAATGGATGTGCAATAATTTCCAACAGCCTTGACTGAATGGGCATGAAAAGAACAGATGATGTAAGAGAGTTTCTTCACAGCCACTATTACATAGCACACAGTTGTAATCATCTATCTCCATGTTCTTTCTCCTTAAGATGTTCCTGGTATTTAGTCTATCTCTTAAAAGCAGCCAAAAAAAGAATTTATGCTTGCCCAAGTTACTAGAAGACCATAACCATGTAAAGAGAGGTGAGGCTTCAATAGACCCCATCATATGCTTGTAAACCTTTTTAGCTTGAAACAAAGGGCCCCAGGTGTAATTCCAAGTGTTATTGGTGTTAGGATCCATCTGTCTATCATCTAGCAGAGATTCTAACTCAGCAAGTGCTAATATTGTAATATTTCTAGGTGACTCGGACATTGAGAGGAATATTTTCTAGACAGTAGAGGGGATGTCACTGCAGTTGTACTAGTTGCAAGGATGCATTGTTGGAGGTGGAGTTACGAGTGTGATGGAGTTTCAAGGATAGCAAAGCTTCCTGAGGCGGCAAGTTTGATGCCAAGTCAAACTCATCGGGTTGGTCTTCATGAAGCAGCAAAGTACTCAACTCAAGTCCGGAGTACATGGTGGTTCCGCATGACAACCTTCAAGTTCGTGAATATTCGCCAAGGTGGAGATTGTTGGAAATTGTGTCAAATATTTTTGTATTAAATGGGTTGCACTAGACTTATGTTGAAATTATTAGTAGAGGGTTAGGTGCAGCTAAGTGATGGGCACTTGTAACCTGACCTCTCAATAAAATGGAGAGGGATGCACTTGTAACAAAAGAAGGTGAGAGGCAACACGACCACATACCAACAGACTCACGGGGGGTGTTAGCGGCTTTGGCTAGTGCCATGGGCAGTTGGTGTCGCGGTTTCGAGGAGGAGGATGTAGACTTCGGCCGAACCTCGTTATCCAATCTCGAGTCCCCGGTGTGTTGTGAGATCTCCTATGATCATCGCCTAGGTAGATTCAAGTAATCATTTTCGGATCAGAAGTTAGTATGGCAACAATTTACATGAGCGTGTATCACATGACTCGTGAGTTGTGACCAACAAAACCATCAACTGTCGGTGCACCAAGGAAGAGGGTGAAATAACGTTAATTCTCGGTGCACCAAGGAAGAGTTGAGCCATTGCCGTCATGAGGTCTGCACAAGGGGCGGCAATAACGTTTCTCTGTAGCGCAATTGCACAACCTCTCAAAATTGCCTGACTTTGTCTTGTGCTGCCTAATCTTCTGATCTGCACTACATTGAGTCGACTCGGCTGCGAGTCTACAAGAGGACTCGAGGAGGAGTGCTGATGTAAATCTTCTGATGGAAGATAACACGGCTAGGGTTTACTTGATGGCTATATCTCTCTGGGGGAGTGGGGGTACGTGTGCTTAGCTCAGTGTTTTAGCAAGCGAACAACATAGATATCGAATCAATTGTTTACATATGCTCCGTATTGCTTCTTCTAAATACAATTTACATGAGCATGTCGCGGTTTACTTATGTCTGCCTACCTGTAGAATTTTTTTACATAGTGGACTAGTAGTATGATTTACCTATGCCTCTAAATAAAATCTGGTAGAGCAACATGCATATTTTTCAAACAAACTGTCCACCCCTTTATTTCGTTCGAGCAGAGGAGATCTATTAATTGTCAGGCAAATATAACCTTGTGTCGTGTGTCCCAGAATGTGTACCTGAGCCTAGGCTAACTTATCATCATTATATTATTGGAGACGTTGAGCACGAGGCAATGATATACTCCTATGTGCCACATGATTGCAATTTTTTTAAAAAAAAAATAGGACTGCAATTTCCTTTGACTCCATATCACGGTAACTAGCAGACAGGGAAATCATAACGTCAGACAATTGGACGCTCTGATCGGCCTCACAAGACTTTATAGCTGGACTCTGTTGGTCTCGCTGAATGACGCTTCTTTTGTCAACTGTCAACTCGAGTATACATGTTGTGATGGCTGATGGATAGCTGCTGCAAATCAATGTAGGCTCTGTTCGCGGAAATTTGAACCATTGCATCAAATTTATTTAATTCCAAGGGCCTTCCCCTTTGCATCTGACGCCTTGTCTAGATACCAAATTTACCTCCTAAATTCTACTGTATAAAAAGAAAATTCTCATCACATCAAAATGTCGGCATATGCATGGAGTACAAAATTTAGATGAAATCAAAAACTAATTGCACAGTTTTGTTGTACTTTACGAGACGAACGTTTTAAGCCTAATTAGTCAATATTTAGACAATTATTATCAAATAAAAACAAAATGCTACAGTGCTGCACAGTAACTCGTCACACGCCGATTCCGGCGAACTAAACACGGCCTGAAAGAAAACTACATGCTGAACATGAAAACTCACACTCGGTTGCGTAAAGATTTTAGCTGATTTCATTCATGATTCAAACATGGAGAAATTAAGCAGGTAAAACGACGAACGGGGCACAGACGGATCACAAACTCATTTCCGCGCTAGTTTGAGAAGCCGTGGCTAGGTGAGGCGGAGCAATAGAATTAATAAAAGCTATGCCTAGGCGAGGAAGCCGGCCGGCCGGCCGGCCGATAGGCGACGAGATTTGCTGGTAACAACAAGATGAAAACATTGAGGATTGTGATGTAATGTACTATAGACAAACCAGGTCTCCTGGGACTTGGCTCCTCCGTTGTTTTCAGAGATAGATGCTTGGATTTGCACATACCTCTCCATAAGTTTAATAAGATTTATGGAATATAGAAAGCTAATGTTTATGTATCTGCATCTAACACGAAGCTACAGAAGCGCAGCGGTCGTCATCAACATCGATCATCACGAGTAAGGAATACATATAAGCTTGTCCTGACGCAGAAATAAATTCTATGCGACGCACAATACCCTGCGTTCGACATCCTATGATTGCTTGACACGTGTCTCTAAGCCAGGCAAGGCAACCACCCGTGGCGTGCGGTTGAGCCGAGCCCGCATTTTGCGTGAACCATTGAATCTAAACCAACAAATAGAGCAAGGAGGACACGTGGTACGCGACGAGAGGGTGTCGCGCGCCGGTGCTGTAGGACGGTGTCGCATAGTATTTATTTCCTGTCGTGACGCTACTCCGTTCCGTCAAACGCATGGCCTGTTGCTTTCCTGTTATCCACCTTGCGTTGTGTATATATGCCGAGGCCTAACAACAAGTGAACCCTGCCCGCTCTCGACCTAACCTGTTTTTGCTACTGGACGAGGTCCGCATCGAGCCCGCGACCTCGGCCTCCGCGGTCACCTCGTGGTGCCCAACGGCATGGTGTGGACAGCAGTTGAAGCCTGGAAGGGCTCGGGGGAATTTGAAAAAGGGTTCAGGAGCAAGAGCATAGACTAGAACATTGGTAGACCAAGGGCGAACGGCACCTTCGGTAATAGAGTTTTTACTTTGTTCATTCTTATCTCAATCTTCTGCAGAGATAGCTACTTAACTGGTATGTGGTACTTCCTGTTCCTGGAGGACGGGCGCGGGACGCTGGACGGGTGCTGACAGGTGCTCCCTGCAGCTCTGCATGCGTGATGCACTCATGCACATCAGCACACCCCTACAACACTCCACGCATGCCGTTAGATTTGCCTCGGTGCGTGATGGATTTGTGATTCGCGAAATTTACCAGCAGCAGCACAGCCCATCAACGGATAAATTTATGAGAGCGTTTCTTTGTTGTTTTTCTTAGTTTTTATGGTGACAATTAATTTCTAATTCTTTCGTTCGCTTCTTTATAGTATATAGATAGATGGATAGATAGATAATTTCTCATAAGTTCAACAGTTTTGTTTTGTAGATGCACATGCATATGCATGAACACATGTCGCAAATCCAATGTGAGTAGGCATTGCTTCATGAGCCTGATCACCACAATTTTTTCAACAAAAACCTGGGCGCCGACGTACAAGCGCGTCCGCCTCCAACGCCCCGGTGGATGCAACGTCTGGCAGCACGCCGTGCCGGCTACCGGTTTGATGGATGCAGTTTTCGTGGTTCCGCACGCGCGGCAATGGGCCAATGGTTCGGAAGGCTCTTCTTCTCTCCGGTTCTGGCTGACTATGTGGGCTGTGGTCCTCTACGGCCTGCGCCCGGATGCCGGCGGAAGGCTCTTCTTCTCTCCGGTTCTGGCTGACTGGCTTCTACGGTGCCGGAGCCAGAGCTGGCTACTACAGTGACGGATCAGGAGCCGGAGGCGAATCCGAAGCCGCGTCCAGCCGGCGAGCCGCGCGTCATTTTACGCCCGGAACAAGGTGCTTCGACTCTGGAGACTCTGGAGATTGACGCCGAAACAGGTGGCAGTGGTACCGACCGGAGAGCGGAGAATACCAAGCATGCTTCTTTCTTCTTACTGTAACGCCGCCAGACATTGTTCGCCACCATTTTATATGTACCGTTGATAATACAGAAAATGATTCCCGAATAAAGAACATTGTGAAAGAATTTCAGTCTGCCTCGTCCGTATCCGTTTTGCGTGCTAACCAAGAATTACAAATAACTTTTTCCACATAAACAAAAGCATGGCGAAGATATATAGGAGCTGCCGGGCGGCCCAATGCGGCTTGGAAATTATCTGAACAATGCTTTGTTTGAGAAACCTAAGTGCCAGGCGAAAGGAGCAATGTTACACTAGGGAAGGACCAATACATGCGCACCAAACATAACGCCAAACACGCTGGGGCTGAGGCACCAATGTCCAAGTCCATGTCAGTAATATTGATTCGTGTTATCTAAACAATGTTACACTAGGGAAGGAAGGCGACGTCTATATACATGCGGCACCAGACCTAACGCCGTATATACAAGCTGGGGCTGAGGCACCAAGGTCCATGCCATGCCATATTATTAATTCGTGTTATGTTATCTAAGCCTGGAGTTTTGTCGTTGCTGTAATAAGGAAACAAAATGGCGAACCCGCTACAAAAGTAATCGTGTACTCTTTGTATGGTACGTTGGATCCGGTGTGAGCTGTGAAAAAGTTACCGTGAGCTGTGAAAAAGTTATTGTGAACTATGCACTATAAAAAATTATAAATTGTTTGGTTCAAACAACTACAAAAACCTATTCATTTTGTTATCTTTCTTAAAACAGTAGTAAAACGTCTCCCTATTTTTATTTATTTGGAAAAGCTGAAAGCCAAAACAGAGGCCATGATGCTGTGAAAATTCTACTACACGGAAACAACTGAAAAAAGTAGTTTCTGGTTAGTTGGCATTCTGCTTTTTGCAAGTAGAAGCACTTCCCAGAAGCTGGACCAAACACAGTCTTAAAAGGTGTGTTTGGTACATCTTATGAGACAGCTTCACAAGTTGTTTTCAGCTTCAACTACCAAATAGGGTTTTGAAAACAGCTTCACGCTTTTAAACGTGTTCTCACATGCAAGGACCGCCAGTGAAGTCGAAAATACTAGCTTCACCTAGCTTCCTCTGGCTCTGGTGGGCCCGACCATGGGTGGATTTGCCCCCAGGTCGGAGCAGGGAAGGGCGATGGTGCCAGCAGCGGACGGATATGGGGAGCAGCATTGCCGGGATGGGACGGAGCAGGTTTGCCGGGTATGGAAGCGCCCACCGCCAGGAGGGTGGGCACAGGCATCGGGGTTGGGGCATGGTGTCAGGGTGGTGCGCACAGGTGGATGGGACATCAGGGGGAGATGGAGATAAGAATCCCAAGCCAATAAGGAAGGAGAAGAAATAAGAAACTAGGGGAAAAAAAAGAGAAGATCATTATTGTCATTTTTTCTGTCTATCATGAGAACCTATTTTGTTAAACGGTTTCTAAAAACAGTTTCAGCTCCACCGGCAGAGCCACTTTTGAGGCTGAAGGGAAAAAAAACGTTTCACTAGTCAAATTGAGATGTACCAAACAGACTCTTATTTTCTCAACACCACCCCCACCCTAAAAAAATTATATACGGAGTAGGAGTATATAATTATCTTGCTCTCTCTTCTCTCTCTATATATACTGTCATGCGCGTATCAAGCATCGTCTCAAGAAAAGTGAAGTTAGCGCTAACACCCACAGGCCACAGCTGTAGCATCGTCTCAGGAATCTGCTGCTTAAATGGCTTCGCGTATCTGGTATCTCATTACTGTCACGGGCATCGCGGTGACTGCGAGCATGTGGTTTGGTGAGACCGGGGAGTTCCCGTCCACAATTTTGGCAATATTAATGGTCATTTCCTACTACATTTCGGTCACCCTCATGTATGTTGAGGTTAGTGCCTTTTAATTGCCGCGCGTTAGCGTTGATTCAGTGAAACGTGCGGTACAGTGATGAGTACTGGAATACTTAATGTAATAGCCCGAATAAAAGGATTGTGTGTCCTGGTATAAACAGGATCGGATTGTAATGAAGTACCATGTCATTTATTTATAGTACTATTTCATGTATGTTGTGTGACCACCAGATGTGTTGAGAGTTTAAATTACCTTTAGTCACCACTATGCACTTATTTCCTAGTTATTATTATGTTTCATCTCAGCGCTGCGCAATTTGTATGTTTAATCATTTTCTTCTGTTTTACTATATAAATTTCTTCAGTAGGGGATCTCCCCTCTGGCCTCTGTTTCTGCAAAAATGAATCTGCTAGTTGTAATAATTTGTATATAATAAAGCCCGTTTCCTGGTGCCCCGGATTGCATTCTAGTAGCCCGCAATGGGCCGCCGAACAGGCATTGCTGGGCTAGCCCGACGACGAAACGACGTGGGTCCGTCGTCCTATCAGAGACCATCGGCCCGAACCCTGCTGAAGTGCAGAGGCAAAGCGTCGAACACATGGCGTGCGCCGTCCTCCGCCGCGCGCTCTCTCTCACCGCCGCCGGCGCCCACGCGACCCCCCGACTCGCTGCCGCCATCGCTTCCACTTCCTCCTCGTCCTCCGCCGTCGCACCTCTGCGTTCCCCACTAGATGACCGCCTTCTCCGGCTCCTCCGTTCCGAGATCACCTACCTCGCGGAGCGCCGCCCTCCCTACCCGGTAAGGCAGTAATCCCCTCCCTCCGCCTTCCCCGCGCACGATTGACGCCTCACGTTCTCAGCAAGACCCTCACGGCTTCCTCTTCTTCGTGCAGCCGCCGAGTAGCTTCAAGTCGTTCGCCGTGGAGGACCGCCCCGGGGAGCAGTGGGTGCGCCTCCGGGCCACGCGCGCCAGCGCGGGAGCCGGAGCCGAGGAGGTGAAGGTCGAGGCCACCATGTTCGACGGCGCCGCGGAGCCTGTCCCCGACGACGCGCCCCTCTTCCGCCGCGTCGAGTCGCTCGAACGCGGCCCCCGCCTCCACCTCAGCCTCATCGTCGAGGTCACCCGAGGCGAGCGCGTCCTCGGCTTCATCTGCTCCGCCTGGGCCCGACGACCTCGCCGTCCGCCACGTGCTCACCCTCAGGGCTGGCGGCAGCGGTAGTGTTGGTCGTGGTGGGCGCGATTTCGAGTATGAATTACTGCGCGGTGCAGTGAGCTGTGTGTCCAGTAGTTTGTTCGTTCGTTTCCTGAGGTTTGTGTGATTTGGTTCGCAGGAAACTGGGGGCTGAGGAGAGGGAAGCGGTGACGAAGTTCTTGAAGGAGAGGGACGTGGACGACGAGCTCACCGGATTCTTGCACGACTATATGGCAAATAAGGAGAAGATGGAGCTGCTCCGGTGGTTGAAGACTATCGAATCATTCCTTAACAAGTAGGATAAGAAGGCACACAGCAGGTAATATGGGTGATTAATATGGATGTCTCCTTGATTGTAGGTAAATTTAGTCCAGAGTCCTAGTAGAAATGAGTTCATGTTAAACGCCACATTGTTGGAAAAAGGTCAGAGTATAATTACCAATTAATAATGGTACATGGTCACAAGCGCTAAACGTTGAGGGAGGGGGTGGAAACAAATAATCCATCCATTAGGTAGGGAATTTCAAAATTCATAGTATTGTGGGTATTCCCGCTTAGTCTGGGTAGGGAATTTCAAAATTCACTAGCAGCTGTTCGGCAGTCACCAGAAATGTTGATATTTGAAGACCTGGACCCTGGATATTTCTCTATTTGTCTCCATATTTTGTTGAATAATTGACCTAAGAGAGAAATGAAAAGGAAACTGCAAGTACCTTCATTGATAAAATTTATACCTACAGTCAGCTCGTGTTCTGTAAATTCAACCTTGCTTAACCTCTAGTGTGTGTAGTTTAGCTTCTGAAAGAAAACGGAATACATGTGGTCCAACAAGACTGTCAAATGTTATACAGCCATTTACCCATGGCCTCTAGTGTGTGTAGTTTACCTGTGTAATTTTTAGTAGGTTACTGCTGTTAAATTGTTGTAGCCAACTTGTGGCAACCCACAACCAGAAGCCCGGAAAAATAAGTTTCTGTGTTGCCTCTCTGGGAAAATCTTCAATTTTTCATAACTGGATTGAGGAATTTTATGCAACTTTGCACCAGATAACCTGTTTTCTATTACTATTCGGTATCCACAATAAGCCATACTTGGCGCCCTGAAATCTCTGAACCCTCTCTCAACTTGCAGACGCCTGCCCATGTAAGCACGGTTACTCCCTGGACCGGGAACGAATGGGCTCCAACAACCGGTGATGGTCTCCTGCAGCCCCTAATCCACCCCTTGCCGTGCCATCTGACCATTGTGTGCTGAAGATGCTTTTCTTATCAGTTTAGATAGCTCGGTGCTCCTGGAAATTGATGATCTGAATATCCTACTGTATTATCATTTCTTTGTGAAAGATTGTTCTCAACGGTGTATCTTTTAAAATCTCTCCCGTTGGATTTTTTTGCAATGCCAAATCTGTTCATTTTGGATTTCCGAGGAGTTGCTACGTGCGTGCTAGAGTAATGTGCTCTTCTAAACTCTGACAGTCCAATGTCAAAGGGGCTGCAACGGTTGGATTAAGCGGCTCAGAATGGCCGCAGCACATGAACCTCAATCCAACAGTCGCATATGCAAGGGAACCCACTGCCAGGTAGATAGAGGTGTGTGTTTATTACCTCACTGACTAGCGGGGCCCACTTGCAGATTCAATCCTTCCTCCCTCAACGGCTAGTTCCACCCCCGCAGCCGTTGGGACAAAAGGCAGGGAGCTCTCTCACCAAACCACACCTCTCCTCTCTCCCCAAGAACCATCACTCTCTGACGCTCCATTGTTCAGCTTCTCGAGAGATCGCCAAAGAAGGGGCGCCGGCAGCAAGCACTGCGGCGCTGGGGTACACGTACACGCCGACGTACTACTCGGGCCTGCAGGACACCATCACGTCGCTCTGCAAGTCCATCCTGCCCTCCTTCCGCGTGGGCCGGCGGCTCACCGCCGACCAGGCCGCCGCGCGGCGCCACGCCGAGCAGCTCAAGTGGCAGCAGGAGTCCTTCCACCGCATCCTCCACCTCGCCGCGCTCCACCGCGAGGGCATCGTCCCGGCCTCCGACGTCGCCGCCTTCCGCGGCACCATGCTCGCGGCGCTCGTCGCGCCGCCGCAGCACCCCGAGCAGCCCGCGGTGCTCCGGGACAAGCTCCTCTTCCTCCAGGAGCTCCTCTACGCCAAGTGCGTCTCCGCGGCGGAGTACAACGCGTCCAAGGCGCCCCTCGTGCAGCGGCTCGCCGCGTTCGGCGTCGTCGTCGACTGCCCCGACGCCGAGGTCTCGGCCGAGGAGTGGTCGGAGATCGACCTCCGTGACCCGCCGCCTCCCCCCGCCACTGCGGCGGCCTCCGACAAGCCGAAGCACAAGGCCTTCATCACACCATGGAAGAGCAGATCCAAGAAGGATCAGGACGTGAACAGGCCGCCGCTGGCCCCGGTGGACCATAACAACGCCAACAACGCGTCAGTCCTCATGGCCGAGAGCTCGCCGTCCGAAGCGGTGCCCTCCGGGAAGGCCGAGAAGGGGAAGAGGCGGCATCTGGCGGGGATGTTCCACAGCGGCGGCAATGGCACCGAGAACAAGGAGCCTGCGGGGGAGGAAGGGGTCGACGAGAAAGAGACGGTGAAAGGTAAGAAGAAAAGCTCGTGGGGGTTCGATGGCATCAAGAAGTGGAAGAAAGCTGGCGCCTGTAATAGTGGCGAGGCGGCAGCCACCGGTGAGCAGCCGCAGCGTGCTCCTCCGCGCTCATCCTACAGCGAGTGCCAACTGGAGACGAGCCCCATGGCTGCCTCTGCCCCGGATGCCAAAAGGGCCAAGACGAGGCTGCACTCGAACACGGATGATGACTCTGCTTCCGAGCTGCTGCGTGATAAGGTACTGTGAATTACTGACTCCTCTCATCATGTATAAGTTTGTTTCAAGAAGTAGCAGTGATGAAGTTACAGTATGCATCTGGAATCACTGAAGGTGCTGGTGGAGAACACAAAGAAAGAGCTCTCAAGGATTCAGGCTGAGCTATCATCTACAGATCGGAACTTGGACTTCTCGTAAGTTGTAATTCACTCTGTTCTTGGTCAATGTAATTTCTTTCGATCTTCTGTTGCTCAAAGATGGAGTCTTGGATTTTGTAGGAATCAGCAGATCGAGGCCATCTCAACAAAGCTTCCGGTGGACAAGTCTGACCTCAAGCCCTTCTTCCCAAAGTAGATCACTGGGGCCATCCACCATTCAGATTAGGCGGCACATGATTTCTCATAACTGAGATGGTGACATTATTATTATTATTTTTTTGGCAGGGCATGGTGTGATCAGCACGGGGATGGCGTGATCACCGCCGCTAAGAAAGAGTTTAAGGAGCACGTCGAAGAGATGGAGAAGCAGAGGGACATCACTGGCACTGTGGGCTGGGCTACCTTTGAGGACATCGACCTTGATGACAACTTCAACCCGAGGGCAGACTCAGCGGTGAAAGGGAAGAAAGTCAATGAAAGCCTCACCAGCAGTTTCACAAACCCCTTCTACAACGAGAAGAACCCGTTCTTGAACACAAACTACAACTGATACAAAGTGAATGATGTTGGACTCTTTTGCGTTGGGGATGTATTAGTTCGTTTATATTTTTGTTACTGGTATAATGTTATTGTTGTACTTAGGGTTCAATTGTTACATTGGACCAGGGTTGCTGTTTATGGCGTAAGAGGTTGTATGATTGGAGTATGTACTTCCCTTGATATCTATGAATGCACATCAGTTTTTTTCTTTCCCGGTGACCATTGCCCGACATGAAACTTTACTGTCACATGAAAGCCTATACCGTCTACATACAGCTGATAATTCATTTGACTTCACAAAAGATAAACAGACAGTTCTAGATGCAAGTTCCTACAATTTATATACAGCAGACATGAACTGCAGTCCGAAACGATGAAAATTAAATGTTTTATAGACATGTTACGCCCACCGGAAACTAATTGAGGTACCGCCTGCAGTATCTTGATCGACAAAAGCAAGGGATCCTCTGGCCTTCATCTTCCCGGTTAAAGTGGTAATCGTACGTAATTTCCTCCCCTGGGTTTATGTGCCGTTCTGCAAAGAACATTACCTGGATGAAAACAGAAATAACAAGTTGTGAGAGCCCTGTAGCTTAACATATACCCCCTCCGGCCTCCGCTCCAAATTGTAGTTCACTTTGGCTTTGTCAAACTTCTCTAACTTTAACCATGTTTTTAGAAAAAAAATATATTAATATCTACATGTTCAAATAAATTCTCTATTGAAATATCGCGTGAAGAAGCTAATGAAACAAATTTGATGTTCCAGATGTTATTAGGTTCTTTCACAAACCTAGTCAAAATTAAAGAAGTTCGACTTAGGACAAAACCAAAGTGAATTACTCCCTCGGTCCCAGATTAAATCAACTTCTAGAGCTATCGTAAGTATTTTAAGTTTGACCAAACTTATAGAAAAAAGCAAGGTGATTCCAAGAATTTATATTTATTTTGGGATGGGGGAAGTACAAATTGAGTCGGAGGTAGGAGATATTTAGGTTTCTAACGAGGCTGATGCAAGGCATTTAGACTAAAATTTACAATGCACAAGATAAATTTTATAAGAAAAACAAACATACATAGGCAAAAGGAGTACCTTCTTTTCATTCCTGACAGAGATTATTTTCGCAACGCAGTTTGGCTGATCCAACAAAGATTGAACGAATTGAATGAATATAAAAGTGTACATTAGAATAATAAGCAGTAACTGGATGAAGCCCCTGTTTGGAACACAAGTTCCATGCACACTAGAATCTGAAAAGAAGTCATCATGTTCCAAGGGGGGTCTAAAGAATGTTCAAGCACAAGTTATTTACCTGGCATGAATGATTGACGAATCTTGCAATCCCACCTTTGCGGGTGGCATCAATAATATGCTCCCTGTCAATCTTAAAGAAATAACATGCACTCTTATATTGTTGCCGTTTCCCGGACTGGTATTCGATCTCTCTTTTGTCAGCAACCCGTTGCCCAACAATTTCACCCACATACTCTACAACCTGAAATATTTTTTATGCACGACCTGAGAATGGTTTTATTTGCTTAAGGAAAAGGTCGAAATTACTCCCTTGAAGTTTGGCCAAAGTCCAGATAACCCCCTAAACTAACATTTGGTCCGATTTACTACCCTCAACCATCTCAATTGGTCCAATTTGCCCCTTAACAAGATTTGCCTTTTTTGTTTCTCTACAGAGAAGTTGAGTTTTAATTTCGGATTTTGTGAAGTGATAATGCATGTCATGATTTATTTTTAAAAAATACATTATAAATTTTTCAGCGTTCTGTTTGATACAATTTTGTCTTTCTAGTATTAATTTATTATTAGATGTCCTAACCGGTCAAAATAATTATAAATAATATGATGTATATTTTTAACATAAATTATGGTGTCGGCTATCACCTCACAGATTTTGAAATTAAAAAAAAAATCAACTTGAATGTGGAGAAACAAAAAAAAAATTGGAACAAATGAAATAGTCGAGGGGACTTATACCAAATGAAAGGCTAGTTTTGGCCTTTGGGGGTTATCTGAACATATGCCAAACTTGGGGGTAGTAATTTGACTTTTTACTAAATTCCCATCTCAGTTGAATTACCATAGAGCCGCGTGGAATAAAGACTGATGTGTAGAGACCAAGTCCATGTATGCCAGATTTGTACACAACCAAATGCTTCCACCCTTTTAACTGCTTGTAATGGACGTACTCCTTCTGAAATGGAAAAATGACATGCATGGACCATTTAGTGCTTTGTCCCAGCAGTTGATTCTGTAATATTTCTTTCCATTCCAAAATGTAAGATGATTTAGTTTTGTCCTTTTTGAACCAGGAAAAACAGCAGGGGAGGCCCCCACTGTTAGATTTTATTAAGACAAAAACAACCACAGTACAACACAGAAAGGAATCCTCCAGCTAAGCCTGAGCAAGGCAGGGGCAGAGCTTGTTTAAGACCAAGTTGTCCCATCCCCCGCCCCCCTGTTTGTTTGGTCAAGCTCCACCACTTGTCCTAAGTCATACTTCTCTAACTTTGACCAAGTTTACGGAAAAATATATTAACATCTAAATTACCA
The DNA here is from genome assembly GCA_038087645.1 of Saccharum hybrid cultivar R570. Taxonomy (NCBI): domain Eukaryota; kingdom Viridiplantae; phylum Streptophyta; class Magnoliopsida; order Poales; family Poaceae; genus Saccharum; species Saccharum hybrid cultivar. The sequence continues at coordinate 17,840,438 of JAQSUU010000402.1, forward strand.
AATAAATGCATTATCAAGACATATTTCATGATGGATTTAATGAAACCAATTTGATGGTGTAGAGCACGTGCATTTTTCTACAAACTTGGTCAAAGAGAAGTTTGACTCAGTACGAAACTAAAACATCTTATACTTTGGAACTGAGGGAGAATGCTACAAGCTATGAAGTATCACTACAGTATATATACGAAGCTACACACTACAATGAAAGATAACAGAAAGAAAATACCTGTCCTCTTCCACAAGGCTTTGAACCATTTATGCGTAACCAAGCATTTATCTGTTCTTGGGAAACACTGAACTCACCACTGTACTCTTCATATTTCTTATGACTACTATCAGAAAAGCCTTCTCCCTTTCGGCCTTTAAAACCCTGTTTCAAATAACACATAGCTATACAGCCATACAGATATTGATTTACGGACAATAGAAATGTTCAAAAAGTATTACCTCTGTACGTGCACATGTCCAATTGTTGCTTCTCAAGTATTCTTTCTTAGGATTAACATGACTAGAAAAATCAATGGCGTGATCCATGCATCGCCCATAAAAGCCAACATTTTCATTGTGCTCACCTTCAGGCTCACTTTGCAGCAAACCCTGTTGAGATATAACAAGCAAACATGGACATGGAAAATATAAGCTCCACGAATGTAATATTAGATGCAACCATTGAGTCACAGACATTTTCTCTTTTTCTGCGAGTATGAAATTGAAGATCTGAGAAATTACAAGGACCAACTACGGTTTTACAACCAAACAAAAAAAAACAGAATGCTGAGAAAAAGAAACAGGAACCTTTTTTTTACTATTGGAAAGCACATGACTTGTATCATTCTAAGGAATCATGCTGCATGGAAACTATGTACAACAAAACACCCCCTTATTCCTTGCATTGCTTGAAGAACATGCAGAGAATTTCAGGCATTCTGTGTGTCACTCCAGGTTTACATAATATAGAATATACAAAAATAATAAGTTGTAACCGAAGTTTCAAACCATTTCCTATGAGTGTGCAGTAAGTAAAGGTAAGGGACACTTTTAGCAAAAAGAAAAAAAAAGGTATATGCACAGATACCATACCCTCTGATGTGCACACCAAGCATGAAAGAGTACCAAACAATTTACATCTCGGCACTTGATAAATGAGCCCCCAGTTCTGTCACACATTGAACATGCCTGATGAAAAAAGAATTGCAACAGTCAAGGTAAAGAAAAAGTTCATTAAGGGCCTGTTTGGATCCCATGAATTGAAACCAATATCTAGAAAGTGCTTCTCATTTTATTATTAGATTATTTTCCAATTCCTCTCAATTCCTGGGAACCAAACATGGCCTAAGGGTACTTCCATGGTCAGAATATGCATGTATGGAACTCACAGTATTTCTCTTGGCAGGTGAAGCACCTGAAACATCAAAAGCGCTCATTGTGGTGGCATTTGGGCATTTTGTGCCAGGTGTCCACAGCCCACAGACCATGTGAACCCACTGCATTGTTCGTGGTCCAAGTAAACTCGAATTGTGTTTAACAGAGGTCCAGGAATTGCTGGTGATGTTCTCCGCATTCATAATGCTATCCCCATGTGCACTGTCTACTGCATTTCGCAAGCCTGTTGCAGACAAAATGTTCAAAGCTTGTTGATTTGGAAGCTCAAAATAAGTTATGTTCGACACCTTCCCCATGTAAATACTCACTTGTACACTCACTGCTTGCATTTCCTAAGGAATCAACATAATTTTCTGATCTTTCTGTAGTCATCAAACCTTTGAGCAAACTTTTCAGAATGTTCTTGGTTTTCAGTGCCCTTGTCATAGCTCCACCTCCATAACCACACAGCACACAGACCTGGAAACAGATGCAATGAGAGACTGGTAGGCTGAACAAACTTCTTGTTCCCTAGAAACAATTATTCTCTATATGATGGATTTTAGGAAAACCAAAGGTAGGCTGTATCATGAGGATCTGAGTAAAAAAAGGTTGTAACATGAACAAATGTTTTCCCTAAGGCAAGACAGTACAGGGAATGGCCTACCACTAGAAAATGCTTGCAAAGTTTCAGTTAAGGTGGTTGGGTCCACAGTTCAGATCAATAAGGCACAGATGCACTTAAACATAACCAAAGTTGATATAGAATAAACTCAGTGCTTCTTTAATAATAATAATATGCAGCTCTCCTGCATGTTCGAGGAAAAAAAAACTCTGGCATGGAGTAGCAAATAGTATGCAGCAGCCACTTAGACTATAAAAAAAAACACTACATCCATGTAGACAGCTCCTTTTCCTTTTCCTGAAATCAAATCTGTGGATCAAGCAGATTGGAGATTGACTGATATATTATAAAGAAACTTGCCACTTTTGTAAAGTAAAAACAGCTAGGAATATTGTTGGTACTGCTGAAAGAAATGACTAATTCCCTAATTATATTCTTTCTAGATATCATATTCGGATATTCCCGAGTTCCAGTGTCAAAAAATTATTGTCGGGAACCACCATATCTAGGTCCATTTGCAGGAAGAACCATCAAACGATTTTTGTTTTTGAGCAGCGTACTGAGCTCATAAATCATTGTGACATGGCATTTCCTTGGCTTTATTTCCTAAGGACAGCAGGAATGGGGAATATAGTTTTTTTAGGTATATACTCAAAGCAAAGAAATCAATGTGCATAATTAACGATGAAGAAGATGAACTGGAGAAGCCATTGCACATATGACATATTATGCTAAATAAATCACCACAAGGATGCATTCACTAATCTATCTCGTGACATACTAAATGCATAAATAAATTATTTTCTGAAAATGATTTTGCTTACTGTATTCATGGTATTAGTCTTGCAGGGTCTGCAAAACCATTGACCTCTAGGAACTTTTAGAACACCATAGCAGGCTTGGTGCACCTACACAAAATACAGTCCTCTATAAATATGCAGTAATACTAGGGCACAGGTACAGAGTAGTATGAAATACTTTGATATAGCACTTGCTGCACTCTATCAATCGATTGCAAGGCTCCAGGTCTGAGATAGCACAAACACAGCATGGAGCATCTGAGTTGAGCCTTCCACTGTATCTGTACAAGATATTAAGCAGAATTTGTCAGATCAGTTAGTAATGAAAGAAATCAGATAGACATAGGGTGTTCTCCCAAGAACGTATCCTTTCTTGGAAAATAAATATATAAGATGCATATAATGGAACCACAACCTCCTAGCATTCACTTCCTGGGCTAGCGCAGCATTGTCTTTGTCACTGCCAGAATAGCATGTTGATTTGCTTCTGAATTTCTTATGCCTCCTTATCCTAGTAAGGGATACACTTGTTCTTCGATTCTTAGTCCCTGTACATGGTTGGAATACTAGGTTAGTAAAATAAAAGTGCCGTTTACTAGTGCATCCTGATACATTTTTTATGTACAAAACACATCTGTTGCTCATGTGAATAGTTAGTACATAATCTGGGGTATGTATTTTTTCAGTGAAAACAAAAGAGCAGCAGTTATGTGGCATAGAATTGGTTGAGTTATGCTGTTTCAAGAAAAAAAAATGGGTTTCTTACCAGTTCTGTAAGTCGTTGAAAAAAATAATTTAACTGTTTACTACATGGCGAACCACAATCAATCTTTTTTTCCTGAAATGACTTCAAAGTTTCTAAAAATACTAAAAAGTGCTAACTACAGGGCATATAGAGAAACATCTTCCATCTTATGGAACATAATTGGTTTCACTAATATACAGCCAAGCATACTATGGTACTTTTCTCGTACCATTACTTGATGATATTGACAGGCAATTTGTTTCCACATCTGTTAGACCAAGAGAGCCATCTTCTCCAATAACTGAAATGAGATGCTTTTTCATATTTCTAGTATTCTAAGAGAAAATCAAAGCAAGCTATATGCTCAAACTAGTTGAAAAGAATGTTCTCGAACCATACCACCAGATGTTCTTTTGTGGTGAGCCACATGTGACCTCAAATCATTAGATGAATACCTACTCCTTTTGGAATCCTGCAGTTCATATTCAGCTTGTGGACTGCAATTTTCATCATCAACGGAATACTTATATATAGAATAATCTGAGCTGTTCACAGAACAATCTGAGCTTTTCTCCTCATACAAGTGGGTGCTTTCTGTCTTACAGAGTTTAACAGCATGGCGTCTCTTAACCTTTTTAAGAACCAGACTGAGAGGAACAATTTTGGGAGATTTCCGGTTATCGTTTGTAATCCCTGTAGCAATTAAACTAGAATCAATCCCACCACTCCCGCTGCAAGCACCTTCACTGTTAGTGTTAGGTTCATTAACAATGCAATTCAGAGACACATATTTAGGCAGTTTGCGGACAAATGCTCGACTCCCTTCCTGGCGATGCTTTGTTCTATCCGGAGTGCTCATATCCTCTACTTGCCTTTTTCTATCAGAGGAATTTAATCCACCAAGAAAATTGCCCTTGGCATCTGGTTGCTCATCACCTTCGAAAAACTTGTTCTGGCTGTGAAGCCGTTTCACAGGCTTATTCAGATGCATAATAGGATGTTTCCGCTTGGTTCTCAACACCCTGCAAGAAAATGAGTTAACCTCATTGTGTGGTTGATAACCCCCCTTTTGGGTCGACTGGGAACTAGCCCTAGTACAATCATCTGATTCAGAACCTTTAACAGGGCACCTCAACGTTCTAGTCTTTTTTGGCAGTTCAAAACAATGCTCCTCTTTATCCTTTTCTTCCAGTCTCCTTCCCTCAGAAATCTGATTACATTTGCGCTTCACCCTAGATGGGCCCAGCTCAGATTTGGCAAAACTATTTAGGGGTTCTTCACATCCTGTACTGGTAGGAACATAGCTGGATGCTGAACATTTCTCAATTCTTGATCCTTCATCACATAAATTTTTATGTTTGCTATGTTTAGCAGTAGAGGAGGATACATTGTTAAATTCAGGTGATGTCTGAAACTTTGTCACTATAATGCTTGACGATCCAGATGAGAAACCAAAATTTGGCTGTCCTTTAGATACTACAGAATCTCTATAAGCATCCTTTTTCTCTGCTACAGCTTTGGATGAACTGTCATCAGCCACTGAAGCTTCGGATACATTCTCTAGTCTCTCCGGTATAGCAATGGAAGGCTGGTTCATTACTTTATCGGAGACATCTTTACAATGAGAAGTTTGAGACAAGTTTCTTACAGCTATTTTATTGCTTAAGCATTGGCATGTTAACTTCTCGTTCTCCCCCAGTGTGCAGCATCTGGTAGGCATTTGCAGCTGATGTTTGCCTTTAGGTGCAGCATGACCTATTTGGTCAATTCTGACATCACAGTGTTTTGTAAAGCCACAACTAGACAAACATTTTGGTACTACAGAGTAGCAGCATCTTCCATTGCAACAAGAACCTCGTTCTTTTGTATTAAGAGCATCAAATAGAGAGTGTTTTGTTAAGCTATCTGCTGGATGTCCCATAGAACTGTAATAAACAGAAGTACATGAATAGAAGCATGGAGATAGGTACAGAAGCACATCATGAAGTCTGAAATATGATGCAAATGTGGCTATGGTAAAAGAACTAAGTGCAGTAACATTAAAAATCAAGATTTAAGTACTAAGAGAATTATACTGTTTCCTGACCCAAAATAGAAGTCCATTAGGACATCGAGACGGTCTCCAATATTTCACATTGATTAGCAATTTAAATGGAAACATGTTGCTTTATTTTTTCGTGACGAATCTTATAACATCGATTTATGTCAATTTATATTATGTTTTAGATATGGATGGCTAAAGTTAAAAAGGTTTGACTGACAAAAATCCTAAATGGACTTTGGGATCAGATCAAGTATGGAGTACATAATGGTAAAACAATAGTTGCAAAAAAGGGAAGGAAAAAAAGGAAAGACAACCCAGATAGATCCTTATTGCAAAGTGTTGTGGCATCTTAGTCTGGAACAAGTGCTACAGTAAATACATCCTTGCAATCAGAAAAAATCAGGAAGGATCACATCTCAGAAAGGATATTATAATTTGAATTAAAGGATGGAAAAAGTGCGCCAGACCCCTGAACTATTAGAGCATCTCCAAGAGTTCCCATATCCAACATTTAAAGTCAGAATTAAGGTTAATACAACAAAAATCGCCCTCCAACAATCCCCCTATCCGAATTTGGGGTGATATGTTGTCTACCTTGTATGTTATATGGGATAGGGAAACTGTTAGAGGAGAGAAGTATAGGGGGGATTTTTTATTAGGATGCCCCTATATCAGAATATAGGGGAATTAAATTTAGGATGGCTTGTGGAGATGACCTTAGGCCCCTAAACTATAAAACTTTCACAAATAATTTAAATTAAATTATGGTATGTAAGCTGCTAGAATAAATGTTATCTAAAATTGTTGAAACCTGTGTTTCTCTATTATTTGGGCTAACCCTAGAGGGGTAGCAATATATGTCATACATGGGACTCATGGGCCAAGCCACATGAGCCTAATACTCATACTCCAACAGCCCCCTACAGTCTGAACTACCCGTCGCAGCAGAGTTACAGACTGGACATGAATGAAAAGAGAAAAGAAGCCACACACACAGCCCCCCCACAGACTCAACTAGCCACTGGTGATGTTGAGGCTGGAACGAAACTCGGTGAAGGTCGAGGACGGGAGGCCCTTGGTGAAGATGTCGGCAAACTGAGAGGTGGTCAGGACGTGGACCCGAACATCGCCAATGTCGACTCGATCACGGACGAAGTGTAGGTCAATCTCCACATGCTTGGTCCGCTGGTGCTGAACAGGGTTGGTGGAGAGGTAGACCGCACTGACGTTGTCGCAGTAAACGAGTGTGCTCCGGGAGAGAGGGCTATGGAGCTCGGCGAGAAGCTGCCTGAGCCAGGAAGCCTCCGCCACGCCGTTAGCAACAGCGCGGTACTCCGCCTCGGCACTGGAGCGGGAGACCACCGGCTGGCGCTTGGACGACCAGGACACCAGGTTGCAGCCCAGAAAGACCGCGTAGCCGGAGGTAGAGCACCGAGTGTCCGGACACCCGGCCCAGTCCGCGTCAGTGTAGACGACGAGCTCGGTGGAGGAGGACCGGTGAAGGAGCAAGCCGTAGTCGATAGTGCCGCGGAGGTAGCGGAGGAGGCGCTTGAGAGCAATGAGGTGGGGCTCCCGGGGATCATGCATGTGGAGGCATATCTGCTGGACTACATAGGTGATGTCAGGCCTGGTGAAAGTAAGGTACTGAAGTGCACCTGCAAGACTCCGGTAAGCCGTGGGGTCAGCCACTGGGTCGCCCTCGGTCTCTGACAGCTTGCCCTGTGTGTCAACCGGAGTGGAGCAGGGCTTGTAGTCAGTCATCCCAGCTCGCTCCAGGATATCAAGAGTGTACTGCCGCTGGTGAAGAAGAAGCCCGGTGGGTCGAGACTCAGCAGTGACCCCGAGGAAGTGGAGTACCCCGAGATCCTTCACAGGAAACTCCTGCTGGAGAGAGCTGATGATCCGGCAGAGGAGTGACGGGCTGGAGGTTGTGAGGACAATGTCATCAACATAGAGCAGTAGGTAGGCAGTCTCAGCTCCATGGTGATAGATAAACAGTGATATATCTGACTTGGCCTCCACAAACCCCAGTGTCAACAGGAAAGTAGCAAACCGAGAGTGCCACGCCCGAGGGGCCTGCTTGAGGCCGTAGAGAGACTTGTTGAGCCGGCAGACCATGTCAGGACGAGAAGAGACAACAAACCCCGCCGGCTGGCTGCAGTAGACTGTCTCAGTAAGAGTCCCGTGCAGAAAGGCATTCTTGATGTCCAGCTGATGCACGGGCCAGGAGTGAGCGAGAGCCAGTGAGAGCACCGTGCGGACGGTGGCCGGCTTGACCACTGGGCTGAAAGTCTCAACGTAGTCAACTCCAGGGCGCTGAGTGAAACCCTGGAGCACCCAACGAGCCTTGTACCGCTCAAGGGTACCATCAGCCCGCCGCTTGTGTGTCCAGATCCACTTGCCGGTGACGACGTTGGAGCCGGGCGGACGAGGCACCAGATCCCATGTCTGGTTGGCGAGGAGAGCCGTGTACTCCTCTTCCATCGCGCGGTGCCAGTGGGGGTCCGACAAGGCGTCGTGAACGGAAGAGGGTACAGGAGAGACCTGCGTGTCGCCGGGCATCACTGCGAGAGCCCGGGACCGCAGGGTACCAGCCGCGTGCCGCGTCACCATAGGGTGAACATGCCGCGGGTGTCGGTGAAGGAGCGGAGGGTGGTACACCTGCGGTGGTGTAGGCGTCCCGGCGGAAAAGAGGCCACCGGCGGCGTAGGCGGCGTCGGGGAAGAAGAGGCCACCTGTGGTGGCTGAGGTAGCGGAGCTGCCCATGCACGGCGCTGGTAGACGTGCACCGGCTGGGCGAAACGTCCAACCGCGCCAGGGCCGCCCGCGCGTGGGGCCGCGTCCGCACCGGGGCCGCCCGCGCCTGGGGCTGCACGGCGCTGGTAGACGTGCACCGGCTGGGCGAAGCGCGCAGGAGGTGCAGAAGTCGACGACCCCGGACCCGTGTCATCGGAGGGTGACGCCGCTGGACCCGGGCAGGGCACAGGCCCAGGGGCGTCACTGGTGGGCGGCGAGCTGGGGCATGGGCCCGGCGAAGGGCACGGTGGAGCAGTACCTGCAGGAGGAAACGACAACAGTGGCTGGACCACCGTGTCAGTGGGAAACAGAGAGGAGAGGTCAGGGTCAGGTGGTGGTGTGGTGGCGGTGGAGAAGGGGAATACAGACTCATCAAACACCACATGGCGAGAGACGAGTACCCGACAGGAGGTGAGGTCATAGCACCAGTAACCCTTGTGATCTAGGGAATACCCGAGAAAGACACACAGAGTCGAACGCGGAGCCAGCTTGTGGGGAGCGGTGGCGGTGGTGTTAGGGTAACACGCACACCCGAAGACACGAAGGTGGTCATACCGAGGTGTACCAAAGAGAGCGTGGTGTGGCGTAGGAGCTGGGCAGGCAGCGGAAGGTAGTAGGCGGTTAAGGAGGTAGGTGGAGGTGTGCAGGCTCTCTGCCCAGAAGCAGGCGGGAAGGGACGCCTGCAGCAGAAGAGTGCGCATGATGTCGTTCGTGGTGCGAATCATGCGCTCAGCCTTGCCGTTCTGAGAGGTGTACGGGCAAGATATTCGCAACTGGACACCGTGAGAGAGGAAGAAAGCACGGGAGGTGGAGTTATCGAACTCACGACCATTGTCACACTGGACGGCCTTGATGGTAAGGCCGAACTGAGTAGACACCCAGGCGAACAAGTGGAGAAGAGTGGAAAAAGCATCAGACTTGGCATGCAAGGGAAAAGTCCACGAATAATGAGAGAACTCATCAACCACCACAAGATAGTATTTGTAGCCAGAAATGCTGATGACAGGAGAAGTCCATAAGTCGCAGTGAACAAGATCAAACAGACGAGTGGCATGTGAAGAAGAAGGAAAAGGAAGACGAACATGACGGCCCAGCTGGCACGCATGACACAAGTGCTCATCGTGAGCCCGAGGGCACCGAACGTCGGAAATCCGACTGAGCTGCATCAGAGCATCACGACCAGGATGGCCGAGACGGCGGTGCCAAGTGGTGGAGGAAGGTGTGGCGGTGAAAGCAGCGGACAAAATAGGAGGCGAGGAAGAGGAGGCAGAGGCCGAAAAACGAAGGGTGTAAAGGAGCCCCGTGTTGTCGCAATGGAGAAGAGGACGCCGGGAAGCCAAATCCTTCACAGTAAGACCAGAAGAGTCAAACTCAACGGAACAGGAGTTGTCAGTGGTAAACCGGCGAATAGAAAGGAGGTTGTGAACCATAGAAGGTGCAACAAGAACGTCGGGAAGACGAGAGGAGCCATGAGTGCCGGCGGCACCCACGGACGTGACAGGAAGACAGGAGCCATTGGCGACCATGATGGACGAAGGATGAGAAGGAGGGTGAACGGAGGAGATTATCCCAGGGTCGGGAGTGGTGTGGTACGTGGCTCCCGAGTCTGGCCCGACAAGGGGTGTCGATGCCAGGGTGCTGAAAGAGCTGGCCAAGGCCGCCGGGTCCCAACCGACAGGCCCGGGCGGAGGAGCACCTGCGAGCATGACCGCCGGCGGGCGAGTCGCACCACCGGGAGCCGGACTGTACCCGCGGCCACGGCCCCCCCAACCCCCGCTCGGCTCGGAGGGAGAACCAAGAGGAGACGACGGCGGCGGCGGAGTAGTAGGAAGGGCAGACGAGCAAGACGAGTACCCCGGCCCGACGTCGAGTGAGGTAGGGAGGACGAGGAGCTGCTCCGCCGCGGCGAACTGGAGAGCCAGTGTGTCAGTTGCATGGCGCTCACGCTCCCAAGCGAGGGCGGCCACACGAACACGTTCTTGGCCTGCCGCGGCAGCAGTTCGGGCGGTGGCGAGGGCGGCGGCGAGTGCGGAGTCAGGACCCGCACGAAACCGGCCCTGGCCGGCCGCGGCAGCGAGTGCGGCGGCGGCGGCGCTGAGGGAACCCGCAGCGTGGAGGAGGGAAGGGTCCAACACAGGAAGCGGGGCGTGGAGGATGAAAGGGGCCGGCACTGCGCCGGGGCCGCGCCGGGACGGCCCGCGCCATGGGCACCCGCACCTGCGCCTGGGGCCGCGGCAGGAGCTGCAGCCGCGCCTAGTGCCGCACAGAGGGGTGCGCCCGCAGGAGCTGCGCCCGCGCCAGGGGCGGCTACGCCGGCGTCGCACAGGGGCTGCGCCAGCACGTGGGCCCGTGCCAGGGCCGGTCGCGCCAGGGGCGGCAGCGCTAGGAGCTGCGCCTGCGCCGGGAGGCGCTCCAGGGGCCGCCCGCGCCTGCGGCGGGGGCCGCGCCGAGACGGCCCGCACCGGGGAGGGGAGGCGCGTCTGCAGCCAGGGGAGAGGCCCCCGCGCCCGCCGCCATGGGGAGAGGAGCGGCGGCGACGGGTCCGGCGAGACGAGCTCCTCGCTGCGGTTGAGGGAGAGGCGGACGGACTCGGCGGGGATGGGATGCGCCGCGGAGAGCTTCGACGCGAGGAGGGCCTTCACGTCGGCCAGCGTGGCCGTGGGCGGAAGGTCCACGCGGTGGGTCTCAACGGCGGCGGCACCGCCACGCGCCTCCATCGGGGCCGTGAGGGGGGATAGGGTGAAGGGGGTGGGAGGAGGGGGAGAACGGCTTGCCATGGCCGGCAGCGGCGGCGGCGGCGGCTGGCCAGCCGGCGGCGGCGGCTGTGGCGGCTGGGAGGGAGGATCCTAGGCTATGTTGAAACCTGTGTTTCTCTATTATTTGGGCTAACCCTAGAGGGGTAGCAATATATGTCATACATGGGCCTCATGGGCCAAGCCACATGGGCCTAATACTCATACTCCAACAAAAATGAGAAAAAAACAAATAACCAGAAAAAGGCAGGAATTGATCACAACCATAATATTGCATCTTGGTAACAATCATGGTGCTAAAACATGGCAATAACCAGTTTACCTTCTACAGTGCAGTCCATCAATGGGACATGAGTAACAGGAAGACTGCAAGATGTATTCCCGAGAACATAATGATGATCTTTGTGTAAAAGTGGAGCAAGCACAAAATTCATCTAGCCCTGAAACAAAAAAAGAAAAGGTGTTACAGTGAATTAAGACATGGAAACATTTAAACAATTGTCCATCATAGAAACAACCATTATAGACAAAGAAAGCAACCTTCAAGAGTAGGCTTATTGGCTAGAACTGGACCAACATCACTAGAAAAATGAGTCCTGCAAAAGTGACCAGGTATAAAACCAAGCTTGGAAACATCTTCCTGAATTTTGCAACAGCATCCACAAATCGATTTTCCCAGTGTTGACTGATCATTTTGGCAAAAGCTAGGTAGAAGCTGCCGAGAAGAACAACAAGATTTCCCATTCTCGCAGCTGATTTTTGCAAAAGCTCTCAAACTTCTATGTGTGCAGTCATCAACTCGCTCAAAAGTACCATGGCCCCTGGCCTGCACAAAATGCATGGATTATAGAAAAGTAATAAAGAACAACCGTTTTGATGGACATGCTTGTTGTTGCTTCTGCTTTGTGCAACAAGAAAGTCAACTTACCATTTTATCATAGAAATAGGGAATCCCAATCTCACCATGTGCAACCTGATGGGATTTATTACCCACGTGGGTGCAGCTCATGCAATTTGCATGACATGAAACTCTTGCAGAAATTTTCGAGATTCCAGTGTTAGATTGACTAGGAAGCAAATGTGACAGGGAATCACCATGAATCAAATGTTCCTGACTCTTAGGATGGGATGCATCTTGAGGATTATATCCAGAAGAAGCCGCTGAAAGAGAAATGCCCTCTGATCTCCTTTTCATATGATCAATGGCTGAGGTCAACTTTGAGTGATTATCATTAGCCGCCCTTGTTTCAATCTGTCTAGTGGCACTTTCTGGATGATCAGAACCACAAGCAACATCCAGGGCCTTAGGAAGATAGTGCTCATTACTGTTGAGAATGTCATCGATGGGTTCAGGTGTATTATTCCTCTCAAGGTGTGAAAGAAATAATGAAATAAATGAATTCTTGGATGTATCATCCGTAAGCTCATCACCTTCAGAATGCTTCGTGTCATTAACAACTTCAAGCGGTTGCTTCTTATTTCCAGTACTAATGGATGGTTCATTATGTTCAGACAGACTTTTGTTGATCTTTGTTGCTTGCTTTGGACAAGGATCTGCACCACATGATCATGGTGTTACATGTCATGTCATATGTGTTCCACAAGCAGAAAATGCGCTCAAGTCTCAAAGGATGTGCACATATAATTATGGATCAAATCAGATGTTTCTACTATGATGCTCCAAATCATACAAAAAAGTCGATATATATCAATAAAAATATTTAACAGTTTCTAATTGTGGCCTTTCAATTTGACACTTACAAAGTCTTGGCATGGCGAAGCAGAAACAAAACTGTAGATGCTTTATTGAGAACTATCGTAGTCAGCTTCTAATGTTGTACCTTTGAACAACAATGCACAAAGAAAATAATGAAAGAAGCACAATAAGAAAGGTAAGCTCACTTTGAATTATCGGTGGCCTATGTGTCTGAGGTTTCTGAAATTCAATCATCGCTGACTGCCCCAGTGGAAAAAGAGTAGTCATCGATTGATGATAAGAAGATTGCCCAAGCTTTAATTCAGTGTTTGAAGCATTACTCACAGTGTCCTGGAATGTTTTATGGGGGAAATTTGGTCTGCACACCCTGCTATCATGGTTCAGAACTCCTGTAGAACGTGGCATAGGATTACAAAAGGACGCATCAAAGTTTTTCTCCAAAAGGATTCCATAACTATGGGCCAAATGATTTCCATTGTAATGTCTTCCCATGCTTGCTTCAAAGTGTGTGCTTCCACTAGGAGTGGTAAGTGGATTCAAGTCCAACGCATGAACTGGATGGTTTTTAGCGAGCCCTAAATTCATCGTAGCGGAATTCTGAAGCAAAGCAGAGTTCTTTGTAAAAGCTTCGCGCACATCAACATTCTTTCTGTAATATGTTTCATCTGACCCGTTCACTAGCTTCTCAACATTAGGGCGTCCTCCACCCTCAATGGACAGATCACCGGAATAAGCTGGTTTGTTCATAGATCCAGTGATTTTTCCATATCTACCAAATAACCCCATTTTTCCTGTTCCGCTGTTTCTTGATGCAAGACTTTTCAATATGTGTTCTTCTGGAGAACTATTCATACATGCCCATTCCGGCCAATCCCACCTGGTGTTAGCAATAGATCCTCCCACCTAGATACATACAAAAGGGGGGGAAATGTAATGACAGCTCTGCATAAATGTTTGAACTCCAACAAAAAAGGTTGTTCATAACGTGTACATGATCAGTCATGCTGGAACTGGGCATGTGAAGAAAACATATTTCCCTAAGCTTTGTTTTGTCCATCCAGAGACAAAAATGTCTGAAAGAAAAAGGTGTGCAGGAAGAGCACAAATAAATAAGAAGGACAGAGTTGTATTCACTATTTTACATTGTGTAATCAAGTGTTGCAATAACTCATTGTTGTAGTAAGTCTTTTACATGTGTAATATTTTCCAACTAATTCATGGACAAAAGGTATTTAGTTCTATTAATATGTTACTTGGACCAATCAAACCACAACAGATGGGACCACAGCTGGATGTAATACTCACCCCTATGCAGAATTTGAACCATTGTGCAATACTCATGCCATTCTCCACGCGGACAATTTCACCAGCATTTTCTAGAGTTCCTCCAGCATGCTGTATAACAAGCATATGCAAGTACAAAACTTCAATTTTTCAGGAATAAAGTGGATAACTTTACCAGCAGAAAAAAAATGGCCAGAGTGTTTAACTGTGGAGCCAAAAAAAAATAGTTAGGACAATCCTTTAGCACCTCACAGAATTTAGCTACAGACATCCGCAACCGATGACACAAGCAAATGACTCCGAAAAGCCCAGCTTCACCCACAAAGAACTCTCCACCTATTCAAGCGCCATGGGCATGTCAGAAGAATTCAACAATGTATGTCAAGTGAGGATAATTGATTTAGGAAACAGCATCAAGATATTGCTATTAAGTATCAACCAATAGTAATCTCAACATTTCTCACTTTCACCAAACAGATTGGTATTAAAATGCTGAAAGTAGGAACATTGTCCAATAGATGGGTATAAATGTTTTAATTGCACACAACTAATCATGCATATTCAAATGGCTCTCTTTACTCGAGTCTTGAGGACATTCCAGGTACAGATTTTGGATGTGGCAAAAATGCTCAATAGTGTAACTCTGTAGCCATTTCAAAGACTACCTCCACAGTGATACTGTGGTAGTCAAGTCAGGTTGTAACAACATTTGCAAGTTGAACCCACCAACATTCATACAGGTGACACGGATACGATCACCAGGCAGTGTAGGATGCTGATGAGTCATCGATTTGAATGGCAATTTCTGCAGTGCATGGACACTTGAGTCCTGAAACTGCACACCACCATTTGCTATTCCTGCAAGTTGAAATTGCCGCGAGTGGTCAGATCACAGGAAACCTACAATTGTGGACATGTAGTCATTGCCTCCAAATTCACTAGAACCTTACCTTCGTTAGCCGAACTTTCCCGGGTAAAAGTACCCATCCCATTAGCAATTTTGTTCAGGAAAAGCGCTCCAACAGAGGACTGCTCATTGCTACTGCTAGCTGACAATCCATGTCTCGGATACTTGGGCAGAGTGGGGGCACTGCTGGGCGGAGCAGCCCGAGTAAGATCAATGATATCAGCAACAGCATTGCTCGCATTTGCCCGAGTAAGGTCCGGCGCAAGACCGAAAGTGGAATAGCTCCCCGGAACTTGAGCAAGCAACTCATTGCTCGGCCCCGCTCTCGTAGGCAGGCCGGATTGCGAGGTCAAATGGTTTGCGACCAGCTGCTCTGGCGCTGCTGCCGCTCGGCCGGCCGCCGCGGCCTCCTGCGCAGCGAAGGGGCGGAGCAGGTGGCGCAGAGTAACGCCGTCCATCTGCATTTACACGCACGGTATAACGCCATGTTTAGTAGCGGCAACGTATGAACGCTCATAAATGAAACGGCAAAACAAACCGTACGGCAGCATTTCAATTTTCAACTCCAAAATCGTGCGCACATCATTCGCGACCCACCGCGAAAGCACCTCCCGAACTGTTTGGGTGTCGACCAGAAAACCTCTCCTAAACCCCCCGCATTGAACGATCGAACCCGAAAATCCCCACCGAGATGCGCACGAGGGACGTACCTGGCTCGGCAGCGGTGGCACCGGCGCAGCGGGGGCCGCCGGCGGAGGCCACCGCGAGGGCCACGACGCGCCGTCCATGGCGCGGCGCCGCGGCAGCGAGGGGCGTGGTTCAGTTCAGTCGGTGGTTGGTGACTGGCAAAGTGGCAACCGCAGCGAGGAGGGAGGGGACTAGGGGAGGGGAGGGGAGGGGATGAGAATGAGAATGCGAGGGGTGAAAAGTGATTTCGCAAGCGTGGGGTAGGTACTGCCGGGCTGCTGCCGTGGGGACATGGGGTAAGCTGCGGTCGCGCAGCGGCGGGTACAGTGCCGCACTGCAGCAGCGTGCGGCGGGTGGGGACGCACTGCAGCAGCGTGCGGAGTAGGTCCGGCTCGCTTTTGCTTGTCTTGTCGCGTCAGGCGGTCAGACCAGAGGCAGACGCCGAGGCGATGGGTTGGCAGTGGCCAGTGGTTCTTGTCTCCATGGACCTCGTCCATTGGACGGCCTGATAGCACGCCGGCGAATCGCCGCCGGTGACGCGCTGCGGCGCACCGGCCGACAGTGGTGTCAGCGGTCTAAGCACTGATTGATTCCCACTGTCTTCTTTCGTCTCAATGATGTCTTTCCCCGATTTTACTGCTGCTCCTGCTCGCAAGTCGCACCAGGGCCTCGTTTAGATGCTGAAAAAATTTCAATTCGATAAATTATTTGACAAATATTGTTCAATCGTGGATCAACTAGGTTCAAAAGATTCATTTCGTGATTTCCAACTAAACTGTGTAATTAGTTATTATTTTTACCTATATTTACTACTTCATACATGGGTCCAAAGATTAATGTGATGGAGAGAGTATGAAAAAATTCTAAATTTTCATGTGCATCTAAACAAGCGGCAGACCTCCGGACGCTGTAGAAAAAAGTCGCATAGCTGGTGTCGATAGTGAAAATGGCCGTTTTAACTTTAGTGTCGCAGCTTTTGCAGGAGTAGTGCGCTCCCTCCCAAAATATTCGTCGTTTTCATTTTTCAAGAATAATTTTAATAAAATATATATTAAAAAATATTAATATTTATAGTATAAAAATAGTATTATTGAAAAGGTCTTTAAATCTAATTTTTTAATAAATTTATTTAGAGATACAAATGTTGCACGTATTTTTTACAAATCGAATTAAACTTGTGACATGAAAACCCAAAGCGACAGACATTTTAAGACAAGTACTACGTACCTCCTTCCACACAAAAGAACGTAATTCTCGAATTTTAAGGAGTGGAACAGTTCCAACTTTGACTAAATTTATATAAAAATGTATAACCAATCTTGATACAAAATACTCCCTCCATATTAAAAAATGAAGTCGTTTTGGACAGCGACATGATCTCAAGTATTAACTTTGACTCTTTGTTCTTATAAAAATGTTTATAAAAAAGTGATATATGTATATTTTTATAAAAAAATTCTCAAGACAAAATTATTCATATGGTTTTTATATTTTCAAACTCAACAACTTAAAAGTTATTCATAATTTATATTCCCAATGTTTGATCCATACCTTGTCCAAAATGACTTTATTTTTTTTTAGTACTGAGGAAGTAAGTATCATTAGATTAGTTATAGAATATATTTTCATAATAAATTTATTTAGAGACATAAATACTAATACTATTTACTATAAGCTTGGTCAAACTTAGTGTCGGTGTTCGGACCCGGGAGGGCCCTAGACCAACGAGTGAATTTGTGTTGCGTGCTCCCTAATCCGAATGGTGATGCAAAGAGAATACACGAGGGTTTATCCTGGTTCGGGCAAAGAAGGCCCCACGTCCAGCGGGGGGGAGAGAATATTGTATTTCCTTGCACCTAAGTGCTTACGTAGGGGTTACAAGCTGTGAGAGAGGGAACCGGTCCCAAATCTCAAGAGAAGAGTAAAACGGAGTGTTGCTTGAGATGTTGATCGCTGAAGTAGAGAAAAAGTCTATCTTCCTGTCCCTTGTCTAGAGAACCCTCTGCCCTCTCTTTTATAGAGTCAAGTGAAGGTCGAGGGGTCCCTAAAACCCTAAGGCGGTGCCTTAGAGGTGAAGCCGTGGTGGGCGCTGTGGAGGTTGCTGTGGCGACGTGCCCCGGTAATGGTTGGCCATCCCCGGGATGTCGTGGTAACGTTGATGATGGAACGGTGAAAGGCCCTGGGTCCTGTGGCGGGCGTGCGATCCCCTGTAGTCGGCGAACGAACGTCGTTCTTCTGTTGACCGACAGCGCTCGAGGCTTGGTCGGGACATGACTGAGGGGGGTCGACGAGAAACGGATAAGGCCGAGCCCCAGAAAACCCGAGCGCGGTCGATGATAGAACAGTGCTTGACGTGGTGTGAATAGTGATAGTTTTTTCACCGCCCATCCCGGGATGAGTAGTAAAAAGTAGGATTAGACACAGATGCTGCTCCCACACTGGTGGTGCTGTAGCCACATTAGTGGAAGTGATTGCGTTGAATGATTTTGTCAGTAAGTAGGTGGATGAGGAGGAGTCGACCGGCTCGACCTCTGGTCGTGCGAGTCGGAGATTTTCTGGGGTCGAGGCTTCCCGTCGAGCGGGCCTCGTGCGAGTCGGAACACGGTCGAGGGTGCCCCGTCTTTACATGTATGCGGCTTGGATCCGCGCATCCGTGTAGGTGGAGCCTTAATTCGATTTTTTTAAGGAGTTCTCAGGGCGCGGATTCCTCGAGGGATTGCTCTTTTTAATCGTTGGTTTTGGGTACCCCTAATTCAGGTACCTGACACTTAGCTTAATTGACTGGTACGAATATTATAATTACATTCTTTTGTAGATGCAGGAAGTATATACAGTAGGTTCATATAGACCTAGTGCAGCGACCACTCTGACTCCAGAGCCATGGCACGAGGAGCTGGACCCGGTAACAGTTCAACGGCGTACTATACAAACCCTCGGAACAAGTGTCCTCCAGGACCCGGTCTTCCATGAACCGTGTAGGGCTGATCAGTTGCTGGTGCGCAGGTCCCACCAGCAGTGACACGTTGCCTAGAGTCGATTGAGACTGTGAACCTGTTTGGATTTTTTATAAACGGACTCAAATATATTATTTTATTAAGCATTAAAACCAAACTTTTGGAGTTCCATCCCAAAGCTGTAGTTTTTTTATACTACGTATCTGTATTTCTAGATAAGAAAAACGTATACACAGTACAAATACAGATACATATGTAAAGGATATGGATACAACCGTTCCAGCCAAGCTACCAAAAGGACCCTAGAAAACCAAGAAATTACAATGATGCCCTTGGATCCTTCTGGATTCCTTTGCGGTCGTCCACCTCGTCACCGGCCACCGCCACTGAAGAAGAAGACGAACACCACCGTGAGCTAGAGAAGTCCAATCGCACTCTGGCTTTGAAGTGGAGTCGAAATAGACACCCGTGGAGAAGACGGGTTGAAGCCAACGGCAGTCGCCCATCGACCGGGACCACGCCCCAACTCCTCCCGCTCCCAGATCTGTGCTCGCCGTCGAGCCACCGCCGCCGAGGGAAGAAAGAGCCAGATCCAGCCAACCGCCAACCGCAACACCCACGAACAGAGCCGCATCCAAACAAAAGCAGGCCAACAGCAACATCACTTAGAGAAGATGAAGATGCGCCGGCCTCAAACTCCCACGCAAATCTCCTGGACCCCGTCGGCGGCGCTGAAGCGGAGCACCGCCGGGACGAAGGAGGGGGTGGAGAAGGATTATTCCGCCGCAACGTCGACGCCTTCACCTCATCAACGTCGCCCAGAAGAGCACGTCGTAGAGGACCTAACTCCCGGCAAACCCTAGCCTCGCCGTCGTGTACCAACGACAGGCAAAACCTAGAGCTAGGTAACCTACTACCTACTCTATATACAACCACATGGCGATTTACTGGCCCATCTCCCTCTACGATGCCTCGCCGGTCGCCGGAGAGGAAGAGAGCCAGCGAAATCGATGCCGGAGTCACGATTTGCCCCCTTTTCGCCTCGGGCAACTATAGCAAGGGGAAAAGGGCCGAGAGAGGAGGGAAGGCGGATGAAGGGGAAAAGGGACGCTGTGGATCGGAATTGCTCCATTGCCGAAGCCGGACCCCAAAGCTGTAGTTGTGGCTCTGAAAGCATCTAGGCCCCAAGGTTTGGTTTCGGCAATTAATGACAACATTTTATTACCATGACTAACGTGTGTTTTGCAGAAACATTGGTAAGTTAGGTCATGGAAGTGATAACTGCTTTGGGCACTATGATATTCGTGTCCCTTGATGGAAATCGTTTCGGTTTTCAAAAGAGTGACGTCAAGATTAAGAACGGTTAGTTCCGGATGTCGAGGTGTTGAGACACATTCGGAATAGTCGTTAGGATCTTCGTTTTTCTCTTTTGGCCGTACTATAAAGGGGGCATGAATGGGTAGCTTGACCTAGGCGAGTCCTATGTTTAGGTGTGGTGCACACTTGTTAAACTTGGCGCTAGGCAACCCTAGAATAGCTCAAAGTTCAGTTGGAAGCAACTTGGTTGAAGTTGCAACGCGTTTCGGAAAGTTTCGGGCTGTTTTTCAGTGACCGGACGCGGTCTTCGGCAGCACCGGACGCGTCCGATCAGTACGTTACCGCGGCTAGGGTTCGGCCCTGACCACCGGACGCGGTCCTCGCGAGGACCGAACGCGGTGGTCAGCGACCGACACGTGTCACCTGGGGAGAACGCCCGTCGGACGCGACCTGGACGTGATCGGCGCGTCCGGTCACAGTCCAGTAAGGTCCGGAGAGGACCGGACGCGTCCGGTCATCAACCATCGGACGTGGCCTCGCGTCCGGTGCGAGTACAGTAAGGTCCCTTGCACGATCGGACGCGTCCGGTCACCCCTGACCGGCGCGTCCGGTGGTTCTGTTCAAAATCGGGTTTTGACCGTTACGTGCGACCGGCGCGTCCGGTCAGTTCGACCGGCGCGTCCGGTCAGCCCGTGTCAGAAAGTAACGGTTCGTTTTCTTTGAGGGGTGTATAAATACATCCCCTCCACCTCTTTTAAAGTTCTCTTGCTCATTCAAACATCTGAGAAAACCCTTTAGAGTGCAAGGGAGTGCAAGAGCTCTAGTGAGGATAGAGATTTGAGAATCAAAGTTTGAGAATTCCTCACTAGTGATTAGAGAGTAGCAAGTGTGCATCCATCTCCTCATTTGGGCTCGTTGTGGTCAAGTGAGAGTTCTAGCTTGTTACTCTTGGTGATCGCCATCACCTAGACGGCTTGGTGGTGATTGGGAGTTTGGTGATCATCCGGCGGAGCTTGTGGATGACCCAACTCATGTTGTGAGCGGTTTTAGGTGATTCGCCGCGACGGAGTGTCGAAGAATCAACCCGTAGAGAGCACTTGATCCTTGCGCGGATCAAGGGGGAGCGACACCCTTGCGCGGGTGCTCCAACGAGGACTAGTGGGGAGTGGCGACTCTCCGATACCTCGGAAAAACATCGCCGTGTTCCTTGCCCCTTTTACATTCAAGCAATTACATTCTCGTATTTACTTTCATTGCTTGATTTACATTCCTAGAATTGCCATGCTAGACTAGGTTTGGAAACTAGGGTGCAAAACTTTTTATCGGTAGACTCTCTAGGAACACAAGTAGGCACTAGGGGTGAATTCCGGCTTATAGGATTTAATTCTTGCAATTATTTTTTTAGAAAAGCCCAATTCACCCCCCCTCTTGGGCATCTTGATCCTTTCAATTGGTATCGGAGCCGTGTTGCTCCTAATTTAGGCTTCACCGCGTAGAGCAAGATGTCTAACGGGGAAGGACCACCTCCCACCTTTGAGGGGGATGATTTTCCATATTGGAAAATCCGCATGGAGGCGTATCTCGAAGCCATAGATGTCGGGTGCCTTAGAGCCGCAACTCAAGGGCTTCCCGCTATCAAGGATCCCGCAAACCCCATTGGTGACGAGGAGAAGTACGACCGGTGGAATGCAAAGGCCAAAAATGCACTCTACCGGGGCTTAGGCAAAGATATCTTCAATCGTGTGCGTAATACAAAGAACGCTCATGATTTGTGGGAGAATCTTTGTGCTCTCCATGAGGGAACTAAGAGTGAGCGTGAGGAACGCTATCATATTGCTTTAAAGAAAATTAATTCTTTTGAGATGCTTCCCAAAGAAAGTGCTAATGACATGTACACTCGCTTGAATGTTCTTGTAGAGGACCTCAATGCTCTTGGGCTCACTCAAATGAGTCAATCGGATGTTGCAAGGAGGATCTTAAGTGTGCTTCCCGTTGAGAAGTATGGTCACATTGTCACCGTGCTTCATCAAAGTGATCTCTCCACCGCAACTCCGACTCAAGTATTGGGGAAGATCAATGCTCATGAGATGTACATGCACATCACTCCGGAAGAGGGCTCATCATCTTCCAAGAAGAAAGACTTGGCCTTCAAAGCTAGCCATGACAAGAAGAAGAAGAAGAAGAAGGGCCAAGCCATGATTGTGCAAGAGAGCTCAAGTGAAAGTGATATCGATGATGAATCACTTGCACTCATGGTGAGGAAGACCACCAAGATGCTAAAGAAGCTCAACAAGAGTGGCATCAAGTTCGATGGCAAGAAAAAGAAATTCTTCACAAGTAGCAAGAGAAAGCCCATCTCGGAGATGGATTGCTACAATTGTGGTGAACTTGGCCACCTAGCTCATCAATGCCCTAGACCACCAAAAGACAAGTTCAAGAACAAGAACAAGGGCAAGAAAAATGATTCAAGTGATGAAGAAGATGAGAAGAAGAAGAACAAGCCATACAAGAAGAAGGATGGCAAGAAGAAGGAGTTCTACAAGAAGAAGAAGGGTGGAAAGGCATATATTGTTGGTGATTGGCTCACCGACATTGAATCATCTTGTGACTCCTCCGGAGATGAGAGCGATGATGAGAAAGAGAAGGTTGCCGCATTTGTGATGGGGCCATCATCTTCACCGACATCTTCACCACCACCTTCACCGCCTTCTTCACCATCATCGTCCACTACTCACCTATGCCTTATGGCCAAGGGTGAACGTAAGGTACAAAACCATGATAGTGATGATGATGATGATAGTGATAGTGATGATGAATTTGATGCACCTTCTTATGATGAACTTGTAAAATTGCTAAACAAATACTCTAAAATTATAAGAAGGACAAGAAGTGAAAATGATGACCTTCAAAATGAAAATGAATCACTCTCATCTAAGCTTGAAAATGCTCAAAAGACTAGTGGTGAGCTTAGAGATCAAAATGAAATTATGTCTTCCACTCTCAAGGAGCTCAAAACCTCTAACAAAGAGCTTAAAGATCAACATGATAAACTTGAGAAGAAGCATGATGAGCTCATCACTAGACATAGCTCTCTAAAAGACAAATACACCACATTAAAAATTGACTATGATAGTCTTGTGGTTGCTAATGAACTTGCTCTTGAGACACATGATGCTACTAACAATGTTGTTAAGTGTGATATAGCTACATCATGTGATGATTTGATCATTGAAAGCATTGAGCAAGGTTCTAGTAGCAAAGGCAAGAGTGTGGTTGAGTCATGCAACCATGATGATTATGCCAAGCTCAAGTGTGAGAATGAGAAGCTTGCAAATGAGAACAAGAAGCTTAAAGGTTTGATGGCTCTTGAGAAGCAAACAACAAATGAGTCACTCATTGAAGAGAACAAGAAGCTCAAGCAAGAAAAAGAGCATCTCAAGACCGGCCTAAGCAAGTTCACAAGAGGCCAATATTTGCAAAGTGAGCTCCTCATGAACACCGTAATGAAGATGGATAGAAGTGGTATTGGGTACTTGGCAAATCAAGAAAAGAAAGCAAAAGCTCAACAACAAAGCAAGTCAAAGCCCAAGCCAAAGAGATGTGTTGAGTGTGGTCAAGAAGGTCACTTTGCTCATGAATGCAAAACTCCACCACCACAACCCTTGCCCAAGCATGCTAGACCCTTTGCCTTCAATGCTCATTACATGCTAAGAAAAGATTCAAATGGAAAGATGAAAGTCATGTTTTTGGGTCCCCCAAACAAGAATAGGCCAAAGAAAATATGGGTTGCCAAGTCACTAGTTGAGAAAGTCAAGGGCCCCTCTCAAGTTTGGGTCCCTAAACAAAAAGCTTGATCTCTTGTGTGTAGGTGAACTACAAGACCGGTGGATCTCATTGGGTTATTGATAGTGGTTGCACTCAACATATGACCGGTGATCCTCGTATGTTCACCTCAATTGAAGAGAATGGGATATGCCAAGAGAAAATCACATTTGGAGATAATTCAAAGAGCAAAGTCAAGGGTATAGGCAAGATTGCAATATCAAATGATCACTCACTCTCAAATGTGCTCTATGTTGCTTCATTGAGTTTCAACTTATTATCCGTCGGGCAACTTTGTGACCTTGGCTTCCAATGCTTGTTCACACCAAATGAAGTGGAAGTTTCAAAGATAGATGATAAGCAAGTGATATTCAAAGGCTTTAGATACAACAATCTTTATCTTGTTGACTTCACCTCCGAAGATGCAAACTTGATGACATGTTTGTTCACCAAGACTTCACTTGGTTGGCTTTGGCATAGGAGGCTTGCTCATGTTGGAATGAACACTCTCAACAAGCTATTGAAGAAAGAATTAGTGAGAGGATTGAAGGATGTGAAGTTTGAAAAGGACAAACCTTGTAGTGCATGTCAAGCGGGCAAACAAGTTGCAAACACTCATCTAACCAAAGCTTTCATGTCAACTTCAAGAGTGCTAGAACTTCTACACATGGATTTGTTTGGGCCTACAACATACAAGAGCTTGGGTGGTAATCTCTATTGTCTTGTGATAGTGGATGACTACTCAAGATATACATGGACTTTCTTCCTTCATGATAAATCCGAAGTAGCAAATTGCTTCAAAAAGTTTGCAAAGAGAGCTCAAAATGAATTTGAAGTCAAGATAAAGAAGATTAGAAGTGACAATGGCAAAGAGTTTGACAACACCAACATTGAAGCTTATTGTGATGAAATTGGAATCAAGCATGAGTTCTCTTCAACCTACACTCCTCAACAAAATGGTGTAGTTGAGAGAAAGAACCGGACTTTGATCACCCTTGCAAGAACAATGCTAGATGAGTACAACACTCCGGAAAAGTTTTGGGCCGAGGCAATCAACACCGCATGTTATGCTTCAAATCGCCTCTTCCTCCAAAAGTTTCTTGGCAAGACCCCCTATGAGTTGCTTAATGGGAAGAAGCCGGACGTCTCATTCTTCCGGGTGTTTGGTTGCAAATGCTACATCTACAAGAAGCGTCAACACCTAGGGAAGTTTCAAAGACGTTGTGATATTGGTTTTCTTGTTAGTTACTCATCAAAGTCCAAAGCATATAGAGTATTTAACCATGCCACCGGTTTGGTTGAAGAAACATATGATGTGGAATTTGATGAATCTAACGGCTCCCAAGGAGCAATTGAGAATTGTGATGATATAGGTGATGAACCCTTGAGGGAGGCCATGAAGAACATGCCCGTGGGAGACATCAAGCCAAAAGATGATGAAGACGATGTGTAAATCATTGATCCACCATCTTCATCACGTGTGCCTCAAGATGATGACAAGAATGAGAGAGTTGAAAATGAAGATACTTATGTCTCTCATGAACAAGCCGAGGCACAAGCACAAGATGTTGATGCTCCCCATCCACCTCCTCAAGTGGTTGATAGAAGAAACTCACCTCTACTTCAAGCTCATCCACGAGAACTCATCATAGGGAGTCCTACTAAGGGAGTAATGACTCGATCTCAAAAGCTAGCTTCTTTTGTTGAACATCACTCTTTTGTCTCTTGTGTTGAACCTAAGAATGTAGAAGAAGCTCTTCAAGATCCGGATTGGGTGAATGCCATGCATGAAGAATTGAACAACTTCACCCGCAACCAAGTATGGACACTTGAAGAGCATCCTAAAGGTGCAAGAGTCATTGGAACCAAGTGGGTGTTCCGAAACAAGCAAGATGACCAAGGCATAGTAGTGAGGAACAAGGCAAGACTAGTTGCAAAGGGGTTCTCTCAAGTTGAAGGCCTTGATTTTAGAGAGACCTTTGCACCCGTTGCAAGACTTGAAGCCATTCGTATCCTCTCTGCATATGCATCGCATCATGATATGAAACCATATCAAATGGATGTGAAAAGTGCATTCTTAAATGGCTTTATAAATGAACTAGTCTATGTCAATCAACCTCCCGGGTTTGAAGACCCTAGATATCCTAATCATGTTTATAGGTTGTCCAAGGCGCTATATGGGCTCAAGCAAGCCCCTAGAGCGTGGTATGAGCGCCTCCGGGACTTCCTCATTGAGAAGGGCTTCACCATCGGGAAGGTCGACACCACACTATTCACCAAGAAACTTAATGGGGAGATCTTCATTTGTCAAGTATATGTTGATGATATCATCTTCGGGTCAACAAATGAAGATTATTGCAAAGAATTTGGTGAATTGATGTCGAAGGAGTTCGAGATGTCAATGATTGGTGAGCTCACATTCTTCCTTGGTTTTCAAGTCAAGCAAATGAGAAAAGGGATTTTCATCTCTCAAGAAAAGTATACCAAGGATCTTCTCAAAAGATTCAAGATGGAAGAATGCAAACCAATCAAGACCCCAATGCCATCAAATGGACATCTCGACCTAGATGAGGGAGGTAAATCGGTTGATCAAACTCTCTACCGTTCTATGATTGGTAGCTTGTTGTACCTTACCGCATCTAGGCCCGATATCATGTTTAGTGTGTGCATGTGTGCTCGCTTTCAAGCGTGCCCTAAAGAACCTCACTTAAGTGCCGTATAAAGAATCTTAAGATATCTTAAGCACACCCCAAGCATTGGTCTTTGGTATCCCAAAGGAGCTAGATTCCAACTAGCTGGCTATTCCGATTCGGATTATGCCGGTTGCAAAATTGATAGAAAAAGCACGTCCGGAGGGTGCCATTTGCTTGGGAGATCCTTAGTATCTTGGTCATCTAAAAAGCAAAATAGTGTGGCTTTGTCCACCGCCGAGGCGGAATACATTGCCGCGGGGGCTTGTTGTGCACAAATCTTATATATGAAACAAACCCTCCTAGACTATGGAATTGTTCTTGAAAAGGTGCCACTTTTATGTGACAATGAAAGTGCCGTTAAAATTGCTAACAATCCAGTACAACACTCTCGCACCAAGCACATTGATATCCGCCATCACTTTCTAAGAGATCACGTTGCTAAAAATGATATATCACTAGAAGGTGTACGAAGTGAAAATCAATTAGCGGATATCTTCACTAAACCTTTGGATGAGGCTACCTTTTGTAGGCTAAGAAGTGAACTTAATGTGCTTGATTCAAGTAACTTTAAAAGATGAGCGCGTGTTGTCCCTTGCATTGCATTGTATTATTTGTCATGTTTATTTTATCGCAATGCATTTAGGGCTTGGCTAACACGGTTACGATAACCCTCCTTTGGAGGAGTGAAGAAGCCTAACCGTGGATCAAACTTGACAAGCAACCTAGCTTTACTTTCTCGTGTTGCATTGCATATGCATGGTTGTTTGTTTGTCGTTTCTTTTCGGTTTAGCTTTGAGCAACCTCTGTGTTCGTCCATGGATAGAGAGAGCTTTTGACGCTCCTAAACGTCCAAAAACTCTATTGCATGGCCATACGTTGCTCCTCGGGTGTTTATTGCCTATTTTCGTAGAAATAATACTAGCCTAAGGCAAAATATTTTGAAAAATTTGAGGGTTTGAGTGAGGTCACTCATATCAGGTTCCAATTGGTGTTTATTTGTGTCTCTTTGAATTGGAACTTGATTGAGAGAAGTCGCGTCGAAGTTCGGAACGAAGAATGGCGAAGAACAGCGACCGGACGCTGGACCGGACGCTGCACCGGACGCTGTGATGCTTCACCACCGCGTCCGGTCCCGGCGTCCACCAGCGCGTCCGGTCATCCAGAAGACAAAGTCCAGACCTAGTCACCGGACGCTGCACCGGACGCGCCTCTGACGACCACCGCATCCGGTCCCGGCTACCACCACCGCGTCCGGTGCTCCGCGATGAATTCCCGAGCTCCCAGCGACCGGACTCTGACCGCGTCCGGTCAGTCCACACCGGACGCGTCCGGTCACTCCAGGAGCTTACTGGAGTGTGACCGGACGCTGCACTACCGCGTCCGGTCATAACGACCACCGCCTCCGGTCGTCACGCGTCGAGCGGATCTGAGCCCCTCATAAAACCCTTCGTTTTCAATCGGTTTTTTCCTCACCCGAACGCATCCACCGCCGCCGCTCGCCGTGTCGCCGTTTCGCCGAGTCCTCGCGCTCCACCTCACCGCCGGCGAGCCCCCACCGCGTTGCGCCGCACCTGCCTAGCCCGCTCGCCCCCTGCTCGCGCGCAGCTGTGCCCGCGCACGCCTTTGGCCCGAGCCGCGCCCGTACTGCCGCTGTTGAGCTCCATCGCCGCGCCGCCGCATCCGCCGCCTTTTCCTCACCGCCGGCAAGTCGTCCACCACCGAGGGCCGCACCAGCCGCAGCTCCAGCTCCTCCCCTCGTGCCCTAGCTCCCCTTCTCCACCCGTGCTCGAGCCTTCTAGGGTTTGCCCTAACCCTAACCTAGGGTTTGCTCGAAACCCTAGTTCTTCAGGTGACGACTCGCTCATTCTTCGATTCAAGTCACGTCATTCCATTTGTTAGGGCTAACCTTGACCACTATGATCCATTGACTATCTCGCTCGATCCTTTCAGTGCTCGATCGTCGTTTCGGGGATTCTCGCGACCTAGGTCACCGCTTCCTCTCACCGTCGTCTCGCCGATCCGAGCGAGTCAGTCGGTGTGTCAGGGTCAGATCTGTTCGCTAAATCCGAGGCCAAGCCTGCGGATACGGATTGAGGCCAAGCCTCTCGAGTGTCAGTTCATCATCTCACAGAGGTTTTCAGGCAGTCGATCAGCATGGTGCGTTGCAAGAACGCCGGTGGTGCTCCTGGTGACGGGGACAACAGTCCTCCCCGCCGTGATGAGATTGCGCGTGGTAAGCGCATCAAGATTGCAGCCAGGAAGAAGAGGAAGACGCTTTCAGAGGCAGAGGTTGCTCAGGCTGTGGCAGACGCTGCAGAGCAGGCAGAGAGAGGTGGCAGACGCAGTGGCATACACATTGGCGAGCGTCGCTTTCATCTTGAAGGTCGACAGCTCGGCACTGAGGCCACTGAGGGTACCGAGGCTACTGGACCTTCCGAGCAGATGTCAGTAGATCCACCCACAGAGCCGACAGAGGCTACAGAGGCTACACAGGCTACCGAGGCTCCACAGGCTACTGAGGATACAGAGGAGCAGCCAGCTCAGTCTCCACCACGTCGCCGCTCCACATGTGCGCGTACTCAGGTGACACCTAGGCCAGAGGGCCAGCGTCGTGGAGCACGACCTCCTCCCAGAGCTAGAGGGTCACCCCCGGTCGAGCACGTTGACCTGAGGGGTGCTTCAGCACGTCAGGTGCAGGGGTTGAGGTTCGTGGAGGTCAGCCGATGGTTTCCACCTGTCAGAGATTCCAGAGCTTCAGAGGGTTTCTATACCCCACTTCAGGAGGATTTCTACAGGGCCTTAGTTGACAGTGGCATTGCTTTCAGACCTCAGAGGGTATGTCGACTTGAGGCATTGGTTGATGTTGTGGGAGAGCAGCTACGTCCGCACCTGTCCTATATGCCTGGCTTATCAGATCTTCTTGGACGGACAGGTGCTTACTGCGGCACATGGGTCAAAGAGTTCTATGCTTCACTGTGGATTGATCCTGCCCATGAGTTTATTCACTTTGCTTTCAGAGGCCGCGATCACAGACTGTACAGCTCCAGAGCTCGAGAGATCCTCAGACTACCAGCTTCTGACACGAGGATCCATCAGTTGTGCTATGGACAGACTCCTCCTCCCAGACGCCCTCACGGCGGTTCAGTGCCACCTACCGACCTGGTTCGACCCTGCTTTCGCGAGCCTTTTGGCGAAGGGTCACGTCGTACGCCTGCTAGTCTGACGCCTCTTGCCAGGGTCTTGGATGCTATTCTCAGACGCACTTTACTCCCCAGACTTGGCTACAGAGAGGGACTGACACGTATGCAGCTTTGGGTTGTTCACCACCTTCTTTCACAGCGACAGTTTGACATCTGGGATCTTATCCTTAGTGAGATGGAGGATGAAAGGATCAAGATGCCCAAGAGGGGGGGGTGAATTGGGCTTTTCTAAAAATTAATTGCAAGAATTAAATCCTACAAGCCGGAATTCACCCCTAGTGCCTACTTGTGTTCCTAGAGAGTCTACCGTTAAAAAGTTTTGCACCCTAGTTTCCAATCCTAGTCTAGCATGGCAATTCTAGGAAAGTAAAACAAGCAATGAAAGTAAATACGAGAAAGTAATTGCTTGAATGTAAAGGGGCAAGGAACACGGCGATGTTTTTCCGAGGTATCGGAGAGTCGCCACTCCCCACTAGTCCTCGTTGGAGCACCCGCGCAAGGGTGTCGCTCCCCCTTGATCCGCGCAAGGATCAAGTGCTCTCTACGGGTTGATTCTTCGACACTCCGTCGCGGCGAATCACCCAAAACCGCTCACAACTTGAGTTGGGTCATCCACAAGCTCCGCCGGATGATCACCAAACTCCCAATCACCACCAAGCCGTCTAGGTGATGGCGATCACCAAGAGTAACAAGCTAGAACTCTCACTTGACCACAACGAGCCCAAATGAGAAGGTGGATGCACACTTGCTACTCTCGAATCACTAGTGAGGAATCACAAACTTTGATTCTCAAGTCTCTATCCTCACTAGAGCTCTTGCACTCCCTTGCACTCTAAAGGGTTTTCTCAGATGTTTGAATGAGCAAGAGACCTCTAAAAGAGGTGGAGGGGTTGTATTTATACACCCCTCAGAGAAAACGAACCGTTACTTTCTGACACGGGGTCACCGGACGCGCCGGTGCAACGCACCGGACGCGCCGGTCCCCCGTAACGGTCAAAACGCGATTTTGAAATCGAACCACCGGACGCACCGGTCAGGTAGCACCGGACGCGTCCGACGTGCAAGGGTGCTTACTGGACTCACACCGGACGCGAGGCCGCGTCCGATGCCTGAAGACCGGACGCGTCCGGTCCTCTCAGGACCTTACTGGACTCGCACCGGACTCGCCGATCAAGTCCAGTATCGCGTCCGACGGGTGTTCTCCCTGGATGACACGTGTCGGTCGCTGACCACCGCGTCCGGTCCTCGCGAGGACCGCGTCCGGTGGTCAGGCCCGAAACCTATCGCGGTTAAGTACACACCGGACGCGTCCGGTGCTCCCGAAGACCGCGTCCGGTGCCTAGAAAACAGCCCGAAACGCGTCGCAACTTCAACCAAGTTGCTTCTAACTGAATCTTGAGCCAATCTAGGGTTGCCTAGCGCCAAGTTTAACAAGTGTGCACCACACCTAAACATAGGACTCGCCTAGGTCAAGCTACCCATTCATGCCCCCCTTTATAGTACGGCCAAAAGAGAAAGACGAAGATCCTAACGACTATTCCGAATGTGTCTCAACACTTCGTCATCCGGAACTAACCGTCCTTAATCTTGACGTCACTCTTTTGAAAACCGAAACGATTTCCATCAAGGGACACGAAGCCACAGTGCTCAAAGCAGTTATCACCTCCATGACCTAACTTACCAATGTTTCTGCAAAACACACGTTAGTCATGGTAATAAAGTGTTGTCATTAATTACCGAAACCAAACCTTGGGGCCTAGATGCTTTCAATCTCCCCCTTTTTGGTGATTGATGACAACACTAAGTTTCAATGGATTAGAGTGAAGGTTTTCGAGCATGCTTGGTTCACATAAGCAAAAGACAATAAGCATACAAGGTTAGGAATTGCTTATGTGCTCCAAGCCAAAAGAGTGTACTTCATAAGATAAGACAAAAAGCGTTAGTACACATAAAGATATAGCTCATAAGTAATCGGAGTAAGGCACGGAAGCACAACCTTAGAGCTATAGCTAAAACGGTGACATATAATAATCACTGAGACGGATAAGACATTAAGACTCGAAGCTTTATGACTCGACGACAATGTCACACGAATGCAGTGCTGAAAATAAACATGATATGCATGAATGTAGCACATGAAAAACGAAAACCCACTAACAAACTCCCCCTGAAACTACTCTCTCTCCCCCTTTGGCATCAAGCGCCAAAAAACTAATCTAATCTGACGGGGGGACAGACGGAGTCGTGTCGGGTGCCGAGGTGCGCGGAGTGATCACGAAGTGAAGCGAATCCTCGGAGTCTGAGCTATCTGGCTGACCCTCTGAAGAAGCACGTGGCTGTGAAGCGGTCTGGGTCTGAGCAGGAACAGGCACTGACTGTGTAGCAACAAGTGGATCTGTCTGAGTAACCTGAGCCTGAAGTGCGCCAGTAGCTGGGGGATCTGTCGAGGCAACTGAAGAAGGGATGGTCTCTGTAGTCCCAGTCCCTGTCACTGGTGGAACGACTGCCTCGGAAGCTGACAACCCTGACGAAGTGTGAAACGTAGTAGTGTGCGAGGGTGTCGGCTGACCAGTCAACTCGCTGTAGGTAGCACTGTAATCACCAAGAGGTGTGCCTGTCAGAAGGTGCGGGCGAGGCTGGTCTGACGGTGTAAACCCCGTATGTATAGGAGTGAAGCTCGGGGACTGAAAAGACTGGGGAACCTGCTGCTGTGGAGATGTAAACTGTAAGCTCGGCTGTCCCTGACTCGATGGACCGCTGGAATGCAAAGCCGGAGCCATGATAGATGCAGGCGGAGGAACCCCAACTGTGATGAGATGCCGCAGAAGATCCATGTACTGCTGTTGACTCTGTCTCTGCATCTCAACCTGCTGCCTCTGGATCTCTAGCTGCTGTCTCTGAAACTCGTCCTGGCGAGCCTGTATCTGTGCTAGTGCTGCAGCTGTATCCTGTGCCTGGCGCTGTATCTGCTGCTGCTGCTGGTCCTGAGCCTGGGTCAACCTCTCAAGGATAGCCACCATGGCTGGGTCTGAGCGGGAGGCTGAGCCAGATCCACCGGCCTCGTGGTCGTGAGACCGAGGAGACCGGTACCTGGGGATGGGCTGATAGTCCTCATCTGTGCTGTCTGAAGTGACATCCTCAGGTATGCCAGCAGTCTGAGTCTCAAGGTCCGCGAGCTCTGCCTCAGCAAGCTCGTCAACTCTGGCGTCCTGCTCAGCTGCTGTCTCAGGAACATCAGGGCGCTCACGCTGTCCTGGTGCTGGAGCCTGCTCTCTAGTAACTGAAGCCCAAAGCTGTCTGATGTCATAATCAGGGAATGCTGTAGTGGTGTTAGCAATCTCTGCCCTGATCTCTGGTGGCATCTGGATAGCAGATCTGATAATGAAACAAATCCAGTGGGCATAGGGAAGCTGACGGTTACCCTTGAAGCCCTCAGCAATGGTGTCCTCCATCTCACTCAGAATAAGATCCCAGATATCAAACTGGCGCTGTGTCATGAGGTGGTGAACAACCCAAAGCTGCATCCTCGTCAGTCCCTCTCTGTAACCAAGTCGAGGCAGTAGAGTGCGTCTGAGTATAGCATCCAAGACTCTGGCAAGAGGCGTCAGGCTGGCAGGTGTACGACGTGACCCTTCGCCAAAAGGCTCGCGAAAACAGGGTCGAACCAGGTCGGTGGGTGGCACTGAACCGCCGTGAGGGCGTCTGGGAGGTGGAGTCTGACCATAGCACAACTGGTGGATCCTCGTGTCAGAAGCAGGTAGTCTGAGGATCTCTCGGGCTCTGGAGCTGTAGAGTCTGTGATCGCGGCCTCTGAATGCGAAGTGAATAAACTCATGAGCAGGATCAATCCACAAAGAAGCATAGAACTCCCTGACCCATGTGCCGTAGTAAGCACCTGTCCGTCCAAGTAGATCTGATAGGCCAGGCAGATAGGACAGGTGAGGACGGAGCTGCTCTCCCACAACATCAACCAATGCCTCTAGTCGACATACCCTCTGAGGTCTGAAAGCAATGCCACTGTCAACTAGGGCCCTGTAGAAGTCCTCCTGAAGTGGGGTATAGAAACCCTCTGAAGCTCTGGGATCTCTGACAGGTGGAAACCATCGGCTGACCTCCACAAACCTCAAGCTCTTCACCTGACGTGAAGAAGCACCCCTCAGGTCTAAGTGCTCAACCGGAGGTGACCCTCTAACTCTGGGAGGAGGTCGTGCACCACGACGCTGGCCCTCTGGCCTGGGTGTCACCTGTGAACGAGCACGTGTGGAGCGGCGACGTGGTGGAGACTGAGCTGCCTGCTCCTCTGTATCCTCAGTGGCCTGTGGAGCCTCAGTAGTCTGGGTACCCTCAGTAGCGGGTGTAGTCTCTGTAGCCTGTGTCTACTCTGAGGGAGGATCAACTGACATCTGCTCTGAAGGTGCTGTAGCCTCGGTACCCTCAGTGGCCTCTGTGCCGAGCTGTCGACCTTCAAGATGAAAGCGACGCTCGCCTATGTGCAAGCCACTGCGTCTGCCACCCCTCTCTGCCTGCTCTGCGGCGTCTGCCACGGCCTGAGCGACCTCTGCATCTGAAAGTGTCCTCCTCTTCTTCCTGGCTGCAATCTTGATGCGCTTACCACGCGCAATCTCATCACGACGGGGAGGACTGTTGTCCCCGTCACCAGGAGCACCTCCGGCGTTCTTGCAACGCACCATGCTGACTGACTGCCTGAAAACCTCTGTGAGATGATGAACTGACACTCGAGAGGCTTGGCCTCAATCCGTATCCGCAGGCTTGGCCTCGGATTAAGCAAACAGATCTGACCCGGCACACCGACTGACTCGCTGCACGTATGGAATAGGGAGATATACTATAAGCACATATATATCTAAAGATACGAAATCCTAGATAGCAAGCACGTGAGATACGAAAAGAAACGACGCTAAGCTACCTCGGATCGACGAGACGACGGTGAAGGGACGAGGTGACCTAGTTTGCGAGAACCCCCGAGATCGGCGATCGAGCACTGAAACGACCAAACGAGATATCAATGAATAGTTGTGGTCAACGGCAAGCCCTAATGGTGAAAAGGAATTGAATGGACTTCGAATCGAAAACGGAATCGAGACGAGCCGTTACCTCGAGAAACCCTAGGCTAGGGTTTAGGGGTAAACCCTAGGTGCAAATCTCGGCCGAAGGATGGGATCGAGGTGCCCGGGCGCACGAGGGAGTAGATGTGGTGCTGGGGAGGCTCTTGGCAGGGTTGGCTCGCCGGCGGCGAGGGTGGACGCGCGAGCACGGCGGTGGCGCGGCAAGCAGCGGCAGTGGCGCGGGGGGCTGCGCGAGGGAGCAAATGCGGTCGAGCTGAGGGCGAGGTGGCGCGGCAGGTGGCGCGGGAACCGCCGGGGAGGAGGAAGAAGGCAGGTGCGCGGCGGCTCCGGCGGATTTTGGTTACGGCGGGTCGGCGAGACACGACGTGCGGCGGCGGATGTCGAGCGGATGAGGAAGAAAACAGAGAAAACGATTCAGTTAAATGAGGGCTGAGATCCGCTTGATTCGGTAGCACCGGACGCGGTGGTCAAAATCACCGGACGCGGTGGTGCAGCGTCCGGTGACACTCCAGTAAGCGCCTGGAGTCACCGGGCGCGTCCGGTGTGGACAGACCGGACGCGGTCAGAGTCCGATGGCTGAGTGCTCGGGAATTCATCGCGTAGCACCGGACGCGGTGGTGGTAGCCGGGACCGGACGCGGTGGTGATCAGAGGCGCGTCCGGTGCAGCGTCCGGTGCCTAGATCTGGACTTTGTCTTCTGGATGACCGGACGCGCTGGTGAACGCCGGGACCGGACGCGGTGGTGAAGCAACACTGCGTCCGGTGCAGCGTCCGGTCGCTGTTTTTCGCCATTCTTCATTCCGAACTTCGACGCGACTTCTCCCAATCAAGTTCCAATTCAAAGAGACACAAATAAACACCAATTGGAACCCGATATGAGTGACCTCACTCAAACCCTCAAATTTTTAAAATATTTTGCCTTAAGCTAGTATTATTTTTACGAAAATAGGCAATAAACACCCGAGGAGCAACGTATGGCCATGCAATAGAGTTTTTGGACCTTTAGGAGCGTCAAATGCTCTCTCTATTCATGGACGAACACAGAGGTTGCTCAAAGCTAAACCGAAAAAGAACGACAAACAAACAACCATGCAAATGCAATGCAATACAAGAAAGTAAAGCTAGGTTGCTTGTCAAGTTTGATCCACGGTTAGGCTTCTTCACTCCTCCAAAGGAGGGTTATCGTAACCGTGTTAGCCAAGCCCTAAATGCATTGCGATAAAGTAAACATGACATATGATACAATGCAATGCAAGGGACAACACGCGCTCATTTTTTAAAGTTACTTGAATCAAGCACATTAAGTTCACTTCTTAGCCTACAAAAGGTAGCCTCGTCCAAAGGTTTAGTGAAGATATCCGCTAATTGATTTTCACTTCGTACACCTTCTAGTGATATGTCATTTTTAGCAACGTGATCTCTTAGAAAGTGATGGCGGATATCAATGTGCTTGGTGCGAGAGTGTTGTACCGGATTGTTAGCAATTTTAACGGCACTTTCATTGTCACATAAAAGTGGCACCTTTTCAAGAACAACTCCATAGTCTAGGAGGGTTTGTTTCATATATAAGATTTGTGCACAACAAGCCCCCGCGGCAATGTATTCCGCCTCGGCGGTGGACAAAGCCACACTATTTTGCTTTTTAGATGACCAAGATACTAGTGATCTCCCAAGCAAATGGCACCCTCCGGATGTGCTTTTTCTATCAATTTTGCAACCGGCATAGTCCGAATCGGAATAGCCAACTAGTTGGAATCTAGCTCCTTTGGGATACCATAAACCAATACTTGGGGTGTGCTTAAGATATCTTAGGATTCTTTTTACGGCACTTAAGTGAGGTTCTTTAGGGCACGCTTGAAAGCGAGCACACATGCACACACTAAACATGATATCGGGCCTAGATGCGGTAAGGTACAACAAGCTACCAATCATAGAACGGTAGAGAGTTTGATCAACCGGTTTACCTCCCTCATCTAGGTCGAGATGTCCATTTGATGGCATTAGGGTCTTGATTGGCTTGCATTCTTCCATCTTGAATCTTTTGAGAAGATCCTTGGTATACTTTTCTTGAGAGATGAAAATCCCTTCTCTCATTTGCTTGACTTGAAAACCAAGGAAGAATGTGAGCTCACCAATCATTGACATCTCGAACTCCTTCGACATCAATTCACCAAACTCCTTGCAATACTCTTCATTTGTTGACCCGAAGATGATATCATCAACATACACTTGACAAATGAAGATCTCCCCATTAAGCTTTTTGGTGAATAGTGTGGTGTCGACCTTCCCGATGGTGAAGCCCTTCTCAATGAGGAAGTCCCGGAGGCGCTCATACCACGCTCTAGGGGCTTGCTTGAGCCCATATAGCGCCTTGGACAACCTATAAACATGATTAGGATATCTAGGGTCTTCAAACCCGGGAGGTTGATTGACATAGACTAGTTCATTTATAAAGCCATTTAAGAATGCACTTTTCACATCCATTTGATATAATTTCATATCATGATGTGATGCATATGCAAGGAGGATACGAATGGCTTCAAGTCTTGCAACGGGTGCAAAGGTCTCTCCAAAATCAAGGCCTTCAACTTGAGAGAACCCTTTTGCAACTAGTCTTGCCTTGTTCCTCACTACTATGCCTTGGTCATCTTGCTTGTTTCGGAACACCCACTTGGTTCCAATGACTCTTGCACCTTTAGGATGCTCTTCAAGTGTCCAAACTTGGTTGCGGGTGAAGTTGTTCAATTCTTCATGCATGGCATTTACCCAATCCGGATCTTGAAGAGCTTCTTCTACATTCTTAGGTTCAACACAAGAGACAAAAGAGTGATGTTCAACGAAAGAAGCTAGCTTTTGAGATCGAGTCATTACTCCCT
The DNA here is from genome assembly GCA_038087645.1 of Saccharum hybrid cultivar R570. Taxonomy (NCBI): domain Eukaryota; kingdom Viridiplantae; phylum Streptophyta; class Magnoliopsida; order Poales; family Poaceae; genus Saccharum; species Saccharum hybrid cultivar. The sequence goes on from JAQSUU010000402.1 coordinate 17,878,110, forward strand.
TTGTAGGACTCCCTATGATGAGTTCTTGTGGATGAGCTTGAAGTAGAGGTGAGTTTCTTCTATCAACCACTTGAGGAGGTGGATTGGGAGCATCAACATCTTGTGCTTGTGCCTCGGCTTGTTCATGAGAGACATAGGTATCTTCATTTTCAATTCTCTCATTCTTGTCATCATCTTGAGGCACATGTGATGAAGATGGTGGATCAATGATTTGCACATCGTCTTCATCATCTTTTGGCTTGATGTCTCCCACGGGCATGTTCTTCATGGCCTCCCTCAAGGGTTCATCACCTACATCATCACAATTCTCAATTGCTCCTTGGGAGCCGTTAGATTCATCAAATTCCACATCATATGTTTCTTCAACCAACCCGGTGGTATGGTTAAATACTCTATATGCTTTGGACTTTGATGAGTAACCAACAAGAAAACCAATATCACAACGTCTTTGAAACTTCCCTAGGTGTTGACGCTTTTTGTAGATGTAGCATTTGCAACCAAACACCCGGAAGAATGAGACGTCCGGCTTCTTCCCATTGAGCAACTCATAGGGGGTCTTGCCAAGAAACTTTTGGAGGAAGAGGCGATTTGAAGCATAGCATGCGGTGTTGATTGCCTCGGCCCAAAACTTTTCCGGAGTATTGTACTCATCTAACATTGTTCTTGCAAGGGTGATCAAAGTCCGGTTCTTTCTCTCAACTACACCATTTTGTTGAGGAGTGTAGGTTGAAGAAACTTCATGCTTGATTCCAATTTCATCACAATAAGCTTCAATGTTGGTGTTGTCAAACTCTTTGCCATTGTCACTTCTAATCTTCTTTATCTTGACTTCAAATTCATTTTGAGCTCTCTTTGCAAACTTCTTGAAGCAACTTGCTACTTCGGATTTGTCATGAAGGAAGAAAGTCCATGTATATCTTGAGTAGTCATCCACTATCACAAGACAATAGAGATTACCACCCAAGCTCTTGTATGTTGTAGGCCCAAACAAGTCCATGTGTAGAAGTTCTAGCACTCTTGAGGTTGACATGAAAGCCTTGGTGGGATGAGTGTTTGCAACTTGTTTGCCGGATTGACATGCACTACAAGGTTTGTCCTTTTCAAACTTCACATCCTTCAATCCTCTTACTAGTTCTTTCTTCAATAGCTTGTTGAGAGTGCTCATTCCAACATGTGCAAGCCTCCTATGCCAAAGCCAACCAAGTGAGGTCTTGGTGAACAAACATGTCATCAAATTTGCATCTTCGGAGGTGAAGTCAACAAGATAAAGATTGTTGTATCTAAAGCCCTTGAATATCACTTGCTTGTCATCTATCTTTGAAACTTCAACTTCATTTGGTGTGAACAAGCATTGGAAGCCAAGATCACAAAGTTGCCCAACGGATAACAAGTTGAAACTCAATGAAGCAACATAGAGCACATTTGAGAGTGAGTGATCATTTGATATTGCAATCTTGCCTATACCCTTGACTTTGCTCTTTGAATTATCTCCAAATGTGATTTTCTCTTGGCATATCCCATTCTCTTCAATTGAGGTGAACATACGAGGATCACCGGTCATATGTTGAGTGCAACCACTATCAATAACCCAATGAGATCCACCGGTCTTGTAGTTCACCTACACACAAGAGATCAAGCTTTTTGTTTAGGGACCCAAACTTGAGAGGGGCCCTTGACTTTCTCAACTAGTGACTTGGCAACCCATATTTTCTTTGGCCTATTCTTGTTTGGGGGACCCAAAAACATGACTTTCATCTTTCCATTTGAATCTTTTCTTAGCATGTAATGAGCATTGAAGGCAAAGGGTCTAGCATGCTTGGGCAAGGGTTGTGGTGGTGGAGTTTTGCATTCATGAGCAAAGTGACCTTCTTGACCACACTCAACACATCTCTTTGGCTTGGGTTTTGACTTGCTTTGTTGTTGAGCTTTTGCTTTCTTTTCTTGATTTGCCAAGTACCCAATACCACTTCTATCCATCTTCATTACGGTGTTCATGAGGAGCTCACTTTGCAAATATTGGCCTCTTGTGAACTTGCTTAGGCCGGTCTTGAGATGCTCTTTTTCTTGCTTGAGCTTCTTGTTCTCTTCAATGAGTGACTCATTTGTTGTTTGCTTCTCAAGAGCCATCAAACCTTTAAGCTTCTTGTTCTCATTTGCAAGCTTCTCATTCTCACACTTGAGCTTGGCATAATCATCATGGTTGCATGACTCAACCACACTCTTGCCTTTGCTACTAGAACCTTGCTCAATGCTTTCAATGATCAAATCATCACATGATGTAGCTATATCACACTTAACAACATTGTTAGTAGCATCATGTGTCTCAAGAGCAAGTTCATTAGCAACCACAAGACTATCATAGTCAATTTTTAATGTGGTGTATTTGTCTTTTAGAGAGCTATGTCTAGTGATGAGCTCATCATGCTTCTTCTCAAGTTTATCATGTTGATCTTTAAGCTCTTTGTTAGAGGTTTTGAGCTCCTTGAGAGTGGAAGACATAATTTTATTTTGATCTCTAAGCTCACCACTAGTCTTTTGAGCATTTTCAAGCTTAGATGAGAGTGATTCATTTTCATTTTGAAGGTCATCATTTTCACTTCTTGTCCTTCTTATAATTTTAGAGTATTTGTTTAGCAATTTTACAAGTTCATCATAAGAAGGTGCATCAAATTCATCATCACTATCACTATCATCATCATCATCACTATCATGGTTTTGTACCTTACGTTCACCCTTGGCCATAAGGCATAGGTGAGTAGTGGACGATGATGGTGAAGAAGGCGGTGAAGGTGGTGGTGAAGATGTCGGTGAAGATGATGGCCCCATCACAAATGCGGCAACCTTCTCTTTCTCATCATCGCTCTCATCTCCGGAGGAGTCACAAGATGATTCAATGTCGGTGAGCCAATCACCAACAATATATGCCTTTCCACCCTTCTTTTTCTTGTAGAACTCCTTCTTCTTGCCATCCTTCTTCTTGTATGGCTTGTTCTTCTTCTTCTCATCTTCTTCATCACTTGAATCATTTTTCTTGCCCTTGTTCTTGTTCTTGAACTTGTCTTTTGGTGGTCTAGGGCATTGATGAGCTAGGTGGCCAAGTTCACCACAATTGTAGCAATCCATCTCCGAGATGGGCTTTCTCTTGCTACTTGTGAAGAATTTCTTTTTCTTGCCATCGAACTTGATGCCACTCTTGTTGAGCTTCTTTAGCATCTTGGTGGTCTTCCTCACCATGAGTGCAAGTGATTCATCATCGATATCACTTTCACTTGAGCTTTCTTGCACGATCATGGCTTGGCCCTTCTTTTTTTTCTTGTCATGGCTAGCTTTGAAGGCCAAGTCTTTCTTCTTGGAAGATGATGAGCCCTCTTCCGGAGTGATGTGCATGTACATCTCATGAGCATTGATCTTCCCCAATACTTGAGTCGGTGTTGCGGTGGAGAGATCACTTTGATGAAGCACGGTGACAATGTGACCATACTTCTCAACGGGAAGCACACTCAAGATCCGCCTTGCAACATCCGATTGACTCATTTGAGTGAGTCCAAGAGCATTGAGGTCCTCTACAAGAACATTCAAGCGAGTGTACATTTCATTAGCACTTTCTTTAGGAAGCATCTCAAAAGAATTAATTTTCTTTAAAGCAATATGATAGCGTTCCTCACGCTCACTCTTAGTTCCCTCATGGAGAGCACAAAGATTTTGCCACAAATCATGAGCGTTCTTTGCATTACGCACACGATTGAAGATATCTTTGCCTAAGCCCCGGTAGAGTGCATTTTTGGCCTTTGCATTCCACCGGTCGTACTTCTCCTCGTCACCCGTGGGGTTTGCGGGATCCTTGATAGCGGGAAGCCCTTCGGTTGCGGCTCTAAGACACCCGACATCTATGGCTTCGAGGTACGCCTCCATGCGGATTTTCCAATATGGAAAATCATCCCCCTCAAAGGTGGGAGGTGGTCCTTCCCCGTTAGACATCTTGCTCTAGGCGGTAAAGCCTAAATTTGGAGCAACACGGCTCCGATACCAATTGAAAGGATCAAGATGCCCAAGAGGGGGGGTGAATTGGGCTTTTCTAAAAATTAATTGCAAGAATTAAATCCTACAAGCCGGAATTCACCCCTAGTGCCTACTTGTGTTCCTAGAGAGTCTACCGTTAAAAAGTTTTGCACCCTAGTTTCCAATCCTAGTCTAGCATGGCAATTCTAGGAAAGTAAAACAAGCAATGAAAGTAAATACGAGAAAGTAATTGCTTGAATGTAAAGGGGCAAGGAACACGGCGATGTTTTTCCGAGGTATCGGAGAGTCGCCACTCCCCACTAGTCCTCGTTGGAGCACCCGCGCAAGGGTGTCGCTCCCCCTTGATCCGCGCAAGGATCAAGTGCTCTCTACGGGTTGATTCTTCGACACTCCGTCGCGGCGAATCACCCAAAACCGCTCACAACTTGAGTTGGGTCATCCACAAGCTCCGCCGGATGATCACCAAACTCCCAATCACCACCAAGCCGTCTAGGTGATGGCGATCACCAAGAGTAACAAGCTAGAACTCTCATTTGACCACAACGAGCCCAAATGAGAAGGTGGATGCACACTTGCTACTCTCGAATCACTAGTGAGGAATCACAAACTTTGATTCTCAAGTCTCTATCCTCACTAGAGCTCTTGCACTCCCTTGCACTCTAAAGGGTTTTCTCAGATGTTTGAATGAGCAAGAGACCTCTAAAAGTGGTGGAGGGGTTGTATTTATACACCCCTCAGAGAAAACGAACCGTTACTTTCTGACACGGGGTCACCGGACGCGCCGGTGCAACGCACCGGACGCGCCGGTCCCCCGTAACGGTCAAAACGCGATTTTGAAATCGAACCACCGGACGCACCGGTCAGGTAGCACCGGACGCGTCCGACGTGCAAGGGTGCTTACTGGACTCACACCGGACGCGAGGCCGCGTCCGATGCCTGAAGACCGGACGCGTCCGGTCCTCTCAGGACCTTACTGGACTCGCACCGGACTCGCCGATCAAGTCCAGTATCGCGTCCGACGGGTGTTCTCCCTGGATGACACGTGTCGGTCGCTGACCACCGCGTCCGGTCCTCGCGAGGACCGCGTCCGGTGGTCAGGCCCGAAACCTATCGCGGTTAAGTACACACCGGACGCGTCCGGTGCTCCCGAAGACCGCGTCCGGTGCCTAGAAAACAGCCCGAAACGCGTCGCAACTTCAACCAAGTTGCTTCTAACTGAACCTTGAGCCAATCTAGGGTTGCCTAGCGCCAAGTTTAACAAGTGTGCACCACACCTAAACATAGGACTCGCCTAGGTCAAGCTACCCATTCATGCCCCCCTTTATAGTACGGCCAAAAGAGAAAGACGAAGATCCTAACGACTATTCCGAATGTGTCTCAACACTTCGTCATCCGGAACTAACCGTCCTTAATCTTGACGTCACTCTTTTGAAAACCGAAACGATTTCCATCAAGGGACACGAAGCCACAGTGCTCAAAGCAGTTATCACCTCCATGACCTAACTTACCAATGTTTCTGCAAAACACACGTTAGTCATGGTAATAAAGTGTTGTCATTAATTACCGAAACCAAACCTTGGGGCCTAGATGCTTTCAGAGGACACCATTGCTGAGGGCTTCAAGGGTAACCGTCAGCTTCCCTATGCACACTGGATTTGTTTTATCATCAGATCTTCTATCCAGATGCCACCAGAGATCAGGGCAGAGATAGCTAACACTACTACAGCTTTCCCTGATTACGATATTCGTCAGCTTTGGGCCTCTGTTACTAGAGATCAGGCCCCAGCGCCAGGACAGCGTGAGCGCCCAGATGTTCCTGAGACAGCAGCTGAGCAGGACGCCAGAGTTGACGAGCTTGCCGAGGCAGAGCTCGCGGACCTTGAGGCTCAGACTGCTGACATACCTGAGGATGTCACTTCAGACAGCACAGATGAGGACTACCAGCCCATCCCCAGGTACCGGTCTCCTCGGTCTCACGACCACGAGGCCGGTGGATCTGGCTCAGCCTCCCGCTCAGACCCAGCCATGGTGGCTATTCTTGAGAGGTTGACCCAGGCTCAGGAGCAGCAGCAGCAGCAGATTCAGCGATAGGCACAGGATACAGCTGCAGAACTTGCACAGATTCAGGCTCGTCAGGACGAGTTTCAGAGATAGCAGCTTGAGATCCAGAGGCAACAGGTTGAGATGCAGCGACAGAGTCAGCAGCAGTACATGGATCTCCTGCGCCACCTTATCACAGTTGGGGTTCCTCCGCCTGCATCTGTCATGACTCAGGCTTTGCATTCCAGTGGTCCGTCGAGTCAGGGACAGCCGAGCTTCCAGTTTACATCTCCACAGCAGCAGGTTCCCCAGTCCTTTCAGTCCCCGAGCTTCACTCCTATACATACGGGGTTTACACCGTCGGACCAGCCTCGCCGTTCCTCCAGTGACAGGGACCGGGACTACAAAGACCATCCCTTCTTCAGTTGCCTCGACAGATCCCCCAGCTACTGGCGCACTTCAGGCTTAGGTTACTCAGACAGATCCACTTGTTGCTACACAGTCAGTACCTGCTCCTGCTCAGACCCAGATCGCTTTGCAGCCACGTGCTTCTTCAGAGGGTCAGCCAGATAGCTCAGACTCCGAGGGCGATTCGCTTCACTTCGTGATCACTCCGCGCACCTCGGCACCCGACACGACTCCGTCTGTCCCCCCGTCAGATTAGATTAGTTTTTGGCGCTTGATGCCAAAGGGGGAGAGAGAGTAGTTTCAGGGGGAGTTTGTTAGTGGGTTTTCGTTCTTTGTGTGCTACATTCATGCATATCAGTTTACTTTTCAGCATTGCATTCGTGTGACATTGTCGTCGAGTCGTAAACTTTGAGTCTTAATGTGTTATCCGTCTCAGTGATTAATATATGTCACCGTTTTAGCTATAGCTCTAAGGTTGTGCTTCCGTGCCTTACTCCGTTTACTTGAGCTATATCTTTATGTGTACTAACGCTTTTTGTCTTATCTTATGAAGTACACTCTTTTGGCTTGGAGCACATAAGCAATTCCTAACCTTTTATGCTTATTGTCTTTTGCTTATGTGAACCAAGCATGCTCGAAAACCTTCACTCTAATCCTTTGAAACTTAGTGTTGTCATCAATCACCAAAAAGGGGGAGATTGAAAGCATCTAGGCCCCAAGGTTTGGTTTCGGCAATTAATGACAACATTTTATTACCATGACTAACGTGTATTTTGCAGAAACATTGGTAAGTTAGGTCATGAAAGTGATAACTGCTTTGGGCACTATGATATTCGTGTCCCTTGATGGAAATCGTTTCGGTTTTCAAAAGAGTGACGTCAAGATTAAGGACGGTTAGTTCCGGATGTCGAGGTGTTGAGACACATTCGGAATAGTCGTTAGGATCTTCGTTTTTCTCTTTTGGCCGTACTATAAAGGGGGGCATGAATGGGTAGCTTGACCTAGGCGAGTCCTATGTTTAGGTGTGGTGCACACTTGTTAAACTTGGCGCTAGGCAACCCTAGAATAGCTCAAAGTTCAGTTAGAAGCAACTTGGTTGAAGTTGCAACGCGTTTCGGAAAGTTTCGGGCTGTTTTCCAGTGACCGGACGCGGTCTTCGGCAGCACCGGACGCGTCCGGTCAGTACGTTACCGCGGCTAGGGTTCGGCCCTGACCACCGGACGCGGTCCTCGCGAGGACCGGACGCGGTGGTCAGCGACCGACACGTGTCACCTGGGGAGAACGTCCGTCGGACGCGACCTAGACGTGATCGGCGCGTCCGGTCACAGTCCAGTAAGGTCCAGAGAGGACCGGACGCGTCCGGTCATCAACCATCGGACGCGGCCTCGCGTCCGGTGCGAGTACAGTAAGGTCCCTTGCACGATCGGACGCGTCCGGTCACCCCTGACCGGCGCGTCCGGTGGTTCTGTTCAAAATCGGGTTTTGACCGTTACGGGCGACCGGCGCGTCCGGTCAGTTCGACCGGCGCGTCCGGTCAGCCCGTGTCAGAAAGTAACGGTTCGTTTTCTTTGAGGGGTGTATAAATACATCCCCTCCACCTCTTTTAGAGTTCTCTTGCTCATTCAAACATCTGAGAAAACCCTTTAGAGTGCAAGGGAGTGCAAGAGCTCTAGTGAGGATAGAGATTTGAGAATCAAAGTTTGAGAATTCCTCACTAGTGATTAGAGAGTAGCAAGTGTGCATCCATCTCCTCATTTGGGCTCGTTGTGGTCAAGTGAGAGTTCTAGCTTGTTACTCTTGGTGATCGCCATCACCTAGACGGCTTGGTGGTGATTGAGAGTTTGGTGATCATCCGGCGGAGCTTGTGGATAACCCAACTCATGTTGTGAGCGGTTTTGGGTGATTCGCCGTGACGGAGTGTCGAAGAATCAACCCGTAGAGAGCACTTGATCCTTGCGCGGATCAAGGGGGAGCGACACCCTTGTGCGGGTGCTCCAACGAGGACTAGTGGGGAGTGGCGACTCTCCGATACCTCGGAAAAACATCGCCGTGTTCCTTGCCCCTTTTACATTCAAGCAATTACATTCTCGTATTTACTTTCATTGCTTGATTTACATTCCTAGAATTGTCATGCTAGACTAGGTTTGGAAACTAGGGTGCAAAACTTTTTATCGGTAGACTCTCTAGGAACACAAGTAGGCACTAGGGGTGAATTCCGGCTTATAGGATTTAATTCTTGCAATTATTTTTTTAGAAAAGCCCAATTCACCCCCCCTCTTGGGCATCTTGATCCTTTCAGGCTCCATAGCTAAGATAAGAGAGCCAACAAGAGGACTCGTATAAATGACTTTGGTACATCGGATATAAATGGCTCCATAGTACGCATTGGTCTCGGTAGAAGAATACCACTCTAGCACAACGGAACTCGAGAATAACAGGCTAGTCGCACCATTGGCTTGCTAAAATGGGTTCCCTCAGCACACGCTAGGCTTCTTGCGTGCTGTCACCCTTAGCTTCATTATCCTTCGTCCCTTATATACGATATTCCTTTTCTTTTATCATTATTGTAGCAATTGCTTCCAAGTACTTTTTGTTTCCTATAAACAAATCTGTTCCTTTATTACTCTTTCTGGCACCCCCACCATCTTTAATTATAAATTCCTTCTCCGTCTCGTTTGTCCTAAATCGTACGAACTTAACCTTAAAAGCTGCTAGTGTATTGATATGTGAAGGTAAGATTAGTGAGTAATTTATTTTTGAACAGTATGAGAAAAAAGGTTTCACAACTTGCCACCTCCTTACTTTTCTTAAAATAAAATATGATTAAAGCGTTATTTTTAACAACTCCAAGTGCCTCTTTGTATCCTTCTATATCGACAGTAACAGAGTTTTTATATAAAAAACTCGACTTTTTAATTAGATATCCAAATATCTACATCTTTTGTTCTAGATTTCTACTAACCAAAGATGGAGAACGGTAATACCTCTCCAGTATGCATAAGATATTGAAAAGTTATTGGGCCTATTCGGAGTTGGTGAAGAAAATCAGCAAACCGCCTCTAGACGGATTGATTCTCTTGCTGCTTTTTTTCCTCGCACTTTCTGCTCCCGTGCCCTTTACACGTAAAATCCCACGTGCGATGCTGTGTCTTTTTTCCTCGTGCTTCCGCTCCCTATGCTTTGTCTTGAGTGCGAGTTTGGGGAAAATCCCGTTGATTCCCAGACGTCTCATCCTCCGTCTTGTCCCCGTACTCGCCAGCGTCGACACCTATGCCTTCCTCCTCATCCACGCGTGATGCTCGTGCCTCTTTCCTCATCGTTCGAGTGCCACTGTCTTCCCTCAGTCGAGTGCCTGCACCTTCCTCCTCCTCCATGCTTGCTCGAGATTGAAGGTTACAGCTAGACACAGGCCTGGGCACTGGGTGCTAGATCAAGATTGGCCCATCAGCATGCCGCCGCCGCCGGAGCATCACGGTCTCGTTGGCCGACGTTGGAGTAGCTGCACGAGCGACACGGCTCCGACGAGCTGACTTGCCGCCGATGACCGACCCTATGAGAAGAACTCTATGAGAAGGACAGCCTCCCTCCTCTTTCTCCTTGCCGAGCTCCGTCTTGGCCTCTCTCTCGTCGAGCTCTCCTGGCCCTAAAGGAGAAGCCTCTTTTATACAACGCTTCTTAAAAAATCTAGTTTATAGAAAAATCAAGCTTAATAAAAAACCTTTACCAAACACAGATAAAAAATTATAAAAAGCAGTTTTTATTTAAATAACTCTCTAAATAATGATTTAGAGCGTTGGTTTATAAAGAAAACTTATACGAGTACGCAGAAAAGACGTTAAAGAGAAACACATGGAAAAAATTCCCATAAAACTAAGGCTGTGTTCAGTTCCTTCAAAATTCCAAAAATTTTATAAGATTCCCTATCACATCAAATCTTAGACGCATGCATAGAACATTAAATATAGATAAAAAAATAACTAATTACACAGTTTAGTTGTAAACCACGGGGGCAACTAAAAAGCTAATCAGAAGGCTATCCGCAATCCCCTCGTCGGCTGGTCCTCGGCTCCTCGCGCGTACTGCCGCCAGCCCCGCTACTACCCAGAAAGATGGCGCCGGCGATGGCGAGGCGTGCCGCTGGCCTTCTCCCTCTCCTCCTCTCCTCGCGGTCCGGTGCTCGCATATCCCTCCATCGGGCGGTATCCCAGATCCCTCCGCCTCGCTCCTATCGCCCACTCTCGCAGCAAGCCAAGCCCTCTCCCTCCTCACCCGCCTCCGCCTCCGCCTCGAATGGCACGGCTGCAGAGAGAACCCGGGAGCTGCATCTGTACAACACGAAGTCGCGGAAGAAGGAGGAGTTTCGGCCGCGCGATCCAGGCGGGGAGGTCGGCATGTACGTCTGCGGCGTCACTCCCTACGACGACAGTCACATCGGCCATGCCCGCGCATACGTAGCCTTTGATGTCCTCTACAGGTTTCCCTCCCCCTATTACGTTCATGATTCGGTTAGTTCCTGCAACTGCGAGCTCTGTTAATCTGACGGTACACTTGATTCACTCACTGGAGATAATGTATTGTAGATTCGTAGTTCTAGTGCAGTCTTAAAAACTTGCGGGGGCTGTCTAAGCGCATAATATATTTACTGAGTGAACTGATGATTGACATGATTTCCATTGAAAATGATATACATTTTCCTTGAGATGCTTTGAGTTGTTTGTTACTCCTGCTCTAAAGAAGCTGGTTGTCCACATTAACATTTGTCCAATTGGGAATTGCCTATTTGTGTTTTAACGGGCTTGGTTTAGGATAAACACCATAGTGACATGGCTAAAGCACCTCAAAATCTCTGTTCTGCTATCTTATCACCTTACTTATTTCCATTGCATTCTTAGGAAATATTGCATATACTTACTGTGCTGCCTTGATAGGTACTTGCGCTATTTGGACTATGAAGTTCGCTATGTTCGGAACTTCACTGACATTGATGACAAGGTGACTTTCAGGCAAATTTGTTTGCAAATATATGTGAAGCTGAGTTACCTATTTCTGATAACCAATTTTAAAAATGTAGTTGCAGTTATTATTTTCTTACATCTTTGCTGTTTACAAGATATTGAAAATCATAGCTTTACTTTCTACAAAAATTGCATTGTCCTGAATTTAAATTAGACAAGACAGAGATCTCGTTTGAATGTTCACACATTCTGGAACATTTGATGTCATGTTTTTTTTTCTGGATTTAACTAGATAGCTTTATTTGTACTATTTTCTGCTGAAATTGTATTAAGCTATTTTACATGGAAAACTAGAATGAAATATTTAAACACAATTTACTAATCTGCACAGGAGACCTGAGTTGCACTTCTGGAATTCTGTAGATAATTGCAAGAGCAAATCAGCTGGGGGAAGATCCTTTTAGCTTAAGCAAAAGGTTCTCTGATGACTTCCTGTCAGACATGGCCAATCTTCAATGTTTACCACCATCTGTGGAGCCCCGTGTTTCAGATCATATTGATGAGATTATAAATATGATTAAACAGGTATTTATACTTGATTTTGTGTGCAGTACCTAGTGACATGCTTATGCAGTTTCTTTTTGCTGTCCTCTTGTGAAAATTATTTACTGATTTCTGTACCAGGCTTGATTGGATGTTTAATCTCAGATTGGTTGGAAGCTCCTTGCTTTCACATAATTTAGTTCAGATCGAATTACATATGATATGAAGCTAACAATAGTTAAATGTTTGCTTTTCTGTGGCCCTGACCTGTCAATCCATGATAGGTTTCATGTAAAAATGATACCCAATCCCAAGCTGGTCTGTTAGCATTGTTAGTGCAATTTAGGAATTTGTTATGTGGTTAAGTGGTAATCTCTCAAGTTGACAAAGTTGCAGAATGCTGTGTCCATGTTTATATGCAAGTTTTCAATGTGATCATGTCATATACTCATATTTATGCAGCTGTGGACATGATGAACATCATGTTTGATTCTCTTGATGTAAGATATGTACTGTTAATGATTAATATATAGTCCTTAGTGTTTTCATACTGTGCCTGACTCACATTTTGATCTGTTCACATACCTAAAACAGCTCACAAAGTGCTATTGTACAGATACTGAATTCCTGTTCTTTTGGTACAATTTCTTTTTGCGCTATGGAACTTGACTTAATTTTTCTTTGAGCAGATCCTTGATAATAGTTGCGCATATGTAGTGGGTGGGGATGTTTATTTCTCTGTAGATAATTTTCCTGAGTACGGAAAATTATCTGGTCGAAAACTAGATGATAATAGAGCTGGAGAAAGGGTTGCTGTTGATGAGAGGAAGAGAAATCCAGCTGATTTTGCTCTATGGAAGGTACAAGATGTCCCAAATGCTAGTATGCAACACCTTTTGTATTCCATTCCTGTGGAAATGATTTAGTTCAATATCAATTAGTTTATTTCACGTTAACTGCAGGCCACAAAAGATGGGGAGCCATGGTGGGATAGCCCATGGGGCCCAGGAAGGCCAGGATGGCACATAGAATGCAGTGCCATGAGTGCACATTATTTGGGTCATTCTTTTGACATACATGGTGGTGGGGAGGATCTCATCTTTCCACACCATGAGAATGAGATTGCTCAGAGCCGTGCAGCATGTTGTGACAGTACCATAAATTACTGGATACACAACGGTTTTGTCAATGTAAATAGCCAAAAGATGTCTAAATCACTTGGTAACTTTGTCACCATACGGAAGGTAAAACCAATGTTCCAATCTTCCTCAAGTAATGACTGTACCTTTGCTTGCTCAAAGACTGCCATTTTCCTCAGGTTATAGAGATGTACCATCCGCTGGCTTTGAGAATGTTCTTACTTGGCACGCACTACAGGTCCCCAATTAACTACACAATAGAACAACTCAATGTCGCATCAGACAGATTGTACTACACATATCAGGTATGCTCTATATCTATATGATCGTTGTGGTTCTTAGTCTGATATAACTATGTTGCATAAACTTCTTGCTTGGCAACTGTTTTTCTGATGTATCCCCTTTTTTTCTGGTAAGTGAACGGGTTAGGGAATTAGGGTAGTGTATAGATAATCCAAAAGTCCAAGACTCTTGTGTTCTCTATGTCAAGTAGACCATAGTACATGGCTATTTTTGGTAGCCGAGATCCCAAGGCTAAAGCACACCTCTGCATACCCCAGGTGATGATGCTGCGGAAAGAAGGAAAATCCCACTAGACCTCATTATTGTCATGCATGAAATGTTGTAATATTGCCTAACTTGCCTGGGTTGTTTGGTGGCAACATCTAGAAGCAAAGTAGTGGTCACAAATTAGAGCTACCCTATTTTCTAATTTTGAAGCAAAGTTTTGACTATTCAAAATGACTGATAATATTGCCTAGCTTCCATGGACCAAAGAAAAGCTGAGATGCAAATAATCAATTCTTTGTTTTATATTGAACCTCTTGCTTTCTCCTAGCTGATTCCTAGTACTCACACATTAGTCCATGATCTAGAATTAGTAAATGCTGCCACAATTTTCTTCCTCCACATGTTTTCCAATGTCACTTTTGATAGTGGTGGCTCAGCATACATGGGACTACGGTAATATTGGCACACTTGGTCTGATTTTGCTGGATTGCTCCCTACTACATATTCTAGCTAAATAAAAGTTTTTACAGTGCATAGTTCTGATTCATGCCTGTTGACTGAGAAGTTGCTTGTGTTTGCATCTGAGAAGTTGCTTATGTTTGCTCGACAACTCAGAAGTTAGGACTCCAGTTTTTGGTGGAACTGAGAGTTGTATTTCACAGTTATTTCTGTTTCATAAGAGGTCGTTTCAGTGCCATAACTTCTAATCAAAAGGTTCACATGAATTCTTTTGTATCCACAGACCTTGCGTGATTGTGAAGAGAGTTGTCAGCAGCAACGAAGCAACACTGGAAACTCATTGCCTCCTAATACCTCAAATTACATCGAAAAACTTCATGATGAATTTGAGACCTCAATGTCAGATGATCTTCACACTTCAGTGGCATTGGCTGCTATTTCTGAGCCATTGAAAGTTATGAATGATCTGTTGCACACTCGTAAGGTAAATTTATTGATGAACAAATGGAGATACAGTTCATTCGTATTCAGACTGTAAACTGTACCATTCTCTGTCCTCATGCAAACATCAAAAACTATCTAACTTGTTTTGACCTACGCCTGGCATTTAAATAGGGAAAGAAGCAGGACAAAAGGTTGGAATCGCTTTCTGCCTTAGAAGAGAGAATAAGAGTAGTGCTCTCTGTTCTAGGATTGCTACCTTCAAGTTATCATGAGGTGAGTGCAATGTTCTGTTAACACTGCCAAATTAGTTTCAATATATACTATCAGTAAGTTTACAGTAGACCTATTCATGAGGACTCCAGCCCGCCCCAAAGCCAGCTCAAGTTCAACTCGACAGTCGCACTGGCTGGATTGGGCTTATTTTCCAGCCCACATAAAAAAACAGGCAGCCAGGCTTGGGTTCCCGTTTTGGCATGTGGGCACTGAAGCATGAAAAAGGCTGGCCCAGCCTGGAAAAAATGGCATTTACGGGCGGGCTTGAGCTTCAAAGTTTGGCTCGGTATCGAGCTCAGGCCTTGGGCGTTTGCACCAGATTTTCTAAAGCCTAGCCTGGCCTGGCCCCCGCATTTGTTGTACAGCTAGTTTTAGTGCAGAACAAACCTCTGTATCATAGTACTTCATGATGGCTATTTTGTAGACTCAACTCCTGGTATTATGAAAGTTGAATATGTCACAGTAAAAATGCGACAAAGGCCTACCTATTAGATGTATTCAAATTTGAACACACAGAGTCAGCCTAAGTTTAACATCCAGTTCAGCTGCCCTGTTCTTGCTGTTTCTGAAGTTATTTAGATTAGATTCTCACTTGATGAACGAAAGAAAGGAAAGGAAACTTATATTAGCAAAATAACTGCCTATAGCAATACAAGTCTTAAGCAGCGGATGCAAGTGCAGCCAAGAAACTTTTCAGAAGTAATTTGGATTGCAGACTAGTAACTAACTCCATCCAATTTGTACACTATGATGTAGTTAAGCTGACACTTGTACGAGCACCTTTCACTTGCATAACTTGTTCCATTAATTTGTGCTACTAATGAGCTTCTGTTCTCAGGCTTTGCAACAGCTGCGGGATAAAGCACTAAAGCGAGCTTCCATCACTGAGGAGCTTGTGGTGCAGAAGATTGAAGAGAGGACTGCAGCAAGGAAGGCGAAGCAGTATGAAAAATCCGACGAGATCCGGAAAGAATTGGCTGCCGTTGGAATTGCCCTCATGGATGGCCCTGACGGAACAACTTGGAGACCATCTTTGCCTCTTTCAGAGGAAGCGGCGGTTGCGAAAACATGATCTGCGCAAGAAATTCCAGTGCGACCCATGGACACCAGTTCTAGTCGGTAATTATGGGTTTGCTATATGGTGGTGCTTCTGTGACGAAGAAATCAACGGAGTTCCTGAGGAATCACATTGTTTGCACAATTCTCTGCTCCCATTAGAGCTACAGTAGTTACATGCTCATATTCGGTAAAAAGATGCCCGGTTTTGGTTCTCACTTTGCACCGAGTCCTTGCCTAGCGATTGAAATGTAACATGACAGCCTTTTACTGCAAGTTCTGTGAATCATATTGCCGCACATTTTAACTAATACAATACCATTTTCCTTCGAGTCCAAGAAATACAGAAGATTGTCTGCATTAGCTTGTATCTAGATTTATTAGGCAATGCATTAGCTTGTACCTGTTTATTAGGCAATGCATTAGCTTGTACGTACCTGTTTATTAGGCAGTGCAGATATGCAGAGAATTGCCTGCATTGCATTAGCTTATATCCGGACTTATTAGGCATTGCAGATTTGCAACATTAGCTTAAACCCAGACTTTATTCGGCAATGTTGTCGCAAATACGGTACCGTTTGCCTGCTTCATGGTTGCTGTTGATTGCGTTCTATTTTCGTTTTCTTCCGGTGTGGGTAGCATGTGGGGATGCCCACGACGCAATTCTTTCGGTGAGGGGCAGCCGGGCAGCATGCTGGGTGCCAACGAGGCAAGCAGTTGCCACGTGGCGTCACTAGGCAGGTCCCGGTAGACGAACACGTGGGCCCCCGGTTCCATGGCGCTGTGGCCCACGTGCCACGGCAACCACACGCTCTCGGCTTCGTGCGCTCTTCTCGGCCGCGCAACTCGACAGAGTTCAAAGCGCAACAGTTGCGCACACTTTCTCCTCTTCTCGTGGCCGCAGGCCGCTCGATGTATTGCTCGCCAGAATTCGAACACCACGCTCCACGCCCCTTGCTCGCAGCTCGCTCCACAACATGACGGCCTCGGCGCTGCAGGCCGAGCGCCACCTGCTCCTCCTCGGCAGCGGCCGCCACCGGCCCCTCCTCCGCATGCTCCCGCCACGCTTGCCCCTCCCGCACCGGCGCCGCAGCTGGCCCCGGGTCGTGAGGGTGTCACCCGGCGACGGCGGCGGCGCGGGAGGGTTCGCGAGCGCCGTGGAGAAGCGCTCGATTCCGGGGATAGTTGGAGAGGAGGAGCATGGAGCGAGGGGAGAGGAGGAGTTGGAAGGGGAAGTGGCCGGGGCTTTGGAGCTGAGGTGGCCGCCGTGGAAGGGGTTGGCCGAGCGGTACAAGCTCATCGGCGCGACCTCCCTCGCCTTCGTCATCTGCAACATGGACAAGGTGACCCATCCTGTTTGTGTCTCACGTGGACGGTTCCGGTCCTTGGCAGTTGGCGCGGGATGTTGGGATGATAGGCTGACAGCCGGCTAATTGCACTGTTACGATTTTTCCTCTATGATATTTTGAGCTGCTAGAATTAAAATGATTGTATTGTATGGATTCGAGTTGTTGACCTGCTATAGTTTTGCTCATGGAAAACTACGGTTTATGATTAATAAGCAAGTGTCACCAATGGCATTTACCGGATGTTCATTGGGAATTTGGGTGGCAACTGGCAAAATGATTCTACACGATGTGATTACTGTTCTCTTTTTCCTCTGGCCTCTGGGTTCCTTTAGAGAACTTTAGCTGAAGTCCACTGATGCAATAGTCTTTGTGCTTGCTCTAAGGAAACGTGCCATATCTAACTGTCACATTTTTCAGGGCTCATTTTGGCACTCATTTGCATCACTAGTACAAACATGTAACCTTCACTGGGGGGCCAACAGGGTTTTTAGACATTTCCTAATGAGCATGGAATTGTTTGAAGTAATGAAGTTGCTATTTACAGTTTAATGCACTCTTCTTCACGCGACATGTTTATTTAGTTCTATAAAAACATTTATGGATGCTCTGTCCATCATCCTTTCCTGAGAGGAATATCTATTCATTGCAACATTCTAGTTTTGCAGGTTAACTTGAGTGTCGCAATTATTCCAATGTCACATCAATATGGTTGGAACTCGTCAACTGCTGGCTTAGTTCAGTCCTCATTCTTTTGGGGTTATGCGTTGAGTCAACTACCAGGAGGATGGCTGGCAAAATTGTTTGGCGGAAGGTTTGTTTAGGGTAACAAAATAATCTTGAATATGTACAAATGCAGAGCGTCTATGCTTATGAAAATACTGATCTAATATGGCATCTGCTTATGAAGTAGGAATTGCCAACTGCTACTGTATGGTTCATAAACTGAACATATCCTTGTTAGTTTTACCCCTTTCCAGGATGAAAATACTTTATATTACCATTACAACTAAAAACAGATGAATTCTGCTCAAATTTTACTCCTACAATACATATAATGTCTATTTATCTATTTTTTCCCTTATTGTAGGAAAGTGCTTGAGGTCGGTGTTGTGACATGGTCTTTGGCCACTGCTATAATTCCTGTTGTAGCAGGGTTTATGCCAGGGCTTGTGTTGTCGAGGATCCTGGTAACCTACTTACCAAAAGTTTCTGCTCAGGGACTGTTGATCCGAAATTTGTGCTACTTATTGTGCTCTTGAATTCATTAAACTGTTCTGGCATGTTCCATACTGTAGTCTGTAGCTCACTATTTCCTTGTCAATGCATCCGTTGAAGTGAAAGAATGGGGGTGTATTGAGTAATAGTATAGTCAACATTAAATGGATATTGAGCACAAGCGACCGCTCGAAATGTAGCTCTTCATGAAGAACCTAATTCCGTGCATATGGACACATTTATAACTACCTCCATCCCAAAAAGAATGTCATTCTATGTTTGACTAAGTTTCTAGAGAAGAGTATTAACATTTCTGACACCAAATAAGTAATACTATGAAAACATATTTCATGACAAATCCACTGGGTACTAATTTGGTATCATAAATATTGGTCTTTGTTATATAAATTTGGTCAAACTTACGACAATTTAACTTAGGACCAAGTTAGAATGACATTCTTTTGGGACGGATGTAGTATTTAACAAAGATAATTTCTAGAAGTGTTGGAACTCCCAGAACTAAGTACTGCAAAGAGATAGTGAAATAGCACATTACCATGCAGAAGCTCTATGACATGCTGATATCCATAATTCCATATAAATTCTGGAGCATTCACATTTGAGCACAGTGTCTAGTCATCACATCTCGTTTACCTGTACTTTGGGTGTGTTAACTTGAACAAAAACATTTTACCATCTTTATTTTGTTTGCATTTATTCTTTGTTTATTGTGTTCTATGCTGCTAGGTAGGCATTGGAGAAGGTGTTTCACCATCAGCTGCTACAGATTTAATTGCTAGGTAAGATCATATCCTAGTTTGGATCCTTTCTTGACATTTATTGTTGGGACTTCCCTTAGTACACCATGTGTCAATTTTGTTTTCTGCATAGTGTTGTATATTCTGGTTCTAAATTCTAGCACAATATGGCAGCTTCTATATTGGCATTTCCCCCCATGCTCCTCTTTTAATATTTAGAGTATGAAATTTTTCCGTAGAATCATGGGTGGTGGCTACATTTGTCAATCACGTTAAATTTTTATTATATATATATTTTTGAAATAAAAGGCAGGAGCTCTGCCGCTCAATTAAGTAAGGATAAATAAGTTTATGTACAGAAGGCATGCCTGGCGCCAAACACTATGGTCCTAGGACCGGAACAGGACAAGCATGTTGCACCGCTAATGGTGTTTACCCATCAAAGGATACAGCCTTGCGTCTTTGCATGATATCCTCTTTTGTCAATGAGGCTACCTACTGGACCGTTTTGTGTTCGTTTTCGAAGATCCTCCTATTCCTCTCCTTCCACAAGTTCCATACAATGTAAATGAGGATTCCATTGAACCGCCTTCGATCCTGCTTTGGCACCTTGCTTGCTGCTTCCTCCCACCATTTGGCAATGCTTGTGGGGTCTTGCTGTGGGAGCTGGACGCTAAAGTTTTCCCAGGACAGCACTTGGTCCCAAATGGCTCTTGTGAAAGGGCATAGTAAAGAGAGGTGCACTCCTGTCTCCAGAGGCCCATTGCACAGGACACAATGCTCCTGATGTGGCCATCTGTTTGGGGAAAGAGATTCTATTACTTGGCTAACCCTAGAAGGGTAGCTATATAGTTTCCATACATGGGCCACATGGGCCTTAGCCTTATGGGCCTAACATATACTTCAACACCCCCCGCGGTCTGAACTACCGTCGCAGCGGAGTTCAAGGCTGAACAAGAAAGAACTCACACAACCCCCCACAGACGCAACTAGCCACCGGTGATGTTGAGGCTGGAGCGAAACTCGGCGAAGGTCGAGGACGGGAGGCCTTTGGTGAAGATGTCCGCGAACTGGGAGGGTTGTGTGAGTTCTTTCTTGTTCAACCTTGAACTCCGCTGCAACGGTAGTTCAGACTGCGGGGGGGTGTTGGAGTATATGTTAGGCCCATGAGGCTAAGGCCATGGTGCCCCCCCGTGCGTCCCCGCCGGTGCCGGAGCCTGAGGTGGACCGCCCCGGCCACCCCCGCGGCCCCCTCCACGGCGACGACGAGAGCCACGACCCCCCCACCTCCGCTCGGCCCGGAGGGAGGAGGGCCAAGGAGAGACGACGGTGGCGGAGCAGACGACCGCGGTGGAGTAGGAGGACGCGGCGAGGTGGCAGCCAGGGCCGTCGAGGAGGACGAGGTGGTGGTAGAGCCCGGCTGGAGGCCCTGCGTGAGCTCCTCCATGACGAGATCGTCACGGACCTCCAGGAAGGTGGGGAAGGGCCTCTGGCGGGTGATCCACGTCCTGAGGTGAGCGTAGCGGTCGCTGAGCCCCCGGAGGACGTTGAGGACCAAGATGCGATCCTCGACGGGCCACCCGAGATCCCCCAGGGAGTCAGCCATGCCCTTCATCCGACGGCAGAACTCACCGACGGAGAGGTCACCCTGGACGAAGGTGCGGAAGCTCGCGTCGAGGCGCAGAGCCCGGGCCTCAGCGTTGCCCAGGAACTGGCCCTCGAGGGCAAGCCATGCCCGGCGCGCATCCGGAGAGGTGCGGACGAGGTCGTGGAGGTCCAGAGAGATCGTCCCCAAGATCCAGGAGAGAACGATGCTGTCGAGACGGATCCACGACGGCGTCTGGACGGCGACCGAGGCGTCGACGAGGACGTGGTCGTCGAGGGCGTAGCGGCGAAGAGTGAGGAGGACCAGATCCCGCCAGCGGGCGTACGAGGGCGACTCCGGCTCGAGGACGACCGGAACGAGCAGGCGAATGTTCTGGACCCCCCCCCCCCCCCCCGCCTGGTACTGCAGCTGAGCCACGAGCGGGTCGGCCGGGTCGTGCCAGAGGACGGCAGTGTGCGACACACGGCGTCCCGGCGAGGCAGAGGAGGTGGCTCCGGCGTCCTGGCCCGCGGGGGAGGTGAGGAGGTGCTCGGCCTCGGCGATCTGACGAGCCAGGGCGTCTGCCGCGTCCCGCTCACGTTCCCACACGAGAGCGGCTGCGCGCACGCGGGCCTGGCCCTCCGCGGCGGCGGTCCGGGCGGCGACGAGAGCAGCGGCGAGGTTGAGGTTTGGTCCCGTCAGGCCGGAGGTCGCAGCCGCAGCCAAGAGACCCTCAGGCAGCGATTGGAGGAGGGGCTGCGGGTGGGGCTGCGGCTGGAGTAGAGGTTGCGGCTGCTGGAGGTCACCATCGGCGGCCCCGGTCTCCGTACTGGCCTCAGGACCCCCCCAGCGCCAGGGTCAGCAGCTGTGGTGAGGGCCTGGGCGGGGAAGGTGGCACCAGGTGCTGCTGCAGCGGCTGCAGGAAGATGGAGGGCGGGTGGGGTCTGGGCGGAGCCAGCAGCAGCAGCAGAGAGGCCGCCCGCGCCAGAGGCTGGAGGGAGCAGGGGCTGGCGCGCCCCCAGGCGGCTGGAGCAGGGGCTGGCCGCCCGCACCAGAGAGGGGCGGCGGCCAGTCAGCCCTGGGAGGCGCGCCTGGAGGGAGGGGGCGGGAGGAGGCCATGACAGCCCAGGAGGGAGAAGAGAGGAGGGGAAAGGCTTGGAAGTAGGTGGGGGAAGGGGGAGGTGGCTGGCGACCAGCCATGGGGAAGGATGGCCGGCGGCCAGGGGAAGAAGCCAGGGGCGGCGGCGCCCAGGAGAAGAAGGGTCGGCCAGACCTAGCTGGATACCATGTTTGGGGAAAGAGATTCTATTACTTGGCTAACCATAGAAGGGTAGCTATATAGTTTCCATACATGGGCCACATGGGCCTTAGCCTCATGGGCCTAACATATACTCCAACACCATCCTCTCTTCTGTAGATTATCCACTGTTAGGAGTTTATCATGCATGAGGATCCAGGCGTGGACTTTGCATTTGTTTTCTGCTTGCGCCTTCCAGATGAGGTCATGCTGAAATTTCCGGTGTGAACCTTGGAATTGTATCCTATATGCCGAGCGAGTGGAGTAAATTCCATCAGCCATCCACCTCCAAGTGATTTGAGTCTTGCACATCCTCCTGCAGTTGCACATCTAGCAACCTGATCCATAGGTTGATGAATTATCGGATTTGTGTAGTTGCTGTGATTCGCGTCCGCAGCGATCTGCTCCAACTCCCATTGTGTAATTTCTGGCTGACCATCCTATTTTTCCTGCATGCCAGCTTGAACAGGTTAGGTGACAGATATCTAGGCGCTTCACCTTCTAGCCAGGCGTGATGCCAGAACCGAGCTTTGTGGCTGTTCCCGATTGTGATCGTCGTGGAAGCGTTGAATAGGAGGCGATCAATGTCCTTACATGGTACTTCTATTCCCACCCATGGTTTGGAGTCATTTGTCCATTCCTGCCATAGCTAACGGAGGCACAACGCTCTCCCAAATCTTTCTAGGTCCGACACTCCCATGCCCCCCAAGTCCTTGGGCATGCAGATGGTTGGCCCATTGACCAAGCAGTGACCCCCATTAGCGTTCTCTTCTCCTTTCCAGAGAAATGATCTTCGTATCTTGTCAATTTTCTTCCTTACCCAAACCGCTAGCGGGAACACGGTTAGGTGGTAGGTGGGCATTGAAGATAATACTATGGTGACCAAAGTGTGCCTGCTCACTCTGTTCAGCATTTTGCCCTTCCATCCCGGCAGTCTCTGTCCAATGCGCTCAATTAGAGGTTGTACGTGGACTTTCTGTAAGGATCTCATATGCAGTTGCAGTCCCAAGTAGCGGCATTGGAACGATGCTCTTGTTCCTGTGAAGGAGGCCAGGACATGATCGAGGTCAATGTCTTGGCATCTGATCGGGTGGACTGAGCTCTTTTGCATGTTTATATGTAAGCCCGAGACTATGCCAAATTCATGCAGGATGGCCGTGATGGCCTCGAGGTCTTCTCTGAGCGGATTGATGAAGATTGCTGCATCGTCAGCATACATGGATGTTCTCCATCTTGCCGCTGTCAGGGGCAGAGTGGTGAGTACGCCATGCTGTGTTGCCATGTCTAGCAGTTGTTACAGTGGATCCATGGCGAGTATGAACAGCATGGGTGACAGAGGGTCACCCTGACGGACCCCCCCTCCTATGACTGAAGATCGGCCCCTGCAAGCCATTTAGCAGCACTCTCGATGAGGTGGTGCAGAAAAGGATTGACACCCACTCGCGCCAGCGTGGCTCGAAGCCTTTCGCCTGCAACACCTCCAAAAGGTATGGCCAATTAGCTGTGTCAAAAGCTTTGTGTATGTCGAGCTTTAGGAAGATGGCCGGCAACTTCTGTTTCTGGAATGTGCGCACCATGTTTTGGACATAAAGGAAATTGTCGTGGATGCTTCGCTTTTTAATAAAGGCGCTTTGGCATTTGGAGACCAAGGAGTCCAACAATGGTGCCAGTCTGTTTGCTAGCAGCTTTGCGATGCTATGTATGAAGACTGATTGGCCGAAAATCCGTCACTCACATTGCATCCGCCTTCTTTGGGAGGAGTATAATGTTTGCTGAGTTTAACCTGTTGAAGCCTTGGGAGTTTAGTGAGAACATGCTGTTAATTGCCTTTGTGATGTCGTCCTTAATTATGTCCCAGCAGGTTTTGAAAAAGGCTCCTGTAAACCCATGCGGACCTGGCGCCTTATTGGACGACATGGAGAATATGGTATCCTTGATCTCGTCCTGTGTGAATGGTGCCTCAAGTGCTGAGAGGTCTCTTGGGGCGTAACCAAGCGCATCCCAGTCGAAGGTCCTCCCTCTCTGTGCAACCGAGCCCAAGTGCTCTGAGAAGTAGTCGGTCACTACCTTTTCCTTGTCATTATGCGCAATAGCTACACCCTCATCCGTGTGCAGTGATTGGATGTAGTTTTTCCTCAACCTTGTGCTGGCTCTAATGTGGAAGAATTTTGTGTTTGCGTCTCCACAGCGGATGTATCTCAGTCTAGAGCGTTGTCTGATCCTGGATTTTTCTATGGCTGCGAGTCCGGTGCTCCTTGCCTTTAATCGGCGGCGCAGTTCAGTTTCCTGGCTCGTGAGCAGCCTTGTCTCCTGTGCCGCTTCTAGTTGCAAAAGGACCTCTTTGACGATGGCCAGCTGCAGCCGTGTTAAATTTTTATTATAATTCGCACCGTTTCATATGACATACATTTTGGCATTTTGCAAGAGTAGTTTGAAACTTCAGGCTTTCATTGGCACTTACATGCAGGTCCATTCCCTTGCAAGAACGATCAAGAGCAGTTGCTGTTGTTTTTGGTGGTTTGAGCTTTGGAAGTGTCTTAGGGTACGTTGTATTAAGATATATAGTTATTTTTCTTGAAATTAATAAAATATTCCTTAATTGAAAAAATATACATGGTGCTCAATATTTTCATGATCCTTTATGCAACACTTTACATACTTCCATGGTGCTAATGCATGCAAAATGCTGAATTCAACTAAATTGGGTTTTTTTTTCATCTGTGTCCAGATCTAAACAGTAGCTTGCATACTTTCTTTAGTAATTGATGGTAGTACTAGTACTGTTTTGTCCTTGTAAGTATATAGCTTTAAAAAGTATTTCCTGCTCTAACTTGTTATGTATTTGGATGTAAACATAGAAGAATGCAGTGAAAGATTTATTTAGAAAGATAAAATACTAAATCTTTTTCTTGTGAACTGCTTGAGACTGTTCTACTGGTTTCATTTGTTTCATCCTTCAAGGCATGGATGAAGTGCAATTTTGGCATCCTTAGCATGATGGAAAACTTGGTTGTTTCCTGCATCATCTCAAATCTTGATAACTGCACACAAGAGTCAAGACCTCCTTAACGACCAAATGTTGACTTTCTTTCTTGTTTATCAGAACAACATTGCCCTAGTTTCAAAAACAACAACAACAACAACAACAACAACAACAACAACAACAACAACAACATTGCCCTACATTTCTGTATGACTATGTAGCTTGAAGTAATAGCAGAAGCTTTGCCACAGTTAATGTTTTACCCATTTTATTACATTGCAGACTCCTGTTTGCCCCTCCCATCATCCAGAACCTTGGCTGGGAGTCTGTCTTTTACATATTTGGGCTTCTTGGGATTGTTTGGTAAGCAAATATTTCTAAGTAGGTACCAAACAATCTATTGTGAGTGAACTTCATTTTCTGTTTTGTCTGCAGGTGCTTAGGATTTGAGTCTCTTAAAGTGCAACGGTTCGGTGACAAAGAAGGCCTATTAAGTAAGTGCTGATCTGTCTTTACGGTATCAGCCTATCAGGCGTCATGATAGAAACATTTTCTTAGAAATTTCTATTAGTTTTTTTTTCTCAAACACGCAGGAGAACTGCGCATCCTTATATTAAGAAGAAAGGAGTCTAGATGACTCGTACACCCCTATAGGGCCAAAGAAGTTACAAAAAGGATTCGCCAGCAACCACAACCAGCGACCATGTGCAAAACAATTATGTCCATCTGCTACGGAGTCCTTTGGCACCTGCCATACACCATAACATTGCCTCATCTCTAATATCCCGCAAGATGGCAGCAAGATTAGGAGAAAACCCCTAAAAATACAGCCATTCTTATGAGATAAATTGGGAACCCTCTGTAAAGCATGACACCAGCTGTAAACTTGTAGTTCTCCAAGCCCGGAGCTAAAGTGCTGCAGCCCAACAATTGATAGCACTAAAAATCACACACTCAAACACACAGAAGTGAGTAAATGTTACACCGTCTCTTCCTCTTGATCGCATAAGGGGCAGCGCTCCGGATGATCAAGTCCACGACAGGACAAACGGTCAGCCATCCAACAACGGTTTAAGGAGGCCAACCAAACAAAAAATTTGCATCGAGGTGGAGCACAGGTCTTCCATATTTCCCTCCATGGCCCAAATTCCACTGATCCCACAAACAAATGGCAGTAGGCTGATTTTGTTGTGAACTCACCGGATAAGGAGGGCATCCCTATATGCTGGTCATCTACTCCAGGATTGAGCTCATTCCTGATTAGAGGGTCACAAAGTTGGAGGTATTCAGATAATGCCTCCGCTGACACCTCTAATGTCACGAACACATCTGTTATCTCCTAGTGCCCCCTATACTGTTCTTCAATTAGCAATTCTTTTTCTCACGTATGGACAAAAAAGTAGGTGCAAGGTCAGGTAAAGATTTTCCATGTAGCCACTTGTTGCTCCAAAAAAGAGTTATGTTGCCATCCCCAACAATAGATGTGATCGAGATGGAGAACAGAGAAAATGCATTTGGATGAATTTGGATATCGAGATGGAGAACAGAGCAAATGTATTTGGATGCACTTGGGTATCTAGACCAGTCCACGATCAAGTTGGTCTTTTTAAGCTGCAACCATCTCATTTGCCATGCCCATCCAAGGATCTCTAAATCAAGAATTTCCATACCTCCCAGATCAACTTTGAAAGTCATGGGCTCCTCTCAAATGCAAGGTGTTCTTATGGCTAGCGATTAGAAATAAGTGCTGGAGAAGTGGAGATAGTGCAGCATATCCTCATTAATTGTGTTTTTCTAGGCAATTTTGGTATAATTTGCTAGCCCCTCTTGGGCTTGAGTGCACTGTACCTACTATTCTCATAGTAGAAAGATGAGTTATATATCTTGACTGCTCATGCTGAACAGATGTGTATATGGGCCACAAGATAATCAAGCAAAGATTCAATTCTTGCAAGAGTTGCGGGATGTGCGTGCTCAATGTACAGGCCCTTGGATGGTGGCAGGTGACTTCAATCTCATATATAAGGATGAAGACAAAAACAATAGCAATTTAAATAGAGCATTGATGGGTAGGTTCAGAAGGTGGATTGAGGATATGGCGGTTAATGAGATCCCCTTACATGGTCGTAAATTTACATGGTCTAGCTCCTCAACCAATGCTTCTCCTACTCTGGTCAGACTAGACAGAGTGTTCTACTCTCTGGACTGGGAGGAAATGTTCCCTGACTGTCTCCTTCAGAGCGCAGCTTCCGATGACTCCGACCACTGCCCGCTCATCCTCGGATTGAGTGATACAATGCCAGGCAAAAGACGCTTCCACTTTGAAGCTTTTTGGCCCAGTCTTGATGGATTCCAGGAAACCATTCAAGAGGTGTGGTCTTCTGTTGAACCCCGCCACTGTCCTTTGCAAACTTTATCCCTGAAATTTAAAGCCACAGCAAAAGGTTTGCAAAGCTGGAGTCAAAAGAAAATTGGCCACATCAGTTCCCAACTGTCTCTAGCAAAAGAAATTATCCACCAGCTAGACATAGCCCAAGACAGCCGTGCTCTCCAGCCAACTGAGTTGTGGCTGCGCAACAGCCTAAAGATGCACTCGCTGGCTCTTGCTTCTCTAATGAGAACAATAGCCAGGTCAAGATCCCGATTAGGATGGCTTAAAGAAGGGGATGCCAATACCAGATTGTTTCACATGCATGCACGGCATAGAAAAAGAAAGAATTTCATTGCTAAATTGAAGGCAGGAGACCGCATTATCACTGCACATGAGGAAAAGGCGGCTGAAATCTTCGAGTTCTACTCAAACCTGATTGGTACAGTTAGTGACAGAGAAAGAACCATAAATCTTGATGCACTCAATATCCCAAGATATGATCTAGAGGCCTTGGACATACCTTTTACGGAACAGGAGGTCTGGAACACCATCAAAGACCTACCATCAGATAAGGCCCCTGGCCCTGATGGGTTCACAGGGAAGTTCTATAAGGCCTGCTGGCCAATAATCAAAGGAGACATAATGTCCGCTCTGCACACCATTTGGCAAAAAGATTTCACGAACCTGTGGATGCTGAATTCTGCATATATCACACTACTACCAAAGAATGTCGAGGCTGATCAAGTAAAGGATTTTAGACCCATTAGTTTGGTACACAGTTTTGCTAAGTTAGTGACTAAAATCCTGGCCAACCGGTTAGCTGGTCGTCTTGATGAAATGGTCTCCCCCAATCAAAACGCATTTATCAAAAGGCGGTTTATTCAGGACAACTTCATGCTAGTGCAGCAGGCTATGAAGTATCTACACTCCCAAATGCAGCCAAGAATCCTCCTCAAATTGGATATAACAAAGGCCTTTGATTCAGTGAATTGGTCATTCCTTTTGGAAGTTCTCCAGAACCTCGGGTTTGGTGCTCGATGGTGCGATCTACTTTGTGGACTGCTGTCATCTTCCTCCACCCAAGTCATCCTTAATGGCAGTCCTGGAGAGACCATTCAACATAGGAGAGGGCTCCG
The DNA here is from genome assembly GCA_038087645.1 of Saccharum hybrid cultivar R570. Classification (NCBI taxonomy): domain Eukaryota; kingdom Viridiplantae; phylum Streptophyta; class Magnoliopsida; order Poales; family Poaceae; genus Saccharum; species Saccharum hybrid cultivar. Next base: position 17,906,651 of record JAQSUU010000402.1, read on the forward strand.
TCAGGGAGATCCCCTTTCTCCAATGCTTTTCATCTTGGTCATGGATGTGCTGAACCAGATGGTCACACGGGCTGATGAGGAAGGACTCTTGCAACCCCTGGCTAGAAGGCCTATTCAACACAGAATTTCTCTATATGCTGATGATGTAGCTCTCTTCCTCCAACCTGCAGCGGCGGATATCACTTTGACGTTGTTGAATGATGTGTCTCTATTGCTTAGGGCTAACCCTAGAAGGGTAGCTAGATATAGTTCCATACATGGGCCACATGGGCCTTAGCCTCATGGGCCTAAACACACTCCAACACCCCCCCGCAGTCTGAACTACCGGCGCAGCGGAGTTCAAGACTGAACAAGAAAGAAAACATGTGAGAGCACAACACACACGACCCCCCCCCCGCAGCCACAACTAGCCACTGGAGACGTTGAGGCTGGAGCGAAACTCGGAGAAGGTCGAGGAAGGGAGGCCTTTGGTGAAGATATCCGCAAACTGGGAGGTGGTCGGGACGTGAAGCACTCGGACGTCGCCGATGGCCACCCGGTCGCGGACGAAGTGTAGATCGATCTCCACATGCTTGGTCCGCTGGTGCTGCACGGGGTTGGTGGAGAGGTAGACCGCACTGACGTTGTCGCAGTAGACGAGCGTGCTCCTGGCGAGGGGGCGGTGAAGCTCAGCCAGGAGCTGGCGGAGCCAGGCGGCCTCGGCCACGCCGTTGGCCACGGCACGGTACTCCGCCTCGGCACTGGAGCGGGAAACCACGGGCTGGCGCTTGGACGACCAAGAGACCAGGTTGCCGCCGAGGAAGACCGCGTAGCCGGAGGTGGACCTGCGGGTGTCCGGGCAGCCCGCCCAGTCAGCGTCGGTGTAGACAACCAGCTCGGCAGTGGAAGACCGGCCGAGGAGCAACCCGTAGCCAAGGGTGCCACGGAGGTACCGGAGAAGCCGCTTCATAGCAGCCAGGTGAGGCTCCTGCGGAGCATGCATGTAGAGGCATAGCTGCTGGACGGCATAAGTGATGTCCGGCCGTGTGAAGGTGAGGTACTGAAGTGCGCCAGCAAGACTCCGGTAGGCGGTGGAGTCTGCTGGTCCAAGCATCGGACCCCCAGCCTCTGACAGCTTGCCCTGGGTGTCCACCGGTGTAGAGCAGGACTGGCAGGCGGTCATCCCGGCTCGCTCCAGAATGTCACAAGTGAACTGCCGCTGGTGGAGGAACAAGCCGGAAGGTCGGGGCTCCACAGTGACGCCGAGGAAGTGGTGGAGCACCCCAAGATCCTTCATAGCAAATTCCCTCTGGAGTGAGGCAATGATGCGGTGGAGCAGAGATTCGCTGGAGGCAGTGAGAACAATGTCATCCACATAGAGGAGCAGGTAAGCAGTCTCACCCCCATAGTGGTATATGAACAGGGAGGTGTCAGACTTGGCCTCCGTGAACCCAAGAGTCTGCAGGAAGGTAGCGAATCGAGAGTACCAAGCCCGGGGTGCTTGCTTGAGCCCGTAGAGAGATTTGTTGAGCCGGCAGACGAAGTCAGGACGAGAAGCATCCACAAAGCCTGCCGGCTGACTGCAGTAGACCGTCTCAGTCAGAGTGCCATGAAGGGAGGCATTCTTGACATCTAGCTGATGCACAGGCCAGGAGCGCTCGAGAGCCAGGGAGAGGACGGTGCGGACTGTAGCTGGCTTCACCACGGGACTGAAAGTCTCAGCATAGTCAATACCGGGCCGCTGAGTGAAGCCGCGGAGGACCCAGCGAGCCTTGTAGCGCTCCAAGGAACCATCAGCCCGCCTCTTGTGCGTCCAGATCCACTTGCCGGTGACAATGTTGGAACCCGGCGGACGAGGCACTAGGTCCCACGTCTGGTTGGCGAGGAGGGCCGCGTACTCCTCGTCCATCGCGCGGCGCCAGTGAGGATCTGCCAAGGCCGCGCGAACGGAAGAGGGTACCGGAGAGATCGCCGGCTCGCAGGCGGCGGCGGTGAGGGCCTGCGGGCGCGACGCCTGCCTCGTCACCATTGGGTGAGTGTGACGAGGGTCCCGGTGAAGAAGAGGCGGGTGGTACACCGGCGGGTCGGCGCGAGAGCGTGGTGATGCCGGCGGAGCAGGCACCGGCGACGACGGCGCTGGTGACGAGAGCGGCGGAGGCGGCTCACGCCGGCGCTCGTAGACGATCCCGAAACGTCCGGGAGGAGGTGAGGGCGGACGCGGCTCCCGCCGACGCTGGTAGACGAGTCCGAAGCGCCCGGGAGGAGCTGGGGTCGGTGTGCTCGGTCCCGCGATTGGAACGGCAGCATCGGGCACAACGGGAGGCAGCGAAGCCACAGGGAGCGAGGGTGGAAGCTCCGGGGCTGCCTCGACCGTGTCAGGCACCGGAAGATCCTGGGGTGAGTCCGGCAGAGGCGAGGCGGGACCACCAGGAGAGCGCGCCGGAGCAGTACCTACAGGGTAGGGGAAGAAGGGTGGCGGAATCGCCGTGTCAGTGGGAAAGAAGGAAGCCTCCACAGGGTCAACGGGAGGTGTGGGTGGAGAGTGGGCGGAGTAAGGGAACGCCGACTTATCAAACACGACATGGCGAGAGATGAGGACGCGGCGAGAGGTAAGGTCAAAGCATCGGTAACCCTTGTGATCCGGAGAGTATCCGAGAAAGACACAGAGGGTCGACCGGGGAGCCAGCTTATGAGGAGCGGTGGCGGCGGTGTTAGGGTAACACGCACACCCGAAGACTCGAAGGTGGTCGTACCGAGGAGGGGTACCGAAAAGAGCGTGGTGAGGCGTAAGAGCTGGACAGGCAGTGGAAGGAAGTCGGTTAAGGAGATATGTGGAGGTGTGCAGACACTCAGCCCAGAAGCGAGCGGGTAGAGATGCCTGGAGCAGAAGGGTGCGCATGATGTCGTTGGTGGTGCGGATCATACGCTCTGCCTTGCCGTTCTGAGAGGAGGTATACGGACAAGACATGCGCAGGTGGACACCGGAAGAAAGGAAGAAAGCACGGGAGGTTGAGTTATCGAACTCCCGGCCATTGTCGCACTGGACAGCCTTGATGGCGAGGCCGAACTGGGTGGAAACCCAAGCAAAGAAGTGGCTAAGAGTGGGGAAAGCCTCGGACTTGGCACGCAGAGGAAAAGTCCAGGAGTAATGGGAGAAATCATCGACCACCACCAAGTAGTACTTATAGCCAGACATGCTGAGAACAGGAGAAGTCCGTAAGTCGCAGTGAACAAGATCAAAGACACGAGTGGTATGTGAGGAAGAGGACTGAAAGGGAAGGCGAACGTGACGGCCTAGCTGGCACGCATGACACAAGTGATCATCGTGAGCCCGAGAGCACCGAATGCCGGAACTATGCTCGAGCCGTATCAGGGCATCCCGGCCAGGATGGCCGAGACGACGGTGCCAAGTGGTGGAGGAAGGAGTGACGGCGAACGCGGCTGAGGAAGGCGAAGGAGGTGAAACTGAGGCCGGAAACCGAAGGGTGTAGAGAGGCCCAGTGCTGTTACATCGGAGCCGAGGAACCCGGGAGGCCAAATCCCGCACAGTGAGGCCAGAGGGGTCAAACTCAACCGAACAAGAGTTGTCAGTGGTGAAACGACGAATGGAGAGAAGGTTGTGAACCATACCGGGAGCCACAAGAACATCAGGGATATGAAAGGAGCCGTGGGAACTGGCAGTGCCCACGGAGGAGACAGGAAGGCAAGTGCCATTGGCGACCATGATGGAGGAGGGACAGGAAGGGTGGGGAGGACGAAGAGAAGAAAGGAGTTTCGCATCGGGCGTGGTGTGGAAAGTGGCGCCCGAGTCGGCGATCCAATCAGGGCTGGCGGCGGTGCTGAAGGAGTATGCCAGATTGGCGGCGCCGGATCCCCCCGCGCCAGCGGCCGCGGTGCCCGCGGCCATGGTGGTGGCGGCGCCAGGAAGATGGGCCGGCGGCAGCGGCGGTGGGGACTGAGCCGAGGGTAGAGGGTAGGGAGCCGACGAGGCCCGGCGTGCGACACGGCACCGGCGCATGGCCCGAGTCGTCGGTGGTGGACGGGACCACGGCCACGGGAAAGTCCATGGTGGCGGTGGTGAGGTTGGACCAGATCCGGAAGGAGCCGGGGCGGCCGGGAAAGGCACTGTCACGGGTGAGTTGGCAGCGCCGGAGGTGGTGGCTGCCCCTGGGGCCGCACCCGGGAGATGCAGCGGCCCAGTGGGGTCAGGCAGCACAGCGGCCACTGGAGATGCTGGAGGAAGGGGAGCGAGTGGCGACGGAAGAGGAGGAGCGGCGGCCACCACTGGAGCCCAGGGCTGGGGGGCTGCAGCAGGCCAGCATGGAGGTGAGGGAGGACGGGGGGATGCCGCCGTCCAGCATGGAGGGGAGGGAGGTGAGGGAGCGGCTGGGGGGCTGCAGCCGTCCAGCATGGAGGGGAGGGAGGGGAGGGAGCGGCTGGGGGGCTGCAGCCGTCGAGGGAAGAAGGCTCGGGTGGCCACGGCCCCCAGGGCTGCAGCCGCGCCTGGAGCAGCAGCCCCCATGGCGGGCGGAGCAGCAGCCACGGGACCGCCGGCCATGGCACCAGGGGCCGGCGGCGGCGCCTCCAGTGAGGGGCGGCGGGCAGCAGGAATGGCGCCCTGCAGCGGCTGGAGAAGGAGGATGGGCGGGCGCTGCTGCAGGAGGTGGGAGGAGGGGAGAGGGGGGAGGGGAGAGTAGAGGGGAGGGGGAGAAGGAGGGCGGCCAGCCATGGCAGGCTGGCCGGCGGCGGCTGCCAGAGGCCCTGGCGGCGGCGGCTGGGTGGTGGAGGGGAAGGGAAAAACTAAAACTGGCTGGATACCATGTTGAATGATGTGTCTCTATTGCTTAGGGCTAACCCTAGAAGGGTAGCTAGATATAGTTCCATACATGGGCCACATGGGCCTTAGCCTCATGGGCCTAAACACACTCCAACAGATGTTGAGAATGCTTCAGCTCTTTGGGGAAGCTTCTGGACTAAAAACAAATATGCACAAAAGTAATGTAATGCCAATCCATTGCTCTGAAGAAAATCTGGGACTTATTCAAAGTCTGTTACCCTGCGGTATTCAGGAATTTCCTTGCAAATACCTTGGGTTGCCTCTCTCCATCAAGAAGCTGACCAAAGACCAATTCCAGCCAATTATTGATAAAATAGCAGACCAGCTGCCTAGATGGAAAGCAGATCTGATGACAAAGGCAGGAAGGGTGGTGCAGGTGCAACATGTCCTGACTGCAATGTTAGTATACTTAGCTATGGCAATTGAGCTACCACCATGGGCTATTAAGGGAATTGATAAAATTAGAAGGGCATTCTTATGGAGAGGCAGAAAGGAAGCAAATGGAGGACATTGTCTCATTGCCTGGCCCAAAGTTTGTCGCTCTAAAGAACTTGGGGGACTAGGATTTGCGGACCTAAAATCTCTAGGTTTTGCACTCAGAGCTAGGTGGCCATGGCTGAAAAAATCTGAACCAAATAAACCTTGGGCAAGTCTGCCACTTCAAGTTAGCAAGGAGGTGGATGGTCTCCTCTCTATGGCAGTGATTACTAATGTAGGAGATGGAGCTAACACTCTGTTCTGGAAGGATAGGTGGATTGATGGGAAAAATATCGAGGAATTAGCACCAAAGATTTTTTTGTCTGGTCCCTAAAAGAAGAATAGGCAGGCGTACGGTGAGGGAGGCCCTGACTGATGACAAATGGATTGATGATATTCCAGTTGATCTACCTGTACAAGCTCTGATGGAATATCTGGATTTATGGGATAATTTATCTAATGTTGAGCTTCATGAAGGGGTACAGGACAAACACACTTGGAGACTTTCAGCTTCGGGAGAATACACGGCAAAGTCTGCATATGATGTGTTCTTCCAGGGCGCCATATACTTCAGACCATATGAGAGAATATGGAAGTCATGGGCCCCTCCCAAATGCCGTTTTTTCATGTGGCTGGTTGCTCATAACCGGTGTTGGACAGCTGACAGACTTGCTCGGCGAGGGCTTCCTCACCCAGCCAAATGTCTGCTCTGTGATCAAGAACAGGAAAGCATTCAGCACCTCCTAATTGGGTGCGTTTTCGCTAGGCAATTCTGGTTCTACCTCTTGCAGCGAGTTGGACTCTCTTCCCTCACGCCTCAGCCCGACGATTCAGTTTGGGATGACTGGTGGGAAAAGGTGGAGGCAGCTACCACTGGGGATGTGAGAAAAGGCTTAAACTCTATTGTCATCCTTGGCGCCTGGAGCATCTGGAAACACCGGAATGACTGTGTCTTCAATGGGGCTGTACCAAACATTAACACAGCCCTTAGTTTAGCTAGGGATGATGCCCATTGGTGGTGTTTGGCAGGAGCTAAGGGTCTGTCCTTGCTCACTGCTAGGGGTTTTTAGTTTCTTAGCCCGCTCGGTCGATGTAATCTCAGATTTAGTGAGGTAGCCTTAGAAAACAGGGAAGGGGTGGTAGTGTGTGCGCGTGTGTTTGGGTCTATGTACGACAACTTTTTCTTCTACTAATACAATGATACGCAACTCTCCTGCGTATTCGAGAAAAAATATATCTTGACTGCTAGTTTGATGGAAGGAACAAGAAGAGCTTCGCTGATTGTTGGAGAAAAGCAAACAAAAAAAAATTGCGAAGGCCCAAAGAAAAGGTTTTAACAGTATGGTGATCCTGGGATCATGGACCTTGTGGCTTCACAGGAATAGAAGAGTTTTTGATGGTGCAACTCCTTCCCTGGCAACAGCACAGCATTCCTTCAAAGAGGAATTGAGTCTTTGGTGCTTCGCTGGTGCTCAAAAACTTCAGGAGTTAGTTTGTGGTTGTGGAGAAGTGCTAGTGTAAGTGTCTAGAAAGGTCAGGTCGTTTCTTCCTTATAAAATGGGGTTGAGTGCTGTATGGTGTTTTTTCCTTACAACCTTCTCTTATCTCATAGGCGAGGCATAGAGGTTGCCTTGTATGGGCCTTCTATCCCCTTTCTTTCTCTATAATATAAAGATACACAGCTCTCTTGTGTGTTCGAGAAAAAAATTAGTGTCTTGACCCGCTCCCAAGCAACAATACAATGGCCTCCGTTGGCCTCTTTGCGGCCTTTTCATAGAAAAGCTCTTCGAATCTTACCAACTGCTTTAATTACCCATTTAGGGAATTCCAATGCTATGAGCTGATAAATTGGAATAGCTGTGAGCACTGAACGGACGAGGGTGGCTGATGCATCATGCTTGCTTTCCATCTAGGTAACTTATCAGCAATCTTGTCAATTATTGCATAAAAATCTGCCTTAAAAAGTTTCCTCATAGAGAGTGGAAGGCCAAGATACTTGCAGGGGAATTCTTGCATTTTGCATGGAAGGCCTCTTTTGCAAAATAAATAAATAATAAATCTTGGTGCTGGCATTGGATTAGACTCACGGAACATTTAGAAATGCTAGTTGTTAGAATTAGTGACTCTATTGATTTGGGCTAACCCTAGAAGGGTAGCTATATAGGTTCCTTACATGGGCCACATGGGCCTTAGCCACATGGGCTTACATATACTCCAACACCCCCCCGCAGTCTGAACTACCGTCGCAGCGGAGTTCGAGGCTGAACAAGAAAGAACACACACAACCCCCCCACAGACGCAACTAGCCACCGGTGATGTTGAGGCTGGAGCGAAACTCGGCGAAGGTCGAGGACGGGAGGCCCTTGGTGAAGATGTCCGCGAACTGGGAGGTCGTCGGAACATGAAGAACCCGTACCTCGCCCATGGCCACCCGATCACGGACAAAGTGTAGGTCGATCTCGACATGCTTCGTCCGCTGGTGCTGAATGGGATTGGTGGAGAGGTAGACCGCACTGACATTGTCGCAGTAGATCAGTGTGCTCCGGGAGGGTGGAGTGTGCAACTCAGCAAGTAGCTGCCGGAGCCAGGCGGCCTCCGCCACGCCGTTAGCCACGGCGCGGTACTCCGCCTCGGCACTGGACCGGGAGACCACCGGCTGGCGCTTGGAAGACCAAGACACCAGGTTGCCGCCCAGGAAGACGGCGTAGCCGGAGGTGGAGCGGCGAGTATCCGGGCACCCGGCCCAGTCAGCGTCGGTGTAGACGACGAGGTCGGTGGAGGAGGCCCGGTGTAGGAGGAGGCCGTAGTCGAGGGTGCCCCGGAGGTAGCGGAGGAGACGCTTGAGAGCCGTGAGGTGAGGCTCCCGAGGATCATGCATGTGGAGGCAGACCTGCTGAACTGCATAGGTGATGTCCGGCCTGGTGAAGGTGAGGTACTGAAGGGCCCCGGCAAGACTCCTGTATGCAGTGGGGTCGGCCACCGGAGGTCCCTCAGTCTCCGACAGCTTGCCCTGAGTGTCGACTGGAGTGGAGCAGGGCTTGCAATCAGACATCCCAGCCCGCTCCAGGATATCCCGAGTGTACTGCTGCTGATGAAGAAGAAGCCCAGCAGGACGGTGCTCAACAGTGACACCGAGGAAGTGGTGGAGCTCACCCAGGTCCTTCATCGCAAACTCCTGCTGGAGAGCTGCAATGATCCGCCGAAGAAGCGGCTCGCTGGAGGCGGTAAGGACAATGTCATCAACATAGAGCAATAGGTATGCAGTGTCAGTCCCATGGTGGTAGACGAACAGGGACGTATCAGACTTGGCCTCCACGAAACCCAGGGTCATCAAGAAAGTAGCAAACCGATGGTTCCATGCCCGAGGTGCCTGCTTGAGGCCATAGAGGGACCTGTTGAGCCGGCAGACCATGTCAGGACGGGTGGTGTCGACGAACCCCGCCGGCTGACTGCAGTACACCGTCTCGGTAAGGAGGCCGTGGAGGAAGGCGTTCTTGACATCCAGCTGGTGGATGGGCCAAGACCGAGCAAGTGCCAGCGATAGCACTGTACGGACTGTGGCCGGCTTGACCACCGGGCTGAAGGTCTCATCGTAGTCGACGCCAGGGCGCTGAGTGAAGCCCCGAAGGACCCATCGAGCCTTGTAGCGCTCGAGAGAGCCGTCCGCTCGGCGCTTGTGAGTCCAAATCCACTTGCCGGTGACGACATTGGCGCCCGGCGGCCGGGGCACCAACTCCCACGTCTGGTTGGCGAGTAGCGCGGCATACTCCTCTTCCATCGCGCGGCGCCAGTGAGGGTCCAGCAGGGCGTCGCGGACGGAAGAGGGTACTGGAGAGACCACCGCGTCGTCGGTCGAAGCCACGAGGACACGAGGCGGCAAGGTGCCAGCCGCGTGTCGTGTCACCATCGGGTGAACATGCCGCGGGTGTCGGTGAAGCAGCGGCGGATGGTAGACCGGCGAGGGACCACGGGCCGGTGGAGACAGTGGCGGCGGTGTCGGTGTCCCCGGTGGAGAAGGGACCGCGATCGGAGGGGGCCGCGGTCTGCGTTGGTAGACCCGTACCGGCGCGGCGAACCTCGACGGAGGCGCCGGTGCGGGTGCCGAGACGGGATCCGGCGTCGGCAGCCGGCACGACCCCCCCGGGGCAGAAGCGGGGGACGAAGGCCCCGAGTCTGCACCAACCGAAGGAGACGGGGCCGCGCCGGAGGACGAGGGGCCCGGACTCACAGGGGAGCCGGGACCGGTGGCCGGCGCGGAGCGCGGGGAAGCGGTACCTGCAGGAGACCACAAGAAAGGTGGCTGGACCACCGGGTCAGTGGGAAGCAGGGTGGGTGGGTCAGGGACCGGAGGAGTAGAGGTGCCGGAAAAGGGAAAAACGGACTCATCGAACACCACATGGCGCGAGATGAGAACCCGGCGGGAGGCAAGGTCGAAGCATCGGTACCCCTTGTGATCAGGGGAGTAACCGAGGAAGACACAGAGCGTGGAACGAGGGTCCAGCTTGTGAGAGGAGGTGGCGGCAGTGTTGGGGTAACAAGCACACCCAAACACGCGGAGGTGATCGTACCGAGGCGGGGTACCGAAGAGGGCGTGGTGAGGGGTGGGAGCGGGACAGGCAGCGGAAGGAAGGCGGTTAAGAAGGTAGGTGGAGGTGTGCAGGCCCTCAGCCCAGAAGCGAGCAGGAAGAGAGGCCTGAAACAGTAGAGTCCGCACGGTGTCGTTGGTGGTGCGAATCATCCGCTCTGCCTTGCCATTCTGCGAGGAAGTGTATGGGCAAGACATGCGCAACTGAACACCGTGAGAGAGGAAGAAAGCTCGGGAGGTGGAGTTGTCAAACTCGCGACCATTGTCACACTGGACGGCCTTGATGGTGAGACCGAACTGAGTGGACACCCAAGTAAAGAAGTGAAGGAGCGTGGTGAACGTATCCGACTTCGCACGTAGGGGAAAAGTCCACGAATAATGCGAAAAATCATCAACGACCACAAGATAGTACTTGTAACCAGAAATACTGATGACAGGAGAGGTCCACAGGTCGCAATGTACAAGATCAAAAATGCGGGCCGCATGAGAAGAACTAGAAAAAGGAAGGCGAACATGTCGGCCCAATTGGCACGCATGACACAGTTGCTCATCATGAGCTCGAGTACATGGAAGACCAGAGCTACGACTGAGCTGTATCAGGGCATCACGTCCAGGGTGGCCGAGGCGCCGGTGCCAGGTAGTCGAGGAAGGAGAAGCGGCGAAGGCAGCTGACAAAAGGGACGGCGAAGAAGACGAATGCGCCGCCGGAAAGCGAAGGGTGTAAAGGGGCCCGGAGCTGTCACATCGGAGCAGAGGACGCCGGGAAGCCAAATCCTTGACAGTAAGACCAGAAGAGTCAAATTCGACAGAACAAGAATTGTCAGCTGTAAAACGACGAATAGAAAGGAGGTTATGAACCATAGAAGGAGCAACAAGAACATCAGGAAGACGAAAGGAGCCATGGGCACCGGCGGTACCCACAGACGTGACAGGAAGGCAAGAGCCGTTAGCGACCATAATGGACGAAGGAAGTGAGGAGGACGGAGAATGGAGTGACGAAAGTATACCAGGGTCAGGAGTGGTGTGGTAGGTGGCTCCTGAATCGGCGATCCACTCGGGTCCAACCGGAGGTGTCAGACCCATGGTGGAGAACGAACGAGCCAGGGCCGTCGTGTCCCAACCGGCGGCCCCCGGTGGAGTCCACGCTGCAGCAGGGAAGGCGCCAGGTGGAGTACCAGCAGGAGGAGCCCCGGTGAGGAAAGCCACCGGTGGGCGCGACTCGGCCCCAGTGGCGTGGTAGGGCCACATAGAGATGCGCCCTGCCCATGGGTGCTGGAAGGAGGGCCATGGTGCCCCCCCCCCGGTAACCCACCGGGAGCCTGAGCCTGGGTGTGGCCGCTCCGGCCACCCCCTCGACCACCACCGCGGCGTCGGCGACCGCCACGGCCCCCCCCCGCCTCCGCTCGGCCCGGAGGGAGGAGGACCCAGGAGAGACGACGGTGGTGGTGCAGTGGTCCGTGGTGGTGTAGGAGGGCGCGGAGAAGTAGCAGCCAGGGCCGTCGAGGAAGCCGATGCCCCTGCCGGAGTGGAGACCGGCTGGAGGCCCTGTGTGAGCTCCTCCATGACGAGATCGTCGCGGACCTCCAGGAAGGTGGGGAAGGGCCGCTGGCGAGTGATCCACGTCCGGAGGTGGGCGTAGCGGTCGCTGAGCCCCCGGAGGACGTTGAGGACCAAGATGCGATCCTCCACGGGCCACCCAAGGTCCCCCAGGGAGTCCGCCATGCCCTTCATCCGGCGGCAGAACTCAGCGACGGAGAGGTCCCCCTGGACGAAAGTCCGGAAACTCGCGTCGAGGCGCAGAGCCCGGGCCTCGGCGTTGCCCAGAAACTGGCCCTCGAGGGCAAGCCAAGCCCGGCGCGCGTCAGGAGAGGTACGGACGAGGTCGTGGAGGTCGAGGGAGATCGTCCCCAGGATCCAGGAGAGGACGATGCTATCCAGACGGAGCCACGACGGGGTCTGGACAGCGGCCGAGGCGTCGAGGAGGACGTGGTCGTCGAGGGCGTAGCGGCGAAGAGTAAGAACCACGAGGTCCCGCCAGCGAGCGTAGGAGGGTGACTCCGGCTCGAGAACGACCGGCACGAGGAGGCGGATGTTCTGGACCCCCCCGGCCTGGTAGTGAAGCTGTGCCACGAGCGGGTCAGCCGGATCGTGCCAGAGGACAGCAGTGTGAGATGCACGACGACCCGGCGAAGCAGAGGAGTGGGCACCTGCCGGAGAGGCGGGAGAGAGGAGCCGCTCCGCCTCGGCAATCTGACGAGCCAAGGCGTCGGCCGCTTCGCGCTCGTGCTCCCACACGAGGGCGGCTGCCCGCACCCGGGCCTGCCCCTCCGCGGCGGCGGCACGCGCGGCGACGAGAGCAGCGGCGAGAGAAGAGGTGTCACGGCCATCATAGGGTTGAGAGCCGGCATAGATCTGGGAGAGGAGTGGCGGTGTCGAGGCCGGGAAAGTGGGAGCACCGGCGGGAAGGTGATTGCCGGTGTCCGTCCCGGCGCCGGGAAGGTGGACGGCGTCGGCGGGGCGCTCTGACAGGGCAACAACGCCCTCATCCTCAACACCCCCTGCAGGAATAGCTGCAGCAGGGGCCCCCCCAAGTCCCCCAACCGCCGGAGCAGTGAGGGAGGAGGAGCCCGAGCCCCCGGCTGCGCCCTCAACAGCAGGAGCGGTGAGGGCAGCAGCAGAGGGTGGGGCGCTGGGTACAGGGGTGCCCGCCAGAGGGTGACCGACGGCGGGTTGGGGGAAGGTGGCCGCGCCAGGGGCTGGGAAGGCGGCGGCGCCAGGGGCTGGGAAGGTGGCCGCGCCAGGGGCTGGGAAGGTGGCGGCGCCAGGGGCTGGGAAGGTGGCCGCGCCAGGGGAAAAGGGCCCCAGCAGCGGCGCTTGGAGGTGGGGCGGCCGGGTCCCCAGCGGCGCCTGGAGATGGGGCGGCTGGGACCCTAGCGGCGGCGGGTGGTGGGATGCCTGGTGCCCTGCGGCGGCGGGTGGAAGTCCAGCGCCAACAACCGCGGCCCAGGAGGGTGTGGGGAGAGAAGGAAAAGAGTGGAAGAAGGAAGGGGAGGGGGGAGGCTCGCGGCGGCCAGCCATGGTGGCGCCCGCCGGCCAGGAAGGCAGCGGCGGCGGCTGCACCAGGGGGGCGGCGGCTGCTACCAGGAAGAAGAAAGGGAGGCTGCTGATACCATGTTAGAATTAGTGACTCTATTGATTTGGGCTAACCCTAGAAGGGTAGCTATATAGGTTCCTTACATGGGCCACATGGGCCTTAGCCACATGGGCTTACATATACTCCAACACTAGTAACCAGACCTGATGCCTCACCAAAGAAGTGGAGAATTTCCTTGATCAAGTGTTAGTTACTATCTGTTTTCCGATCTCCTGCGTATTTGAGAAAAAAAAGTATTGTTTGGAGTAAAAACTTCTACTGTTGGGTCACTACATGAAGGACTACCTCCTTAAAGGTCCATGTATCAAGTTGATTTTATGCACTAACCAAGATGGTTTGCATGATTATACCTAATCTGGTTTGCACTATTTTGACTTCTTCATTTTTAATAGAAGGTATTCTATATGATCACTGTTGACTACCCTTTGAGCTTAATTGTGTCTACATTATTTTAGTTAAAAGTATGTTTTAACTATCACCTCATGCGTGTCCACTTCGCTCATATAATCAGTCCAAACATTATAAAAGTTACTTCTACTCTGCAGATCTCGGACAAAGTTCTGCTGGATCTGATGGTCTTATCTCATCTGCTATGTCTTCGGAATCATCAAACTCGTCATTGGAAGATCTGCAAAATTCACTAAAGGTTGTTTGCAACCTAGATCACACTGTATTATATTTTCAGGGATCAAGTCACGGAACTGTTATCAAGTTCTGACATTGATCAAAAATTTAAAAGATGAGTTCCATAGTCAAGGTAGAATAACCAATGTAATTTAGTGTCCAGTTTGTTGCTCATTTTCATCTCATTCGCAAGGCGTTATCTTCCTAACAAGTTGGCATCAACACACTGTACTTGCAATGAAGTGAACTTTTAGTTTGAGAAGAGCAAAATCTAATTCGACTATGTGCCAATGAAGTTTATCCCACTATCAAGAAATCTTGTTATGCAATGTAATGATCTTAGAGAATGGATGCAATGTTTTCTGTATAAAGATTTTTTATGTTTTATATTGCCAATATAGCAGGCTCATTACTTGTTTTGTAGGATGTGCCTTGGGGAGCATTTTTCAAAAGCAAGGCAGTGTGGGCAATGATATATGCACACTTTTGTGGAAGTTGGGGGCATTATACTTGTTTGTCTTGGCTACCAACATTCTTTAGGTTTGACACCTTGCGTTTTCCCCCCTAAAGTTACTTTATAGGACTTAGAGAAAGGGACCATTGTTGAAATCGGATATCATGAATTTACAGCACATTGGGTTCGAAGCTGTCTCTCTGCAGAATTTCTGCGGGGGTAAGACTTTGCTTCGGTTATTCCCTTCCCCAGACCCCACTCGTGTGGGAGCCTCTGGCACTAGGTCTGCCCTTTTTTTGTTCTAGTTTCTCACATCATTATTGCTACATTTGATGTGATATGTCAGCCTATAGCATGACCTGTTACCCTATGATCTATAAATATAGGGAAATGTTAGTTAAATGTTGCTATTTGGTCAGTAATCATTACGTTGTGTCAAACATTTGTAACAATAGCTTCTTACTGATTTTCCCTCCAACTCTTCTTACACAGTGAGGAGTTGAACCTGAACTTGACAGAAGCAGCATGGGTATGTACATGCTTTTTTCCTTAAGTTATAGTAATAAGGTCCTTATATTCCTTTCAAAAAAAAAGGTCCTTATATTGAAAGACCCACCCTCATTAGGGGATCTTGATTTTCTATTATTTTTCATTGATATCTAGCTTTTACTCCAGCCTCACGTAATGCTTTTGAATTCACTTTTTCTTCGCTCTAGGTCTCAGTCCTTCCTCCTTTGGGTTCAATGATCATTACATCTATTGCAGCACCTTTTGCAGACAACTTGATATCCAATGGAGTTGACACCACGAAGGTAAAGGATTCACTTTTTTTAATTGACCTCCACTTGAGGTGGTTGTTTATGCCTTTGTTGCAGTGTTAAACCTCAGCTGTGTAGGTACTATAGTTGGCATTTAGATTTTAGAGAATAGTGATGGGGGACTGGTGCTAGAGAAAACAAGAAGGGCTGGTAGTAGCAGCTGGAAGGAAGTAGGGTGATACTTTGCTTGCTTTATTTTAGAATATGCAGGAAAGTGCATATCTATGTATGAAGAAGAAGGTTGTTCCAAAATGGATTATAACGTGGGGTGTGAGGCACACACTTCCATGATCTGATGAGGTAGAATTAAGCTGAACACTAGTACAAGCGATTGACAAGTGGGAACTGGGCTAGAACTAATTGAACTGTGCTGCCCCACCTCTGTTAACTAGATGTGTCCTCGACACACCCTCTTAAACTTCACTAATACTACTAGTACAGTGCCCTCTTCATCCGAGATCAAGGCCTAATTCATAGGAAACTCGACTATTTTCTCTTTCTTTTTTTGATTCCATTTTCTCTTTCTATTTGACTAACTACCATGTGCCAGCCCCTGCTGCTTGCGGCAAACTCCAATACTCCCTAGACTCCCAAATTACTTCTGTTGGCTTCCTCAACTGGAAGTCCAAGAGGTTTTATAAACCTGGCAATTCTCAGGAGTGAACATAATATATGCTGTTTGATAACTCATAATAGCATTTTCAGTTAGCTCATAGAATAAAAATTGCTGAACAACTGAAAAAACTGAATATGCTGCTTAAATTCTGTAGGTACGAAAAATTTGCCAAACAATTGGCTTTGTGTCACCTGCGACTTTCATGATGCTTTCCTCTGTGGATCTTGGACTGCCTCCCTGGGAAATTGTTGCTTTTCTTACAAGTGGTCTAGCACTCTCCAGCTTCGCATTGGCAGGTCATGTTGTTAAGATTGAAATCAAGTTTCCATTTTTTACATGGTTCTGAGGTCCAAACCTAAATATTTTGGTTGGTAAACAGGGCTTTATTGCACCCATCAAGATATCTCTCGTGAATATGCAAGCATTCTCCTGGTATGTTCTTAAAGTTCTGTCTTGTCAAATTTTCTGTATTTAGCTTCTTTATAAGAGAAAGGAATGTAAAATTCTTTCGCCTAGGTTCTTAAGAGTATGACTGACTGACAGTTTGTAATCTTTAGGTTCCATCATGAGTGATTGTTATTTATTTGTTTCCTTCATGCTCCAGGGAATCACAAACACTGTAGGCGCTGTGCCAGGAATTGTAGGCGTTGCACTGACAGGCTTTCTTCTTGATTCAACTCATTCTTGGAGTGTACGACATCAATCCATCTTCATAAGCTATATTGCATTTTATGAATCACTCTGATCACCATAATGGTGCTGCTTTGTGTGCAGATATCACTCTTTGTGCCTTCTATCTTCTTTTACTTAACTGGTACTGCTGTATGGTTAGCATTTGCAAGCAGTGAGCCCCAGGATTTTTCCAAGTCAGGACCTGATTCGTGAATCGTGATGTATGGTTCTCTGCACAGAAGGATCGTTTCAGAAGGAAAAATCATTTTTAGTCTAGGCAGAAGAATGGAGCTCTAGGGCACAGAAAAGATGTTATGTTCCTTTTCAGTCAGTTGCAGATAAGATTAAGCCACTGATAAGGGGACAGTGCTTACTGTATATAGTATAATAGTAGGCTTTTTTCTGGTTATTTTTCACATTTTGATGTGATTTTGGAAGGGGAAGAGGACTGTGTCATGAAGAGGAATGTGTGCCGTCAGGCCGTTTGTAGTATCACTTTCTTCGAGTGTTTTTTTAAAACTTTCAACAGTGCAATTTTAGTTAAATACCTTTTCAGTTACTGATGAATTGATGATGGCTTACTTGGGTAGTCCGATCACTAATACTCAAATAGTGTAATACTGCAATGTATAGCTAAATGACTTTTTAGATGCAGTAAAGTCTTACATCTTTAGTCCAATCACCGGTCGGACACCTCGAACCAATGCTCAGTAAATGGTACCTGTAGTCCAATCACCGGTCA
Source organism: Saccharum hybrid cultivar R570 (assembly GCA_038087645.1). NCBI lineage: Eukaryota > Viridiplantae > Streptophyta > Magnoliopsida > Poales > Poaceae > Saccharum > Saccharum hybrid cultivar. The sequence continues at coordinate 17,923,609 of JAQSUU010000402.1, forward strand.
GACACCTCGAACCAATGCTCAGTAAATGGTACTACCTCTATCCGGGTATGGATGAACTATGGTATACGTGCCAGGTAAAGTGTTTCACTTATACATTTCATAATTAATCTAATAATATTTATTTGATTTTATAAATATTTATATTTTTTATCTATAATTAGTCAAACTTGGTACACTAAAACATAATACTATTCTAGAATTTCATTCTTTTGGGGACGGAGGAAACACCTAAGAGTGCAGTTCAAACCTGTAGTCCAATCACTGGTGTAAATGGTAAGTGCAGTTCAAACCATAAATTTAGATAAGTGGCTCCCAACAATCGGAGAGGTAGTTCAACCCATCAATAGGTGTGTGTAGTTCAAACCATGAATTTGGATAATGGTTCATAGTTTACATGTCAAAAAGCATATTACATGATGCTGGAAGCACATTACAAGATGCTCCAGCATCTGTAATTCATCATCAACCTGGCCTAACGCCCTAACCTTCTCAGTAGACATAGCATCACATACAATCCAAGCCTGAGGCGAGTAACAGAATAAAAAATTGAATGGCATGACACAATCGCAGCTCCAATAAAGTAAAAATCAAGAACACAACTTAAGACTACATGCTCAGAGAAGAAAGCAAGATAATGATTTAACATCAGATGTCAAATTTTCCTACACTATGATACCATGACAAGCAACAAGCTACATTGGTCCCAAAGCTGTTCCATGATCTAAACAACCCAACTAACAGCATGGAGAAGCTGAGGTGAATCCATGGAAGAGCAAATCACTTCTTCTTCTTGGAAGGTGGCTGGTCTTCCTCATCTTCGTCCTCCTCATCTTCATCGTCATCATCGTCGTCGTCGTCGTCGCCATCATCATCACCATCGTCATCATCGTCGTCGTCATCACTCCCTCCATCACCATTAGCCTCAGGATCCTCATCTTCATCATCATCGTCACCCCCATCTTCTTCTCCAGAGAAATCCTCTTCAGCATCATCGTCGTCATCACCACCCTCATCATCCTCGTCTTCATCATCATCATCGTCATCGTCATCTGACCCATCCTTATTTTCTGGGACATTTTCAGATTTGATTCTTCCAGATAATAACCTTAAAAAAACAATCAAAATCATCCGTTACATTTTTATCAAACTTAAGTCGCAGAGCAAATATTTACAAAAAGGGATAAGTTTACTTGTATATTGCCCGTTGGTCTTCAATATATATTTCAGCTCCACCATTTACAGTTTGAACCTAAGACATCAGCAAAGTGCATATGCCAAGGTTAGAAGGAAAAGATGAAACACACAAAGCAAAGCATATTTGGCAACATACTCCACAAAAAAAAAAGCAATCAGATATATAGGTGAGGATCATCAGTCAACTAACTACAAAAAGAAAAATACAGTGAAAGAAAGAGCAGTAAAAGTTGGCACATTTAGAAAGTCTAGGGCTACATGATGAGTTTTAAAAGAGCTTGTGGCAACTTGAGATTGAAGACAGCCCTCTAAAACCTAACTAATGTTTAGGACCAGATAAGTTCCATGTGTGCATTTGTCTTCAATCTGTGCCAGCACTGCCCCAACAATCAATAAATTACTCTAGACGTGCCCAAATCAATAAATTACTCTAGATAACCTTAAAAAAATCCTCAGGCACAATCAACTAGTACCCGATACAACAGTGACCTAACAAGTTGTGAGTGATAGTAGCTTTCGATAGGGTAGAGTATTGACTCATCTAGCATTCAGTGTGCTTTTCAAGCTAAAATTTGTAAATTTAACAACCCAGATCTGCTTAGATCTATTCGCAAAATCTATATGCTACCCAAGACAGACAAAAAAAAGGGCCAAAATTCTCCAACATTGCCTAACAGTGAATGGATTAGATCTGTAGATTCGAATACTAAAAAAATCAGTAAAACGCAAAATAGCTCTATTAGCAGAGGAATCACAGGGTAATGGGTTGAAAGCCCGATCCTTAAAGCCAGCAGAATCACATGATTATCGCGGTGACTATGGTGCCTACCCAATTAATCAAATATTCAAATCGGACAGCAATAATACCTACCGCAAGAGCGAGCAGGCCTAGCAACCTCTGCGAGGCAACGGCGACGGCCAGCACTGCCGCCGCGGACGACGTCGCAGCCTCCACCCTGTCGGGTCCGGCAATTGCCGTCGCTGTGGCCATCTCTGCTTTGCCCTGTGCGCGACCGGCGAGGAGAAGCGGTGGAGATGCGGATGCGGTCGCCTGGCCGCACGCAGTCTTTAATAGCGGAGCTGCGCAGCCGAGGGTCTCGCCGTGTGAACTTGTGCTAGGGTTTTGGTGCTCGTGTCGCGTGGGACGAGCGGGTCTCTGGCGGGTGGGGCCTGAAGGGGTTGGCTTCTCCAATGGCCGTAGAGGATTCGAAAACGTAACGGTGAGACCGTGAGAGGTGTTGGTGGCGATCGGGAATCGGGATTCGCCGATCGGTTCGTATCCGTCAGTGTGGGGGACTCGTGATTCGTGCAGGTCTTGCCCGTTTCTGTCGGCAGATTCTGCCGCGGATCGGATGGGCTTCTCTACACGTTGGGCCCATCTGACAGCGGTTGTTTGAGCGATTGGCTGAATGGCTGGGCTGAATCCTGAATAGATCAGCTCGTGTCATGGTTTGGTCGTCGCGTTCTAGTTCAAACTTCAAAGTACTTCCGTGTTAATATTTCAAAATTAAGTACTCTAATGTTCACCATTATCTTTCAAAATAAAGTACTCCATGTTCACATCATATCTTTCATAATTGTCTTGTGCTAAGACGATTTTTTCCATAAATGAAGTTTATATATAAATGGAATTCTCTCGTACCTTGTCTAGCACATTCTTTTGCTGTTTTGCACACACGTACAGGAACTTCTAGGGATGAAAACGAAAATAATAATATCTGAATTTTGAAAATCATTTTCAAGTTTTTTCCCCGATTTTTAGGCCTAAACAGAAACGTAGTGGTAATCGAAAAAATGAAATTGATAACGAAAAAAATAATCAGAAATGGAAGCGAAAACGGTTTTGCCCTCTTCCTATCGTTTTCGAAGATTGCCGTATTTAACCGATAATTTACTGTTGGTAATTACCGATACAACACATACTTTAGGTCCAGTTGGCTCACATCTAGGCATGATCATCCATCTGCACACACAAGCACATAAGGTAATTTTTTTTTGAAAAGGAACTATACAACAAGTATTTCATGCGTATAGTAACAAGAAGGCAATCAGCCAACAATCGCGTACTGCACCCCTAACTCTGGCCAGTCACCACATACACGAACGGATGACATACTGGTGAGAGGTTGTGTGGTTTCAGCTTGTGATCTTGTCAATTGTGGATTTATTTATTATTGTCATGTGACATAGATCGAGTTATATGGATCATCCCATGTTCTATGGTTTGGCGTGTTTATCGTTTTTGAGGATATCGTTTTCATTGATTCTGATTGTTATCATTGTATTTTCCGATCAACTACTACCGTTTTCGAAATTACCGGATTATCGCCATTGTATTCGTTTCCGACAATATCGTATCGATTTCGTTTTCGAGAAAAAAATGAAAATGAAAGTGATTTGGTCTCATATCGGTTGTTTCCGATCGGTTTCATCCCTAGGAACTCCACAATTTTCTCATCAAACTTCTTTCTAGTTGACCACCAACCATTTATAAATTGGGGCTTTAAGGTTGGATGCTTATTTCCTTTACTCGAGCGTAATCCCTGGTCATTTGCTTAGAAACGGTAAAAGTCAAATCGGTGACTGGTTGCTCACGATTTATGAGAATTGTAGGACCCATGGTTTTTAAGGTGGTAAGGCGAGGTGTTGCTACCTATCCATTCCCATTGCCTAGTTGACATCTTAAATACCATGGGAAAATCCTTTTGGTTTTGTTGAATTAGATATTCATCAATTCAATTTTGGCAGTTGTCTGCGTTGGTTTACTATAACCGTTTTTTCAATATGTATCATACCAGTAGGTGCAAGAGAGATTAACAACTGCTATTTATCTTGAATAGGGATCTAGCATTACAGAATCTACCTGGAAGCTAGACATCATGATTTTTTATATAACTAACATGATTGTTTAAAATAAGATTTGGAACCAGCCAGGTAGCATGGAAATTGTTTGGTGTAACTTGATTTATACATAATAGTATTGTAATGTACCTACCATATATGGCCACAATGCTATTTTCCTGTCAGAGCCCATGGCCTCTTTCTGCCATACCTCCACGACCTTATTAAGAATAGTAGTTAGTCATTAGGCATCAAATCTGAATATCATGGTTGCTGAGTCTGCATTGAACATCTAGTGAATTTTTACCTATAGACTTAATGGCCAAATGCTTGGCAAATAAAATGGCCAAATGTTTTATAGAAGAAAAATTAAGCATGTTAATGAGAGAATTTTTGGCATTCAATGAGTTTAGAAGATGCTCTGGCATTGTAAACCAGTATAAATGAAAGGGTATACCCAGTACTGACCATAACCAGAATGAATCATGATTTCTTCTATAATCAGAATAAATCCTAATATGAATTAAGATGTTGCTCGAAATTTTTGGAGATTTAGTTCATTCACAAAATTTTGGAGATTTTTATCAAGTAACAATCATAATGCAACAATACATTTAATGTTAGTGGAATTGAAGAATGCATATCGACGTCCTTTATATGATGATCAGGTCAACTCAATAGCTAAAATTATAATGTTGAGAAATAAGACGAATGTTGTTCCTGTAGTAAGTAAACTTGCAAATAGAAGGAATTAAGGAATTAAGCTTATTTGATAAAAACGTCCTTTATTTTGGCAACGAACAAGAACAAGCCTTCAAATTCTTTGGTCCTTTCCTATGTGTGGCGCACAAATGCAATAGAGATTTTCTCCCATGAAAAATCGTCACTAGCATGTGCCCCCTATGCTATTTACTGTATTTTGATTTTCATGTGTGCAGAGCATATCCACTGCATTTACTGTGAGCGCCAAGGGATTACAATTGTGCATCCAGCTGTGAGGACTTTCCATGGGCATGACAGAGAGTTTTTTTTTTGATAATTCGACAGGGGGGGGGAGAGAATCCCCCACCTGGATTATATTAGTGTGGCTCTGAAAGCCAAATGTTTGAAGTACAAATTTTCGCTACAATTTTGCATTAAAATCACATTGCCGTAGCTAAAATAGAGCACCATGCATCCACAATTTTCCTTGTCTTTCTTTGGTAATCTGGCCTTTCATAGGCTGGCTTCTGACTTGCACGCCGTCAGTGCTCCCGTTATCGTTAACCGGTCTTCTCTGAACATTGCGTTGTTCCTCCTCTTTCAAATGTGCCAACAACATAACAACATGAAGGTTCCGTGATAGAGAGTTTGACAAAGTGTTGTGTGGAGAACATCTTTTTATTGGATCAGACATAAGAATAAGAAACTACACCAACCACGCTCTGTTTCTGTTTGCTAGCAATGCCCCAGATAGGCTGGATGGTATTCTTGCAGATGACTTCATCTACTGTGATTATGTCCTAGATCCTAATGCTAGAGAAATTGATTTCCCATTTATGTTTTTTATGCCAGAGATGTAGCGGATAAGCTTTGACTGCATCTACTCTGACTGGCAGCATATGCTAACAATAGAGCAACGGACAAGCTTGTAGTTGTGTCTGCTTGTCGGGTTTAATGTCATGTGATGTTGCGCTAGGTATATTTGGGTGTTGGATCTGTGGTGTGAAATGCTTAACGCTATTTTATGTCGTGTTATGTTGCCCAAGTGGCATTTGGATGTCGGATTGAAATGTGTGTGAACTGTTAAGCACTACCCTATTCTATTTTTCTGTTTGATATGCGCCTCGTCTTATACCTGCCAGATGAAGTTTGCCATTTGCCAGTTTTGTTTGATGGAGGGCATGGAGCTAGCATAGCATTAGAAGTTGCATCTGGTTGCTGCATTTCGACATTGTAATACGTGCATTTTCTCATGTAGCACGCCGCAGTGTGTACGCGAACTGCCATATGCATGAAGTTTTGTAGCTAGTATATATTTGTTCCAAATTATACTCCTTAGTTCCAAACTGCAAGTCATTCTAACTTTTTGAAACGAGCTCAAGTCTGATTTATATTGAAAGCGAGTAACAAAATACATGGTTCAGAGATCTGAGCCAGGGATACCAGCATATCAAAGGGTTAAACTATTGCCTGCGAGGCTGTTCTTTGTTGCCACAAAGTCATGCATCCAGTGCAGAAGCTTCTCCATGAATTGATCCTCGTGGTCGAAGTTCATTGCCAAAAGGAGTCGAGGAATGACACTTTCACCATTGAAGCTTCCATTGCCAGCGCTCTTCTCGCAACGGTAGGAGAGCTTGTGTACCTCCCAACCCCACACCTAAGCCCACAAAACGTGCAAGGGACTTCTGTACTTGCTGCATTTTGCTGATACCTCCCAACCCCAAACCTCTCAAGCCCAAGCTTGGTGAGCACAGAGCACGGGATGCATCTCATCTGTCCGCTGCGGATGTGGACGTTTATCAGTGTTCTATACCAAAGTCCTGTAACGGATCAACGTAATTATACGAGATTAAGTACGAAAATCTTCCACCGAAGCGGTTAATTTACCAAACTTAAGCCCTGTTGGGCATTCTTAACGTCACTACCAAAAGTAGACTTAGTTTTCTAATTCTGATAACGGCGCCAAAAATGCCAAACCTATCCCTCATGCCACTTAAGCCAAGTTGTCATCCCCAGCATGACATGAGAGACGCGGTATTGAAATATGCATTTGCTCATCAAGATAAATAATAAAAGGGATCTGCAAGCGCACAGATTAATACCGATGTAGCATTTTAACCGGGAAGTATTCCAGGTATCGTTATTTATATTTTTACCACTGGGAAGGGATTTCTAAGTATCATGGTTGATAATGGAATGAGAATATGGAACTGAGTACACATCATTGCATGTATAACCGAGAGTATTTATCAATCTCTTTATACAGGTATAAATGTCACATTAAGTAAAGGTAAAGTGATAATGGTGACAAAGATAATTAATCTGATCAGCTAGCCACATATAATAATGATAAGCACCTCAACAGATATTCTAGCAAGTCATTAGCATGGAATTAGGATGAACTACAAAGATATTCCCTAAGTTATTATTAACTATAAAGTCTAGCATATCATAGTTAGTGCAATTATACTTGGCAATCATGGTGAGAAAAGACTATATCCATGCATAGTGAATATTAGCAAGGAAGATGAAGAACATAGCAATCACTCCCCTGTAATAGTGTTGCTCTGCCTGCCCTATACACGAGAGGGGGACTATATAAGAATCAACGAAGCTGTCACTATCGCGAACTACCCCACAATCCGGCATATAGGGTGCAATCGCAGATAAATACGGTATAGACACCACGTCTACACAATAGTTATCATTCACCCACTGTACACATGGATAAACGCTATACGATCCTAGGCATGTATATAATTCCAATCTAACTAAGCCAAGCATATAACTATGATAAACTAAGAACAATATAATTACAAATATAATCAAGTAGAGCAAAGTCATAATCAATATATTGAAATAGAACAAAGTCATATTCATAATATTGAAGAACAATGATGAACAATTGAAGAACAAGAGAGGAATTACCAAGAATCCTCTTGACAGATCCGGGAACCAATCGAAGATTGACTCCTTCTAGTTCTAATCCTATGTAGCTATGCTAACTAGAGATCTAGTTGATGTGGTGGCTCTAGGGCTTGATCAGAGGCTCTCCTCCTAAATTAGGGTTTGAAGTATGAGACGAGGGCCTCTCCTCCAGGGGCAGGGGCCTTGCTTATATAGCCCTTTCGGATGAATCTGGGCCGTTGGATCAAACCGATATTGATCGTGCGGTTTTCCTTGATCCTCTAGGTCGGTGGAGCATAATCCTCGAGGCGGAGCCTGATTGGCTGAGACAGCAGGGCGGGCGCCCTAGGGACTAGGGCGGGCGCCCTGTCCCCGGCTCTGTTACGCCTCCCGTTCGTTCTCGTGGCTTCTGGACTCTTCTAGATGTAAGATAATTACGTGTTCGGTTAATATCCCGTCATTAATCTGACATGTGGGCCTTTCTTCTGTATTTCCTGATAACCCCCTGTAGAAATAGATAAACAGCAAAACTCGTGGAATTCTGTCAGATAAAACCCTAAGTCTAGGTGTTGGTTTCATTTGGATCCTTTTCTCTATTTATTTGATAGTTATAATTGATACTTAAGGACCATCAACAAACTCCCCCAAGCTTACCTCTTGCTCGTCCCTGAGCAAGGATAGACTCAGCGATGGATGAGAAGTTGCTGAAATGCCTTTGAATTTTGACGGTACACATGCTTTCAAATAGAGTCTTATCTCTGAGTTAAAGTAAACTGTCAAGACTTAAAACTTACTCATTGTACCTTTCACCATGGGGCTTGCAACCGTCACCTTTGTCTTGAGCGGTTAAAAGATAGAACAGTCTAGTCAAGCGCCATGTCTCTTATTCTTGATTAGCTATAGCTCTTGGAGTTTTTTTTACAGATTTTCAAATAAAACTCAGAGATTCCTTGTATGACTCTCTCCGGTCTCTCTTTTGTGGTATTTCTGGATCCTTACCAAGGCAGTAATGGTGTCTGTCTTCTCTCAAAGCAAAGTATATAGTATTTGTGGTATAAGGCAGAGTGACATTGCCTTCTCTCTCATCCTATTCTAATAAGGCTTTGATATCTGGAGCTCATAGCTGGGAGATAAAGTATACATACTTACAAGACATTTATTGCATAGTTAAACCATGGATCCAGAGTGAAAGCATCTAGGCCCCAAGGTTTGGTTTCGGTAATTAATGACAACACTTTATTACCATGACTAACGTGTGTTTTGCAGAAACATTGGTAAGTTAGGTCATGGAGGTGATAACTACTTTGAGCACTGTGGCTTCGTGTCCCTTGATGGAAATCGTTTCGGTTTTCAAAAGAGTGACGTCAAGATTAAGGACGGTTAGTTCCGGATGACGAAGTGTTGAGACACATTCGGAATAGTCGTTAGGATCTTCATTTTTCTCTTTTGGCCGTACTATAAAGGGGGGCATGAATGGGTAGCTTGACCTAGGCGAGTCCTATGTTTAGGTGTGGTGCACACTTGTTAAACTTGGCGCTAGGCAACCCTAGATTAGCTCAAGGTTCAGTTAGAAGCAACTTGGTTGAAGTTGCGACGCGTTTCGGGCTGTTTTCTAGGCACCGGACGCGGTCTTCGGGAACACCGGACGCGTCCGGTGTGTACTTTACCGCGACTAGGTTTCGGCCTTGACCACCGGACGCGGTCCTTGCGAGGACCGGACGCGGTGGTCAGCGACCGACACGTGTCTTCCAGGGAGAACGCCCGTCGGACGCGACCTGGACTTGATCGGCGAGTCCGGTGCGAGTCCAGTAAGGTCCAGAGAGGACCGGACGCGTCCGGTCTTCAGGCATCGGACGCGGCCTCGCGTCCGGTGTGAGTCCAGTAAGCACCCTTGCACGTCGGACGCGTCCGGTGCTACCTGACCGGTGCGTCCGGTGGTTCGATTTCAAAATCGCGTTTTGACCGTTACGGGGGACCGGCGCGTCCGGTGCGTTGCACCGGCGCGTCCGGTGACCCCGTGTCAGAAAGTAACGGTTCGTTTTCTCTGAGGGGTGTATAAATACAACCCCTCCACCTCTTTTAGAGGTCTCTTGCTCATTCAAACATCTGAGAAAACCCTTTAGAGTGCAAGGGAGTGCAAGAGCTCTAGTGAGGATAGAGATTTGAGAATCAAAGTTTGTGATTCCTCACTAGTGATTCGAGAGTAGCAAGTGTGCATCCACCTTCTCATTTGGGCTCGTTGTGGTCAAGTGAGAGTTCTAGCTTGTTACTCTTGGTAATCGCCATCACCTAGACGGCTCGGTGGTGATTGGGAGTTTGGTGATCATCCGGCGGAGCTTGTGGATGACCCAACTCAAGTTGTGAGCGGTTTTGGGTGATTCGCCGTGACGGAGTGTCGAAGAATCAACCCGTAGAGAGCACTTGATCCTTGCGCGGATCAAGGGGGAGCGACACCCTTGCGCGGGTGCTCCAACGAGGACTAGTGGGGAGTGGCGACTCTCCGATACCTCGGAAAAACATCGCCGTGTTCCTTGCCCCTTTTACATTCAAGCAATTACTTTCTCGTATTTACGTTCATTGCTTGTTTTACATTCCTAGAATTGCCATGCTAGACTAGGATTGGAAACTAGGGTGCAAAACTTTTTAACGGTAGACTCTCTAGGAACACAAGTAGGCACTAGGGGTGAATTCCGGCTTGTAGGATTTAATTCTTGCAATTAATTTTTAGAAAAGCCCAATTCACCCCCCCTCTTGGGCATCTTGATCCTTTCAATTGGTATCGGAGCCGTGTTGCTCCTAATTTAGGCTTAACCGCCTAGAGCAAGATGTCTAACGGGGAAGGACCACCTCCCACCTTTGAGGGGGATGATTTTCCATATTGGAAAATCCGCATGGAGGCGTATCTCGAAGCCATAGATGCCTGGTGTCTTAGAGCCGCAACCGAAGGGCTTCCCGCTATCAAGGATCCCGCAAACCCCACGGGTGACGAGGAGAAGTACGACCGGTGGAATGCAAAGGCCAAAAATGCACTCTACCGGGGCTTAGGCAAAGATATCTTCAATCGTGTGCGTAATGCAAAGAACGCTCATGATTTGTGGTAAAATCTTTGTGCTCTCCATGAGGGAACTAAGAGTGAGCGTGAGGAACGCTATCATATTGCTTTAAAGAAAATCAATTCTTTTGAGATGCTTCCCAAAGAAAGTGCTAATGAAATGTACACTCGCTTGAATGTTCTTGTAGAGGACCTCAATGCTCTTGGACTCACTCAAATGAGTCAATCGGATGTTGCAAGGCGGATCTTGAGTGTGCTTCCCGTTGAGAAGTATGGTCACATTGTCACCGTGCTTCATCAAAGTGATCTCTCCACCGCAACACCGACTCAAGTATTGGGGAAGATCAATGCTCATGAGATGTACATGCACATCACTCCGGAAGAGGGCTCATCATCTTCCAAGAAGAAAGACTTGGCCTTCAAAGCTAGCCATGACAAGAAGAAGAAGAAGGGCCAAGCCATGATCGTGCAAGAAAGCTCAAGTGAAAGTGATATCGATGATGAATCACTTGCACTCATGGTGAGGAAGACCACCAAGATGCTAAAGAAGCTCAACAAGAGTGGCATCAAGTTCGATGGCAAGAAAAAGAAATTCTTCACAAGTAGCAAGAGAAAGCCCATCTCGGAGATGGATTGCTACAATTGTGGTGAACTTGGCCACCTAGCTCATCAATGCCCTAGACCACCAAAAGACAAGTTCAAGAACAAGAACAAGGGCAAGAAAAATGATTCAAGTGATGAAGAAGATGAGAAGAAGAAGAACAAGCCATACAAGAAGAAGGATGGCAAGAAGAAGGAGTTCTACAAGAAAAAGAAGGGTGGAAAGGCATATATTGTTGGTGATTGGCTCACCGACATTGAATCATCTTGTGACTCCTCCGGAGATGAGAGCGATGATGAGAAAGAGAAGGTTGCCGCATTTGTGATGGGGCCATCATCTTCACCGACATCTTCACCACCACCTTCACCGCCTTCTTCACCATCATCGTCCACTACTCACCTATGCCTTATGGCCAAGGGTGAACGTAAGGTACAAAACCATGATAGTGATGATGATGATGATAGTGATAGTGATGATGAATTTGATGCACCTTCTTATGATGAACTTGTAAAATTGCTAAACAAATACTCTAAAATCATAAGAAGGACAAGAAGTGAAAATGATGACCTTCAAAATGAAAATGAATCACTCTCATCTAAGCTTGAAAATGCTCAAAAGACTAGTGGTGAGCTTAGAGATCAAAATGAAATTATGTCTTCCACTCTCAAGGAGCTCAAAACCTCTAACAAAGAGCTTAAAGATCAACATGATAAACTTGAGAGGAAGCATGATGAGCTCATCACTAGACATAGCTCTCTAAAAGACAAGTACACCACATTAAAAATTGACTATGATAGTCTTGTGGTTGCTAATGAACTTGCTCTTGAAACACATGATGCTACTAACCATGTTGTCAAGTGTGATATAGCTACATCATGTGATGATTTGATCATTGAAAGCATTGAGCAAGGTTCTAGTAGCAAAGGCAAGAGTGTGGTTGAGTCATGCAACCATGATGATTATGCCAAGATCAAGTGTGAGAATGAGAAGCTTGCAAATGAGAACAAGAAGCTCAAAGGTTTGATGGCTCTTGAGAAGCAAACAACAAATGAGTCACTCATTGAAGAGAACAAGAAGCTCAAGCAAGAAAAAGAGCATCTCAAGACCGGCCTAAGCAAGTTCACAAGAGGCCAATATTTGCAAAGTGAGCTCCTCATGAACACCGTAATGAAGATGGATAGAAGTGGTATTGGGTACTTGGCAAATCAAGAGAAGAAAGCAAAAGCTCAACAACAAAGCAAGTCAAAACCCAAGCCAAAGAGATGTGTTGAGTGTGGTCAAGAAGGTCATTTTGCTCATGAATGCAAAACTCTACCACCACAACCCTTGCCCAAGCATGCTAGACCCTTTGCCTTCAATGCTCATTACATGCTAAGAAAAGACTCAAATGGAAAGATGAAAGTCATGTTTTTGGGTCCCCCAAACAAGAATAGGCCAAAGAAAATATGGGTTGCCAAGTCACTAGTTGAGAAAGTCAAGGGCCCCTCTCAAGTTTGGGTCCCTAAACAAAAAGCTTGATCTCTTGTGTGTAGGTGAACTACAAGACCGGTGGATCTCATTGGGTTATTGATAGTGGTTGCACTCAACATATGACCGGTGATCCTCGTATGTTCACCTCCATTGAAGAGAATGGGATATGTCAAGAGAAGATCACATTTGGGGATAATTCAAAGAGCAAAGTCAAGGGTATAGGCAAGATTGCAATATCAAATGATCACTCACTCTCAAATGTGCTCTATGTTGCTTCATTGAGTTTCAACTTGTTATCCGTTGGGCAACTTTGTGACCTTGGCTTCCAATGCTTGTTCACACCAAATGAAGTTGAAGTTTCAAAGATAGATGACAAGCAAGTGATATTCAAGGGCTTTAGATACAACAATCTTTATCTTGTTGACTTCACCTCCGAAGATGCAAATTTGATGACATGTTTGTTCACCAAGACCTCACTTGGTTGGCTTTGGCATAGGAGGCTTGCACATGTTGGAATGAGCACTCTCAACAAGCTATTGAAGAAAGAACTAGTAAGAGGATTGAAGGATGTGAAGTTTGAAAAGGACAAACCGTGTAGTGCATGTCAAGCTGGCAAACAAGTTGCAAACACTCATCCCACCAAGGCTTTCATGTCAACCTCAAGAGTGCTAGAACTTCTACACATGGACTTGTTTGGGCCTACAACATACAAGAGCTTGGGTGGTAATCTCTATTGTCTTGTGATAGTGGATGACTACTCAAGATATACATGGACTTTCTTCCTTCATGACAAATCCGAAGTGGCAAGTTGCTTCAAGAAGTTTGCAAAGAGAGCTCAAAATGAATTTGAAGTCAAGATAAAGAAGATTAGAAGTGACAATGGCAAAGAGTTTGACAACACCAACATTGAAGCTTATTGTGATGAAATTGGAATCAAGCATGAGGTTTCTTCAACCTACACTCCTCAACAAAATGGTGTAGTTGAGAGAAAGAACCGGACTTTGATCACCCTTGCAAGAACAATGCTAGATGAGTACAACACTCCCGAGAAGTTTTGGGCCGAGGCAATCAACACCGCATGCTATGCTTCAAATCGCCTCTTCCTCCAAAAGTTTCTTGGCAAGACCCCCTATGAGTTGCTTAATGGGAAGAAGCCGGACGTCTCATTCTTCCGGGTGTTTGGTTGCAAATGCTACATCTACAAAAAGCGTCAACACCTAGGGAAGTTTCAAAGACGTTGTGATATTGGTTTTCTTGTTGGTTACTCATCAAAGTCCAAAGCATATAGAGTATTTAACCATACCACCGGGTTGGTTGAAGAAACATATGATGTGGAATTTGATGAATCTAACGGCTCCCAAGGAGCAATTGAGAATTGTGATGATGTAGGTGATGAACCCTTGAGGGAGGCCATGAAGAACATGCCCGTGGGAGACATCAAGCCAAAAGATGATGAAGACGATGTGCAAATCATTGATCCACCATCTTCATCACATGTGCCTCAAGATGATGACAAGAATGAGAGAATTGAAAATGAAGATACCTATGTCTCTCATGAACAAGCCGAGGCACAAGCACAAGATGTTGATGCTCCCAATCCACCTCCTCAAGTGGTTGATAGAAGAAACTCACCTCTACTTCAAGCTCATCCACAAGAACTCATCATAGGGAGTCCTACAAAGGGAGTAATGACTCGATCTCAAAAGCTAGCTTCTTTCGTTGAACATCACTCTTTTGTCTCTTGTGTTGAACCTAAGAATGTAGAAGAAGCTCTTCAAGATCCGGATTGGGTGAATGCCATGCATGAAGAATTGAACAACTTCACCCGCAACCAAGTTTGGACACTTGAAGAGCATCCTAAAGGTGCAAGAGTCATTGGAACCAAGTGGGTGTTCCGAAACAAGCAAGATGACCAAGGCATAGTAGTGAGGAACAAGGCAAGACTAGTTGCAAAGGGGTTCTCTCAAGTTGAAGGCCTTGATTTTGGAGAGACCTTTGCACCCGTTGCAAGACTTGAAGCCATTCGTATCCTCCTTGCATATGCATCACATCATGATATGAAATTATATCAAATGGATGTGAAAAGTGCATTCTTAAATGGCTTTATAAATGAACTAGTCTATGTCAATCAACCTCCCGGGTTTGAAGACCCTAGATATCTTAATCATGTTTATAGGTTGTCCAAGGCGCTATATGGGCTCAAGCAAGCCCCTAGAGCGTGGTATGAGCGCCTCCGGGACTTCCTCATTGAGAAGGGCTTCACCATCGGGAAGGTCGACACCACACTATTCACCAAGAAGCTTAATGGGGAGATCTTCATTTGTCAAGTATATGTTGATGATATCATCTTCGGGTCAACAAATGAAGATTATTGCAAGGAATTTGGTGAATTGATGTCGAAGGAGTTCGAGATGTCAATGATTGGTGAGCTCACATTCTTCCTTGGTTTTCAAGTCAAGCAAATGAGAGAAGGAATTTTCATCTCTCAAGAAAAGTATACCAAGGATCTTCTCAAAAGATTCAAGATGGAAGAATGCAAGCCAATCAAGACCCCAATGCCATCAAATGGACATCTCGACCTAGATGAGGGAGGTAAACCGGTTGATCAAACTCTCTACCGTTCTATGATTGGTAGCTTGTTGTACCTTACCGCATCTAGGCCCGATATCATGTTTAGTGTGTGCATGTGTGCTCGCTTTCAAGCGTGCCCTAAAGAACCTCACTTAAGTGCCGTAAAAAGAATCCTAAGATATCTTAAGCACACCCCAAGTATTGGTTTATGGTATCCCAAAGGAGCTAGATTCCAACTAGTTGGCTATTCCGATTCGGATTATGCCGGTTGCAAAATTGATAGAAAAAGCACATCCGGAGGGTGCCATTTGCTTGGGAGATCACTAGTATCTTGGTCATCTAAAAAGCAAAATAGTGTGGCTTTGTCCACCGCCGAGGCGGAATACATTGCCGCGGGGGCTTGTTGTGCACAAATCTTATATATGAAACAAACCCTCCTAGACTATGGAGTTGTTCTTGAAAAGGTGCCACTTTTATGTGACAATGAAAGTGCCGTTAAAATTGCTAACAATCCGGTACAACACTCTCGCACCAAGCACATTGATATCCGCCATCACTTTCTAAGAGATCACGTTGCTAAAAATGACATATCACTAGAAGGTGTACGAAGTGAAAATCAATTAGCGGATATCTTCACTAAACCTTTGGACGAGGCTACCTTTTGTAGGCTAAGAAGTGAACTTAATGTGCTTGATTCAAGTAACTTTAAAAAATGAGCGCGTGTTGTCCCTTGCATTGCATTGTATCATATGTCATGTTTACTTTATCGCAATGCATTTAGGGCTTGGCTAACACGGTTACGATAACCCTCCTTCGGAGGAGTGAAGAAGCCTAACCGTGGATCAAACTTGACAAGCAACCTAGCTTTACTTTCTTGTATTGCATTGCATATGCATGGTTGTTTGTTTGTCGTTTCTTTTCGGTTTAGCTTTGAGCAACCTCTGTGTTCGTCCATGAATAGAGAGAGCATTTGACGCTCCTAAAGGTCCAAAAACTCTATTGCATGGCCATACGTTGCTCCTCGGGTGTTTATTGCCTATTTTCGTAAAAATAATACTAGCCTAAGGCAAATTACTTTGAAAAATTTGAGGGTTTGAGTGAGGTCACTCATATCGGGTTCCAATTGGTGTTTATTTTGCGTCTCTTTGAATTGGAACTTGATTGAGAGAAGTCGCGTCGAAGTTCGGGATGAAGAATGGCGAAAAACAGCGACCGGACGCTGCACCGGACGCAGTGTTGCTTCACCACCGCGTCCGGTCCCGGTGTCCACCAGCGCGTCCGGTTTTCCAGAAGACAAAGTCCAGATCTAGGCACCGGACGCTGCACCGGACGCGCCGACGCGCCTCTGACCACCACCGCGTCCGGTCCCGGCTACCACCACCGCGTCCGGTGCTCCGCGATGAATTCCCGAGCACTCAGCCATCGGACTCTGACCGCGTCCGGTCTGTCCACACCGGACGCGTCCGGTCACTCCAGGCGCTTACTGGAGTGTCACCGGACGCTGCACCACCGCGTCCGGTGATTTTGACCACCGCGTCCGGTGCTACCGAATCGAGCGGATCTCAGCCCTCATAAAACCGTTTCGTCTTCGTGTTTTTCTTTTTCCTCACCGTACGAATCCGCCGCCGCACGCCTTGTCTCGCCGACCCGCCGTGACCAAATCCGCCGGATCCGCCGCTCACCTGCCTTCTTCCTCCTCTCCAGCGGCTCCCGCGCCACCTGCCGTGCCACCTCGCCCTCAGCTCGCCCGCATTCGCTCCCTCGCGCAGCGCCCGCGCCACAGCCGCTGTTTGCCGCACCACCGCCGTGCTCGCGCCTACACCCTCGCCGCCGGCGAGCCAGCACCTGCCAAGGGCCGCTCCAGCTTCCTGTAGCCCTCAGCTCCCCCCTCCTTTGCGTGCCCTAGCTCCAACTGCTCGTGATTCCTTCGGCCGAGATTTGAACCTAGGGTTTACCCCTAAACCCTAGATTAGGGTTTGGTAACCCTAACTCAAGGTAACGGCTCGACTCGATTCCGTTTTCGATTCAAGTCCTTTCAATTCTCTCATTAGGGCTTGCCGTTGACCATAACCTTTCATTGCTATCTCGATTGGTCGTTTCAGTGCTCGATCGCCGATCTCGGGGGTTCTCGCGAACTAGGTCACCTCGTCCCTTCACCGTCGTCTCGTCGATCCGAGGTAGCTTAGCGTCGTTTCTTTTCGTATCTCACGTGCTTGCTATCTAGGATTTCGTATCTTTAGATATATATGTGCTTATAGTATATCTCTCTATTCCATACGTGCAGCGAGTCAGTCGGTGTGCCGGGTCAGATCTGTTTGCTTAATCCGAGGCCAAGCCTGCGGATACGGATTGAGGCCAAGCCTCTCGAGTGTCAGTTCATCATCTCACAGAGGTTTTCAGGCAGTCAGTCAGCATGGTGCGTTGCAAGAACGCCGGTGGTGCTCCTGGTGACGGGGACAACAGTCCTCCCCGTCGTGATGAGATTGCGCGTGGTAAGCGCATCAAGATTGCAGCCAGGAAGAAGAGGAGGACACTTTCAGATGCAGAGGTCGCTCAGGCCGTGGCAGACGCCGCAGAGCAGGCAGAGAGGGGTGGCAGACGCAGTGGTTTACACATAGGCGACCGTCGCTTTCATCTTGAAGGTCGACAGCTCGGCACAGAGGCCACTGAGGGTACCGAGGCTACAGCACCTTCAGAGCAGATGTCAGTTGATCCTCCCTCAGAGCAGACACAGGCTACAGAGACTACACCCGCTACTGAGGGTACCCAGACCACTGAGGCTCCACAGGCCACTGAGGATACAGAGGAGCAGGCAGCTCAGTCTCCACCACGTCGCCGCTCCACACGTGCTCGTTCACAGGTGACACCGAGGCCAGAGGGCCCGCGTCGTGGAGCACGACCTCCTCCCAGAGTTAGAGGGTCACCTCCGGTTGAGCACTTAGACCTGAGGGGTGCTTCTTCACGTCAGGTGAAGAGCTTGAGGTTTGTGGAGGTCAGCCGATGGTTTCCACCTGTCAGAGATCCCAGAGCTTCAGAGGGTTTCTATACCCCACTTCAGGAGGACTTCTACAGGGCCCTAGTTGACAGTGGCATTGCTTTCAGACCTCAGAGGGTATGTCGACTAGAGGCATTGGTTGATGTTGTGGGAGAGCAGCTCCGTCCTCACCTGTCCTATCTGCCTGGCTTATCAGATCTACTTGGACGGACAGGTGCTTACTGCGGCACATGGGTCAGGGAGTTCTATGCTTCTTTGTGGATTGATCCTGCCCATGAGTTTATTCACTTCGCATTCAGAGGCCGCGATCACAGACTCTACAGCTCCAGAGCTCGAGAGATCCTCAGACTACCTGCTTCTGACACGAGGATCCACCTGTTGTGCTATGGTCAGACTCCACCTCCCAGACGCCCTCACGGCGGTTCAGTGCCACCCACCGACCTGGTTCGACCCTGCTTTCGTGAGCCTTTTGGCGAAGGGTCACGTCGTACACCTGCCAGCTTGACGCCTCTTGCCAGAGTCTTGGATGCTATACTCAGACGCACTCTACTGCCTCGACTTGGTTACAGAGAGGGACTGACGAGGATGCAGCTTTGGGTTGTTCACCACCTCATGACACAGCGATAGTTTGATATCTGGGATCTTATCCTGAGTGAGATGGAGGACACCATTGCTGAGGGCTTCAAGGGTAACCGTCAGCTTCCCTATGCCCACTGGATTTGCTTCATTATCAGATCTGCTATCCAGATGCCACCAGAGATCAGGGCAGAGATTGCCAACACTACTACAGCATTCCCTGACTATGATATCAGACAGCTTTGGGCTTCTATCACTAGAGATCGGGCTCCAGCACCAGGACAGCGTGAGCGCCCAGAGGTTCCTGAGATAGCAGCTGAGCAGGACGCTAGAGTTGACGAGCTTGCCGAGGCAGAGCTCGCAGACCTTGACACTCAGCCTGCTGAGATACCTGAGGATGTCACTTCAGACAGCACTGATGAGGACTACCAGCCCATCCCCAGGTACCGGTCTCCTCGGTCTCACGACCATGAGGCCGGTGGATCTGGCTCAGCCTCCCGCTCAGACCCAGCCATGGTGGCTATCCTTGAGAGGTTGACCCAGGCTCAGGAGCAGCAGCAGCAGCAGATACAGCGCCAGACACAGGATACAGCTGCAGCACTAGCACAGATTCAGGCTCGCCAGGACGAGTTTCAGCGACAGCAGCTAGAGATCCAGAGGCAGCAGGTTGAGATGCAGCGACAGAGTCAGCAGCAGTACATGGATCTTCTGCGGCATCTCATCACAGTTGGGGTTCCTCCGCCTGCATCTATCATGGCTCCGGCTTTGCATTCCAGCGGTCCATCGAGTCAGGGACAGCCGAGCTTTCAGTTTACATCTCCACAGCAGCAGGTTCCCCAGTCTTTTCAGTCCCCGAGCTTCACACCTATCCATACGGGGTTTACACCGTCAGACCAGCCTCGCCCGCACCTTCTGACAGGCACA
This sequence comes from Saccharum hybrid cultivar R570, assembly GCA_038087645.1. Taxonomy (NCBI): domain Eukaryota; kingdom Viridiplantae; phylum Streptophyta; class Magnoliopsida; order Poales; family Poaceae; genus Saccharum; species Saccharum hybrid cultivar. The sequence continues at coordinate 17,943,442 of JAQSUU010000402.1, forward strand.
CCTCTTGGTGATTACAGTGCTACCTACAGCGAGTTGACTGGTCAGCCGACACCCTCGCACACTACTACGTTTCACACTTCGTCAGGGTTGTCAGCTTCCGAGGCAGTCGTTCCACCAGTGACAGGGACTGGGACTACAGAGACCATCCCTTCTTCAGTTGCCTCGACAGATCCCCCAGCTACTGGCGCACTTCAGGCTCAGGTTACTCAGACAGATCCACTTGTTGCTTCACAGTCAGTGCCTGTTCCTGCTCAGACCCAGACCGCTTCACAGCCACGTGCTTCTTCAGAGGGTCAGCCAGATAGCTCAGACTCCGAGGATTCGCTTCACTTCGTGATCCCTCCGCGCACCTCGGCACCCGACACGACTCCGTCTGTCCCCCCGTCAGATTAGTTTAGTTTTTTGGCGCTTGATGCCAAAGGGGGAGAGAGAGTAGTTTCAGGGGGAGTTTGTTAGTGGGTTTTCGTTTTTTCATGTGCTACATTCATGCATATCATGTTTATTTTCAGCACTGCATTCGTGTGACATTGTCGTCGAGTCATAAAACTTCGAGTCTTAATGTGTTATCCGTCTCAGTGATTATTATATGTCACCGTTTTAGCTATAGCTCTAAGGTTGTGCTTCCGTGCCTTACTCCGATTTCTTATGAGCTACGTCTTTATGTGTACTAACGCCTTTTTGTCTTATCTTATGAAGTACACTCTTTTGGCTTGGAGCACATAAGCATTTCCTAACCTTGTATGCTTATTGTCTTTTGCTTATGTGAACCAAGCATGCTCGAAAACCTTCACTCTAATCCATTGAAACTTAGTGTTGTCATCAATCACCAAAAAGGGGGAGATTGAAAGCATCTAGGCCCCAAGGTTTGGTTTCGGTAATTAATGACAACACTTTATTACCATGACTAACGTGTGTTTTGCAGAAACATTGGTAAGTTAGGTCATGGAGGTGATAACTGCTTTGAGCACTGTGGCTTCGTGTCCCTTGATGGAAATCGTTTCGGTTTTCAAAAGAGTGACGTCAAGATTAAGGACGGTTAGTTCCGGATGACGAAGTGTTGAGACACATTCGGAATAGTCGTTAGGATCTTCGTTTTTCTCTTTTGGCCGTACTATAAAGGGGGGCATGAATGGGTAGCTTGACCTAGGCGAGTCCTATGTTTAGGTGTGGTGCACACTTGTTAAACTTGGCGCTAGGCAACCCTAGATTAGCTCAAGGTTCAGTTAGAAGCAACTTGGTTGAAGTTGCGACGCGTTTCGGGCTGTTTTCTAGGCACCGGACGCGGTCTTCGGGAACACCGGACGCGTCCGGTGTGTACTTTACCGCGACTAGGTTTCGGCCTTGACCACTGGACGCGGTCCTTGCGAGGACCGGACGCGGTGGTCAGCGACCGACACGTGTCTTCCAGGGAGAACGCCCGTCGGACGCGACCTGGACTTGATCGGCGAGTCCGGTGCGAGTCCAGTAAGGTCCAGAGAGGACCGGACGCGTCCGGTCTTCAGGCATCGGACGCGGCCTCGCGTCCGGTGTGAGTCCAGTAAGCACCCTTGCACGTCGGACGCGTCCGGTGCTACCTGACCGGTGCGTCCGGTGGTTCGATTTCAAAATCGCGTTTTGACCGTTACGGGGGACCGGCGCGTCCGGTGCGTTGCACCGGCGCGTCCGGTGACCCCGTGTCAGAAAGTAACGGTTCGTTTTCTCTGAGGGGTGTATAAATACAACCCCTCCACCTCTTTTAGAGGTCTCTTGCTCATTCAAACATCTGAGAAAACCCTTTAGAGTGCAAGGGAGTGCAAGAGCTCTAGTGAGGATAGAGATTTGAGAATCAAAGTTTGTGATTCCTCACTAGTGATTCGAGAGTAGCAAGTGTGCATCCACCTTCTCATTTGGGCTCGTTGTGGTCAAGTGAGAGTTCTAGCTTGTTACTCTTGGTGATCGCCATCACCTAGACGGCTTGGTGGTGATTGGGAGTTTGGTGATCATCCGGCGGAGCTTGTGGATGACCCAACTCAAGTTGTGAGCGGTTTTGGGTGATTCGCCGCGACGGAGTGTCGAAGAATCAACCCGTAGAGAGCACTTGATCCTTGCGCGGATCAAGGGGGAGCGACACCCTTGCGCGGGTGCTCCAACGAGGACTAGTGGGGAGTGGCGACTCTCCGATACCTCGGAAAAACATCGCCGTGTTCCTTGCCCCTTTTACATTCAAGCAATTACTTTCTCGTATTTACGTTCATTGCTTGTTTTACATTCCTAGAATTGCCATGCTAGACTAGGATTGGAAACTAGGGTGCAAAACTTTTTAACGGTAGACTCTCTAGGAACACAAGTAGGCACTAGGGGTGAATTCCGGCTTGTAGGATTTAATTCTTGCAATTAATTTTTAGAAAAGCCCAATTCACCCCCCCTCTTGGGCATCTTGATCCTTTCACAGAGAAACAAGCCAATAAGTCAAATCAAGATGTGCATGTGTGGCGAATAAATGGTGTATGGTGGTAGTGATGATAACAATGATGAAAGTCTAATTCTACTTTTGCTCTTTTTGAGGGGATACGTACCTTTCTTGCTTTTAAAGCTCTTGAGGAGAATGAGGTGCTCTGTATTTTCTTTTTTTTCCTCTCAGGTGGGTATCTTGTACCCCTAATTCTACTGTCGGACACTTGTCCATTTTTACCTCTCTTCTCACACTTTTTTTTTCATCGAGGTTCCGAGCACTTGCTCCTTTTTATTTCCTCGTATCTTTTTCTTTTCGAGGTTCCGGGCACTTGCCCCTTTTTATTTCCTCGTATAGAGCACTCATCTCCTTAGAACAATATAGCAAGTGGTAGTAACCAAAATAGCTTGAGCATTTATTTCACAGGGGATAACAAGAATGGGAAAATATTTTTGGCTATTCTCTCCCGGATTAGGAGCAGAATAATTTTATGTGGATCTGGAGATGAGAATGAGTAGATATATGTGGATGCGTACTTCCGGAGTAGAAGCAGCATGTATGAGTGATCGTGCAAGTGAATCTTGATTTTAACTGCATGACAAGCTCCTAAGGGTCTACACAGCTTGACTATACTCAATGCTCATAAGCAGTAAAAAGTAAAGGTATGGCTTAAAGTCTAGCAAGCATGTATGTATGGCTGTGGTAGGAACTTAAACTCTCATCATACAGGAACTCATCATGTAGCATTTTAAGATTTTCAAAGATAAAATTCTCCAGAATTCTAGCATCTCTAGGAATAGATAAACAGCAGCTCAACCTTCCCATATCATATCCGTTAACAACTTAGACTTTAGATCAAGTTCTCTTCCCACAAGTTCAGATTTAGAGCAAGCTTTAAATGATAACAGTTATGTAAACTTAGAGAGAGAACTTCAAATTTGAAAATTAGGCAAAGCAACTATTCATCATATCCATGCTAGAGTTTTATTATTATTTAGATTCAGTTTAGCATAGCCACTTTATTTATTTATTAAAACACACTAAGCAAAAGATATAGGTATATATATATAAGCACAAAATCTTTATTTGGTTTTTTCATAGTTATGTATATTTTTATTTTTATAGGGTAGAAGTATATATAAATATAAAGATAAAGATAGAAATACTTAGCAAGATAATGGAGGTGCTCTCCCCCAAGCTGGATCTTGACATAATCTCTTCTGATGTAGCTAGCAGATGGCGGAGGTGTATTTGAAAGTCGGCAGCACCCTGACAGCGATTAGAATGTCCTCTGTCTGCTAGTCTCCTTGAATTCTGTGAAGCTCAAATAGACAACAAAGCTTTGTGGAACTGATTAAGTGTTAGCATAAATATCTAGCCTTTATCATGCTGAGCCTCCTTGATTTTTTTATGTTGTTTTTTTCTTTTATAAAGCAGAAGAAAATATTTATGTATTTATTATATATATATATATATATTTTTTATGCCACCACAGTGAATGTACTTATGGGTTTTATGCCACTCGCATACTCACATGGGGCTTTAGGGTTTTTAACATTTTTATTTTCTTTTTAAGATAGTATGAATATGATTAACTAAGCAAACTATTTAAGATAAAGTAAATAATTAAAAGGAAAGGATAACTACCAAGTTACCTCTTGGCAAGGCGTTCGGTGTTTTTAAGTCCTCCGAACGGGACTCTTATTCGTTCAGTCATCCTGGGACTTGGTGGATGGCGTAGTCGGTGGTTCCGGCGGCGCCTCCTCTTCATGTACAACTGTCTTTTCTTTCCATACCTGTCTCGGTGCTTCGGTCTCCTTAGGACAGTGTTGGTTGAGTGGTATGTCTTCAGATCTTACCACTTCCCCTTCATAATCTGCCCATCCGTCCTTGATGACATGTTGCTTCTGATTGTGGTTACGCCGCCTTCTTCTTGTCCTGACCTGCTTGGATTCTTCAAATACATAGTTAGGGTCAGTAAAGTAAAGACGTACCTTCTCAGAGGGGAAGTGCATGTGGACTTCTCCAGTTCCAATGTAAATGATTGCTTTGACAGTACTAAGGAATGGTCTTCCAAGGATGATGGGTGGATCGTATTCATCTTCTCCCATGTCAATAACCTGAAAGTCTGTATGGACAAAGTGATCGTCTATCTTGACAGGGACGTCAGTTACTGTACCTTCGACCTGTCGGAATGTCTGATCTGCCATCTGGAGCTGAATATATGTTGGGTTTAAGGGCATGGTTCCGAACAGAAGTTCATAGGTGACCTTGGCCATTATGTTGACGCCCGACCCAGTGTCGCAAAGTGTCTTGTAGAAGTGAGACCCATTAATAGAGCAATAAATGCTTGGCATACCTGGGTCGTCCTTCTTAGGCAAGAACGGTGACTTGAGTTGGCGATCTTGACCTTTGTGCACGGCAGTGACCATCTTAGCTGTCTCGGTCCATACTTGCTTCTTGCTCTTGTTCCTCCTGTTGGTCCTCTTCCTTGGTTCATATTGGGGTTGCTCTGGGATTTGTGCGGTCTTGTTCTTGAAGGAAAACGTTTCCTTCCTCCCCTTGATGTAGAAACTGATCTTGGCAGCACTAGCATAGATGACAGCTCCCGCGGTGTTCAGGAATGGTCTCCCTAGGATGACGGGAGCCCTCTCATCAGAACCGGTCTCTATCACTACGAAGTCTGCTGGAGCGTACGAGGAACCCACTCGGACACAGATGTTCTTCAATATTCCTCTCGGGAAACTCAGTGTCCTATCTGCAAGCTGCAAACACATGGTTGTTTCTAATAATGGTTGTGAAAAGAGTTTTTCATAGTACCCTGGGCATGATGTTGACGCTGGAGCCAAAGTCACAGAGTGCTTCTGGGAAGTCTCGCATGCCGATGGAGATCGGGATGACGGGGCGTCCTGGATCGTCTCTCTTGACCGGCAGACGGTCAGTACTTACTTCCACGATAGGGTTACTCCAGTAATCTCCTGCATCAAACATGTCTACAAGATTTGCAGATTCTAGTCCTTCCGGTTGTGATGGTATACCGGGGTTAGTAGCAGGAACAGCAGCAGCTATTTGATTCAACTGAGATTCAATCATTTTATTAAAGCTAATCTGGTTCTTGATGGCAGTAGAGAAATTATCCATTCTATTATTTATATTTTCTAGTATTTTATCATTAGATGCCAATTTCTTAGACAGGTTATCCATTAGCTTTCCTTGGTTGGATACTAACTCTCTCAAAGGTGGATAATTATTATTATTATTGAAAGAATTGTTACCTTGGTAATTACCTGAGTAGTTAGGCCTCTGTTGATTCCAACCTTGATTCTGCTGAGGACGGTTGTAGTAGTTGTTGTTGTTATTGTTGATGTAGTTCACGTCCTCCAGCAACTCAGGACAGTGATTGCCCGAGTGTCCAGTACCTCCACACTCCTCACAAGTCATGTGGGAGTTGTAGACGTGCATGACTTCTTTCTTTTCTCTAGCTCGATCATCGAGCTTCTTCATGAGTAGGTCTAGCTTGGCAGACAGCATGTCTACCTCCTTGAGCTGGTGCATACCTCCACCTCTCTTGCGTGTCTGAGTTCTTTCTTCATTCCAACCTTGGTTGGATGCCATCTTCTCCACAAGAGCTGTGGCTTGAGGTATGGTGAGTGATAGGAATGCTCCTCCAGCTGCAGCATCCATGGTTTCACGGGCACTGTTAATGAGCCCATGATAAAATGTCTGTATCAACAGCCAGCTTTCCATTCCATGATGGGGGCATTCTAGGATGTAGTCTTGGAAGCGCTCCCATGCTTCTGGAACGGATTCATCATGTTGTTGCTGAAAACTTATAATCTTCCCACGGAGAGCATTGGTCTTGCCCATGGGAAAGAATTTGGCCAGAAAGTTCGTGGAGCAGAGTGCCCACGTAGTGTTCTTCTCCTTTGTAGCGTAGAACCACTGCTTCGCTCTCCCTAACAGTGAGAATGGGAAAAGGCGAAGTAGTATGGCGTCTCTGGGGACATCAGCCATGGTGAAAGTGCTGCAGATCTCTAGGAAGTGTTGAAGATGAGCACTAGCGTCTTCATGTGGCTTCCCACAGAACTGGTTAGCTTGCACCATGTTGATGAGCCTAGGCTTGAGCTCGAAGTTGCGGTCGATCTCCCCAGCAGGTCCAGTGCAGATGTTGTCCGTAGTGGGAGCTGAGAACTCGCGGATCGACTTGTTCGCCATGGCTTCGAATTCAGTCGACAAATTCCGGATGAAACTTCGGCGGTCTTCGGATTTGGATGAAGCTTTGTGCTGAAGTGTTGACGATGTCTTCTTGAGCTTGGCTCTTGTTCTTCTGAATAAGGCTTCGGGATCGTCAACAAAGTTGTCTGGAAGATGTCTTCTATTCATGCATCACCCTACAATAAATAATCAAAATAGAAAATACAGGGGTAAAACTGTATAAGAGAATTGATAAGCTCGATCAGATTAGTGATGCAAATGATGACTCAAAGTTCCATATTCATTCCTACTTAGTAATCAACCTTCCCCAGCAACGGCGCCAAAAATGCTTGTTGGGCATTCTTAACGTCACTACCAAAAGTAGACTTAGTTTTCTAATTCTGATAACGGCGCCAAAAATGCCAAACCTATCCCTCATGCCACTTAAGCCAAGTTGTCATCCCCAGCATGACATGAGAGACGCGGTATTGAAATATGCATTTGCTCATCAAGATAAATAATAAAAGGGATCTGCAAGCGCACAGATTAATACCGATGTAGCATTTTAACCGGGAAGTATTCCAGGTATCGTTATTTATATTTTTACCACTGGGAAGGGATTTCTAAGTATCATGGTTGATAATGGAATGAGAATATGGAACTGAGTACACATCATTGCATGTATAACCGAGAGTATTTATTAATCTCTTTATACAGGTATAAATGTCACATTAAGTAAAGGTAAAGTGATAATGGTGACAAAGATAATTAATCTGATCAGCTAGCCACATATAATAATGATAAGCACCTCAACAGATATTCTAGCAAGTCATTAGCATGGAATTAGGATGAACTACAAAGATATTCCCTAAGTTATTATTAACTATAAAGTCTAGCATATCATAGTTAGTGCAATTATACTTGGCAATCATGGTGAGAAAAGACTATATCCATGCATAGTGAATATTAGCAAGGAAGATGAAGAACATAGCAATCACTCCCCTGTAATAGTGTTGCTCTGCCTGCCCTATACACGAGAGGGGGACTATATAAGAATCAACGAAGCTGTCACTATCGCGAACTACCCCACAATCCGGCATATAGGGTGCAATCGCAGATAAATACGGTATAGACACCACGTCTATACAATAGTTATCATTCACCCACTGTACACATGGATAAACGCTATACGATCCTAGGCATGTATATAATTCCAATCTAACTAAGCCAAGCATATAACTATGATAAACTAAGAACAATATAATTGCAAATATAATCAAGTAGAGCAAAGTCATAATCAATATATTGAAATAGAACAAAGTCATATTCATAATATTGAAGAACAATGATGAACAATTGAAGAACAAGAGAGGAATTACCAAGAATCCTCTTGACAGATCCGGGAACCAATCGAAGATTGACTCCTTCTAGTTCTAATCCTATGTAGCTATGCTAACTAGAGATCTAGTTGATGTGGTGGCTCTAGGGCTTGATCAGAGGCTCTCCTCCTGAATTAGGGTTTGAAGTATGAGACGAGGGCCTCTCCTCCAGGGGCAGGGGCCTTGCTTATATAGCCCTTTCGGATGAATCTGGGCCGTTGGATCAAACCAACATTGATCGTGCGGTTTTCCTTGATCCTCTAGGTCGGTGGAGCATAATCCTCGAGGCGGAGCCTGATTGGCTGAGACAGCAGGGCGGGCGCCCTAGGGACTAGGGCGGGCGCCCTGTCCCCGGCTCTGTTACGCCTCCCGTTCGTTCTCGTGGCTTCTGGACTCTTCTAGATGTAAGATAATTACGTGTTCGGTTAATATCCCGTCATTAATCCGACATGTGGGCCTTTCTTCCGTATTTTCTGATAACCCCCTGTAGAAATAGATAAACAGCAAAACTCATAGAATTCTGTCAGATAAAACCCTAAGTCTAGGTGTTGGTTTCATTTGGATCCTTTTCTCTATTTATTTGATAGTTATAATTGATACTTAAGGACCGTCAACAAGCCCGTATAACTAGAGATTCCGTGAAATCACGAAGGATTTCAAACCAACCAACATACAACCAAGATCGTACTGATTTAGCAGCCACAGTTCACACGATACATAGAGTTTACCATAAAAGCGGAATACATCGGAGTTCGAAATAAAAGTTATTACAACATAGTTCAACATAAAGTAGCGGAAGCGAGTAGTTTTACACACACCCTTAGTTCAATTACAGTGCCAGTAGATAGTCATGGTCCACAAAAGCATTAGATAAGACAAGCAGAACGACCTTTGCCCAAGGTCCTAGTTGTCACCCATCGCCGGATACAGACAGTTGGAGCAGTACCCATAGTACATCTGACCATCTGCAACAACAATGGGAACAACGCCCTGAGTATGAGAATGTACTCAGCTAGACTTACCCGTCATAAACTAGAAATAAACATGACACCAAGGAGCATGCAAGGCTTTATAGAGTGGACTGGCTTGACTCACTTGCGAAAAGCATAGGTTATTATAAACAACTAAGTTGTGTACTTTTGCATCATTTTTATGATAACCTACTTAAGCTAGATTACCTATTGCTAAAGCAATATCTTGATACAACATTAACATCTAGATTACCATATCAGGTTTAGCATTTCCAACAGCACTCACTTAACCATCAGTGTTCCATTTTTGTTACTACGATGCCATAGCTCGAGTCAAGTGCTCACTAACCGGGAGCGATGATGATTCGAATCGAATTCCTATCCAGCTGGAGATTTATTCCTCACACAAACCATGCTTCCCCCGTCAGGGTCGCGTAGATCACCAATGACACTTTCCAAGAAGCCGCGGGATAACAATCATGGATCGCACTACCCAGGGACCGCCCGACTGCCAGGACGCACCTTGGGCTTACTCTTCGCGTCCCCGTTACACCCCCTTCAACACCAGTCTGCCAACCCGAGTTTATCCCGGCTCGAAATGTGTCACTAGCTTCGCGGTCGAAAGGTACTTTATTCGGCCAGCTAAATGTGAGGCATGCGTTCAACATGACAAGAGGGATGAGCAACGATCGGTCCTTAATCGACACAGACGGAATCACTATAGTCCAAAACCCTATAAGACTCCGCCCGGTCTCCACTTATCCATCAACACTTGGTTACCTTTCAAGATTCACAAATACTGCTAACCATAGCCAGGTATTCACCTATAGCTCGCAGGTGACAGGAAATCACCCGACTTCTACCGATCTAAGCATGGCTAAGCAATTTACTCGATCCTGACCTAATAAGGTAACAGTAATCCGGTGGACAAGGATAGTAATGCAACAACGGTTTCACTCAACTCCTATAACTTAATTCAACAATATATAACTATAATTCATGTGATAAAGAAATAGCTTTTATAAAATAGGAGACTTAAAATGCTCCGGGGCTTGCCTCTTTCGAACGAGCTAGGATGGTGGTCGACGTACTCTGGTAGTTCCTCGCCTGGCTCTTCCTCCTCGGGCACCTCCTGTGCCTGGGGCTCCGGCTGGTCCGTCCAAGCCTGCTCCTCCGGTACTGCTACCTGTGACTCCTCCTGCGATCCTGTATGATGCAGTTGCATGAGTAACTATGCGAATGATGCATAGGAATATGGTGGAGTGCTTTGATAACATGAGATGCAGATGAGCGCATGGAATGAGTAGCTTGAATATAACTACATATTCTATAAGGTAGTCCACGTCATCCAAGAACATGTACCCTTAAACATGCACATTGTGGTTCCACTAATTATCATACACCTTACACAAGCAAGTGACCCTAAATGACCAAATCTTACCAACCTAACTCATCCACAACATCAGCAAGGCATAGTGATACTTTAAAGATACACCAAACATATTTTATTATTCTTAATTTCTCATAAAGAATAATCATTTATTCCCTATTTAATTAGGGTTACACAGCAACACCTATCTCTGGTGTAGATAAGAATCTACAAAAATTACAGTAGAGTACTATTACCCTAACTAACCTACCACTAAATTTTCAGGAGAATTGCATGTGTAAAACTACCTGTACAAAATAAACAAATTATAGCCCAAATGTGAGCATGAAATTATTTTATACTAGGAAAAGTATCAAACAACAGATTTCACATTTTTCTTAGGTTACTAACAGTAAACTAACATACTACAAAAATTATCATATGTATGTTTTATACAAATTTTGCCCTCTACTAAAAATAACAAATATTACCAATTAAAAGCATTTGAACTACACTTCAAAAATTTCCCACAGAACATGCTTCACTAGTATTTTTCCTAGAAAGTAAATCACTAATAAAGACTAATGCAACAAGAATCACATTTTTCCCTTCATTATTTTATTTACTACATATTTTCTAAAATATCAGCATTTATAGCCATTAAATAAATTTGCACAACAAACAGTCACAAAAATAACATGAGATATTTTTAAACTGTAGATCTATTCAAGAGGAACATTTCAAAATTTATTTCATAATTTTTGGAGCCATAAACTATACACAACATTTTCTAGAGCACTTTCTTTTCTTAAATATAATTAGAAATTCAAAATGAAATTCGGAATTGCTGAACGGGCCGGCCCAGTCGGCCAAACCGGCCCGCTGCCGAAAACGGCTGGGGCGCCGCGCGTGGGAAAGGAAAAAGGGTGGCCCGGCTTGGTGGCTCGGCCCAAGCCGGCGGCCCAGCGAGCCAGGAGGAGGGGCGGAACGTGGGGCGCGCGGGGAGCGGCCGCGCGGCTGCGACGTCGCGGCGGCGGTGAAGCCCGCCGGCGGCTAGCGGCCAGTCCCGGCCGTGCGGACACCGGTGGCTGGGCGCACGGGAACATGGTGAAGGCGGCGGACACCCCGGGGCAGTGAGCAAGTGGCGAGGTGGGGAGGATATGCCGGAACGGCGGGGGTGAGCGCGCGGCGGCGGAAATGGCGCCGCGGCGGGGCGCGCGGTGTGGCGGCTTACCACGGGGCTGAGACAGAGCGAGGAGGCGTGTTCGGGAAAGAGAAGGACGAGGCAGAGCCGTCTGCGAGAGCAATTGCTCGGAGATGCCCGGCCGGCGGTGGAACGAGGGGCGGAAGCTCGCGGCGGCGGCGGCGAGCGCGCGGAGGCGGGAGCGGCTGCGGCTGCTGCTCGCGCGAGGCCGAGAGGGCGGAAATGGAGGGCGTGAATGGCGAGGGAGAGGCGGGCGCGGTTACATGGCGCGTGGCGTGGCCGGTGGGGTCCACGGCCCGCCACCCGTACGTCGGAGGCGGCGAGCGGCGGCCACGCGGCGGCCGCGGCCTGAGCGCGGCGTGCGCTGGCGCGGGCGCGCGCGCGCGGGCGCGGGCAGGGGCGCGAGGCAGGCCAGGCCGGCTTCGGCCATGGGCCGGGTAGTGAGGCTGCGGCCCAACAAGCGAAATCCGATTTTTCTTTTTCCAAAAATAATTCCAGATTTAAATCCTTGTTTCAAACTTAAATTTAGAGATGAAAAAGGGGTTTTCAAAAATTTGGCCCAAAATAAAAGTTGTTCAAAATTTTATTCTCTACAACTTTCATATAGAGCACTTTTCAAAATTCTCAATAGATTTTGAATTTGGGATTTAAAGCTAAATTAAAAATCAAAAACTCATTTATTTAGAATATTTTTAAAACAAAATTTGAGGAAAACTTGAATTCAAGAATTGCTCCAAAAATCAAATTGATTTATTCTAGATTATTTAAAATTGCTACTTCTCAACAGTACACCAACTTTTTGACACTTACATCAAACTTAGGGTTCCCATTTATTTGTTTTTCAAATTCAAATTTGAAAGAGCTACAATTCAAACAATGCTAATCATGAAATGATGTTGAATGCTGATGCTTTGAAATGATAATGCATGCTTAACACCTAGGGGTGTTACAGCCCTCCCCCTTATAAGAATCTCGTCCCGAGATTTGAGTTACGAACCATTTATCGTAAAAATCTTTATAAGCGGTTTGAAGATATTCTCCCGTTTCCCAAGAAGCATCGCTCTCATCATGATGACTCCACTGAATCTTGTAGGTCGTGACCACTTTATTTCGAGTGACTCGGTCCTTGGTATCCAGGACTCGAACTGGTTGCTCACGATATTCCAAATCTGCCTTGATCCGAATACCCTGAGGTTGTATTCTCTCCTCTGGAACACGCAGACACTTCTTCAATTGGGATACGTGGAAGACGGGAAAGATCGAACTCATCTCTTCTGGCAACTGCAACTTATACGCCACGGGACCCTTTTTCTCTATGATCTGGTATGGCCCTATATATCTAGCAGACAACTTCTTAATTCTAAACCGTTTCTTCTTCATTGGGGTAACCTTCAAATAAACATAGTCACCCACTTGGAAATCCAATGGTCTTCTTCTCTTATCCGCATAACTCTTCTGACGAGACTGCGCAGCTTGCATGTTTTGTTGGATAAGACGGACCTTTTTCTCTGCCTCATCTACAAAATCAATTCCGTAAAACCTTCTTTCTCCGGGCTCTACCCAATTTAACGGTGTTCTGCACTTCCTGCCATACAAAGCTTCAAAAGGTGCCATCTTGATACTCTCTTGGTAGCTGTTGTTGTAAGCGAATTCTGCCAACGGTAACCAGAATTCCCATGAGCCTCTGGATGATAGCACACAAGCTCTAAGCATATCTTCAAGCACAGCATTAACCCTTTCTGTCTGTCCGTCAGTCTGTGGGTGGTAAGCCGTGCTACGAATCAAACTGGTGCCCAAGCCTTGATGAAGATGTTTCCAAAAGTGAGAGGTAAACTGTGAACCATGATCGGACACAATCATTTTTGGTATCCCGTGCAATCGGACAATCTCAGCAATGTACTTTTCTGCGTATTGAGGTGGTCGGAAACTTGTTTTGACTGGCAGAAAGTGAGCCGACTTGGTAAGGCGATCGACTATTACCCAAATGGAATCATGGCCCTTCTGTGTGGTGGGGAGACCAGTGATAAAGTCCATACTTATATCATCCCATTTCCAATCGGGTACCGACAAAGGTTGTAGAAGTCCTGCAGGTCTCATGTGAAGAGCTTTAACTCTACAACACATGTCGCAACGAGCAACGTACGCTGCAATCTCCTTTTTCATCTTAGTCCACCAATAACGGGGTCGCAAATCTTGGTACATCTTACTACTTCCGGGGTGAATAGATAGCTTAGAATGATGGGCCTCATCCATCAACTTGTTCTTAAGCTCTCTATCCTTAGGTACTACCAGGCGATCCTTAAACCATAACACTCCTTGGTCATCCAATCGAAAGTGTTTGGTGGGTTCCCTCTTCATCTTTTCTTTGATATGAAAGATTCCCTTATCTGTTTTCTGACCATCAATGATCTGGCTTTCCAGAGTACAACTGATCTGAATATTATGCAACACAGCAGGATGTAACAAATTGAACCCTTCTTCAAACAACGGTTGCACATCAATAGCATGGGATTTTCTGCTCAGTGCATCTGCTACTACATTAGCCTTCCTAGGATGATAGTGCACGTTCAAATTATAGTCTTTTATCAGCTCTAACCATCTCCTCTGTCGCATGTTCAACTCGGATTGGGTAAAGATGTATTTAAGACTCTTATGATCTGTGAAGATATTACACACATTACCCAACAGGTAGTGCCTCCAAATCTTTAGAGCATGCACCACTGCTGCAAGCTCTAAATCATGTGTAGGATAGTTAACTTCATGCTTCCTCAATTGTCGTGAGGCGTAAGCAATGCCTCTTCCATTTTGCATTAGCACACATCCTAACCCATTTTTGGATGCGTCACAGAAAACATCAAACGGCTTTTCTATATCTGGTTGGGCCAGAACAGGAGCAGTGGTCAACAACTTTCGCAAGGTGCCGAAAGCTGCTTCGCACTCCTCTGTCCATACAAACTTATGATCCTTCTGTAACAGGCTTGTCATTGGTTTGGCAATCTTCGAGAAATCCGGTATGAAGCGACGGTAGTAACCGGCTAACCCAAGGAAACTGCGAACTTCATGAACTGAAGTTGGTGACTTCCAGTCCATAACCTCTTGCACCTTACTAGGGTCTACAGAAATGCCCTTTTCAGACAACACGTGGCCAAGAAAAGGAACTGTCCTAAGCCAGAACTCACACTTGCTGAACTTAGCATACAGTCAATGTTCTCTGAGTCTAGTCAAGACTATCCTGAGGTGTTCTGCGTGATCTTCTTCATTCTTTGAGTATATTAGAATGTCATCAATGAACACAATCACAAACTTGTCCAATTCGGGCATGAAAACCGAATTCATCAGGTACATAAAGTATGCAGGAGCATTTGTCAATCCGAAAGACATGACAAGATACTCGTACAAACCATATCTGGTAGAGAACGCAGTCTTAGGCACATCTTGCGGCCTAATCTTTATCTGATGGTACCCTGATCTCAAATCTATCTTAGAGAACACTTTGGCTTTGGACAATTGGTCAAACAAGATATCGATCCGAGGAAGAGGATACTTGTTTTTAATTGTCACTGCATTTAGTGGCCGATAATCCACGCACATGTGTAAGGAGTTATCCTTCTTCTTTTTCACAAACAGCATGGGGCATCCCCATTCAGACGAGCTAGGATGAATCAAGCCTTTCTTTAGCAAGTCCTGAAGTTGCTTCTTCAATTCTGCTAACTCATTGGGAGGCATCCGATAAGGCCTTCTCGAGATCGGTGCTGTTCTCGGAATTAACTCAATGGCAAACTTAACATCTCGGTCTAGTGGAAGTCCAGGTAACTCTTCTGGAAACACATCTGGAAACTCACAGACCACTGGAATCTGGGCTAGCAGAGTAGTTTGGACTGCACAAGATGTGCTAGCTAGGTCTACCCTCCGAGGTAGGACCACCCGAAAGGTGCCTTCCCCACTGGGTTCCTTAAGAGAGATACTCCTTCCTCCAACATCAATTACAACTCCCATTTGATTCATCCAGTTCATACCCATGATCACATCTAAGGCTAACCCTGGCATGACTATTAGTTTAAGCTTATATTGTCGGTTTGATATGTTTAGGGTTACTCCCTGAACTATCTGATTAGTCAACAGATCAGCCCCAGCTGAACTGATTTTATATGCACATTCCAATTCAACTATCTTTTGCTCATGCCTCTTAACAAATGCTTGACTTACAAAGGAATGAGACGATCCGGAATCAAACAAAACTACTGCAGGATGATTGTTGATAGAAAACATACCAGATGTCACTGGTTCTCCTTCAGGGATGTCATCCACAGTGGTGTGGTGCACACGAGCTTGATACTACGTTTGCTGTTTCTTAGGGTAGGGACAATACTTTGCAAAGTGCCTAGGTTGGTTGCAGTTAAAGCACGGTCCCTTCACTTGAGCCACAGTTCCAGATGAACTGCCTTGTCCTATCTTTGCTTGAGGCAATGCCATCTTGAACGGCTTTTGGTTCCTCTAGGGTGGCTGAGCATTCTGATTCTTCCTTTGCGGCGGCCTAAACCTTGCACCTGGGGCAGGCGATCGATAAGCTGGGCGGTTGGTCACTGGGGCCCTGGACTGGGACGAACTCGACTCGAAAGCCCTCTTACGGATCTTGGAAGCGGCATAAACATTGTTGTTCTTCTCTTGCTTCAGACAGTCACTAACGAAGTCGTTGAAACTAGTCCTCATGTTTGTACCCACATGTTTCATCATCTTGGGACTCAGGCCTCTCTTGAAACTAGCGATCTTCTTGGCATCAGTATCCACCATGTCAGAAGCGTAACGGCTCAGGTTATTGAAGGCATGCAGATATTGAGTTACAGTCTTCGTACCTTGATTTAATGCCAGGAATTCCCCAAGCTTCATCTCGGTCAGACCAGGTGGAATGTATGTTCCACGGAAGGCGTCAGTAAACTCCCTCCAAGAGATATGGGCGTGGGGAGGAAAAGTGGTGCGGTGATTCTTCCACCACATTCCCGCCGGACCTTGAAGCTGATGAGCTGCATACTCAGTCTTCAACACTTCAGTCATCCTCAAGACACGGAACTTGTCTTCCATCGTATTAATCCACTCTTCTGCATCCAAGGGTTCTGCGGCTTCCTTGAAGATCGGTGGACGGGTATCCATGAAGTCCTTGAAACTGTTGTACTGATTTGCTTCGTGCCCACCCGGGTTTATCCCCCGACGGGTGTTATCCGTGATACTGCGCAACGCAGCTTCCATATTCTGTTGCATGCTCTCCATGTTGCGTTGGCTTCCAAGGAATTATGCGAAAAACTGTTCTGCAGTGTAGGGTGGAGGAGGCGGTGGTGGATCACGGTCATCATTAGTAGCTGCACTGCCACCAGCCTCAGCGGCACCATACACGGTACGACGAGTGTTCGGCATCTGCATGTTTCAGCAACAGTAATTATTAGGTGATGTTGTAGAAATTGCGACCGAATGCAAAATTATGCCGAACTGAATTCACTGGAGAGAATAAATTCATACAATAAAACAGGGGCACAATAAGTCATTCCAATTAACACAACATCACTAATTATATTACTTAAAGCGCACACATCGCGTCCATTACAACCAAGTTGCCAGCATACATACACTAGACTTTTGACGTTCGGATACCGCCACAACACATCCAAGCTTTCCAAAGTTATATCAAGCTTTAGTCTTTCTACTTATTATTACATGCCCAAAGTGCCAACAACGCAAAAGATCATGCAGGCGGAACCTAGTAGTTAGCGCAACAACTACTAGCCTACTCATCGTGGTCGCTGTCTAGGTCAGAGACGCTGGCATTGTCGCCAACTGCAGCGTCGTCGTGCTCCTCAGCTGGCTCCACGGGCTCTTCAGGATCTTTATCTCCATCCAAATCCTTCTCTGCTGCGCCAGGAAGGTCACAAGGGTTAAGCTGATTGTTCAGCCGATGAACCTCTTCATGCAAGTTATCATTTTACTCTTCTGCATTAGCCAGCCGCTGCTCGAGCTCAAACTGTCTAGCTCTCAACACATTCTCTGCGGACCAGGCTTCATTCCTCTGATGGAGCACATGGGCCAACATGCTCTCAGCATTCCTGTGGGCGGTGGTCAGTCGCCCAAGCTGCTCTCTCAGGGCACGTACATCTCCCTCAAAAACCACAGTCCTCTGGGTAGCCAGATCTCTCTGACGAGTCAACTGAGCCATCTCTGCGGTGAGCCTCTCAATCTCGGCGTCGTGATCTCTCTGAAGCTGACGGCGGTCATCACGAGCCTCACCAAGAGCACTAGAAACACGTCTCAGACTACCTTCCACTCCATCGAAGGCCCTCATCACTGCGAACATGGCATCTGCGGCGCTAATCTCCAGGGATCTTCCTCTTGCCTGCTGCCACGAGTCTGTGGAGGGGTTGCCCCTCAAAAAGACTCCAACTATAACTGCTGCCAACTCCTGAGGAAAGCGATCCATGATATCCCTCAGGATCCCAAAGGCTGCCCTCTCAGCGGCTTCTTCAGGGGTCCTGCCAGTTGACTCAAAACGCCAACCGGTCCACTCAGAACCATCACCTCGGGGACGAACTACTGCCTCCACAGTCACCAAAAGTCCTTCCCCCAACCGCTCATTCGACCAAAAGTAGCGGGGCTCCATCCCATCAGGATAGCCTACATAGCTGAGCACTCTCCACAAGAGTGTAGGCATCCCAAACTCTCCAAGAAAAGTGTGGCGCTGGCGAGTGCGTGGAGCAAGATGATGACGGGGAGCTCTGCCGGTGGACTTGCGGGCTTTCTGCTTGGTACGTGCCATCTGTAGCAAAATTTTATTACAGTGGTGAGAACAGATTTTTTTAAGTTGGCATTTTTATCGAAATGAGATAAGCAACTTATAAGGGGAGGAACAATGCCATGAATGAAATGCACAACATGATGCATGCACGTTCCGTACGTCCTCACAAACTTAGAAAATCAATAACTACTAACGGAATAAACGGTGGCATACAACGATCTCTTGTAACGTAACTAATACGTACTACTCGAAAGCGCTGTTATGTACCTGCATAGAATCACTTCAGCCCAACCTCACAGTATGAAAACATGCAAGAAAGCAGTAAAGTAAGTTACTCGCTCTACACGCATCCCCAGATACGAGTATAACGGTAACAACTACCCAAATCATCATCCTATTGACGGCATCGTCACTGCATGATGGAATTCCCCACCAATTGGATACCCTCATACGAACATGCGCAGGGCACGTAAGTGTTTTGGTATCCCATAAGCACTCCCCTAGATCGGCAGTGTATCCGACCATGCACTCACAACTCTCACTTACCAAGGCGTAGAGGTAATTGGTCCATACATTACCACTCAAGTGAATGGCACTCATACAATAGCACGCCGTATGAGCGACGAAATTTAAAATACAATGCAAACCCCCAAGTTAGTACTTAATTAAGCCACCTAGAGTCCTTATCGGGCATAAAGGATATGACCACTGGCACACTCTTAAGTTCAAAAGCTTATTTGAAACCACAGTTTTGTTCTTTAAATACTCATGTGAACAGTAACAGGCTAAACCATGCTCTGATACCAGCTGTAACGGATCAACGTAATTATACGAGATTAAGTACGAAAAATCTTCCACCGAAGCGGTTAATTTACCAAACTTAAGCCCGTATAACTAGAGATTCTGTGAAATCACGAAGGATTTCAAACCAACCAACATACAACCAAGATCGTACTGATTTAGCAGCCACAGTTCACACGATACATAGAGTTTACCATAAAAGCGGAATACATCGGAGTTCGAAATAAAAGTTATTACAACATAGTTCAACATAAAGTAGCGGAAGCGAGTAGTTTTACACACACACCCTTAGTTCAATTACAGTGCCAGTAGATAGTCATGGTCCACAAAAGCATTAGATAAGACAAGCAGAACGACCTTTGCCCAAGGTCCTAGTTGTCACCCATCGCCGGATACAGACAGTTGGAGCAGTACCCATAGTACATCTGACCATCTGCAATAACAATGGGAACAACGCCCTGAGTACGAGAATGTACTCAGCTAGACTTACCCGTCATAAACTAGAAATAAACATGACACCAAGGAGCATGCAAGGCTTTATAGAGTAGACTGGCTTGACTCACTTGCGAAAAGCATAGGTTATTATAAACAACTAAGTTATGTACTTTTGCATCATTCTTATGATAACCTACTTAAGCTAGATAAGCACCTATTGCTAAAGCAATATCTTGATACAACATTAACATCTAGATTACCAAATCAGGTTTAGCATTTCCAACAGCACTCACTTAACCATCAGTGTTTCATTTTTGTTACTACGATGCCATAGCTCGAGTCAAGTGCTCACTAACCGGGAGCGACGGCGATTCGAATCGAATTCCTATCCAGCTGGAGATTTATTCCTCACACAAACCATGCTTCCCCCGTCAGGGTCGCGTAGATCACCAATGACACTTTCTAAGAAGCCGCGGGATAACAATCATGGATCGCACTACCCAGGGACCGCCCGACTGCCAGGACGCACCTTGGGCTTACTCTTCGCGTCCCCGTTACACCCCCTTCAACACCAGTCTGCCAACCCGAGTTTATCCCGGCTCGAAATGTGTCACTAGCTTCGCGGTCGAAAGGTACTTTATTCGGCCATAAACTATACACAACATTTTCTAGAGCACTTTCTTTTCTTAAATATAATTAGAAATTCAAAATGAAATTCGGAATTGCTGAACGGGCCGGCCCAATCGGCCAAACCGGCCCGCTGCCGAAAACGGCTGGGGCGCCGCGCGTGGGAAAGGAAAAAGGGTGGCCCGGCTTGGTGGCTCGGCCCAAGCCGGCGGCCCAGCGAGCCAGGAGGAGGGGCGGAACGTGGGGCGCGCGGGGAGCGGCCGCGCGGCTGCGACGTCGCGGCGGCGGTGAAGCCCGCCGGCGGCTAGCGGCCGGTCCCGGCCGTGCGGACACCGGCGGCTGGGCGCACGGGAACATGGTGAAGGCGGCGGACACCCCGGGGCAGTGAGCAAGTGGCGAGGTGGGGAGGATATGCCGGAACGGCGGGGGTGAGCGCGCGGCGGCGGAAATGGCGCCGCGGCGGGGCGCGCGGTGTGGCGGCTTACCACGGGGCTGAGACGGAGTGAGGAGGCGTGTTCGGGGAAGAGAAGGACGAGGCGGAGCCGTCTGCGAGAGCAATTGCTCGGAGATGCCCGGCCGGCGGTGGAACGAGGGGCGGAAGCTCGCGGCGGCGGCGGCGAGCGCGCGGAGGCGGGAGCGGCTGCGGCTGCTGCTCACGCGAGGCCGAGAGGGCGGAAATAGAGGGCGTGAATGGCGAGGGAGAGGCGGGCGCGGTTACATGGCATGTGGCGCGGTCGGTGGGGTCCACGGCCCGCCACCCGTACGTCGGAGGCGGCGAGCGGCGGCCACGCGGCGGCCGCGGCTTGAGCGCGGCGTGTGCTGGCGCGGGCGCGCACGCGCGGGCGCGGGCGGGGGCGCGAGGCGGGCCAGGCCGGCTTCGGCCATGGGGCGGGAAGTGAGGCTGCGGCCCAGCAAGCGAAATCCGATTTTTCTTTTTCCAAAAATAATTCCAGATTTAAATCCTTGTTTCAAACTTAAATTTGGAGATGAAAAAGGGGTTTTCAAAATTTTGGCCCAAAATAAAAGTTGTTCAAAATTTTATTCTCTACAACTTTCATATAGAGCACTTTTCAAAATTCTCAATAGATTTTGAATTTGGGATTTAAAGCTAAATTAAAAATCAAAAACTCATTTATTTAGAATATTTTTAAAACAAAATTTGAGGAAAACTTGAATTCAAGAATTGCTCCAAAAATCAAATTGATTTATTCTAGATTAATTAAAATTGCTACTTCTCAACAGTACACCAACTTTTTGACACTTACAGCAAACTTAGGGTTCCCATTTATTTGTTTTTCAAATTCAAATTTGAAAGAGCTACAATTCAAACAATGCTAATCATGAAATGATGTTGAATGCTGATGCTTTGAAATGATAATGCATGCTTAACACCCAGGGGTGTTACAAGTCCCATCTCCCATATATATGTGGCTTCGGGCGCCTTCTCATGCTAGCAAGTATTTATGCAATGCCCTCTCGTTCATGCTATGGCATGTGAACCCAAACTCACCAAACTCTGCTGCAACAAACAGCCAACAACCCAAGGGATAATGAACTGCATACATTGAATTAAATCTCATCCAGACCACGGTAGCTGTATATACATATCTTTCTCAAATAACACTAGTCTCATGAGATCCCCGATGGAGCATAAAGGCAAAAGCAGCTCAACATGAACATACATATCTCTCTCAAATAACACTAGTCTCATGAGATCCCCGATGGAGCATAAAGGCAAAAGTAGCTCAACATGAACATACTATCTTTTTCTTTTTTTCTTTTCTTTTCTTTCTTTCAAACTTAAACGACAACGAATTCTAAATGTAACTGCAGTACAAGCCTAACTGAGTTTGCACATTGCAGAACAGATAAAATACCACAAAGCAAAAGGAGGATGCGACCAATCCCATCCTCCAACAATGGACTACCATGTCACAATCATATGAATATGAATCACTAATTCAATAACAAAAGCACAGCTTCCTGTGCGTTACATAGCAAACCTGACCAAAACAAGAACTAGCGTATGCAAATCGTAGAGGGCTACCAGCCTTGTGAAAAGAATAGGCTTGTGTATGAATTGCTTCACAACCAGGAAGCAGACTCTTTCAAGTATAAAAAATGCAATATAACAAATCCATGTAATGTATCCCATGCAACAATTGACCTGCAGAGTGAAATCAATTAGAAAATTCAGTAAGGGCAGCACTTTGGAAGTTGGGCACATTTAGTCGAATGATTAAATACAAGAACTTTATGAACAAATTTGCCATCACGATAACCTGGAGAGCAGTTTGAAATATCATCATGGTAGTCAAGAAAAGAACTTTAAAAGCACTTCATAAGGAGATACATATCATCTAACTTGAATTACAAAGATCATGGACTCATGGCAGAAACAATGAATTGTACTAGTCTGGTAGTAAAACTGTACAAAGGAACACCAAACCGGTGTTGGACTCCACAAACCCACAACCTTTTAAGATGATCTGAGCTGCTTCAAGTAAACATGCTTAAGTTTACTTTAAGGCCACCTTAAAAGGAATTTTATAGTCAGAGTTCACACTAGTGGTAAAATTTGCCTACTACCTAGGTTGAAGTCCCTCAAACATATCATGAAAAACGGTACAACTGGTAGCAGTCACCCCATAAAATTATTTTACATAACATTGACTGGATCGATGATATAGTGTTGCAACTATGAATGCACATTTGAACATTTGATGGATTTAATGATATAATGTCTCCTTTGAATGCACAATCAAAAAGCAATAAAGTTCATATATCAAAGGATGTGAATTTAATCAGTAAGTACTAACATCTATTGATGATAAAAGTGGAAACAACACAAAGCATGTGCTGGGGATTGGGGACTCAAGAATCCTAGTGCTGGACTATGTTAAGAAAAATATTTTCTTGGGGAAAAACGCAACCAACTTGTGCCACCATAATCAGATCACCACTACAACAGTACAACTATCTTCAAAGCAAAGCACATCAACTGTAACGGATCAACGTAATTATACGAGATTAAGTAAGAAAATCTTCCACCGAGGCGGTTAATTTAACAAACTTAAGCCCGTATAACTCAAGATGCCGTGAAATCACGAAGGATTTCAAACCAACCAACATACAACCAAGATCGTACTGATTTAGCAGCCACAGTTCACATGATACATAAAGTTGACCATAAAAGTAGAATACATCGGAGTTCGGAAATAAAAGTTATTACAACATAGTTCAACATAAGGTAGCGGAAGCAAATAGTTTTACGCACACACACTTAGTTCAGTTACAGTGCCAGTAGATAGTCATGTTCCACAAAAGCAGTAGATAAGACAAACAGAACGACCTCTGCCCAAGGTCCTAGTTGTCACCCATCGCCGGATACAAACAGTTGGAGCAATACCCGTAGTACATCTGACCATCTGCAACAACAATGGGAACAACGCCCTGAGTACTAGAGTGTACTCAGCTAGACTTACCCGTCATAAACCAGAAATAACATGACACCAAGGAGCATGCAAGGCTTTATATAGTGTACTGGCTTGACTCATTTGCGAAAAACATAAGTTATTATGAGTAACTAAAGATAAGTACTTTTAGCATCATTTTTAAGATAATCTATTCATGCTAGGTAAGCACCTATTGCTAAAACAATTACTTGATTAACCATTAACATCCAAAGTTACCATCTCAGGTTTAGCATTTCCAATCTTAACCACATAGCCATCCGTGTTCCATCATTAACATTACGATGCCGTAGCTCGAGTCAAGTGCTCACTAACCGGGAGCGACGGCGATTCGAATCGAATTACTATCCAGCTGGAGATTTATTCCTCACACAAACCATGCTTCCCCCGTCAGGGTCGCGTAGATCACCAATGACACTTTCCAAGAAGCCGCGGGATAACAATCATGGATCGCACTACCCAGGGACCGCCCGACTGCCAGGACGCACCTTGGGCTCACTCTTCGCGTCCCCGTACACCCCCTTCAACACCAGTCTGCCAACCCGAGTTTATCCCGGCTCAAAAAGTGTCACTAGCTTCGCGGTCGAAAGGTACTTTATTCGGCCAGCTAAATGTGAGGCATGCGTTCAACATGACAAGAGGGATGAGCAACGATCGGTCCTTAACCGACACAGACGGAATCACTATAGTCCAAAACCCTATAAGACTTCACCCGGTCTCCGCTTATCCATAACACTTGGTTATTTTTCAAGATTCACAAACACTGCTAACCATAGCCAGGTATTCACATATAGCTCGCAGGTGACAGGAAATCACCCGACTTCTACCGAACTAAGCATGGCTAAGCAAATTACTCGATCCTGACCTAATAAGGTAACAGTAATCTGGTGGACAAGGATAGTAATGCAACAACGGTTTCACTCAACTCCTATAACTTAATGCAACAATATACAATTATAATTTAGGTAAATAAGAATAGCTTTTATAAAATAGGAGACTTATAATGCTCCGGGGCTTGCCTCTTTCGAACGAGCTAGGATGGTGGTCGACGCACTCTGGCAGTTCCTCGCCTGGCTCTTCCTCCTCGGGCACCTCCTGTGCCTGGGGCTCCTGCTGGTCCGTCCAAGCCTGCTCCTCCGGTACTGCTGCCTGCAACTCCTCCTGCGATCCTGTATGATGCAAGTGCATAAGTACATGCGAATGATGCATCGGATTATGATGGGGTGCTTTGATGACATGAGATGCAGATGAGCACATGGAATGAGCAGTTAAGATATAACTACATCTTCTACAAGGTAGTCCACGTCATCCAAGAACATGTACCCTAACATATGCACATTGTTTTTATACTAATTATCATACACCTTACACAAGCAAGTGACCCTAAATGACCAAATCTTACCAACCTAACTCATCCACAACATCAGCAAGGCATAGTGATGCTTCAAAGATACACCAAACATATTTTATTATTCTTAATTTCTCATAAGAATAATCATTTATCCCTTACTTAACTAGGGTTGTACAGCAACACCTATCTCTGGTGTAGATACAAATCTACAAAAATTACAGTAGAGTGCCCTTACTCTAACTAACCTACCACTAAAATTTCATGAAAATTGCATGTGTAAAACTACCTGTACAAAATAAACAAATTATAGCCTAAATGTGAGCATGAAATTGTTTTATACTAGGAAAAGTATCAAACAATAGATTTCACATTTTTCCTAGGTTACCAACAGTAAACTAACACACTACAAAAATTATCACATGTATGTTGCATACAATTTTTGCTCTCTACTAAAAATAACAAATATTATCAATTAAAAGCATTTGAACTACACTTCAAAAATTTCCCACAGAACGTGCTTCACTAGTATTTTTCCTAGAAAGTACACCACTAATAAAGACTAATGTAACAAGAATCACATTTTTTCCTTTATTATTTTATTTACTACAATTTTTCTAAGATAACATCATATATAACAGTAAATAAAATTGCACAGTAAAATATCACAAAAATAACATGAGATATTTTTAGACTGTAGATCTATTCAAAAGGAACATTTCAAAATTTGTTTCATGATTTTTGGAGCTATAAATTATGCACAACATTTTCTAGAGCACTTTCTTTTCTTAAATATAAATAGAAATTCAAAAATGGAAATTCGGAATTGATGAACGGGCCGGCCCAGTCGGCCAAACCGGCCTGCTGCCGAAAACGGCTGGGGCGCCGCGCGCGGGAAAAAGAAAGGCGTGGCCCGGCTTGGCGGCTCGGCCCAAGCCGGCGGCCAGCGAGTCAGGAGGAGGGGCGGGGCGCGCGCGGGGCGGTCGCGCGGCCGCGACGTCGCAGCGGCAGCGAAGCCCGCCGGCGGCTAGCGACCGGTCCCGGCCGTGCGGACACCAGCGGCTGGGCGCACGGAAACAAGGTGAGGGCGGCAGACATCCCGGGGCAGAGAGCAAGTGACGAGGTGGGAAGAATTTGCCGGAACGGCGGGGTAAGCGCGCGGCGGCGGAAATGGCGCCGCGGCGGGGCGCGCGGTGCGGCGGCTTACCGCGGGGCGGAGACGAAGCGAGGAGACGCGTTCGGCGAAGGGAAGGACGAGGCGGAGCTGTCTGCGAGATAAATTGCACGGAGATGCCCGGCCGGCGGTGGAACGAGGGGCGGAAGCTCGCGGCGGCGGCGGCGAGCGCGCGGAGGCGGCGAGCGGCTGCGGCTGCTGCTCGCGCGAGGCCGGGAGAAGGAAAATGAGAGCGTGAATGGCGAGGGAGAGGCGGGCGCGGTTACATGGCGCGTGGCGCGGTCGGTGGGGTCCACGGCCCGCCACCCGTACGCCGGAGGCGGCGAGCGGCGGCCACGCGGCGGCCGCGGCCTAAGCGCGGCGTGCGCTGGCGCGAGCGCGCGCGCGGGCACGGGCGGGGGCGCGAGGCGGGCTAGGCCGGCTTCGGCCATGGGCCGGAAAGTGAGGCCGAAGCCCAGTAAGGCGAAAATCTGATTTTTTTTCTTTTTCAAAATTATTTTCAGATTTAATTCTCTGTTTCAAAATTGAATTTGGAGATGAAAAAGGGGTTTTCAGAAATTTGGCCCAAAATAAAAGTTGTTCAAAATTTTATTCTCTACAACGTTCATATAGAGCACTTTTCAAAATTCCCAATAGATTTTGAATTTGGGATTTAAAGCTAGATTAAAAAAATCAAAAACTCATTATTTTAGAATATTTTTAAAACAAAATTTGAGGAAAACTTGAATTCAAACTTTGCTCCAAAAATCAAGTTGATTTATTCTAGATTATTTAAAATTGCTACTTCTCAAAAGTACACCAACTTTTTGACACTTATATCAAACTTAGGGTTCCATTTATTTGTTTTTCAAATTTAATTTGAAAGGGCTACAATTCAAATAATGCTAGTCATGCAATGATGTTGAATGCTTATGCTTTGAAATGATAAAGCATGCTTAACACCCAGGGGTGTTACATCAACCATCCCCTCAAACCACATGGAACGGAAAAGATCCATAGTCACAAACATTTAATTAGAAAGTTCAAGGGTGCAGGTAAAGGAAAACTCAACAAATATCATAGTGCATATTGCATCCTCATATGAATAAAACTAATCTATTACAAGTTAAACATTACTCACCGAAAAGAGAAAAGTGGCACTGATAAAAAAGTCTCCAAATTCAATATGCTGTAGATCAACTTCACGAGTACTATATATGTTCAAGTGCAATATGCAATTGTGGAACTCTTCGCCTAAATAATGGCTCAAGGCGGAAGGATGGAACACCACGCAGCCACCGTTTAATGTCATACATTTCATTCCAAGCTTGAACAATTTCATCAATCTTGAAACCCAAACCTACAAAGAAATTGAATATCATAGTTAATACTTTCTCCACTGTTTTTGAACTTTCAAGGGTGACTTTTAATAATAAGGGTGGGATTTGGAAACATTCAGCATACCATACAATGCTCAGCCACTAACAGCTACATAATCATCATTTTCACAATGTTTCGAAGAAACGATCATAAGGTACAGAAAATAAGCTGAAAGTGATTTAACACTTTGTAACACTTATAGTGTTACGAGCTCGCTTAGCAATACGGTTATGACCTAAGGGAAAATAGCAAACCAAATTCCTCGAGTTTTAAATTTTAAACGCACGTGAAATGATAGACAAAAATTTTACGTGACTCACTTGTGTGGCTGAGAGAAATCAAACAAATATAATGAGTTAGTTTACTCAACATGAAAGGGTGTTAATGAAAATACTAACAAAAAGGATAAAATTTGTTGTGTTAATCGTTTGGCATGAAAAACAATTTCTATACATAAAAATAAAATATAACTTGAGTATAGTGCTTAAGTGAAGTTGTGAGCAAGTTAACTTGATGACAGTGCAACCTTGATTTGGAGTTTAAATATGGTTGATTGTTCGGTGCGTATGGATTTTGGGGTGTATTGTCATCGGTCGATACTCGCAGATGGCGGAATATATGTGTCTATATTTGCTAGTTGGCCATATATACACTCAAGTATTTGTTTTGATAAGAATGCTTTTGATATAAATATATATATATATATATATATATAATATATAAACATGCAATGGTTATATGCATGTGTGTGTATGTAGATTAGTGACAAAAGAATAATAGTATGTTGGTATTAATTACATAATTACCTATGCATTTTGGTAAAAAAAAAGGAAAAGAAAAAAAATCAAAACACGCACACACAACAGGCACGCACGCACACACTCCCACCATCAGGCCCCTCCCATCACGCACGTACACAATGCACGCACGCCTGCACCACACCTGTGCCCACGCACTGCTGCTCCCGCTGCTGCTGCATTCCTGTTTCTGCACGCCAGCCATTTCTGTCAGAGGGAGTAGTTAGCGGCGCAGGCAGCCGTGCAGGCAGGCGTCCCTTTTTTCTGTCTGCGATTAATACGATTCCTTCCAACCGCATGTGACAAGGCCATGCGAGAGAGACGCTGTTGCCCCTTGCATGAGCGCCCATGCGCTGTTGTCATTGCACCCTGCCGCGCTGCTCCCTCCCCCTGCTTTCTTATGCACGCCAAGATTGTCTTGTTGGTCCTCGTGCTCCATCTCTCTCTCTGCCCAGCGCCAGTGAGCACGCTCGCCAGGGCCGCATCGATGCCAGCTCGAGTTTCTGCCGCCGCCGTTCTGGCCCCTCCCTACCATCCGCAGAGCCAAAGCCAGCGGCCCCACCTTCCAGCACTGCGGTCGCTCCAAGCTCCTTTGCGCTCTACAACTAGCACCGCAAGCTTCGCCTCATCCTCGTTCTCGCGCAATCGACGCGTGCCAGGTCCGTGCTGTGCTGTCGCCCTGGCCGTCACATCGCCGAGCGCCGCGCTCCGCCCCTGTTCGCCAGCTGCCGCGCTGCACGCAGGTGGCCAAGTTACTGTGCCCTGCTTCTGCACGAGCGAGGCCTTGTCGTGGGCGCGCCATGTCCGCGCGGTGCCGCGTAGCTTGCCCTCACCGGCCACCACGTATTTCTGCGCTGCGGCCACGCAGGGCTACCGTCCGCCCGCCCGCCTCAGCACGTGGTCAGCTGGGCATGGGCCACCTCTGGTTGGGGGCGCGGCCACCCCCTTGTGGCACGTGGGTCTAGCACCCCTCGGTGGCCTGCCCTTGCCGCCGGGGTGGCCTCAGTCGGTTGAACCGGCCGTCGGCCATTCCCCGGCTCCGTGCGGGATTGAGAAGAAGAAGAAGGACCCCACGGTGAGAAATGAAACAGTCCAAGGGTCCCAATGAAAATATCGTGACTCATATGAATAGTATAAGTAGTACTGCGGGTTAGTTTAGCTTAAAGCAGGGGTCTTTTATGCAAAATGCGCAGCTCGCGTTTGGGTCGGGCTGGCCTGCTATGCGCGCGACCACGCCGCGCGGGCCGTAGTAGGGTCTTTGGGCCGAATGACCGACACCAGCCCTTTCTTTTTTTTCAGCTAATTAAATTAGTTTTTCTTTTCCTGATAATGCTGTGAACTTGTAAAATCAATATAAAATAGTATAGAAATCCAAAAATAGTGAAATCAGTTTTGGTAGTCTCCTAAAATCATGATCTATCTGTTAGTATATTTGGTTCACATTGTGTGATAATATTCTTGGAAGCTATATAATTAATTTAAAGTAATTGATATTGTAAAATGGCAAGCTGCAGGAATTTTCATGATAAATTGCTAATACTGTTGAATCTGAAATTTGTACAGTAGGCTCCATGCAATGTTAGGTACTCACTGTAATTGTGTAGCTTCAAAATAATTAGTGGCTAAGGTTGTTAATGAGCCTTAGTTCTAATAAATACTAAACCGACAAAATAAGAAAAGTGAAACCTTGGGTTTGTATAGCAAAAATACCCTTTGGAAAATGGCGCGTTACTTGGTAACGTAGATATGTGACCTAGTGCGTTAGTCGATGAGCTAGTTCGTTAGCCCGAGAGGCGTACTCGTATCTTAAATATTTCAGTCACCGTTGATTATTTACGTTTCCGTTGCATCCACGCATATCATAATAGGAACGATGATGGATTGAGTCATCTGGAGCAGCGGAAAAGAGGACGCCTTGAGGATCGTGTCATTGTGATGGAATGCTAACTTTTGGTTAAATCTTTACCTAGGCAAGCCCCGGTGCATGACCCCTATTATTCTGCACTTTATTTTATGTTTGTGCATTAAGTTTTAAGAAGTTGAATGAAACCCACTTGCATATATATCTTGGTCCCATGAGTCTTACTAGCATGACAGGATCGTGTAGAATGCTATGCTACAGGACTCCGGTAGAAGTCGAGTGATTGTCTGTCACTCGCGAGAGATAAGAAAATATATTATTGTTACTATTATCATGATACTATCACATGGAATGTATATGGATAATTGGAGACCGGGCGGAACGGGTTGGATGGACTTGGACCTGGTTGGGCAACAGAGCAGGGCTCTGGTTGCGTTTGTTCCGCCTGTGTCAATTAAGGACCATTCGTTGCATGGACCCTGATCAAGTCACAGATTTATTATCCCGAGCATATACTTGCTTATGGGAGCGGGAAGACTTGTTTCTCTCTTGTCATGGGTTCCGGCTCTTTCCGGACCGGCTTTTTAGGGTGGTCTTATATATTGGGTTGAGGAGGTCTAAGCACCATACTGAGGCCGGGCCTGTAGTGTTGGGGGCTTAGAGTCCGAGCTTGGACGGGGACCTGGACCCCTTGACAGGAGTGGAACGGGTTGGCCTTGCTTGTGCCCGGGTACAAGCATGACGTGTGTTTTCGGGGCACCCAACTGGGCACATTGATTCGCGTATCGCCGTTTCTGTATGATGGTACGACTTGACTACGCTCTGGCATCGTAGTAAGAAGTGACAGTTGAAAGATGAAGAAATAGTTTCTCTTGCTCAACCCTGCTTGATTATAGACTAGGTGCTTACATAGAAGGTTGGATAAGAAATAAAATACGGCTATTAAAAGTAATAAACTAAGGACACACTCCTAGTGCTGCTTCTCGCAAACAGAAAGCCATAAGCCAAAAAGCCTTGCATAATCCTTGGAGTCTTTTTCTTTCCTTCTGACGGATAAGTCTTGTGGAGTACAATTGAGTACTCAGGGTTTGTTCTACCCTGTTGCAGGTGACTGGTGCTGATAAGCTGATACTTGTATGTGGAAACCTCCTGGTGGGCTCAGCGAGGATTCCTTTTGCGATGCGGAATAGAGTTTATTTATTAAAACTCTCACTAAAAGTTTTACAAGGAAAATACTATTAATCTGTTATCAATTCGTGCATTTAAACGTTCTTTATGTTAATGTTTAACTTATCATTAAATGCTTTTATTTCCACTGAACTCTGAAAATATTTTTTTATTCCGCTGCTATAACTACATAATGGATTACTCTGATATTGTACTAAGAGTGATGTAAGAAATGGTAAGGATGTTGTAAGCTTTACTCTCTCATTTGTGATCCTGATGTAAAAATGTGGATCTTCGAGTTCTCCTTTATGGTGTGCTCGACGGAATCACGTAGTTTAGTGTTCTCCCTTGGGTACTTAGTGTCTGATGGAAGACAAGTACTCTTGGGAGGGCATTAGATTAGGCGATTATGTCACACACTTAATGAATGTGCTACATATAAACTTTTAAACAATGATAATAGGTGAACTCCCTAATGTAAAGGTCCAATGATTAATTTAACAAACTCAGTGTGACTACTACAAAGGATTCACAGAACATATGGTATTCAGCACAATTTAATTAACACTTTGCATAATCCCTTTATAATTCTTGTATTCTCCAGCAAAATCAACAGCGTAGTTTTCACAGAAAAAATTGAAAAAATAGTAAATTTGTCTTACCATCTTGGGCAGTTTCATTAGCGCAGTGGTTTTTCACTAGCACAACAATATCTGTGGCAGAAGCTCCCCCAAGTTTAAACTTTTCAATAGCAGCCATCAGACAATCCTCCCACATTGGAAGACCTAATTTAAATTCCACAACTGAACGCTCATAAAGGAGCATACCCCATAAAATGTTTATCTGAGACCTTAAATTGGAAGCCTGTTCAGCCGCATCATCAGTGGATACATCCTTGATATACTCCTCCAAGCCCATCTTCTCTAGCATAACATTTTCCTAGCTTGGTTTAGATCGATTCTTCAGACGCTGTTCTTCCATTAACTCCCACATCTCTATACCCTTCTCAATGTTATCCTCGGCTTTATTGAAGAGCTCCAGGATTTCGGAAGAACAGCTGTCCAAATCTACGTTACTACCAATTGCATAGTACCATGTCAGTTTTGCTTGTTCAAACTGTTGATGCGCAAGTGCAAGGAAACCTTCAAAAAAGTCTGGCTTGGCCTTCACAACATCTTCATATCTCTTTCCTGCCTTATTGTATTCGTCCCTTGCCCATTCATATGCTTCCTTCACCTGCTCAAGCACCAATTCTCTTGGGGAGTCTCCTGATAGCAGCAACCTCTTCCTGGCCCGAGACATGTGAACATTACCCTAGTGGAAAAATGCAAGTGCTGCCATCTTCTGGAAGTTTCCCTCAGCAAGATTAAACACCTCCTGGGCTTCTTCAGTAGTAATAGTGTCCTCGATTGCCTCAATGTAGAGCTTCATACTAACCTCATGGAGGTCCAGGTACTCATCAGAGCTAATCCCAACATGGTTCTTGAAAAGCCGAGCGAATTGCACAATCCAATCATCAATACAAGTCACCATGCTCCTGTCCTCATCCTGCCGATTGCTTCTGATACTCCCATTATCCGAAGCGATGTTTACATTTCTCTCCAATGGCTCACTATTGGTGTCATCAACATAAGGTTCATGCTTTGGATTGGCCTCAGTAACATACAACCGAAGTGAGCTCCCAGCCTCAGCCAAGTCCTCAGCCCATTTCAGCTCATCCTGGTTGGTGATTGTCACAAGATCACCCTCCTTGTCCTTGTACTTGACAAGAACAGCCTTGAGCCCAGGAAACTTGCTCTGGACGGCCTCGCGCAGCTGTGCCATGCTGCAGCTCGCCGGTACCTGAGCCCACCTTATGTCCTCCCCAAACACAAGTTTCACCTGCCTCGGCTGCTCCTCCACCTCCTCCTCTTTAACAGCTTCCGCAATCTTCTGCTCCTCGACCTCCTCCACAGCAGCAGCCGCAACCTTGGCAGTGAACTTCCGTCCTCCCCTCTTCTTGCGTGGCTTCTGCTTGGGCGCAGCGGCCACCACCTCCTCCGGCGTGGGCATGACGTCCTTGTCGTCCAATACAATCCCCTTCTCCTCCATGGCCTTCTTCACCCTTTCGGCCACATCCAGCGCAGTGAGGTTGTTGGGCTCCAGAACGAGCACCTTGTTGACGTCCCTGTAGGCGAGGTCGAGCCTGCCCAGCGCCTCGAAGCAGCACGCCCGCTTGAGCAGCGCGCCCGCTTGAGCAGCGCCTTGGTGTACTTGGGCGACGCCTCGAGCGCGACGTTGCACTCGTTGATGGCGCGGTAGTAGTCGGGCGGGCTCATCTGCATGTAGCAGGCGGTGATGTTGCTGTGGAGGTAGGCGACGTCGGGGTGCACCCGGGGTAGCAGCTTGATGGCCTTGTCGTAGTTGAGCAGCGCGCGGTCGTAGTCCCGGCGCTGGAAGAGCTTGTTGCCCTCTTCCTTGTGCTCCTGCACCATGTCCGTGAAGAGGGTCTCGTCGCCGTCGAGGACCTTGGAGCCGGACCGCTCCAGCGACGCCGGCTTGCCCCCGTGGTCACCGGTCTTGCCGCTGCCGCCGGAGGCCCTCTTCTTCTTAAGTGACGGCTTGCCCATATCCGGCAACAAATCTACAACCAAAAGGTTGGTGCTTTACCCTCCTCTCGCAATCACCAAACGCCGCCTCGAATCCTCAAGGAACTCCCAAATTCAACGGAAGCAAGGTGGAATTCGACAGAAATCTCACCTCTCCTATCAAACCCTGCCAAACGGACCAATTGAAAGCAGCAATTCAAGAGCGCCGCTCCTCTCAAAACCCGATAAGAAGCGACCAAATCCCCCGCAAGCCTGGAGGAAGGGGAGGGGAAGAAAACACCCAACTACCCCAAGTCAAAGCAAGCGAAAGACAGAACGGAAACCAACAAGGCAACGAAGACATGGTCGGAGCAGAGAATCTCTCTCTTCGTGCGTGTGGCTGGGGATTGACGAATTGTTGGGATGCGTGGAACGGAATAAACGAACAAACTGCAAGCACGCTTAATGGCTCAAGCAAGGGAAATGAACAGCAAGATAGCAATCTTTCTGTAGCTAGCCTTAAGCTTCTGGTCTACTAATCCTTTTCTTTCCGCTGGCGTGGTCTCGTGGAGGAGGTGCTAAAGAACGAGAAAGGAAGGATCGGGCAGTGCTCCACTAATCTTTTTGATTAGCGTGTGTGGCTGGTTTGCGGGAATGGCTACGCCGCTACGGGTATACGGGACCTGGTCGGCGTCGGCAGGCGTGTGTGGTGACAGCCAAGTCGCGGGCGCCGCCAGCCGGCCGATGCGCTGGGTGTTGTGGTGCGTGTGGCTATGGTGTGGAAGCAACAACGGTGGACGGTGGTTGGCGCCGGACTGCCGATTGCGACATGCCCAAACGGGGTCGTCCTGCGTCAGCCTTCAGCGTCATGGGCTCATAGCCTGACCTGATTAAAAGTTAAACGCGCGCTAAGCCGCCACCGGCGGATTATGTTAGGGTTTCCCGCCTCGGCTGCGTCGCGTTCACTCTCTTTCGCCGCCGGGCCAGGCCGGGCCTCCCATTGCCAAGTGGGAGCTTGTGTAAGCCTCCTGGGTCGACTCGTACGAATGGGCCGGAATAGGCCCATTTGTTGGCCCACGTATTGTTGGCCCACGTGCACCCTGCCTCCTGAGTCCTGACTGGCTGAGCCCCTCTCCGTGACGTGCGTCGACCAATCAGCGCGTGCCATGTCAGAATCGCCGCTCTGACCGACGGGCGGGTCCCAGCCCGTCAAGGGGGATCTGCACGGGCTAACTTCTCTCTCTTCCGTAAGCACTTCCCGAGCAAACGACAGTGAAGTCGCCGGCGCCGCCCCGACAGGAGGAAGGAGGAGTAGCAGCGGCAGGGGAGGCCCGGCGATCTCGGCTGCTGCGGCACGGTAAGGGAGGAAGCGGAGCCGCGACAGGATGCACTCCTTTGGGCACCGCGCCAACGCGGTGGCAACGTTCGGGGTCACCATACTGGCCGCGATGTGCTTCGCCGCCTCCTTCTCCGACAACTTCAACACCCCGACACCCACCGCCTCCGTCAAGGTACCATACCCCTCTCCCCTGCCCCCACCCCGTCTCTCTCAATCACGTCGAGCCTGCCCGCCTGCCTTGTGCCCGATCTCCGCCGGCGTATCTATCTTAGTTCGTGACTTCGAGCGTGGGCGGCTCGATCTGCTTGTACAATCTTCATGTACGATGCTAACGGGATCCCCATCGTTTGGGCTACACAGATCTTGAATATAAACTGGTTCCAGAAGGAGGCCAACGGCAACGACGAGGTAACTCATCTCCGTATCCTTTTTTGTTTGCAAATTAATCAAAACTAGCATCAGACTAGTTGTGTCAGATATGTGCCTCGAATTTGTAACGATTAAT
The DNA here is from genome assembly GCA_038087645.1 of Saccharum hybrid cultivar R570. Classification (NCBI taxonomy): domain Eukaryota; kingdom Viridiplantae; phylum Streptophyta; class Magnoliopsida; order Poales; family Poaceae; genus Saccharum; species Saccharum hybrid cultivar. Next base: position 17,979,221 of record JAQSUU010000402.1, read on the forward strand.
TACTCTGTCTTTTGTTCGTTCAGGTTAGCATGACGCTGAACATTTCGGCCGACCTTTCATCTCTTTTCACGTGGAACACAAAACAGGTAATGTCTATTTCTGGTACTTCAGACCTTTTCCCCTTATGTTTACCGTTTCCAGTTTCCATATCATCACTAAGTTTTACTGCACAAGAAAGTATGGTTTTAGCTTTATGTACGAGGTCAACACTGAAAAGTAACTGAAGAGGAATCCTCGAGCACAGGAAGTACTCTCTCGATGCCGTCTGCGTCTTTGAGCAAATGAGACTTTGAGCCTGGGTTTTGGTTAACTGTATTACGGTGTTCTCAGTTGTTGCAGAATGATCTATGAAAAATATAATGGAAATTTGCTGTCAGAATATTTCAGTGTATTATAATACATCTGTGCAACTGAATCTCTAATGCACCTGATCTATAAGTGCTGTTCAAGTGAAACTTTAGAAGGTTCTCGCTTCTGCTGCTTAACTTTACTTCTGTTGCATGATTGTAGGTGTTTGTTTTTGTGGCAGCAGAGTATGAGACTCCACAGAATGCTTTGAATCAAGTAAGTTTGTCGATTGTTATTCTTGAGTCGATATCGATATGTTACTTGTGATCCTGTGATGTGGCCCATTATTATAGTGGCTCAGATGATTATCAGTTACTATTAGCCTGCATCAATTGTCCATAAAGGCATGAGAGTTTTCTGCTTGGGCCTGTAGTGCAATCTCATGAAATTGCCACTTGCTTGAGGGTTGCAGTAATGATGTCATATAGCATTCTTCTTGGTCTGTCCTTCAACATACATTGGCAGATGCATATAGCTACACAATTTGACCTAGCCCATTAGACTTTTCCATTTGTTATTGATGGGATTTTTTCACCAGTATATGCAAATCTAGGTGAACTACAGTTGGAAGTATATATCAGGGAAAACTGAAGTCTGTTAGGTTAATTAATTCATGTCTTTCTAGACCAGCTAGCTAAACCTGGTCGAAGGAACATCAACAGTTGATATGAAGAATATAGTTTGATTGCAACAGGCCCATAATAACATTTTAGAACAAGATAAACAGTCTGCTTGATGTTAGACTTTCGGGTAGCAACTTGAGACTATGCTCTATATATTTATTTATGTGATATATAATCTTGGACTTAATGGATACCTGTACCAGTATGTCATTTGCACAATTACTGTTGGTTTCTGAACTTTGGGTGAGCAACTCAAGGCTATATTTTATGACTTCATAGACAGAACATGGTCATAGCACGGTGGTAACACCTCCAAGTGAGGCTGCCAACCATGGCTTGAACCCTGGTTCTTGCAAAAAGAGGGCCCTCACTGTGTGTTCCCTGTGGTCCTGGCATTGTAGCTAAAGCTTTAGCTTGCAGATAGTAGCTGACTTTCAGGGCCTTTTCTTGACCTTAAGTGCAATGCCTTTGAAATGTCTATTCCCTTGGGTCAAGATATTTTAATTGACTATGGATATCTGTACCAGTATGTTGTTCATAGCCCTATTGAATAATTTTTGTTGCCTTCTGAGGTTCTGTTATATTTCAGATTTTCCCTCTTATAACTATGTTGTATAAGTGTATTTGGATTATGTGACAGGTTTCCCTTTGGGATGGCATTATACCTGCAAAGGAGCATGCCAAGTTTTTGATTCATACCACAAACAAGTACAGATTTATTGACCAGGCAAGCACATTACATAGATTGAATGCTAATTTAATGTAGTCTATAAAATTTTATCATTGTGGCTGATGTACTTCGGTGTTATTATTATGAATTTTTTGTATGAATGCGGATCTTTTCCCTTTTCTGTATATGTATTTTGAGCTAGGGATCTACTTATAATTGCTCATGATGCCAAACCATGCGAACTATTTTTGCTTTTACATGGCTTTCAGTATTGGGTCCCCACACCCATTTCCATGTGGTCCTTCGTTCTTGACATTAATTTTGGGTAGCTATATAAGTACAGGTTGACCCTTACTGGTGTACTGAGCATCCATTATTTTGGTTGATATCAATATCCTTTATTTGTGTTAGGATAGGTTTATAATGGTCTACGTTCTGTTCATTACTTCGATCAATGTGTATGTGCTGTACTTCGCGATCGCGACTACCACAAAATTATTATGTACTGTACTGTGACTGTGACACAATTCTTCAGAGATTGCATTGAATGGTTGACTATGACTTGTTTTTATCTCATTACAGGGAAGCAATCTAAAGGGCAAGGAATTCAACTTGACAATGCACTGGCACATTATGCCGAAGACTGGCAAGATGTTTGCAGATAAGATAGTCATGACAGGCTATCGGCTCCCTGAGCAGTACAGATAGTCAGATAGATCATGAACAGGAGTGGAGGCCTGCAAGAAGTGTTAGTGGCAGTGGCATAGCTGATCCTGAGCTTTTTGTTCTAATCTATGTGGAACATGTAATCTTATAAGCTTGTACTTAAGCTGAACCAGGCAAAACAAAGTTGTGATTTGAGGAGATATGTAATGTTCAACTTTGCTTTGCCTATCAAATGTTATTCTGAACTTGGTATGCGTTGGCCTGAAACCCTGGATGCAATCTGCGAAGCAACTGGTGCACTCCATTTGAAAATTTATTTTTCCTTTTTCTTTTTCCCCGCTGGAAAAGTCTAGGTTGACAGATTCTTGTATTAGAGTATTTTGGCAATTGTTGTCAGGTGAAAAATACAGGGGGTTGCTGCTGGTAGCAGACCAGCAAATCGTGGTTGATTGATTGCTGCCTCGTACTAGGTGTTCGGCTGCCCTTGGTGCGTTTCCGCTGCTGCTCTTGCGTGCCGATTCATCCTCATGGTTTAAAATCCCCAGATGCAGGCTTCATTTTAATGCAGTTAAATGATCAGAACTTTTTTCCTCACAAAGGTGAGATCCGAGCATATATTACACTAACGTATCAACTTTTTGGCGGCCTGCAAAAACTCCGAATCTGCTCCAGTTCTCTTCTTTGCTGAATGCTGGATGTAGCTACAAGGAGGTGTCATTGTGCTACCCTGTCAGATTTTCTTCACATGAATATGTAGTTTTCTCAATGTTCAACGTCTTCTTCACATGAATATAGCTTTTGCATGTATATGTATGGCAGAACAAGTCCGTTGCATCTACTGAGCACGAATGCACCCAGCTATGGAGAGCTTCCTCGACGTGATAGCGGTAGATTATACTAGAGCTTGAGAAGGCATTGAGTGGAGAAACAATCTCCAGCCCGATGCGCGACAGAACAAACTACTACAGCAACAGCAACGATCGGATCATCACAGACAAGATTATTATTGATTCAGGTTGGGTCCTTAGCCTGTATGACGATTCCATCTACTTCGTCAACAACGCTGCTGAAGGTGACGAATACGAACCAGACAGCATCAGTTTCAAACGGCCAAACCCGATGAGTATATGGCGCTTCCGCCAAGCACTGTCCTCAACTTCAAACGCCATCACAAATTCACAATGTTGGCCTTCTCTGTATTTGTCGAAAGTGATTGCACCGTGTAATATCATGCTGGTTTGTGCTGTCCTCGCTTGATGTCCTTTTAGTGCTAGGCCTTAATTTTTGGGCTGCGCTTTTTCAGTCATTGCAGTGGGCTTTTGGCAGGCCAGTGTTAAACAGGCCGTGATTTTCTATGGAACTCATCAAATATGACCCGCTTGCTGCTGATGGCGTGTGTTCTGTACAACTTAGCATGAACCACTCGGTCACACTCACACTTGGCCACTTGGGGACGAGAGTACCCCAATTGGTTGTTTTGGATCAAAACTGTCTACGGAGTAGTTCATTTACTTTTTTTTACTAGTTTTTATGCTTTAAAGTCTGAACTAGTTCTAATTACAATTTTTAGGTCACCCAACGACTGGAAAGGAAAATAAACTTTTCGAGCGGTTGAGAGCGTTTATACAGTTGGAGACAAAGAGACGCCCGGCCACGTTGGACGCGAATAATCCACGTTGGCGCGTGGGGATAGGTGGGCGAGGACAAGGCGCGTGGGCCCGGACTGCGTGATGCAGGTGCAGGAGTTGAGCAATGCAATGCTGCAGAGGAAGAGACAGGGAGATCAAAAATAAAGGAGGGAGCGGAGCAGGTGAGGCCAAGCGGTTGAGTCCAATCCAGACAGCAACGCGAGAAGAACATCCGATCCTATCCGATGAGCCCGGTCGATGGACCTTGCTTGCACCTTTTCAGCGCAACAAAAGGGGAATCGCTTTTAATTTACCTCTTCATAGCATGCATGCATTGTCCTACAGCTCCAGTGTTCTTTATATTTTCCTCGCACAATTCTTAATTTCTGATAAAAAATATTGGAGTCAAATATGTACTCCCTCCATCCCAAATTATAAGACGTTTGACTTTTTTGACACCAAGTTTGACCACTCGTCTTATTCAAAAATTTGTGCAAAATATCAATTCTTTTATCGTGGCTTGGTATATTAATAAAAGTTCCTCAAGAATGACTTAAATTTGACTATGTTTGTATAAATTTTTTGAATAAGACGAATGGTCAAATTTGAGATCAAAAAAGTCAAACGTCTTATAATTTGGGATGGAGGGAGTATATATGTAACTAAATACTCTCTCCAGTCACAAATATTATTTGACAACCTTAACTAACCTACGGTCACAAATGTTTGACGATTTGACAAGTTTAACCACATGTATATCGACGGCTTCTGAGTATTTTTCTTCTTTTCTTTGTTGCTATGCTTAATTTTGTTATCTATGAATACATGATCAGCAGAACTCTTACCACTGTTCAAAACATACCATTATATTAGATTCATCTGAGACATATAAATGTTACACTATTTTTTTTTGTAAATTTAGTAAAATATAAGATAGTTTGGCTTTGACGATAAATCTAGAAATGCTATCTTCTTGGACAGGTAGCATTTAGAAGCGGTGATGTATCTAGCTAACCTGGCATACGCAATTTTATATATATATATATATATATATATATATATATATATATATATATATAGGAGACTGAGAGCACACATGGTGGTGGTGTTTGCATGACCTTAACAACAGTTCCTAGGAACATGCATGAGCCATGTATCTTTTTGGTGAGGGAAATCGAATGAGAGGGGCCAGGAAAGTTGTAATTGATTACGCTTGTTGGGTGGGCCTTTACATCTTTTTCGCTACCGTACTGGTCATCTTTCTTTGGCTTCTTCTCGAAAGGCATCATCGAACACTACCCAATCATGCATCGTTATCAACTTGTCATCTCTCGTCCTTTACACATTTAGGATATTTAATTAGCGCACTAGTATTACGCTATTCCTCAATGTATTACTCACTTCGTCCGTGAATAAATCAATTCCTACAGTTATCTTAAATTCGTACAGTTGTCTTAAGTTAAACCTTTTTGAATTTAACCGAATTTATAAAAAGAGCACCAAGACTTACGACACCAAATTAGTATATCTACACAATAAACTATATTTTTCATCATGTGCTTATTTGGTGTCACATTATTTGTACTTTTTTCTATACATTTGGTCAAACATAGAAAAATTGACCTAAGATAACAAGAATTAATTTATTCAGGACAGAGGTCGGACATACTATATTGCTGCAAGAATTGCGGATGAATTATAATTAAATTAGACTAAATTACTTATATGAAGGAATAAATTATTATAAATTAATGGTAGTGGATGGTATGACATAGGGCTGGTTCGGCAGGTAGGAAAGTCGGCAGGTTTTGGCTGGTTCAATAGTATTATGTGAGAGAGAATAAGCTGAAATAAGCTGAAACAAGCCGAAATATGACCAGCAGAACAGGACCATACTAATGTGGATAATTAAATGCATTTGATAGTGGACTACTGAGGTGGACTGCTTGCATATTGAAAAAAAATGGCTAGTGGGTTTAAGATTATAAGAGATATAGATATAGATATAGATATAGATATAGATATAAATATAGATATAGATGCAGGTACAGATATACTCATTTAAGAAATATGTGTCCGTTGTCCAATTGTCTATGTCAATATGTAGCAATATGTTTGGGTATGTCTAAATTGTTTATGTATGTGCATGTTCAGTTGTGCAACTTTGTGCATGGCACAATCTAACATTGGTTGCATATGTTGTACATATGACAATGCGTCCAAAGTTGTACACCTATCAACCTTGGATATTGAGCCCAAACTATATCATCATAATGATGCCATGTTTTTCTCCCCCTAATTCCATTTGAAGTCAGTGAGATATCCTAGGTAGCAATAATTTGATGGCCACAATACTGTGCACCAGGAATTTGTATCATTAGGCTATTTTCGATCGACGACATTATGCTCTAATATCCACAAATGTCGCATCACATGGACTGCGAGCAAATTTCTAGGAAGAAACAACCTTTACAATGAATAATATCGTATCATATTGTATAGCTGGTGCTATCAAGTAAGTAGTTGTTCCATATATATATATATATATATATCGTGTCTATGGCAGTGGGTTCAAGATGTTGGGTTTAATACCAAACTGTTGGGGATTTCATTCCAAAGATGTCTCTCCAATCCATAGACATACTACTTCATTCTTCTATCTCCTACTTAATTCTTTGACGCGTACAGGGCCTCTAATAAATGTGTATGGTACTATTTACTGGGAATTAGCTAGGCTGGTCCTAACAGGAGGTTTCAATAGCGTCACATCACTTAGAGTTCCATAAGTTGATGAATTAATAAAATAGTTCCCTCGAATGCATAATGTCAATTTGTTGATTCATATCCTAGCTAGCCATATATAGCATTTAATTGCAAAATAGGGGCTGGATGAAATGAAACCTCTTTGTCACCTAATCAGTGTTGATGACACGTTTCAAAGTCTTTAAAATATATATAGCGAGTTTTATTTATCTAGACGAAACATTTCCGTCTATTTATAACTATATATAATGACATGTCACCAATTTTACATTCGTGGACACCTTAATTATTTTTTTTTGCGAAAACGACACCTTAATTATTTTATTGAGAATGAACCCGCCATCCGGTCATGGGACTTGGAATGACCTTTAATTAATAAGCACTATTTAGCCATCTACTTCTGGTTTTTGTTGCTCTCAAGTACTGTCCCCCTGTTCGGCTGAGCTTATCAGCACGGCTTATCAGCCGTGGAACAGTATTTTTCTCTCACAGCAAATCAGCCACAGCCGGCTTATAAGCCAAAAAAACAGCCTGCCATACAGGGCCTGTAACTTTTAGCCTAAACATCAGAAATAATGGGAGATTCGATGGCCGTCGACGTCGTCTCCTATCTGTGTCTACTAGTTTTGACTTGAAATCAAGGCCCCACCCAATCATCCATGGGCATATATAATATATGTGCATTGGAGAGTGTTCATGAAAGTAGTGGTAATCTATAAGAAAACATCGACTATATATGCGCGTGTGTGCATACAAATGTACACAAGCAGCCAACACGCATGTTGTTGCAGAGTCAATTACGTAGCTGCTAGCTAGCTTGTGCACCGTACCGCTGCACCTGTGGCTGGCAAAAGCGATCTAAGCCATGCATACATGCTGTGTCGCTTCTACTTGACCTCCGAGATCCTCTCTCAGGCTCTGGCCCCGGTCCCTTTCCCGGCACGGAATATGTCGCGCGCCAACATCATGCGTGCGTGGATGCGCGTGGCCTCTGCTTGCGAGAAGGAATATTCATCATCCCCAGGGGCCAGGGCACAGACAAGACGTCGCATGTCTGCTATATTGGCCTTGTTTAGTTTCAACTTCTCTCCTAAATTTTACTATGCAAAAAAAAGATTCCCTGTCACATCAAAATATCGGCATATGCATGGAGTACTAAATGTAGATGAAATTAAAAACTAATTACACAGTTTTGTTGTACTTTGCAAGACGAACATTTCAAGCCTAATTAGTTAAAGTTTGAATAATTTTTACCAAATACAAACGAAAATGCTACAGTGCACTACAGTGCTGTAACAGTGTTTTTCATCCCACTTGGGTTGCCCAAGTTGGGAACTAAACACGGTCATTATGGGCCTACACAGTACATCTGTGAATATTTGCACGTTCCATGTCTCTTGTTAATTATGACACATAGCTTGTGTTGAACTGTACACAGGGCCGGCCGCCGGAGACGACGACGAAGACTGAAGTACTCCTATCTTCCTTTCTCGTGAATGTCTAGCGTATACATAGCAGCTGCAGCTGTCAGATGATATACTCCCTCCGTCCCAGAAAAAGTGTCGTTTTAAGTTTTTCAGACATCGTGTTTGACCGTTCGTCTTATTAAAAAATTTTGTGCAAATTATAAAATAAATAAATCATTATTGAAGTATCTCTAATGATAAAATAAGTCATAACAAAATAAATAATATTTATTAGAATTTTTTGAATAAGACGAACGGTCAAACACGATGTCTGAAAAATCTAAAACGACATTTTTTCTGGGACGGAGGGAGTACGCAGTTAGGCCATACGCCCATACCTGGAGTACTCCAGGTCATCAATCATGTCAGAGTAATGAACCAAATGGATATCCATCTTTTGATCAACTCATCATCACTAGTAGTTGAGAGCAACCTGCACGTATATATAGTACGTACGTACGTACGTACGGACTTTGTGAGAGGCTGGAATTGCACAATGTACGTACTAGTACACTAGTACCATGCAAGCAGATAATAATACTGTTGCTGAGGCCACTTGAGTACACTTTCTGATCTTTTCTGGCTATATGCCGTTCTGTTACATACTACTGTAGTACTGTTGATCTGCTGCATGCTTTAAACAACTACTAGGCAGATAGAGCACAATGCAAGCAGTGCCATTAATTTTGCGCTACAAAATAAAGGGGGCCTCTGCCTGCACAGTGCACACAGGACCGAACAGTGTGCGATCGAGACCTGGGACGCTGGGACACGCACGTACGCATGCACGCACCCGCCGCTAGCTACCAATGCAAGGAAGCAATCAGCATGTCGTCGCTGTGGTACTACAGGCGAGTGTGTTGCGGCAGGCCGGCTTTTAAACGGGCACGCCGTTCGTCGGTACTTGCCCGATGAACAGCGTGCAGGCCAGCTGGCCCGGGCCGAGAAAACAAACGCAGACATCTCGATTGCACTTGGGAATTTAGGATCGGCGGCAGGCCGGCAGCTGATCAGTCGAGGAGACAGATGGATTGATCGATCCGTCCGATATGATTCATAGGTATCTTTCTATCTATCTATTTATTCTATTATATTTTTTTAATATTAAGACCGAAGCGGTTCTTTTAATCAACCTTAGCCTTTTTACTTCCTGTACGCCGTTTCTTTCTTTCGTCCCACTTGTTTACTTATTAAACTGTCCCCACATCGTTTGTATCTCGTATGTAACACGAGTTCGTATATCTCTACCTCTACTTCTATCTCTATCTCTATATCCATCTATTCTATTCTATTCTTTTTAATATTAAAGATAGAATCGTTTCTTCTGATCCGCCTTAGCCTTTTTCTTCCTAAACTACCTCTGTATGCAGTTTGTTTCTTTCGTCCCGCTTGTTTACTTGTCAAACTGTCCTCACATCCTTTGTATCTCGTATGTAACACGAGTTCATGTACCTCTACCTCTACCTCTACCTCTACCTCTACCTCTACCTTTATCTATCTATCTATCTATCTATCTATCTATCTATCTATCTATCTATCTATCTATTCTATTTTAATATTAAAGATCGAATCGTTTCTTCTGATCCACCTTAGCCTTTTTTACTTCCTAAACTATACCTTTGTGTGTAGTTCCTTTCTTTCGTCCCACTTGTTTACTTGTCAATCTGTCCTCACGTCCTTTGTATCTCGTATGTAACACGAGTTCGTATATCTCTACCTCTACCTTTATTTCAATCTCTATCTATCTAACTACTCCCTCTGTCCCAAAATAGAGGTCATTCTCGCTTCCCGAGAAGTCAGCCTTTTTAAACTTTGACCAATTATATATAAAAGAATATTGATATTTATAATACATAATCAGTATCATTAGATAGATCGTTAAATATACTTTCATAATAAAATTATTTGGAGATATAAATGTTACACGCATTTTCTACAAATCTAGTCAAAGTTGAGAAAGTTTGACTTGCACGCTTCCCATAGCGTCATCTATTCTGGGACAGAGGGAGTATCTATCTATCTATTCTATTCTATTTTAATATTAAAGATTGAATCATTTCTTCTAATCCACCTTAGCCTTTTTACTTCATAAACTACCTCTGTATGCAGTTCCTTTCTTTCGTCCCGCTTGTTTACTTGTCAAACTGTCCTCACGTCCTTTGTATCTTGTATGTAACACAAGTTCATATATCTCTACCTCTACTTCTATCTCTATCTCAATCTCTACTATCTATCTATCTATCTATCTATCTATCTACTCCCTCCGTCCGCAAATGCTTGCAAATATAGGTTCCCGAGGTGAAGTTAGTGGAGAGAAAAAAAGACGCATGTATCCCTACTACAGAGACAGATTTCTTGTCTTTCATCAGGCGCGCAGGCCACAGCACCATGGCTGATTGGCTGGACAGGGAGCTGACGATAGATTCCCCTAGGCGCAGAGCAGAGGGTCCTATGGCTGCTAGCCTTTACAAGCCTAAAATTGCAAGCTTTTGCGGACACAGCCTCAGCTCTAGAATTGCAAGCTTTCACGGACGGAGGGAGTATCTATCTATCTATCTATCTATCTATCTATCTATCTATCTATTCTATTATCCTTTGTATTTCGTATGTAACACGAATTCATCTACCTGTACCTGTACCTCTACCTCTACCTCTATCTATCTATCTATCTATCTATCTATCTATCTATCCTATTTTAATATTAAAGATCGAATTGTTTCTTCTGATCCACCTTAGCCTTTTTACTTCCTACACTACCTCTGTATGCGGTTCCTTTCTTTCGTCCTCTTTTTTACTTGTCAAACTGTCCTCACATCCTTTGTATCTTGTATGTAACATGAATGCATATATCTCTATCTTTATCTATCTATTCTATTCTATTCTATTCTATTTTTAATATTAAAGATCGAAGCATTTCTTCCGGTCCACCTTAGCCTTTTTACTTAAAAAAAAAGACGGCTCCACCTTCCAAAAAAATATGGAATAAAAAATATTCTATCTATATATCTATCTATTTATTCTATTCTATTCTATTCTATTTTTTAATACTAAAGGTTGAAGCGTTTCTTCCAATCCACCTTAGCCTTTTTACTTCCCAAAAAAAGATGGGCTCCACCTTCCAAAAAAATATGGAATAAAATGTTGGTTCTTTAATACAGTTTGACTCCACCTTCCAAAAAAAAGATGAAATTTTGGCTCTATAATGTTAGGTATGGGCATGGACTACAAACAAACAGAGACCAAAGAGACGCAAGAGCTTGTGTGACATAAAAAAAAAGACGGGCAAAAGAATAGATATAACAGTTACATGAATGACATACAGTTTGATGTTTTATTCTACACCATCTATTCTAATTTATTTATGAAATATGACTCAATACCACATGTAGATGATGCTGATCTAACTTGTATGGACATGTTTTATCTTAGAATCGGACTGCACACAATGCACATATGCATCATCAATTTCATTTCATTTTGAATACTCTCTACCATGCACGGATGTAGATTTCTCTTACATGAACATTATATATATATATATATATATATATATATATATATATATATATATATATATATATATATATATATATATATATACTCTCCCTCCGTATCGGATTTAGAAGTCGTTTTGGACAAGGTTTGGGTCAAACATTGGAAATATAAATCATCAATAACTTTTAAGTTGTTGAGTTTGCAAATGTAAAAATTATATGAATAGATTTGTCTTGAAAAGTACTTTCATAAAAGTACACATATATCACTTTTCCATAAATATTTTTTATAAAAACAAGAGGTCAAAGTTGTGTTTTGGAGACCGTGTCGCTGTCCTAAACGACTTCTAAATCCCATACGAAGGGAGTGTGTGTGCAATGTTTTTACACTTATTTTTTTAGTCATGTGAGCTATAAGGTGTTAACTACTTGGTTAAATAGAAAAGATTTTGTCATACATGACATAAAACATCTGTTGTGTTGGTATGCACTTGATATTTTATTATGGAGATCTGGGTTCTATCCCTCACTTGGCTTTTTATTTTTAGCTCACTGGGATTTCCTGTGGGTGCTCATCGGGACTTTTGATTAAAAAAAACTTGCTCGGTAGACTCTTTAATTAATATTAGGTATAGATATGAATTTTAGCGTTTTTTCACATATTTGTGGGTAGTCGCTGGGACTTCCGAATGTGTGTGGGTGCTATTACTGTGACTGTTGATATAAAAAAATGGGACTTCCGAATGTGGGACTTTTGATTAAAAAAATGGGACTTCCAATGTAAAAAAACGAAGACGGAACACACAGAAACTAAACAGGAAGGGAGTGGCAGGACAAAAGGAAACAAATACGGCTACGGGTAGAGAGAGGCAGAAAAAACAAAGCACACAACATACGCTTTCATATTAGGTATAGATATTGTTCTGATATGTTGGGATTTTAGCAATTTTTCACATGTGTGTTGGTGGTCGCTGGGGCTTCCGAATGTGTGTGGTGCTAACTGGGACTTCTTCTGATGAAAAAAATAGAGAGAACGAAATACGGAAGCCGGACAGGAAGGGACAGGCAGAAAAAATGGAAACAGATACGTAGGAAGAGGGGGGGAAAAAGTCCGAGAGAAATTTTATTTTTTAATATATTAGATTCTAGATATAGATTTATTCTGATATGCTGGGATCTCGCGTAGGCAAAGGCGCATGCACGCCAGATTTGACCCTTTTCGTTTGGACTGGAAGCTGCACATCACTTCCAAAAATCGGTCGTACGTGACGATGGTTGCTAACTCTCCGATCCATAAAAGACCGCGCACGTAGGCGTATCGCGTACACCGCCCAGGAGTTGCCGAGTTGGAGGGCCGGGGAGAAACGTACGATCGAGTACGCCGGCCGCGTAGCCGCACCCGCGGGCGCGGCGCGCGCGTTACCTGCGGTGCGTTGCGGTGTGGGCGTGCGGCTGCGGCCTAGAGATAGCGTGCGAGAGCGGCGCGGCAGATAGCGAGCAGTGCATGCATCAGGCAGGAATGCAGGATATCTTCTCGGTGATGACTGCGGACAAATTAAAAAGGCCCGGTGCCGCGCCACCGTCGTCGCGTCTGGTCACGTACAGTGACAGTGCCGCCCCTGGCATGCATGTATACGCGTGCGTCCTGGCGCGGCACTCATCAGCATCGAAAGGCCGGCCGCCCCGGTCCGGTTGAGATGCGAACGGCGGGCGCCGCTGAAACATATCAAATCGACGACGGCGACGTGTATGGATGGGGTGGGCCGGTGGGGGCGTAAACGTAACGTGCGGGCGCTTCCATCCGAATGAACAGCAGATAGCTAGAGCGCGGCAGGCAATAAGCAAAACACAGCCCTGCAGGTTTCTTGCGGTAAGAACGCGCGCGCAGTGGCGGGCGGTGCAGTCAACGTAATTAACAAACCCTGCGTAGTCGTTTCTGCCCCAACATTTTAAAATCTTTGGACAGAAACGATCCAACAAACGATCCGTCTCGCCAAAGTTACCATCAATCAGGTGCCCCGCCTGTTGCCTGTCAGTCGGTCATACAGGCACACAGATACATTCCTTAAATATGTTAATTTTAGTAGTATGTGGACTCATCTATAGTGAATTGAAAACGAAGGATTAATATGTTATATATACAGCAGGATGCTTTACCGTGCACGAACCAAAGTTTTACAAAAGTGACCGAAACTGATTGTTTACGCAACAGGCCGGTGCAACTTTCACATTCTCGTCATGAAAGCGAACATTCCAATCAAGGATGTACTCCTTTCGTTTAAAATTATAAGTCGCTTTGATTTTTTTTGATACATTAATTTTGCTATCTATCTACATATGATGTACGTCTATATACAAAGCAAAAATTTATGTACTAAAAAAGTCAAAACGGCTTATAATTTGATAAGAGGGAGTACCAATCAATCAATCTTTTGTGGATGCACGGCCTGGTTTGCCCCCACTAGTTGTGAGCTGCTGCCCTGCTAGCTGAGAACCAAAACCTCCAATGTCACCATGGCCGGCACTCGATCCACGGCCTCCCCCTTGAGACATTTTAATTTCCTCAGGCCCCTGACTCAAACCGGCGCTTCATTAACTGCTCAAAGGATGCCCTTTCTTCACCTCCCGCCATCATGCAAGACAAATAAAGGTGTATAGATAAGCACAAGGATATGGAAGAGAAAAGCATAAAGAATAGGCAGATTGGATAGAATGTGAGATACAAGGCTTAAGCATCATCCAGCCACAACATATTGGAACTTCTGACACGCGGGATGAACCCTAATACAAAGTTACTCATAGTGGTTTGTCGCCATCTAGATGGCTCAGTGGTGTGGGAGATCATTGATAGGCTGTTGGTGATTGTTGCCGCCTCTGATCAAGATTGTTGTAAGAGGATATTGTGCTCATGCCCGCGGGAGATCGCGAAGAGAAACTCTAGTGGAATGCTCGTGGCTAGTTGAAGTGCACCTTGTGCTTAATTCTTGTGGCACCCTGAAAGCCCAAGTTTGGTTTTGGTAATTAATGACACCAAGTTGCTAATGCTATTGTATCAAGTGGAATGAGTTAGGCATGAGCATGTGGCGTGAAGGAGCATGTGGCATGAAGTGATGGCCACAAGATCACAAGAGGTGGAGATGCACATAAAATGATGATCATGATGATCAAGCATGAGGAGATGGATGTGGAACAAAGTGATCAAGGCAAAGGTATAATCATAGGGTTTGCTTTTGCCGGTCTAAGATGAGTAGAGAAGTGATTGATCGGGTTTAGGATTGATAGCCGACTATCAAGAGGGCAATCACGGTTAGCTCGTGAATCAAGTGCTACTAGGTCATCATCTTGAGCATATGCATTAGGATCTAGTAGAGAGCTAACGTAACGCCTTGGAAAATGTTTGTGAAAATGCTAACACACATGCACATGGTGATATACACATGGTGGTGTTAGCACATTTGCGAAGGCGGTGGAGTTTGAGCGGTAGAGAGGGGTTTGGGGTCCTCTCTCCCTCCCGCCTCGCAAGCTCGGCGGGATTCAACGCTTTTTGTGGAAGTGAAATGCCTATTTTCCACTGCGCCGGACGCAAAGAAATGGAGACGAACGGAGGTCACTGAGGTAACCGGACGCTGGACCGGACGCGGTCTCCGCACGACCAGCGCGTCCGGTCAGTAGCAGCTACTGCAGAGACGCGCGGGCTAGGGTTTTGCACCGGCGCGTCCGGTCACTCGCGGGACTGGCGCGTCCGGTTAGGCGCCCTGAGGGACAGCAGATCGCAAGGTCGATCGAACACGGTGTGCGTCCGGTTATGTTCGACCGGACGCGTCCGGTCACGAGTAGACCTTTACTGGACTCAAACCGGACGCCGGGTGTAGCGCGTCCGGTCGGTTGAGCAGCGCGTCCGGTCGCTCGTTTGACTGTTGAAATGCTGAGTCAACCGTTGAGATCGGACGTTCGATGTTGAACATAGAGGGACACGTGGATGGCACAGGGCGATCGGACGCGGTGCAGCGCGTCCGGTCAGTTCGAGCGGCGTGTCCGGTCGATCCGAAAAATCGCCCAGTGAAGGGGTAACGGCTAGTTGCTTACCCCTTTGCTATAAATAGATGGTGGCTAGGTTTGGGGGGGTTAACTCTTACATTCTTGCTGACCTTGAGACATCCTTTGAGCTAGAGAACAACCCCTCCACTCATCTCTTTGCTTGGTTGCACATCTTGAGTGAGATTGGGTGAGATTCAAGTGCGTTGCATTGAGAGTTGCATCTAGTGGCACTTGATCTTCGAGTTTGCTGCGGATTTCTTGTTACTCTTGGGTGTTTCCCAACATCCTAGACAGCTTGGAGCAGCGGTGGTGATTGAGCTCGCGATTGGAGACTCGTTCGAGCCTCACCAAGCAATTGTGAGGGGTTCTTGAGCCTTCCCCGTGGGAGTTCGTGAATTGGCTACTCTAGTGGAGCTCGTGGCTTGGAGGATCCCCATCTTGTGAGTGGATGTGCGGCACCCGCTGAGGGTTCAACTCTTGATAGTTGATTAGCTCGCGATCCATCAAGTGGGTGCATCGCCACAACGAGGAGTAGCTTGCCGGGAAGCAAGTGAACCTTGGTAAAAGATCTTGTGTCATCTTATTGCCGAGGATTTTATTTGTGTATGTGATCACATTGATTGATTGGTACATTGGACATATCTCTTCTCATCAACGTTGGTATATCTATTCAAGCTCTCCTCTTTACATTCGTGCTCTTTACCTTGTGTAGCTTGTTTAGTGTACTTTGTTTCACCTAGGAGTAGTTAGCCTAGTTGCTTAGCTTTGTTGGTGTGAATTAGAGATCATAGCCTTGTTCACTAGACTTGTATAGGTGGCTTGCTTAGTATAGTTGAGCTAGTGCTAGAATTAGCTTCACCATCTTATATACTAACTTTGTTGTTTAGTGAAGCTTGTAGAAAATTTAAATAGGCTATTCACCCCCCTCTAGCCATTTGGACCTTGCACACGCAAGCCAAAGCTCTAGCTTGAGTGGCTAGTTAGCGCACGAATCATCACTTTGGGACTTGCCTCAACATGGACGTAGGTTGCCGGCAAGCAACCAAACTACGGGTATAAATCTTGTGTTCATCACTTGCCCTCGTTGGTTTGCTACTACTCTCACTTGCATTTACATTCATATCTATTGGCTGCGTGGTAGTTGCTTGATAGAGTATCTCTCTAGTTAGTTGTAGCTCTTGTAGCAAGTAGAGTATTAGTTTTTAGTTGCTCACTAGTTTAGCTAGCTAGAGTAACCTAGTTTAGCTAGTAGCTTTGTGTGGTGAAGTGATTTAGATTAGAAATCATTTTCTACTAGAATTGTATAGGAGCTTGCTTGGGTGAGATAGAGCTAGTGCAAAGTAATTTCCATTAGAGCCATATTTTGTACTAATCAATTTTGATCTAGTCTTGTGATTTTGTAGATAAATTTTTATAGGCTATTGACCCCTCCCTTTAGTCATCTAGATCCTTTCACATGGTTGATCATATATGCTCATCCTTGTGACCTCCACTAATCACCAACTCACAATTGTCATAATCCTTATCATCTCTTGTTTATACTTGACAAATACCTATTAACCATTATCTTGATACTAAAACTCAACCTATCTAACACACCAACTCATGGAAATAGTTAGTCCCACACATCTGGTTTCCATTAATCACCAAAGCTCACCAAAGCACACATCTTGCGGCCTAGATGCTTTCAACTATAGGGTTTATGGATTTTGAATAATATAATTCATGGTCCAAGTGAATAGGGGCAAGAACATCAAGCTATTTCACTAGAGTCGGAACATTGGTTGATATATGGTTTTGAGTTGTATGTTGAATCTAAAATTCTAAGTTGCTTGGAGGATATGTATAATTGTTCTTTCTTTCTTATTTGTTCTTTTATAATAGTTGCATCTATGTAGCTACTTTTTAACCTTGATCACTACTTCCACAACCTATTGTTAGTTTCATGGGTTTCATCCAACAAACTTTGGTTCTAAACGGCTTAGCATTCCATGTTGTTATCATGGATATTTTCCATGATATCCATCAGCAATGCATTGCGTGCTGCTACCAACATACAAATTAAGAATCTAGCCAAGATCAATAACTCACCCGTTGCAATCTAGCCAAACTAGTGACTCATTATTACGTAACATCTAGCAAAGAGATCCAAAGTGGTGAGTCATTGCCTTTGACTTATGCATCATGATGCATCCAAAAGGAGGGTATGCTCCAGTTCAGCGTGGCTTTTGTGGAAAGAAGAATCTCACAATTGCTCAATAGGACTACCATCATCACGCGAGTAGTATTAGTCATCATTTGTGGTTCTTGGTCATGTGCTATTGGTTGATAGGGTGGAGGAGAGCATGTGGACTTCAAGGCATGTTAGGTGCTTTAAATACACTATTCATCACCTTATTTCGTTGTAGGACACTGGAGTTTATTATAGACTTTGAATATATTAATTCGTGGTATAAGTGAATAAGGGCAACAAATTCAAACTATTCTCTAGAGTTGGAACATTGGTTGATGGATGGTTTTGAGCCATGTTGAGTCTAAAATTCTAAGCTTCTTAGAGCATATATATGTATGACTATTCTTAATTTCTTTCTTATTTGTTCATTTATAATATTTTCATGTATGTACCTCTTTTTAAACTTTGATCATTGTTTCAACAATTTATGGTTGGTTTCATCCAACAAACTGTGAGTTTAAATGCCTTAATTAGCATTCCATGTTGTGGTCATGGATTTTCCATGGTATCTATAATCAATGCATTGCATGCAGCTACCAATTTACCAAATTAAGAATCTAGCCAAGATTAGTGAATAACATGTTGTGATCCAGCCAAACTTTTGACTCATGAATTACATAATATCTATCCAAGAGATCCAAAGTGGTGACTCATTGCTGTTGATTTGTGCGTGCCTACACATTGCATCCAAAAGGATATGGGTATGCTATAGTTTGACATGGATTTTGTTGAAAGAATAAAATAAAATTGCTCAAAAGAACTCCAAATCATCATGC
Organism: Saccharum hybrid cultivar R570; assembly: GCA_038087645.1. Taxonomy (NCBI): domain Eukaryota; kingdom Viridiplantae; phylum Streptophyta; class Magnoliopsida; order Poales; family Poaceae; genus Saccharum; species Saccharum hybrid cultivar. Next base: position 17,997,926 of record JAQSUU010000402.1, read on the forward strand.
TAGTAGTATTAGTCATCATTTTTGGTTGGCGGTCAACTGTTATTGCTTCATCATTTTTTATCAGTCAGAGGAGAACATGTGGACTTTTGAGGGATGTTAGGTGCCTCAAATACACTATTCACCACCTTATTTTGTAGGAGGATGTCAAAGTTTATTATAGACTTTGAATATCTTACTTCCTGGTACAACAATGTTTTCCTAAACGCTAAACGGTAAACAGTCGGTCACCCTTCGTTTAGCGTTTAGACCATTTAAATGGTGTTTAAACGGAGTTAAACGGCCTAAATGGTTTTGTACAATAACAATAAAATATACATATTTATGTAGGTAAAAATAAAATTTGCTAGAACATTGTTGATAGTTGGTATTGAGTTGTACATTGAGTTTGAATTCTATGTTTCTTAGAGCATGCATATCAATATTCTTTATTTCTTCTCTGTAATGGCTACTTGTACCAATGTGTTATAGAGACCAGAACTTGGTTTTACTTAATAAAGCTTCATTTATCACATATATGTGAGAAAATTGCCTATTTGACCCTAGAAATAATGTTGCATTCCTATTTGACACCGAAACTCAAATTCTTTCCTACATGTCCTCATCTCAAGTTTTCGTTTCCTATTTGACATTTCCGTGAGACCTGTGAGCAAGCATCGTTAGATGACCAAGTGAGACTATGGGAAAAGACAATAATGCCCTTCAGAAAGCAAACAGATCAACTCAAGTCTCTTCTCGTCGCTCCCTCCCCTGAACCCTAGATCGAGGCGGCGGCCCCGGAGGAAGCTCGCGCGGCCTCGATGGAGGGCGCCGCGGCCCCAGAGGCGGCTCACGCGGCCTCGATGGAGGGCGCCGCGGCAAAGGAGGCAGGCGGCTCGCCCTCGGGGGCGGCCGGCGCGGCCATGGAGGCGTGCGGCGTAGCCTCGGGGGTGGCCGGCGCGGCGATGGAGGCGGGCGGCGTGGCCTCGGGGGCGGCCGGCATGGCGACGGAGATGGGCGGCGCCCGCCTCGGCAGCGCGGCCTCGTGGGCGGCCGGCACGGCTAGGGACGCTCCCCGCGTGGCGTCGGGGGCGGCATGCGCGGCCACGGAGGAGGCCCCGCAGGCCTCAAACGTAGTCATGGGGGCGGGCGCCGTGGCCTCTGAAGGCGCTCTAGCCAAGCCCAGGACACTCTCCCAACTCATAGAAGGCGCTACAGGGTGAGTGTACTATCTCTATGTCCTCCATAGGAGTAGGGTTACAAAGTTGGAGAAGTTCTCATGCATGTCGTTGTTATTTTGGACTCACAGGATGGATCCAACTACTAGTTTTTTATTGAAAATTCATTTGCTTGGCAATCGAAAAAAGACTAGAAAAGATGTGAAATGTTTTAGTTTCGAGATGATTGTTGATTCAGACTTGTCGAATTATAGGGATTTCATTGAATCAGTTACAGAGAAGTACCCTCCAGGCTACTTGGAAGTTGCACATGTCCAGTACTATGATAATGTTCTTAAGATTTTTCCAGAAGTAAAATCAGACCAGGATTTGATGTCTATGTTTGAGGTACTTGCATAACTGCAGGAAGGGTAGCAAAGAAGACATTGAAGCAATGAAGAATTTGAGGTGCTTGCATAGGTTTCATCTTCCATGCATGTTTTACTTTTATTAGTTCAGATTATTTACTTCCTAATTGCTTGTGTAGAGGGTCACCAAAAAAGAGAAAAAAGGCTACCAAATCAGCACAGAGTTCCATTGTGTGCACAGAGTTCCATTGTGCCATTAAAGGACGAAGCACCAGCACGTTCTATGACTTTTCCACCAAGGTTTGCTCAATTTCCACTTTCTGTATTTAGATTGCAACTCATGGTGTCTCATCCTTGTACTTTCAATATTACTATATTCAAAACTTGGAACCTGAACCTACAACTAATAAGAAGAGAAAGAGCATTGACTCCAATTCTAAACCATCAAAAAGGTAATTAATCAAAACTTGAATAAATATTTTACTAATAGAAACCTAATGTTGAATTCTAAGTACTAAACTCTCTTCTTTTATAGCCTAAGCTTGGAAATTACAAGTAGGAAAAAGAGAAAGTAGAGTTCCTCTAACTCTGGAGCATAAAAAGGTAACCTATACTAAATCTGAATTTGTTTTGCATGGTGACTTTTTGATTTGATCTCAACTAATTTTTCATATACATGAACATGTACAGGTCAAGAAGTGGTTCAAATCAACCTAAACCACTTTCAATTGAGTTTTCTACGTCCACAGATAAGCAAGAAGTTGTTGTCAAGTTAAAGGGCAAAAGGAGGAAGAAAGAAGTAGATAAAAAGGCTACAAAAAATCTTTTGTTGCAACTCGATAGCCCTGCAATGGGCACAAGGAGCAAAAGACTTGAGCTTAGTAGTCTTGCACTGAGCACAAGGAGCAAAAGAAGATTCAGTTTATGATTCGTGCATGATAAAGTTGCCTAAATGTGTGTTATGTCTTAGAGATGTAATGGATGTGAACCTGTGAACTTTTCTATGTACTGTATGTTGTATCATGAACCAGTGAGAATTTTTTTGTGTACTGTATGTTCCTGTCATTGTGAACCTGTGAGAATTTTTCTATTTATGTAAGGAGACTATGTTTTTCAGAAAAAATTGTGTTATTGTCATGCTGCATGTTCATCTTAAGAATTTGGATGTTATTGTCATTCTTTATGTTCATCTTATGAAATTATTTTGTTACCGTTATGCTGCAAAAAGGAAAACACAACAATTAGAGATAAAAACGTTCAAAAAAGATACCAATATCAGACAGGGGAAGTCATACCAGGTAAAACAGCTCCAGGGGTAAAATAGTCTTTTTTCCTATGACTTAACACCGTTACTGCTCAGATCTCACAGAAATGTCAAATACGAAAGGAAAACTTGAGATGAGGGCATATAGGAAAGAATTTGAGTTTTGGTGTCAAATAGGAATACAACATTATTTCGAGGGTCAAATAGGCAATTTTCTCTCTCTATATATATATGTATGACTCCAATCATACTCTAATGTACTAGTAATATTTTCTCTGATAAGAAGAATAATGAGATAATGTTGTGAACTGTAGGTGGTCGTTGGATCGTTGAGGAGACAACCCAGAATGATCCATAAGGTTTTGTATACACACGATATATAATATGTAACTTTAGTCTCTACAAGGACCCATGGTAAGTTTTAGAGCTCCATTCTAGGATCCAAGAGTAATTGCTTATGAACCGGCTCTACCACATCATCAATGAACTCCATGCATGTGACGACACTAGCACACCAAAGAATCCAGCCAAAGACCTGTGACGAGGACTCATCTGTCGCTATTGATGCGCACACGATGCATCCACTGGCATATATATGCCACGCCATTGCCAGCACGGTGATGATCAATGTACTACCTCCATGCTCCTTTTGCTACCACACAAAGAAAGGTCCATAAATAAATGCACATGTACATCTATATGCCACCCCAGCTAGTCACACATCATTCTTGGCCTCAGTTGGACGGTGTGAACTAGCCAGCCATTCCAGCACGAGACATCCCCCATTCGACCTTTGCCAACACAACACCAGTCGTCGGATACATATGTGATGGTCCTGATCATCCTACACTTGTGCATCACGGTAGGTGCCTTAGAATATTTTATTTTCCTCCCTTTTATTCACTGCAGACCTGTGGGCCCAATGGCTCCAACACGCCGCGTGCATCGTGCAACCCCTCCACCTACCAGTCCCCTGCTAAGTGCATATATTGGCGAGAGGTCGGCACCGCTGCACAACCACTCTACCACTACTGTTGCTACAGTCAGGCCAAGAGATAGATATCCTAAACTCCAAAGCCGCGAAGGAGGAAAGCAACAAGCGGTAGGACTTGCTTGTTCACTTTCTTCATTCCTCATCATGTAGATTCCTCGAGATCTTCTCGATGTTCATCATCATATTGTGTTGTTTTAATGATCTTCATGTTGTGCGATTCTCCTGTTGTTTTCAAGTGTTTGTTGCAAAGAACCATCTTCTCCGATTCCAAGTGCATATAGTTCTTTTTCTGCTTGATCTCTCTCTCTCTCTCGTATATACGTTCCTCATCTGAGCCATTTCTCTTCGACCGCTTCTTTGAGTTTAGAACGGGTATAGATTTCTTGGATTTTTGCGTATGCGTATGCGTGCAAACTGTTTTGTCATCGCCCTTGCTTTGTCCAGGTGCATAGGTCGTGGGGAATTCTTTGGTTTTGCGTATGCGTGCAAACTATTCTATCGATCAATTCTTTACAACCTTAATGCTAGAACAATGTTTGTGATACTTATATCTCTTTCTCACACAACTCTCTTTTCTATTTTTATTCTCTTCATCCTCTTTGCCTTCTAGATCAGATCTCTTAGAAGACATCAGAATAAAAGAAAATAGATATATAGTGTCTGCCATGTCGCTTCTCTATAACTTGGATTGGTCGTCAGTCACATAAGAGTAGAGTCCAACGACGGAGCTGCCAGTCGCACAGCCTATTTCATGAGCAAAAAGTCAAGGAGGCTTGGGAGGGTGTTGGTGTGACCAATCTGTATTTTTTCTTCCTTTGGCAACCTCCTCATCTGCACCCTTCTTTAGGATCTGTGAGATGCAGATGGAGCCACAAGGTTCCTCTCTTCAACAAAACTCCACGATTGCTCCCGGTGATGTAGCGTCATCCAAGAAGAAGAGGAATCGGCCAGGCAATCCAAGTAAGTCCCATAATCCTAGCTTCCACTTGAATGACATGATTGATAAAAGATGTCTTGTTATATTCATTGAACAATCTGAAGATTTCTTTTATAGTCTGATCGATGGACCATTTGATACATATGTGCACAGGACCTGATGCGGAGGTGGTTGCGCTATCACCGCGGACGCTGATGGCAACGAACCGGTTCGTGTGCGAGGTGTGCCACAAGGGTTTCCAGCGGGACCAAAACCTGCAGCTGCACCTACGTGGCCACAACATGCCATGGAAGCTAAAGCAAAAGAACCCCAAGGAGCTGCGTCGGCGGGTGTACCTGTGCCCAGAGCCAACATGTGTGCACCACAACCCATCTCGGGCACTGGGCGACCTCACCGGGATCAAGAAGCACTACTGCCGCAAGCACGGTGAGAAGAACTTGAAGTGTGACAAGTGCAACAAGCGCTACGCCGTGGAGTCCGATTGGAAGGCGCACTGCAAGACCTGCGGCACCCGCGAGTATCGCTGCGAATGCAGCGCCCCCTTCTCCAGGTCTGTTCCTCCGATCTATTCCCAACTATCAATAGTGGCGAAGTTAGGACAAATAGAAGGGGGAGGGGGGTTCTACCTTGTGGGAGCACAGACCTTTTTTCATAGGGATGCATGTATGGTGAAATTTTTATTATGGCCATTAGTTTGATAATTTGGCATGGGTGCATCTTTTTTTTGATGCAAAAACCGTGGGTTCGCCCCTGATCATTGGCCTAGTCGGCCAACTATTTGCAGTGATTCCTCCTGCCTCACTTGTGCACGTACACACACGTCTCTGCCTGGATTCTAGCTTAGCTTGTTTGCCATTTCTTACTCCATTTCTTTATGGCCCTCCATGATTGTGTCACGATGGATCCGTTGATGAGAGTGATGGTGATGCTTTAGAGTTTGGGTTGTCAATACTAAGGTCTCAGTTAGCACAACCCAACTTCACTAGTGAATCGATTTTTTTGGCTTTAGCTCTGCGAGCAGCTTTACCAGCAAAGCCAAAGCTGTTTCAGTGAACCATTTGGTAAAATGACTCTGCATGTAGATTTTTTAAAACATACTCTCATGGAATCCCACACAGGGCCCACAAGTGTGAGTGAAGTTGTTAAGGGCTAATATATTTCAGCTTCATCCCATCCCATCCCATTTCTATGTGAGACCATAATTTAAGGAGCTCCATCGGTGAAGTTGTTTGCAAAAGCCCGTTTAATAAAAAAACAGCTTCAAACAGCTCATGAAGCTGGTGTTGAAGCTATGCCAAACAAGCATTAAGTAATATGGTGTTTGGTTTGAGGGATGGGGTATTAGAGAGTTCATGATTTTTTTTACTCACATTTTTGTTTGGTTTATAAAATGAAAGCACCTCATTCCTGGCATGCTAATGAATAGTACTACTATGAGAAATGAAGTCATATTCCATAAAATTTGATAAATAGACTCTTAATGCACCACCTCATTTATAATAGAGGAATTCCTCGTCGCAAACACCCTATATAAGATGGTGTGATGTGTGTAGCTTGCTCGTCTAGGATTCCTGCACGCGAGGGCTGCTGGAGATATATAGGGATATAGGTTTAATTAAGAGAAGGATTTACGCTCGTTCTACGTTATCAGGGAAAAACTTGGGCTGATTTCTTGATTCTTTTCTGTGAAATTCAAGCATGCAGTTGGTTTGCATGGCCTAGCTAGTACAGTTTGTACTCAGTCAAATGCTACGTTTGCAAGGGTCTACGGTCATTATGTCTCCAGCATTGCACCAGTAGTTATTACTCTATTCAGTACATTTAAGAACAGATAGCATTTGATTCACTAATTAATGTAGTAGCTTCCTGCCACTTGTAGATTTTCTGCTCCATAAATAAGTAGCTTCCTGCCACTTGTAGATTTTCTGCTCCATAAATAAGTAGCTTCCTGCCACTTGTAGAATTTCGACTCAATAAATAAGTAGACTTCCTTCTAGAAAGAAAGGGAGGATAATGATCGGCTAGATGTTATTGGTTTAATATTGTCTATATTGAGTAGCTTATTTTTTCTCACTCAAGGTTTTGTATGAAATCTTTAATTGATAAAAATATTATGCTAATAAATTGCTAGCTACTACTCAGGTCCAAAATATTTGCCACACTTGATTTGCACTTTTCAATGCATATCTTTGACACTTATTTTATAAGATATTCTTAAAATCCTTCAGATTCAAGAGATTTTGCAAGTCGCTAAAACATGCCCACCCATCCTACTATATGCAACATATCAATTAAGCAAGCCAACTAGAACGTGCCCAGGCCAACAATTTCCCCAGTAGCTTGCATGCTGAGAGAATTTTTCCATGATTTGAATAGAAAATAATACGAGTTCTCACCAACCTTATATCATATTTCAAATCTGTTTGAAGCATGTTGTTGGAAAAAAATGTGCCGCTCAAAATGAGATCCATGGGCTATATATATTTTTGATGAAGTTTTATAAAACATGTGTAGTTCCAACAAGTCAAAACACAATTAGAATCAGCAAAAACTAGAACTAGTGTCCAATGCAACCAACAGCAATCAGACCTAACATAGTTGGAAGTTGGAACTAGATCCTATTCCAACCAGACCTAGTTCAAACTAGTCAGAACACAGTTTCAACCACCCAAAACCTAGTTAAATCTAAACCAGCAACAATCCAGTTCCAACTAGACCCATTTATAACTAGTTAATTAGAACCAGACAAGGTTCAAACTAGTTCCATCTAGACCCAGTTCAAACTAGTCAGAACTCAGAACTCAATTGGAACCAAGTTGGTGGGTTGGCGGGAATTAACTCTGGTAGGAGGTTGCCAGTTGGTTTTGCCTACAGACGAGTTGGTGGGTTGGCTCAGTCATACAGCCTGAGCACATGCACATTATATACGTGTGTGGCTTATGAGTTTCCAAACTACATAACGTAATAAGTATTGAAGTTCATAGTTTTTAAGGTTTGGCCATATCTTGCCATAAACGATATAAGTACCATGTAATGTTTCCAAACACTCTTTAGTGTGTGAAGCCATGAAGAACCACTTGTTATTTTAACATCTTGCATATCGAATTCAGAGTCCTTTTTTGGCTTTTTGCATGATTTTCTCATATAACTGTACACCTAATATATAATTCTCATTGCCAACTATACACATTAGCAATTAACATGGTCCCTATTACATTTTTTTTGAACCACGCAACATTGCCACTTTTGCCTACAGAAAAAACAGCAAGTATATTTTTGTAAGCCCACACCAACAACAGCCTAAAACAACATCTTTTTTTAAGAACAGGAGGGGCTTGGAGCCCCTACTAGAAATTTATTAAAATAAAGGCAAAGCATTTAGTACAGAAGTTTTAAGGAACAAAGAAGGTAAGAAAGAAAATTACAGAGGCAGCTAAGAGCGTGCTAGTTCTAAAATCTTTTATAATCTTGCATCTATCCATTCTTGAATCTTTGGGAAATACTTCCTTTTTGCTCGACATAGAAGATTGACGAGCTCTCGCTTGAAAATGCCCTTACACTCTTGAACTAAAGGCTGAATTTGTTTGAAGATGAGGTTGTTTCTAGTCATCCAGATAGCCCAGCAAAATAAGATGATAATTTTCATGAAGAAAGCTAGATTTATCTGAGCCCGAAGCCAGATTTTCTACGGGGCTTAGTTCTTCTAATTTTGATTTGAACAAGTCCATCTTGGCATTTGATTTTATATTGATTGTTATGTTCTATTATTTATTCATATATGACGTGAATAATATTTCCTAACTTCCTAATAATTTTTATTATCATCACAATTGTTGGTAATTTCAAGCTGTACCTTATATATGTATACTCGTTGTAGTATCTCTAGATTTTTTTAGTTTTTATTTTTTGATACTTAGATTTTGAGTTTTTGACTCTTCCATCCACGTACGCACGCAGGAAGGACAGCTTCGTCACCCACCGCGCTATGTGCGAGGCAGCACTGGCAGCAGATCGTGAGACCGCCCAGATGCCGCCGCCGGGCGCCGGCCTCTACGTCGACTCAGGTAGCGATAGCCAGGGCCTCGGGCTCTCCGGCGCCGCCGCGCACATGCATGGCTTCGCAGATCAAGGCCAGTCCTCTTCAACAGCAGAAGCCTCGCTGTTTGACCACGTCATGGCATCGTACTCGGGCTCCTCCATGTTCCGTTCTCAGGCGCCGTCAGACTTCTCGTCCTCTTTCTTCCTCGGCGGCGGCGCTCCAGCTACCAACCAACACTTGTCTGAGGACGGCGGTCATCACGCCGAAGGCAGCCAAGGCCCTCTGCTCCATGGCAAGGAGCCTTTCCATGGCCATGACCTGATGCAACTCCCCGAGCCGCAGCAGCACTACCACCAGCCAGGCAGCAGCAATAATGCCAACGTCAACCTCACTAATCTTGGCTTTTTCTCTAGCATCAGCGGTGGCTGGTCCGGCAGCAACCAGCAGGACCTGCGCCTTGTCATCCAAGATGAATTCAATGGCGGCGCCGGGGGCAGCAACATCGAGCATGGTAACGTGATGGCGTCCATCGGAAGCCACTTCGGCGGCGGCTTCCCTGCCCTGTACAACTCATCTCCATCTCCATCGGCCGGGCTCTCGGCGACGGCGCTCCTGATGAAGGCGGCTCAGATGGGCTCGATGTCGAGCACCACCCGCACCGCCCCCAGCGCGCTGCTCCGTGCAGCCGGCTTCACCGGCACCGTCAGAGGCCAGGGGACTAGCAGGGCAGCAGAAGAAGGGATGTCTCACGAGGCACACTTCCATGATCTCATCATGAACTCTCTGCCGTCAACGGGAGGCACCGGCACCGGCGGCTTCTCCGGCACTGCAGGGCTGGCGGGCGTGGACGGCGGCAATCTGAGCACAAGAGACTTCCTCGGCGTCGGCAGGGACGACGCGATGGCGCCGGCGGCTGGCTTCCACATGGGCGCCGCCCTGGATCCGACCCAGATGAAATGGTACATGTGATGGATCAGGCCGGGAATGAACAACAATAATAAACTGAAGATCATGCACGTGAAAAGGTAGCTTTCGCATGCATGGAACGGTAAGCTAGTGAGTGCCGATCGGAGAGATCGAGTAAACTTAAACTAGTTTTGTTTTCGTGAGTTAATTTCCGTTTTCATATGCTGCCATGATTGATATGGCTAGCAGGGCTGCGTGCAATGCAGCTAAACTTGTTGATTTCGTTATTTCGGTACAATTTCGTGGTGTTTTTAAGTGTTTACTGTTTTGGCTGGAGATGGTGGTCTCCCATGATGTCGAGTTCATTATGTAGAGGCCGGACCAGACCAGAATTTAAGCACAATGTTTTGGACCTTTACTGCTTGTTATGTCGTGCTTTTCTGGATATGCTGTGGTGTTGTTGTTGCATGATGATGTGGTGGTCGTCGTATTTCATGTTGGGTTCTTCACTCCGGGTCGTGCTCCTTTCAAAGCTGAAAGGGGCTGGCGGTGCGGAATGCAGAAGCATATATAGGCAATGATTGTGGTCTTTGCTAGGTCCATCAGGAGTTCAAGGCAGCACAGGAGGAGCTACACCAACCAAAATCTACCGAAGCACGCATCATCAGTGCATAATATGGTTGTTGAATATGTGGCAAAATTCAGTACATATCTTCGAATGTGGCAGCTTCTACTACACTTCTCCAGAATTTATTTCATTTGCCGCTTTCTAATGAAGCCTATGCTCAATTTTAGGAGCTGTCGGTTATTCTTCAGAATTTGCAGCTAAGTTAGGCTAATGATGTTTGGTCCTATATATGGGGTTCACCTACTTTTTCCTCCAGCAAGGCCTACAAGCATCTGATTGGTCATCCTAATGTGTGCATAGAGTTTACAAATGGCTATGGAAATCAACCTGTCAAAACAAAAGAAAATTCTTTTTTTGGTTAGTCCTATATAAAGCACAGGTTGAGCACCAGGGCACTGCTCAGACGAAGGAACATGCATCTTTCCGATTATAACTGTGTCTTTTGCACTGTAAATGTTGAAGAAGATCTGGACCATCTTCTATTATTTCATTGTCCTTTTGCTATGGCCTGCTGGTTCAATTTAGATGTCATTTTGCCTAACACCAACGACATTCTAATCATTTTGGAAAGTATAAGGGATCAGCTCAGATTATCCTTTTTCACGGAAATCATTATCACAATGAGTTGGGCATTTGGATTATGCGAAATGACATCATCTTTAAGAATATCTCTCATTCAGTCCAGAGATGCAAATCAGTTTTCAAGGAGTTTGCTCTAGTTATTCTAAGAGCAAAATTTATCACCCATTTATAGATCAATGGCTAGAAGGCTTTTGAGTAATCTTGGCTATTTTCTTCTTGACTTTTTTTGTTTCTTGAACTTGGGCTTGTACAGTTTGTAAGAGTTTTGTTTTTAATAAATTTCAGTAGGGTTTCCAACCCCTCCTATTTCATCAAAAAAAAATATGGTTGTTGCTTTGCCTACTGCTTGACTCCCTACAGCCCTCTTTCACTGTCTCACACAAACATGAACATATCCCATTTGGTAGAGCTCCGTCTTCATCCAAAATTGCTTCAACTATTCTGATCAAGCAGTTCTTTTTGGCTCTGGCTACTTTGGTTAGAAAAAGGTAGCTAAATGCTACAGAACAAAGGGTCAAGGATATAGTCCACGTGAAATTAAGATGAGAATATTAATTTTATCGCAGAACACCTTAAAGCTAGTGGGAATAATCAGGCCCGGTCCTGTGAATTTACAGGCCTGGAGCGAAGCTATAAAAATGAGCCCTATAATAAAACTCTAATAATATAATGATGTTTCCAATAAGTATAATGCATACAAAAAAAAACATTGTTATCAAACAAGTTATATATCTTACCTTAAAATTTTATTCTAACATTTACTGATGCGAAGTCATTGATGATGGCATCAATATCAATTTCATCTAATAAATTTCTTCTCGATGCATAAAGTTGCCAAACCATTCAATCTTTCTTGAGACATTACGGGCCTCAAATAATTCTTTAGCAGCCACTTGGCGGAAGGGGCGAAGGGCGAAACGCGGAGTCGCGGACGCGGAAGCTTAATCGATGGAAGCAAATCGGCAAATCATGTATGTGCCTCTGCTGGGCTCCTTGCTTTTCCTATGGGCCAGACAGCACTATACCTACGGCTTACATACTTGGGGTTGAGCCCCTTGGGGTCGAGGGCCCAGTGCAGCGGCATAGCTCGACACCCCCCCCCACCCTAGGGCCGGGACTGGGAATAATAGGCGATGAATGGCATCTTTGTTGTGTGTGCGTCGTAAATTGTGAAACATGGAATTTTCAGTTTCTACGACTTAAATGTAACGCCATAGAAGGCTATATTTGTTGTTCTGTGATGCGCTAATGTGCCCCACTCCATGCTTAGATGATGCGCATGCTGAGCCCATGGGACAAGCGATAGGGGGCTACCTTCCTTTTTTTTTGCTCCTGCTCCCTATTTCGTGCTCCTCTTAATGCATTTATTTTTTGGTGCTTTACTTGCGCAACGGTTCAATGGGAGAGCGTTTCGTTACCAGAGTCGTGGAGCTTCTCATGGAGTGTTACCAAACGTAGCGTAACTATATAAGGGAAGGATTTGCCATATACATATGAGGCACATCGAAAGTTTTGGTAGGAAACATTTGGGGGTAGCTAAATGCTATAGAACAAAGGGTGAAGACCTGAAGGATATAGTCCACGTGAAATTAAGATGAAAATATTAATTTTATCGCCGAACACCTTAAAGCTACAGAGAATAATAGGTGATGAATGGGGTCTTTGTCGTGTGTGCGTCGTAAATTGTGAAACATGGCATAATTTTCGGTTTCTACGACTTAAATGTAACACCATAGAAGGTTGTATTTGTTGTCCTGTGATGGGCTGATGCGCCCCACTCCGTGCTTAATTGATGCGCACACTGTGCCCATGGGTGCAACCGAGCGATAGGGAGCTAAGGAAAGCTTTCTTTTTTTGGCTCCTGCTCCCTGTTCATGCTCTTCTTAGTGCGTTTATTTTCTGGAGCTTTACTTGCGCAATGGTTCAACGGGAGAGCGTTTTATTACTGGAGTCGTGGAGCTTTTCGTGGAGCATTACCAAACGCGGCATAACTATATAAGGGGAGGATTTATCGTATATATATGAGGCACGTCGAAAGTTTTGCTAGGGAAAATTTCGAAGTAGCTAAATGCTACAAAACAAAGGATGAAGGCCTTAAGGATATAATTAAGACAAGAATATCAATTTTGTCGCACAACACCTTTAGCTACGGCGAATAATGGGCCGTGAATGCATTTTTGTCATGTGTGTGCCATTAATTGTAAAACATGGCATAATTTTCAGTTTCTCCGACATAAATGTAACATCGTAGAAGGATATATTCTTTATCCTATGATGCGCTAATGTGCCCCACTCCGTGCTTAGCTAATGCGCACGCTGAGCCCACGGGAGTGAGAGGAAGTTAAGCAAAGCTTCCCTTTTTGGCTCCTGCTCCCTATTCATGCTTCTCTTAGAGTGTTTATTTTCTGGAGCTTTACTTGTGCAACGGTTCAACAGGAGAGCGTTTCGTTACCAGAGTCGTGGAGCATTACCAAACACGGCATAACTATATATAGGGAAGGACTCCGTGCTTAGCTAATGCGCACGCTGAGCCCACTAGAGTGAGAGGGAGCTAAGCAAAGCTTCCCTTTTTGGCTCCGCTCCCTATTCGTGCTTCTCTTAGTGCATTTATTTTCTGTAGTTTTACTTGCGCAACGGTTCAACGGGAGAGCTTCAACGGGTGAGCGTTTCATTACCAAAGTCGTGGAGTTGTGCTCGTGGAGCGTTACCAAACGCAGTGTAACTATATAAGGGAAGGACTCCATGCTTAGCTAATGCGCACGCTGAGCCCACGGGAGTGAGAGGGAGCTAAGCAAAGCTTCCCTTTTTGGTTCCTGCTCTCTATTCGTGCTTCTCTTAGTGCGTTTATTTTCTGGAGCTTTACTTGCGCAACAGTTCAACGGGAGAGCGTTTCATTACCGGAGTTGTGGAGCTATGCTCGTGGAGCGTTACCAAACGTAGCGTAACTATATAAGGGAAGGACTCCGTGCTTAGCTAATGAGCACGCTGAGCCCACGGGAGTGAGAGAGGGAGCTAAGCAAAGCTTCCCTTTTGGCTCCTGCTTCCTATTCGTGCTTCTCTTAGTGCGTTTATTTTCTGGAGCTTTATTTGCGCAACAGTTCAACGGGAGAGCGTTTCGTTACCAGAATTGCGGAGCTATGCTTGTGGAGCGTTACCAAACGTGGCGTAACTATATAAGAGAAGGACTCTGTGCTAAGCTAATGCGCACGCTGAGCCCACGTGAGTTAGAGGGAGCTAAGCAAAGCTTCCGTTTTTGGCTCTGCTCCCTATTCATGCTTCTCTTAGTACGTTTATTTTCTGAAGCTTTACTTGCACAATGGTTCAACGGGAGAGTGTTTCGTTTCCGGAGTCGTGGAGCTGTGCTCGTGGAGCGTTACCAAACGGGGCGTAACTATATAAGGGAAGGACGTCGTGCTTAACTAATGCGCACGCTGAGCCCACGGGAGTAGAGGGAGCTAAGCAAAGCTTCTGTTTTTCGCTCCTGCTCCGTATTTGTGCTTCTCTCAGTGCGTTTATTTTCTGAACCTTTACTTGCGTAACGGTTCAACGGAAGAGCGTTTCGTTACCGGAGTCATGGAGCTAGCTCGTGGAGCGTTACCAAACGCGACGTAAACTATATAAGGGAAGGATCTATCCTATACATGTGAGGCACATCGAAAGTTTTTGCTAGGGAACATTCGGAAGTAGCTAAATGCTACAGAACAAAGGGTGACGGTCTGAAGGATAGTCCACGTGAAGAGAGAGAGAGAGGACCAGCCAGGCGCGTGGCCTGGTGTTTGCTGCGTGCTCTGCTACTGTTACCCACGCGGACTCGGGAAAATGTTTGTAGACGGTGCGTGCTGTATGCATTGTACGCACGCCGTCGTCGGGGTCTCGGCCAGGGGGAGAATGAGAATGAGAAGGGGCGCCCCCTGATCGGTCTACGCTTGCATCACCCCGGTGGCCCCCACGCGCCGCGTGGGCCGTGCGACTACTCCACCTGCCGGTCGCTGTCCATCTCTCTCGCCCCAGGCCTGTGCATATATTAGGGAGAGATGCGCAACCACTCCCACCACTGGCCGGGAGAGATATCCTAGACTCGAGAGCCGCGGAGGAGGAAAGCAACAAGCGGTAGGGCTCGCCGGTTCCTCCTGTTTGCTAGCTTCGTTTCGTTCGATTCTTGCGCAGATTCCTCGGCGTTTTCTCGGTGTTCATCATCTTGGTTGCGCTATTTTAATCGAATCCTGCCGGTGCCCGATTATTCTCTCGTTGTTTTGGAGCGTTTGTTGCGGACGACGGAGAGCCATCTGCTCCGATTCGAAGCGCTACTATAGACTATTGCCTATTATTTGCCTTTCCCCAATCTCTCTCCCTCTCTTCTGTATCTGTTTCTCGTTTGGGCCATTTCCTCTCCAGCCGCTTCTGATCTGAGCTTTGGCACGGGTTTGATTTCTTGGTTTCTTGCGGGCGTGTGCGTGTGTGAGTGCAACCTGTTTGTCATCTCCCTTGCTTTGTTTGCTTGCACGGGGAAGGGATGGATGATGGGTGGTCGATCTATTTGGTTCGGTGTGGCCTGTTGTGGCGCACATATATACGCACAGATTTATCCATCCATCCTTGCTTTGCTGCACTGCTAAATCTTGGTCGTCATATTTATTATCTCTTTCTCACACGCTGTTCTCTTCTATGGTTTTCTTTTCTTGCTCCTCTTTGTCCTTTAGATCACCAGATCTCCCGCAAGACGCCGGAATCCAGGCAGATAGATACACGGTGCCGCCTGCCATGTCGTCGCCTCTCTCTGACTCGGACTGGTCGTCGGTCACCTGAGAGCTAGTAGAGTCCAACGACGGACGGAGGTAGCTGCCAGTCACGCAGCCGCCTCCTGCTGATCGACCGAGTGCGCCAAAGGAGCGGCGGCGGCCGGTCCGCGCGTGTTTTCTTTCCTTCCGATGGCGGCCGCCTCGTCCGCGCCCTTCTTTGGGCTCGCCGACACGCAGATGCAGCCACAGGCCGGCTCCTCCTCTCTGCAGCAAAACTCCACAGCCGCTCCCGGCGCCGCGGCGCCGCCGCCCAAGAAGAAGAGGAACCAGCCAGGCAATCCAAGCAAGTCCTCTGGCCCTAGCTATATATATACACCACTTGATTATACATACAGATGGTCATGTTATTTGTTGAACGATCGATCCGATCGACTAGATGATTAATATTTCGTTTTGTTGTCTGATCGCGCATATATACATACAGATCCTGACGCGGAGGTGATCGCGCTGTCGCCGCGGACGCTGCTGGCGACGAACCGGTTCGTGTGCGAGGTGTGCAACAAGGGGTTCCAGCGGGAGCAGAACCTGCAGCTGCACCGGCGCGGGCACAACCTGCCGTGGAAGCTGAAGCAGAAGAACCCGCTGCAGGCGCAGCGGCGGCGGGTGTACCTGTGCCCGGAGCCGACGTGCGTGCACCACGACCCGTCCCGGGCGCTGGGCGACCTCACGGGGGTCAAGAAGCACTACTGCCGCAAGCACGGCGAGAAGAAGTGGAAGTGCGACAAGTGCAACAAGCGCTACGCCGTGCAGTCCGACTGGAAGGCGCACTCCAAGACCTGCGGCACCCGCGAGTACCGCTGCGACTGCGGCACCCTCTTCTCCAGGTCCGGTTCCGAGCTCGTTCCTCTTTTTCCTCCGGCGCGGCCGGCCGCTCCGTTCCCGACCGCCGGTGCCGGCCCGGCCGTCATGAGCTGCTTGGAATTGGATCGATTCTCTATAGCTTTTTGCTTGCCGTTTCTGTCCTCCATTTCTTTACGGATTCTTTTTTGCGTGCATGATTGTGCCATGATGAGAGGCGGTCGATCCGATGATGTGATGCGTTAGGGTTTGGGCTGTCAGTAGCAAAGATGCTGTGGTGTTGTGGTGTGTGTAGCTTGCTGGTCTAGGATTCCTTCGCGGGGCTAACTGCCGGACATATAGAGAGACCGAGAGAAAGCGAGGTTCAGGAGGACTGGAGGAGGAGGAGCTGCTCCCACGTGAGCTTCTCTTGTCGGGAGGGGACTGGAGATATGCGCGCAGCACTCTTCCTGACATGGTCATTTGACGGCAGTTCCTCTTTTCACCTCGTAGTCCACGCCCCGCGACTGCACACTCTCACACACTCTCTCTCTCCGGAAGTTTGCATCCCCACCTGTTCACGAGATGCATCGTGCGTGCATGGCGAGACTTGCCAGAACTGGGCGCGCACGCGCTCTGCCGCGGTGCCGGCTGGCTCCGACCCGTACGTCCGGCGGCTGAGCGGCTCCGACCTGTATTTTCTGTACTACGAGTACAGCTGGTGTGCATCTGTCGAACGTACAGTACGCGTCCGTTTCTTGGTATGTGCTGTAGTGTCTGTAGTGCATAGCTGCATTTTTTTTTTGAGGAATAAGTGCATAGCTGCATTAGAGTCACTTGCACTGATTTCTCTTTTATCGGGAAAATCTTGTGCTGATTTCTTGATTCGCTTCTGTGAAATTCAAGGATGATGTTAGTTTGCAGTTTGCACGGACAGTCAATTGTTATGCTGGCAGCATGGGCGGAGGCAGCTATCTGGCAAGGTCTGGCGGCCGCCATACCTAAATTTATATAAAAGACTAGTATATTATGTGTATATACCTGAAATACAATATCGTACTGATAGATTTAATGGCTGGGAGGGACGTTGTCTCATGTCTGGTGGCTAGTTGGCCTGACGCAGCGATGGCCTACCTCAAAAGCCCACAGTCCGCAGAAGGAAGCCACTAGTATCGTACTGGTTGGTCTTCCTGGCCGATCATCTCCAATCTTCAATCTCCAACGGTAATGTTTAGTACCGAAACCGATCGCAATCCAAAAATGGTGGCGCGTCAAGTGCAGAGGCAGCAACTCGATGCTGGAGCGGTAGCCGGGACTGGTGCAGAGGCGCGAGGCAGCGACTGGCGATGCGGCGCCAATGCGGGCGTATGATATGAGGGCAGCTGGCTACGAGTCTCACGTCTGAGTACATTGTAAAGCAAATCAACATAAAAAAATAGCACCACCAAAGAGCAAATACATAATATAATGAAAGATATCCGCCACACCTAGAAAATATTCTTGCCTCCGCCACTGGCTGGCAGGGTTTTGTGCTCATTCTACGTACAACATTGCTCTAGTAATTATTTATATTACTCCATTCAGTACATTTAAGAATATACAGATAGCATTTGGTTCACTAATTAAATGTGGTAGCACAGTACATATAGTACATTATTCAAAATTACTGCTCCTTAAATAAGCAGCTTCCTCACTTGAAGAATTGTCAGTCCATGAATAAGTAGACTTCTTGCTAGAAAAATGGGGTAAATGATTTATTCGTTCATGATTTTGTATGCAATCTCTAATTAAAAAAGGTTGTGCTGATAAATTGCTGGTTACTGCTAACTCTGATCAAAAAAATCTAACACACTTGACTTTACACTCTCTTTAATGCAATCTTTGACAGTTATTTTTTTTCTAGAAAATATTTTTAAAATCCTTCAAACTTAAGTAACTTTGCAAGTTTTTAAAATATGAATATACATAATAGTTTACATGTTTTCATACTAAATAATGTCATATATAGATATTGGTGTTTGTATTTGTTGATTGTTGACTAAATATTGGCCTAAAAGATATGTTTTTGAGGCCAGACAGAGTATATACTCTTTAGTCCGGAACTTCTTTAATGCCCTAATACTATTTAGTTTGAAACTACCTCTGTCTTGAAATGTAATGTACCTTAGGAGTTCTAGGACATATTAGGCGGAAAGCAAAGCCATGTAAGGCTCCCTTAATCAGGAAGATATTGTGGTTGCCATATTTAGGTTGGTGATAGATGTTAATGGCAGGTATGCATATGAATGTTGTCCTTTTGAATTGAGTTTGGGGTTACTTAACCTATATATAATTTCTTATAGTCGGGGACAAATTTTGAATGCTTGGATATCTTATATTTCAGAACGAATGAAGTAATTGTTTTAGCATCATGCATATGGAATTAAGATAATGTTAATATCTTGTTTTTCTTTTGCATAATCTTCCCATATACTCCCTGTGTGTCTTAAATACAAGGTATCCTAGAAATTTTAGGACATATTATGAGGTAAAGCAAATGCCTGCACGTAAGCCTACCTTAACTATGAAGAGATATTTGTATTGGTGATAGACATCAATGGTAGGTATGCATGTGAGTGATACCTTTTGAAATTGAGCTTGTGGGTTATTGATCTAGAACACCTTATAGTTTGGGACAAATTTTGAATGCTTATATAGCTTATATTTCAGGATGGAGGGAATAAGTCATACATACATATTGCCAAAATTACTTAAGCATAATAACATGGTCCCCTTCTTTTTTTGAACCATGTCCATGCAATGTTGCAACGTGCCTACAGAAAGCGACATATATATTTGCAAACCCAGATAAATAGCCTAAAACAACATATAATTTTGATTTGAACGAGTGTCTATCTTGGCATTTGATTTTGTATCGGTTGTTATGTTCTATTATTTATTCATAAACGACTTCGAATATTTTTTATGAAATCTAGCTAAGATATCATTGCAAAGTTTGGTAAGCTAAATCTGTATGTACTCTACTATATGTATATTCGTTGTAATTTCTTTAGATTTTAACTATTCCATCTTTTTCCAAAAAAAAAATTTAACTCTTCCATGTATGCATGCATGCAGGAGGGACAGCTTCATCACCCACCGCGCCTTCTGCGACGCGCTGGCTCGTGAGAGCGCGCTGATGCCGCCCCTGGGCGCCGGCCTCTACGCCGGCCCCGGCAGCATGAGCCTCGGGCTCTCCGGCACCGCCGCCCAGATGCATGGCTTTGCAGACCAAGCCGGCCAGTCCTCTTCAGCAGCAGCGGGAGCAGCTGTGCAGTTTGACCACATCATGCCATCGTCTTCGGGCTCCAGCTCCATGTTCCGTTCTCAGGCGTCGGCCTCCGCCTCGTCATCTTACTTCCTCGGCGGCGGCGCTCCTCCTGCCGCCCAGGATTTCTCCGAGGACGGCTCCCAGGGCAGCCAGGGCGCTCTGCTCCACGGCAAGGCGCCATTCCATGGCCTGATGCAACTCCCCGAGCAGCACCACCAGCCGGGGCCGGGCAGCAGCAACGCCGCCGTTGCCAACGGTAACAACCTCCTGAACCTTGGGTTCTTCTCAGCTGGCAACGGTGGTGGCACGTCCGGCGGCAGCCAGGACGCGCGCCTTGTCATCCAAGACCAGTTCAACGTCAGCGGCGCCGGTGGCAGTGGAAGCGCAGAGCATGGCAACGTGATGGCGTCCCTCGGAAGCCACCTCGGCGGAGGCTTCCCTTCCCTGTACAACAACTCATCGCCATCGGCCGGGCTGGCCCAGAACTCGGCGACGGCGCTCCTGATGAAGGCGGCTCAGATGGGCTCGACGTCGAGCACCTCCCACAACGGCGCGCTGCTCCGTGCTACGGGCTTCAGCGCCGGCAGCGGCCAGGGGACTACTACTGGCAGGCCCGCAGGAGAAGGGACGACGTCTCACGAGGCACACTTCCATCAGCTCATCATGAACTCTCTGGCTGGCGGCAGCGGCAGCGGCACCGGTGGCTTCTCCGGCACCGCAGGGTTCGGGGGCGTCGACGACGGCAAGCTGAGCACAAGGGACTTCCTCGGCGTCGGCAGGGGCGCGATGGCGCCGCCCGGGCTCCACATCGGCGCCCTGGACCCGGCCCAGATGAAGTGATGGGAATGAAGAGCGACAACACAACAAGACAACAACAAGAAAATGCAAGAAGGAAGTCAATAAACAGACGATCATGCATGCACGTGAAGGCTAGCTTTCGCGCGCATGCATGGAACTGGAACGGTAAGCTAAGTGAGGGCCGATCACGGAGATCGAGTAAACTTTTAATCTAGTTTTGTTTTTCGTTAATTTCCGTGTTCATATGCTGCTGATGGCTGCATGCAACTTGTTGGTTTTATTTCGTTTATTTCCGTACAGTTTTGTGGTGTTTTCAAAGTGCTTAGACACTATTTAAATTTGGCTGGAGATGGTGGCCTGGTCTCCCCTGATGTCGATCAAGCTCATCATGTGGAGGCCGGGCCAGAGACCAGAATCTAAGCAGGATGCTTTGGACGTTTACTGCTTGTTGTCTCGTGCTCTTCGGATATGCCTTTTCTCGTTGCATGATGATGATGCGGTGGTTATATTTCATGTTGGTTTCTTCTCTGGGTCGCGCTGCTTTCAAAGTTGAAAGGGGCCGGGGCCGGGGCCGAGCAGAATGCAGGAGCATACTAGGCATTGATTGTGGCTTTGCTAGGTCGATCAGGACAGCGCGCAGGAAGAGCTAGGCCAAGCAGATCCACCAAAGCACGCATCCCAGTGCCTACTGCTGTCTACTACTATGCATGGTTATTGCTTGCCTAATAATACAGCTGCTTGATGACTTTCTTGTCCCTGCCGCCTGCGTCTCTCTCTTACAGTCGTACTGCAGTACTGTAGGAGTACGTATGAAGGCCGGCACATACATCGAAAGTTTTGCTAGGGAACATTTGGAAGTAGCTAAATGCTACAGAACAAATGGTGAAGGCTGAAGGATTTGTCCACGTGAAGAGAGGGAGGGAGAGGAAGAGCGAGGGAGATGCATGCAAAGTCTCTGGAGCTGGTTCAGGACCAGCCAGTGCATGTCCTGGCGTCTGCTGCGTGCTACTGCTACCGAATACCGAACAGGGAGTCAGGGAAATGTTTGTGGCGACAGGCGATCGATTGGGTATGAATTGAATGTACACTGTGTATTCCTACAAAGAGCGTCGGCTGAGTACTCCGTACATTGTTCTGTGTAGTACAGGAAGGTACAGGTAATTTTCGGAAATTGAAGTGACTAGTATGTAGTACCCTCAACATGCTACTACAACGGTAAAGCCTGCAGTTGTAGGCTCCGCGTTTGAGATTATCAGTCAGATCAGTTAGCCATTCAGCAGTGTTTTTTCTCACAAAAAATCAATCAGATCAGCTAGATTTCAGCCCAAGCGAACAGGCTCATTATTACTAGTTTATTACTACAAGCTAAGATGGATGAGTTTTGAGAAAACATGGAAGAAACAAAGAAAGCTACATATGTATGCATATGCATGGTTTGTAAGCTTGTTAGTATTATGGGTTTAGCTAAGAATAAGAATAGCCTTTGTTTAGTGGTGGTTTTTTTCTCCTTGATTCGTTCATCTTTTTCTTGCCTGCTGATTTGATTTTCTCCTTTTCAACAGAAACAGCAATCACCTCGTTCAGTCCCTACGGGAAATAGTCGGCTTCAAAGATAGACGTTTAACATTGGTTTCTACATATACTAATATAGTGCGATAATATAGAATTTTGAAATATGAATCATACAGAGTTTTGAGTTTCTAAAAAAAGATACCAAGGAGTAGGGTATTATCGGGTAAATAAATGAAAATAATATTACAATATAGGCTGATTAAGCTTGATCGATTTTGAACATATGTATTTTTTTTGTGATCGATGCAAGCAGGTTTTTCATTAGGAGAAAAAGAATGTTACGACGCACGACCTTCGTAAGCCTTGGCTTATTCAGACCAACACATTCTCTGCAAAGATTATTAGTCTTGCACGCAAGGATCACCAACAAAATTCGCCATGTGATTATATTAAAAAAGAACGTGGCTAATGCACAGGTGGCCGTGCGATTAGCGGGTGAAATGGACACCATCCTCCTCCTCGCGTGCCCACCCCGCCTTCCTTGCCCATCGCCCCATCTAGCGACTGCCTCACTGCCGGTCGCGCCACCCACTTCCCGGGCTCCCGGCCCCGCCCTCGACCCTGTCCTCCTCCTCATCCTCCCCCCTCCCCCGTCACTGCCCACTGCCCCGCCGCAGGCGATAGGGTCTAGCCGGAGCTATGTGGCCAAGGCTGTGGTCGTGACGCTCCGATGAGATCCTACCGCAATGACCTTCTTCTTCCCCTCGCCCTCCCGCTGCTGCCATGGCCATGGGCGCCCCCGCCCCGACCTGGCCTGGCCGCCTCCTACGCTACCGAGACCCTAACGCTGTCGTCCCCACTGTTGGGCTGTAGTGCCTCCCCCGAGCCCCTTTCCAAGCCCGCCAGAGTTGGGGAAGAAGAGAGGGAGAGTCAGAGAGAGAGAGAGAGAGAGAGAGAGGACAAATAGATGAGTCACCTTCGAGCGTGGCACCTTCTTTGGTCTTCGCACAGCACACCTGCTGACCGCTGCACCACATGTTGTCATCCCTGGTAGGGTTAGGATGGTGGTGGGAGAGAGAGAAAGGTGAGGAAGACAAAGAAGAGGAAGAAGAGAGCGTACAGGAGAGGGCATGGCCCTGTGGAAAAAGTGGGCGTGCGGTGCGCTAAACGCCGCCCGCCTAGCCCAAAGCCTTTGCCATTAAAAAACAATTTGTGACCAAATATAGCTAAGTTCTTTTTTTTTTGAAACAAATATAGCTAAGTTCTAAGACAAGAAAATAGTAAATTAAGCAACACGACAAGTAACTAAAAGCGACGCTCCTAAGCAGCGAAGATCCCATGTAGCCCATCATCCGAAGTTAGCTTGAGGAATGCAGTAGTCACCTAGCTCCTCAGGACCATGGCGCTTCATGATCACTCGATGACAACTCGACATTGTCCAGGCCGGAGCACGAGTTCTTGTATCCTTTTTCTCTAACAAAATTAAACCCACGTCTGGGTATGGTTTGGGTGGCAGGAGAGGTCATGCAAAGTGGTTTTAAATCATGTTGTTGTCGCTCGGAAAGCATGCATGCAGATCTTTTTTGTTGTCGTTCGAAACAGCATGTTCAGCAAACAATAGTACTGTAATAAGCTTTGGTCAAAGTTTTGCAAGTGATCATGAATGAAAAGTAAAAATGACCTGTTTCCAAATTTTAGTGACGAACTCTAATTCACAAGATGCGCGCACACACATTATTATATTATTATATATATATACTAACAACACACGTCAAAGGCCGTATCTTCTCTTCTCTGTCCGTTTCCGGAAACAGAATCCGGCGTGTGTCGTGTCTGCTGACAAACCGCAATGCCGTCGCTGGTGGCGCGCGGCGTACGTGACGTGCGTTCCCTTCTTCCCGAGCGATCTTGTGCGATACCGAGCGAGCGACCTACCACTTCGTCCTCTTGCCCAAGCAAGTTTCGACACGGCCGGCGTCCTTTTCGTTTCCCTGAGCCCAAACCCCCAAACTGTTGTGTGTCCCGTGTCCGCCCCGACCGGCCTCGTGGAAAGCCGAGCCAGAAGAGAAAGGCGTCGCCGTCGCCTGCCTGGATTGCCCGGTCGCCCGCAGGGCCGCAGCTGCTGCTGCCGCTGCGAGCGACGATTCACACGGCGCTGCGGCCGCAGCAGAGGGCGCTAGCCGACGCGTCGCGCAGCTGCTTCTGCTTCTCCCCCTTCCCCTTGTTTAGTACCCCCATCTCCTCAAAATTTCACTATGCAAAAAGAAGATTCCCCGTCACATCAAAATGTCGGCAAATGTATGGAGTACTAAATGTTGATGAAATCAAAAACTAATTGCACAGTTTTGTTGTACTTTACGAGACGAATATTTTAAGCCTAGTTAGTCAAAATTTGAATAATTTTTACCAAATACAAACGAAATGTTACAGGAATTCTGATACAGTGTTTTTCTCCCCCAATTCTATGAACTAAACGAGGTTGTTTGGTAAAAAAACAAAGCGTCCAGCGTCCAGCGATTCAGGGTCTGGTTCAGAGATGTGAAAGTTTAATAAACAGTGTAGCATTTTCATCTTATTTGATAAAAAATTTTCAATTTTGAACTAATTAGGCTGAATAGATTCGTCTCGTAAATTACCCCTAATTTGTACCGACATACATGCAATTAGTCTACATTTAGTACTCCATGCATTTGCCGCAACATTAATATGATGAGAGTTAAACTTTAACATGTGAAAAGCAGGGCCTCAGTGGCGCGCGGCAGCTTTAGTTCCCCAGCACTGTTCCTGGATTCTCACACAGTTCACGACACGCTGACCCGACATGGCTTGCTGCTGGATCTGCCGGCGTGTAGTAGGAATTCGCTGCGCCTGCGCGGTGTATCAGCTGGCTAGCGTACGTACTCATGCATGAGCTCACCACACGAGGCAGGAGAGATGGAAACTATTGACCTACTCTGTGCAGGTCACGAGTCACGAGTCACGTTAATTAGGCCCTGGCTCCCTGCAGTTTTTACCAGGGCCTTCCCCAAATTTATCCTCAAATTCTACTATGCAAAAAGAAGATTCCCCATCACATCAAAATATCGGTACATATATGAAGTATTAAATGTAGATGAAATCAAAAACTAATTGCACAGTTTTATTGTACTTTGCGAGACGAATATTTTAAGCCTAATTAATCAATGTTTGGACAATTATTAGCAAATAAAAATAAAAAGCTACAGTAAATCGGAACAGTGATTTGAGCGCCGAATCTGGGATCTAAACACGGCGCAGGATATCTCGACCACCGACGGGCCGGCGACGACGACGACGACGAGGACAGTCGACAGCGATCTGTACGTGATGAAGCATCGGTGTCTTTCCGCTGCCAACTTTCTCCTAGCTTGCCCCTGCTGCGTCGATCTGCAGCCTTTGCATGCATAGTACTTAAGCAAAAGGCTCGGGAAAGAGATCTGCGCCTGCCACTGACTGCCACACATGCGCGTCCGTCCTCTGCCGCTGCATGCAGGCTCCAGCCGATGCTTTGTCCATCAAAGCCCTGGGACGAAAACGAGCGCCTGGCGCCTGCCCGCCTGGGCGCAGCGAGCCAGCGACACTTTCGATCGACATTATTGGCCGGAGACGACGCTGCGTCATGGCTTTGGCCTTGGCGGCTTGCCGTCCAACCCGAATCTCCGGCCGGCCGGATCGTCCCACCGCCGCGAGCGTCCGTCCATCGTCACCATCCATCGATTGACCGGAAATCAGTACTACCACAATACCACACAATGCGCGTCGTCCGCGTCACGCGCGTGCTCCAGCTGCAAAAGGGATTTTCCATATATGTACTGCCTCGTGCACGTACGGTTACGGACTTACGGGCGGCTGGCCTTCCCCTGATGCATTGGTAGCAATTCGCGTACACCACACTGCATCCCTCTGTCTTCGTTCTTCAAGAAAGGCGGTGGAGGGCGGTGGACAGTGACACTGTGTTTCTATATACTCACTCCTTCCTAAATTATAAGTCATTCCAAGAATCTTAAGAGTCAAAGCATCTTAAGTTTGACCAAATTTATATGATAAGATAATAATATTTATGATATCAACTAAGTATCATTAGATTCTTCATTAATTATATTTTCATAGTATACCAATTTAATGTCACAAATCTTTATAATTCTCTCTATAATTTTGGTCAAACTTGAAATACTTTAACCCTCCAAGATTCTTAGAATAACTTATAATTTGGAATGGAGGAAGTACTATCTTCTTTGTAATACGCCTTCTCTCCTTGTTAAATGACAGTGCAGTGCTCCTGCAAATCTTTCAAAAAAAAACATCGCGAGGTTTAACTTTCCTTCTTCACAAGACTCACAAAGATGCAAGACTTAGACATTAGAAAACATATAGGCGATTCTGAGTATGCATCAATTGAATTACACATTTCCTACACTGTAGCTGCTTGAGATTTGAGCTCTTCTCTGGCGATGTATGTGGATTCAGGTTTAGAAACTCTTGCAGGCTTGGAAAAGATCTTGAGGAAGCCAGGAAGGTAGGCCGGCTAGGCAAAGAAGGTGGGTGCAAGGGCGGCAACAAGCTTCATAACGTCGGGTTAGCGCAGCGGGAGCCACTAGGGCGGGACGCGGCCGAGAGCTTGCCAAACGATGCAAGCCAGCGGAAGGCGTGGGGGGCGAGCTCGTGGACTCGCAGGCACGTATGCTGAAGAAGATGACAGGAGGTTGAAGATAATCTACCAGCCACATGACTAGGATCCAATGGCTGTGATTGTTGAAAAAAAATAATCAAGCACCTAATGTATAGCATTTCGCTTTGAATCATTCCACGTCAGTTTTTGTTGCACTTGTAGTCGTTTGTTAAAAAAGTATCTCTCCACAAAAAAAAAGGTTATGTTTTTTTTAGGGGAAAAAAAAAGGTTATGTGGTTACCGGCATGTGGCACGGCCGGCCGGAAACGCAATAACTAATCCACTATATGGGCTAATCTCAAAAAAAAATCCACTATATGGGCTTCCTTCCATTTCCAATCTGTTGGGCTCTATCGTGTGGATCCACCGACGCACAGATATGGGCCGGAAAACTAAACAGGCTCCGTCTGATTCTTAGGACAGCCCATACTACTATCTTCTTTTTTATCTTTCTTTTTTCTTTTTCTTTTCTTTTTCTTTTTCTTTTTTTCTAGGCGCACAAGTACTCCCTCCGTATTTAAAAGTCGTTTAGAACAGCGACACGATCTCCAAAACACAACTTTGACCTCTTGTTTTTATAAAAAATATTTATGAAAAAGTGATATATGTATACTTTTATGAAAGTATTTTTCAAGACAAATTTATTCATATAATTTTTACATTTGCAAACTCAACAACTTAAAAGTTATTGATGATTTATATTCCCAATGTTTAACCCAAACCTTATCAAAAACGACTTCTAAATCCGATACGGAGGGAGTACTATCTCGTGTTATTTTCTCGCATCCATTAGTATTGTGACGGTAGTAATAACTTGGTTACCGTTTATTTCTATGTGAAGATATAGCATTGTGAATTTTTTTTGTCCTAGGTTATCAATGGATGAAAACAAAGACCACCAGAAGTTCTTTGCATGGTTTAGTGTTACACACTTCACAAGAGTGCGCTAGAATTGCTGATTGTTCTTCCTCGACAAGTCCCATCAGGCAATCGTTGCTTGTCTGTCGTGGCTTGGAGGTCCCGGTAGCAGCTAACAGTTAGCTGGCTAATAATTTATTGAAAACTGCTAACTAAGTTAGCTGGCTAATAATTTATAATTAATTATTTAAAAAACTACTAACTAAGTTAGCTGGCTAATAATTTATAATTCATTATTTGAAAACTTCTAACTATATTAGCTGGCTACTTATTAATTGGTGTTTAGACACAGGAGCTAAAAGATAGAGTTATTGATTTTTTTTGGTCATGTCTAGATGTATTCCCCGTGTGTTGCTCTTTTTTTTATTGACGTGGCTTATCTCCCGTTGGAGCCACACATGAGAGATGGGGTTTCTCTTTTTTCGTGGGCGGCAGCGTTTCTCCAATCAAAATTTCTGTGGGCAACGACACACGGGAGAGATGGGGCATGTGTGTGGGTCAGGTGATTGGCTTTGAGGCATGGGGTTAAACTATGAAACACATGGATATGCTTGACACAATTGATCAGACGGATAGATTAGTTTGATGACATGGATCATTGTGGGATCATATAGGAGCTAAAAGATATAGTTATTGATTGTTTTGCCTTTCAGTCACTACTAGATGTATTCCCCATGTGTTGCTCCTTTTTTTTATTGACATGGCTTATCTCCGGTTGGAGTGACACACGAGAGATGGGGGTTTCTCTTTTTCCATGCGCGGTAGCGCTCTCCCGTCGAAAGTCAAAAAGTTTTTCTTTCCGTGGGCAGCAACCCACAAGAGAGATGGGGGAGTGCGTAGTGGGTCAGATGACTGGCTTTGAGGCATGGGGTTAAACTATGAAACAGATGGATATGCTTGACATAATTGATCAGACAGATAGATTAGTTTGATGACGTGGATCATTGTGCGATCATATAGGAGCCAAAAGATATAGTTATTGATTGTTTTGCCTTTTAGTGACTACCGGATGTATTCCCCGTGTGTTGCTCCTTTTTTATTGACATGGCTTATCTCCGGTTGGAGCGACGCACGAGAGATGGGGGTTTCTCTTTCTTCCATAGGCGGTAGTGTTCTCCAGTCGAAAGTCAAAATGTCTTTTTCTTTCCGGGGCAGTGACACACAGGAGAGATGGGGTGCGTAGTGGGTCAGATAACTGGCTTTGAGACATGAGGTTAAACTATGAAACAGATGGATATGCTTGACACATTTGATCAGACAGATAGATTAGTTTGATGACGTGGATCATCGTGGGATCATATAGGAACTAAAAGATAGAGTTATTGATTGTTTTGCCTTTTAGTTACTGGATGTATTCCCCATGTGTTGCTCCTTTTTTTATTGACGTGGCTTATCTCCAGTTAGAGCGACGCATGAGAGATGGGGTTTCTCTCTTTTTTCTGTGGGCGGTAGCGTTTTCGAGTCGAAAAGCTTTTTTCTTTCCGTGGGTAGCGACACACAGGAGAGATGAGGGAGTGCATAGTGGGTCAGGTGATTGGCTTTGAGGCATGGGGTTAAACTATGAATCGGATGGATATGCTTTGACAGATTTGATCACACTGATAGAATAGTTTGATGACATGAATTGTTGTGGGATTAGATAAATCTTTCAGTGGAGTTTTGTTTTATAAGAGATAAACAACCAGTGAAGTGTGAACGGGATGCCAGTGCCACGCAGCCAGAAACAAACGCCATGCACAAACCTCTTCGAGTTGAAAACGATCGGATTCCAAGTTGTTCCGTTCGGGGTCGATATGCCTCCGGCCTCCCTCGTGAGGTGGTTGGTGGCTTGGTGCGTGCATCGGTGCATGGAATGAACCATTCGGATTTTGGAAAGGAAGCACGGCACCCCAACCCTTCACGTGTGGCTGGTGTATGTGTTCCGCTGAGCTTGGTACCGCGTGGGAAACATGTGTGATGTAGCTACCAGCCTACCAGGCGTGATGTGTCATGGGTACTACCCAAAATTATTCACCACTTGCCTTATTTCTACCAAGCAAACCTACCCTGCAAAAGGCGGATAAAAAGTTAGTTTGATAATTAAGACTATTGTCAAATGTCTTCGGCAAAAAAATATATATATCTTTAAAATCTTCCCCTCCAAGCCAAAATGAGATTTGGAGAAGCGGGTATTTCTATCCAGATAAAAAAACGAGATCCAACTTAGAGGAACTATATCGTTGTTTATCAAGTTTAAACCTAGATGGTTGGATGCATGACTACACCTCCCACCCAACCAATTGAGCTAGACTCATTTCCTATTTTTATCTAGATAACATATAATATTTTAGAGAGAGCACTCACTTAAAAAAACTATATCCATTTAGAATTAGAAGTGTGTGGATGAGTGGAGGGGGTTAGGATATATATCTATCCCTAATATTAAGTACATCGCTCACAACTGTCCGATGAGATCTAACACTCAATCTCTCTCGTGCATATACAAGTTAAAGTACCGTGTCTAAACGCGGTTTGGAGTGTGTGGTTCAAAAACAAATTAGAATAAAAAGTGTTTTCATGGTCTGCCACCATCTTCCATGCACGCACGAGCAAAAGTGCTCAAACATGGTGGGGAGTCTCATCCAAAATGAATTGGAATGCATGGCATGAGCATTGATAAATCTCTAAACCTACCGTACCAATATGAGTTAGAGCTACACGTGTCCAGGCATAGTACGGAGTTCAATTCTCAGATGAATAGAAACGTATGACGTGATCGTTGAATAAATCTCCAAGCTACAAGTCATCCAAGTAACCACACAACAAGTTGAATGTCCCGTTGCGATGCACAGGTATGTTTGTGAATGCATCTAGGTCCCAATTTGGTGATTTGGATGTTTTAGTGATTGATGAACATGAGGGTTGCGGCTAACGTGTGTTTTGCACCGTCGTTTACATTTAAGTTTGCCTCAAGTTGATTGACACAAGTGTCTTGACCTTGAATATTTGGACTGATGCTTGGAGTATGTTGTAAAGTATAATCGTGAAGACTAAGGACACTATGGAGCGAATGTAGGCTTGGTGCTCAAGAGCATACATTGTAGTGTGTATTAGGGCTTGTTTTTTTCTTTGGTTGTACACTCAAGAGGGTCCAAGGCATTTATCTTGAGGGAGTCAAAGCAAAGCATTTGGATGCACAAGATGCTAAATCTTAGACAAGATCCTGATGTAAGTGTCTCCATGAAGTGATTTAAGTCAAGGATCTAAGACAAAGTTGAATTGTTTGAGATTGGGCTTGAAACAGGACCAAAAACAATGTCGGAAGTATACGTTGGATGACAGGGTTGACCCCGGTGGATGGTCTACCGATAATATGCCATGGACAAAATGGTTTTTCCCTAGTGATAGAGTGGTCACCATATGATCCGACGTGCCTGTTTTGACCCCCGGCAGATTATCTAGTGAGGCCCAACTTGAATTAGTAACAAGTTGGCCATCCCATTGATGTGCACCGTTTGATCCAGTGTGCATGTCTGTCACTCTATGGATCATTTGGTGAAGTCCAACTTGACTTCATGACAAATTAGTAAGACTCCATATTGGACCATCCGATGGGGCTAGCTTGACCAAGTCTCTGTGGAGCACCTTATGATCTAGTGTGACTGTGGGACACACTAGTGTATATATGGTGTGGAATATAACAGTATATTCCCAACTAGTCGTTGCTAGAATCAGCCATGTCAGCAACACCGTTGTAAGGTCCAAATGGCTAGAGGGGGGGTGAATAGCCTATTTAAAAATCTACAAGCTTCACTAAACAACCACGTTAGAATAAAAGATGGCTAAGCTAATTCTAGCACTAGCTCAACTACACTAAGCAATCCACCTATGCAATTCTAGTGAAGCAAGGCTATGATCTCTAATACACACCAACAAGGCTAAGTCACTAAGCTACTTACTCCTATGTGAAAAAGCTACGCTAAGCAAACTACAAAAGAACTAGTACAAGAAAGTAAAGAGTAAGTGACTTGATTCTTATACCAACGATGTAGAGAAGTAATGCACTTGAAGAATCAATCACAATTATCAACCACAAGAGAAATCCTCGGC
This sequence comes from Saccharum hybrid cultivar R570, assembly GCA_038087645.1. Classification (NCBI taxonomy): domain Eukaryota; kingdom Viridiplantae; phylum Streptophyta; class Magnoliopsida; order Poales; family Poaceae; genus Saccharum; species Saccharum hybrid cultivar. Next base: position 18,029,667 of record JAQSUU010000402.1, read on the forward strand.
AAAGAGATGACACAATATTTTTTACCGAGGTTCACTTGCTTCCCGGCAAGCTACTCCTCGTTATGGCGATGCACCCACTTGTCGGTTCGCGAGCTAATCGACTATCAAGAGTCGAGCCCTCGGCGGGCGCCGCACAACCGCACACAAGATGGGGATCCTCCAAGCCACGAGCTCTACTAGAGTATCCAATTTGCGAACTCCCGCGGGGAAGGATCAAGAACCCCTTACAACACTTGGTGAGGGCTCCAACAACCTCCAATTGCGAGCTCAATCACCTCTGCTGCTCCAAGCCGTCTACCGTGTCGGGAAACACGGAAGAGTAACAAGAAATCCGCAGCAACTCGAAGATCAAGTGCCTCTAGAATGCAACTCTCAAGCAATGCACTTGAATCTCACTCAATCTCACTCAAGATGTGCAACCAAGCAAAGAGATGAGTGGAGGGGTTGTTCTCTAGCTCAAAGGATGTCTCTAGGTCTCAAAGTGTGCAAGAGTTGCCCTCAAACCCCGGCCAACGTCTATTTATAACGAAGGGGTACGCAGCTAGCCGTTACCGGACGACGCAGTTCAAATCGCGCTGACCGGACGCTCCGGTCAGGGTGACCGGACGCGTCCGGTTACTACAAGACAACCGTGAACAGTACGCGTCAGAACTAGCCGTTGTCGTGACCGGACGCGCTCAACCGTTTGACCGGACGCGACAGTGCCAGCGTCCGGTCGCGTTCCAGTAAGCACCCGACGAGACCGGACGCGTCCGATCACACGTGACCGGACGCGCCGCGCGTCCGATCAGTACTCTGCGCCTCTAGACGCCTGACCGGACGCTCCGGTTCCGTGAGGGACCAGACGCGCCGGTCGCGTGCTCTACTTCAGTGCACAGGAGAACTGACTGGACGCGCTGGTCAGGCCAGACTAGCGTCCGGTCACAAACCCTAGTGCCCGCGCCACGTTGAACTGACCGGACGCGTCCGGTCAAACCGAGATCGCGTCCGGTGCAGCGTCCGGTCACTGTTTTTCAGTGAAAACCATTTCGGACTTTCGTCACCTTTTCTCGCCTCTGGCGCAATAGAAAATAGGCATTTCATTTCCTCGAAAACGCCTGAATCCCGCGCTCGCACGCTCGGCTGGAGGGAGAGCGAACCCCAAACCCCTTACTACCGCTTAAACTCCACCGCCTTCGTCAAAGTGCTAACACCACCAAGTGTACATCACCATGTGCATGTGTGTTAGCATTTCACAAACATTTTCCAAGGCGTTATGTTAGCTCTCAACTAGATCCTAATGCATATGCTCAAGACATTGATCTAGTGGCACTTGATTCCCGAGCTAACCGTGATTTCCCCTCTTGATAGTCGGCTATGTATCCTAAATCCGGTCAATCACTTCTCTACTCATCTTAGACCGGCAAAAGGAAAACCCTATGGTTATACCTTTGCCTTGCGCTCTTAGATCCTTCTCTTTCACTTGATCATCATGTCCATCATATTATGTGCATCTCCACCATGATCGACATTTCATGTCCATGCACCATTTCTTTGTGATCTTGTGGCCACCACTCCTTGCCACGTACACCTTCATCACATGTGTTGCTTATGCCTAACTCAAAACACTTAACACATGGCATTAGCAACTTGGTGTCATTAATTACCAAAACCAAACTTGGGCTTTCAATCTCCCCCTTTTTGGTAATTGATGACAACCATCACAAAGATATGAAATGAAATCAATTTTCAATTTCGATAGTATTAGCTCCCCCTACATATGTGCTTCCATGAGTTTGGTTCAATTGTGCACATATGTATGGATATGAATTTTGGGAGAGTTACTACTATCAAATTGATGCTAAGGTATATAGAATGAACCTTTGAAGCGTGATACCAATCGGAGTTGCCTTTATATACCATCCTTAGCATCGATGTAGCTAGACACCACTTGTAATTCATCACTTGTAAAGATCACAAACACTAAAGTACCCCGTGAGATCAACATTATAAGCAAAAAGGTGTCTAGATACCACTTATAAAGCTACTCTCAACAAAACATCATTCAAGTTCTACTTCTAGCAATCACCATACAAACATGAATATGAATTTAAGCTTTACAATGCAACAATTCATTATGTTAATGCACATACAAATGCAACAAACAATTCATGAGCTTGCTCCCCCTACTTGTGTGCTCAATTTTTAATTGATCCCTTTCCAAAGTCATTCTCTTATGCTTTCTCTCCCACTTAGTAACTTTCTCTCCCCCTTAGTAACTTAACTTTTTATCTTTGTGATTTTTCTATCTTTGTGACTTTTCTCTCCCCCTTTGTCAACAATCACCAAAAAGGTGCCAATTTTAGTGAGAGATAAGTCAATCAATATGAGGGAGTCCAAATTATGGTTCAATCTAGATCACTTGCCTAGAATATGTAATTCGGTTTGATCCAAGGACAAGCTTCTTCACACCTCATAAAGTATAAGGGTTATCTTGACCATGTTGAATTACACATCATGAGCTCATTTTCTAGATTCAACACTAGGTTTGCAAGCCCACAAACATGTCATATGCTACCACTAGATCAATCAAACATAGAAGCAATAGTGGTACCATATATATATATATATCAAAATCATTTGTTTTTCATGAATGAGCCTATTTGTCATGCAAATATGTCTATATGTTCTACACATGTCCTTATCAAAGTATGAATGATATGCCAAACAACTTTACCTTGCTATGTCGGAGGAGAGGCATGTCATTTTAAGAATGTGGGGGTGCACTCATTTCAAGTTAGAGAAGTCAAGTATGTTCAATTCATTCTTCAACTTGTAAAACCTTTTCTCATCAAGTGGTTTTGTAAAGATGTCGGCTAGTTGATCTTCGGTGCCAATGCTTTCAATGCTAATATCACCCTTTTGTTGATGGTCTCTTATGAAATGATGCCTTATGTCAATGTGCTTGGTTCTTGAATGTTGAACCGGATTTTGTGTCATCTTGATTGCACTTTCATTGTCACAAAACAATGGCACATTCTTGAATTTTATTCCAAAGTCATTCAAAGTGGCCTTTATCCAAAGCAATTGTGCACAACAACTACCGGCACTAATGTATTCGGCCTCGGCGGTAGATAGTGCAACACTATTTTGTTTCTTTGATGACCATGAAACAAGAGACCTTCCAAGCAATTGACAAGTGCCACTTGTGCTCATTCTATCAATCTTGCATCCACCATAGTCGGAATCCGAATATCCAATCAACTCAAAATTAGATCCCTTGGGATACCATAATCCAACATCATTAGTGCCCTTAAGATATCTCAATATTCTCTTGATTGCTTTCAAGTGACTTTCTCTAGGTGAAGCTTGATATCTTGCACACTTGCACACACTAAACATCACATCCGACCTAGAAGCGGTGACATAGAGCAAACTTCCAATCATAGACCGATATTGCTTTTGATCTACCATGTTGCCACTAGCATCAACACCTAATTGATCATTTGTGCCCATTGGTGTACTCATTGGCTTAGCATCTTGCAATCCAAACTTCTTGATCATGTCCTTGATGTACTTCCCTTGACTTACAAAAGTGTCATTCTTCATTTGCTTGATTTGAAGTCCAAGAAAGTAACTAAGCTCTCCAATCATAGACATTTCAAACTCATTTGCCATCATATTTCTAAACTCTTCATAAAAGTCTTGGTTAGTTGATCCAAAGATAATGTCATCCACATAGATTTGCAACACAAACAAGTCATTTCCAAGCTTCTTGGTGAAGAGAGTGGTGTCAACCTTTCCCATCTTGAACCCTTTAGAGAGAAGAAAGTCCCTTAATCTCTCATACCATGCTCTAGGTGCTTGCTTCAAACCATACAATGCCTTCTTTAGCTTGAAAACATGGTTGGGCTTCTTGTCATTTTTAAAACCAGGAGGTTGCTCAACATAAACTTCTTCATTGATGTAGCCATTGAGAAATACACTTTTGACATCCATTTGATAGAGCTTGATGTTGTGTGCACAAGCATATGCTAATAAGATTCTAATTGCCTCCAATCTTGTAACCGGTGCATATGTCTCTCCAAAGTCAAGACCTTCAACTTGTGTGTAACCTTGTGCTACCAATCTTGCTTTGTTCCTCACAACCATGCCATCTTGATCTTGCTTGTTTCTAAAGACCCACTTAGTACCAATCACACTGTAGTTCTTTGGCCTTTCGACAAGTTCTCAAACTTGATTTCTAGTGAAGTTGTTTAGCTCTTCATGCATGGCATTTACCCAATCGGAATCTTTCAAAGCATCTTCTATTTTCTTAGGTTCTTCAAGTGACACAAATGAGTAGTGCTCACAAAAGGATGCTAATCTTGATCTAGTTTGAACACCACTTTGAATTCCACCAATGATTTGGTCCAATGGATGATCTCTTGCAATACTAGTAGGTTGGAGTATTGGGAGTTGATTACCTCCACTTGCTTGACCTTGATCTTGAGCTTCATCATGAGAACCACTAGAGCTTGCTTGATTTGTATCAATTTGCACACTTTGGTTGATCACATGAATATCATCATCATCAACTTGCCTTGGCCTTATGTCACCAATGTCCATGTTCTTCATTGCATTTGACAATTGATCTCCTCTCACATCATTAAGGTTTTGAGCTTCATTTTGAGATCCTTGGGTTTCATCAAACTCAACATCATGAACTTCTTCCAAGGTGCCATTTGTGAGATTCCAAACTCTATATGCTTTGCTTGTGGTAGAATAACCAAGTAAGAACCCTTCATCACATTTCTTTTCAAACTTGCTCAATCTAGTGCCTTTCTTGAGAATATAGCATTTGCAACCAAATACTCTAAAGTATGCAATGTTGGGTTTTCTTCCATTCAATAGCTCATATGGTGTCTTCCCAAGCTTCCCATGGCAATAAAGACGGTTGCTACAATAGCAAGCCGTGTTGATGGCTTCACTCCAAAATGAATGACTCACATTGTATTCACTAAGCATTGATCTAGCCATGTCAATCAAAGTTCTATTCTTTCTTTCAACTACACCATTGGATTGAGGAGTGTATTTTGGTGAAAATTGATGTCCAATACCAAGATCATCACATAAATCTTCAATTCTTGTGTTCTTGAACTCACTACCATTGTCACTTCTAATCTTCTTGATGGTAGTCTCAAACTCATTTTGCACCCTCTTGACAAAAGACTTGAATAGATCATAAACATCACTTTTGTCAAAAAGAAAGAACACCCAAGTGTATCTAGTGTAGTCATCAACAATCACAAAACCATACTTGTTGCCACCAATGCTAGTGTATATTGTTGGCCCAAACAAGTCCATGTGCAATAGCTCAAATGCTTTTGATGTGCTCATTTCACTCTTACTAGGATGTGTATTTCCAACTTGTTTGCCGGCTTGACAAGCACTACATGGTTTATCCTTTTCAAAAGTCACATCTTTCAAGCCTCTAACTAAGTCATGCCTCAAAAGTTTGTTCAATTGTTTCATTCCAACATGACCAAGCCTTCTATGCCACAACCATCCCATACTAGATTTGCTAAGCAAGCATGATGTCAATTGAGTCTCACTATCATTGAAGTCAACCAAGTACAAGCTACCATGTCTAAATCCTTTGAATATCAAATTTGATCCATCAACACTTATGACTTCAACATCATCACTACCAAATATGCACTTGAAGCCAAGATCACAAAGTTGTGCCACCGATAAAAGATTGAAATCCAAGTTCTCAACTAGCAACACATTAGATATGCTCATGTCATTTGAGATAGTAATTTTACCAAGCCCCTTGACCTTGCCTTTCTTGTTGTTGCCGAAAGTGATAGCATCAAAACCACCATTTTGACTTGTATCAATTGATTTGAACATACAAGAATCCCCGGTCATATGTTGAGTGCACCCACTATCAAGCACCCAATGCCTTCCTCTGGCTTTGTAATTGACCTACAAGATAAGATCAATTCTTTTTAGGTACCCAAACTTATTTGGGTCCTCCAAGGTTAGTGACCAAGCTCTTTGGTACCCAAATGGCTTTCTTCCTTGAGCCCATCCATGGTGCACCAATGAACTTAGCATGAACACCATTTGTACCCTTGGTAAGTATATAGAAAGAATCAAACTTAATTGAGGATACATTAGCATTGGATTTCTTGTTCATGCAATGTTGCTCTATGTGACCAACTTACTTGCAACTTTTGCAATAGCTACCATTGTTCTTCACAAAACGAGTCTTGTGAGGAGCAAAAGCGGCCTTGCCTTTCTTGGGGTTATAGCCCAATCCCTCTTTATAGAGAGAAGCTCTTTGGCTACCCAAGCACATAAGCAAGCGGTCCTCACCACCATAAGCCTTAGCTAAGGTGTGATTGAGCTCTTTTACCTCCTTCTTAAGATTTTCATTCTCAACTATAAGTGTGGAGTCACAAGTGAAACCATCACTACTAGATGAGGATGATGTAGATGCGCTACATGAAGGGTTAGTGGGAGTAACAATAATAGGCTTATAAAAGGATTCATCAATTATATCACAAGATATGCCTATGTTGCAATTTTTAGCTTTCTCAACATTAGTTGGCATGTTTTCACATTTTTCAACTAGAGAGGAATGAGCTTCTTCAAGCTTAGCGTGAGACTTTTGAAGCTTCTTATGGTCTACCTTTAGACTCTCATAAGATGCCCTAAGCTCATCAAGTTCTTGCATAAGGTTTTTCTTTTCCTTAAGCAAGCCCTTGCACTCCTTTCTAGATTCTTTAAAATGTTGAGTGCAATCTTCTAGCATAGTGATTAGTTCATCTTTAGTGAATTCTTCTTCGTCACTATCACTATCACTAGCATTATCATGATCACTCTCATTGTCGGATGATACCTTAGCGGCCTTAGCCATGAAGCACGATGGAGTGTCGAAGATGGAGACCTTCTCTTGGACGGCAATGCTAGCGTGTCCCTTCTTCTTGCTCTTGTTGTCATTCTCGTCATCACTTGAGGAATCATCACTATCCCATGTAGCAACATGAGAATCATTCTTCTTTCTATGAGAGCTCTCCTTCTTTTCTTGCTTCTTCTTTTGCTTCTTCCTCTCTTTCTTGATGGCATCTTCATCATCACTATCATAAGGACACTTTGCAATGAGATGATCCTTGCTATGGCATCTAAAGCATCTCATGGTATGCTCATTCTTCTTGGATAAGTTCTTCCTTCTTCTTGCATGAAAGCCTTTCTTCTTCATGAACTTGCCAAATTGCTTGACAAAGAGAGCCATCTTCTCATCAATGTCATCACTATCACAAGAGCTTGAGTCTTCTTCACTTGATGATTCAATCTTGGATTTGCCCTTGGATGTGGTGGCTTTGAATGCAACACTCTTCTTCTTCTCATCATCCTTTTTCTCATTTTCCTTCTTCTTCTTCTTGACCAATTCATCCTTCTCATCATCTTCTCTATATGAATCATCGGTCATCACTTCTTGAAATATTTGTTAAGGAGTTGAATCCTTCAATGTAGTCCTCACTAGCACGGTGATCAATGTATCAAATCTCTTGGGCAAGCTTCTCAAGAACTTCATAGAGAATTGGTTGTCTTTGACCTCCTCACCAAGTGTCTTTAGCTCATTGACAATGGCTTGCAATCGATGAAACATTTCCGGTACACTTTCATCATCTTGCATCTTGAAGCTTAAAAATTTTTCTTGCAAGATATATGCTTTAGCGGTCTTTGTGCCTTCGGTGCCCTCAAATGTTTCTTCAAGCTTGGCCCAAGCATCATGTGCAACTTCTATGTTCTTCACTTGCTCAAATGTCTTTTCATCTAATGCTTCATGAAGAGCACTAATAGCAATGTCATTGCATTGAAGCTTCTTGTCTTCAACCGGTGTTGGTGCTTCCAGGTTGGCAACCTCAAACTTTGTTTCGGTGACCTTCCACACTTCTCTATTGATTGACTTGAGGTGTTCGGTCATCTTAACCTTCTAATATGCATAATTTGTGCCATCAAAGTGAGGTGCCTTCTTGGTGTTGTTGATGTGCAAGCTTAATTGAGCCATTTCTTCTTCACCGTAGGTTGTTAAGCCTCAAATAAACGGTGCCTCGGCTCCGATACCACTTGTAAGGACCAAATGGCTAGAGGGGGGGTGAATAGCCTATTTAAAAATCTACAAGCTTCACTAAACAACCACGTTAGAATAAAAGATGGCTAAGCTAATTCTAGCACTAGCTCAACTACACTAAGCAATCCACCTATGCAATTCTAGTGAAGCAAGGCTATGATCTCTAATACACACCAACAAGGCTAAGTCACTAAGCTACTTACTCCTATGTGAAAAAGCTACGCTAAGCAAACTACAAAAGAACTAGTACAAGAAAGTAAAGAGTAAGTGACTTGATTCTTATACCAACGATGTAGAGAAGTAATGCACTTGAAGAATCAATCACAATTATCAACCACAAGAGAAATCCTCGGCAAAGAGATGACACAATATTTTTTACCGAGGTTCACTTGCTTCCCGGCAAGCTACTCCTCGTTATGGCGATGCACCCACTTGTCGGTTCGCGAGCTAATCGACTATCAAGAGTCGAGCCCTCGGCGGGCGCCGCACAACCGCACACAAGATGGGGATCCTCCAAGCCACGAGCTCCACTAGAGTATCCAATTTGCGAACTCCCGCGGGGAAGGATCAAGAACCCCTTACAACACTTGGTGAGGGCTCCAACAACCTCCAATTGCGAGCTCAATCACCTCTGCTGCTCCAAGCCGTCTACCGTGTCGGGAAACACGGAAGAGTAACAAGAAATCCGCAGCAACTCGAAGATCAAGTGCCTCTAGAATGCAACTCTCAAGCAATGCACTTGAATCTCACTCAATCTCACTCAAGATGTGCAACCAAGCAAAGAGATGAGTGGAGGGGTTGTTCTCTAGCTCAAAGGATGTCTCTAGGTCTCAAAGTGTGCAAGAGTTGCCCTCAAACCCCGGCCAATGTCTATTTATAACGAAGGGGTACGCAGCTAGCCGTTACCGGACGACGCAATTCAAATCGCGCTGACCGGACGCTCCGGTCACTACAAGACAACTGTGAACAGTATGCGTCAGAACTAGCCGTTGCCGTGACCGGACACGCTCAACCGTTTGACCGGACGCGACAGTGCCAGCGTCCGGTCGCGTTCCAGTAAGCACCCGACGAGACCGGACGCGTCTGATCACACGTGACCGGACGCGCCGCGCGTCCGATCAGTACTCTGCCCCTCTAGACGCCTGACCGGACGCTCTGGTTCCGTGAGGGACCGGACGCGCCGGTCGCGTGCTCTACTTCAGTGCACAGGAGAACTGACCGGACGCGCTGGTCAGGCTAGACTAGCGTCCGGTCACAAACCCTAGTGCCCGCGCCACGTTGAACTGACCGGACGCGTCCGGTCAAACCGAGACCGCGTCCGGTGCAGCGTCCGGTCACTGTTTTTCAGTGAAAACTATTTCGGACTTTCGCCACCTTTTCTCGCCTCCGGCGCAATAGAAAATAGGCATTTCATTTCCTCGAAAACGCCTGAATCCCGCGCTCGCACGCTCGGCTGGAGGGAGAGCGAACCCCAAACCCCTTACTACCGCTTAAACTCCACCGCCTTCGCCAAAGTGCTAACACCACCAAGTGTACATCACCATGTGCATGTGTGTTAGCATTTCACAAACATTTTCCAAGGCGTTATGTTAGCTCTCAACTAGATCCTAATGCATATGCTCAAGACATTGATCTAGTGGCACTTGATTCCCGAGCTAACCGTGATTTCCCCTCTTGATAGTCGGCTATGTATCCTAAATCCGGTCAATCACTTCTCTACTCATCTTAGACCGGCAAAAGGAAAACCCTATGGTTATACCTTTGCCTTGCGCTCTTAGATCCTTCTCTTTCACTTGATCATCATGTCCATCATATTATGTGCATCTCCACCATGATCGACATTTCATGTCCATGCACCATTTCTTTGTGATCTTGTGGCCACCACTCCTTGCCACGTACACCTTCATCACATGTGTTGCTTATGCCTAACTCAAAACACTTAACACATGGCATTAGCAACTTGGTGTCATTAATTACCAAAACCAAACTTGGGCTTTCAACCGTATGGTTTAGCATAGGTAATGGAGGTTGGCGATCATCCGGTTATATCTACGTTTGTAAGCCTTTTCCAACAATTGGAGATGCTCTTCCACCCACTATTTCAAGCACTTATAGAGATGATTGTGAAGCCTTTGGAGAGCCACCCAAGCCAAGAAGTCAGAACTGGGTGTTAGCCTTAAGTGCTATCAGTGTTCTTACTTTGGTTTCTCTAAGTTGGAGCCAAAGACTCGTTATTCTCAGTGATTGCCATCACCTATATGTCTCGGTGGAGGATGTGGTGACCTTCCTTGATGGAGTTCTTGTGAGGAGGCTCCAAAAGGTGTACATGGACTTGAAACGCACCATGTCGGAGTAGCAAACGAGTATTCACTAGTGGATGGGAGTTAACTAGGTCTTGATGGCTCTTGGTGCTCCAACGTGGACTAGGTGATTGTGACAACAATCCAATACCATGGGATAAAATTTAATTATTTCTTTTAACCTCATGATTGGAGGAATGCTTAGTGGCCGAGAGCGTACGTTAATGGAGCTCGGACATGAACTAGGGATTGCTCTTTGGCAATCGACACCACACGATACATCGTATCATCTCGAGAGCCTGTGGCTCCTTACTTGTGCTCTTTACTTACCGTATTTACATTTTAGTATGTGCTTTGTTCATGTAGCTTTACCTTTCCTAGAGTATATATTAGGCTAATTCATAAGATTGAGTCTAGTTTGCAAAACTCTTTCATCATTTGGGTAAGTACCACTAGATAAATTTAAGATCACATCTTTGTGGTTAGTTTTAGTTTCTAGTAGATCCCTAGGTTAAGTTTTTAGCGACCCAATTCACCCTTCCCCTCTTGGGTCAACATCTGATTCCTTTCATAGACACAAAGTGCAGTTCGATTATATGATGTTGTATATAATTTGTGGTGCATAGCTACTTAACACCCTGACTTTCTCTAACAATAACCACAAAAATATATACCCACTGCTACCAAATTTCAACATTTGGAATCCAAATTTAGTGCATTTGAATGAATACACGCTAGATTCAAGATCAAGGGGCTACCTCACTTTGTTGAGCAAGAAGTCAAAAGGTAGCATGTGCTTGAATCCTAGGAAAGCTTGCCTAGAGGACTATATGGGCAAGATTTTTCCTTGCTTTCATGGGAGGGGCAGATCAACTCACCCCTACTAGACAAGGATGGACTAGCTGAAAGCCTTAGTTTGATTTTGGATAATTGATGAAACCTATGGACTAATCCTTAGGCTAAGTATGTGACTATATAGGATGGTCCAATCCAAGTGGTGGAGCAAGAAGAAGTCCATGGAGATGGACATGAAATGATGGTGATCAAGCTCCAACTTGAAAAAGAAGAAAGAGAAAAACAAAAACCAAGGAGATCAAGGCAAAGGTATCAAATAGGTTTTGTTTTGGCACTCAAGACACCATAGAAGGTGTGAGTGCATTTATGATCGATAGTCGTACTATAAAGAGGGAAAATATTTGGCTAAGCGGTTATCGAGTGTCACTAGGTGACATGATTCTTACATATGCATTAGGGACCTAGTGTGCTAACAATTGACCCTTGAAAATGTTTGAAAAATGCTAACATATGAGTACACAAGTTCTACACTTTGTGGTTAGCAACTTAGAAGCAAGGATGAAGAGGTTGAGGAGTTAGAAAAAGAAAAGGTGGCGAAGGTACCTGATCGGACTCTAGCTCCGAGGTGACCGGACTCACCCTGGAGCATCCGGTCAGTGTTGATGGCGCAGCCAAGATGGCCTGGGAAGGACCGGATGCTGGGATCTGACTCAGTCGCTGAGTCTGATCATGTGGAGCAGAAAAGGCGAGGCTCGGCCCCGCGATCGGACGCAGGTGGAGCAGCGCGACCGGACGCAACCCTAGTGGGTCAAGTCACGTGTGACGTACGTTGACACAAGCTCGTGTGCGAGGGCAGAGAGGACTGAATGCACCCATGAGTCCAGTCGTGCGTGACAGGACGCGTCCGGTCGATGAAAATCGTCTCTAGATGCTTTCTGTACTCGAACGGACTCTGCGTTGTCGTGCTTCCGGTCAGTTCGAGAGGCACATCCGGTCATCTATTGACTGCGCGAGTGAACTTTTTAGTTACCATTGGAGATCAACGCGTGAGATTCAAAAGGGGACACGTGGACGCCTAAGGACGACCGAACTCTGGCTGACCGGACGCTGGGGTGCGTCCGGTCAGCCCCCGAGGCTCCAACGGCTCTCTGAGTCTTAGGGCCTCTATAAATAGAAGTGCTTCGGTTTGGGCTTACTCTCTTGGACATTTTCGCCTGTGATATATCCTTGTGAACCTAAGCAAACACCTTTCACTCATCTCCTTCATTGATTCATTATCATAGTGAGATTGGGAGTGATTCCTAGTGTATTTGCTTGAGTGATTGCATCTAGTGGCACTTGAGGATCGTTGTGGCTATGGATTTCTTGTTACTCTTGGTGATTGCCGCCACCTAGACGGCTTGAAGTAGTGGAGGAGCATTGGCATGAGTTGGTGATTGTTCGTGGCCATCTCCCAGTGATTGTGAAGGGTCTTGTGCCTTCCCCGGTGGAGCGCTGAAAGGTAACTCTAGTGGATTGCTCGTGTCATTGAGTTACCTCATTTGCGGGTAGGTTCTCGTGGCGTCCATTTGTTGGACTAGGTTTGTGGAATACCTATTAGCCGCCGAACCAAGTATTAGTCGACACAACGGGGCAGACTAGTGTGTCGGCAAGCACGTGAAGCTCATGAGAAAAATTGATTGTCATCTTGTGATTGGATTTCTCCCGATGATTGATTGGAATTCATATTGATTGGTTCATCACACTTGCCACGACAGTATAATCACCCTACTCTCTCTTGTATTACTTTCTTTACATTCTTGCATAGTGTCAATCTCTTTAGTTGTGAGAGCTTGTTAGTTTGGTTAGTGAGGCTCTTTAGTTAGTCTTTGAGAGCTCACTAGCTTAGCAAGTAGCAACCTAGGCTTGTGTGTGAATTAGTGATCATAGCAACTAGAATGGTTGGGCAGGTGGCTTACAACCCGTGTAGAGCTAGAGCAAAATTGTATTTCACCATTTAGGTTACTAACCTTGTGCTCTAGTGAATTTGTAGAGAATTTTTATAGGCTATTTACCCCCTCTAGCCATTTTAGACCTTTCACTAGCTTCCTAAGCGAGGCAAGTGTACCAAATAGAACTAAATGTTTTAGTGATTGATTGTAAACTTCAATAACTCGACTTTGATATAATTTTTGTTTAAATGAGTCAAAAATTTAATCATTTAAATACATAAGTTTTGAGAGAAACCGAACTTTGGAGTCACAAAGATCATGAAAACTAGCATACCCAAAGAAACGAATACACACAAAAGGGGAGAAGCAAGACGCAATGTGGGCCTATTTGCTTCAAGGCCTCACATGCAAGGAGAGCACCAAACAGAGATCTCCACCCTAGACACTCAAAATCCAACGCTTGGGGGAGCACAGAGAGCCAGACAAGTTTTCTTGTCTTCAAAACAAACATGTCGTGTGACGTGTGTGAGAGACGGAGGGAGGTAATGCACACTTGTAATTAATTTGTAAACTTCCTTTCCCTCGTGTAAAGTTCCTTTTCCTTTAGATGACTAGGTGTCATGCTCGTGCACGATATTGCTGCAGTGGTGCTCCATTTATAGTTGTGGGGCCGAACAGAAACGTTTGAAATTTTTATGTCCTGCCTTTTCTTCTCTACCCCCTTCACTTGTCCTTCTTATGAGCTTTCTCACCCAGCGAATATCTCTACAACATCCAGATTTAGTGTGGGGCGAGAGAAGATTTGGAGATTGTGGGAACCGGGCATAGTGGGACGTTAAGACGGGGGTGACAGACTCTGTGAATCCTATGCCAAAGCCAAAGGGCGAGGGGGTATGGAATAAATGATTTGGAGGCGATGAGTTGGGATCTCAACGAGGTAGAATGGTGAGATTTGGGTGAGGTAGCGAGCCAATAGCTTGAAGTGGCAAGAACCTTGGATCTCAACAAGGTAGTTCGATGGGATCTCGGAGAGGAAGCAAGACAAGATCCTAAAGCGGCGACGGTGGTGACGACCTTGGATCTCGACGAGGCATCAATATGGAATCTCAAGAGGAAACAAGCCGTGAGTCCAGAGTGGTAGCGACGTCCTTGGATCTCAACGGGGCGTCAGAGGGGGATTTGAAAGTGGAAACAAGCCTAGAGACCAAAGCGATAGCGATGAGCTTGGATCTCGACAAGGCAGTAGGATGGGACCTACGAAGCTTAAAGCTCAAAGCAATGGTGGTGAAATGGGATTTCAACGGGGCAGCATGTCTAGTGCCCAAAAAGGCGGCGACGAGTTGGGATCTTGGTGAGGCGACATGCGAAGCTCTCAAAGCATCGAGGATGAGTTGGGATTTGGACAAGGATGCTGAGTGGAATCTCGATGAGGTACCGGGCTTAGAGCCGAGTTCGGATTTGGAGGAGGATGCTGAGTGGAATCTCAACGAGGTACCGGGCTTAGAGCTGAGTTTGGATTTGGATGAGGATGTCAAGTGGAATCTCGATGAGGTACCAGACTTAGAGCCAAGTTCAGATTTGGACGAGGATGCTAAGTGGAATTTCGATGATTTACCAAGCTTAGGGCCGAGTTCAGATTTGGAGGAGGATGTTGAGTGGAATCTCAATGAGGTACCAGGCTTAGAGCCAAGTTCAGATTTGGATGAGGATGCCGAGTGGAATCTCGACGAGGTACCAGGCTTAGAGCCAAGTTCGGATTTGGACGAGGATGCTAAGTGGAATCTCGACGAGGTACCAGGCTTAGAGCCAAGTTCAGATTTGGATGAGGATGCTGAGTGGAATCTCGACAAAGTACCAGGCTTAGAGTCTGAAGAAATGGCGGACCACCAGGAAACAACACGACATGTCTCTATGAGTTTTTCCTCTCTCTCTCTATTTTTCTTTGAGGTATCTAACAAAAATTAGAAGTTTTCTTGAAACCCTTTTCTAGCCAATTTTGGGGTTTTGAAAAACACCATACACTAAAACTATTTTTACAAACAAAGCTTTTGGAAAATATTTGCCAAAAAAACATTTGTCAAAGTTTTCAACAAATGTGCTATGGTAAAATCGTTTTGGACTCAAGAAAAGTTTCATATTTGTTTTAGAAAGGTCTTAGAGAAAATTAGAGGACATGTTTCGTAGCAAGCTTTTTTTTTTCTAAATGCTGCTTCTTGAAGTGTGAGATACTCATGCTTTCCAATCATAAATATATGGGCTGACATTGCTACAATGGATAAATGGTGAGAAGCTAAAGTCGATGAGGTCATTCCTAATTAGTGATATCATGCTCGCTATCCAATGGTGTCATATTACACTGAGAACATTAAATTCTTAGGGAGGAACAACCTGCACATTATCGTTATAAAACTATATACAATGCTACCAACATGATTATTGTTCCATAATAAATTGTGTCTAAAGTGGTAACAAACTAGGGCGTTGCTTCAGCCCGTGAGCGCACGCGTAGTCGAGTCCGTCCACATGCCTTCTCCTCCCCTCTCCCAGCGCATCCCCCTTCTTCCTCCTATGACGCGTGACCCACGCCCCCACCACCACCCACCGCCCCGCTGCGGTGCGGTAGGCCTTATCGCGTCCGCGGCGGCCTCTTCCTTCCCCTCCCCGAGCCATCCCGCCGTCACCATGGCCATGGTCCCCGACCTGGCCTGGCTGCCTCTTATGCTGCCGGAACCCTAACGCCGCCCTCCCGCCATCCACACCGTCTGGCCATCGTGCCTCTCCCGAGCCCCTTCTAAGACCGCTGGAGTTGGGGACACACGCACGCACACGCACACACACAGAGATAGAGAGAGAAAGGAGAGGATGGCTCGCCGAAGTTGGGGAAAGAAGAAGGTTGGTGGCGGTCGGGCGTCGCGCATATGACAGACACGACGCGCGCGACGCGTAGGAAGGCGGAGATGGTGTGAGCAGGGTGACCAGATCCTACGGTAGAAGTAAGCATTCCCGTACAAACAATTAAATTTAATGCCAAAACTACTAGATTTTGTGCCAGGTCTGTATTTCTATGGAGATATAGCTTCATCCTGTCCTGTAATTAATTTTACAAGTAAGCAAAACATTCTGCATCATCTAACAAATGCCTATTTGGATTGGGGATTTGGATGGCTAACTTTGGTGGGTAAAAGGGTTTTTTAAGGAAATATGACACAACACAATGGTTGCAATCACTGGGGTTAGTAATTTATGGATCTGTCTACGTAACCCTCAAGCGTTTTACGCTCTCCTGACACTAGATTTTTTTTCCTCGTATCTTCTTCCTCCTCCCGACGTACCGTTGCCGCCCGCCGCCCCGCCACGGTTACCTCCTTCCCCTCCCCGCCGCCGTCATGGCCATAGCCGCCCCGCCCCAACTTGGCCCGACCGCCGCCTCTGCCTCACCGCCGTCTCTCCCACCCCCACTGCCTGGCTTGACTGTCTCTCTAAAAATCTTTTCTAAGTCTGCCGGAGATGGAGAAGAGAGGGAGTGATGTAGATGAAAAAGAGGAATTGAGTGTTCCATCGGTCGGTGTCGAACGGTATTTTCTCTAATTCATCGTACCGGGGCCCGTATGTTTACGCTTGGGAATGCGACTGGGGCCCGAAATGAACATAGACTTTGCCGAACCCAGCCCAGTTTCTTCGAGGTCTGATCTGGTCTGGTGGTGGCGAGTGACTGGTGTGACTCGGCGAGGCCTACAGAGCGTGTCACGCCTTCTCCTCCCCACTCTCATCAGGAGCAGTCATCTCCTCCCCTTCTCATCCGAGCCCTCCTTCCTCCGCCTCCCCTTCACCCCCCCATCTCGCCATACACTTCTCCACTCCTCCTCTGATCACCAGCCGCCCCCGCCTCCGCCTCGATACCCTCCGATCCAATCCGGTACGTGCGTCGATCCATCACCTGATTCCCCCGTCGTGCTGTACCAGATCGGATCAAGGCCTCGTGACCATCTGATCTTATGACTCGGCGCATAGGAATTTTTTTCGTTGTTTGTTGATTTGTTCAAGCTTCATGATTCTTACAATACCTTTTTCTGAATTTTCCAGGTTTTTTGCTTGATTCGGCGGGTAGCAACCTGGTCAGTCCAATCCGTCTGTGAGGAAATTTTCCGTATTTTTGTTTGCGTCGCATCGTTTCTGCGAAGGATTTCCTGTTCGTTTGGGGGAAATAAGGGAGCGTCCTTGATGTCTACTGTCGCGATCCCGACGCCGCCATCGGCGGCGCAAGAGAAGGCCGCCAGCCGGAATAAGCGCAAGTATCGTGCCGAGCCACCATCCGCCGAGTTGGGCCCATTCGGGCTGGAGTACTCACTGACGGCGGACTGCGTGGGATTCGAGTTTATGTCGCCCGAGAAGGCTGCCCTGGCAGCAGCGGCAGCTGCAGCTGAAGGTGTCAGCCTTGACCTCCTCCAGAACTCGTGCGAAAACTGCAAGGATCGCCAACCTACTGCGGAGGACTTATTGGAGTGCCAGCGATATGTGAATTGGAGTGACCCAAATGAGACGCAGCTGGAGGAGATCCTTCTCAAGAGCCTGGACACCACCTTTGACAATGCTGTGAGTCTGATCACCACAATGGGCTACTCTGAGGCGGCCGCACGGGCTGCTGTTGTGCGGACAGCTGCGCAATACAACTGGAGGGAGAGCCTTGCTGGGTTTGGAGAGGCAGCAGTTGAGGTTCTCAAGACGGAAGGGGACATGTTGCCAAGGGAGGGTGCCTCTGTTGAAGACATGAGGAAGATTGAACAGGCTGTGCTTGGTAGTATGGTTACGTTGGTAAATGAGGCTCAGCCATTCTACACCACAGGCGATGTAATGTTTTGCTTGCTTATGTCGGACATGAACGTGGCAAATGCCTGTGCCATGGACTACAATACTTCTTCCCTCCCAGCTGTGGCTGCTCAAGTTATTGCCCAACCAGTCGCGGGAAACTATGAACCTGGTTCAGGTTCAAATTTGTCAGTTTCTATTACCAACCCGCAGACTGGCGTTACTTTCCATGGAAAACTTACCCCAGTGCCACCTGGATCTTATGGTGCTGTAAAAGCTGATTCATCAATGGCACCGGCAAGCTTGAATGTATCAAGTAGCAAACCCTCGGTGTCGGGCAAGACTCAGTGTGTGATCCCAAATATTGAGCCAAAAGAACATTCAGAGGACCAACCATTTGTTGCCGCTGCGACACAATCTGTGAAAAATGACAAGCCATCCCCAAGCAAGAGGGGGGGCTCTAAGAGGGACTCCTTGCATCGGCAGAAGTTAACAAGCTTTGATAAAGGTTCCCGAGCATTGGGTTCCAAAGGCTCTCTTAGGTCTGGCAAGCATAGTTCTTCGGCCAGTGCAGTATTGGAGAGGAAGTGCAGGTCATTTTCAGATTCTACTACTAGCAACTTGAAGGGCTCATCAAGAGTTGCTAAAGGGTTTGCTGCAAGCATATCTGGATCAGAAGTATCAGTTGACCTTTCCTTTACTGGTACCCTTTCCCCTTCTCCATCATTTGATGCCAAGATAGTTAGTAACTCAAACCCAGCACCTGCTGCTAGCACAGATCTTTCATTGTCATTGCCCTCCTCAAGTGATAGTTTGAATCATGATTCCAATACTGAGGGAGTGGACTCTAGTAGCAAAATTAATTTTTCATATGATGAAGAACAGAAGGTCTGGATCCCACATGATAAAAAGGATGCAATTGTCTTGATCCTTGTCCAGAGGCAGAAAGATTTGCAAGCACATATGCATGACTGGACAGACTGGGCTCAGCAGAAAGTGATGCAGGTTGCACACCGACTTGCAAAGGAGAAGGATGAACTTCAGTCACTTAGGAAAGAGAAGGAAGAGGCAGACCGCCTGCAAGAAGAGAGACACCATTTGGAAGAGAGTACTCGGAAAAAGCTTCTAGAGATGGAGTCTGCAATTTCTAGGGCAAATGTTCAGCTGGAGAAGGCAGAAACATCTGCTCGCAGACGTGAGGCTGAGAATGCACAACTCATGTTACAGATGGAAGCTGCAAAGCGACATGCAGCAGAGTCAGCAACAAATATTTCAGATCTTTTAAAGAAGGATGAGAACAGTCGTAAAAGGTCTCAGCGTTGGGAATCTGACAGAGCCCTGTTACAAGAGGACCTTGCAGCACAAAAGAGCAAGTTATCTCGGGTTCAAGAACAGCTTCAGCATGCTAAAGAGCTAAAGGATCAAGTGCAGGTACTAACTGTTCTATTTTTACCTTGTTGTAAGTTGTAACCTTATTTTAATTGGATTGGAAACTAAAATAGTAGTCCCTCCATTCCAAATTATAAGTTGCTTTGACTTTTTTGGTTCATCCATTTTGCTATGTATCTAGACATATTATTATATCTAGATGCATAGCAAAATGGATGTACCAAAAAAGTTAAAGTGACTTATAATTTGGAACGGATGGATATAATCATATGACCTATGCTCATTTTTTTTATTCATGTGGTTCATCGAAATTTCTTTACTGCTATTGTACTTGACTCTATTAGGCTGCGTGCATGAATGGAATAGCTGGGCCAGTTCTTTCTCTTAGAAATACTAAATTTAATAAATATGATGTAAGGTATCACTGAGAAACTTGTAAGGTATACTAAAAATATCTCACTATTTGTTGTGTGATGTGATTCTACTTTTTACCAACACTCCACTATATTCTGTAATAGATAATGATGTTTTCGTGGCTTTGTTTATAGCATGTACACGTTGTGATTGTGTTAGTAAGGTTTCATTTCACACCTTTTTTTTGTGTGTGTGTTCTCGCAACTGAAGGGTTTGGGGCTGTTGAGAAGCTTACGGAATAAATGGTAGATAACTGGCTGTCCTAGCTATGACTGCTCTAAGCATACTTAGTATTTCATGAGTAAGCTGCAAACTTTTGTATGCAGAAGTTTCTGGAAGAAGTTCGGAGCTTTATATGGCATTTGCACTTAATTACTAGCTACTTGTCAACTGTTTACAGCATTAGATAAAGTTGAGACAATATTGCTTATTTTACTATTTGTATATGATATCTGGTAAATTTCATAGTTTAAACAGATGAAACCATGCCATTGTCTCCATTCCGTAGCACCTCTATGGTTTCTCTGACCATTTGTCGAGTTTGGCATGTACTGAAATCCTTCCTTATATCTCGTATCTTTGAGATGTTGGGATGGAAATTACGAAGATACAGAAAATAACTCAGTACTTTTTTAGATTAGCAAGGCAGTGAATAATAGTAGATAAGCTGGCTTAGCGCAGACTGCTAGTAAACCTGGCTTGAGGTGTTCTATACCATCCTTTTACAAGGCTCATTAATTAACAAGATTGTTATTCCTTCTAGAGACTTTAAAAAGACAGGACATGTGTGCCGATTGTGCTTCATGGATCTCTCTTTTTAAATTCAATTCGAATTGATTGTGCTTGCCATGTTGAGTTGAGCAATGAGCCGATGATTAATCCTGTGTATACCACTTGTATAAAGTCGTGTTAGTGTTATAAGGTTGCTACTTGCTATATCTACTTAGTTCGGTTTAATTCGATTCCCTCAACCTCACCTATTTACTTTATAACCTGCCTTCACTATATATCATCACATATTCACATCTTTGGTCTTCTCCATGATTGCGAATACTTGCAGGCAAGGTGGAAACAAGAGGAGGCTGGAAAGGTTGAGGCAATTGCCCTTGTAACCTCAGAGAGGAAAGAGAGGGAGCAAATTGAGACCTCCATGAGGTCAGAAGAGAATTTGCTGCATCTTAAAGCAGCGAATGACGCACAAAGATACAAGAGTGAGATCCGTGCTCTTGAGCAGCATATTGCACAACTGAAGGTGTCCTTGGACTCTTCAAAGGTTGCTGCCCCCAAGTGGGGAACTGACAATAAAACCTATGCATTGCATCTTTCTGAAGGGAGAAAGAACAGCAATGCCCAAATTTTGTCCAACATAGCAGTACCCCAAGATCTCGATTTTGATGATATACAGCGTGACCGGGAGTGTGTCATGTGCTTGAGTGAGGAGATGTCCGTGGTGTTCCTCCCTTGTGCCCACCAGGTCGTCTGTGCCAAATGCAGCGACCTCCATGAGAAGCAAGGAATGAAGGAATGCCCTTCATGCCGGACCCCCATCCAGCGCAGGGTGTGCGCCCGCCCCGCCGGTTTCTAGATTTCACATATACCATTTGGATTTTACTTTTTGTTTCACCTTGATTGCTCAGCTTGAGTTGATGGAAGATTGGAGAGAATAATAATGAGGGGGTGAGTGGTGAAACTTTGACAATAATACATCGTTAAACATCAAACAAGCCCCAGTGGACAGTGGGTACTGGCTGGGTTTGTTATATGGATATACCGGCCGCTTCTGAATGCTTTGGTTTTGCTGCACTCTGGTTCTAAGTCCTGTACTTTTTTGGTAAATATGTCGGTTTGTGTGATGCTTGGCAGGAAACCTGTTGATCGATGTTGTTATGCCCTGTTGCATTCATCTCTAGCTATTGAAGTCCTAAATGAAGTGAGCTTCACTCGTCTCCTTAACCAGGTCTCTGGAATATACCGGCCGCTTCTGAATGCTTTGGTTTTGTTGCACACTGGTTCCAGGTCCTGTACATTTTGGTAAAAATGTCAGGTTTGTGTGATGCTTGGCAGGAAACCTGTTGATCGATGTTGTTATGCCCTGTTGCATTCATCTCTAGCTATTGAAGTCCTAAATGAAGTGAGCTTCACTTGTCTCCTTAACCAGGTCTCTGGATGTCAGTTCTCACGGTGGCTCACTCGTCTCCTTAACCAGGTCTCTGGATGTCAGTTCTCACGGTGGCATGGTGCCCGGGAGTTCCAGTTCTATGATGCGAGAGTGGTCTGATCGCAAGCAGTGTAGGCGAAATTTAGACAGAACCTTGTGACAATACCTTAAAAATAACATTGGGAAGGGGGGGGGGGGGGGGGGGGGGGGGTGGAATCAGTGGAGAACAGTACTCGTGAAGCAATCGTGGGGGACTGTTGCTTAAATTTAGGATGAATAGTTAAAAATGAAAATTATAAATCTCTCGTGCGTTGGATGTGTATTTGTTAACACTTCTTGTGAGTTCACTGTAGGTGTCTACAGTTTGTCCATAAGGACCACACTCAAGGTCACCTATGTGAAACAACTTGTGAAATTAACGTCGATGCCATGTTTAGAGTTGGGCATGTTTGTTAGGGCAGTTCTAACTTAGAAAGAGAACTGTTTCTATAGATTTAAATGATAAGACGGCTAAACAAAAAGCTGACGTGACAATCCAATTACTGTGCCAAGATTTAATATAAGTCCCCCTTCCATTCGAAAAAAAGAAGAAAGAGAGAAAAACTAATGGAAACGGGTTCTCAACTAAAAAAATAAAGGTAATTAAGCGTCCAAGATGGTGGAAACGATACTTTTCATGTTGGAAGGAAACAAGCCGTTTCTTCTTAGGTGGGTTCCACAATGGGAGTGCTGCGCCTATACGGCGTCGCTTGCCAATGTGCCGCCACGCTTAGACCGCATGTATTGTCCTGTCATACCGTTTATATTCTAGTGCTAGATAGAACTAGAGGGAGAAAATTAGTGACAAGAATTAATAACCGATCCACATGAAGAAATTATGTCCTAAAGTTTTTATGAATGATCTACTATAGATGTGAGCATCTATGAAAACTACTATAGTTAAGGTTAGGATTACCTTTAGTGTCATTGGAATGATAGACTCTGGGCCGGGTAGCGGTTTATAACCTCTGCGTTCAACCCCCACCCCCACACACTACCCACTAATATTTGAATATTTGCACATTACCTAATCTACTAGACATTATTTGATCATACAGGGCGACTAAGACCCTACGAGTGCTTTGGTGAATGGTGATCAAAGTGATGAAATGCTTGAAACATGGTGACAAGTATATGCAGAGTAACTATTATGGCGACGAGTATGGTGACATGTTTGACTATACTTACGTGGTGCATTTTATACAGGTATCGTACACCAACAAGCTTACCGTGTAAAATTGCTATATCACATCCTCTTTAGGGTGAATTTAAAAAATAAAATTTTCTTAGAGAAATTATTTTTCTTCATCTTGCGTCTTGTTGCATCTAACCTTCCACGGTTACCACCCTATGAATGGAGGGGCTTGAGACTTAGGATGAGAATTCTACTTGTGGGTGTGGATAACCACTGATATTACATTCAATAGGTGTAGTTATGGGTGTGGATAACCACGGATATTGTATTTGATAGGTGTAGTGTGGGTACAAAATTACGCTGCGTCTATACGATAAGATTCGCAATCCAGTTCTACGGTGGGCCTTGTTTTTTTCGTTTCTTATACAATACTCTCTACTCCAGCGTACTCTCTTTTTCTTTCCAAAACACACCGCTAGCTATGCTCTCTAATTCCATTTAGCAGACCATCCGTGAGGCCACGGTATTGGGGCCGTCCCAGTTTTCTTGCTCAATTTTTTCTTCTTTCAGTTTTCTTCTTTTCTTTTTTTTAATTAGATAGTACAACACAGACGTTCACAATATACACACACTCACCCCTATAAACCTACGCACGCAAACCATACCCTTATGATCACCTTCAAAGATTGGCTTGTCAAATTCTCGAGACGAGATTGACAAAGTCACCACAGGCACCTTGTTTGGAATATTCTTATCGCGTAATTTTCTATTAAACTGTGCAATTTATACTATTTCACTAGAGGCTACCAATCGATTCCCACTGAGTGCAAACTCATTTTAATTA
This sequence comes from Saccharum hybrid cultivar R570, assembly GCA_038087645.1. Classification (NCBI taxonomy): domain Eukaryota; kingdom Viridiplantae; phylum Streptophyta; class Magnoliopsida; order Poales; family Poaceae; genus Saccharum; species Saccharum hybrid cultivar. Next base: position 18,053,582 of record JAQSUU010000402.1, read on the forward strand.
CAATTACATTTTCAATATATACATGGCATATGGATATCATAATATTGGTTTGACCGTTACGCTTTCCTATAATGTGATATAATATTCTAATACCTTTTCATTACATTCTTCCATAATGCAACAATTTTATTTTTAAGGAAATAATGTTGCAATGCACAAGGTGTCACATGCAAAATATTAGTATCCCACGTTCCTGCAGTAACGCGCGGGGTATACTCCTAGTTCTCTTATGCAGAGAGACCAGACATCAGGTGCTACCAAGGCTCTTATAACAACTAGGTTATAGACATCAACCTACCCATTCTAATATATTATAAACAGTTTTTTAAGTTGAGAAGTTGTCTAAAACAAATTAAGTAAATATATTGTACCAGATAAGTTATGTATAACTTTTTTGAAAGATGTTGAGCAACGAAAATTTATCTGTATAAGTTATTACCTTATTCGTAAAATTTTATTATATAAAAGTTACATTAGAAAATTTATGTTGACCATTTTTTATGCTAAATTTGTCCACTTGCAGTTATAAACAAATGTTGGGTTAAAAGTGTTATATAGAACGCAAAGTGAAATTGTTATCATAAGTTTTGTTTGCTGATAGTTATGAACAAAAGTTGAGTTACAAATGTTATATGAAAGCCTCGGTGAACAATGAGCTATACTCTGGTCTCTTTGCATAAGAGAACTAGGAGTATACCCCGCGCGTTACTGCAGGAACGTGGGATACTAATATTTTGCATGTGACACCTTGTGCATTGCAACATTATTTTCTTAAAAATAAAATTGTTGTATTATGGAAGAATGTAATGAAAAGGTACTAGAATATTATATCACATTATAGGAAAGCGTAACGGTCAAACCAATATTATGATATCCATATGCCATGTATATATTGAAAATGTAATTGTAATTAAAATGAGTTTGCACTCAGTGGGAATCGATTGGTAGCCTCTAGTGAAATAGTATAAATTGCACAGTTTAATAGAAAATTACGCGATAAGAATCTGCAAGGAAAAGATTGTCACCTATATGAATAGTTTGAGGTAATTAGAGTAAGGCAGTAAGCAGCACCAGCATGGACCACAAACATCAGAATATTAGTAAGCTTGTGCTTAGTAGAATAAGGGGGTGTTTAGTTACTGGGGTGAAAAATTTTAGGGTGTCACGTCGGGTGTTTCATAGGATGTCAGAAGAGGTATTCAGATACTAATAAAAAAATTAATTACATAACTCGTCTGGAAATCGCGAGATGAATTTATTAAGCCTAATTAATCTGTGATTAGCACAAGTTTACTGTAGCTAGACATTGTCAAATCATAGATTAATTAGGCTTAAAAAATTCATCTCGCAAATTTATCGCAATCTGTATAATTAATTATTTTTTTCGTCTATATTTAATACTCTATGCATACGTCAAACAACCGATGTTCTTGGGAGAAACTAAACACCCCTGAATAATACGGAACAATTCGCTGCATGCTGCACCCAATTCCGACGATCTGCTAGCTAGGGCCGGTTTTGATTCAAAATTTTTTGCAAAATGGTACTGTAGCTTTTTCGTTATTATTTGACAAATATTGTCCAATCATGGTCTAATTAGGCTTAAAAGATTCGTCTCGTCCATTTCATCTAAACTGTGTAATTAGTTTTATTTTTTATCTATATTTAATGCTTTATACATATGTCTAAAGATTCGATGTAATGGGAAATCCAGAAAATTTTGCAAAATTTTCTGGGAACTAAATAGGGCCCTAGCCTGCGGTGCTAATCAAAACGGAAGCAAGTCAGAGTCAGTCTACTACTCTACTCCCCCGGTCTCGCGTGTCTCTATTCTCTATTGCTGGTCTCCACTTCTTCGACCTTCGAGCATGTTTCTTCTGCTCGTGCAGCTCCTTCTGGACTCCGTCGCCACTGGTGACTTGGTGAGCGGCAAGCAGCTACAGGCGGCAGGGGAAGATGCCCCACTCACCATGGCCGCAGAGCATGCGCGTACCGTACCGTGCCATGGCCTTGAGATCGATGGATGCTTACTTGCCGATGAGGGGCCTAGGCAGCATCATATGGTGGGCTCAGCTGCTGAGTGCTACATTGTGGAGGCAGCATCATATGGCGTGGGGATGAGATGTCGCACAACCATGCAAGTGGTATATATATGAACCTTGAGGAAAATGAAGAGACGCAACTTCTTGTATTCTTGGTTAGAACAATACACACTCCAATGGTTCGGAAGTATTTCAATGCGGATGGGAGAGGAAGAGACAGGTCATGACAGTTTCTTAGACCTTAATGATATCAATCAATGGATTTGTTGGGCACGCAAAGAGGTAGGACTAGAGACGATCGGACATCGCGCATGCAGGGTTGAGTGGATGGAAAAATTAGTGGCGTGATCAATGGAGTAGAACATGCGTGGCTCAAAGAAGTGGATGACGTGGCTCAAGGTTTAAGAGAATTAGGCCAGTGGGGTTTATCTTTACAGGAGATATAGATATCTATGTTTATACTGTGCTTTGTGTACATATAATGACCGATAAAAATATTTTTCAACTCGTATTATTTATCACCGAGCTTATTCAAGACGAGTCTACGAGGCCTAATAAATTGGAATATTTGGGAAATATGGGCTCCTCACTCATTGGACTCTCATGTAGGCCCAACCCAGCTCCAAGTCGCCCTTCGCCTGCAGGCACTTCTCTGCCACCGGCGGCTGTAGCTGACGGCAAGATGCCGTTAAACCGCGGCTTCCTCCCTCTCACAGTCACAGTCTCATTCACTGCCCGTGCCGCCTAGGCGCCTACACACTCTCGTCGCCAATGGCGGCTCCCGTCCGGGCCCTCCCGCTCCCGTCGCCCGTCGCGTACCCCCGCATGTCCTCGCGGGGCCGCAGTAGCTGCAGCCGGCGCCGCGGCCCCGGAGTTCGCGCGGCGGCCGCGGCGGCGGCGGCGGAGGGTGCTTCGCGGGCGACGGAGCCCGTGCAGGTGGTCGGCGTAGGCAGCCGGAAGGACGCCGTCATCGACTTCTGCCTGGGCTCACGCACGCTGTCCTCCACCCCCATCCGCTTCTGGTACGGAACCGACATCGAATTCCTAACTCCAACACTGCATTGTCTGGCGGTGTACGCGATGCGGACCTCGTTTTTGGCCTTCAGACCACCTTGGCGTGCCCAGTGTTGTTCAGGGGACTCGTGATTTGTAGAATTGGAACCCCATCTAGCGAATTGATCAATTGCCGAAGTTAATTTAGTGTCTGACTTTGATTTCCACCGGTGAAATTTAACGTGGAATCATCAATGTGTGTTCCTCCATGATGCTACAATATTTTTTGGAAATATGTAGTTAGCAATTTGCCTTCCCGTAGTGCTTTCGGCCAAACAGAGTGGCATAATATTACCCTGCTGTGATTTTGGTGATTTTTGCTCACCATCAGTTTTTTTTTGTTACTATAATCATTACTTCACCAAGTATTAACCTAACATGTTATTAGACATTGTGAATTTGAAGATTTTCTGCTTACCAGATTAATATTGGGGAGAGCAGGGAGTTGTTTATGAGATTTAATTGTTTTTTTTTGTAGTCATAGTACAAAGAACCTTCCTGCAGCATATGGTAACCTTTTTTCTTTGATGGAATCACCGAAATTGCAAGCAAATGCCTTAGTGAACTAACCCATGGCCCATTTCCTAGTGCATTCTTACACACTATTCTGCAGAGTGCAGACTGCAGTAGGAGTTAGAGTTGTCTCCTGTGCACTAAATAGTAAATACTTCTAAAGTGTGAAACAGAAGCATGAAATATTTGGATACTAATATGTTAATTCGTGAGCTAATTAAGGACTGCATCTTGTACCTTGTCGCTTGATGTACTTGCATTTCCTAATTCAATGTAACGAATTCTTGAAAGAGTACATTGATCCATCTATTTTCACAACAAATTCAGTGTACTGTGCAATTTATCTGTATTAATATCTCTTTGATTATATAGCTATGATTACCCATTGACACATAAGAAGATTAATCTGGTAGGACAGATCCCTTATTTTGTTGAGTATAAGCTTTGCATTTTCAAATGAAGTGCATGTTTGCTACTCTTGGTTGTTTTTGCATTTATCTTCTTGTTTTATTCTTTAAAAAAATTTGAACCATCTCTGAATTTTGTTTCAGGACAGTACATGTGATTGATAATTCTAAAGTTCAGTTAATACAAAAAGGTCATGGAACTGGTACTGCATCTTTCATGGACTCAACTTCTTGAGTTGATTCAACGTTTTTTATGCGTACATGGTGTTGTTGTTGTTGTTGATGGTTTTGTGGTTTTCATTCTCTATCTACTATCTTTAGCATGAAACTGACATCTCTCTGTTTTTCAGATGCAGTGTTCAGAGACTTGGAACCTCCCTTATTTCTTCATCCATGCCCGCCTGCGGTTATTCTTGTTTGTGCACTTCTCATCTTTCTTTTTGACACCATATGTTGCTCTCATACTGTTTGGCCTTAGGATATTGAGTGTGCTTAGATATTGTGCTATATCCCTTACCACTCTGTTGTATAATGTTAATGAAACACATGCTACAATTGATTTTTGTCATTTGGGACTGAGATCTGACCACATATTTTGCTATGACTTTTAAATTTAGGTTTCTAGTGTGGGACAAGATGCTGATCATATTACTGCAATGGAGCTTCTTAGCGCTGTCAAATCTGCTGGTAATCTGGCTGCATCAATATTTTTGAAGCCCTTCTGCTTTGAGGGACAAAGAAGGCAAGTAGAGGTAAAAAAACTTCTGCAGTAATTTTTCTTCTGTTCTGTGAACAGTGTACTTTGTGTGTGCAGGTTGCTTAAAAGATGCATAAGTTCTTATAATTTACTATTAATTTCGTCTTCTGCAGGCAGCTGATTTGATTGGCAAACTTGAAACGTGCTCAAACTTTCATATTGGTAACTAAACCTTAAGGCTATGCAATTGCCTCAACTCATATTTGGTCCCCGTATGAGTGAGGATCCTGTTGAGGACACCCCCCCCCCCCCCCCCTCTCCCTTTTTCATGTCTATAATACAATGAAACACAGCTCTCCTGTGTTTTTTTAAAAAAAATTGGTAACACATTTCTAGCCTACAGCCATGCATTAATGTTTTGCACTATGGCATGAGAGAGTAAAAAAGATTAATAAAAGCTTTTCTCACTCTGTCCTATTTGGGCTTTACACTGCTTCCTTCATAATTGAGGACTGATATTTCACTAGTTGTGCCTTATGCTCCCGAGTCCCGATTCCTGGATCGTAAGTTTGTAGGCCCTGGTGCGCATATGTCCCACCAAAGGTTGAGATGATGATAAGAAGAAAATGGATGCTGCTTGACATGCTAAACTTAAGTTTTACAATGAGATGGTGAAACTATTCATTATGACAAGCTAAGTGATTTTTGTCCTTTCAGTAATATAATAACTCTTCTTTGGTGGTGTGGATATTGATGAATGATGATTGGTATATATACTCAATGTATCAATTTATTCTGGAATCTTGTGGTCTAGTTCTGTTTGTTCTCCATGCAATATTAACGTTATTGTAGTTAGCCACATCCAAAAACAACTTGTAGTCTAATAAATTACAGTTTCATTTATACTTTCACAGTTATTGAAGCTGATTCATTGCTTGAGACGGAAGTGGAAACTCTTGCTGAAGCTTTGGAAAGTGCCAATAATGCTGTCCTGTCAATTATTAGCATGATATCTATCATGATGTCTGTGAGTCTTAAATCCTTCTAATATGCTGTGCTTTGATTTGAAATATTGCACTCTACTTTTTCATCCCATTCTTCTCTAAATATCAGGGTTACAATAAAATGTTCTGGAGTTCCCTTAATGCACAAATTAAGGAAGTCGGTCCTGAGGAAGTAGCCAAGGTAATTAAGATATTTCCTTACTACTAAGTTCCATCATCTTGACAATAGCTTTTCTTAAATGATCCTTACAGTCTACAGCTTAACAGCTACTCAGAAGCTATGGGGAAGCTAGAGTTGGCTTTGGTGCTGGTTATAACATCCAGTCAGCAATTAAGCAGGCTGTCTTCCACTGTCCATTTCTTTGTGGTGGCATAAAGGTGGAATTGATTTTTCTTTTTTTTGTAACTTTTAATGTGTTTATTCTATATTCTATACGAAATGTTAAAAGGAAAAAGGAAATTCGTTTATGTTTTGGCATCCTGACTTAAAGGGTGCCTGTGCAAAAAGGCCAAAATCTACTCTACATATGCATCAATGCAACTTGTATATCTGTGGAAATTTGTGGCCATGAAATCTTTGTGCTGCTTATATTTTGACTGTACTGATTTGTTTATATATCATTTTTGTGTAGGACTTGAACAATGTGGTTTTCCTCTCCCTTACAACTGCTCGGGTGTTGTCTGAAAGTGACATGATCTCCATTTTGCACATCTTTCGTCGAGTTACTGGGTTCACCAAAGATATTATATTTTCGAAAAATTCTGAACCTGATTTAGAGCCAAAACTGATAGTGGTTTCTCTTCTAACTATCCAGTAAGTCATCGCATAGCAGCTGATGCAGAAAATTTAAATAACCGGCCTGATTTTCAATGAACCTTTTCATTTATCATTCGTTAATCATAGTCCACGACTTTAATGTATGCTTTATATCATCTCGTATTTTGTTAAGTAAATCTTCCAAGCCAAGGATAATCAAGCAGGGCTAAATCTTTGAGTTGTATTGCATGTGTTGACTATCTGATTGATATATGATTAACAAACTGAACCTGTGATCTTGAGATAAATGTACAGCAGTGTGTTTTTTAGTAAAACACTTTTAGCAGACATGAGCATGAGTTTCTTACCCCCTGTATGACATGGTAGTATATTCAGCTATTCCCTTCCCATTTCTCATCACATTCTTACTCTGAGACTCTCATCTGATGCCTTTTCCACTTTTCATGGTTAAAAGATTGTCCTGCCATTTTATTGGAGGACCTTCAATTTCTCATTGTTTTCTTGAATAAGGGTATATTTGAAAGAACCATTAATTGATTACTTTTTTCATCAGTTGGTGCTTTCTATATTTAAACAGATATGTGCAAAAAATAGAGTGTGACTCTCATTTCTTTCTGATGTGGTCTCATGATGTTACGGATTTCAGCTTTTTATGTGATTGTAGTGTTAATAAATATCACTATAGACTAGTCTAGCAGCATATGTAGTCTAAAAAATAGCTGCGCAAATATTACTACATTTTGCTCAATGATGAGATTTGAATTTGTGCTAGGTCAGATATACTGTTATGTATTATGCATAGAAAATTAACTTATACAGTTTTTCTTTACTCACCCATTGGTGACAATTGTTGATATTAGTGGTTGATTATGTGCTGCAATATATTTTTTTTACAGAAACCACTATGATGAAAGTGTTTCCACAGTACAAGAGGGCTTTCTTTCAAATTTGGCCTTGCATTTTCCTTTTATATCCTCTCTTATGGGAGGAGATATCCCTGAGCAGAAACAAATTAGGTCGAAGCATTCCTTTAATCAACTGCCCGACAACAGATCTAATTCTGTAGAACAAGACGAATTCTCACAACTTTCTAATTGGTCATCTGATGCTACTGTTTCCAAATTATTTCCTGAAGAATTTGAGGATTTGGAATCTGTGAGGTAACTTACGGACTTGGCTTCTTTCCTTTTGTCCCAGGAAAGCTAGTTCCTTTTTTTTAAAAAAAAAAATATTGTTATGACCAAGCATGTCCACTGCAATTCTGTCTTAGTAATGACAGGAATGAGAGAATAAAGCCAGAATCTCTGGAAGGTAATTTGGCAGTTACTGGAGAAATGAGCAAAGATGATAACAGAGGTAAAATTGTTTGTGTGCACCACGCCCTTTGTTTTGTTTGCATGTGCTTTTCTAACTTAAGTTTCATTGACAGAGCATTTAGTTTCACAGCAGGAACATCGTTTCTTGAGCAACTCCCCTGGTTTTGATATTGCACAATTGTGGGCTAAACAGCGTGCAATGGCAAGTGGAAGCAGTAAAAATGATAAGCTTGATATTGTCGCTCTTCCTGTTGGTGTAAAACTTAGCAAAGTTCAGTCTGATCATTCTCCAAATACGCAGCCTGAAACTCTTGGTGCTGACACAACTGTTGCTACTGGACATGCTGCCTTTGGAGTATCATTTTCTGATGTTCGTTTGGAGAAAGTAATGGACGTGTGTAGTTCTGCGGTCACATTTCTGAGGAATAGAATGGATAGGTCTCAAAAGCGTGGCTCAAACTCAATATCCAGCCGGGCTGCCCTGATGCTCGTTAGTTTCTCTCTCTCTCCTGCATACTTATCTTGAATGTCATGCTGACACAGTTTGTTATAAGCTCCATTCCTTGTTTGGACACAAAGGGGAAGTAGTTAGCTTGCCCAGATCATATCAACTTAGAAAAGTGCAACATATTGTTTTTTTCCTTGTTTATTACATTCAAAGATAAGGAGGCCTTTTGTTGTTTATTTGGATTTCAGATTCCATATAGGTTGACGAAGAAGGCATAGTTTACTAACCAAAAATGGATAACTGTGCACCAAAATCATCCTCGTAGTTTCCTCTGGAGCTACTCATAATGTTTTGCAGCCTCCCTCATCCATTCCATGTGCATAGCTAGTTCAGTAGCTCCCTTTTCTTGTGGTATTAAGATGGGTTTTCCATTCAGTTACATTTGTGCATCTAGGGTGTTATGTACTACTTAGATGTTTTATCAAGGTGTCTTCTGGTAACTCCTTTTTTCTGGTGTGATAAAAATGCTTACATGATGTCAACGCAAACACAATTAGCTCAAGATTTAACTTTGTCGTTAGTGCTGTTTTTCTGTTTCTACTTTTCTGGAGGAAAAAAAAGTTTCATTTCAGCCAGAATTTGGAAAACACTTGTGTCTCTTTGTTATGAATCTGCATGTTCTATGGGCCTTAGATTCTGTAATCCATCATTTTCCTTGTAGGATGCAGCAAGAGAACCAGAAAAGACATGGAGCCCCATAGTTGAAATACGTTATGGAGGGGGAACCTATAGAGGTAGATGCCAAGAAGGTGTCCCTGAAGGAAAGGTGAAATCGGATCACATGTTCTATCCAACTTATCTGGCAAATCCAACAATCTTACCTTGCTAAACATTACAGGGACGTCTAACCTTCAGTGATGGAAGCTTTTATGATGGGCTCTGGAGGTATGGTAAGAGATCTGGTTTGGGGACTCTATTTCACAGTAACGGTGATGTATATCATGGGACATGGAGGGATGACCTTATTCATGGAAAGGTATGGCAGTATGTTACAGTTGCTTTCATCTTGCACATCACAGCTGTGAAATGGAAACACTAACAGACTGCTTTTCAGATTTACTGTTAATTTATATACCTATTAAGCATGATTGCCATGTGCTTAGAGCTATTTCTTCAGGATTTTTTTATTTGGCATCTTTTATATAAAGACCGTTTGTCTTGAATTCTTAATTGTAATCCAGCCATGAAATATCCAAGCACCTTAACTTATTCAAGCTGCAAATTCTGAACATTTATTTTGTACTCCCTCCATCCCAAATTATAAGACGTTTGACTTTTTTGATCTCAAGTTTGACCATTCGTCTTATTCAAAAAATTTGTGCAAACATAGTCAAATTTAAGTCATTCTTGAGGAACTTTTATTAATATACCAAGCAACGATAAAAGAATTGATATTTTGCACAAATTTTTGAATAAGACGAGTGGTCAAACTTGGTGTCAAAAAAGTCAAACGTCTTATAATTTGGGATGGAGGGAGTATCAAGTTGGACAATGTGACACTCTTTACACTCCATGTGATTTACTTTCTGTTTGACGAAAAAAGGTCCGATTTATTGACTTACCCCCGACCCCCAATCTAGGGCTGGTACTATTTTCACAGCGGTGACCGCTGGTTTGCAAATTTTTGGAAGGGGAAGGCTAATGGCGAGGGTAGATTTTATGCCAATGATGGGAGTATCTTCTTTGGCCACGTGAGTGAATTGCCCGACTGGCGCACTACGACGTCCGTCACCACATCACCTCGACGCGTGCACCTCTCCCGTATGGACGGATGGATAGAAAGCTACTACTACGTTACGTAGCACCGGTTGCTGCAAAAAAAGAAAGAAAGAAAGAAGCTCTGGTAAATGTCAGCTCGCCACTGGAGTGGGAGTGGCGCCTTGAAAAGAAATGGGTGCTCCAATTAGTGGAAATGCCCCCTTTTTTGCATGGTCTCGTGGTCCATCGATCCCGCGTACGACCGGCCGGTGACCGAACACCAGCACTGCACACGACACGGCAAACCACACTACTCTATGCAGTAGTAGTAGGCACGTATCCTGCCGACCGTGCAAAGTTGCGGTCGCACTCGCGTTATCTTGTGATCCTGTCGCTCGCACCGCCGAGCCAGCGCTAACCGAGGCGCCAGGACGAGCCGACGGCGACCGCCGCCAGCCGCCCAGCCCCGACCCCCGACACCGGGTCAGGTCGCCGTCCCGTCCCGCCGTCCGATACGTGGGCAAACGCGCGTCCTACCAACTGGGTTGCGCTTGCGCGGCGCCTCTCTCGCTCACGGCTCACGCACGCACGCACTGGCACAGCCCACAGGGCACAGCTCCCGCACTGGGCATTGCCATTGCCGATGCCGTGCGCGCGGTGCAAGGCAAGGCGCCACCGGCTGTGTGGGGTTGGGTGCCACGACGCCAGCACGCACACCAGCAGCCGCAACTGGGAGTGGACTGGGCGGAGGGCCGCGCGGACGGCGGAACGCAACAACGACGGCCACCATCACCAGGCGGTGACACTGACATTGACACGGAGCCACACCGGGCAGGGACGCGGGGTGCAGGAGGCCCCACGGGGTGCTCCTCCTGTCGGTCGCGCCGTTCCCACATGCCGAGGCCTGCCGCTGCCACGATCACGCGCCCCCACCACGTGTCCCTTCCGGCGCGCTGCCTGCCTGGGTACCGGTACCGGTCTCGTCGTCTCCGTGACCTGATGGCCATGTGCGTGCGCCGGATGCGGACCGGCCATGGCCCATTGACTCTTGCCCCTTGGGTGTGGCCTGTGGCCTGTGGGGTGGGTGCGCGACGCGCCCGGGCGTGGCTCGTGACAGGCGGGTACCGGAGAGAGTTCATGGTCGGCGGGATACTCGAATACATCGTTGACTTAGACCAGAGAGATTACACGCGTGATGTTTATTACTATATATACTATAGGATATAGAGCCTGGCCTCCCGGCTCCGCAATTCCGCATTACAAGAGGCCCACCATGCCTTGGGCGTGCGTGGAGTAGCTTGAGCTTGAGAGTGCATGCAGCTGTGGTTGTCATCCGTGCTCCTCGATCGATCTCGCCTAGCTAGAGACTAGAGAGGCTCGTGGGTTGGGGGTGTCCTCCACTCCTCCCGCGCGCGGCCAACACTGGCAGGAGCCGCCACGAGCAAGTTTGGCTCTGCCATCTCGCCGCGTTGGAACTCGCGGCTTGGAATCCGAAACCCAGTGGCCGGTCACCTGCCACGGGGGGAGAGGGCTAGTTTTGTGTTTTTGTAGTACTCGGCCACTAGTGTCCTGCAGGCAACGGACAAAACTGACGGGAGCCCTGTCGCCTGCTGGCCTCTGTCACCTCTCAGCTCTCACCTCCAGTCCCCGCCCGCATCAGCTCTCCCGATCCCTATCTATATAGCTCGGCCTGGTCACTACCTTCCGCTCCATCTGCGTCTCTCCATTGCGATTGAGCACCCCGTCGCCGCGTGTCAGCCAGCCATGATGTCCACCAGCCACGCGGTGAAGTCGCCGGCATGCGCGGTTCGGCGGCGGCAGCAGCACGGCCTGCGGTCCGCGGACGCGCCGGCCCGCACGGCGACGTTCTCGGCCAGGCACGGGAGGAGGCGGCAAGGAGGAGGCCGCGGCGTGGCGCCGTGCTCCGTGCGCGCCGCGGGCTCCAACACCATTGGCTGCCTCGAGGCCGAGCCGTGGGGCCGCGCCGCGCCGGCGCTGCCTCTGCGGGGACTCCATGTGGCGGCGCCGGCGCCCGGGGACGACGCGCTCGCCGTGCCGTCCGAGCAGAGGGTGCACGAGGTCGTGCTCAAGCAGGCGGCGCTCGCGGCCGCGGCGCCGAGGACGGCGCGGATCGAGCCCGTGCCCATGGACGGCGGGCTCAAGGCGGCCTTCCACCGCTGCGGGGAGGTCTGCCAGGAGTACGCCAAGACATTCTACCTGGGTAAACGAGATCAAAATTCCTGCTACTCTTCTTGTTCATCTGAATACAGTCTACTGTAGTTTAGTGACTTATTAGCCACAAAGGTTTTGCCGTGATCGAGGCACACATGCATGTGTCACAACTACTAGCGCGTTTTTCTTGCAAGCTGATTAAACAAAGTTAAAAGAAAAACTTTTTGTCCTAAAAAGGACAATAGGAAAAGGATGAAAACCTCAGTCATGCATATCCTTGGTAGAAAGAAGTCTGAACCGACTGTCCAAGTCCTAACACCTGCCTTTCCAATTTGCTTACTGCACCGGCTAGTATATTTAATTTGATTAACTATAACAATGATTGTAAAAAAATTGACAGCATGCTCATGAAAAGTCGAGATGACTTTCCACATGAGTATGAACTCGATCTTGGACGCATGCATTGAGATGTTAATCATACTACATCAGGAACCATACTATTTTGCCAGTAGTTGTAGTTGTGGACACCACATACTCCCTCCGTCCCTAAATACTTGTCGCTTTATGCTTCCCGAGAAACAACTTTAATTAAATATATATTAAAAAATATTAATATTTATGGTATATAATTAGTATCATTGGAAAGGTCTTTCAGTCTAGTTTTTTAATAAATTTATTTGGAGATACAAATGTTGCACGTATTTTATATAAATCGAGTCAAACTTGCGGACACAAAAACCGGAAACAACATCTAATTTGGGACGGAGGGAGTACCTAATACGGACCAGTCAGCTTCGACAATCAGTGCGCACATGCATGTGCCTGATCCCTGATCTGATGAGATGCCGCTGTTCTTGTGTTGTAGCGACGCAGCTGATGACGCCGGAGCGGAGGAGGGCAATCTGGGCAATATACGGTAAGCAAGCAAGGAGACCAAGCCCCGCATGTCCCTGTTTCTTGTACCGTCTGCGGTTGGCACTTGGCAGTCGGCGCAAAGGTTCCTTTCGTTTTCTCCGAATGGTAAAAACTGTAAACCACCTTTAGACGACGACTTGTTGCAGCATAGGACATGCAGAAACGATACTTGCTGATGTTGCCGTGGAAACGTGTAAACTGTAAACCATGGCTAAGCATGCGGTGTAATAAAATCTTTACACTCTGATGAGCTAGAGATTAGTTTATGCACAAAGCACGATGATTTTTCTTTGATGATTGACCAGTAGGGAAGGGATGAAAGTGATGGATCGCTGACGTGATGTTCCTGTTCATCTCTGCGCGCGTGTTCAGTGTGGTGCAGGAGAACGGACGAGCTCGTCGACGGGCCCAACGCGTCCCACATCTCGGCGGTGGCGCTGGACCGGTGGGAGTCGCGGCTGGAGGACATCTTCGCCGGCCGCCCGTACGACATGCTCGACGCCGCCCTGTCCGACACCGTCGCCAACTTCCCCGTCGACATCCAGCCGTTCAGGGACATGATCGAGGGGATGCGCATGGACCTGAAGAAGTCCCGGTACCGGAGCTTCGACGAGCTGTACCTCTACTGCTACTACGTGGCCGGCACCGTGGGGCTGATGAGCGTCCCGGTGATGGGCATCTCGCCGGACTCCAGGGCGGCCACCGAAACGGTCTACAAGGGGGCGCTGGCGCTGGGCCTGGCCAACCAGCTCACCAACATTCTCAGGGACGTCGGCGAGGAGTACGTCATCACCATCTGATATGAATATGATGTCAGCGTTCGTCCTTGCCCATATATACATACATACATACACTGTATACTTACACATGCCAACAAATAACAGCGCCAGAAGGGGAAGGATCTATCTCCCGCAGGACGAGCTGGAGATGGCGGGGCTCTCCGACGCGGACATCTTGGACGGCCGCGTCACCGACGAGTGGAGGAGCTTCATGAGGGGCCAGATCACCAGGGCCAGAGCCTTCTTCAGGCAGGCCGAGGAAGGCGCCACCGAGCTCAATCAGGAGAGCCGATGGCCGGTGAGACTAGCTGATCGAGACACACACATCACACTTCACACATCACCATCTTTACTTGCCTGTCTTCGGTTTCACACAACGCTAGGCTAGCTGTTCTCAGAATCTGCTGTTTTCTTCAGGTGTGGGCTTCTCTGCTCCTGTACCGGCAGATCCTCGACGAGATCGAGGCCAACGATTACAACAACTTCACCAAGAGGGCCTACGTTCCAAAGACAAAGAAGCTGATGGCGCTGCCCAAGGCGTACCTGAGATCACTGGTGCCCCCGTCTTCTCAGGCTGAGAGACAGAGACACTACTCCAGGCTAACATAGAGCGCGGTCTCTGTCGCGTTCGGTACATAGCAGTGAATGATGTACAAATTTCTGGGCAGGCCACATGCATCAATAGTAGTACATGGTTGGCATGTGGTGGTGGGCAGTGTTAGGTACTTGTACTCCGAGTTTAGCCATGTACCACAAGCACTGGATGTATCGTATATGTGTATACTAAAAAGAGTAAAAGTGAAATAAGATAAGTAGTGAGTAACCTTCTGTATAGAGCACGGCCTGTTTGGTTCGTGACCAAAACGTGTCATACTACAAGTTAGTCATGTCACAGTTTTTCTGGCAGCTGTTCGGTTTGCTGCCACAACTATGACGTGGGACAGGGCGTGCCACACTTTTTTTAGTACCCTGTCCTACGCGGCATAGACCTATTTTTTTTGCCAAACTTTACCACAAGTGTAGATTCAATTTTGCTCGCCAAACTTTTTCTGACAGCCACAGTTTGTCAAAGGTTAGGCGTGGCAAGTTTTGATCACCAACCAAACAGATTTATGTTTCTGTAGCTACCTTGATTGGCCTAATTAATAATGTTGTGTCACCTTGATTGGTCTAATTAATAATATTGTGCCATGCAGTCACTCACTGCTGAGCTTCACCAGTGAAACAACTTTTTTTTCTTCTGCTCCACGTGCAACTCTATTAATAACATTGAACTTGTCTTGATGAACCTTTGACAAAACAACTTCTCATGATAGAAAATAAAGATTAAAATGACCATAATGCTCTTTCCCATGGTCTCTCTTTCTTACTCATCTCCTTCCCTGCGGCCTCTCTTTCCCCAAATCCTTTCTTCCTTGTATCTTTCTTTCGCGCTCCCCGGGCCCCAGCTGCACTCCCACGTAGGGGCAAATGCAGCCTATGCATGTGCTGGTCCCACTAGTGTGAGTATGAGCTGGGAGAAGCCACTATTTTTAACTTCATCTTTCATTTAAGCCTTGTGAGAGCATATTTTGAGGAGGTTCACAGTGAAGCTATTTAAAAAAAAAATCTGTTTGGCACAAAACAACTTCAAACAGCTCATGGAGCTGGTGGAGAAGTTATGCCAAACATAGCCTAAATGTGTTGAGTGCTAGCCGCTGAATACAGAAAATAGC
This sequence comes from Saccharum hybrid cultivar R570, assembly GCA_038087645.1. NCBI lineage: Eukaryota > Viridiplantae > Streptophyta > Magnoliopsida > Poales > Poaceae > Saccharum > Saccharum hybrid cultivar. The sequence continues at coordinate 18,069,179 of JAQSUU010000402.1, forward strand.
TCTAAATAATTCTGTAAAAAAAAACACCGTCTAGTCGCAGAGCTGTAAGGTTTGGTAGCCCAAAGAAAAATTCAAATTGCTGATGGCCCTAGGGAGTACCACAGATGGCACCATTTGCCACCGTGAAGGGTCCTAGCATGAGCTCACCAAAGGTATGCCTGTGCTGGGGTTCTCCCTACGGACACGGAACAGCCATGCCTGCGCTGTCAGCTGTTGCAAGTAAAAAGTTTCCGCTCATCAGTCCGTGTCTACAAGATCCTGTTGAAATCTAAGTGTACTTATTTAGCCCAAAATTCCAGTGAGAAATGCCACGTCGCAGGCTGCATCAGCTCAGACGGATCTTGACTTGAGATTACCTTGCGTGCTTCTTTCTCCCAGGCTCTAGTTTATTCTTCAGCACAGACAGAGAGTTTGCTAAGGCTGTGTTTTGATCCAAATTTTGGAGTGTCAAAATACACTGCAACATTTCGTTTGTATTTGGTAATAATTGTCCAACCATTGACTAATTAGGCTCAAAACGTTCGTCTCGCAAAGTACAACCAAACTGTGCAATTAGTTTTTGATTTTATCCATATTTAGTACTCCATATATGTATCGCAAGTTTGATGTGATGAGGAATCTTTTTTTGTATAGTACATTTTTTAATGGATCTAAACACAGCCTAAGTGCTAAATGCCGGATGCCTGGATGATGCAATTGTACCCTGTGTCCCTGAGGAAACCGGAGATTGTTTATGCTTGTAAGCAACCGGATCTTTTCCACATCCTTTTCATGCTTTATTTTACGTTATTATCTACTCCCTCCATCCTAAATTATAAGACGTTTGACTTTTTTGACCTCAAGTTTGACCACTCGTCTTATTCAAAAAATTTGTGCAAACATAGTTAAATTTAAGTAATTCTTGAAGAACTTTTATTAATAAAGTAAGCCATGATAAAAGAAGTGATATTTTGTAAAATTTTTTGAATAAAACGAGTGGTCAAACTTGATGTCAAAAAAGTCAAACGTCTTATAATTTGGGATGGATCTAGTAACAATATGCCAATCTGTTGGCTGTGCGTATGGTCAGAGTCTCGCAAACCGTGGGCCGAGCATTATGTTTTGCGTAGCAGTAGTAGGAATGTAGGAAGGTCAAGGAATATATGGTTCGAGAAGGAAGAAGCCTGTTTGTGTACAGCAGCAGCAGCATTGGCTGTAGGAATTGCAGGAATGCTGGCCTTCCATTCCTCGTTGCCGAAAATATTTTAGAGAGGGGAACCTGGGGAAGGGACGGCTGATACGCAATATGCCTCCTGCATGCTGTCCTCCTAGCTACATACTCCCTCCGTCCCAGAAAAAGTGTCGTTTTAGGTTTTTCAGACATCGTGTTTGACCGTTCGTCTTATTTAAAAAATTTTAATAAATATTATTTATTTTGTTATGACTTATTTTATCATTAGAGATACTTCAATAATGATTTATTTATTTTATAATTTACACAAAATTTTTGAATAAGACGAACGATCAAACACGATGTCTGAAAAACCTAAAACGACACTTTTTTTTGGGACGGAGGAAGTACGTGTTTTCATGTCCACACACCACGCAATGGTGGTTGCAACTGGGAACAACTAGCGCTGGAACTTGGGCCGTGCCATTTGCGGACAGGTCATGGAACGATTTTTTGGCACGACCCGAAGCACGGTATGGCACGAAATATTTTGGGTCGTGCCGGCACGACACGAATATGAGGGCCGTGCCGTGCCCAGAATCTCGGCACGGCGGGCTACATGGCCCGGCCCGCATCTTGGGCTGTGCTTGGGCCGGCACGATACGAACATGGCACGTAGACACTTCTACAACTATATAATATAATTTTTTAGCATTTACTATACTACCTCTTATCTAATTCTTGAATAGATTATGAAAACCATTAAACTTTTATTAAAACAGTACACATAAGATATATATATTTTTTTATATAACGAGTAAAAAAAGAAAATCAGTAAAAATATTTTGAGGGTCATGCTTGGGCCGGCACAATCCGAAGACATGCCAGCGTGCCACGGGCCGTGCTTGGGCTAAAGAAAAGATTCACTATGTTATATTGGCACGGCCCGACGTGCCTCCCGTGTCTAGAGGGCACGACCCGAAGCTGCACAAAGCACGAGAGCGACGCACATCTGAATCCTGAGGCAGAGTGAGTTTCCATATGTCCAGATTTGATTTTTTTTTCCCCCTTGAGAAAAAGAAATGTTTCTGTCTAGCTGAGAAGAAAATTTCTGGGCCGGGGACGTTGCGTTAGTGACGGCCCAGGAAAATGAAACACAGAGGACATGTAACCCAATTAGTTGGCCCAACCGTGCGGCCCATAATAAAGATGCTGCGAAGGCAAAATCTTCATCAGTTTCGTAGGAGTCACGTACACTCCTGTCCGCTATAGTAATTTCGTTTTGTTTTGTGGTCGAAATACCTTAATTATCTGGTAGGTTTCGCAGCCGGCAAGTCACCTCCTCCTCCCTGTATAAAGCGGGTGGAGAGAGCACGTCCTTCCGTGAATAGCTGGATTCGATAACCTCGTACCACGACGAATCCGAAAGGAGCGCAGGGTGAGACGACGACGTGGGCAGCAAAGATGCAGATCTTCGTGAAGACGCTGACGGGGAAGACGATTACGCTGGAGGTGGAGAGCAGCGACACCATCGACAACGTGAAGGCGAAGATCCAGGACAAGGAAGGCATCCCGCCGGACCAGCAGCGCCTCATCTTCGCGGGGAAGCAGCTGGACGACGGCCGCACCCTGGCCGACTACAACATCCAGAAGGAGTCGACGCTGCACCTGGTGCTGCGCCTCCGCGGCGGCAGCAGGGGCGGCTACCCCAAGGGGATCGAGCCCAGCCTCCGCGAGCTCGCGCAGAAGTACAACGAGAACAAGATGGTCTGCCGCAAGTACGTACTGCCTTTATTACTTATTGATCATCCCATCCCGTTCGATCGTTTCGTTCAATGCAAGTACTGATCCAAGCTCTCTGCGCATACGATCCCTAACTTTGATATTTGATCCTCCGCCTTCTCCTGCAGGTGCTATGCACGGCTTCCCCTCAGGGCAACCAACTGCCGCAAGAAGAAGTGTGGGCACACCAACGCGGTGAGAATCCATCAGTTTAACTTGTGTTCATCCTATTTGTTATATACGGCCACACGTTATATATAGACTATCATCTTTCATGCTCATTGGTTTTAATTGATGTTAATGTTGTCCATGCATGTTTCTAGGCTTGTTCAGTCGTCATATACAATACTTTGTTTCAGAATTACTGTCAAGGTTGCTTTGGCATCGCTTCTGTGAGTAGTACGTCATGCTTTCAGATTAATTTATTTACTCGTGAGAATAGTTGGTTGCGTTTACGGGTCATCCAAGTGCACTTTTGCGGCTTTGCCCCTTCGTTCGTATATTAGGCAACCATTGTTGTTGTCTCATGTTTTTGGTTTTATATTAGGCGATCGCTTTTTTTTTTTTTGGCTTTTCCAGTCGACGTATATATCTATATAGCAAGATAGATAACTGACGATGAGTTTACTGCTCTGCACACTTTGATCTGCAGTCATACTTCACATTTGGTCATTCTTTCATCTAACCTGTGTCATCTGATTTTTCAGCTGAGGTCAAAGAAAAAGTTCATGTCCAAGATTGGTGGACCATGATCGTTGGAGAGCCTGTTTAGCATCAGTTGGAATTTTGGGATGCTTAATAAATTTTACCTTTTCCGCTCCTTTTATGAATAAAGCTGCACTATAGTAGGAAATAGTGTGCTACACTTGGTTGAGATGTTTCTATATATATAATTATTATTATATACATTGGTTATATAAGTGAGATATATCTACATATAAATTGCCGAATATCATAGCATAGTTCTTCGCTGTGGTTTGCTTGCACGCGTCCACCACCCTGCGTGATGGCGTCCATCCAATCCGCGCGCGATGCCTCCGGCACAAACCCGACAGGTTGCACCCAACCTCGGGGTTGGTCGCGCACTCCGCCATGCTTCTCTCGAAACATGCCCAATTATAGGAGGATCTTCGAAACATGTCCAAGTACAGCCTCATAATTACACAGCCATTGCCCCCTGTGTTGCTCTCTCTCCAGGGGGTGACACGGGCGGCGCCGCCGTCCGGCTCCCTCGCTCGAGTCTCCCCAGTCTAGCCGCCATCGGAGCTCGACACCAGGTGGCCGGCGGAGGGCGAAGATGGTGGCGGCTGGGCGTTCTTCCCCCCTCCCTCACTCCCGTAGGGCACGGCGAGACCACGCGAGTCGGCGACCGACGGCGGCCGGCAACGCGAATCCAGCCTAGGTACGGGCGGATCCGGCGTCCCCCGCCTTGAACTGTCGTCCCCATGCATGGAGCTGGTGGTTGGGGGCCTTTTGGTGGTGGTGCGCGGATGCTCGTCGATGGCGGCAGCCCCGGCACGGCGGTTTTGGCGTCTGGGCGGCCAGATCTGGCTATCCCGGGGGCGGATCTACGCGGAGCTCCGGCGGGGTAGTGCTGCAGCTCGCCAGCAGCGATGACGGCAGCAGCGACGGCATCCCGGGACGGTGGTTCAGGGGCTAGAGGTGCGTGTGGCAGCGAACGGCCAAGTGGTGGCCGCATGAGGGCCGCGCGACGGCAGTGAGGAGCGCCCGCCGAGTGTGGTTGAGGAGCAGATGGTGGCTGTGAGTGCCCATTGCGCGCGGGGGCGGTTGGTGGTGCAGCGGTTCGTCGGCAACGCCACGGTGGCATGGTCGGCCGAGGATAGACTAGGTGTGCTCCAGTGGCGCCATGGTGGTGCTGGCTGGCAACGGCCTGGCGATGGCATGCCCGCGGTGCTATGGTAGCATGGCTAGCAATTCCAGTCCGGGGTAAAGACCGCAGATCAGTTGCCTTCGAGGAGGCGTTACGGCCACCCTGGGCCAGATTTGCTCCACTGTGATTCGCGCGCAGCGCAAGGGAGGTTGCAAGGGGGCCGCGGAGGTGGTCGTGCGGTGGCAGCGAGTGGGCAGCGCGACACGGCGATGACCGTGAAATGGAGGCTCATGTCAATGACCCAATTCGACTGGGTGAGGAGAAGGCCAAGGTGTGAAGCTGTGTCTCTAGAAGGTTTGTGTTCGTGCACGTGGTGCAGCTGAGATTCCGGTGGCGGTGCGACGAAGGTGAAGTTATTGGAGCGGCTCGGTGGTACCAAGTCACCCCCGACGGCGAAGCAAGCTCGGATCCTCGGAGAGTCCGGCGGCGGGAGTGGCGAGGCCCTTTTGCGCTTTAAGGTGGTGTGTCCGAGGAGTGGTGTGCAGCGGTGGATGTGACGAGGCCTCCACGCGTTTGTTGCCTTGGAGGTCGAGGATCTGGTGCGGTGTTTTCAGTCGTTTGGTGTGTAAGGTGCAGCAACGGTACTTCACGCGAGGGGTCCTGCATGGTGGTGGCCTCTTCGGTGTGGTGCGGTGGGCTTCTCTTCTGACTTCTGCCATCACATGGCCGTGGTTGGGAGATCGACGATCATGTGTGCGTGACCTCAAGACGACGGCGGCATGATGGCTTCCAGCAGCTTGGTTACTAAGGGTGGCGGGCGGCTTGACGATGACCAGAGGCAGTTGTTCGTACTTTCGGCTTGGCAGTTTACAGCGAACTGCAGTGGCTAGCCTTGCATGGCAAGGGTTAGTCCGGTGCGGGACAGCGTCGACAGGCGGCGCAAGCGGAGGCGATGGCAGGACGGCTACATGGCTTGCAGTAGATCATGGCGGTTAGCCCTGCATGGCAGCGGTTGACTCGGTGTGACACATCGTTGGTAAACGACGGCGCAGGCGATGACGATGGTGTATCTTCTTGTCGCTTTGTCGCCCTTTGTTGCTGTTGCATCGTGGTGGACATTTGTGGTTTTTAGTGAGTTGCTCGGCGCGTATTGAGGTCTCAATCTAACCGGCCATCGTTGATAGTTGAGTTTTGTTGCTTATGTTGTTTTTAGGTTTTGTTGCTTATCGCCGTCGTTGTTGTTGTAGCTCTGTTGTATTGCCCGGTCTGGGTTCTTCTTCTTTTTAATATACTAGCAAAATATGCACGTGCGTTGCAACGGGGTGTTCAATTTATTACTCGGTGATTGTACAATTTTTGTAAATTTAAATGAGTTTAGTCCAACCTTGAATAAAACAAGTATAATATAATCCTGCATGAAAAAATGACAAGAGTACGTGCGAAAAAGTAGAAAAAAGTTTGCCAAACAAATCAGAAATTATCATGTTCGTTTACGTAAGTACATGTGAGATGTGGGAAAAAATAGAAGAAAAAATTTGCCAAACAAATCAGAAATTATCATGCACGTGTGAGATTTATCTCATTGCTTCCAGTTAACCTGTTTCAAGAAAAAAACATTTACAAAAAAAACAAAAACACTGATCTTTGTACGAGAAACAAATAAAAATCACCAGTGAAACTACCAAACAAATATTGGAAAGCACCTTGAGGAAAAAATAGAAAATAATCATGTCCCATACAGAATCAGAAACCATCAGGCATAGCGGAGGAAAAAGGAACAAAAAATCATATAAAAATATGTGGAAAATTAAAAGAGGAAATATTACATAAGGAAAACATGAAACATCACGTGAGGGAAACAAACCCATAAAAAAGTGGCGTGAAAAAAATAAAAGCAAAATTGGAACATCCTATATATAACGATAAAGATTTTTTGAGATGGTATAACAATAAAGATATGTCACGATAATTCTGTTGATTCAATAGTTGAAGTGCATATAAGTATTCGAAGACGGCATATTGGAACAGGAAAGGAATTGTATACAGAAGTATTCAAAGACTGCGTATTGGAATAGGCAATGTTTTAAAAAACGTTAGACGCTAGGCGTGCGCTAGCCTAAAGTTTAGAGTTTAGGAAGTTTAAACGAGATTAAACGTGATTAAACGTTTTTGTTTTTTTATTTTTATTTTTGTGATGCTGAGAGCAAAATCAGTAGATTAAACTTGAAGTAATAACAGTGATCATACCTGTACACTTGTTTTCGACATCAGTTCCTTTCCTCCTTGGTTTCTTGCATTGAACAGCAGCTAACAATCAAAGAGAGACAAGTTAATAATCTGAAAACAGACAAATCAAATAATAGGTAAAGAATAGAAACTCATCTATGAGGGCAGCAGCACAAGGCAAAATTGATCTAGCAAACAACAGGGCAGCAGCACAAGGCATCAATTCTGCTCAATATTGTACATGACTCCATGTACAGCCAAGCTTCCAAACAACAGGGCAGTAGGCAAAATATCACAAGAAAATATACACACAGCCAAGAACCTGGCACACAACAGTCACAGCTCACAAAATAAAGATAGCAGTAGGCAGTACAGTACAACACACAATAATGGTCTTATGGTCCACACAGCACACACAAATTAAAGATAAGTAGACATTAATATTTAGATAACTTGGCAGCCTGCTGCTGCTGCCATCATGCAATCTCCTCAATCCTCACTCCACAAATGCATTGCAATTTAGAATTGCTTCTTCATCCTCATCATCCTCATAGGCAATGTCATCGTCTTGATAGTCAGGATCTTCAGGATCAGATTCCCACTCTTCTTCATCCACCTCTCTAGCCACTCTTGCACTCCTTCGAGGTTGAAGCTGTTCATTAGTTCCCATTGCTTCTCCAAGGACACTCCATGGTATCCCTGTCTCCGGCATTTGTTCTAGCTCATCTTCCTCATCCCTAAAGACAACCAATGCATGAGCAGCCATGCTTAATCTTCTCATCTTCACGGTCTTGTAGCAGGCTCTTAGTTTTTGCATACTCCTCATCCAACAATCTACCCCGATAATCATGCTGAGTTGGAGGTTGGAAACCAGGACCAAATTGACCAATAGCTTCAACCATTTCCTTGAACTCATCATTATCACAAGCATTGAATGGAATAGCTACAAAATAGAATGATGCAGAAAATTAAAATTCCAGCAACTAATAATGCATGGATTCGAATAAGTATGAAGGCTGCAGCAATAAGGATTGGTAAATTACTTAAGTACAGAACATACCATGTGTATACACCCATTTAGCAACATATTGCTGCACTTGGTGAGTTCTTTCTTTCCAAAGTGATTCATTTATGTTCTGTTGCCTCTTAGCTTCAACACTACTTAACTTGGGATCAATGGGACGAGTAAATCTGTCCATGGGTCCTAGCTTGCGAGGTGTACTTGAGCTTCCAGCAAGTGACTCAACTTCTGTCACTTCCTCTTCACCTGTTGCAAGTTGCACATTCTCCCTGACCTCTTTATCATGTTGTTGCTTACCTTTCTTCTTTGCTATTTCATCAAGATTCTTAATGCACTTTTGCTTAACTTCCTCAGGAACTTTTTGGCACTTCGCAATAGACGTGCCCCTATGAGCAAGATGCTGCTTAAGGCGATTAATTCCTGCACTCTCATGGCCACAAAGAAGACACTTTACTTTGTTCTTGTCATTGGGATCACAGAGACGCCCCCACTCCCAGCCTATATCAGAAGATTTCCTCTTTAGGTGGTTGGCAACCTCGGCGGCTTCTGGAGCCGCTGCTCCAGTACCAGCAGCAGCTGCAGCTTCAGAAGTCGACATCCTAATCCCAATCCAAGAACAAGAGTAGCATAGTAAGGACCAACAGATCAATGCATCCTGATTCCTAAGGGCTAAGGAGCAGTACACATTCAATCTTAAGTTCTTAACCCTAAATCCCCAATCCAATTCATCAATTTGAGTGATTGACATGCAGAAATCAAAGCCACAGAACATGGGAAGATGGGGATTGGGGTGAGACCGAGGGAGCACCTAGAGAGAACGAGCAAGGGGCTGTGCGCCTGTGCCTGCACCGGCCTCTGTGTTGCCGTTGTCGACTCCTAGTCCTGCACCGGCGGCCTGCCCTCTGTTGCGGGTGAGGGGCTGTGCCTGCACCGGCTCTGTTGTCGACAGCCCTTGTGCCTGCGGCCTCTACGCCCGCGAAGGAGAAGGGGAGCCCCAGCGATGACCCCTACAGCCCTACCAACGGCGGCGAGGAGTGACCAAGCAGGAGGCAGGACCGCGGGAGGCAGGAGGTAGGCGGAGGCGGAACTGGAGTGCGACAAATCCGACTCTGTTTCTGCGGCCGATTTGTGCTCATGCGTCGTCGGGCCCGCCTGCTATTTCCCGCGCTTCTTTCCTGGCCTCCCGCGCTTCTTTCCCGCGTGCTGCGCGCGCGATTGGCCCTCTTCCCGCTCGCGCGCCGCACGCTGCCCCGCTCGCGAGCTGCGCGCTCGTTTTCCACCGCCTAGACGCGCTTTTTGACCGCTTACACGCCGATTAATCTCTGCCGCGCGATTAAACGAGCGCCTAATCGCGCGCAGCGTTTTATCGGACGTTTACCCCCTAAACGCAACGTTGGGCCAACGTTCAGCGTTTAAACCAGATTAAACGCCGTTTAATGACGTTTTTTTGAACATTGGGAATAGGAAAAGAATTGTACAATCTAGAGATAGCATGAGGTAATTGTGTATTGGAATAGGAAAGGAATTCAACTGGGTAAGATTTATCTTGTATTTTTGTTTCTCATTTTCTTTTTTTATTTGATCAGGATTTCTATTCCTATTTAGTTTAGGATTAGAATTCTAGCTATCAAATTTATCTCAAGGGGGTCATATACACTACCCAATATATTTTAGAATCGGACTCCATATCGCGCTAGACAAGAGCTATTGTATTATAACTCATATAAGCATAAGTTGTATATAAGTATCATCCGTGTAGTTAGGGTGAGACAAACCAAACAAATAGATAGACGAAAAAGAGAGCCTGAAATTTTGCCTCTTTATTAATAGGTATAGAGTCGGCAGCTCTCCTGCCTGATTCGTTTTAAAAAAATACACAGCCATTTACTGATTTATTTACGGTCCAGAAATTCTCATGGGAATATCGTCGAACATATGGCACGCACACAATTGTTTTCAGCCCCATGTGCTCAGATCTTATTGCGAGCACACCTAGTAGCAAATTAGGAATATATATGTATATAGGGAGAGTATACTCTATAGCTAGCTACAGAATAAGTTATTCCGTAGCCACCTCCATTTACGATAATTTTATATACTAATTTACGACAATGTCAATACATATTTACGATAGTTGAGTTACTATAACATGTGGGGATATTTACCGTAACGTTGTAGTAAACCACTTAGTAAAGAGTTACTATAATCTCGTAAATTAACATAGTAATTATCGTAACTCATAGTGGCTACAGAATAAGTTATTCTGTAGCCAGCTAGAGAGTAGCAGTTATATATATATATATATATATATATATATATATATATATATATATATATATATATATATATATATATATATATATATATATATATATATATCAGCTTCGCAGAAAGCACGGATCTTTATTCTTCACCGGCCTCACTGCTTCGCTTCTTGGAGTTGATGTAGTCCTGGAGCACCTCCATCTGCTCCCTGGTCGGCGGCTGCTCGTTGTTCTTGATGGACCGGTGCACATCGTACGTCGTCGCCCCAAAGAACACCAGCCTGCAGTTCAACCGAGCATGCAATCCTCAGCGATGACGCCGCCGCCGCCGGCGGCCGGATGCAATTGAGGAGAAATCGAAGGAGAACGACAGGGGGAGGCACCTACCCTGCGGCGAACAGGACGATCTGCCTCGGGAACACGTGCTTCCCGAACAGCCTCATGCTGCTCCGCCACTGCTGTACTTGGCGCTTGCCACAGAGAGACACATGCCGCCCTGCCGCTATGTAAAGGAGTTGGTCCACGGTCCAGTAAGAATCATTCGCGGCCCATGGGCTGGGGTTTTCCCCAACACCTCACAAACGCAAACTGCTTGTCGCTTCTCCTCGCCTTTCGATGCTTACGCCTGCGCCCGCCGGCCACCATCTCCCATCCCTGCAGAAGCTGCTGCGCCAGTGCCGCTCCATCCAGCGCCTCAACCAGCTCCACGCCCACCTCCTCGTCCACGGATCCTACTTGTCCGCCGCATCCGATCTCCTCCTCGCCTCTTACTGCGCCCTCTCGGTCTCTGCAAACGCCGGACATGGCGCTCTCTGCCACGCGCGCCGTCTGTTCGACGGAATTCCTGACCCGGACAGGGTCATGTACAATACCATCATCAGAGCCTACTGCAACAGCGACTGCCCGCGGGAAGCGCTACGCCTCCACCGCGGCATGCTCAGGCGAGGGATCCTGCCCAATGAGTTCACTCTGCCCTTTGTTGTCAAGGCGTGCACGAGAGCGCAGGCGCGGGAGCACGCGCTGGCCGTCCACGGTGTCGCTCTGAGGCTTGGCCTTGTGGGGCAGGTGTTTGTGGGCAACGCGCTTCTGCACTCCTACGCGTCGGCCGGATCGCTGGGGGACTCAAGGCGGTTCTTTGATGAGATGGCGGGCAGGAATGTTGTGTCGTGGAACTCGATGATCGGTGGGTACGCGCAGGCGGGGGATACTAGAGAGGCGTGCGCCTTGTTCGGAGAGATGAGGCGTCAAGGGTTCTTGGAAGATAAGTTCACGTTGGCCAGCCTGCTTCTCGCCTGCTCACAAGAAGAGAACCTTGAAATTGGTCGCCTTGTGCATTGTCATATCTTGGTTAGTGGATCTCGGGTTGATCTGATTCTTGAAAGCGCTTTGGTGGACATGTATGGTAAGTGTGGGGATCTGTGGATGGCTCGTAGGTGCTTTGAAATGATGCCCATCAAGAGTGTCGTTTCATGGACGTCCATGCTTTGCGCTCAGACGAAGCATGGTTCAGTTGATGCTGCAAGATGCTGGTTTGACCACATGCCAGAGAGGAACATAGTCTCATGGAATGCCATGATCTCTTGCTATGTTCAACGTGGCCAGTGCCATGAAGCATTGGATCTTTATAACCGAATGCAATCCCAGGGTCTTGCTCCAGATGAGGTTACCTTAGTGGCTGTCCTCTCTGCTTGTGGGCGAATTGGTGACTTGACTGTAGGGAAGATGGTACACCTTTCTATTAGAGACAATATCTATAATCCTGATGTCTCTCTAATTAATTCACTTCTGGACATGTATGCAAAATGTGGTCAGGTAGACACAGCAATCAGCCTGTTCAGTGAAATGTGTAATAGAAATGTAGTTTCTTGGAATGTTATTATTGGGGGGCTGGCATTGCATGGTCGTGCATTGGACACAATCACGTTCTTCAGGTCAATGGTAAGAGACTCCTTCTCGCCAGATGGGATCACCTTTGTGGCCCTTCTTTCTGCATGCAGTCATGGGGGTTTACTAGAAACTGGACAGCATTACTTTGAATCTATGAGACATGTTTACAATGTTAAGCATGAAGTTGAGCATTATGCTTGCATGGTTGACCTTCTTGGCCGACGTGGTCATCTTGAAAAGGCTGTTTGTCTAATAAAAGAGATGCCAATGAAGCCTGATGTTGTGGTCTGGGGTGCATTGCTGGGAGCCTGCAGAATCCATGGGAATGTCAAGATTGGCAGGCAAGTGATCAAGCAATTACTTGAACTGGAGGGCATCAGTGGAGGTTTGTTTGTTCTAATTTCAAACTTGTTATACGAAACTCACCAGTGGGAAGACATGAAAAGGCTCAGGAAATTAATGAAAGAGTGGGGGACGAGAAAGGATATGGCTGTTAGTTCAATTGAAATAAACAACAGCATCCATGAATTTGGAGTGGAAGACATTAGACATGAAAGCTCAAGCGAGATTTATGCAGTAGTTGATCAGCTGTCGTATCATTTGATTTCTTTGCATCTCTTGGCTGTGCATCCAGAAGATCTATGTGTGGTAGAGTGAAGGAATCTATTTGGAATTCTTTTCAGGATCAGTTACAAGTTCATAACATTTCTGAGTCAGGCACTATACAAAATGAAGATAAATGTGGCTGGCACATTGCTTTACAAGGTACCCCCTCTGATTCCGAACTTCTTTCAAAATACAGGTCATCCTAGAACTTTTAGCTATTTTTCCCTTCCTTTCTTGCCCTTGCCAAATAAATGTTATTCACAAATAAATGAGACGAAGGGCAGGCCTGGTGCAGTTGGTGAGTGCTAGCTCGCCGAGTCACCAGGTCCTGGGTTCGAAGCCGTCTCTCTGCAGAATTTCTGCGGGGGTAAGACTTTGCTTCGGTTATTTCCTTCCCCAGACCCCACTCGTGTGGGAGCCTCTGGCACTGGGTCTGCCCTTTTTTACAAATAAATGAGACATCTGTTTGCAGTGTTGTATAAATGAGGGCGGTGACATGTATTTTGAGCTGGAGGGAGTAATGTTCATTGCCAAGCACACCTCCTGTTGAAGCCTTTGAGGGTAGGTAGTGCTGACCAAGCACATTTCTCAAAGAGTGTCCAGGTTCATCAGATCCATGAATAAAATTATTGTGGACGTATAATTTAAGTTACAAAGTCCACCTACATAGAAAATACTGGGACGACTTATTCTTTTTGCTTTGGTTCAGTTTCAGAAATAAGTTGTCCACTTCAGTTTTCTGTATTGACCATGTAATGTAACCCTTCATTTGTCTTGCTAACTGGTTGTGTTTCTGGTTTTCTGTAGATGTCATGGTTCGCTGGGCAAGCCACTCGACCAACTCGACTGGTGTCCTTACGCCCACAAATTCAGTAGTCACTATCTCCTGTGACTGTGATGTTTCAACAATATATGTAGAGAGAGAGAGAGAGAGACTAAAGCTCGGCAACAAGATCTCAGCACACGTTCACAGGTCACCCTTACGAGTTGTCAACAAGGCAACGATCTTAACTACTAGCTTTTTTTTAAAAAAAAAGAAGATTACCTACTAGCTTTTTAGAGACAGAGCTACATGCTGACATACATTTTTCTTGTTCCTCTATCTCTGGGCCAGATTGAGTATACCATGGTAACAGAGGCGCTGACTCTAGATGTAAAAGCAGAGCAAAGATAGCAACATCATTCACAGAATCACAGTTTCACATTTTTTTTTTCGCTGCGCGAGCCCTGCAAATTTTGTTCCGAGGAGAAAAGATTGGTTGGTTTAACTGAACGGCCGCAAGATGAGGTGGGATGGATCCGTGCCTACATTAATCAGTTCGTGATACCTGCCACGTGCTTCTCTTAATTGTGCACCGTGAGTACATTACATTACATTGCATCAGTCAAGTAAGTGGGGGCCTGCAGTTTGCCGCTTGCCAGTTGAAGGCAGCAATGTAAGTACCAGAGTGCCCATGGGGCCACCATGCGTTGTGCTTTGGCAGTTATTAAGCGCCGAAAAGTAGTGAATTCCCATCGGCACAACGCAAGCACTACTGGCTAATCAAGGGTTCGAGAGTCAGTCCAGGATGCCAACGGCACGTGGCCACATCACTTCGCCGATCTGGTTGGTACACATTTCTTGTGATGCTGTTTGCAAGTCCATGGCTAGATGATTTGGTTCCGGCTAATGGGAATATATTGATGCTTTGTGAGGTTGCTTTGCCCAACCTTTCTCTTTTTTTTACTTTAGAAATCATGGAACTGCTTTGTTTTTTAATTTTTTAAAGTTGTGATGGTGGATAAAGCATGTTCCTGGAGCTTGCTTATGATGACTTGCAATCGGGGTTTTTTTTTTCTCTAATAGAGCAGCTACCTACCAGAATGATGGGTATTTTGGTTCTATTTTTTAACATGTATCACAAGCTAGGACTGGGAGGATAACCTACTAGAAAGATCTGTTATGCTTACAATTTTCTCATTTGCATGAGTGAAGATGTGCCCCCCTTTTCTAGATTGTGATCAGGGAAATATATATTTTCCTATCATGAGAAAAAAAATGCTGACAAAATCAAGCTAGAACCTGCAAGATAAGCAATATAATTTGGATTTTCAAATGAACCTTAATCCCGTGAACGTATGAAACGGCATGAAGAAAGTTGTACACATGCCGGGATGCCTCCTCCATGAATACCTAGCGGATAATTCGACAACATTTGACTATGCGAAAGCCAACCACTATTAAATATCTGGTCTATAGTCTGTACTCTATACAGACTGCTAAGACGAGATCAGCACCCTATTCGGTTTATGGTTTCTGCGGCTGATAAGCCGGCTGATGCTGTTTTGTTGTGAGAGAAACAATTCAGACGAACAGGGCGCAGAATGATTAAGCCACAATGTATGTGTCACATGCCTTAATTAAATCATGGCCTCGCTTGATCTGTACCAACCGAATGAGTTGATGATATATTTAATCATGGAGATGAGACTGACAACCATCACAAATTAAGGAGCGTACAAGTGTACTCAAGGTGTAGTTTCGCTCTTGACAAATAGCAAGCAACAAGAACTAGGGCTTATCAATTAAATATGAGTTGGTACTGCATACAGATGTTGAGAATATGAGTCTGATCACTGTCACAGAATACAAAACAATTTCGGGAACCATGAGTATGAATCGTCACTGTAATGCCAACAAATAAATTAATGATGCAATAGCTGTGATGTATAAACATCATCATCATCATCATGTCTGTTCATGGAAACAACAAATCTGTGCAAGCAGACTATAGGGAGAAGAAGAAAAAAAATCAAAAATAAGCAGCAGTTACAAGTGCAGGACGGCCATGGATTTCAGTCTGCAGGACATGGCGTCGGCCTCCGTCGCCGCGTTTTCCCGGCCAACCCGGCTCCACTTCTGCTCCGTGTCCGAAACCCGGCAGGCCGTAACGAAATCGAGCACCTTGCCGAAGATCCTGAACATCTCGACGGCGTAGACCCTGTCCTGCCCGACGGCGAACGCCGCGTTGGGATCCATCGGCGCGTCCGGGTGCGCCGACGCCTCGGTCCACTGGAGCGAGCTGAGGTCGAGCTCGAACAGCTTCCGCACCACCTTCTCCCTCCGGTTCACCGGCCCGTGGCGGTCGCACCACGACACGCAGAGCATGAACAGCCGCGACGCGCAGCACACCAGCGTCGGGGCGTAGTCGCGGAGCCGCGGGGGCGGGAGGAGCGTCTGGATGACGACCCAGGAGCCCTGGTCCAGATGGTAGGCGACGAGCGTGTCGGACTCGCAGTACACGTAGAACATCCGGCCGCAGACGACGCCGGAGCAGGCCAGCCCGACGTCGGTGGGAAACCCAGCAATTTCGACCCACCTGTCGACCAAGGGATCGTATATCTCCCCGGACACCAGTGGCTCGTCCCAGCGGCCGCGCCCACCGACGGCGACGATGGCGAGCCTTGGTTGGCCTTCCTCGCCCTCCTGTCCGGCGGATTTGCCATGATGAGACGAAGCGAGGTCAGTGGAATCAGTGTCCTCGTTCAACATGTCCCTGAGGCGGAGGCGCCTGAGGGAGAGCCGGTGCGGGTCCTCGTACACAGCGGAGGCGCCACCCAACCGAGACTTGCCGCGCCGGACATTCTTCTCTGCCCGAGTGTGGAGAATGCTGCATCTGGCGGACATCTCAAACACGCCCAGCACCGGGCGAGACCGCGGGGTCCGCATGGGCGCTGCCTTCCGCCACGAGCCGACGAGAGGGCTGAACACCAGCACTCCCTTGTGTGTCTTCACCTTGCTGTCGCTGGCATCCGAGCCGCCGGACCGGCCACCGACGACGTAGAGGTCGTCCCCGACGCCAGCGACGGAGAACAGGAACCTCCCCTTCAGCCCGCCCGCCTCGACACGGCACCACCGGTGCGCGGCCACGTCGAGCGCGTGCACGGCCGGGGCAGGGGCAGCGCCCCACCCGACGTCGCCGTCCACCCCGAACAGGAACAGCCACGGCGTCCGGCGCGGCCAGGGCTCCTCCTCGCGGCGCATCCGCAGGAACTGCGGCGCGACGGTGAGGTCCCTCCACCGCCTGCACACGCACCGCGCCGCCAGGAGCGAGGACAGCGGCAACCGGCAAAGCACCATCTCCATCACGTCGTCCGGGAGCACCGCCACGGACGCCGCGGTCGCCTCCGTCACCACCACCACACCCGCACCAGCTCCCGATGGCCGGTGCGCCGCGTCGGCGGCGGCACCCTTCTTCCAGGCGAAGCACTGCACTGCCGCGCCATCCTCGTCTTCGTCGTCGTTCCCCGGCGTGCGCCGGCGCGGGGCCGCGGCGGAGGAGTCCATCTCGTCGCATGCGCAGACGCGGCACCCACCGGCCCCGCCGAGGGGCAGCCGGAGGCAGCTCCTGCTCCTCCTCCTGCGGCGGCGGCCATCACGCTCGGTCCGCTTCAGATCGAGGAGCACATCGTCCGGTGGCTCGGCGCGGAGCAGGGAGGCCAGGCTGTTGCTGCCAGATCTCTGCAGAGCTCTCGGCATGGGAGCAGCAGAGCGAGTTGGACCGCTAGGTGGAGAAGAAGTGGTGCGCGAAGGAGGGGATGGTGGGGGCGTGGAGGTGGAGGAGGATGCCCCGGAGGAGGATAGCGAGGAGCTTGGCGAGGAAGGAGATAGAGAGCATGGCGTCGCGCCGGGACGGGTAGGCGACGCGGGATTATTTGGTTGGACGGTGGTGGTTGGGCTGGAGTGGGAGTGGGGGAAAGCGGACGAGGCGCAGGCGCCGATGAGGATGGAATGGATGGACGGGCACGGGACGGGACTACGGGAGGACATCGTCGGCCGGTGGAGATCGAAGCCCCGCGCGACTCACGGGGCTTATGTGGCGAGGCGCTGGCGTGTGGCGCCGATGGGCCGCCACGCGTTTGCGCGGGCGCTGGATGCCTGGGTCCAGTGGTCCAGTGCCGAGGGAGGAGAAGGAGGGGCCGGAGCTTCAGGCTCCGGGGATCCGGTGAACTTGAAGATCCGGTACGGTGAATGTGCGGTGCGATAGTGTACCTAGCCAGACGATCTGACCTGCCCAAGTGACAAATCCAATGTCACTCCGTCTCTATAACGATGCAATTCTATTTCGGGCATATTTGTTTAGTTTTCTTGTTGCTTCTGCTAAACAAACACAGTTGTTAAAACTGATTTTTGAAAACTAGAAGGCTTTTTTTAAGAAAATAAAGCTGGTGAACATGCTGAGATTGTTAGACACAAGATCTATGGTGATTTTATATAAAATCATTCTTGACCACTACACTATGAACATCACGTGGTTACTACTTTAAAAAAATATATCACAGAACATCTCATCATGAGTACTAATACTCTAAGATAATCGTCAACATCCCACTCATACTACATAAAACATCCGAAAATACATCAGAGAACATCACCAACAAGATATAAAAAACATGTAAACGTGAAAATAAAAAAAAACATCACATCGATGCTACTAGAATAACCTAAAATATACCACAAAACATCTAATCGAGTACTAAGTCAATATTCAAAGCTAATCATGTACTATGTAAACATCCAAAAACATATCATATAACATAATATGTATACTATACAAACATCACATGTATATTAAGCGAACAACCCATCAAATATTCTTAAATACATCTAGAGCATTACATATATACTACAAATAGCGTCAAGCGTATACCGAAGACTATAGGAAATAAAAAAAAAGCAAAACAAGAAAATAAAAATAAAAAATAAAAAATATTATAATTAGAGTAAGATAAAGAAGAAAAAAGATAAATAACAAATAACAAATGTTATGAATATATAGAGATAAGTAAATTTATAACTTATTAAATACAAAATAATTTAATAAAAATTTCAAAAAATCTAAGGGGAAACAAAAATAATAAAAAAGAAAAAACCCACAAAAAAGCGAACACCACATGTATACTGCTTGAACAACAAAAAAAATATACCACATAGTATCTCAAGAGTATTATATAAATACTCGAAGATAACCATGGAATATCCCACTTATACTACATGAACATATAAAAACACATCATATAACATTACATGTACACTATGTAAACATCACAACAAGATATATAGAAAAACATAAATAATAAAAAAAAGATATTTAATATAGAAAAATAAAAAGAACATCACATTGATGGTACTTAAACAACCTAAAAATATACCAGAGAACATCTTACGGGTACCATGTTAATATTCAATGCTAATCATGGAACATCCTATTTATACTACATGAACATCGGAAAACACATTATAGAACATCATAACTATACTACATGAATATCTCATCCGTACAATATGAACATTCATAGATACATCGTAGAACATCACATGCGTATTATGTGAACATCACATCAATACTCAAAGATAATCGTGCAACATGTAATTTATAGTGAACATCCGAAAACAAATCATAGAACATCATGTATACTATGCGGACATCACAAGTATCTCATAGAATATAGCAAATAAAAAATAAAAATGGGCATGAAAAAAATAAATAGTTAAGATAATTAATGAGTAAAATAACAAATAAAAAGGGGAAAATAAATTGCAAATACTATGGAATATATAAAAATAAAACAAATGAATAACTAAAACAAAAGGCAAAATTAGTAGAAGATAGATAAAACAAAGAAAGACCATAATAATAAATAAAAGGCCACATATTAGAGAAAATTAAAAAAGGGACATCGCATGAATTCTACTCAAACAAAACATATTACAAATATAGTGTGAAAAATAAGTGAAATAACATCATGAAACATAAAAATGATAAAAGGAAAAAAGAAAAAAAATAATCGATAGAGTGAAATATAATAGGATTAAAAATAAAGGATATAAAATGAAATGAAAATAAAGGAAGTCACATAAAACCAAAAAAATAAAAGAGAAAGGAAAAAGAAAAAGAAAAACATGAAAAAGTATGAAATAAGAAAAATAATTAAATAGAGTAAAAATAAATATAAATAAAATGAAAAAAATAATAAATACTGCATAAACAAAAGAAGAAAATAAAAGGAAAAGGTAATACAAGCAAAGAAAGAAAAAAAACACTCCCTCTGTTCCAATTTATAAGTCACTTTGACTATTTTGAAAACCATCAAGCTGTGTAGCCAGGTCCTGTAGCGCGTGCCTCAGTTACTCCAGCTATAGGTGATAGGCTCGGTTCGAATCTTTAATCCTTCTCACCAATTCTTTTTTTCTTTTTCTTTTTTTGTTTCTAAAAACCAACTCTATTCTAAGCACACATTTTTTTCGAATGTTTAACTCTTCTCACCAACTCTTTTTTAAGCACACATTTTTTAGAAAAAAAATATTTATTTTGGTACAATTAATTAGTTGTTCTCATTGATTTACTGTAAAAAAATAAAAGCATGTTAGTGAATAATGTGGCTTGGATGAGACTGCCACGTATATAGCTAGCTTCATTCTTTTAATAACTAGAAGATACCTCGTGCGTTACTCCCGGAATCGCGAAATTTAATTTTAGTGGATAGTGTGGTATGCTGACATAGATAGCTTGCATTGCATGCGCTATTGGGCTGCTGAGGTTTATAAGCTAGATATACATGGAACAAAAATGGAACCCTCCACTACCAACATTATTTGAACTATGCCAATCGCCGACTGATAGGTCAGCCCATCAGCCCAATACAATAAAATAATAAATAATTACCTAAATGATCATTTGATCATAGTCTACTGCCTATATAGTTTTAGGCTTTTAGCTCTTGCTCCGACTGACTCTGATCTCCTTGAGACCCATCATCATCCCCTCCTCCTTTCCTCTTGCTAAGCTGAATGTTTTGAGCAGCACCAGGCTCAGAAATGCGGCCGCGCGTTGATTCCGGCGATCGACTTCAATCAAGACAGAATGGACATGAAGATGGTCGACCACGTCGTCAGCGCAACCGCGGCAACGAGGTACGTCCAGAGAAAGATCACGGAGCACTCCTCTTGGCCAACATCGAACAGCTGAGCCATGGTTCCTGAATCACAAGTGTCTCAGCAAAGAAGTTGCTAGTTGCCACACACAGCAGAAACAGGGCGCCATTGATTGGTTTCAGAGTTCCAGCGCGTACCGATGTTCATCGCAGGAGGCACGGCGAACTGCACCATGAGCACGTAGCGGTACAGCGGGTCACGAGACAGGAACCCGAGTCCGTAGGCGGCGTGGACGACGGCGATGCCGATCAGGGGGAGGAGCACGAAGCGGATGCACAGGATTGTGACGATCACCGTACGCTTGAGCCCCGACTTCCGAAGCCCTGCACGCACGTTCAGATTTCAGAGCAGTTTCAGAACACGGCCGTCCAGGTGGACTGGACATGCTGGATCGCCGCTGAGTCTGATCAAAATAGCACCCACCTTGAGTCAGGTTTCCACCTAGGATGAGGGTGATGCAAGGAATCGCGCCATTGCTGCAAGAGAAACAAACAAACCGTGAGTAACCTGAAGAGGTATTGACAGACAGCACTAGGCAAAATGAAATACTCCTATGTGCTTACCCCATCAGCTGGAGGGAATCCTGTACAACTTTCAAAGGAGCTCCGTCGCCGATGATTAGGGATTTTAGCCATGGGACCAGCCCAACAACAAACCCAATTATCTGAACCAAGATGTAGCATCACATCATCAGATTTGGTCCTTCCAACTACGTGCCACTGTGAAGTGAGAAGCGAGAAATGCTAAAACTGAAACACAGTAACATACTGCGGATATGGTGGGTGGCGCCATCAGCTCCTCGATGAACTGGTGGACAGCGTCCTTCAGATTCGTCCAGAACCCCTTGTCAGCGACCTCGCTCTCACAGGACAAGAGAGGGGCCTCCTGCATTTCCATTTCTTGCAAGTCAGTTTCTCTGAAGATGCCGCGTGAAGAAATGACCATGCATGCATGGCCCCGACGATGCAGTCGACTGTTGTGAACTTACTTACCATTTGGTTTTCTTCCCCGTGCTCGTGCTCGCCAGGCTTAACTGACGTCGGAAGAGGTGCCTCCTCGTCAGCGTAGGCAGCTGAATCTGAATGCTCCTCGTCGCTGTCGGCTGGGCACTGGATGCTTTTGGAATGCATCTTGTGATACAGCTTACCTGACTTCTGCATGAGGCTGTACGTGTGTGTCCATATGAAAATTCCACCCAGCTGCCAAATTCAAGATCACTCAAACTGAATAACTGGACTCGTGTATGTATATATCTGTGAAACAAAGAAGATAGGTAGCCTTTTTATGGATCCAAAAGAAGAAAAAAAGAAGGAAAACTTACAGCCATGGACAGCGACGAGTAGGAGAGACCGCGTGAGCGGCAAATGCTTGGATCTTTCCCAAACGGGCTCCCGTCTTCGTCGCATACAGCCGGGACAATTATCAGTATCAGGTTTCCAAGGTTTCCTGCATTTGTCAGCAGAGGCCATTGTTGATTTCTGTTGTGCATATATGAAGGCTAGCCGAAACGGAATGGAACATGAACTTCCACTGACGAAACTGAACCTGCTGAGCAGAAGGCCATGATCAAGCCCCTAAAGTGCTGTGGCGGCTTCAAGATGTTGCAAGCTATCCAACCCAGAGTGCCACCAATCATGAACGTGATCCCTATATTAACTGGCATAAACCACCTGAAGAACAGAAGGCGTGTGTTCATTAGGGCACTTAGAACAGTTACAAACAAGTAGTACTCTAAAAGTGCAGACTTTCAGTGACTCTGTTCAGTACTTCCTCAAGGCTCTGAAAAATACGATACTCACCAAGAAATGACATCTGCGAGCGTGACCGTCTTCGCGAGGCTGGCAAACATCAAACATGGGGTGAATACAGTAAAAACAACCTGTCAGCAATTTAACAGAGATTAGGTTTTGACAACGTTCACCAAGCTAGCTAGCTGTGAAAAAGTTGTGTGGAGGAAAACTGACAGAGCTCACCTTGTTCATATCCCTTCGAGCACTGGTCGTCAGAACGTTGCTGAAACCAGAGGCCAGGAAAGCTCCAATGGCACCTATGAGCAGGACCTGGACGACTGGCATAGAAGCCACCAGAAACAATGAGAAGAAACCCATCCTCGTCTGAATTAGTAGGATTATTAAACCCTTGTTGATCTGCTTGATTGATAAACGCTAGCTGAAGGACGATTCCAAACGTCTCCTGAATACGTGGCAAGAGGTTATCCGAATTCTGTGCAGGATGTTCCACCCTGGTAAAATAATTCAGAGAAAAGGGGGAATAAGCATCTGGAAGAATCTGAAGGAAAAAAAAAAAGCAGGAGTTCGTGGTTACAATGATGAGGCCTTCCCTACTCTATAGCACATTCTGGTTGAGATTTGGATTTGAAAAGGACAACTCCACATTGCTTGGACCGCATGCATGTTTCGTTTTTTTTAAACCATACTAGATGCAAATAAAAGGCAGGATTTATCCCTGGAAATGGAGATAAACAGCAGAAAATCTAGATCCATTCATAGCTTTTGCCGGCCCAAATTTGCGCGCCCCTTCCAACGGCTAAGCGTGCCGTTCTTGTACTCATTTCAGGAAATGTCTGCTTGGACGCATATGGCGCATGTGAATTGTGCTGGCAAGTCGAGATTAGTAAAACTTAAAATGCAAGGAGGAAAATGGCAGTTGCTCAGCTGGATCATGCATGCATTTCGGCAGTAACTGCTCGTGATTCTGAGTTTCTGACCAATATACAGATACAGTGTTGGCGTGTTGCGAATCTGGATTTCCTTTCCTTCACCCCCCCCCCCCCCCCCCCCCCCCAATGATTGGCACAGTGTGTTCATCAAGAACCAGTCACGGTTGCAAGATGATTCATGAACCCATGACATAGTATACCCACCCGAGATCCCCGTACGTCCGACGCGAATCAAAGCCCGGACACCAGAAGCAAACCAAGCAAGAACACAGAAGTAAAAGCTGTGATGATACGGGCGGCAACAGCAACGCGCAAGACGGCGAGAGGAGGCTCACCTCACCGCCTGATCCAGGAACGCGGGGTCGTCGCTCGTCGGTGAAGGAGACGACAAGAGAAACTTGTAGCCGACTGACTCAATGAGACGACGGAACGGAACCGTGTGTCTGTCTGTCTATCTGCTCCGATCCTGCGAGGCTGCGAGCCGGGAGAATGGGAGATGCGGCGGCCTTTATATACCAGGCGCAGTGCGGGCCGGGTTCAACTCAACGGCAGGCACCACCACCACCAAGTCACAGCCGCACAGGCGAGGCGAGCGCAGCCGCCCGGGGGAAGAAGAGCGAAGAGATGGCGCCTACACCGCATCCACCCGGGCGCCAACGCAGCGGTCAGCTGTCGGCTACGGCACCTGTCGCCGTCGCGTTACCTGTCCAAGTCCTTCTACTCTCTTGTCAAAAAAAAAAAAAGTCCTTCTACTCTCTCTCTCTCTCTCTCTCTGTTGCAGTGGCCAGTTCAATCTCGTCTGCTTGGCTTGCTGATGCTGATTAGTAGGAGTAAGTACTCGGTAGGAGCAATTAATTAATCATATGTATTATTACAACTGGTCTGTCTACTTGTGAGCGTTTCGCTGATTGTTTGCTTCCTGTTACGTGCGCTTGTCGCCATCCGCATCCTAATCTCCCGTACGTCCCATTCCGATTGGGCTGCCATGCTGGCTGCAGCTCAAAATAACGCACATGGTCAATGATAATTGGCGTGCGCTCTTTAATCCAATGTAGACGCCCAAAATCCTCATGTAATCTCTGTTTTTCAGGCTAAGGCCTTTGTACTGTTGTGCTCCAGCACTAACACTTTCATTACCGGCTTTGCCCGGAATCTGTGGAATGAAATCTGGTGGGGATCCTTCATCCCCTAGCTCTTTTCAAAAAAAAAAAAATAACGCACATGTATGTATGTGTATGTCTACTTCTTCTCCGTGTCTTAGCGATTGCGAGGTCTGATATGTGTGTAGGCTGACTGTGATGCGTGCATGCATGTGACAAGAACCCAAATCGTACTTGGCTGTTTACAGCCAGTACTGAATTATCATTTGGAAACGCAACCTAACATTTAGCACATCTGAATCATGCATGACCGATCGATGACTAGGATGATAGTATACTACTGTACCATCATTCGCAAACGAAGCGGTTGATCCTCTGGTCTTCCGCGAGGAGTAATCATACGTGCGTATCACGTTCGTGTTTGAATGAAACGGACACGGTTAGCATACATGGTAGTAGTCCTGACTTGTGAATTTGGTCAGGGATGATGGATGGTCAAGCGAAGAATGATAGCTTCTGTTCAACAGGGTGTTCAGTCAAAGCCCGTAAGCTATTTATAGTTTCCTCGGCGCGGCAGGCCAGCAGCCAGCTTGGATTTGGATTAATATTAGGGGGATCAGGGGATGCATCATGCATGAGTCATGAGTGTGTATATATTCATTTGTCACGAGTAATTACTACTACTAATTAGCCTATAGTCACCCTGTTCGCTTGAGCTTATCAGTGCTTATTTAACAGTGTTTTTCTCTCACACCAAATCAACATCAGCCAGAATCAGTTAGCCAGAAACCATCCAGCGAACAGGGTGAGTAGCTGGATGGCCTATCGTTTTCCAAGTATCCAGTACTGTCAATTCCAGCATCTTCCAGTATGGTCCTTCTATTGCTTCTCATCGAGGATCAAGAGCCTCCAGATTCTCCCACCACATAGAGGAGCACTGTAAGCATTGCGGTACTCTTGAAACTGATGCTCACTTATTTTTTCATTGTGACTTTGCCCGTGCAGTTTGGTTCTCTGCAACCCCTCCCTTGCGTACAGATTTACTCCCAACGAAGGATGATGGGTTCAGGTTATCCTTCCTCTGGTAATCTCTGACAATATAAATGACTCCCTGATGCAGAGAATTTTAACTACTTTATGGTGCATCTGGAAAGCCAGGAATGATCAACGTTTTCGAAGGAAACAATGGACAACCTCGCAGGTACACCATGCTGTTGAGGCTCTCATAGCCACTTCAAATTTACAAATCAGCCAACCAGATGAACAGGGACGCTTGCCACCTAATAACACACGGGAAACATGACAGACAATGACATCTCTGTCCACATGCCGCCATTGACGGACAGGCCCCCTCTACAAGCTACGGCATACATTACAACCAATCCATCAGGAGAGATTCCATCACAATCCTCTCAAGGATCAGGTATGAATGTTCAAACAATGCAGGATCAAATGGTGAACAGGTACTTAATTACTATACCATCTCTGATTCAAGGCGTCCGGTGCTATATCGACGCTTCCACGACCCCTGATCAGCATCCTCACACCATGAGGTCTGCTGGACTTGGGGTCTTTATTGTCAACACAGAGGCACAACCAACACAAACGGTGTACATCAAAGCTACCCTGCAAGAATGCTCCTCGGTTCTCATGGCAGAGGCTGCAGGCCTGACCTTAGCTGTGCAAATCACTCAGCTCATGAAACTAACCAACATTACCTTTCTATCTGATTGCCAACAACTAGTGCAATTTCTGAATGCATCTGATCATACCAATCCTCCTGACTGGAGGATCAAACACTTCACTCAACTGTATTGCAACCTAGCACAGAACAGGAACCTAAGGATCTTTAAGATCAGCAGGACATTGAACACTACAGCAGACACTTTAGCTCGTCAGGCTCTATCAAATACTGGGCACCAGGGTTCAGGCATAGTGTCTCAATGCTCTTATGAGCACAATGTACCTCAGTGTCCCCTTTCTCAAGCTATACTCTCTGTAAGCTTGAACAATGTAATGATCCTCTCAGCACGTTGCTGCTGATAATGAATATGGTTGTTGTCAAAAAAAAAAAGATGATCGCTACCGATTATTTCCTAGTGCATTTCCGTGCGTGTGGCATGTGGAGCCGGTTGGATAAATAAAGCGGAAAGGTAAACATGCATGATTTGAGAGGAACACATGTGGAGCCGGTGGACGACGCGCGGCGCGGAGGATTTTGCGAGGCGAGGCTCTCGCAAACACAAAGCACCGTACGTGTCACGGACGGTCACAGCTAACCCACGTTCAAGACGTACTTACGGGAAATAAGTTGGCGGGAGAAGAGGAACATGCGTGGGAAACACCTTACCTGCTGGCTTTACTAGAGGAGAAGCTTTTCCCCAGCAGGGGGGCCTCACGAGTCACGCCAGTCCATCGGGCTGGCCCATTCCCCGCGTACAGTTGGGAATGAATGTGACGTAAATATCTCCATGTGTCGTAAATATATACTGATATTGTCGTAAATTAGTATATAAAATTATCGTAAATAGAAGTGGCTACAAAATAACTTATTTTTTAGCTATATATATATATATATATATATATATACTTTGATTTGTGATTTGATGTTTGCACATCAATCATTCGGGCGTGGAAAACTAATCCAAAATATCACATAAAGATAACGCATGTGAGAGGACAACGCAAAAGGAATATACAGTGACACTATTGTAGTTAGGACAATTATTGGAGACAGCTCACCGTCCAGCTGTCCAAGCAACAGTAGAAGACAATAATTGAAGACTTTGCCTCGAAGATAAGCATAAAGGACGCCAGAAGATAAGCTCGAAGGCAATCTAGAAGGCTCCTCTCGCTCTTTAAAAGGAGAAGCCCGATGCCTGCATTCATCACCTCAAAATCGAACGATCAGAGAAGACCATCGAGCATCAGAAGACCACACCCACTCCACTGTACACCATGAAGACATGATCTCAGACTCTCTGCGCTCATCCACCACCGCCTGCAATTAGCCACCTAATTAGTGCTATTCCACCAGTGTTGTAAATTAGAGAATAAAGGAAGTCCTCATGATCTTCCTGCGCTTGTAAGGCAATTCCTAAGGTTTGTGGTAAGTGCTTGGGGTTTTCCGAAAGGGAAAGCCGTATGTAAGCTTGCTCTGTGGAAATGAATTAAACTTTTCTGTTTTAATCTATGTTTTCCTTTAAGCTCGTTCATAGGGGGGCGATGTCTTTATGCCAGGGACCCTAGAGGAGAAACCTCTGTGTGTGTTGTTCTCGTGTTAGCTCTAGTAGCGGCGTTTGTAGAGAACCTTGTTTGCGCAGCGAAGTGTTCCCTTCGGGTGGAACTGCCCGGGGAGACGATAGAGCCTGAGTCCTGTTTGTAGAGAACCTTGTTTGCGCATATTCACTAATCATGTAGATAATAATCACGCATGTCGCTCTCGTCAAATAGTCCATTTAATATATTTTAATCTATTCTGCATCCACCGGCTGCTGCGAATAATAAAATATTCTAATAATTTCAAAGGCAAATAGTGATTGAATAGTAAAGTAGTTGCTTGCTTGCCTGAGTCCACTCTCTCGAGTGCACTATTCGAACATATTAATATACAGTTTAATATTAGGAATTAGTGACAAACTCTAAATATAAATATTAACTACTTTAAATTCCTAATAGTAAACTACTTATTTCAAATATTTTGAAATAAGTACTATATTCACGAATTAGTAGTTGGGTGATTTGTGTATCACTATATATTAGAATTATTAGAATATTTCAAATCACAAGTTTTTAACTACTTTTTAATATTCAAATCACCAGATCACTATAATATATTAAAATAGTAACTATTAATATTAAAATTCATGAATTACTATTCAGATCACTATTCAAAATGATGGGTACTATTCAAATTCGGGAATATGAACAGTGCACCCGAGAGTGACTCAGGCAGGCACCCAACTACTTTACTATTCAATCACTATTCAAGTACTATGCGCCTTTAGAATTATTAGAATATTTTATTATTTGCGGCAGCCGGTGGATGCAGAATGGATTAAAATATATTAAATGTACTATTTACCGAGAGCGACGTGCGTGATTATTATCTACTTGATTAGTGAATATGCGGATTATATGTGCGTGTGATTCACAGGATCTTTGCAGGCTGACGAGACCAAATTTTCAGCCGGACGTGATACTTATGCTTGTGTCAGTTCTACTCGGTACTCACCGTATGCATCACTAGCTTGCTTCAGAACCGGGCTAACCAATTCTTCTCTCTCGCTATCCCCAGCCACGATCACACAGGACTCAGGCTCTATCGTTTCCCTAGGCAGTTCCACCCGAAGGGAGCACTTCTCTGCGCAAACAAGGTTCTCTACAAACGCCGCTATCAGGGCTAACACGAGAATAACACATGCAGATGTTTCTCCTCTATGGTTCCTAGCATAAAGACATCGCCCCCTATGAACGAGCTTAAAGGAAAACATGGATTAAAATAGAAAATCTTAATTTATTTCCACAGAGCAAGCTTATATACGACTTTCCCTTTCGGAAAACCCCAAACACTTACCACAAACCTTAGGGATTACCTTACAAGCGCAGGAAGATCACGGAAACTTCGTTTATTCTCTAATTTACAACACTAGTGGAGTAGCACTAATTAGGTGCCTAATTACAGGCGGTGACCGATGAGATCAAAGAGTCTGAGATCATGTCTTCATGGTGTATAGTGGAGTGGGTGTGGTCTTCTTATGCTCGATGGTCTTCTCCGATCGTTCGATTCTGAGGTGATTAATGCAGGCGCCGGGCTTCTCCTTTTAAAGAGCGAGACGAGCCTTCTGGATTGCCTTCGAGCTTATCTTCTGGCGTCTTTCATGCTTATCTGCTGAATTGTCTTCGAGGCAAAGTCTTCAATTATCGTCTT
Organism: Saccharum hybrid cultivar R570; assembly: GCA_038087645.1. Lineage (NCBI taxonomy): Eukaryota > Viridiplantae > Streptophyta > Magnoliopsida > Poales > Poaceae > Saccharum > Saccharum hybrid cultivar. The sequence goes on from JAQSUU010000402.1 coordinate 18,098,631, forward strand.
CTACTGTTGACTGGACAGCTAGACGGTGAGCTGTCTCCAATAATTATCCTGGCTACAGTAGTGTCACTGTATATTCCTTTTGCACTGTCCTCTGACAGGCGTTATCTTTATGTGATATTTTGGATTAGTCTTCCACGTCCGAATGATTGATGTGCAACTATCAAATCACAAATCAAGGCATGTGTATCATCTTCCCACGGCAGAATTGTTGATAACACCTTATCAACATAAGGATATATTTTTTTTTATTAAAGTCTAATATTCTGGCTGTTGTCCATGACCTCGGATATCCAACATGTTATCATCTAACATGTCATCATTGCTATCATTATTAGATATTTGTATATTTATTTCTGACTCATAATCTTTTTTATATATTCTTCATAATCTCTCTTTATATTTTCTTCGTAATCTTGATTTAGAGATTCAAACTTTCCATTTATTTCGTGCCTTACTTCCTGTAAGACTTCTTCCATTATATTTTTTCTAACTGAGGAATTATTGATTCAAACCTTTCTTTTAACTTTTTTTTCAATAAGTTCTTCATTCGGTAATTCTGTTTCTCTCTTTACAACATCTTTATATGTGGGTATTTTTGAAGATCCGTCTTCTCTTATATTTATTTCTGGTAAATTTGTCTTCACATCTTTTGCCCTTTTGTATTTTTGAATATAATCTTTTGTTGCTGGTTCTATGAAATAATTTACTCCCAAAATACTTATGGCATGTGAAAGAGCTTGATCAATATCTGTATATTTTTTCTATGATACTTCTCCATCATTTTCTCTTTTGACTTGTTGATCTATAATTGATTCAAATGTTACATATATTCCTGGTGTTTTTTCTTTATATATAACATATATGGGTTTTTTCTCTATATTGTCGGATGGTTCTTTTGGCTGTATTTTCCCATTAATCATATGAAAATATTCAGCTAAGCTATTTAATATTGCTAGCATATAACCTCCGTCTTCTCTCTTATTATTGTATTGAAACCAAAAATTATATAAAATATATTCTTGTATTTCATTTAGAACAATATGGTTTCGAGGCTTAAATTTAAATGTATTTGGTGGAAAAATTCTTAACTTATTATCAGTTCCAAAACTGAAATATTCACCTTCGATAGGACTAGCTCCTTTATTTATTCCTGCAAAATAGATGATCGTGAAAATATATCAGGTAAAGTATTATCTTTACCATTTATATGCTCAAATATTACTTTATAACCATTTCTATTAATAATATCTTCAAATAAAACTCATCGCCTAGTTGAACTTTTCTTACTATTAATTCTATTATAATATTTGCATATAGCTTCACAGTCTGTTCTTACTGTGAATTCTTTGAACCCAAGGTATAATCTAAAAGCATTTATTGTATTGATAACAGTTAAAATTTCTCTATCTGTGTTGTTTATTGCTTTTAACTTATATTTACCTGAAGCATATCTGCATATTTTTTCTTCTAATTTTGAAGAGTATTTGTGCGGCTTTTGTTTAAGTATTGCATCCCATCCTAATTCTGATGCATCTGTCTCTATAATAAAATAATTATCATCTAAAGATAGCTCTAAGGGTTTTAAATCTTTGACCCTTTCTTTTATAATTCTTACTAGTTTTATGTCTTAGAGTTAAAATATTTTTGTCCATTTTTTCTTAACTTTGCATATAGTAGACCAGCTAACTTTGCTAAATTCTCAATATAATTTTTAGCATAATTTACTATTTCTAAGAATTATTGTAGAGTCTTTTTATCATTCATGACATCATGAAATTGTAAAATTTTCTTTGCAATAGGATCTTGTAAATGAATTTTTCCATCTCCAATTTCATGACCTAAGAATTTTATATTTTCTTTGCATATTTCTATTTTTCTTTTAGAGAGTATTAACCCATGCTGCTCTACCTTTATAAAAAATATTTATAAATGAGCTATATGTTCTTTATAAGATTTTGAAAAAATTAAAAGATCATCAATATAGACCATTATGAATTCTTAATTTTTATTAAAGATATTTTATATTTTCCTTTGAAATAAGGCAGATGCATTTTTTAATCCTAAAGGCATTACTATCCATTAAAAATGACCTTGAGGACATGTGAAAGTTGTCCATTCTATTGATTCTTCTACCATTTTTACTTGTCAAAACCCAGCTTTTAAATCAAATTTTGAGAAATATATACATCCTTGTATCCTATTTATCCATTCTTGCTTATTTAGGATATTATATCCATCATCTATAGTATTATCATTTAGTCTTTTATAATTAATAACCATTCTTGATTTTTCTCTAGCTATTTCAGCATGATTTCTAACTATCAATGCTGCTGATCCATGAGGACTACAACTTTCTCTTATGGCTCTTAGTTTTAGTAATTCCTCTATATGCATTTTAAATTCTTCTATGTCTTTAGGTGTTGCTTCTATAGGACTAGTCTTAATTATATAGTTTGGGTTTATTATATTAATTCTACAAACTATGTCATTCTTATCTCAATGCTTCATTGATATTTCTCCAATTATTTGAATATCTTCCAATCTTTGTACTATTTGATCTATGTCTTTTTTATATTTTATATCCTATACCAATTTGGTGCTAGTGATTGCAAACTAATGCATTCTATACTTGAATTTGCTATATGAAATTCTTCTATATTTTCGTCTAACTCTTCGTCTCTATAATTTTCGGATTCTTCAATTTCTAAATTAGAATTTATAGATTTATGTATTTCTGTTATATATGGAATGTTATCTTGATGAGGAATGAATGTAATTCCCTGCTCATGTATGATTGTACTGAATATTGTAAAAATCTTAATCCTAATAACATGTCAACATTTATCATAGACAGATCTCTGATTGTAATTTCATCTATTATGTATCTTGTATTATTTATTTGTATTTCAACATTGTAAGCTAGTTGATTATGAGCCCTTTTAATTCCAGACATATCAGTAGATATTTCTGCTTTATTTTGATCGATTGTATGAACTATTTCTAGACATTTTGCAAAATATTAATCATGTATAATATTCTTAGTACAACCAGTATCTACTAATGCTAGTATTTTATAAGTGATGGTGGGAGTTAAGTTTAATTTTATAGGTATTCTTATTCCTACTATTTCTTTAAGTGGTAGCTTAACTATATATTTGCTCCCAAAGTTTATTATTGCATCTTTTAATTGTATGATCTTATTATTTTTTCTATTTGTTATTGCTTGATCCTTTAACTCAGTATTGTCAATAATATTTTCTTCAGTCTTACTTTCTTCATTGAGATCTATCTTAGTTCTTAGCTCTTCTACTTCTGCTTCTAAATTATTTATTCTATTTTCTAAATTCCTGACTCTACTTGCTAATATTTTATCATCTTGCTCTAGTTCTGCCTCTTGTCTCCATCTCTGATTATTTATTTTTAAGCATGAGAGACAAGCTTGCTTTAAGCATTTACTACATGTAAATCTATTTTCTTGACTAGGGTCGTATATACAAAAAAAACATATTTTATATTATAGTCACCTCATCCTTTTATCCAATCATGCCTACAGCTCTCTTGATCCATTAATTCAATTTTTGTTTCTATTGAATTATTAGATATTATATCTAATCCTTCCATAGCATTATGTATATTGCATAATTCTTCATCATATAAGGAGTTTATAAAATCATTATAACTTTGAGCATTATTTTCTTCTTCTATATAACTTCCTAATAAAGACTCTTGACTAATTTCCAACTGTTCGTCTTCATTTATAACTCAATCTAAACTGTTATTCTGCACAACTTCTTCAACATTATTATTATTCTGCACAACTTCTTCAACATTATTATTACCTTTTTCTTCAAAAAAAACATTATTATTACCTTTGTCTTTATTTTTCAACTCAACTTCATGTTTCTTTATCACTACAGGTGTTTTAAAATATTTATTCTCTAGTTCTCTTTCCTCCTTGATGTTATTAAGATTATATATTTTTCGTATAAAATAGATTTCCTTATCTCTTATAGCATTCTATTCACACATCATAGAGTTTTTGTATTCATCATGAATTTTACTTAACTTTTGTTCCTAATGTTTTATTTCATCATCTATATCTAAATTTTTCATTATCAATAATTTTAGTCGATCCCTTAAATTTAAATTTTATTAACAAGGTTCCGATACCACTACAGGGAGGGCTTCGTGATACAAACTGAGGGAAACAAACTCAGCCTCAAAATTCAAATTTAAATTTAAAATTCACGAATTACTATTCACATCACTATTTAAAATGATGGGTACTATTTAAATTCGGGAATATGAACAGTGCACCCAAGAGTGACTCAGCCAGACACCCAACTACTTTACTATTCAATCACTATTTGAGCACTATGCGCCTTTGGAATTATTAGAATATTTTATTATTCGCGGCAGCCGGTGGATGTAGAATAAATAAAAATATATTAAATGGACTATTTGCTCAGAGCGACGTGTGTGATTAATATCTATGTGATTAGTGAATATGCGGATTATGTGTGCGTGTGATTCACAGGATCTTTGTAGGCTGGCGATACCAAAGATTCAGCCGGAAGTGAGACTTATGCTTGTGTCAATTCTACTCGATACTCACCGTATGCATCACTGCCTCGCTTTAGAACCGTGCGAACTAGTTCATCTCCCTTGCTATCCCCAGCCAAGATCACACACGAATCAGGCTCTATTGTCTCCCCGCATCCGGTGCTCCCCTTGGTAAGTAGTGGTAAGGCCCCCATCGCCGGGGATTTCTCGCCAGAGTTGGGCGCGGCTCACCGGAGCGCATTGCTCCACGGGTCTAGCCCCTCTGCTCCATCTCTCGCCCCATTTCACGCACACAAGCTCCACCTCGTCACGCTGGAGCTCTAGAGCACCACCGCGCATCACGCCATGGTCGGGAACGCCTCACCGGCAATGACTCACGCCACCGCCCCGCCATGCACGGCGGCGGCTGGCCTCCCAAGCTCCACTGGCCACACCACGTACACCGTTGGGTTCGTGGGGTGACGGAGGTCATCATGGTGGCCCTGGTCTGGCTGGAGACCTCACCGTCCATGAGATCTCGACGGTCAGCGCCGCCCTAGCTCAGCCCCGCTGTCAGGTGGGGTCACCTTGACCCGAGGGCCCGCGGGTCAGTCTCTGTGTGAGCGCGCATGTGCAGATCTGTGGGTGCATGTAGTATTTAGGCCCGGGTTTTTGAATAAAGAGATAAGAAAAATGATTTCCAGATTTCCTTTAATGCTTTGAAAATTCATAACTTGAAAAATATGAGTCCAAATTAGGTGAGACAAGTTTTGTTAGGTTTATTTTGAGTAGATCTACTGTACAAAAATATTACATGTCATTTTTGTGGTACTTTTATGTATAGTTTTATTTAATTGTTATAAATGTTGTTATCTTTGAAAATGTGTAATAAATCATATGTCTAAGAAAAATATGGTTCCAATTTTGTTGCTCTACTCATGTGTTGTACATTCTATGAAAAATATATGCCATGCATGTTCTGTAGAAAAATATGGCTATGTAATTTATGTGCATTTAATTGCTATTTCTTGTAAAATTGATAGAGCTAAAAATATGTATAAAACATGTATGTGAAACTTTTTTTACAGTGCTTGTTTACTGTGTAGGTCATGGGAAAAATACTAAATCTGTTGTTTAACACTTTTCATAGTACAAAGTATTTTCATGTGTATTTATGCCATGCTTTTTGCCATTTTGTGTAGGTTGTTATACTCATCCAAATATAATGAAAACTTTATGGTAGGCTACTTATTGTATGAGGAAGCTACTGTAATTTTCTCATAATTTTTTGAACACTAAAATTATATGTTGCTATTGTAGCCTTAGTTTAAATTGGAATAAAATAATCTTCTTTATGCATGATGTCGGTACCAATACTATAGGGGTACCCACATTCAACGATAATAAAAGTTAAAACGACTAAGTCACGACAAAGCACAGCCCACTACGCGCGGCAGGTCCGTCTCGTACGAGGCCGGCTCGACGGAATGCCTCGACCGCGTCCTGTCTCCGACTCGTACGAGGCCCCCTCGACGGGAGGCCTCGACCACGCTCCGACCCGCACGAGGCTCGATCGCCCCCCGGGAGCGCTCCGACTCGCGTGAGCCCGGGTCGAGGCGCTCGACCCCCTCTGTCTCACCTACCACGGGACGAAAAGTCTTAGCATTTAATGCAATTACCTGCTACCACCTACCGGCATGGCTACACGCGTGATCGACGTGGGAACAATACCAGTGTCAGTTTCCACTGTTTTACCGCCCATCCCGTGATGGGAAGTGAAAAACGTCACTATGCCCACCATACCTCATCCTGTGCATCACTATTAACCCTCGAGGGAGGATACGACGAGGCCCGTATGCCGTAATTCCAGGGATTCGGACTTATCCGCTCGGCCTCGACCCGACCTCGACCAGGCCTCGACCCTCGACACAGCGCAACAGGGAAGAAAGGACGGTATGGCACGGCGCTCCGGGTCTTTTCAGCACCCCGTCTCCTGCGACATCACGTGCCCAGGGATGGCCTCCCATTTCTACGGCACGTCGCTACAGTCACCCCAACAGGGATCGACAAAACATCATTTCAAGCTCCCCGTCGCCTTGGCCTCCTCTCGTCCTATAAAAGGGGGAGGCCGGGGCTTCACGAGGGGCAAGAGGAAACGAGAAGCAGACATCAGACGAACAGCTAGCCATACACAACATAGCGATCAACATCTCAAGCAATCACCCTGTACTCTTTCTTTTTCTCCTTTGGGACTTGGGTTCGACACCCTCTCTCGCAAGCTTGTAACCCCTACGCAAGCACCTCGGTGCAAGGAAATACAAATCTCTCCCCCCCCCCGCTGGACGTAGGGCCTTCCTTTGCCCGAACCAGGATAAACCCCCGTGTGTTCTCCTTGCATCACCATCCGGGAAAGGGACACGCAGCATTTTACTCGTTGGTTTAGGACCCCCTCGGGTCCGAACACCGACACATGACTAGTTTAATTTGTTAGCTTTGATGTATCTTTGAAGCATCTTGACTTGCTGGTAGGACTTGGCATGTTAGGGTAATCATTGTGGTGTTACTATAGTAGCACCTGTGTTGTGGCTATATGGTAGTTAGCAGTATATGATGGTAGTTGGTAGTAGAAGAGAATGCAGTAGATGATATGTGCTTATGGTACATGTTCTTAGATGATGTTGACTACTAAAAGTCCTATGTTTGGTGTTGCTAATTAGTGACAATACCTAGTACTAACCACATAGCAAAGACATGTGTGTAGCTATGATGTGGTTGGTGCAATGACATGGTGAAGCAAGAATCAAGCAATGGTGATGTGATCAAGTGCTTGCCATGATGGAGTTGGATGAAGGTGCAAGCTAAATCATGGAGCTCAAGGCAAAGGTATATGATAGGGTTTTCATTTTGCATCCAAGACACCATAGAGGGTGTGGATGGCTTAGGATCGATAGTCGTACTATAAAGAGGAGAATTTCTGGGGCTATTGATCACTTAAGTGCCACTAGATAAAGATTCATTCGCATATACATTTAGATCTAGTGGTAAGCTAACTTATCACCTCAAAATGATTATGAAAATGCTAACACACATGCACATGATGATGTACACTTGGTGATGTTAACATATTTATGAAGACGGTGGAGTTTGAGCGGTAGAGATGGGTTCGGCGCCTTTTGTGGAAGTGAAACGTCTATTTTCCACTACGCCAGAGGTGGAGTTTTTCTCTAAGTCATCGTGGATAAAAACGGAGGCGAACGGAGGTCACTGGGGTGACCGAACACGGTCTCAGTTGACCGGACGCGTCCGATCAGTGGCAACGGTAGTCAAGTGCGGGTCGCTAGGGTTTTGCACCAGCACGTCCGATCACTCGTGGGACCGGCGCGTCCGGTCAGGCGCCAGAGGGACAGCAAACGCGAAGGATGATCGGACGCGGTGGCGCGTCCGGTCGTGTACGGGTGCTTACTGGAATCGACCGGACGCTGGCATTATGACGTCCGGTCAATTCAAGCAGCGTGTCCGGTCACGTGGTCAGCAACATGAATCAATGGCGACCGGACGCCTAGGCGCGTCCGATCATTTTTTATCAGCGCGTCCAGTCACTCTAGCACGTGAACAAGTATATTTAAGTTACCATTATGATCGAACGAACGAGATTCAAAGCGAGACACGTGGCGTTCATCGGAAAAGTCATGCAGGCGCGACCGGACGCTGACCGCGTCCGGTCAGCGCGACACCAGCATCATCTTGTGTCTAACGACTATTTCATGTTGGGGACGCTTATAAATACTTGTTAGCCAGCCTTAGGGGATCTCTCTTTGATATTTTGACTCTCTAACATCCTCTTGAGCTGAGCACATCCTCTCTCGCTCATCTTCCTTGCTTGATTGCCTAATCAAAGTGAGACTGAGTGATCTCAAGTGCATTCGCTTGTGAGTTTGCATCTAGTTGGCACTTTGGTGTTCTTTTGCTACGGGATTGTTTCTCTTGGTGGTTGTCGCCACCTAGACGGCTTGGAGCAGCGGAGGGGGTCCGGCATGTGTTGGTGATTGTTCGTGGTCGGGCTCCGATGAGCTTGTTGTGAGGGGTTGTTGTGGTTCCCCGGTGTAGCGTCGAATTCCAACTCTAGTGGATTGCTCATGTCAGAACTTCTCACCATTTGGTAGGTTCTTGTGGCGTCTTTTGAGAGGCTTGGTGTGTGATACCGATTAGCCACCGAACCACGTGGTGTAAGGGGACACAACGGGGACTAGTGTGCCGGCAAGCACGTGAACCTCAGGATAAATCGTGTGTCTCAATTATGTTTGATCAATTGGATTTCATCTCGTGATTGGTTAATTCATCGACTATCTTGGTATTAACTTTGGTTGGCTCAATCATCGCCACTCAGTATAACATTCCAAATCCCCTCTTGCACTTACTTTGGTATCTTCTTATTTAGACTGTTGTTGTTCCTTTTTGTTGCTAGCTTGTGTAGTTCTAGTTGTAGTAGATTTGTAGCTTTGCTACCTTGCGGTTCATCTTATGGTGGTTGTGTGAACCAAACTAGAATTGTTAATTGGATAGGTGGCTTGCATCACCCTATTAGGCTAGGCAAAACTTGCATCCCGCCATTTGTATTACTAATTAAATTATTTGAGTGATCTTTGTAGAAAGTTTTATTAGGCTATTCACCTCCCCTCTAGCCATTAAGACCTTTCAACTACCTAGTAGAAGAGTTTTACACCTACTCTGTCAAATAAAGTTAAACATGTTCAGTTGCATTGCTTGCAATCACGATCATCATATGCCATCTCTTCGATGCACCTTTTCCATTAGCACTTACACCTATGCATCATAACAGGATCGCAGGAGGAATTGGTAGCATCAGAGCCGGAAGCACCCGAGGAAGTCCCGCAGGAAGAACCCGCTGAAAGGTCCTTGTTTGGTTTTGGTAATTGAGTGACAACTTAGGTGGACTAATATATGGTTATGTGAGATACACAGGAGATTAGTCCACATGTGATTGTGTCATGAAGGAGCTTATTGCATTTGAGACATGACATGGAGTCATGTGACCAAGGTGGAGAAGATCGAGATGAGGCTTGGCTCGATGGACCGATTGTAAGTGTGAAGGGCAAGTCAGAGGCTTTGAAGCGAGGGACCACGTGTGACGGTGAAGCTTGGGCAAGACTTGGCGTCGATGGACCAAGGCAACGGTGAAGAGCAAGTGAGGTCAAGATCGATGAACCAATACAGTCATGTGATGATATGAAGCGGATCGTATCATTTGGTGATTGGTTGGTGCATATGTTGCATCAACGTCGAAGGAGTTGGAATGGAATGTGCAAGGCAAAGGTATAACCATAGGGCATTTCTATTTCACCGGTCATAGGTGTGTAGAGAAGTTGTTGACCAGGTTCAGGAGAAAAATCACTGTGTCAACATTGTTCTTCATCTTCTCGGTGGTTTGCCTTCGTGCAACACAAACTTGTATTTACTTTCATATATAATTGTGCTTGTGTAGTTGCTCTCGTAATTAGTTTGCTTGTGTAGCTTGCTAGTTGTCTTTTTGCTTGTGTAGCTAGAAGCTTCCCCTTGCGTGGGTAATTTGGTTTGTGTAACCTTGTTAGTCACATTGCTTAGTTTGTGTAGCTAAGTAATTTGCGCTCTCTAATTTGGCATTGGTTGCCTTGTTATTGAGCATTGCTAGTGAGCTTAGGAGCTTTGTTCTTTTGCTTCACTAGTTGTGTAGGAGCTCCCTTGGTTGGCAAAGTATTAGTGCATAGGTTTATGTGACCTTGATCTAGAATTGATTAGGTGAACTCTTGCTAAGCTTAGCACCTTAGTTGCTTAATTAGGATCTTTGTAAGGTGCTAGAGAACTTAGATAGAGGGGTAAAGTCTTGACTAGACCGATAAATTTAATTCCGTATTTGTTTCAGTTAGCCAACGCGTTTAAGTTTTAGAAAGGACTATTCACCCCCCTCTAGTCCGCCATCTCGACCCTTCACCCGCATAGGAGGTGCAGGCCAAGGAGGACGCCGTTGACGAACTTCAAGAGTGTCCAGACCACCGTCCGAGTTCGTTTGAGCGAGACAAGCCCTAGAGCATCATAAGTCTCATACTTTATAAAAGCAATTAAATATATATGTTATTTATATTGTTGCATTAAATTATAGGAGTTAAGTAAAACCGTTGATGCATTTATTATTATTCTTGCCTATCTTATTATATCCATATACCCTGTTGGGTTTAGGATCGAATAACTGCTTAGCTCTGCTTAGACCGGTAGCGGTTGGTGATTTTCTGTCATCGGCAACTATAGGTGGTTACTGGAGTACTTTAGCTATGGAATGGATGATATCCTGAAAATAACAAAGTGTTGATGGATAATTAGAGACTGGACATAATAGTTGTTATGCAACCAGACATGGTTCTGGGGTGCTTGTAGTTTTCCGTCTGTGTCGGTTAAGGACCGATCATTGTTCGTCCCTCTTGTCATATTGAACGCATGTCTCATATTTAGCTGGCCGAATAATGTACCTTTCGACCGCGAAGCTCGTGACACTATTCGGGTCGGGATAAACTCGGGCTGGCAGACTGGTGCTGAAGAGGTAGGACGGGGGCACGAAGAGTGAGCCCAAGGGCAGGCTGGGTCCTGATTCCTGACAGTCAGGAGGCCTCTGGGTAGTGCGGTCCATGATTTATCCCACGATGTTTACCGGAATGATGTCATTGGTGACCTGTAACTCACTTGATCAGTGAGTGTGGTTTGCATGAGGAATAAATCACCAGCTGATTAGGAATCGATTCGAATCGCCATCGCTCTTGGATAGTGAGCACTTACTCGAGCTACGGCATTGTAGTAATGATGATGGAACACAGATGATTATATGAATGATGTTGGAAATGCTAAACCTAGAATGATAACTGGATGTTAATGGTAAATCAAGTGATTGCTATAGTATATGTGCTTACCTAGATTGATAGGTTATGATAAAGATGATGCAAAGTACTTAAAATGGTTTATTCATGATAACTTATGATTTTCGCAAATGAGTCAGCTAGCCACTAAAGAAAGCCTTACATACTCCTTGATGTCACTTTATTTTAGTTTAAGACGGGTAAGTCTAGCTGAGTACATTCTCGTACTCAAGGCTTTGTTCCCATTGTTGTTGCAGATGGCCAGATGTACTATGGATACTGCACCAACTATCTGTATTCCGCGATGGGCCACAATTAGGACCAAGGGCATGGTCGCTCCGTACGTCTTACGTGATGCTTTTGTTGGACATGGCTACTATGTGACACTATAATTCAAACTAAGAGTGTGTGTGAAGTCTCAAAACTAATTGCTTCCGCTACTTATTAGGAACTTAGTTTGTAATAACTTTATGTTTTAAACTCCGATGTATTTCAATGATGTTGTGAACTTTATGTAATATATGACTGTGGCTGCTAAACTTGTACGATCTTGGTTTGTATGTTGGTTGGTTTGAAATCCGTCGTGATTTCACGGACTACCGGGTTATACGGGCTTATTTTTGCTAAATTATCTGCTCCGACGGGTGATTTTCTTACTTAATTTCGTATAATTGGTCAGTTCTGTTACAAAATCAGCCCGTAGTCCGACCTCCTCTCTTAGTTTTTTTACAGAAAAGCCATCAAACTTTAATGAATTGAACCCGCAATCCAAGCCTCATCCCGCGCGTGGGCCTATTTTATGGGCTGGCCGGCCTCAGCTCGGGCCTGCTTTTCGCCAGGCCTGGGTCTCGTCGGTGAGCCAAATTCGGCCCGACGCTGTTATTTGGCCGCGCCGTGGCTCTAGGCGCGGCTAAAAGTGTTAGTTTTGAAAAAAAAAGATTCCAGTGTCAAATTTGGAAATTGTTTTAAAAAAAGTGTTAGAAATGAAAAAAAAAATCTGCTTTGGCAGTGGGACTGGGACGCCAGGCTAGGACTGGGGTGTCCGCTTGACTTGCGGACCGCCGACGGGGCAGGTGGTAGTAGTAGGAGTAATTGGTAAATCAAGTACGGCGCGGCGGCGGCGGCGGCGGCGGCGAGGGTGGCCAGTGGCCGCGCCCGATCCGATAACATCTGTTTTTTCTTTTTGAGAAACCGGGTTTATATTTCACATAAAATTCTGACAATTTACATCCCAAAACTTACAAAAACATTCTTGAAAGAAAAAAACAAATTACATTCAGGTCCTTGCAGTGTTCTCCCGGTTGTCCTCGTCGCCGACGATCGGAGCAGTCGTCCTGAAGCCGACCGCGTTTCCGACGAAGGAACTTTAGAAGTTTTCAGTGGCACCATGAGCAGCACATCGGAAGGACCGACATGCTTTATCATCGTTGAACGTACAGGTCGATCAAGATTTCCAGTGGCCATCACATCGCCATATAGTAAGGGATTTGGCGCCTCCACCAACAACCCCGGCTCGTCGGACAACGAGTCTCCCAGAAGGGGCTGCAAACCAACATAAAAGGTGGGAGATAAAGACCAACCCGATTTCTCAAGTTGGTAGACATACATCCCGAGCTTCCCGCCAGAGAATCCAACACCACCAATGCCGACGTCGACGGAGACGAGTGAGGGATAGTAAAAGAACCCGACGAGATCCAGATCACTCACCAGGAATCCAGATCCAACGAGCTCACAGCTTATTCTCCATGGACCGCCGCCGAAATAAGGAGCTCCACTGCACCCTCTAACGACGCTCCAGAGAAGCAAAAGAAACGGCGACCATATGAGACAAGCCACAGGAAAGCCTAACCCTAACCCTACTATATAGCTAACTATATACAGGGGAGAACCAATCCACCGCCGATTCAACCAGTCCCCCTCTTCCTCCGGCACCGGCGAGGGCGCCAAAGGTGAGGACGACGGCGAATCGACGGAGGAGCGCGAGATCGCCCTTCGGTCGCCGCTCACTACTGTGTCGCTCTGGAAGGGACGAGAAGGAGCGGCCACAATGCGCTTAGTTAGAGCAGCAACAGTCTCCGTAGCTTCCGATAACGTCTGGTTGGCTGTGACAACTCTTAAGCACGGGCTTTCAACCAAAACACATACTACTATTCAATAAACTTGTCTGATCAGACAAATATGTAATATCATCAACTTTTCAGCTCAGGCACTACTTTTTACTAGACAACGTTACTCAGACCTCCCATCAAACAAGCCCCAAAGTGCGCCCACGACTCACTGTGTAGCTTCGCCGCTGGGTTCATGCGTTTCTGTTCTTCTCTGTTTGGCATCCTTGGCCGGTGTAATAATCGTGTAAAGTAGCACATGCTATCTGGGCTCTGTCCCCCATGTCTGCTGCTAAAGTGGGCTACAACTTAGACGTGGGCCGCAACTGTTTCTCTACAGAAAAAAACGAGAGCAGATCACCGTTGGGCTACAAGCCTACAACACCGAGAGACACTGTTGCTGTCTCATGCCTCGCTCGTCGTCACACTGTGAGTGGAGAATCCAAAGGGAGAATTTTTTTTTTAGGCCACAATGGGATCCAAGCCACCTAAGGGCCTATTCGGTTATCAGGGATTAGACACTGGGAACAATTCCAACCTGGAATCTTGTGCAAATTTGTACTATCTTTCATCACAGGGAATGATTCCGGGAGGAATTAGGGCTAAACGAACGAGGCCTAAAAAAAGATTAGCAGTGCACAGCGGCTCTAGGCTCGTAGAGGCAAACAGCCACCGCCGCGGCCGTCCCATTCCGCCCGTCTCCAGCGTCGCTAAGCACCCCGTCGCGAGTCGCGACCTACACGATCCTACCACTCATCCATTCTCAAAATAAATTAATTTTTATAATTATTATGCTAAGTCAAGCTATATAAAGCCAGTCAAATGTAAGATAATGTTACTTAAGATATATTGATTTATTTTTAGAATAGAAGGATGCATATGCGGTGGCTCACCATCCATTTACATATCTCGGGATCCTCATACATCATAAGAATCTTAGCACATGAAAAGGGGAACACTTATTCTATAGAATTAGGTTAGTCTTATATTTAATAATAAAGCAGTCCAACACAGTGTTTATGCTTATTCTTTGAGATAGCAATGGATGCATATAAAACTTAGATTATTGTAGATCCGGGTTTTCTTTGGGGTATATATATATATATATATATATATATATATATATATATATATATATATATATATATATATATATATATATATATATATATATATATATATATATATATATATATATATATATATAACTGCTACCCTATAGCTGGCTACAGAATAACTTATTCTGTAGCTACTTGGAGTTACGATAATTGCTATTCTAATTTATGAGATTACAGTAACTCCTTACTATGTGATTTTACTATAACATTATGGTAAATATCCTCATATGTTATAGTAATTCAACTCTCGTAAATATATACTGACATTGTCGTAAATTAATATATAAAATTATCGTAAATAGAGGTGGCTACCAAAATAATTTATTTTGTAGCTAGCTATAGAGTATACTCTCCATATATATATATATATATATATATATATATATATATATATATATAAATAATAGAATATCCTTTACGTACAGACCCTAGATTTTTTTAATTCAGACCTAAGAAATATGCAGGGTTGTCTAAGAATTCAGATCTAGCTAGACACCCAAAATAAATAACTCCTTAACAAATATTTTTTTCGCTTGCTTAATGAGGAATGATTGTGGCAACAATTATCATTAAACAAATACATGGGCACTTACACACGCTACCATAAGTGAAAAAGAAACAAGGAGATCCACAGTTCTGTATAGGTTTATGAAGGCTAAAGATCGAATCCTTTTCAAGCTTGGGTTATTTCACAGTTATTAATAATGGAAATTCAAATCAGACCCTTAGGAAGATAAATAGTTGGGAAACACTCCTTTTAGTGAATGTTATCATGTTCTACATGACATAGCCCGTATGAAACACAATACAATAGCTAACATGTTGAGTATGCATACCTCCTTACATTGTTTCTTTATGTAAAGCATTGGTGCAAAATAAGTTAATCGTTTGGCATGATCATATTTATAAAATATAGGGTAAATGAGGAACCTGATCTTTTTTCAAGTATAATTTAATTTAAAAAAGGTCTCTTTCTCGGTGTGGAACCCATGAGGAATTTGATGTGGACAATGATCTAACTCAACACACTCGATACTTATGGAAATTAGAAATGTCTATGAAGATTAAAATTTCCGTTCATATTTTGTATTTGCACAAAGGAATGATTCTAACTAAATCAAGATAACCTAATTAAACGAAGTTAGTAGGGTAGTAAAAAGTATTGTTTTAATGATGATATTAATGATGACAAACAATTCAACATCTCTTTTTTAAGTGCTATTATGCCATGTTTCATTGGACAATTGTTTATGCTACCTTTGGTTTGTATCGTCCAAATAATGTTTTACATGTATTTAGTTCTTGGCTACGTGGAATAAACAAGAAAGAGAAACTAAACAGCAGACCTTGGTTGGGCTGCAAGCCTGCAACTATATATGTTGGTATGTATGGCACTGTTTGAAACGACATTATGGTTATATTTGGTTGAACTTCTGAAAAGTATTTCTGCTACTAAAAAAATAGAGCCAGCCAATAGCAATAGGTGAAAACAGAAGTTGTGTTTTTAGAAGCAACTGCTTTGTGTAGTATAGTTTTGGAAACACCTTAGACTTTGCTTTTTAACTTTTGATTTTCTACTTTTTCGAAATGGGTGGAAATAGAGAGTTGTTTCACAGCTGTTTTAAGGGAGATGGAGGGAGAGATGGGTAGGTTTTATATTTGTTTCAACCAAATAACTTATAACTTTTTCATAACACATAGCTCAAAATAGTTTTTTTTATAACTTACAACTCAACCAAACAGATCCTGACCCCTATGATTTTTGGCAAAACCAGTAAGAAATTCTAAAACATTATTGTTTACAACTTGAAAAATCCTAAATTCCACCGTTGAAGACCCCGATGAAGTTTTCTGCTGGCTTCGCCTTCTGATGCAGCGTGCCGCACGTTAGAGACCACGACACTTTGCGAGAATGCTAGTCACGGTGGGGGTTAAGCGAATCAGCGCGCGATAGAAGAGGCTAAGATCAATGGCTAGGCCGTCATGAAACACTAGTAGTCCTATAATACTCCTTAGTATTGGCCACGTAGAAATCTTTATTGAAGACTCAGTCACCCCCCCCCCCCCCCGCGTCGTCCCCAACTGGGCGACTCGGGGGCGATCCCGCCGCCGCCGCCACAACCTTCCCCGCCACGCCAACCCCCCGGCCGCCGCCGCCGCTCTCCGGCTAGCGGTGGCGGCGGCCTGCCACGGCGCCCAAAAAGGCTTCCCGCGGCTGCTTCCTCCTCTCGCCATCCTCTCCTCCCTTGCCGTATTTACTGTAGCTCGTTTCTTCTTCGGCGTCAGGTGGCCGGTGGCCGGCGCAAGGTCTCCGGATCCGTGCTCCCCCGGGCTGGATCCGGCGTCCCTCCGCTCGGATCCGTCGCGGGCGGGGCTGACGGCGCGTCGTCGACATAGGTAGGGGCGCCGCCCTCGAGACTCATCTACCTGCCGCCCGTGGCTCGTCGGGGCCGGCTCCGGTGACCCCTGTGGTGGATCTGGCCGGTCTCGGCGCCTGGCCCAACGGCGCACCAGGGCGCGGCGCCCCCCGGCTCGGTGGGCGGCTGGCTCAGCGGCGCGCCAGGCCATGGCGGGTGGAGCACCCGCTCCCCCTCCTCCTCGGTTCTGCTGGCGGTGGCGAGGCGCGCGACGCCGGCGGCGGCGTGGCCGTTCAGCGCCCCCCGAGGAGGCAGATGCAACGGCCTTGGGGCCGGCGCTGGAGCTGGCGGGCTCCTGGGGCAACGGGCACGGCCAACGCCACAACAGGGGACATGCTCGTCGTGCCGCTGCGGTGCTTTGGTCTAAGGTCCGGGCGCAACGGCGGCAGGCCCCTTCTGGCGAACGCCAGGGGCACCCCTTGGCTCCTGCTCCGCTAGCCAGATCCGGCGGACCCACGGTGGACGGCTCCCACTACTGCTGGCACCGTGGTGACAGGGGAAAACGCGGGTACCGGCAACAAGTCATCCCCACTGCATTGTGCGAGCTGTCGAGAGCTCAGACGGTGGGGTTGTGCCGGCGAGGTTTGGGGGCCTCGGCGAAAGCCATGCACTAGACCGTGCGAGCGACGACGACGCCCTACGGCGCCGTTTACCTCCTTGGAGGCGTCGATGTCTGGCTCTCCCCCTGTGATTGTAGTTTGTTGCTCCCCCCGGTGAAAACATAGCTCTAGTCTTCTGGAGTCGGTGGCGGCGGCGTCGACGGCGTCATGACCCTCTTGAGGGCGCCACTGTGGAGGGATAGATACCAGCTCTCGCCGCGGCCGGATGCTCTCTCTGTTTGCTCTCCCCCATCTTGTTGTTGGTCCCTCTTGGTTGAGTTTTGGCCCTGGTTGTTGGTTGTTGTTGACGCTCGACGAGTGTCCTTCTCTGGCGCCTCTGCTCCGTCGGCGCTCTCCTTGGTGGTGTCAGAAGATCAAATGCCGGGTGGTGTTTCCACCGCTGCCGTCATTCCCCTTCAAGGGTTCCTCCCCGTGGATGGCGTTGGATGATGGTACGTGGGCCCGGATGTGTTGGAGGATGTCATCATCAGTTCAATGGAAGGTCGTCGTGTCCGATCATCCGGGGCTTGTGTATTCGTCGCCACTCTTAGTCCCCATCCTGCTGCATGGAGTGGTCCTCAGATGGAGGGCGGCAGTGGATCGGCGTAGCTACGAGGAGTGGTGGAGGGCGCAATGGCCATGGTGAAAACGGCGAGTATGTTGTTCGGTGGAGGCGCAAATCAACGTTCTGCTGGCGTCTTTCGGCAAGGGTCCAGGCTTATCCTTGAGTCTGTTTAAGTGTTGTTTTGGTAGTGTTGTTGGTGGGTTGTTGTCGTCGTCATCATCTTTGTTGTGCTAAGTGTTGTAATTCTCCTCTCCCACTCTTGTACTTCTATGACCTTCAAGGGTCACTCATGTATTAGGTGCTTGGCACCCTCCATCCCCCGGCTTGCCCGGTATCAATGGAAATTTATTCAGGTGGGGCTCTCACCCCTCCGGTGATGTCTTCAAAAAAAAAAGTATTGGCCACGTAGGAACTGTAATGTGTTTACTCCATTATGTTTTTTTTAATAAACGTCTTCAATTCCTCGTGTTGTTGAAGGAGTGACAAAAAAGCTCAATGCGATCCACATGGGAAATTTTCTTGAAGCTGATCCAAACCACCTGGGATGCTGACCAGACCAACTGTATTGTATGCATGGCGTTTTTCTCTGCCACAAAGGGCCAATGACCCGGGAGAAGGGCAATGGGCAAAAACACACGAATAATAACGCTTGGCCGTGCTCCTGACAGTGAGAGAGGCCGTAGCAGGCAGGCAAGAGGTCGGATGAAAAAGGTTTTTTTTTAAAAAAAAAAAAGCAAAAGGAAAGGGAAAAGAAGGCAGGGACAGGCATGTTTATCGGAATCGGAACTGGCAGGACAGCAGAAAGACAGCAGCGCCCCAATCCCGCCCGATCCTATCCGCGCGCGCACCGCACCGGCAGTCCGCCAAACCCAAAGCCAAAGCGTCCCCCAGCCCGCTTTGACCGCTGAGGCTGAGGCAGGCCAAGAGCAGGGACGCGACACCAACTTCCGTTCCGTCGCTGCCCTCGAGCGCTCCTTGACCTGTCTCTGTCTCTCGTGACGTGCAGTCGTGGCCCCGTATCTCCAGCAGCCAGAGCCAGGCGCTTTTGTTAGCGTATCTGGTTATTAAGGCGGCGTCAATCACCAGCCACGAGTCACGACAGTCACAAGGCTAGCTAATCTAATCGCCCACTTAACCAGCTAACCTGATGGATGAACCATGAATGGAACGGCTGAATA
Organism: Saccharum hybrid cultivar R570; assembly: GCA_038087645.1. Taxonomy (NCBI): domain Eukaryota; kingdom Viridiplantae; phylum Streptophyta; class Magnoliopsida; order Poales; family Poaceae; genus Saccharum; species Saccharum hybrid cultivar. Next base: position 18,118,057 of record JAQSUU010000402.1, read on the forward strand.
TTCTACCTTATCCTCTGCCCGATCCATGGCATGCACTTTCATTTCATCCCGTCCTTGCACTGCGCTCCTGGGCCTCCCTTAGTCTCTTTTGGTCGATTTTTCTAATCACCATGATTGCCCTGGAGAAATCACTTGGCCATGAGGCCATCTGGAGATAACGGGCAGTGGCTGACAGAAAGAAAAAGAAAAAGAAAGAAACGTGATGGAAAGGAGGGCCCAAGTTGGGGGCGCAGCATGCTTGCCAGCAGCAGCTGTTTTGCGCCGAGCTGGGGCCGGACGAGACGACGCACTGCCCGTCGTCCGCTTTTTTGCCTATCCGCTTTATAATCTGCGCCGATCCCGCGTCAGGAAACGAGGAAAACACGGTGCCCTCCCCTCCCGCGCTCTCGCTCGTACAGGTACTGCGTCGGCGAGGGCCCGGGGCCGGGTGGGCAGTGCGCGGCCGCGGTGTTGCTTTCGGAATTCGGATCACGCCCACTTGCCTCGTCTAAACGATCACTCTGCAAGTGGTCGTTTTAGGCTGCGGCGAGCACGTGTGGGTGCACCATTCGCGCCGCGCCGTGAGCCACCCTTTGCCGGCCGGTTCCCGTGATACCGATAGGTTGCTGCTCCAATGGAGCTCCCCGGACGTGTGAGTGTGCCTGTGTTCCACCATGTCCAGGATCAGGTAAAATACTACTCAGTCTGTGCCTGCGAGAGAACAGAGAAGAGAATGAGGCGGCGGCATGGGCATCGTACATCGAATCTAGACCGGTTTTGCGTCCTCGTCCTGCCTTTAAGCGCGGGAGAGCAAGAGGACCGCCAACAGCCAAGGAATGACCGAATGAGCAAGGGATAAGCATAAGCTAAGACCCGGTACAGAAAAGCTTTGACACGTGTACCTGACGTGGCGGGGTACCCTACACATGGACCTGGTCGGCGGCCTCGCGCTACGTACACTACACGCAGGGCGGTCGAGTCTCGGAGAATACCTTTTTCCTCCGATCCTCCACACTTTTTTAGCGTTTGATCGTGGATTCGTGGAATCACATTCTTCCAAGCTCATTACACTGCACTGCACGCTTTTCTTTTTTTATTCTTCTCCAAGCTTAAAGCCTGCGTAGACGCTGTACTTGGTCCATGCTCGTTTCCTAGATCGTTTTCTTTTTCCACTGCAAGTTGCAGGCGGAAGGCCCGGCCCCGGATCGTGGGCTCTGCTTTCAAGCCAGCGTGGACTGATGGCTGAACATGAACTGCACCTCGCCACGCCACCTCGGACGGAAACTGTCCAGGCCTGCATCATAGGGGAACGGACCGGAGGGATTAGCTAGCTCGATCACGCCTAATTTAGAAAAGGACTTGCGTCCAGTTGCAGCAGAAAGGTGTGTACTAGTACTAGCAAGAGCGACCGGAGAAATAAAGCGAGGAGCAATGAACCATGGCAAGGAATTTTCCAAGAAGAACAGTGCGAGAGTGACACTCCGCTATCTGGAGCTACTCTGCTTTGTTCGTGAATGAATTGTTCCGGTTTGTAATGTATACTAATCGCCGTCTCCTGGCTGACACTATAAAAGCGCAGCCCGGGGTGCCTAGCCCTGGCCTCCTTCCCATCCACCACCATCACCACCCTGACCTAAACTGGCCCCTCTGCTGCCTGTGCTCCACTGGCCACTACTCGTCTACTCCTCCCACCGAGCATGCGGCACCTGCAGGGCACCGTCGTCGAGCACCTGGCCGGGGTGGCCGCCGCCGCCACGGCCACGCCGCCGCCGGCGTCCGTCCACACGGACACGTTCCTCATCGTGGCCGCCGTGCTCTGCTTCCTGTTCTGCGTCGTCGGGCTCGCCTTCGTCGCGCGGTGCTCGCGGCTGTGCAACCCCTCGTCCTACTCCGTGGACGCCGACGACGACGAGGCGGCCGCAATGCCGGCGGACATGGGGGCGCCGCGGCCGCGCAAGGGGATCGAGAAGGGCGCGCTGGAGAAGCTGCCGACCGTGCCGTTCGAGGCGTGCCAGCACGGAAACGACGAGCGGCCCGAGTGCGCCATCTGCCTCGCCGAGTTCGCGCGCGGGGACGAGGTCCGCGTGCTCCCGCCGTGCGGCCACGCATTCCACGCGGCCTGCGTCGACACCTGGCTCCTCTTCACCTCCACGTGCCCCTCCTGCCGCACCGCCCTCGAGGTGGCGCAGCAGGCGCCGCCGCCGGCATCCGCGGATCCCCTGCAGTGCTGCGCGTCCGCGCAGGCCTCGGCGGGACCAGCGGACTTCCCCGTCACCCTCGCCGTCGTCGTCGTCGAGCGCGGACCTTGCCGGACGTCGGTGCCGTAGCCTGCCGTGAGTCCATGGACGCCGACGACACCTTGTACATACTCGCCGGATTGTACAGTGTCCAATGGTGCATTAGACAATCACTTCACTTGTACTGCTCCCATGTCTGATTGCTTGCGACATTCTCTAATCTGTGAATTTACCGGCAACATAGTTTGTCCTCTTCCCGCTTGCAAGTCTCGACGTGCACGCAAAAAAAAATTGTTTTCTGCTGCCTGCTGGTGGTTAACTGCAGATGTACAGTACAGTACGGTAGAACATTCACTTGCGAAGAAAAGAGCATCAATTTGATGTTTGATGAGACGATGAGCGTGTCACTTTTTTGTACTACCTACTGTACCTACACTAGAGATGGAATCCAATCCATCGAGGAGGGGGAGCGGACCGGTCGATCATGGCGGCGGTCGTGTCAAGTGTCATTGGATGGATGGATCCACGTCGTGGCCGGCATGGTGCGGTGCCGTGGTGGAACGGGATATTTCAGTCGGGAATCAGATCGCCTGACTTCAGGCTAAGGGTGTGTTTAGATGAAAAAGTTTGGATGAAAAGTACTGTAGCACTTTTCGTTGTTATTTGGTAAAATTTGTCTAATCATGGATTAATTAGACTCAAAAGATTCGTCTCGAACTTTACAGCCAAACTATGCAATTAGTTTTTTTTACCTACATTTAATGTTTCATGTATGCGTTTAAAGATTTGATGTGACGGGTGGAAGAGGAAATATTTTGGGTTACTGTAGCAAGTGAACGCGGCCTACGTACGTCTGGCTGCAGTCACGTACATCGCACTGTTCACTCCCATCCGACGGTCAGAGGCGGGAGACCAATCAAAGCTCCAAGCTAGCTGGGCCTCGGCCCATGTTGAGACGGCCTGTTTCCCAGGTGGACGAGTCGTGCGGTTCTTTTTTTTTTGGCGCGGCCCTCGGTTTTTTTGGCGCGAGTTTACCACGCCTGCTCATGTTTTGGCGTGAGCCGCGAGGGTAAGGCGATCATCTCGTCGTCCTGCATACTCAGGTGCCACGTGCCGGCGATCGTCATCGGAGGCAAGGTGCCAAAAACTGTACGCTTCTACCTGTTCCAACATACTCAGGCTGCAATCTTGCTACTCTGATTTGGTTGCTTTTGTCCTCCCTAATAACTCATTGGGTTGTTTTGGGTTTGACTCAAGGGGAAATATGCATGTTTCAGATGAAATATAGAGGGAAACATCAATTTGTTGCATGCATCAAAACAAAATCTGAATATTCAAGATGGAAGAGGAAAGGTGTGTAACACCATGGCTGTTTCTTTTTGTCCATGAGATCCGATAGATTTTTTTCGTTGTTCAGATTTAGTTAGCAGCAGATAGAACATCTTCTCATCATTAATCTTTATTTGTAGAGAGTGTTTCATTCCTGGTTTGTTACCTCAAGAGATGGAATCCAATCGAGTGTCATTGGATGGATGGATCACATCGTGGCCGGCATGGTGCGGTGCCATGGTGGAATGGGATATTTCAGTCGCTGTACGATTCGCCGAGTAAGTTAGGTCGTGACGTCTGCGTACGCACGTACGACATCCGTGTGATTACGCACGCGCCTCGATGCCAACTGTCCTAGGCCATCGAGGCAAGGCGGCTACGTACTTGCCGTACGCGTCGGAGCATCAGGAGTTCAGGACATGGGCCGCCGCGTGGCCGGATTTGCACTTGCTCGGCATCGTACGTACTGTCGAACAGTTGGAGGAAGATCGGACGTACGCGATGTATACACGTCGCGCGGAGAGGCGCACTGCAGCGGGATTATATCAATCAAAGAAACAGAAGCTTTGGTGGAACACACAATTGTGGTCCTTATGGCGACCGCACGCGTCGTAGATACGCAACAAAGGTATGTTTAAATGGCGAGATCGTCTAGCAGGTTGACTAAGCTAATTTGATGGTCGTTCTTGACCTGAAAAATCCACGAACACCTTTTAAGAAGACACTTGTCTGGAAGACATAGAATGTCAACAAATCTCATTGAGAGAAGTGCTGAATTGCAAAGGGTTCGGAAAAGATTGAGACAGAAGATACTGCTCCATCCAATTATCAACATTCATATCTCTAAATAAGTTTATTATAAAAATATATTCAATGACCTATCCAATAATATCAATTATGTACCATAAATATTAATATTTTATTGTATATATTTGGTCAAAGTTAAAAATCTTTGACTTTTTAGGAAGCAAGAAGACACTTTTTATGGAACGTAAGGAGTACAAAGTAACGATTGATGTGCTTTTGACGATTGGATACATGGATTCATAATGGGCCGTGATCCTTTCATATAAATATAGGGATAGTTCTATTCCAGTAGAAAACTTATTTCACACGTGTTTTTTTATGAGAACGGATGAGTTTTCAAAGGAAAAACACGATAGGGATAGGGCTCAGACAGCTAAAACCGCCTTGGGCTGGTTTAAACAGTTCCCCATAAAAAGACTCGGCAAAAGAATGGACTGAACTGGTTTTTACAAGATGTTGTAAAATTTGTCCAATTCGATATAAGTTCGATCATTTTTGCTCTTTTCTTATATGCACCTATTTCCCAATTTATTTTCAACTCTTTGATCATATTTTGGTTGTCAAGATATGTCTCTCTGTTTTTGACTGAAGCATATGCAAGTTTAAAAACACATGACAACCATAATCTCTATGAGATACATTTTAGGTTGTTGTCCTGGTGAGGAGAGCCTGGCTCGCACCTGAAAATCAGGTTGCCCTTGTTTGGTTCAGTGAAAATAGGAGGCCAAGATCGTTTGTTTGATCGCTTGCACTAGAAGATATTACATTAATTTAAAATAAAAAACAAGTACCAAGATAATATTTATTTTATGAATGACTTGTATATCACTTATCTTTTATCATTAATTTAATGTGTTTTAAATTATACTAATAAGATACTAATATCGTTATTAATATACAAGTACCAAGATAATATTTATTTTATGAATGACTTGTATATCACTTATCTTTTATCATTAATTTAATGTGTTTTAAATTATACTAATCAGATACTAATATCATTATTAATATATTAATATAAATTAATGATCTAGAAAAATGGATTTTATTTTTGTTTCTCGGGACCGAGGCTTGCTAGCTACTTTTGCATCCACGGAGCCTAGCCCAAACCAATATCCAGTCCACAAATGTTGTGCTGCTACTTTCAAAGAGCCTTACCAACGAACCAAATAGGTTAATATCCTCCTGAGATGTTTCGAGATATATTTTTATTATTGGGTAAACCGGACTGCTCCCTGAAAAGACCACTCTTCACGGTGTGATTCCACATTTGGGGGTATGCTTTGGATTGGTTTTCCAACTCTGCTCCACAAACTCTACCGTGGAGCAGCTCTATGAAAACATAGAGTTTTTACGGCTCCTCTGAACTCCACCTTTTTTTTTTCTTAGAGCAGAGTTTGTAAAGTTGCACTTGTTTAACTATAAAAGGTGAAGCGAGACGGTCTCAAACATGTCCTCAATAAAATTCCATGATACATTGTGTGGAACACACACTTAAACCTCTTTGGAACGCGGATTTTTTTTTTCTGTTTCTACGTTTTTCTTATGAAAAATAAATTAACTCATGTAAGTTCTTATACAATTTTCGTAAAATTCATGTGTTGTAAAGGGCCCATAGTGAAATTCTACGGCTGTGATTATTTACATGAGCCACACGATGTAGACGTGGAGAACATGTTCTGCTTCATTATTACAGCCCAAAAGGCCCAACTGACGAGCATAAACAACTTTTTTCTTTCTTTCTTTCTTTTTTTTCAGAAAACGCAGGTACTCCTTCAGTCCTTCGTGTCCTTCACCGACGGGCAACGGCTGACCCTAGTCTCCGGCGACGAGGCGCGGGTCTCGGCGTCCTATTTTCTTCTCCTTCTCCGTCCCATGTCGGTACTACATTGTTGATTCGGTATCCATTCACGTCGATCTCTTCCACATTTTCAATCCATTTCGGCATTTCATCAGTGCCGTACCGGGTGAAGGCGGGGCCGCGCGGGGGACTGCGCGGAGGAGCTGGTGCTGGGCTGCTGGGAAGCAGAGCGCGGATCGCGCTCGCAAACGTACGTCCAATTCGGGAGTCGATGTGCTGGTTCGTTGGGGGAGGCGTTTCAGTCGCGTCACCTCGTTTGTGGCTTATTTTGATGGTCTACGGATTGCAGGATGCCCCCGTGTGCAACTGCAAGGCGGTGCGGAAGGGTCGGAGGAAGATCAGAACCTAGGTGTTACTGGGGGCGATGGATGATTGGGTTGGGTCGTTTGTCTTGTCTGATGCTGATCGAGTCAGTTTGGCTTCAGTGCATATGCAATTTTTCTGAAACCAGTCTGAAACTTGTGCTTTTGAGCTATAGTATGCTTTGTCTTTTGAATAGGCTCTGTCAATGGGTGTTTCTGAGTGGTAGTATATTTTATGTTTTGAACAAAATCATTGTATTAGTATCTTATCGAGGGTTTGTATTTAAACTTTAGTGTTTGCTATGTGGTGATATAATGGGTTAAAGCTTCATGTTCTGGATGTTGCAGGTGCGTTATTGGCTGACGAGTGTTTTCAATGTTGTACTGGGAGGGCAAGCTCGTATCCCAAATGAATGGACATGAAGACAACAATGGTAAACCTGCTGTTTTATCGATATGTAGCAATAAATGAGTAATCCTTTCATGTAGCTGAACACTGAATAGATAGTTTTTGGTATCATTGTTGACTTGGACACTTATGATCTTTGTCATCCCATATATTCATATTGGTTGCCATTTTTATCTCATTAGCAATAGTGTAGATTTGATAACTTTTTGAACTGGGAAAAGATGATTCAGTCCTTATGAAGGGATGTGCCATTCCTTTCGAAGTAATTCTACACATCAGCCATTTGTTTTCTAATTATAGTAATAACATGTTACTAAATGTGACGAATATTCTTCATAGGTACGTGCAGAACACTAGTGAACAAACTGTCTGTTTCTGACTTTGGTGTATCCCTCGGCTACAAAGAATGGCTTCACTGTTCATGTAGCGAGTTCATATGAGGCATTGTTAGCTGTCAGGTTTACCCATGGTTTGTGGAGTCAATTAACCCCCATAGTGTTTCTTCTGTCCCAAAGACTAGAGTTGCATAAAGCATTGAAACTTTTTAATCCCCAGCATTATTGTACGATGCTATCAAATTTCTTAGAAGGGTTATAGAAAGAAAATTGTCACAAAGTCAACGTATGGCATAGCTTGCAAACGGCTTATCACTTACATGTTACCAGTGCCTTGAAGAATGGTTTGCCGATTTTTTCTAAGTGGGTCGAATAGCAGATACCAGTGGATATCAAGAAGTTTATTGCAATATCTTGAACCAATATTTTAAAATAAGACATTATCATATTTGACAACATCTTTTTTTCTGTTGGCGCGTTATGTGATGGTATTGTGTATTAATAATATAAGCGGCACAAAAGATTGTTCTCAATTATTGACTAGTGCATTATAGTAATGTTAAACCCTATTTATATTTTCTCAAATGTGATTGAGAAAGTAAATGCATAATCTTTGTGTGATACATCTAGATATCTTTTCATGCATGCCGCACACAGTTTTTCCATTAATCAGATAGTCCTATATATTCCCTTTAAGGCTTGACTCTCTTTGACTTAAGAAAACCCCAAAGCTTCCTCTCTTTACCAAGAGTGGGAAGATTAGATCCTTGCTCACAGAAAACCGCTAGATGGTTGTGTTGTTCTGATCCCAAATTGTTTTTGAGGTCGAGCAACTTGAATCGAAGGTAAGGGAAGTGACAGCTTTTTTGTTTGCCTGGCTTTTTTCTTGCCCATGCAAATCTCAACTTTCAACTTCAGTTGGATTGGATATGCACTTATGTTATCTACTTTACAACAGGGGACACAAATTTGTGGAAGTTATGGATCTGAAGGCTATCCAAGAGTGGACACCATGCGAAGCAGCAGAGTTCAAGTCACTTTTTGCCGAGTTAAGGAATGAAAAATCATGTGACAGGATGGAAGTGCTTGAAAAGAGGTTCCCTGCGAAGACTATTCACCAGTTGAGAGAGAAATATGCTGAAGTCTTTGCAGATATGCTCTATGGTGAGATAGATGATGAACCGTGCAGAGATGACATAGCTAGTGATTTGCGTGATTGGTACAAACTTTTAGAAGGAGACACCCATGACTCAGTTCTGGGACCATCAGTGGAAACATCTTTGTTCCATCCTTCCAAACAATTGGTATTAGAAGCAGCTGGAGATCAGGAGGAAATTCAAAAGTCACACTGCAAATCATCACGGAAGGAGAGACAAACTTGGACTGCTGAGGAACACAGGTCCTTTCATCCCCCCATCTCTTCAATTTAATTTTATTAACTTCTTGTTCCTTTATATTTTACTTCAAAGCTTATACAGTTATGTATGCCTTTGTTCATTGCATGTCAAATGTTTAAATAGATGCATAAGTAAAGAATTATTTCTGGGCAATCTGTAGATTTCCACTACATATGGCATTACTGTTCCACTAAAATGCACCATAGTGGGTTGAGTTTGACTGAAAACTGGTCATTGTGAAATTATGATACATATATAAGGCCATAAGGGTAACCAAAACTCTAACGCTGTTATCTTCAGGCAAATCACTAATATTTAATATACTAATATAGTATCTTAGAACTTTGATTTCTGTTTTTTATTAGGAAGATATGCCAGAACAATGCTTCAATTATAGATCAAGCAATATTTGTTGGTTTGCTGTATGTAACTATTAAAGAAGCTGTGCCACTGTCCCACGAAATGTTTTAGCCAAAAAGGAAGTACTTTTGCTTACATTTCATGACAAGCACCTATAAATGACTTGCTCTTTATTTTGGAAACTCGAATTGTTTGTCCATTAATAGTTCTCCCTCTGTTCCAAATTGTAAGTTGTTTTAGCTGTCCTAAGTCAAACTTCTCTAGCTTTGACATAGTTTATAGAAAAATGCGTAAACATCCCACAACAGATTAGATTCATTAGATACACCATGAAGTGTATTTTGATAGTGCATTTCTTTGATATTGTACATGTTAGTATATTTTTCTACAAACTTGGTCAAAGCTAGATAAATTTGACATATGACAAGCTAAAAAGACTTAAAATTTGAAACGAAGGGAGTAGGTTGTTTACAGCTATCAATTATCATACAAGGATTTCATATTAGGTCATTAAGAACATGGGCATTTTAGGAAAAGACTAAAAGCATCGTTTTATGCTGACCCTTCGTTACTAAAATGGCTTGTGAAAGGCATACTTGCAAAATGACATGGCACTTGTTCTTTCCTATTTTACCAAAACTGTTTTCACTTTCTTTTGCTGAAATGTTTTATTTCATACCACAGTGGTCCTTTGTAGTGAAAATGCCCCCCCTTTTCTTTCTATATATTCATATGTTGTCAAATGTCGATCAAGCATTCACACCAGCATTTTCAAATAGAAATATGTATAGTGGATATTGTAAATCAAATTCCATATGAGACTCAGATGGAATCACTTGTGTTTATAGTCTATCTGCAGTAGTTACCTCACATTGTCTGACTAAAAAAAATTAGTTATCGCTTCATTGCCTGGTAGAATGCAGCTTATCAACCTACCTGCAAATGCAGGCAATTTCTATATGGTGTACAGCATTTTGGGCGAGGTGAATGGAAATCCATTTCCAAGTATTTTGTCCCCTCCAGGACCCCAACTCAGTTGGCAAGCCATGCTCAGAAGCATTTCGACAGAATAAAGAAGAATGAAGTGGATGATAGGAGGCAGAGGCATACCATCAATGATGTCAGGCTTGTGAATCGTGATATGAATAATACTTCCCACTCCCATACTGAACCAGGGAAAGGAAAACCAAATGCGTCAAGCATCCCACTGCCAGTCCTAACAGAGGACATGGATATTCTGCGTGATCTGACACAAGGAATGCCTAATTTTGGGCAAGCGAGTAACAGTCCAAGTAACTTAGCAGGACAGACAACACATTGCAATCATACAATCGAGAGCTTATTCCAGTGGCAAGGCCCAGGCACCCCGTCACCAAGAGAGCAATGGAGTGTCCTGCTTGCTCAAAGGAGGACAGAACATTGGACCTGGCCTCGCCGCAAGAGACGTCCTTGTGCAACCACCAAACGTAGGCGCAAGAATAACAGAAGAACACTCCCTGATGTCCTCACTGCCCAAATCCCACAAGAAGTTCTGCAATTTGCACAAGGAAGTGACAGCGGAGCCAAGTTATCATGTGAGATGGTGCCCATCAAAGGGCGCGATCTACGCACAACCATACCGCCATTCTGAAGTTCTGTGCAACCCTGTTGCCTGGTAGAGCATGCTTTGAATATGCTCTTCCAGGTGGGTTGGCTAGCAGTGTCAGGCTGAACTTTGATTGCCTGCCTTCATAATAAGGAAGTCGTTTGTGGCTTCATCAACACCTGGCCCATGGTGTAATATATGGGAAACCAGCTAATGTTTGCTTTTATATGGTACAATTATGTTATTACTATCTATCGTTGCTTTTGTTTGAGATGCCTATTTGACTGTTGGGTCGTTGAAATATTTTTTTAACCATTGGGCTGTTGATCTTTTTTTTTTGTTATACTTGCTAAGCTGTACCGCGTGTGTTATCGGGTGGTTCTGAACTTACGAAACCCAAAGGTCGCGGCCAAATGCATGCCTGCCGGATTACCAGCTCTGAGACCTAGTAACTTGTTGTGTCTAAGTGTGCTAATGCCAATCATGCCTTGTTACGATTGCTTATTTGCTTCAGTCATTGAAGTGCTTTTTTATCATTCTTGATTTCTCTTTTCTACCTCTGGTTAGAAAGCTAGATCCCATTTGGACGAAACATTTTTTTTTCCACAGGATCCGAGAAAAATCCTTACATCCAAACATGAACTTTGTTTTTTTAATTGAACAGTTTGGTCTGATAAAACAAAGAATCTTTTTCTTACCGAAACATGAAAGGTTGAAAGCAAAGAACCTGGTACTAGTACTTTGTCAAGTGGTGAAAGGAACCTGTGGGCTTGGCATCTTTCTCCTTCTGCCGCCTCTCGAGAGGAGAAAGCTGTGGGCCTGTGGCATCTACAAAGCCGGTCTATTCTTTCAGCAGTGCAGGCGTGCAGCCCACCCCGACCCAGCTACAGCTGTCCCCGCTGGACGGCCCAGGGAACTTTGCCCTTACGTGTCGTGCTGCGCTCGCTGACATGCGGGCCACCAAGCTAGGGTTTAAGGTCCTCCTTCCGATTTGACAAGTCAGCCGTTCAACGCCATGAAAACGAAGAGAGCCAGGGGCGACCGGGGGAGGCACGCGCCCCCCGCTACGTGGTCCATTTCCAGTCCAGTCTCCATTTTTCTCCAACAAGGCCGGAGCCGAAGCGAGCACGCTGATCGATTCCGACCCGCCGCGAATGGGCGATGCGGAGGCCGCCTCGAGGGCGGGGAGGAGGGGGGCGGCGGCGGCTGCGGGGATGAGGATGTTCTCGCCGGAGTACTACGCGCTCTGCGCCGCCGGCGGGATGCTGGCGGCGGGCGCAACCCACCTCGCCATCACCCCGCTCGACGTGCTCAAGGTCAACATGCAGGTGAGTGGATTCTTCTTGGTTGGTCTAGTGCTCAAGTTGCAGTCTTGCCGCGATGCCGTGCGGAGAGCTTGAGGCCGTTAGCTCATGGCCTGATGGGTTTTTAACTTTGTATAGCGGTTGTAGTTTCCTAAATCCTAATGCTCTGCGTATTTGGGTTTTTCTAGCATTTCTGATTTAGCCGTGAGCGTGATATGTTAGCAGTGCACTGAAACTTACCGCCGAAATGCTTCTGTGGAGAATCATTCAGTACAAGAACTTTGTGAAATATGTTGAAGTAGAATTAACATGCTTGGCTTTCGAAATGAACAGAAGATAGAATTGAAGGATAGTTGGTGATTTCAAATAATGAAACCACTCTGTAACATCTAAGAACTGATTTGGGAAAAGGCGGTTTATAATTACTTTTCCTTCCTTTGTTTGCCAGGTGAACCCTATGAAGTATAACAGTATATTTGCAGGACTAAATGTTCTTGTGAAAGAAGAGGGACCTTCATCACTTTGGAGAGGCTGGGGAGGGAAATTTTTTGGCTATGGTGTTCAGGGTGGCTGCAGGTTTGGCCTCTATGAGTATTTCAAGAAGAGGTACTCTGACATGCTAGTAGACAGTAACAAGAGCACCATATACTTCCTTAGCAGCGCCTCTGCACAAATCATAGCTGATGTTGGTCTGTGTCCGTTTGAATCGGTGAAAGTCCGTGTTCAGACTCAGCCCATGTTTGCAAAAGGTTTGATTGATGGGTTTCCAAGGGTGTATGCAACTGAAGGCCTGTCTGGGTAAGCTATCATGTATAAGATATATAGATTGTTTATCCCAATTTGATGCATTCTGCGTGTGCTTGAAGATACAAGCCTTCATCTACCGTCCTGAGAAAAGTACATGTCTTGTTCTATTGCAGCTTTTACAGGGGGCTTCTACCTCTTTGGGGACGGAACCTTCCATGTAATTGAACTTCCCACTATTCTGTAGTTATTCCATTTCACAAAATGCTGCTTGATCATATAAAATAATGTATATGATAGTTATATGACTTGATGTTGCATTAGATCTGATTAGTATTGAATCTTAGCATTTATTTCTTTCCAAAGTTGTTCCATATATGTGTGTAAGAATGAATATGAGCTTCTTTGCCTTCGCTGATTTTTTCAGACTGAATTACATTTCTTACCCTGGTTATTAAGTCTGAGAACCAATCACTTCTGCATCAGTATCTCTACTGTCAAAATTCTGTCTTTTGAAGATCATGGTATTTCTGCTCAGTGGACTAGAAAGTCTTAGAATTAGCATCAGCGATCTGTCCCTGCTTCTAACATCTTGAAAAGTCCCCTCTGTGCAATGTTTGAATATTTCCCCCGTTTCTCTACTGTGTCAGTTCATTAATGCATCTTATGCTTTCGAGATAGCATTCTTATCTTTCGGATGCCTTTTATCTTTTTATTTTAAGGGAATGATATCTTTTATTTACTGTGCTTTCTTCTTCTTGTAGTTTCTATGCTTATGTTTTCAACTTTTGAGCATACCGTGGACTTCCTATATCATAAAGTTATTCAAAAGAAAAAGGAGGACTGCTCAACAATCCAGCAGCTTGGTGCTACTTGTCTGGCTGGTTATATCTCTGGTGCCGTTGGTACTGTTGTTTCAAATCCTGCAGATAATATCGTCTCATCCCTGTACAACAAAAAGGCTGAAAATATCATACATGTAAGTATATGAATATAAATTTCCAGCCTAAGAAATCATTGTTATCAAACTCCACCCTACCATTTTTCTAATGATCTCATCTTATGCTTTCAGGCTGTGAAAAGTATTGGATTTCGCAATTTGTTCACAAGAAGCCTACCCATTCGGATCACCCTTGTTGGACCCGTCATAACCATGCAATGGTTCTTCTACGATACTATCAAGATATTGACTGGATTGTAAGTCTACTGTTTCCCTGTTAGCTCAAGGGTATTCCTATTTTATAAAATAAATAAGTATGGTTTGAAAATCATACAAGTGGATTTTAGTTTTACAATGCCAAACTACTTCATGGATCAAGCTTGATGTTCACACTATATGATTATAAAATGACCTGCTTATCCCGTCAAGAAAAGAAATGTTGTATACCAGCAGGTACCTATTAAGGAATAAATTGAAATTGTGTTGAAATAAAGAACATAGTTTTATTAAATTGGTAAAAGATGAAAGATTGATGAAATTAAGAACATGACTATCACAATTTAATAAAAATATGAAAAGGTGTTGAAATGAAGAGCATGAACATCATATAATTACTAACTGTTGGCTGGTGTTTGGTTTCTCTACATGAGCACCGTACATTCAGGTGCCCCAATAGTGCACAACTACCAGTTAGACAGAAAACATGTGCTCTTCGTTGTCAGTATCAACAAGGCTAACACATAGATATCTATCTGAATATGGCAATATCCATTTATGTTATTATTGGCATGCTGCATTTGCTTGGATTCCTGATAGATTCTGTAATAACTTTATTAATACTGTAAATCTGCTCATTTCAGGCCACCGAGTGGAGGGCTTCCGCGGGAACCGGAAGAAGTTAAAATATAATCTGACCAGTTTGAGATAGGCTTCTCTATGCACTTTTTGGCATCATACGGACGAGTATTTTTCTATGGTTCTGAGTTCTAACTTGCTAGGGGAAGAGTATGATTGGTAGTTTCAGGGGAGAGCCAACTGACCCGAATACATCCTGTGTAAGATTTCTGCATATGAAAGATTGCCTCGTGTTGTATGTTTTTCCACGTCTTAAACAACCTTGAGGCTTGAGCTTCAGCACCCCTCCAGGTACAGCATTTTGGCCAGGTGGTGCTTTAGTAAGTACATTCCGGATACTCTGATGTATGAGAAGAATGCACTTCTGATGTATACACGCAACCTTGACTGTAAATAATCCCTTTGAAGGACCGAAATTTGAAGTGAAATTCTGTGTTATGCTAGTAGTGCTCTTAATTTTTATTTTCCTGTCACATGGTTGATATTTCCTGAAGGTATTCATCTTTACCTTGTAACTACCTCTAGCCATCTTTATATGACGTTTTGGACAGCAGAATAGAACTGCAAACAAGCCCCGAAACGTCATTTAAAGTTGACTGGAGGGAGTATGTTCAGATTCAGCGGCAATGCCAGCTGTCTCGTTGCATAAACTTTCTTTGCTACCTTTGCATTTTTTTGGGCCAAACCTTCTCTCATTTATTGCAACACTAGATTCATGGTTTATTGCAAGAATTTTTACAATTTTATCAAGAAAAATGGAAACATAATGCACAAGGATATATGTACCTCATGCCTTAGCCACTAGAGTACTAGACAGTCCCAGTGCAGGAATGAAATAATTTACAATCACGAGCTGGGAGCAAGATTTCTGAAACTACGTCTGGGTGAACTTCACGTCCGGGTTGCGCATCGGCTTGAGCCACATGTCAGCCATCACCCTCGACGACATGCTCCACAGCACTTCATTCCCGGCCTTCCCGGCCACCACGGCCCGGTTCTTCCTGCCGGCCTTGCCCAGCCCGTAGGCGACGAGCCAGTGCATCGCCGTGAGCCGCTGCTTCTCGCCGTCCCACATGTTGCGCCGGTCGGGCGACTTCAGCCGCAGGCCTCCCAGGTGCAGGTTTGCCACCTTGAACCTCGGTTCGTCGTCGCTGCCGCCGCCGGCCCGCACGGCCTGGATGATCACGACTGACGGTGCGCCCACGGCCTCGTACCGGCGCAGAGGGTCCCTCAGCTGGACCACCACGAGCACAGTGACCGCGTCCGCGCCGGCGCAGGCGGTGACCCATTCTTCCGGTGGCACAGCGGTGTCCAGAAGGTGCTCTGCCTGTGCCGTCTCTGGAGATACCTCGAACGGCGCCTGCTCGTCGGTCATGCCGGCCTGGACCTTGAGCGCTTCGATGGCCATCGTCTCTATATTCTGCAACGAGAACGCCAGGATCTCGTCGACAGTCACCGGCGCCTCCTGGGCATTCCAGATGCCGGTGGCGATCCTGTCCTGGCGCCCGTAGTTCATCGCCACGGACATTGTCCGGAGCAACGAGACGGACTCGGCAGCGGTGGAGCTCGCGACGAGATCCTTGCTCCGTGCGCTGATGATCGCCGAGGCCATGCCCTCGAACGCGATATGTTCGGCTGTCTTGCCGACGACGTCGTCCATGGAGATGAACGCGCCCAGCTTGGCGCACAGTGCCTCAGACCCGCCCGCGCACAGGCGTTGGAACACCTCGGCGCCACTGCCGGGAAGCTTCTGGTCGCGGAGAAGGAACGGCTTGGACAGTTGCATGGCGAGCTTGGGGAGCTCCTTCCGCTCCACCGGGATGTCGAATGGGTTCGTGGCGGCCAGGTAGCCGCCGTCCCGGGTCTGCACAACGGGGCCGAGCCCCTTGCCGAGGTCGGAGATGTAGCACGTGGCATCGACGCCAGAGCCGGGCTTCGCGCCGGACTTGAGAGAGGACACCTGAGGAGCCGACGACTTGGCGTTCGCGTCGTCTTTGTCCTCTCCTTGTTCCATCAGCATCAAGAACTCTCTAGTCACTTCCTCCTCGTCGGCGTCGAGTACCGCGAGTGCCTCGTCCTCCTGCCGCTCCGGCGACTTGGCGCCAGCCTCCAGCACGTCTCCGTGCATCATATTCTCGAGGGCCTTGATCTGGTTGGTGATCGCCTCGATTTCGTTGAGGCGCCACGTGTGCGCGCTGTCGAGCACTACCTCCTTGACCACCTCGTCGCCGGCAGCCGCTGAAGCATCCTCCTCCGCCGCCTCCTCCTTCCCGGTTTCTTTCTTGTCGTCAGCCTCTTCTTTCCGTTGATCCTCCTCCTCTTCTTGCACCTCTACGCCCTTGTCGACGATGTCGAACTCGAACTCCGGGAACTCCGAGTCATCGGCTTTCGCGTCCTCGGGCACGCGCTCCGGCTCTTTCTGCTGCTCCTGTTTGACCTCGGCCACCACCGGGCTCGGCTCATCGAGCTTGAAATCGTCAATGCCCAGCAAGTCCGGCGATGGCGCGCCCTTGGGCGGTATCAGCGCCGGCTCCGAACGCACAACCTTGGGGCTCGTGATGCTGAACGACGACTTGCTATGCTTCCGAGCAAACGAGGAGGACGACGAAGAGGAGCCAATTTTGCCTGCAACGGCCGGTTGGCTGTACAGCCCGACACCTCCGTCATCCATGATCTGGAACGCCAGCTTGACGACGAGCTCGCCGCCCTTGGCCTTACCGGCGAGTGGGAACGCCATGTCCCACTGCCTGACGCGCTCCCCTTGCTGGCTCCTTTCCGATGACTCCTTCACTAGAAGGCTCAAGTCCACGGCATTCCGGCCCAAGTCGAGCTCCGGCGCCTCCACGGCGACCGCGCATACGAGGAACAGCCGGGGCTCGAACTTGAGCGGCTTACCCGTGGCGCCGCCGCCGCTGCAGTAGAGGTTGCACCGGACGAAGAGCGTCTCCTCGAAGTCGGCCGCACCCTGGTGCACGCGCGACGGCATGGTCTGCACGGCGCCGTCGCGCGTCTCCTTCTTGCGCACGACCACCGCGAGGCGCAGCCCATTCATGGACGTGGGCAGGCCCTCCGCGGCCACCACCTCCACGGAGAAGAGGCAGCCCATCCGCTGCTTGCCGATGCGCGACAACGCGCGGATCGGCTTCCATCCCCGAATGCCCTTCTTCTCCCCGGCCACGGTCGGCAATGTTGTCACCGCGGCGAAGCTCTGGCTCTTGGACGGCAGCGCCATGCCCGCGTCGTCGTCGTAGTCGTCGTCGTCGTCATTGGCGTTCAAGTTCTTCTCGAGCTTAGGCCTCGACCGGAACGGCGACATGGATAGGCGGCGGGGGAGCGGGCGCGCCGTGGTGCGGACAGCGTCAGCGCCGCCTGCATTGCTGTTGCCGGCCGAGCGAGGGAGCGCGAGCGAGGCGGTGCGGCGCTTGTTGTGCGCCTGGTAGAGCGTGTGGCTGAGTGCGTCGAGCTCACTGAGGATTTGGTCATTGGACTTGCCGTCGTCGGCCATGGCGATGCACCAGCGCTTGACCTCACCGGCAGCTAGTAGCTTGCTAAGTTCGTCAAGCCAAGAAGCAAGTAGAGTCTGTCGAGTGGATAAGTGAGGGAGTGGAGGAGACGGTGAAGTGTATGGCGGGATGAGAGGGAGGACGTTGACGGCGCCATGGTTGGTGACAGTTTTGGAAGGACTTGGACGGAGCGGATGGAGGAGAAGAGGCGGGCAAACTTGTGGTGTTCATGTGGCCGTTGGTTTGGCGCCAAATTGATCCCGATATATATGCTGGATCGATGGTTTGATTCCTTGTGCTGTGAATGACACATCGGGCACACGCAGGTTTTACAAGATAATGTGTGGATGATATGTGGCAGTCCACGTGGCACGCTGGATTAACAGACGTGATCTCGAATCTAGGGTGTCGGTGTTCGGACCCGAGGGGGTCCTAAACCAACGAGTAAAATGCTGCGTGTCCCTTTCCTGAATGGTAATGCAAGGAGAACACACGGGGGTTTATCCTGGTTCGGGCAAAAGAAGGCCCTACGTCCAGCGGGGGGGGAGAGATTTGTATTTCCTTGCACCGAGGTGCTTGCGTAGGGGTTACAAGCTTGCGAGAGAGGGTGTCGAGCCCAAGTCTCAAAAGGAAAAGAAAGAGTACAAGATGATTGCTTGAGATGTTGATCGCTACGTTGTGTATGGCTAGCTGCTCGTCTGATGTCTGCTTCTCGTTGCCTCTCGCTCTTCGTGAAGCCCCGGCCTCCCCCTTTTATAGGACGAGAGGAGGCCAAGGCGACGGGGAGCCTTGAAATGATGTTTTGTCGATCCCTGTTGGGGTGACTGTAGCGACGTGCCGTAGAAATGGGAGGCCATCCCTGGGCACGTGATGTCGTAGGAGACGGGGTGCTGAAAAGACCCGGAGCGCCGTGCCATACCGTCCTTTCTTCCCTGTTGCGCTGTGTCGAGGGTCGAGGCCTGGTCGAGGTCGGGTCGAGGCCGAGCGGATAAGTCCGAATCCCTGGAATTACGGCATACGGGCCTTGTCGTATCCTCCCTCGAGGGTTAATAGTGATGCACAGGATGAGGTATGGTGGGCATAGTGACGTTTTTCACTTCCCATCACGGGATGGGCGGTAAAACAGTGGAAACTGACACTGGTATTGTTCCCACGTCGATCACGCGTGTAGCCATGCCGGTAGGTGGTAGCAGGTAATTGCATTAAATGCTAAGACTTTTTGTCCCGTGGTAGGTGAGACAGGGGGGGTCGAGCGCCTCGACCCGGGCTCACGCGAGTCGGAGCGCTCCCGGGGGGCGATCGAGCCTCGTGCGGGTCGGAGCGCGGTCGAGGCCTCCCGTCGAGGGGGCCTCGTACGAGTCGGAGACAGGACGCGGTCGAGGCATTCCGTCGAGCCGGCCTCGCACGAGGCGGACCTGTCGCACGATTTTAAGTGGGCCGTGTTTCGTCGTGGCTTAGCCGTTTTAACTTTTATTCTTCGTTAAATGTGGGTACCCCTATAGTATTGGTACCGACAGTAGCCCCCGAGCCTTTAGGTGAGTGTATGTTTACTCTCCTAAAGGATTTTTACCGATGAACTGGAGTCATAGCGCCGCTTGCTTGTCGATGAACTGGAGTCATAGCGCCGTTTGATTGTCGATGAACTGGAGTCATAGCGCCGTTTGATTTTCTAGTAGGAGCGTCTGAGCGTTCTCAGGACTTCTCCGGTGGGGGCGCGCGAGCGCACCCGCCGGGTGTAGCCCCCGAGGCCTCGGTGGAGTATTGAGAAAATCTCCTCCGAGGTCTTGTTTGTGTTAGAGAGTAGTTGACGCGGCCGAGCCCCCGAGCCTCGCGCGCACGAGGTCGATCAGAGTCCCTGCCGTTTTTCGTTGTCCGTCCCTCGCGCTCTTCCTCCGGAAAGGAAGAGGAGGGGTGGGGAACGTCGTACTACCCCGTTTGGGCGAGTCCGGCGATCTCCGGTGAGCTGCTAGCGGGGGGATTCGAGTGAGAGTCCGTGCTCCAGTCGTTAGGAGTCGGCTTGGGGCCCGGGGGCACTCTTCGAAGATGCCAAGGAGTGGTCGTGCGGATGTCGGTTCCCTGCGACAGGATCCGAGGGCTCGATGCCTCCCCCGAGGGGATTCCTGCTTCGACCTCGTCCTTCGGCCTCGAATACGTCTTGGGATGCCTCGAGAGCGTGGCTCGAGCCCTGGCCATGTACGGGCGCATCCCTGGTCGTCCCTTGCTCTGTTGCTCGAGGGCAGCTGTCGAACCCGGTCGAGGGCCAGCTTTCGTTCCTTCGAGACTTAAATGGGCTCGGTGCCCGTTATAGGAATCTAGGAATATCCGTCCGTGGATCTCGCCCCGCCCGTTAGCCAGGCGCGCCTTTTTAGGGCGAGATCGGCGCGGTAGTGGGCGACGTGGCGTTCGGTTACAGCGTGGGGGACGGCCACGTGCCTTGCTCCTGTAAGGCGTGAGGGACGGTTAGGTGAGCGCATTTATTACGGGAAACTGTTCCTACCTTTTCGCGCGGCCGTTGAACTTCCGCCTGGCCTATAAAGGCAAGACCCAGGGGTCCGTGTTCCCCTCCGGCCTTTTGCGTTCTTGCCATCCTCTGTCTCAGGAAAACCCTAGCCCCCTTACGCATTCCGTCCGCATTGCCGCCGCCGCCGCCTTTTCCTCCACACTTTCCCTTCCTGTCGGCGCTGATGGCTGGAAAGAGCCAATTCCTAGCTACCGACGGCTGGGCCTCCTCTTCCGTGACGGAGAAGAAGCTGGAGGAGCTGGTCGCGGATGGGTTGCTGCGGCCGAGGACGAGTCGGTCGCGGCCGGAGTGGATTGCTCCGCCGTCGACCCATCGGGAGCCGGCCCCCCCGGAAGGCTACGTGGTGAGCTTCATAAGTTTCCACGAGCGGGGGTTCGGCATCCCGTCGTCGGTCTTCATGCGGGCGCTTCTCCACTACTACCGGGTGGAGCTCCACCACCTCGCTCCCAACGCCATCGCGCAGGCCGCCATTTTTGCGGCGGTCTGCGAGGGATACCTCGGGGTGGAGCCGCAGTGGAACCTGTGGCTCCACCTCTTCAAGGCCGAGATTTTCGCGCGGAGCGCGGGAGGGAAGGGCGCCTTCTACGCAGTGCGAGTAGGGAGCT
Source organism: Saccharum hybrid cultivar R570 (assembly GCA_038087645.1). NCBI lineage: Eukaryota > Viridiplantae > Streptophyta > Magnoliopsida > Poales > Poaceae > Saccharum > Saccharum hybrid cultivar. The sequence goes on from JAQSUU010000402.1 coordinate 18,139,130, forward strand.
GCGTTCTTCAGTTGAGGTCGAGCCGGACGGAGCAGTACATCCCGGCGCGCCTCATCTCTTCGAACAGTGGGTGGCACGCGGGCTGGTTCTACCTCCGCAACGACGACAACCAGCTGCCGAGGTACACCGGCCGCGTGCTGACCGCCCGGGAGGACCGCTGGGTGTACGGCGTGCCGAACGTCGAGAAGCCGCGTCTGGACCCGTTGCTGGCGGCGCTGCAGCAGCTTCGTGCTCGAGGCCTGACGGCGGCGGGGGGTAGCGACGGCGTTCCATCGCCGCCGGGTGATGCCGCTGTGCCGACGTCGCCTGCGCCTCGACCAGATGACCCCGGAGGCGTCTCTGGAGGGGAGCCGGATGTCGCACGAGGCCCTTACCGTCGAGGAGGGGCTTCGTCGAGCCCGCCGGATGGTGGGGACCTTCCAGGCGGAGGAGGCCGACCGGCTCCCCATGAGGCCCACCGAGGGGTTCGAGCCCGTGGTAAGTTTCTTGGTACGCTTGTTTTTCAGTTCCATTCGTCTTCGAGACCTTCCCCTAATCCGGTCGACGCTGATGCGCAGGACCTATCGGCGCTGCGGGAGACACGACCACCGGTCCCGGAGGACCAGCCTGCCCGGGATGCTCGACGGGAGCACTCCTCGAAGCAGAAGGCGGCCAAGGAGTCGACTAAGAAGCGGGCGGCCCGCAAGGCCAAGGAGGCGGAGGCGCTGAAGAAACGCCGGCGCCAACAGGCCCTCGACGGGCTCCCCTTGGAGCCGTCGCCCTCCGAGACCATGTCGGGGGAGGACGACGGCAGCAGCGGCGAGGATGATGACGCCTTGTCGCGGTATGAGGCCGCGACTGGACTGGGGAGCCTCCCCGACATCCGCCCTCTGCTGGAGCCCATCGCGGGGTCGTCCTCCTCGGTCATCGTGATCGAGGAGGTCGGGGAGGACGACGAGGAGGAGGAGAAGAAGAAAAAGGAGGAAAAGAAGGAGGCGGGCCCCTCAACAGGAGGGGCCGCCTTGCCCCGGACCCAGCCAGAGGGGTCGTCAGGGGCGCCTGCCCCAGCCCGAGCCCCGCAAGCTCAGGCGGGGACGGGGGCGGGGGCGCCGACATCGTCGTCGGCGGCGCCTCCGTCGGGCGTGAAGACCCGAGGCCAGTTGGCCTCGGAGGCACAGAAAGCGCGTAGCGGCGCGCCGGCGAGAGCCCCAAGGAGCGCTCGGTCCGCGGGTGGGGCTGCCGCGAGGCCACCGTCTGCCACCTCGAGTGGCTCGGACCGTGGGGGGTCGAGGCCCCTGGTGCCGATCTCCGGGTAAGTTTTTTTGAGCAGAAGGGGACTTGTCTTATTTTTTGATTTCGTCGATCGACTCATCCTTTATTTTTCAGGTTGAAACGGAAGGCGGAGACCATGGGGCCCACCCCTATGAAGTCCCTTCGAGCCAGCGCCGCCGTCCTTAACCGGTCGGCAGAACAGGACGCAGCCTGGGTCCGCGAGGTCGAGGCTGCGAAGAAGCGCCGTCGGCAGCGGGAGGCCGCGGGTGTCTCGACGGCTGCCGGCCCCGATCCTGCGGTGGCGGGATCAGAGCCGGCAAGGACGGTGGCGCCTGGCCTGGCCGAGGCGGGGCCTAAGGCGCTGCCCCCGGCTGAGGCTATCGCGGAAGTGGCCGCGGTGGGGGCGGCCGCCGAAGCGACCGCGGAGGGAGCTGCGCCGGCGCCGGAGCAGGAGGTGGCGCCGGCGAGGGAGCCGCAGCCGCAGCAAGACCTACCGGTGCAGCCGGTGGGCACGACGGAGGGCGGGGTCGCCGAGGCTTCTGCCGGAGCCCCGGAGGCGGCGGCGCCGGAGGTTGAGGTGCCGGTCGCGAGGGCACCGGCGGTCGGAGCGCCGGCTTCCGAGCCGCCGTCGGGCGAGGTACCTGCCCCAGAGGCGTCAACGGCGGGGGTGCCAGCTCCGGAGGCGCCGGTTGTCGAGGGGCCGGTGACCGCCGAGGGGCGGGTGCCCGTGGTCGTTACCCTCGACGACGCCCCCCTGGACAAGGGAAAGGAGATAGTGGGGGCCGAGGAGGGCGAGACCACGGGCCGGGCTGAATCCTCGGCTCCTGTCGGAGTGGCGGGCGAGGGCGACGAGGCCGGCCCTTCGACCGGGCCGGGAGGTGCCCCGGCCGCGTCGTCGTCGTCGTGGCCAGACTTCGCCGCGCTGGCGATAGCGCGGGCCGAGGAGGAGATTCCGAGGTGGGGAGGGCCGCCCCTTCAGTTCAAGGATGCCGCGAACCTCGACGGCGAGCCCATCCTCACTCTGAACGACAGAGATGAGGTCCACCGCTGGCAGTACCTCGAGGGCGTCCGCCGGCATCTCGCTCGGCTGCTCAGCGTGGCATCCGACGCCGTTTCACGGGGCATGCTGGATGCCACCGAGGTATGAGTAATTTGCCGGCTTATTCTGTGGCTCTTTGTGTCTTTTTCCTTTGGGTTCACTATGATTTTCGGTTTTCCTTGAATTAGGAACTCAAGGAGACCTCCCGCCGCAAGTCGCTCTTCATCCGGGGTGAGAGCGGTGTATGGGCGTCGCTGTCCCGGCAACGGGCTCTGGTCGAGGAGACCCAGAAGAGGCTTGCCGATCGGACTGCTGAGATGGCGGAGCTGCGCACCGCCTACTCGACGGTGAAGGAGGATGCGGTCCAGGCCTGGGCGGCTGAAGCCTCGATGCGCACCGAGGCGGACAAGGCCCGGGAAGAGGCCGCCCAGGCCCGCCGAGACCTCGAGCCCCTGTCGGCGCGGGTCAAGGAGCTCGAGGAGGACGTCTCCCAGGTTGGCCATCAGCGGGACGCCCTCAACGTCCAAATCGGGCAGGTGACAGCCCAGCTTGGCGCGCTGAAGGGCGAGGTTTCGGTGCTGAACGGGGCCGTCCAAGAGAAGGACGCGGCGCTCCAAACCGCCCTCCAAGAGATCGAGGCCCTGAAGGCGGCCGTTCGCGAGAAGGACAGCGCCCTCGTGGGGCTCGAGCGGACGTGCGGGGGGCTCCGCGACGAGGTTACGGGTTTAAAAACCCATATCGAGGGTAAGTATGATTTGCTGTAGTTATGTCCTCGAGGCCTCGTATCGAGTGCTAATTTTGGCTTGTCGTATCCCAGAGCTGGAGAACGAGAACCGGGAGGCCCACTCGACCGCCAACTCCCTGCAGAGCCTCCTCGAAGCCGAGGCCCGGAGGACTCAGTTGCTCGAGGGTGCGATCACCACGGTGTGCGACGGTCTGGGGGTCGAGCCCGACGCCGACACCGGAGAAGACGCTCCAGGGAACTGCTTCATCCGTCGGATGGCGGCGCTGGGTCACTTCGCCCGGGAGAAGATACGGGACAGCCTCCACCATGGCGTGAAGAGGGCGCTGGCCGTCGTCCGCTCGGGCTTTGTGTTCGACATGGAGCTCGTCGCCGACGGCTTCATCACAGACCCGGATCGAACGGACGCGGAGAACGCGGATGCTTGCTTGGATCTGATCGAAGCCGCGGAGGGGCCTGGGAGCCGTCTGGCCTCGCTCTTTGAGCCCGAGGTGGTGCCGCCCGCTGACGACGAAGGCCTGTGAGCCAAATCTGGGCATGGAGGCCCGTGTAATAAGTTAGTTATTTTGAATTTTGGTCGTGGTGGCCTCAGGGGCCCTAGGAACTCGAAACTTAAGCCCGTTCGTGGTTAATTTAGTTTTATTCGAGCCTTTGTTCCCTCTATCGCTTGAATCGTGTTCTCGCATAATCTACTTAACACGCAGTTGCGCCCTTTGGCGTAAGGGAGCGAGTGGGGGTACCGTAGCCTCGGAGGCGTAAGTGATCCCACGGCTCGACTGCCCTCGAGCTTTAGGGTGCTCTTGCGGTCTCGTAGATCGTGTAAGAACCTGATCTAAGCGATAGTGGGCGTATTCTTTTTTAAAGTTATGAACCGTCATAAGACCTTCTTAGCGTGCGGTCGCGCCCCTAGAAGGCGTGAGGGGTGAGTGGAGGTACCGTAGCCTCGGAGGCGTAGGTGATGCTCCTGACTCGAGAGCTCTTTCGAACCTTAGGGTGCTTTTGCAGCGGAGTCGATCAAAGAAGCGGTTCTTAAATTTAAAAAAGAGTACAAGTTTTTACAGGGACTGGGGGGTTCCCCCCTTGTAGCCCCCGAGGGAGGGTCGATTCTGGGAGTGCAGAGTCGATCCTTCCTCATTGTGAAACGAAAGTATTGAACATTGCTGTATTCTTTATTGACGAAAAAGGAAATACAAGGCCTCGAGGCTTTCTAAGGAAAAAAGCGACGTAGCTGTTCAATGTTCCAGGCGTTGGTGAAGATTTCGCCTTTCTCGTTGGATAGCTTGTAGGTGCCCGGCTTTAGCACTTCTGCGATGATGTACGGTCCTTCCCATGGTGGCGTGAGCTTGTGGCGCCCCTTGGTGTTCTGGTTCCGCCGTAGCACCAAGTCGCCGACGTTGAGGTCTCGTCTGCGGACGTGTCTGTCGTGGTAGCGTCGGAGACCCTGCTGGTACCTGGCAGAATGCAACAGAGCCACATCTCGGGCTTCCTCGAGCTGGTCGAGGGCGTCCTTTCTTGTGGCGTCATTATTTCTTTCGTTGTAAGCTTTTAGTCTTGGGGACCCGTATTCGATATCGGTTGGGAGCATAGCCTCGGACCCGTAGACTAAGAAGAACGGAGTGAACCCCGTGGCTCGACTCGGCGTTGTCCTTAGGCTCCACAAGACCGAGGGTAGCTCGGCGGCCCATCTTTTGCCATGTTTGCTTAGCTTGTCAAAGATTCTGGGTTTCAGGCCCTGTAGGAGCATGCCATTGGCACGTTCTACTTGGCCGTTTGTTTTTGGATGAGCTACGGCCGACCAGAGCACGCGAATGTGATGGTGGTCACAGAAATCCAGAAACTTCTTACCAGTGAATTGGGTGCCGTTGTCAGTGATGATGCAGTTGGGGACCCCAAAGCGGTGAATGATGTTGGTGAAGAAAAGCACAGCTTGTTCGGACCTAATGCTGGTGATGGGGCGAGCCTCGATCCATTTGGAGAACTTGTCGATGGCGACGAGCAAGTGGGTGAAGCCGCCTGTTGTCCTCTTTAGAGGTCCGACAAGGTCAAGGCCCCAAACGGCAAACGGCCACGTGATGGGAATGGTTTGTAGAGCATGTGCCGGGAGATGAGTCTGTCTTGCATAGTACTGACAACCTTCACAGGAGCGTACTAGCTTGACAGCGTCGGAGACCGCGGTCGGCCAATAGAACCCTTGTCTAAAGGCGTTCCCGACGAGGGTTCGAGGCGCAGCGTGGTGACCGCAAGCCCCCGAGTGCAGGTCGCTGAGCAGGTCCCTGCCTTCCTTGTTTGTGATGCAACGTTGGAGAATGCCTGTAGGGCTGCGTCGGTACAGCTCCCTACCGTCGCCAACGATCACGAAGGTTTTGGCCCGGCGAGCGATCCGTCGAGCTTCGGTCTTATTCGAGGGGAGGTCCCCTTGGATAAGATAGTCGAGGTATGGCGCGCGCCAATCAGGCTCGAGATCAGATGGTGGGGTCGATCCTTCCACCTGCATGGCCTCGGCCCCGGTCGAGGGGGCCTCTGCCTCAGGTGGTGGGTCGAGTGACGTCCCGTCGACTCCTCCATCTGGCCCAAGGTCGACGGATGGCCGCTGGAGATCTTTCGCGAAAACGTCTGGTGGAACCGTGGTTCGACTGGACGCGATTTTCGCGAGTTCGTCGGCGGCCTCATTATACCTGCGTGCGATGTGGTTGAGCTCAAGGCCGTGAAATTTGTCCTCGAGGCGCCGTACTTCCTGGCAGTAAGCTTCCATCTTGGGGTCGCGGCAGCTCGAGCTCTTCATGACCTGGTCGATCACGAGCTGGGAGTCGCCTCGAACATCAAGGTGTCGGACCCCGAGCTCGATGGCGATTCTCAGCCCCGTGACGAGTGCCTCGTATTCGGCGACGTTGTTGGACGCAGGGAAATGGAGCCGGACGACATAGCGCATGTGAACCCCGAGGGGTGAGATGAAGAGCAAGCCCGCGCCTGCTCCTGTTTTCATTAATGACCCATCGAAGTACATGGTCCAGAGTTTGGCCTGGAGCTGTGCGGGAGGGAGCTGGGTGTCGGTCCATTCAGCCAAGAAATCTGCCAATACCTGTGACTTTATAGCTTTGCGTGGCGCATAAGATAAGGTTTCGCCCATGAGCTCGACCGCCCACTTGGCAATCCTACCCGAGGCTTCCCGGTTCTGGGCTATCTCTCCCAGGGGGAAAGAAGAAACCACAGTAATCGGGTGGCCCTCGAAGTAGTGTCGGAGCTTGCGCCGTGTCAAGATGACAGCATACAGCAGTTTCTGGATTTGAGGGTAACGGACCTTGGTTTCCGAGAGCACCTCGCTAATGAAATAGACCGGCCTCTGGACGAGCAAGGTACGAGCCTCCTCGGCCCGTTCGACGACCAGGACCGCGCTGACTACTTGTGACGTGGCAGCGACGTAAAGTAGGAGCGGTTCTCCTGGGGTCGGAGGGACGAGAATTGGCGAGTTGGAGAGCGTAACCTTGAGTTTTGTGAGGGCTTCCTCGGCCTCGAGGGTCCAGGAAAAGTGTTCCGATTTCTTTAGGAGGCGGTATAGAGGGAGTGCTTTTTCGCCGAGGCGCGAAATGAAACGGCTGAGCGCCGCCAAGCAGCCCGTGACTCTCTGCACGCCCTTCAGATCTCGGATGGGGCCCATCTTGGTTATGGCTGAGATTTTTTCTGGATTGGCCTCGATGCCACGTTTAGACACGATGAACCCTAAAAGCATCCCTCGGGGGACGCCAAAAACGCACTTTTCTGGATTGAGCTTGATATTCTTTGCTCGAAGGCATTTGAAAGCGACGTCGAGGTCGTTTACTAGATTATCGGCTTGTTTGGTCTTGACTACGATATCATCGACGTACGCCTCGACGGTTGGCCCGATGTGTTCTCCGAAAACGTGCTGCATGCATCGCTGGTACGTCGCCCCTGCGTTCCGGAGACCGAAGGGCATCGTAACGTAGCAATATATGCCGAAAGGGGTAATGAATGAAGTCGCGAGCTGGTCGGACTCCTTCATTTTTATCTGATGGTAACCGGAGTAAGCGTCTAAGAACGAAAGAGTTTCACAACCCGCAGTTGAATCAACGATTTGATCAATGCGTGGCAAAGGAAAGGGAACTTTCGGACATGCTTTATTCAAACTAGTATAGTCTACACACATCCTCCATTTCCCACTCTTTTTCTTAACTAATACAGGATTAGCTAGCCACTCGGGATGGTGAACCTCCTTGATGAACCCGGCCTCCAGTAGCTTGTGAATCTCCTCGCCGATGACCCTGCGCTTCTCCTCGTCGAAGCGGCGCAGGCGTTGCTTCACCGGTTTGGATCCGGCCCGGATCTCCAAGGCGTGCTCGGCGACTTCCCTGGGTATGCCCGGCATATCCGAGGGACTCCACGCAAAGATGTCGACGTTTGCGCGGAGAAAGTCGACGAGCACGGCTTCCTATTTCGGGTCGAGGGTGGTGCTGACGTTCAGCGCCTTCCCGTTAGGATCAGCGGGGTCGAGGGGCACGAGCTTGACGTCCTCCGCGGGCTCGAAGCTGCCGGCGTGGCGTTTTGGGTCGGGAACCTCGTTGGCGAGACCGTCGAGGTCCGCAACCAGAGCCATCGTCTCCAAAACAGCCTCGCCGTGCTCGACGCACTCGACGTCGCACTCGTAGGCGTGTTCGTACGAGGGCCCCACAGTGATGACGCCGTTTGGGCCGGGCATCTTGAGCTTGAGATAGGTGTAGTTCGGCACAGCCATGAACTTGGCGTAGCACGGGCGCCCGAGGATGGCGTGGTATGTCCCACGGAATCCGACCACCTCGAAGGTGAGAATCTCCTTCCTGAAGTTGGCCGGCGTGCCAAAACAAACGGGCAGATCGACCCGTCCGAGGGGTTCCGTGTAACAGAACCGCCCAATTATACGAGATTAAGTAAGAAAATCATCCAACGAACGGACAATTTACCAAACTTAAGCCCGTATAACCCGGTAGTCCGTGAAATCTCGACGGATTTCAAACCAATTCACATCACAGCCAAGATCGTAATGAGTTCAGCGATTACCTTCATAAGTTACACAGTAGTTTGCGGCACAAAATACATCGGAGTTTAAACATAGTTATTACAAACCAGTTTCGAATAAAGTAGCGGAAGCATTAGTTCAAAGCGCACACACACACACACATCCTTTCCAAAATACAGTGCCAGCTTGCGATCATCTCCCACAAAAGCATCAGGCGAGGAATAGTGAGTGACCATTGCCCATGGTCCTAGGCTTCGCCCATCGCAGGGTAGAGACAGTTGATACAATAACCATAGTACATCTGTCCATCTGCAACAAGTGGGAACAAAGCCCTGAGTACGAGAAGGTACTCAGCTAGACTTACCCGACAGAACCAAAACAAAAAGGACTCCAAGGATCATGATAGGCTTTTTGGTGGGGTAGCTGACTCATTTGCAAAAAGAGCATTTTTAACTTACCAATTCATTTACAAAAGCATGTCAGCTTTTAATTCTTTATTCTCCTGTCAACTATGTTTGCACTTTATGCTGAAGTAACCATGTAATTAAGCAAGCAAGGATCACCATTGATATTTAACAATAATTACCATGTCATTTTCCACATAACTATCCAAGTGTTGCTTCCATATTACTACGATGAAGTAACTCAAGTCAAGTGTTCACTATCCAGTGAACGATGGCGATTCGAATCGTTTATTGACCAGCTGGTAATTTATTCCTCACACAAACCTCACTCACCCGCTAAAGTGAGGTATTGGTCACCGAGTCAACCATTCAGGTAAAGTCGCGAGCTTGCCAGGAACCACATGTACCCGGGGGCCGCCCGACTGCTCTTTGGCCTTATCATCGCGCCCCCGTTTCCTGCCACTACTGCTCCGGTACAGTGCGTTGCGGGCAATCCACTCGGCCCGAATAATCTCCCGGCTTCGCGGTCGAAAGGTACTTTATCCGGCCAGCTAAATGTGAGGCATGCGTTCAACATGACCCGAGGCCCGACATCGGACGGTCCTTAATCGACACAGACGGAAGGCACTACAGTCCAGAACCCTGCAAGCTTCCGCCCGGTCTCACATTCAATTCCACACTTAGTTATTCTCACGTGACATTTCCTTCACATAAAACCAGGTAATCCCCTATAGCTCGCGGATGACAGGCAATCACCCGACTTCTACCGGTCTAAGCAAGCTAAGCAAGTATTGACCGTGGACACCAGGGTGACAAGGATCGGGTAAAACGGTGGAACAAGGTATAATGCAGCAACGTTTGCAAACAACTCCTAAACTTAATGCATCAGATTAAGTGAAATTAGTAAATAATTATTTGCAAACCGAGGGAGAATGCTCCGGGGCTTGCCTCGCTCGAAGGTACTGGGACGATGGTCGGGGCACTCCGGAAGCTCTTCACCGGACTCCTCTTCTGCTTCTGCTGGCTCCGGCTCCTCGGGCTGCTCCTCTGCGTCCTCGGGAACTACTGTCGGAACCACCTCCTGCGATCCTGTATGATGCAGAAGTATGAGTGCAACATGCATAGGTGCAATGCAGGAGTGACATGAGATGATGAAGATGCGGAATGCATGCGATGAAGTGAATATGTTACATTATCGGATTATGTGGAACTTACGACTCTTCTACAAGGTAGTCTACGTCATCCAAGAACATGTACTCGGAAACTACCAACACTAGTTTCTACCATGCGAGAGTACTTGACTAACAAGGTGCTTCAAAGATACACCAAAGTATACCTTACTAATTATCTTTGCATTAAAGAATAAAATGAAAACCCTAATTAGCCCTACATTTGAACAGCAACACATATTTTAGTAGCTCAGAAAAATCTTAGAAAATTACAGTGGATTACTACTATCAAAACTAGCATGACACAAGATTTTTACTGCATTTGGATAATTAGAACTTACTGTACAAAAATAACAAACTAAGGCCTAAAATAGATATTTAAAATACTTTACATTATGAAAAGTATCAAACAACATATTTAGGAATTTTTCTAACATCTACTACCTAAACAAACACTATGGAAAAATTATCACTTGCATGTTTTATTCAAATTTATTTAAATAACAAAAATAATAAACATTAGTGATAGAAAGCATTTGAACTACAACTATACATTTTTCTACAGAACACCCAAGCTATAAAATTTCCCTAGAAAGTACACGTCACAAAAAGATTAATAAGTTTGGAATCATATTTTTCTGACTTTTCTAGGATTTATTAAGTATTTATCAAGAAAACAGCCATTTTACTATTTAATTATAAACTCTACAGAAAAGTTCATCAAATTTGACATGCAACAATTTTATCTCATAGATCTGGTCCTAAAGAGTTCATAGAAATTTGTTTCATCAAATTTGGAGCTAAAATGAGCAAGTTACAATTTTTCTAAAGCATTTATACATTTTCTGAAAAATCATTTCCAAAAATCCTTTTTAAATCCAGCCGCTGAACTGCTAGATGCACCCGGTGATCTACACACGCGTGCGCACACAGAGACAGACAGGCGGGCCCGCGGGTCAATCGGGTCCCACGCGTCAGCCGCTCCGAGTCAAGGAGGACGCTGACCGCGCGGATCTCGACGACGGCGAGGTCGCCGGCGACGAGGTCACCACCGTCGTGATCCCCAAGACGAGGCGAACCCGTTGGTACCATTGGCACGACCGGAGGAGCTCGAAATCGAGCTTGCCACCGGCCATGGCGGCTCGGCGGCGCTGCTCACCGGCGGGAGCTCCTCTCCGGCCATGGAACGGCACGGGAGATGGTGTCCGAGCACCGGGAAGAGGAGGCGAACAAGGTGCTTGCGCGAGTGAGGGAAAAGAAGAGGCGGAGGCGGGGTTTCCACGGAGCGGAGAACCACGGCGAGCTCGGCCGGAACTCCGGCGAGCAATTGGCGGGGCTGTGGAGCTTACCGCGTGAAATGGAGGTGAGCACGGGGTGCGCCAGAGAGAGAGGAAGCTCGTGGCGAGATGGAGAGGTCAGCGGTGGCCGGAGCTCGTCGGAACGCGCGCGTCCGGCGAGCGCGTGCGGTGGCGGAGGCGGAAATGGCAGCCGCGCTCGGTGAGGAGGCAGAGCGGAGGGAGGAAGGGCGATGTGCTGCGCGGGGGGGGTTAAGGCGCGGGCGCTCGCGTTGGTGGGGGCGACCGAGCGCCACCCGGCCGCTGTTGGCCGGCATGCGGCCGCCACGCGGCGCGCGAGCTCTGCCGGGGTGCCAGCGCGCGCGGCGAGTGCGCGGGCGGAGGAGGGAGACGGCCGGCTGGGCCTGGGCCGCGGCGGGGCAGCGCGGGCGCGCGCGCGCGAGAGACGGGCCGACTCTGGCTCTGGGCCGAACCGTTGGCGGCGGCCCGCGAAGGAGAAAATCCATTTTTGATTTTTGATTTTCAAATTTAAATGCATTTCAAACTTCAAACCAAATTTTGAACAAGAAGAAAGCATTTTATGGATTTGGCCCAAAAATAAAAGTTGCTCAAAATTAAATTCTCTACAACTTTGATTAAGGGGCCATTTCAAAATTCCTAATAGATTTTAAATGGCAGAATAAAAGCTAAAATAAGGGAAAATTTTGAATATTTTTCATAATTATTTTTGAACAAGTTTTGGACAAAATTTGAGCTCCAAAATTTGAACTAGGGTTCCAAGTGATATAAGAATTATGGTTGCAAGGCTTTTGATCTAATGTGATTATCATATTATTTTAATCCGTGAAATGTAGCATGTTTAAGCTTTTATTTTAATCGAATTATACCATTATCATACATGATTATAATGATATGAATGATATGCAATATGATTGCCATGCAAAAATGCATTGCATAACACCGGGGTGTTACAGCCCTCCCCCCTTATAAAAATCTCGTCCCGAGATTTGGGTTACGAACCATTTATTATAAAAATCTTCATAAGCATTCTTTAAGTATTCACCCGTTTCCCAAGATGCATCCCCTTCATCGTGATGACTCCATTGTATCTTATACGTTTTCACCACACTGTTTCGAGTAGCCCTTTTCTTCGTATCCAAAACTCGAACTGGTTGCTCACGATACACCAAATCTGACTTCAGTTTTATACCTCGAGGTTCAATCCGTTCCTCTGGAACGCGCAAACATTTCTTGAGATGTGATACATGAAAAACTAGGAATATAGCACCCATTGACTCTGGTAATTCCAATTTGTAAGCCACAGGACCCTTCCGTTCCAGGATTTTGTAAGGTCCCACAAATCTGGCGGCCAGCTTTCTGCGCACACCAAACCTTTTCTTTTTCATTGGTGTAACTTTTAGATAGGCATAGTCGCCAACTTCGAACACAAGCGGTCTCCTTCTCTTATCTGCATAACTCTTCTGACGTGACTGGGCTGCTCTCATATTCTGCTGGATGATATGAACTTTCCTTTCGGCTTCCTCTACGAAGTCAATGCCATAATACCTTCTTTTGCCTGGCTCAATCCAGTTTAATGGTGTTCTACACTTTCGGCCATACAGAGCCTCAAAAGGTGCCATCTTGATACTCTCTTGATAGCTGTTATTGTATGAGAACTCTGCTAATGGTAACCATGATTCCCATGAACCTCTGGAAGACAACACACAAGCCCTTAACATATCTTCTAGAATAGCATTAACTCTCTCAGTTTGACCATCTGTTTGAGGATGATAGGCAGTGCTACGAATCAGACTAGTCCCCAAACCTTTGTGCAAATGCTCCCAAAAGTGAGCAGTGAACTGTGACCCTCTGTCAGACACTATAGTCTTTGGTATGCCATGCAACCTCACAATCTCCGCAATATACTTCTCAGCATATTGAGGTGGTCTATATTCCGTTTTGACAGGCAGAAAGTGGGCTGTCTTAGTAAGACGATCCACAATTACCCAAATGGAATCGTGACCTTTTTGAGTAGCGGGTAAACCCGTGATAAAATCCATACTTATGTCATCCCACTTCCAACTTGGTACTGACAAAGGTTGTAACATTCCGGCAGGCTTCATGTGAATTGCTTTTACTCTACAACATGTGTCACATCTGGCTACATACGCTGCAATTTCCTTCTTCATCTTGGTCCACCAATAACGAGGTCTTAGTTCTTCATACATTTTACTGCTGCCAGGATGAATAGACAACTTAGAGAGATGAGCTTCATCCATAATTTTATTCTTAAGCTCTCTATCCTTTGGAACAACAAGACGGTTGTCGAACCACAACACACCTTGCTCATCCACCCTGAAGTGTTTCGAGGGTTCTTCTTGAATCTTCTTTTTGATGTGGAATATCCCCTTGTCTGCTTTCTGACCTTCTATAATCTTACTCTCCAAGGAACAACTGACCTGAATACTTTGTAGCACGGCAGGGTGCATTAGATCGAAACCATCTTCAAGCAAGGGTTGCACATTCAGACAATGTGACTTTCTGCTTAAAGCATCAGCTACCACATTGGCTTTCCCAGGGTGATACTGTACATTCAAGTTGTAGTCTTTGATCAGCTCTAACCATCTCCGCTGTCTCATGTTCAATTCTGGCTGGGTGAAAATGTACTTGAGACTCTTATGATCGGTGAAAATGTTGCACACGTTACCCAGTAGATAGTGTCTCCAAATCTTTAAGGCATGCACTACAGCGGCAAGCTCAAGATCATGTGTCGGGTAATTGATTTCATGTTTTCTCAACTGCCGGGAGGCATAAGCAATTACTCTTCTTTCTTGCATCAGCACACATCCCAACCCTGTTTTTGACGCGTCACAGAACACATCAAAAGGTTTCTCGATGTCGGGTTGTGCAAGAACTGGAGCAGTGGTCAACAGTTTCCGCAAGGTATGGAAAGCTGTCTCACACTCCTCTGTCCACGCAAACTTGTGATCTTTCTGTAACAGACTTGTCATAGGCTTGGCAATCTTCGAGAAGTCTGGGATAAAGCGGCGATAGTAACCAGCTAAGCCTAGGAAACTCCTGACTTCTGACACTGTGGTTGGAGTCTTCCAATCCATAACCTCTTGCACCTTACTCGGATCTACAGAAACTCCATTCTCAGATAGAATATGACCGAGGAAAGGAACTTTCTTCAACCAAAATTCACATTTGCTGAACTTAGCATATAACTTATGATTTCTCAACCTGGTCAAGACAATTCTCAGATGCTCTTCATGCTCTTTCTCGTTTTCAGAGTATACTAGAATGTCATCAATGAAGACAACTACAAACTTGTCCAACTCTGGCATGAAAACCGTATTCATCAGATACATAAAATATGCAGGAGCATTTGTTAGTCCAAATGACATAACAAGATACTCGTACAACCCGTATCTGGTAGAAAAGGCGGTTTTCGGAACATCCTGAGGTCTAATCTTTATCTGATGATACCCAGACCTTAAGTCTATCTTGGAGAACACTCTGGCTTTAGCTAACTGATCAAACAGAACATCAATATGAGGTAAGGGATATTTATTCTTGATGGTTACAGCGTTAAGAGGTCGGTAATCCACACACATCCTGAGAGTACCCTCTTTCTTTTTCTTTACAAACAAGGCAGGACATCCCCATTCAGACTTACTTGGGCGGATAAACCCCTTCTTTAATAACTCTTCCAACTGTTTCTTCAACTCAGCTAACTCATCTGGAGGCATCCGATAAGGTCTCCTTGAAATTGGAGCCGTCCCGGGGATCAACTCGATTCCGAACTCAACATCTCTATCTGGAGGAAGGCCAGGCAACTCGTCTGGGAACACATCTGGAAACTCACATACTACTGGGATTTGATGGATAGGAGTAACTTCCATGGCACAGGTCACACTCACAAGATCTGTTCTTTTAGGCAATGGTACCTGAAAAGTACCCTCTGCCTGGGGATCTTTAAGGGTAAGCATCCGACTGCTCGTATCTAGGACTGCTTCCCATTCTTTCATCCAGTTCATTCCTATTATTACATCCAAAACTAGTCCAGGCATAACTACCAGGTTCACTCGGAACTTCCGACTACCTAACTCAAGGGTTGCCCCTCTAACCATCTTATTGGTTAACACATCAGCTCCTGCTGAACTTATGCGATAACCATAACTCAATTCTGTGCATAGTTGTTCATGCTTCCGTGCAAATGCTTGACTCATAAAAGAATGCGAAGATCCAGAATCAAAAAGAACAACTGCAGGGTGATGGTTCACAAGAAACTTACCGGCAGTTACAGGCTCTCCCTCAGGAACTTCATCAATGGCGGTGTGGTGCACACGGGCATTATAAGTCTGTTGCTTCTTTTTAGGCGGATAAGGGCAGAACTTGGAAAAGTGGCCTGGCTGACCACAGTTGTAGCAGGGCCCTTTCACTGTACCAGCAGACCCTATTGCTCCCTTGGAGTTGCTCTGTTCTGCAGCTGCGTTGGACTTTGTTGGCGGCACTGCCATCTTGTAAGGTTTCTGTGGCCCCTTGTAGTTCTGGGTTTTATGCTGCGGCGGCCTGAACCTCGCACCAGGTGCGGACGGACGATAAGATGAACGGTTGGCAGGGACAACTCTGGACTGGGATGGTCCGGACTCGAACACTCTCTTGCGGTTCTTGGATGCGGTGTAAGCATTATTGTTCTTCTCTTGCTTCAAACAGTCACTGATAAAGTCGTTGAATCTGTTGCGGGTATTGGTACCCACATGCTTCATCATCTTCGGACTCAACCCTCTCTTGAAACTAGCAATCTTCTTTGCATCTGTGTCAACCATGTCTGGAGCATAGCGGCACAAATTATTAAAGGCATGCAGATACTGTGTCACTGTCTTGGTACCCTGATTCAAGGCTAAAAACTCTCCAAGCTTCATCTCAACCAACCCTGGGGGAATATAAACTCCCTTAAAAGCTTCAGTGAAATCCCTCCAAGAGATCTGGGCATTAGGAGGAAAAGTACTGCGGTGATGCTTCCACCACATTCCGGCAGGTCCTTGTAACTGATGTGCAGCATACTCCACTTTCAGAACTTCTGTCATCCTTAACACACGGAACTTATCTTCTATAGTGTTAATCCATTCTTCGGCATCAAGTGGCTCTGCTGCTTCTTTAAAAATAGGTGGCCTCGTATCCATGAAATCCTTGAAACTGCTGTACTGGTTCACTCCATGGCCACCACCTTGGTTATTTCCCCTTTGAACATTTTCCGCGATGGTGCGCAGAAAGTCTTCCATATTCCTCTGTGATTGTTCAGTACTGCGCTGACTTCCAAGAAACTGTGTGAAGAACATTTCTGCGGTAAGCGGCGGAGGAGGGGGCAAATGTGGTTCTGGACGTGGTTCTTGGTGGTTGACATTGTTGGCACCACTTCCACCAGCTCCTGCACCATTGCCACCAGTCTCAGCGGCTTCATACGTAGCACGACGAGTGTTGGCCATCTGCATATTTCAGCAACAAGCACCATTGAGTGAAGTTGTAAAATTATGTCCGAATGAACAATTATGCCATACTGAATTCATTGGAGAGAACAAGTCATACAAGAAAACAGAGGCGCAATAATTTCATTCCAATTAAACAACAGCACCAATTCAGTTACTTCAAATGCAACATCACGTCCCATACAACCACGTTGCCAGCATACATACACTGGACTTTTATGCGTTCGGGTATCGCATACACAACCAAACTCCAAAGATCGTCAGTCTCAAGGTCGAACAGGATACATCATGATACATGAAAACCAAAAGAAGGCCATCGCGTCAAGCCTAGCTACTAACGCAGGACACTATCCTACTCCTCGGGGCCATCGTCGATGTCGGAGGCGTCGCCATCGCTACCTTCAGCAGCGGCGTCGTCGTCGATGTCCATCTGAGCGGCGTTCGGAGGAGCATACGGGCCCATCCCGTTGTAGAGGGCATGGAACTCTTCATGCAAGTTGACATTGTACTCTTCTAGCTCCTCGACCCTCTGCCTCAGAAGGTCCCTCTCGTTCCAGGCTTCATTCCTTTCTTGTACTAGCTGCTCCAACAGGCGATCTGCATTCCTGTTGGCCTGAGTCAGCCTCTGAACCTGCTGCATGGAACTCTCGCCTCTCTCGAGAGCTCGGTCCCGCTGCAAGCTCATATCAGCCAACTGCTCCTGCAAGCTAGCTATGGCACGCGCTTGCTTTTTCTTCTGCTTCCTTGCTTCAAGCCGATCATCACCACGTAGGCCAGTCAAGGTCCAATAGGTATTCTCCAGACCTTGGTATGCTCTGATGGCAGCATACATGGCACTCATGGTGTGGTTGTCACTAGCCCGTCCTTCACTGGGGCCTCTAACCAGGGCACTTCCTTGCGGCTGTACCCAAATGGCGTCGCGAGGATCATCTCTCGGGAAGGTACCGGCCAAAGCTGCTGCTAACTCATTGGGAAATCTGCTCATGATATCTCGGATGACGCGAAAAGCTGCGCCCTCTGCACCCTCGACTGGAGTGCGTCCTTCGAACTCCAGATGCCAACCATCCCATTCTGGCGCATCACCAAGAGCAGGGACGGTGATCTCTACCACAGCAAGTCCATCTTCAGCTAGCTGGCTCTCGCTCCAAGAGTAAACTGGCTCTTGTCCCTCCGGGTACCCCACATCATGGAGCACTCTCCAAAGCAAGGTGGGCATGCCAAACTCGCTTAGAAAAGTGTCCGTGTTGCGGTGCTCCCGCGGGGCTAGCTGACGACGGGGTGCTCTTCCGCCAGTGGACTTGCGGGCAGTCTGCTTCGTGCGGGCCATCTGTAGCACAAGTTTTAAATTACCCGGTGAGAACATATTTTAGTTGAGGTCACTTTTATCGAAATGGGATAATCCTTTTATAAGGGGAGGAATGCATGCCATGAATGGAATGCACAAACAATATGATGCATGCACGAGTCTTACGTTCTCACAAACTTATGAAAAAGCATCTAACGGTGAATTCGGTGGCATACAACGATCTCTCTTATACGTAACTAATTTGGTCTACACGATACGCTGTTATGTACCTGCAGAAAACTCATTTCAGCCCATTCCCCATGAATGCATGAAAGCAGTAAATCTACCTACACGCTTTACACGAATCCCCAGATGCGTGTACAACGGTAGTGACTACCCAAACACATCGTCCTATTGACGGCATCGCCTCAACGGACGGAACACCCACACATGCGACACTTTTATAAAAACATGTGTAAAACATGTAATTATCCAAGTATCATATAAGCACTTTCCTTAGATCGGCAGTGTATCCGATCACGCTCTCACAACTCACACTTACCGGAGCGTAGAGGTAACTGATCCATACATTACCACTCAATTAAGTGGCACTCATACAATAGCACGCCGTATGAGCAACGAAAAAGAAATATGGTGCAGAACCCCAAGTTAGTACTTAAATAGCCACCTAGAGTCCTTAACTGGGCATACAGGATATGACCACTGGCACACTTTTTAGTTTCAAACTCACACTTTTTAAGCAAGGTTTTGGTTTAAATACACTTATGAACAGTAATTACGCTAAACCATGCTCCGATGCCAGCTGTAACAGAACCGCCCAATTATACGAGATTAAGTAAGAAAATCATCCAACGAACGGACAATTTACCAAACTTAAGCCCGTATAACCCGGTAGTCCGTGAAATCTCGACGGATTTCAAACCAATTCACATCACAGCCAAGATCGTAATGAGTTCAGCGATTACCTTCATAAGTTACACAGTAGTTTGCGGCACAAAATACATCGGAGTTTAAACATAGTTATTACAAACCAGTTTCGAATAAAGTAGCGGAAGCATTAGTTCAAAGCGCACACACACACACACACATCCTTTCCAAAATACAGTGCCAGCTTGCGATCATCTCCCACAAAAGCATCAGGCGAGGAATAGTGAGTGACCATTGCCCATGGTCCTAGGCTTCGCCCATCGCAGGGTAGAGACAGTTGATACAATAACCATAGTACATCTGTCCATCTGCAACAAGTGGGAACAAAGCCCTGAGTACGAGAAGGTACTCAGCTAGACTTACCCGACAGAACCAAAACAAAAAGGACTCCAAGGATCATGATAGGCTTTTTGGTGGGGTAGCTGACTCATTTGCAAAAAGAGCATTTTTAACTTACCAATTCATTTACAAAAGCATGTCAGCTTTTAATTCTTTATTCTCCTGTCAACTATGTTTGCACTTTATGCTGAAGTAACCATGTAATTAAGCAAGCAAGGATCACCATTGATATTTAACAATAATTACCATGTCATTTTCCACATAACTATCCAAGTGTTGCTTCCATATTACTACGATGAAGTAACTCAAGTCAAGTGTTCACTATCCAGTGAACGATGGCGATTCGAATCGTTTATTGACCAGCTGGTAATTTATTCCTCACACAAACCTCACTCACCCGCTAAAGTGAGGTATTGGTCACCGAGTCAACCATTCAGGTAAAGTCGCGAGCTTGCCAGGAACCACATGTACCCGGGGGCCGCCCGACTGCTCTTTGGCCTTATCATCGCGCCCCCGTTTCCTGCCACTACTGCTCCGGTACAGTGCGTTGCGGGCAATCCACTCGGCCCGAATAATCTCCCGGCTTCGCGGTCGAAAGGTACTTTATCCGGCCAGCTAAATGTGAGGCATGCGTTCAACATGACCCGAGGCCCGACATCGGACGGTCCTTAATCGACACAGACGGAAGGCACTACAGTCCAGAACCCTGCAAGCTTCCGCCCGGTCTCACATTCAATTCCACACTTAGTTATTCTCACGTGACATTTCCTTCACATAAAACCAGGTAATCCCCTATAGCTCGCGGATGACAGGCAATCACCCGACTTCTACCGGTCTAAGCAAGCTAAGCAAGTATTGACCGTGGACACCAGGGTGACAAGGATCGGGTAAAACGGTGGAACAAGGTATAATGCAGCAACGTTTGCAAACAACTCCTAAACTTAATGCATCAGATTAAGTGAAATTAGTAAATAATTATTTGCAAACCGAGGGAGAATGCTCCGGGGCTTGCCTCGCTCGAAGGTACTGGGACGATGGTCGGGGCACTCCGGAAGCTCTTCACCGGACTCCTCTTCTGCTTCTGCTGGCTCCGGCTCCTCGGGCTGCTCCTCTGCGTCCTCGGGAACTACTGTCGGAACCACCTCCTGCGATCCTGTATGATGCAGAAGTATGAGTGCAACATGCATAGGTGCAATGCAGGAGTGACATGAGATGATGAAGATGCGGAATGCATGCGATGAAGTGAATATGTTACATTATCGGATTATGTGGAACTTACGACTCTTCTACAAGGTAGTCTACGTCATCCAAGAACATGTACTCGGAAACTACCAACACTAGTTTCTACCATGCGAGAGTACTTGACTAACAAGGTGCTTCAAAGATACACCAAAGTATACCTTACTAATTATCTTTGCATTAAAGAATAAAATGAAAACCCTAATTAGCCCTACATTTGAACAGCAACACATATTTTAGTAGCTCAGAAAAATCTTAGAAAATTACAGTGGATTACTACTATCAAAACTAGCATGACACAAGATTTTTACTGCATTTGGATAATTAGAACTTACTGTACAAAAATAACAAACTAAGGCCTAAAATAGATATTTAAAATACTTTACATTATGAAAAGTATCAAACAACATATTTAGGAATTTTTCTAACATCTACTACCTAAACAAACACTATGGAAAAATTATCACTTGCATGTTTTATTCAAATTTATTTAAATAACAAAAATAATAAACATTAGTGATAGAAAGCATTTGAACTACAACTATACATTTTTCTACAGAACACCCAAGCTATAAAATTTCCCTAGAAAGTACACGTCACAAAAAGATTAATAAGTTTGGAATCATATTTTTCTGACTTTTCTAGGATTTATTAAGTATTTATCAAGAAAACAGCCATTTTACTATTTAATTATAAACTCTACAGAAAAGTTCATCAAATTTGACATGCAACAATTTTATCTCATAGATCTGGTCCTAAAGAGTTCATAGAAATTTGTTTCATCAAATTTGGAGCTAAAATGAGCAAGTTACAATTTTTCTAAAGCATTTATACATTTTCTGAAAAATCATTTCCAAAAATCCTTTTTAAATCCAGCCGCTGAACTGCTAGATGCACCCGGTGATCTACACACGCGTGCGCACACAGAGACAGACAGGCGGGCCCGCGGGTCAATCGGGTCCCACGCGTCAGCCGCTCCGAGTCAAGGAGGGCGCTGACCGCGCGGATCTTGACGACGGCGAGGTCGCCGGCGACGAGGTCACCACCGTCGTGATCCCCAAGACGAGGCGAACCCGTTGGTACCATTGGCACGACCGGAGGAGCTCGAAATCGAGCTTGCCACCGGCCATGGCGGCTCGGCGGCGCTGCTCACCGGCGGGAGCTCCTCTCCGGCCATGGAACGGCACGGGAGATGGTGTCCGAGCACCGGGAAGAGGAGGCGAACAAGGTGCTTGCGCGAGTGAGGGAAAAGAAGAGGCGGAGGCGGGGTTTCCACGGAGCGGAGAACCACGGCGAGCTCGGCCGGAACTCCGGCGAGCAATTGGCGGGGCTGTGGAGCTTACCGCGTGAAATGGAGGTGAGCACGGGGTGCGCCAGAGAGAGAGGAAGCTCGTGGCGAGATGGAGAGGTCAGCGGTGGCCGGAGCTCGTCGGAACGCGCACGTCCGGCGAGCGCGTGCGGTGGCGGAGGCGGAAATGGCAGCCGCGCTCGGTGAGGAGGCAGAGCGGAGGGAGGAAGGGCGATGTGCTGCGCGGGGGGGGGGGTTAAGGCGCGGGCGCTCGCGTTGGTGGGGGCGACCGAGCGCCACCCGGCCGCTGTTGGCCGGCATGCAGCCGCCACGCGGCGCGCGAGCTCTGCCGGGGCGCCAGCGCGCGCGGCGAGTGCGCGGGCGGAGGAGTGAGACGGCCGGCTGGGCCTGGGCCGCGGCGGGGCAGCGCGGGCGCGCGCGCGCGAGAGACGGGCCGACTCTGGCTCTGGGCCGAACCGTTGGCGGCGGCCCGCGAAGGAGAAAATCCATTTTTGATTTATGATTTTCAAATTTAAATGCATTTCAAACTTCAAACCAAATTTTGAACAAGAAGAAAGCATTTTATGGATTTGGCCCAAAAATAAAAGTTGCTCAAAATTAAATTCTCTACAACTTTGATTAAGGGGCCATTTCAAAATTCCTAATAGATTTTAAATGGCAGAATAAAAGCTAAAATAAGGGAAAATTTTGAATATTTTTCATAATTATTTTTGAACAAGTTTTGGATAAAATTTGAGCTCCAAAATTTGAACTAGGGTTCCAAGTGATATAAGAATTATGGTTGCAAGGCTTTTGATCTAATGTGATTATCATATTATTTTAATCCGTGAAATGTAGCATGTTTAAGCTTTTATTTTAATCGAATTATACCATTATCATACATGATTATAATGATATGAATGATATGCAATATGATTGCCATGCAAAAATGCATTGCATAACACCGGGGTGTTACATTCCGCCCGCTTTCCTGGCACGACTCCGTGGAAGCCCCCGCCGCTAGGCTGGAGGCGCGCTCTCTCAACCCCCAGGAGGTCAAGGGTCTGGGAGTAGATGATGTTGAGGCTGCTTCCGCCGTCCATGAGTACTTTGGTGAGGCGTGTGTTGGCGATGACGGGATCAACGACAAGAGGGTAGACCCCTGGGCTGGGGACGTAGTCAGGATGATCATCACGGTCGAAAGTGATGGCCACCGCAGACCAGTCGAGGAAACGAGGGACCGCCGTTTGTACGGAGAAAACCTCTCGCCGCTCTCGCTTGCGCTGGCGTGCTGAGAGGCGGGTCGAGGGTCCTCCGTAGATCATGAAGCAGTCGTGGATCTCGGGGAACCCCTCATCCTTGTCATCACCCTTTGGGTCTTCCTTCTTGTCGGTGTTCTTGTTGCCTGCGCCCTCGAAGTACCTGCGGAGCATATGGCAATCCTCGAGGTTATGGTTAATGGGTCCCTTGTGGTAAGGGCATGGCTCTTTAAGCATTTTGTCGAAGATGCCCCCGCCGGGGGGGCCTCGAGGCTTCTTGCGCTCGGTAGCGGCGACAAGCTCGTCGGCCGGGGCCTCGAACTTGCCCTGCTGGCCTTTCTTCTTCTTGCGGTTGTTCCTCTTGGAGCCCCGGGTGGAGCTCGCGGGATCATCGGTCTTCTGCTTCCCTTTGTCCTGCTCGCCGCCAAAGATGGCACCAACTGCCTCCTCGCCGGCGGCAAAGTTGGTGACGATGTCCATCAGCCCGTTGGCAGTGAGGGGGGTGTGACGGCCTAACTCTCGGACCAACTCTTTGCAAGTGGTGCCCGAGAGGAAAGCCATGATCACGTCGGAGTCGGTGACGTTGGGGAGCTCGGTGCGTTGCCTGGAGAAGCGCCGGATGTAATCCCGGAGGGATTCACCAGGTTTCTGCTTGCAACTCCGGAGATCCCACGAGTTGCCGGGGCGCATGTAAGTTCCCTTGAAGTTTCCCTCGAACACCCTCACGAGGTCATCCCAGTCGTGGATCTGTTGAGGCGGGAGATCCTCGAGCCAGGCTCGAGCGGTGTCGGAGAGGAATAGGGGGAGCTGTCGGATGATGACCCGGTCGTTGGTGGCCCCGCCCAGCTGACACGCCAAGCGGAAATCGGCGAGCCAAAGTTCGGGTTTGGTCTCACCGTTGTACTTGGCAAGAGTCGTGGGAGGGCGAAACCGTGCCGGGAGTATCGTTTCACGGATAGCCTTGCTGAAGACCCGAGGGCCCGGAGGCTCGGGCGAGGGGCTACGATCTTCCGAGCTGTCATAGCGCCCACCCCTGTGCACATGGTAACCTCGAGCCACACCGTCGCCGTGCTTGCGCGTGCGGCGCTCGACGACGTTGCCACGGGTGTCTCGAGGTCCATGGTCGTGAGTGACGGGTTCGGGGGCGGGAGCCATCCGGATCCGTCGGGCAGGTTCGGAATGAACCGAGGCTTCTCTCTCTTGCCGAGAGGGCTCTGCGAGCCGCTCCGAGGCGGGCTCGCGTCGCCTCGAGGCAGAGCTTTCGGCCTGCTGCAAGGCAGCGGTCTCGAGGAGTTCTCGGATCTCATCTCGAGCCCGGCGGGCATCGGGGTTCGACGGCTCGGGCATGTTCCGGAGGAGCATGGCGGCGGCGACGACGTTCTGGCTGGCTCGAGCGAAAACCGGGGGGTCGATGGCCCGGTCCTCGTCGATGCGACGGTTGACGTCGTGAGCTCTCTCGCGAGCTCTCCCGCCAGGCGCGCGTTCCGCACGCTCACGCTCGAGGGTTTGCTGGAGCAGATACAGGTTTTGCCGTTCTTCGTCAAGTTTTTCCTGCAACTCGCGGATTTGCTCGAGCTGCATTCCTTGATCCGCAAGGAGTTGAGCTTCATCCCGGTCGGCGGGGTGCTCGACATGAAGTGGCGTGTGCCCTCCTTCGGCTAGCTCCTCTTCCTCCGAATCCGACGCGCTTTCAACGTCGACGTTGAAGCATTCGCGAGTCGGATCGTAGGTGTCGTCGGCCGAGTCGGAGTCAGGGGCGCCGAAGTAATAGTACGACGGGGGAATGCATGGCCGTTGCGAGCCGCTACCGAGGTTGCGGCGTGGGGAAGCGGTCACACGGGATTCTGTTTCTGGCGTCTCAGTAGAGTCCAGGTAAACAGAAGCCGGCGTGGACGCGATGAGGTCCAGAGTGGAGCGTAGATGGTGCCCGGGGAGTTCCTCATAAGCACTCAAGCAAGTGCTCACGGAAGAAGCATACACCTGGGCAGCCGAAACTAGCCCAAACGGAAACGGTGAAGGTGATGTTGCTGCCCACG
Source organism: Saccharum hybrid cultivar R570 (assembly GCA_038087645.1). NCBI lineage: Eukaryota > Viridiplantae > Streptophyta > Magnoliopsida > Poales > Poaceae > Saccharum > Saccharum hybrid cultivar. The sequence continues at coordinate 18,163,924 of JAQSUU010000402.1, forward strand.
CCGGAAGGGATGCACGGGGCAGTGGTGTCGCACCGGGCGGAGGAGCAGCGGGGTTCTCCGTCGGCATGTTGTCCTCGGCCAAGCTTATCCTTCCCAGACCTTCCACGAGGAGATCTGGGCCGGCGCCTGGCTGGGAAGTGCCGGAACGGGGAATTCCATCACCCTCCGCGAGGTGGAGACGATGGTTGCGCCGGGCTCGCCGCCGCCGAGCGGCACGCGCCTGCCTGGAGCGACGATACCGGCGGGTTGCTCCCCCAGGCTGGGAGAGCTCGTAATCCTCGTCGGTAGGGTGCCTAGGCGGGAGTAGGACCATATCGTAGCCGTAGCCGAGCGACATGAACTCCAAACTCCCGAACCAGATCACCGTGGCCAACGGGATAGGGCGTTCGGGGTCAGCCATCCAGGAAAAAAAGGCGGGAAAGCGACGTTGGCACGCAGCGATCCCCTACCTGGCGCGCCAACTGTCGGTGTTCGGACCCGAGGGGGTCCTAAACCAACGAGTAAAATGCTGCGTGTCCCTTTCCTGGATGGTGATGCAAGGAGAACACACGGGGGTTTATCCTGGTTCGGGCAAAAGAAGGCCCTACGTCCAGCGGGGGGGGGGAGAGATTTGTATTTCCTTGCACCGAGGTGCTTGCGTAGGGGTTACAAGCTTGCGAGAGAGGGTGTCGAGCCCAAGTCTCAAAAGGAAAAGAAAGAGTACAAGATGATTGCTTGAGATGTTGATCGCTACGTTGTGTATGGCTAGCTGCTCGTCTGATGTCTGCTTCTCGTTGCCTCTCGCTCTTCGTGAAGCCCCGGCCTCCCCCTTTTATAGGACGAGAGGAGGCCAAGGCGACGGGGAGCCTTGAAATGATGTTTTGTCGATCCCTGTTGGGGTGACTGTAGCGACGTGCCGTAGAAATGGGAGGCCATCCCTGGGCACGTGATGTCGTAGGAGACGGGGTGCTGAAAAGACCCGGAGCGCCGTGCCATACCGTCCTTTCTTCCCTGTTGCGCTGTGTCGAGGGTCGAGGCCTGGTCGAGGTCGGGTCGAGGCCGAGCGGATAAGTCCGAATCCCTAGAATTACGGCATACGGGCCTTGTCGTATCCTCCCTCGAGGGTTAATAGTGATGCACAGGATGAGGTATGGTGGGCATAGTAACGTTTTTCACTTCCCATCACGGGATGGGCGGTAAAACAGTGGAAACTGACACTGGTATTGTTCCCACGTCGATCACGCGTGTAGCCATGCCGGTAGGTGGTAGCAGGTAATTGCATTAAATGCTAAGACTTTTTGTCCCGTGGTAGGTGAGACAGGGGGGGTCGAGCGCCTCGACCCGGGCTCACGCGAGTCGGAGCGCTCCCGGAGGGCGATCGAGCCTCGTGCGGGTCGGAGCGCGGTCGAGGCCTCCCGTCGAGGGGGCCTCGTACGAGTCGGAGACAGGACGCGGTCGAGGCATTCCGTCGAGCCGGCCTCGCACGAGGCGGACCTGTCGCACGATTTTAAGTGGGCCGTGTTTCGTCGTGGCTTAGCCGTTTTAACTTTTATTCTTCGTTAAATGTGGGTACCCCTATAGTATTGGTACCGACATAGGGTGTGTTTAGTTCCTTTCTAAAAATTTTTAACCTGTCACATCGGATATTTGACACATGCATGGAGTATTAAATGTAGACAAAAAATAACTAATTACATAGATTGTGATAAGTTTGCAAGACGAATTTTTTAAGCCTAATTAATTCATGATTTGACAATATTGTGCTACGGTAAACATATACTAATGATGGATTAATTAGGCTCAATAAATTCATCTCGCGGCTTCCAGACGAATTATGTAATTATTTTTTATTAGTATTCGAACACCCCTTTCAACATCTCATAAAATATCTGATGTGACACTCAAAATTTTTTCGCCAGAAACTAAACACCCTTGAGAAACCCGTCAGCAGGACCTGACAATCGCGACAATCGTGCCATCCACACAATCCACTGATAAGTCATCAGATTTGAAAAATGGAAATGGGCGTGCTACTACTACTACAGTCAACGTCATAGATCCCTACTACACTCTTGCCTTTTTTATCCAGGGAAGTGTAAGTGCTACGCTCAATACGTTGGCAGCAGCTTCGGAACAGAGAAAAAAAACTGTTCACAGAAAAAAAAAGAACAGAACAAAAACACGCAGGGGCTCAAAAAAGAACTGAAGAAGTGGCAACTGAAAACGTGTTATTTTGAGGCCAACTTAAGAGCATCCCTAAATTATCTTTCTAAATCTCTCTCTAAATTATCATTTAGAGAGTCATTTACATAAACATCGTTTTTCTTACCATTCCACTTTCCAATAGTTTTTCCATTCTCGTTTTTTATTTTTGGCTAGCGAGAAATCTAGGATAGAAGATGACTATATTTTGAATAAAGAAGCTGTTGGAAGATATTTTTTTCATCAAAAAATATCTATTCCTATTAATTAGATTAATCATCACACTCATTATTGACTTGAATTATTGCACATGAAGGACATGTGTTTTTATTGTTTATTTATTACGTCACAATATAGATTAACCATCACAAACATTATATGAAAACACAAATTCAAATGAACATATATAAGGTTGGTACATACCCACAAAATGAAACTATTACAGCCCATGTGCCAGCTATTGCTTGGAATTCTCCTGCTCTTCCTGGCTGCCTTCGCTGCTCGTCCCTGCAAACCCCCGTCTCTCATCGGCAGACGCTGTTATCACCGGCATCCAGATGTCAGATGTGCTGCTCAGAAGAGACTTCACCTCTGGATCTGAGGCCATGGCAGATGATATCATCTTGTCGACGTTATCAAGCCTCGATGATAGCTTGTCCAGCTCTGCAGCTATTTCTAGCTAAAGAAGGGCAAATGGGAGCTGATGAGTGAGACAATTCATAATGATGCATCGTGAAGACACCAATTAAACATGATAAGAGCATCTGCATTTACCTCACTGAGATGCTTAGGTGCCTGCTCTGGTACCTTGGTGACTTCTAATCCTAATGCTTCGATCTTAGCACGCAACTCTACTTCTTCCTGATTGCTCATTGACTCCACCTACATTTAAAAAAAAATCAAATGCCCATTGTTCAATAATCAGCCAACAGATAAAAGTTTTTCTGTCTTCTGCTACCATAAGTCAGAAATATGAAACAGAAAATAATAGTTTCCAACTGAACAGACCAGGATTTAGTTTGAAAGACAATGAATGAAAAACAAATCTGAAATGTCAGTGGTAGCAAAATAGCACAACATGGCAACCACTATACCAGAGTATTGCTCTTTATGTATTATGCAAGTGAATGCAAGCACAATACAGAACAAACAAAAAAACCACCCATTATCATAGAATAAGGATTATGCTAATATGTAATGGGTCCAGTTCAGCATTTGTCACAAGTTTCAACAGACATTTTAGATAGCCAAGGGTTCAATTCTCTGCCTTGTGTATGGTACCAATATGGGTGGGACTTTCCTAAGACTAGCTTCGAATACAAAATAGTTCTCTCTAAGGTGTGAATGGACAGTAAGTGGCAAAATGTTTCCGCTGGCTCCAACAATGTTTGCATTTTTTTTCCCTTTTCAAAAATAGGATCAGAGTTATGCTCCTTGTTGAGTGAACTGGCAAAACTAAATGGCAGATGTCCCTAATTGTTTTCATCCAGACTGGCTTCAGACATAAACTGACAAGATGAACTAAGCAAAGGAAACAGCACAGGTATGATTCTGATTATCCTCATTTTGTCTTGTCACGAGTTACGACACAAACAAAATTATTATGTTTGTCCCTGTGTTTGTCTTGTCACGGCACAAGCAACATGACCACACTTGAAAGGCTGATAGGAAAAGATGATTGTTTAGGAACTACAAGGAGTTCGGAACCGAAAGGAATTACACGCAGGAAATCCAGCAGTAACCAGATGAGCATGCCATTAACAGATTCATGCTAGCATGCCCCTTGAGCTATGCATTAGAGGTGCTACCTACTGCCACGACTAATTAGGTTTATTTACACGGGCCTGATGCGGCGGTATGGGAAGCTAGTTTGGATGCTGTAATCTAGATCCACGAAACAAAAATTGTGGGACGACGAAACACAGCAACGCTCCGAGGCGGCGAAATTAGTGCGGCCGCACGGCAATTCTCCCTGAAATCGGCGAAATTAGTCGATTGGCAGATCAGAACCGTGGAGGCACAGCTGCGTACCTGCTGGAGAAGGTCGCTGAGGAGCTGGAACAGCGGCACGTCTGGCTTGGACCCCTCTGCCATCGAGACTCGCCTGTATCTGTGCTCGAAACCTTGGGTTCCTCGGAGGGATTCGCGCTCTGCTCGGCCGCTCCGCTCGCTGGTGTTGCCGTGCGCCGGTTGGGGATTTGCCGCGGCTGGATCGGCAGGGAGGCAAGGGAGGTGTGGCACCCCGTGATTCGTTCGGGAAGACGAAGAGCGGTGCGTGGGCGGATTAGGCCCGAGTTCTCGTTGGGCTTCCCAGGTCTGAGATGCCGTTCCTCTAAAAAAAAAAGGTCTGAGATGCCGTTATGTTTCCGAGACGGACAGTGTGAGGCCCAGGCTGTCCGGTGAGTTGGGCTGGTCGTGCGAACGAAGGACAGTCCATGGCCCAGGTTATCTGATGAGACTACGGGACACCACGCATGCCGCCTGGACTGCCGGGCGCACCGCTCACGTACCGATGTGCGCTGACGAGGATGGCCTTCCTCCGAGTGGGGAGGTGGCAGCGGGGCACACCAGAACGGGCCTGGTCTAGATGGTAAATTTTTTTAATATTATTGTACTTTCATTTGTATTTGATAATTAATGTCTAATTATGAACCAATTAGGTTTAAAGATTCGTCTCGTGATTTACAACTAAACCGTACAATTAATTATTTTTTATCTATATTTAATACTCCATATATATATCTAAAATTCGATGTGAGAGAGAGAGTTTTGTAAAAATTTAGAATTTGGAACGTATCTGAACAAGGCCCACGTCCGTTTGCTTGTTGGGCGCGTGGAATCCGCGGAAAGGTAACGTCACAACAAGCATTGCGGTGATGCGGAAGCAACCCTAGGCTTTGACTTGGAGCGATCCCAGTCGCGGAACGGAAACACGATTCCGCCGCCGCAAATGCACGAGGGCATATGCCCAGGTCGGCGGCGGGCGCGGGCCGCGGGGTCGCGGGCGCTCCGTGACACTGCAGGGTGCAGGCGCACGGTCGGGGTCGGTCTCGGTCCGTCGGTGGCGTCTGGTGCGGAGTGGGAGAGAGGTGGCGGCCTGCCCGGGTCGTTAGGCTTTATATATGCTGACACGCGGCGGGATGCCTGATCGGTGGGTTCGCTTGGCTACTTGGGCTCCCTCCGGTGGCGCGGTGGGAGTTGGGACAATGGTAGGCACGCAGACGCGGCAAAATGTTTGGCGGGAGTCAACAAAAGAATGTGACGAAACTGATGAGACCATGAGAAGGCGTCTACTGAGCGTCATTTCTTTTCCCTAAAAAAAAGGTGTCATTTCTTTTCATTGATTTGACTTTGCTGGTTTTCTTTCTTGTTTTTTTTAGTGAGTGTATATAAATAAATAAATAAATAAAAGGTGAATACATATGTCTTTAAGTTTAATCAAAGTATTGGGTAGTTGTCCAAATATTGAGTTGTAAGGGCTTTGGATGGATGCTTGAGAAATCTATCTGGACCAAATAAAAGTCTCAAGCGTCCGATATAAAATGCTTGGGGTCAGTGGTGCCGAAAAAATAGATTGATTAGGGGGGCCTTCTTTCATTGTCTTTTTTTATCTCTACTCCACTCCTTTTAAGCTTCTATGGGTACTAATTTGTATAGAGAAGGTTAGAAGGAGCTCCATACTTCGAATAGTGGTAGCAGAGGCTATAGCCCACTTCACCGCGGTGCTAGATCCACCCTTGTCTGGATCAGAATTGTTTGCCTAGGGTAAGTGAGCCTGGTAGGGTACGATATAACTAAACACTAAGGCCGTAACCATCTTTCACCCTATTCGTTTGAATTTATCACCTTGGCTTATCAGTCATGATCAGTGTTTTTCTCTCACAACAAGACAGTCGTAAAAATCATTGGCCGAATAGCTCGTTTGTTCCAATTTTTATATTCACTAATAACAAGGTGCCACGCCACTATAGAATGATGAGAATATACATAAAATAAAAATATGATCATTATCCGCATTTCCAAATATGGAATATCACGTCTCCCAAGCCCCAACGGTTGGGAAACTCCATTGAACCCACGCCTGCCGGCTGCCGCGTGTCGCACGGACGGTCGTCGCTAGCTGGGTCCGGCAAGAGACGCCTTTGCCTTGCCGCGCGGCGTGCCGGCGTCCCGCGTCCGTGGTCCGTGTAGATCACAGGCTCACAGCCAAGCCACGCAATCGTTTGCTTTGCTCCGGCCCGGGTCCACAGCTCGCAGCGGGCGTGCTGCCACGGCCGCCTGGTCGGTAACGGGCACACAACGAGCAGCGGGGTTTGCATTGTGCGCCTCACTGCGTGGGACGCGGGCGCACGACGGCGCATGAACGCGCACACGGTCACGACCGGCACGAGCACGTACGACACGGCACGCGCGGCACGGTGGCGCGCCGTCCGGATAGCCCAGCGGGCGGGGCAAGAGCTGACGTGCGGTGGTTGCCTGGATCCACGTTTCCACGAGAGGGACGAAGGTTCAGTGACGCGGAAGTATCCATGGCGTTACCGACTAGCAGCCTGCTGGAATGGGTATAGGGTAGATAGCGTGTTGTATTATAGTGGAGTCAAAAAAAGAGAAAGCAATGAGGGTAGGGCGTCTGAATAAGGTTTCTTTAATTTTCTTTTTGACTCGTCATTGAACGTGATCAGCTTTCACAACTCTCGTTGATTAGTTCGCTCTTTTGTCCAGATTATAAGTCGTACATATATGCATGCACGAGTTACTAAGTCAAAATATCGAAGAGTCATTCTATAAACGACGTTAGCTTAACAAAAAAGAAAATAGTGGGTTGTGTACCATATGGCCTATATCAAATTTCTTTTGAAAAATAGCCATCTAAAAAAACATCTGTCTAATGTAAGAAGATGCTTATTAATTGCATTCCATTTGCTACTATGTTTAAGATGAGTCACCTAGCATATTAGACCTGAAGCTTTAGCAAAGGTTCTTTGAAACATTAACGACTCTTCCTACGGAATTTTAGACTATTCCCTTTATTACAATGGGAAAAAGGCCGAAAGTGTATATATATACCAATAGTGTTTATGAATTATTGTACTTGGCGATACATTGTGCGTGGTCTTGGAAGAAAGAAAACGTGGTTTTGTAATGTTATATAAATGTCAAATAACGGAAATGGTTATTGGTATTGCCTAAAAAGGATTAGAATTGTTAGCTAGAAAGCTATGCAAATGTTACTTAGCTTAGCTCAAACAGAGCTTATAAGACTCGTTAACACAAAAACACTACTACATTCGTTTCAAATAAGTTGTAGTATAGCTTTGTCCAATACAAGCATTTCTATCTTTAATCATCAAACCAAATAAGGGTAAAAAACAAATTTTCACGCTCCAACTTACATAGTAGTTCAATTTCAACCTTAAGCTACTAACCCAGGTAATTGGTGGCCTATAACTATCAAAATCGGACAAATATAGCACTCTTGTTGGTTTTCGAAGGCGATGTGTATATTCTATAAAAGTAATAAAAAATATGGTAAAATTAATAAATAATTTATTTAAAACAAAAGCATATAAACTAGTACAATTTTTGTAAAAAGGTTATCTACATATTTATGATCTATATATAGCTATTTGAAATTGATTTAATTGTGTTCCTATTGCTTTTTTTTTCTCATGGTCGGGCTCAGTTTTTATTTAAAATGAATACGACCTAAATAACTTTAAAAAAGCAACAACAAATACATATAATATAATTTTCTAGAAGGAAACATGTACTAGTTTTATATTTTTTATTTAAAATAAATAATCATGAATCTTTAGAGATCAAACTAGATTTTTAATACTCTTAGAAAATAGAATGTCAATTTTGAAACCAAAGAGAGGATTGAGTTTATCTGGTTTTGATAGTTATAGGGTGTACATTACTCGATCTTGCAGTTCAAGGTTGAAAATCGGATGCAACTTGGATGCTAAAAAATATACTTTATCCTTTCTATAAATTCGTATAATTCAACAAATTGTGAAACATTTCTTATGCTGAACTCCAAAAAAATAAATATTTTTGTAGTGTTGAACTATAGGAAATTTATAGAAAAATGATGGTTAAAGATAGAAAAGTTTGGTTTTAGATAAAACTAAAACAACGGAGGAAGGACAGCAAACAATACTCTACTTTTTTTTCTCCACAATTAGTAGGTGAGCTGTAACAAGCGAAGTTGAATATCCATGGAAATTAGTTGTTCGTCTAAAGATATAACTATCACAACTCATGAAAACTGTTTAGCCTGTTTTTTTACGACGAAAAGCACGCAGAGGCAATGCGCCAATGCCAGAAGAAGCTAGAACATTTTCAATAAGCTCGTTTTTTAGACTTGTTTTGCTCTCTAAGAGAATGCTATAAAACTACCAAAATTACTAATAGCACTAAAGCCATGTTTTGTTCCTGCGAATTGAGAGGAACTAGAATGTGATTTAATAATAAAATGGAAAATATTTTTAGATGCGAAAATGCTAATAGAAGAACGCACACACTCACGCGGCATGAGCCCGCACACCCGCCCGAGCCCCCGGCACAGCTTATCCCCTCCCCGCCCCGTACTCTCTCGCTTGCGCAGTCTCTCTCTCTCTCTCTCGCGCGCGTGGTCTCTCTCTCTCTCTCTCTCTATCTCTCGCGCACTCTCTCTCTCTCCGACGACCGGCGCGCTCCTCTTCCTCCCCCGTGCTTGCGCCTGCGCCAGCCATGGCAGATCCGCCAAATTCAGCGGCGGCGGCGGCTGTGGATTTACGCCAGGTAGACCTCCTCTCTCTCTCTCTCTCTCTCTCTCTCCTCCAACTCCGACGAGCTAGGGTTCCGGTGAGCTCTCACTTCTTCTCCACCAACACCGGTGGACTATAGAATGGCCAGGGAGGCAGGTAGGTCAGCGGTGAGGATGGTCGATGGACAGCTTAGGGGAGCTGGCAGGGGCGGGGAGGCTCGCCGGAGCTAGAGAAGATGACAGTGGTGGGGGGAGGGGAAGAGGGTGGTCGTTGCGGGCGCTAGGGTTTGCCGGAACGGTGGACGGCGGCAGGGATAAGGGCGTCGAAGTCGGTGAACCCTAGTTTTGGTCTGTTTTTTTTTCCTTTTTTGGCAACCAAAATAATTTCTTTCTTAAATTGGAGTTTGCAGTCGGATGGTTCAAAAACTGCACGCGCAGGCTGTAGTAAAATCCTTTTAGATATGAGTTTCAATGGAATCCAAACAAACTCTAGAAAGTCACGGCACCCACCATACAACACACGCGCTTGTGTTTGAAGCAACAAAATGAATTAAGACATGTAAAGTGAACTAATTGCACTAGTTAAACAACAAATTGTCGTCACATTGAGAGCACGTCCGAATTAGATCGTCTCTCTCCTTGTTACCGAAACAAAATTCCAAACGAAAACAATTTAAACGTAAACGTTCTCCCCAAAAAAAACCCCGATAAAAAGGAGAAATCGTGCGCCTTTTGCCGTTTGCTTCGTAGCGCACCCAACGAGAAGGCGTCCCATGGCGGCACAGCCCGTGCTGTCCATCCACGACACGCAACCGCACGCACCCCTCCCTGCTCGATCTGAGCCGTCCGTAGCCCGCGGCCCCGGATCCAGCCGTCGGCCTCCCTCCCACCTCCCTTTATATACCCGCGTACCCCCCTCTGCCCCGTCAGTCCTAGACTACGCCGTCTCTTTCCTCCTCCCCTCTCCACCACTTTCTTCCTCCCCAAATTCAGAGCAAACGAATTCGTTAAATAATCTCAGAAAACACACGATTAACGGGATCGAAGGGATTAAAACGAAAACGTTCCGATCCTGTGATCAGGTCTCGGTGCTAATCGTGTGATTTTTTGGGGTGTTTGGGCTTGTGATTTAGTGTTAGGGTTTCGGATCTGGAGGATTAGTTCTTCCGACTTCCGAATCAGACGACCATGAATGAGCAGATGATGAGACCTCCGGCGCCGCTGCCGTTCCACCAGATGTGGGCGGCGGTGCCGGCGGCTCCCCCGCCGGCGATGGAGCCTCCGGTGGCGGGGTTCAAGCCGGCGCGGCCGGTGTGGAAGCGGTCGGCGCGGACGCCCTGGAAGCGCAAGGCCCAGCCGCCGGCGTCGTCGGTCGGCGCGAGGTGGGGCGGCGCGGCGGCCCCGCGCAACACGACGTCGTTCCTGATCCGTGCGAAGCGGGCCGGGGGCGTGGCGTCGCTGGTGTCTCCGTACCCCGTGACGCCAGCGGTGCTCCCGACGCCCGTGCTGTCGCCGGCGCGGGAGGTGCTGGTGGAGATGGCCAAGGAGGCGTGGGGCGTGGACGGGTACGGGTCCATGAAGGGCCTCATCCGCCTCCGCGCTGACGCCGGGGACGCCGCCGGCGAGGACTCGGGCTCCGGCGAGAGCGACGTGGAGGAGCACGTCGAGGTGGAGCGCCGCCTGGACCACGACCTCAGCCGCTTCGAGATGGTCCACCTCCCGGCCGCCCTCGGCGGCGGCGAGGAGGACGACGAGGACGAGGAGGCGCGCGCCGCAAGGCTGGAGGAGGAGAACCTCACCCTCCGGGAGCGCCTCTTCCTGATGGAGCGCGACATGGACGACCTCCGCCGCCGGCTCCTGGTCGTCGAGGAGCTCTGCCGGGACCGCCACAGCGACGGCTGCGTGGTGGACGCCGCTACCGCCGCTGACGACGAGGCAGTGCTCTCTGAGAGCGCGGCCGCCGTCGCATCCCCCGGCGCCGGCGCCGGCGAGGAGGCGGACACGGTGGACGCCATGGCCATGGAGAAGTGAAAACATACAGTACCTGCTACCTGACCAGACAAGGCCCGCTCGGCCGTATGAAACTGTACATACGGTTTCCATTTCCCTGTGCAGATGTCGCTGTGAAGAGTAGGAGGAAGAAGCAGCAGCAGCAGCTTAGAAAGCTTTTAGAGTCACTCTTCGTTTGTTGCATCTTGTTAGTTTGATATCGTCTAGCTTTGATTTCATTTCATGTTCTTGTAGAAAGAATCATCAGTCAGGAAAGCCCGTGGACGACGACGGAATGTGCGGGGAGGAACACGAGATCCTGGTGTCCTCCTGCTCGTCTAGATCCTCAACCACTAGTCCCAAACTCTTACCAGCTTTTTTTAGTGCAGCCAGTAACCTGTTGTTTTGTTGTCAAGAAAATTGTTATTCCGAAATGTTCTTTGTTTCGTACGGAGTTCTACAGTCTCTGCTGTGATATTCTGTGATGTGCTCACGGATTGTTCGGTAATTGGGTAGGGATGGTAGATGCGCGGTGGTGCCGGACTGGAGCATCTCTGCGGCCTTGTTTAGTTCGGTCGATTTGGCGTCGGCTGAATCACCGTGGAGCATGGTAGCGTATTATAGCATTTCGTTTGTATTTGGTAAAAATTGTCTAAATATTGATTAATTAGTTTTAAAACGTTCGTGTCATAAAGTACAACAAAACTGTACAATTAGTTTTTAATTTTATCTACATTTAGTACTCTATATATGTGCCGGTATTTTAATGTGATGGGAATCTTTTTTTGCATAGTGAAATTTGAGGGAAAAATTGGGATCAACATGGCCTGCATCCGATTGACGAGCCGTTGGAACCCAATCACGAAATCTTTTTAGTTGTTCGTGTCCGGTGTATGTGCCCAAGGCCTTTCAAAGTGCCGCAGTTGCGGGTTGCCGGTTGGGTGGTGAATGGCGATGGATGCCTTCAATGCCCGTCCGGTTGGATTTGCTAGTGGTATTGCCGTGCAGACTGGCAGCTTGCAACTAGTATGCCGGCACCGGATGGCTGGGCGAAAATGGGCGACGGACTTCCCGGGCGCTCCGAGGAGGGGAGAACCGGAGAAGGGGTGTATGGCCGTGGCAAAGCGAGGGGGCCGGGAGGGAGAATATAGCATCGGGAAAGACGTTGGCTAGAGGAAGATGCTGAAAGCTCTGACTGGCCTTGGAGCCGGTGTGACCGGGGCCTTCGCATTTTCTTTTTTCTTTTAAAGGAAAACCTTTGAATATTCGCCTGGCTTTCTATTTATTTTCCTTCTCTCAGCACTGCTAAGATTCGGCGCCAAGATTACCTGCTTAGTTTATTTTGTTTTTCAGTATGAAAAGATTCCACCGTTCCCAGTATTTTCGTTCTGTTCGCCTGGTCCTGGTCAGAACTCGGAACACACCTTGACGACCCCAAAACGACTTGACCAGTCCAAATGGAACGATCGCAGTAGAGCGGCACGAAGCATGAACCAGATGGTGGCAGCCCAGATCACAGCACAGCGTTCCCAACACCAAGGACTGGACCTGCACCTGGACGACAGCTCTGCTCTGACGCGACGAATGAGCTCCAAACCAAACAATCATCATGCTGTTCATGAGCCCGAGCGCGCGTGGCCGTTGATGCGATCCAAACTCCAAACGGCTCGATCGTATGTGTGTGCCCGTGCGCGCGTGGCCGGTTGATGCGAGCCAAAACTCCAAACGGCTCGATCGTCGGTTCACCGACAACTGGAACCGAGCGGCATGGAGATGGAGCGCGGCCGCACTAAACGGAGAGTAGCTTGTGGCTCTAATCGGCAGGCCCACACCCACCATCCTATTGATTTTGATCGACTCGGTTGTCAATTCCCAAGAGAGGACGTGACGTAGCAGATTGCCAAAACTGTGGGCTGCACCTGCACCACCTCGTCTTCTCTCCTCGGATAGAGATCACCGTAACGTCCCTGCGTACAAGTTGCCCCAGTAAGCCAGTAACAGGTTTTTAGCGAGCATGGAGATTTTGGAACTGCGCTGGATCGACATCAGCACCTACCTAAAACCTAGCAAGAAAATTCTGTCCTGCCACAGCGGAAAAAATTACGACATGATCTGTATTTTCTCTTTTAAAGCGCGAGTAAATCGATCGTCTATACTCGTAGACTATAGAGTGTATGAGGCATAAGAACGCACATTACCAGTACTAGGGGTGAAGTCACGACGGAACGATACAATAATAGATGTGAAAGTACAGAGTTGACCTTGCAACCTCTTGCTTTTCTTCTTCTATAAATTATGGCCCTCGCTTTTTGTCACCGAAGGCAGTAAGATGAGCATCTTATTCTCGATGTTTTGTTATTTTGTTTGTGGTATTGCAAGTTCAGTACGACATCCCGTTTACAGTAAACCTACCTGCTGTTGAGCTGTGGCTGGGCGCAGGAAGATGGCCTGCCTACCTGCCGCACAACGCAGCTTTTCCTGCTTCCAAACTTGGTGCCCACAAATGCTGGAAGCAACCTGTCTGTCCTGCCAATTATTCTGCTCCAAATTAAGGTATTTATGCATTTTGGATGAAAATGAAACTGGAGAACGAATCCCATGTAGTTGCAGTCAGAGGTCTCAGCGCCACGCTAAGTTATTTAAGCTTATTTGCCACGCTGGTCTCTCTATCATCCTGGCGACACAAGCAAACGGGATGGCTTAGAGAAGTAGGGAATAAAAGTCAAGCTATATAAGGAGGCAGGCCTTACTTGCATATGTGGCAATGCGTGTACAATCGTAATGCGGTGGAGTCAAGCACGATTTGTACGTCTTCCAACCTGAAGAGCGAGCTCGGTGTCTATCTTGAGAGAGATGTCAAGTGCCTTCACAGAATGCGTTAATGCTCCACTGGAACAAATCAAACAAGTCGTTGAACTAACTGTATAATGATTCTAGCAGGGGGGCTGTAGTTGTACATTAATTCGAAATACATCAGAGACCTAAACACCAGACAAGCTCTGTCCCATTAAATACAAGTTTAAATCAGTCAGAACCCTGAAAAAGAAATAGTACCTTGAAATATAGGTGACTCCGGTTGCTCCGATTTTCTTTACTGTATCAATTGTCACATTTCCAGACGCCTGCAGAAAAGAAATATAATTTACTACCCTCCTAAAAAAAATGTTACTGCCCTTCAGCACCCAAATCTGCCAATAACAGAGAGAACCAGTCGCTTTCAACAAAACAACGTTACCACTAGCACTACATCATATAAGAACTGTAAGCCTTGCAAAGTTGAATTTGCATACCTCAGTCTCAAATCTACCATTTATCAACTGAACTGCGTCTTTAAGCATTGAAACATCTACATCCCCATTTGCAAGAGGAACAACCATATTGTCCAACATTATACGGGTTAATGAAGTTTTGTTCTCAGCAGCATACTTCAACAAATCTTTCACTTCTTCAATTGTCCTTGTCTCGACCTAATTCATTAAAAAAGATATATGTCAAGATTTGTGATTTTCTTTCTTTTTCAATGGAATATGTGGACATATAGTTGAATAAAACATCAAAGAAACCAAATCAGTCTAAACAAAGGTAACCACAAAAATGTTAATACATAGATGCATAGGTTTGTCGTTTTCAACATGCGCGTCAGTAGAATAAGTACCTACCTCGACAGGAATTGTGAGTTTTTCCTTCTGCAGGAACTGATCAACAGATCTCATTGCATTTGCAATCCCACCGGCAACAGAAATATGATTATCTTTTATCATAACCATATCAAATAAACCAAGCCTGTGGTTCTTTCCACCACCAATCAGTACCTACATGAGACCAAGGGCAAGCAAAATTGCAATATGAGGAGTAAGAAAGCAGACCAAAGAGATGAACAATAACAACACAAAGAAGGTATGCTTACTGCCCACTTGTCAATCAGACGTAAACCTGGGGCGGTTTTCCTTGTTTCCAATATGCATGCTGGACGGGCAGCATCAGACATAGCCTGGACAGAACAAGAACAAAAGCTTTACTGACATATCAAATGACAATGATGTGATCTAAAAGGATAGGAGGATTATGAAATACAAAATCTGAAGAACTAGCATTTGACAGCTATTGTGGCAATAAAAAAAGCAATAAAGGTGTAAGTTCCGAGACAACAACCAAAAAAAAACTTTTGGCTGGAAGTATCCAAATGGCTGGAAATTAAATATTATGCATGTGCTGGACATAACAAGAAAATAATCGAGGAGCACATAGTGACTCTCAAACTGTAGCATAGACAAGGCCCTAGGAGTCTAGGACAAACAAGGAAACATTCCAGTTTATCCAAGGAGCAGCTTAATCATGTAAATAAGGGCAGAAATAACCTTTGTTAGGGTTGCAATGCCACTCATCCGCTGCATGAAATTTAGCACAACCCTTTCAGCAACGATGATGCTCCGGGCACACCCTTGATACAAAGATAGCAACGGGGAAAATGATTTCACTTAAAAGCATTAACAAGTTTAAATTTCAAGTAGGCTGACTACATTTTACCATATACTTTTCCAAACTGCAATCCTTTATGGACATAATTGCCATCACTTTCAAACCATTCAACCTGCAAATTCGGTTAACAAAGAACACTTAGTATAGTTAACACTGCCTGTAATATCTAGAGAACCAGATATTTCCCAAAACTCAAATGGGAGAAAAGATGCAAAGTAGATACCTTCAAAGACGGATCAACCTGGTTAAATATCATATCTGCTAGGCTTATTCCAGCAATGACACCATCTGCTTTAGCAATAAATGTGGCTTTGGCTTCCACATCAGAAGGTATGGTGGCCAAACAGGATACATCCCCTGAAGGTGTTGACAAACAGACGAGATGTATATTGGTTAAAAAATGCAAATAGTTTCACATAAAAAATGTGAAAACACAGCAAGCTGTACAGCAATTTGAGGAATAACCTAAGTGGATGGACTAGTGGTATTGATCTTTTAGTTACTATACCCATTGTCTACACTCTCAGGGGGAGGAAACTGAGTGGTTAAGGACATAAGAGTTAAGAACTTCATGTGATTGAATTAAAAAAAAGGGCCCATAACAATTAGAGCTTCTAGTAATGCTGAAGGGCAGGGACTAGGCAATGTAAACCATGGAAACATGATATAAATTGACTATCCACGGATCCTTAACTATTCTCTTCATTCTGATCTTCATGTACAATTTTTCTACAGTACACACGCATGCGCACAAAGTAATAATCAAGAAGAAACCTGAACTGTGCATCCCATTCACAACAAATTGGATTAAGAATCACAGCTCACATGACCCATGGCATCCTACCTAAGTGTGCTGATTATTCAACGTGGTAGTGCTAATGCGCACAGTAATAAAAGGTTTAAGAACACAGATTGCATTCGTACTTTCTTTTACTACTTGCAATCAGTTGTAGCCTAAAGTGACTGGAAAACATCATTTCAGGATATGAAAACTAACTTGCCTAGTAGTCCTTGCTAAGATCCCAGCTCTGCCAGACTGCCACTAAGTGAAGAGCACACAGCAGCACAGGATCAGATTTTTGCACTAAGCGCCAGCAGTACTATATATCTGGTCGGTGGTTATCACGACATCCACGAGCACAATTGCGATCACAGCACTAGAATGCAGGAATCAAATGATGTTGCGCTCCACACCACGGAATACCGTAGTGCTAGAGAGCGGTGACAAACAGCTAGATAGCGCTCTCGTGGATTCCGAATCCCAAGGGGGGGCGAACAGTACGCCAGCGTGACGCAAGCTGCGTACCTCGGTCGCCGGCGTCCTCTGCGAGGGCGAGCGCGATGACGGCCTTGAGGTCGTAGGTGGGGTGCGCCGGCGGCGCCACCGGCGACGCGGGCGCCCGTGCCTCGGCGGACATGGGGGCGGCCCGGGGGCGAGCGGGCAGGCGCAGGAGGCGGGGCGGGAGCCGCTGGTGGTTAGAGCACGGCGATGGGTGGGAGACGTGGAGGCTGTGGCGGCGGGCGAGGAGGAAGCGCGCGGGGCAGGGGACGGGGGCCGTGGGGATCGCGGGCATCGCTCAGCACTCGCAGCCGGCGGGTGGTGTTGAGAGCTGGAACGCGAGCAAGAGGTGGGGACGAAAGGAGGGGGGGGTGCGGGGCGGCGAGGCGGAGTGGGGCGCTGCCTTTTTGGGTGCGCGCAGCCTGCGTGACGGCGGCGCGGGGGCGGGGCGCGCTAATCGACAGCTTTTTTTTTTTTACGCCCGCTAATCGATAGCTGCTGCCTGCTGGCCGCACCTGCACTGCACGGCTGAAAAATGCACTATATAAAAAAAATCATCGTCACATCAAATTTATGTGATATATATATATATATAAAGTACTAAATGTAGATGAAATTAAAAATTAATTATATAATTAAAAATTAATTGTATAGTTTGGTTGTACTTTGCGAGACGAACGTTTTGAGCCTAATTAGTTAATAGTTGGACAATTATTACCAAATACAAACAAAATACTACAGCATCGCTATAATAAATTTTAACACTCTAAATTTGGTGAACTAAACACAGCTTGCGTGTTTTGTTTTGTACGCCTTTTTTTTTCTCTCTCTCGTGCGGCTTTTGCCCGGTGGAGCGGCAGCTCGTCCGGCTGTGTGAGAAACTGCAATGGAGAAAATAACAGTATGGGATATGGCATCAAGCTTTTGGAGATTTTTTTAAAGTTTCCCCATGGTTTTAGTTGCTTTAGTTGAGAGCATCTCCGGTCCCTCAATACAACTCCCCAATCAGATGGTATTGGGGCAGCCCAATATCACTTTCTAAATTTATTAGAGAAGTTGATGTAGCAGTACCCAATATATCTCTCCCGGTACCTATAATATGGCTGAAAAGTGGTAGTTGGAATGATCCCTATAGTATTGGGAGAGTTGTATCTCCCTCTTTCTTTGAGGGGAGATGAGGAAAGTATTGGTGATCAAAAAAAAGGAGAGGTATTGAGGAACTGCTGGAGTAAGAAAAAAACATAGTTGTCCCAAATATGTCAGTTTTATAGGGATAGGGGAGGTATTGGAAAACTGCTGGAGATGCTCTGAGTATACATCGTTGTACTATCAAGAGTAGGGAAGAAAACAGATAGCTTGCGAGGATTCATTGCTCCCTAACTTACCTCCACTCCTTCCTAGACTAATTTGGAAACTCAAATCCCCTTAGAAATCCATGACTTTTTTTAGGGTGGGAAATATATGGAAAATAATTTGAATAATTATTTAGTTCTTCATGGGGAAATTTTTCATCCCTGGGTAAGGCTCCTCTTACTTTCAAATTAGCCCTGGTGGTTTCTAGTGAAATTCAAAGTGCATTCGATTGGGAGCAAGTGAGTTTGGATTTCATCTCTTGGTCGCTGAAGTTCTTTGTCAAGTCAGATGATTTCAAGCTTGTAACTCTTGGTATTGTTCCAGCTTTTCTGGTGAGCCCCGGGAATGCATTGATTTGTAAACCCATTTTTGTTTAGTTTTAAACTAGTGTATTTTCTATTGGTAGTATTTTTTTCTGGTGATGTTTTGCTACCGTATAATGTAAATTCTTATCAACATGTACTATGTCACTACTTTGTTCTTTGTACTGAAAATTTGGTGCATGTACTATGTGCTGAGTGGGGTGGAGATGACTTAGATCTCTTTCTTTTCTGATGCAGCCACTCTTCCTGTTCCTGTTATGGCACAATCAGGTTCTTCAAATGCTTTTAATCATGAAACCAAATATTAGTTTCCATTGTGACGGCGATGCTAAGTTTCTATTTATGCTTGGGCCAATATTTGATCTTAACAAGTGGAACTTCGTAACCTGCAGTCAGACTAGTATTATCTTGAATGTAAACAGGAATGGTACATTAGCTGCCTACCGGTAGTTGTTTCTTACTCTTGGACCAAACCATGGCTAGTTCGATGAACAAATTAAATCCGGTGGCATATGCTCTGATGGTTCGGATCTGATTCCGTGGCCACGTTTAGTTTGCAAATTTTTTCAACCTGATGAATAGTACCACTTTCGTCTTATTTGACAATATTCATCTCGTGATTTCCAACTAAACTGTGTAATTAGTTATTTTTTTATCTACATTTAATACTCCATGCAAGCGGCTAAAAATTGATATGATGGAAAGAGAATGAAAAAATTTTAACTTTTGGTGTATCTAAACCAGGCCCAAATTTCCAAAGCAGCGTTCAACAAACTAGGGCCCCACACCATTCGTTGTATACTGTATTACTAGTAAGTCCAGCCCACCTGTGTTCAAAAAACAGTATAATGAACTTATGCGTGTGTCTCTGTTGCTTCAACCCAAGAATTAATGCGTGTGTCTATGTCCCTGATGCTGCGAATATCTGCGAGGGTTATTCTTATAGTCCAGCAATAAATTACATACCAACAGTATAATGAACTAATAGGACTCAAAACCTATATTTGAAACTACTTTCTCTGTTCCAAATTATAAATCGTTTTGACTTTTTTTGGTTCATGAATTTTGCTATGTATCTGGATAAATTATTATATCTAGATACATAGCAAAATGGATGTATATAAAAAAAAATCAAAGCGACTTATAATTTGGTACGGAGGGAATACTTTTTGTATTCATTCAACTAGAGGTACGAAAGCCCTCACAGGACATCAATTCGTTTTGATTCAGCATGGCAAGAAAGCATGTACTTTCAGGTGCAAATGACTGGCCATTCTCACTTACTGGATAGCATGCATGTCTAAAGTGCAATTTCACCTGTGAAGCGGATAAGAAAATGAATAGATACCGCAGATTGAAGCATAAACTTGAATAAATCAAAATTTACAGAAGAGACTACGACTGAAATTCCCCAATCCGATGCCTCAGCGACAGCACATCAAAACAGCAACACCACAAGCGTACAGGAGAGAGGGTACCTCGAGGCCGGCCTCGGACTGGAGGGCGGCGAGGGTGCATGGGAACCCGGCGGAATCGAGGAAGGCGGCGACAGAGGCGACCACCGCGGCCCTTGCGCTGGGGGCGGGGGCAGCGGCAGGGCAGGGCCGCCGACGCGACGTTGTGTGAGGGCGGTGGCGGCGGCTAGAGGGAGGGAGAGAGCAGGGCGGCGGCGGCTTTGCCGAGGGCGAGAGCGACGTGCGTGCTAGATCGGCATGGGGTCTCTTATTATTATAATGTAAAATAATGATACCTGACTCCAATCTGTTTCTGTCATGCCATGTCAACTCTGTTATACTGCTCGTTAAATCTACCAATTGCATAGTACTCTACCCTCTAAAATTAAAATTGTAAGCTGTTTTGGTTTTCCTAAATACATAATCCATTCATTCTAGATTATAAGTAGTTCTAGCTTTTTCTAGGTACTGGTTTTTGTTATTCACCAAGATATACACTATGTCTAAAAATATAGTAAAAGTTATGCACCTAAAAAAAGATGTAGAGCCCACACCCACTAGCGAGCTTGTCTGCCTGGTCGACAAGATGTAGAGCAGTAGTGGCGAGGGTGGCAACTGATGATGTGGAGACGGCAAGGGTGGCCCGGGGCAGGGTGGTGGTAGGGGCGGTGATGGCGAGGGTTGTAGGGGTGGTGGCGACTACGACGAGGGTGGCAGGGCGAGTCGGTGTGGTGGCGGTGATGTGGCTTGTAGATCAACCGAGGAAGAAGAAGAGGAACAATCAAGAAGAAGCAGATCGATCCGACCGGGGAAGAAGAAGTGGGGACATATCTATTTATGCGGATGGGATGGCGGCGTTTTTGACCCACTGATGACGAAGAGAAGTGGAAGGGACAGGGGTATAAAGGGATGAGTAGATTGATGGGCTGCACTATTAATAAACGAAAAAAAATATTGAGAAAACACACTCTAGCGGGATGGACATTCCTTAAGGCCCGTTCAGTTATTAGGGAATGGCTCCTTGGAAAAAATCCAGCTGGATCAGGTAGCTTAATTTGAATAAGGAAGTGATACTTCCTGGCTCTGGATTATGCTAACCGAACGATCCCAAGTGATAGTTCCTTCATTTTGCACTCTTTCAAATCATCCCCCGGGATTGGACTACGAAGTGTGCCAATCCGTTTGCTACGATTCCAAATATACACATAATCCTTACGTGATTGATAAACCAAAACAAACTTAAATAATTTCCCCAAAACAGTAGTGAAAAAATCTGCCGACAAAAAGACTGTATTATAGTAAAAAACATGTCAGATTTCAGTATATAGTCATTGCTTGCATGCGCTAAAAAGACTGATATTTCACACGCGTGACAAAAAAAGACGGAGTATTTTCTGACTGAAAAAACTACTCCGTACGTAGTACGTAGTCAAAAAGACTGAAATCAGATAATTTCACATGCGAGCTGCATTTTTTACATCATCCATGTGGGTAGCGAACCTGCACCGTCCCGATTTTTGGAGCATGTGCTCTGCTATTTTTTATTTTTTATTTTACTAGCTTACGACCCTCGTTAACAAAAAGCAAACAAAAAAAAAGGCATGGATCAGAAATAAACAGTAGTACTGTCATGACTAGCTACTAGCGTTAGTGTTAGGTGATTGATCAACATTCCTTCTGATTTTTTTTAATGATGAAGAGCGATGCCTGGATGCATCCACCGCTCCACCGCCACGGGCAGCTTGTTGAAGCCGCCGCCGGCAGCGAGTTTTTTAGATCCAGCACAAGCGAACTCACGCAAACAAATACAAAGAAATGAAACAAGCCGCATAAATCTTGGGCCGCTTGCATGCTTTGCAACCTGCCTTGTGTGGGCTGAGCCTACCTACGGCAGCATGGTAGATGTTGGGCCGTGTCACGTGCATCTTTCAATGCGCACGGGCCGGGTTAGCCGCAAGATGCATGCAGCTCTCTACACATACGTATACATATACTCCGTACGCATTTTTTTTGTCTAATATAAATATAAATATGCCATATCGCCAAGTGAGGAGAAGTTGCATCCCCTGACCTTGTATATAATACAACTAATGGAGCACATGGGGTACATGTTCGTCGTACTAAAAAAAACTCGAAGAGTGGGGCTGGCATTGCGTATGAAAATCGTGTGTTTATAATTATAATGTTTGGTTGTTTATAATGTCTGGTTGTTTCTTTCAGGGAAAGCTTTGTTTCTTTCAGGGAAAGCGCCCGAGAAGGTTGTTTCTTTCAGGGAAATCGCAGTCCGAGACCGAGAGGAGAATAGTTGTGTGCCCCAAATATATAGCAACACACCAGTCCACTAATAGGAACTCATAAACATCAACTCAGCAGGATAGCACCAGTCCACTAATAGGAACTAATAAACCAACTCAGCGCAAGATAACACCAGTCAGCGCAAGATAACACAGTCCAGATTAATAGGTCCACGCTAATAGGAGCAACTCAGTCCACGCTAATAAACCTGTGTATGTACATACTGGTATCGACGGTACGTGTGACGTGTGATCTGGTGATCTAATGGTGGCGGCGGCAGGCGATCAGGTGGGCGGCGAGGAGGAGGAGGACTGTGAAGCACGTACCGACCACGGTCAGTGTGGTGGCGGGCATCATGTAGATGGCCGCAAACACCTCACTGACAACGGTGACGGTGAGCAGCAGCACACGGAGGCACGTCGGGAGGCACCTGGTGGATGTGCCCAACACCCTGACGGAGAAGGTGGTGACGGCGACGGCGAGGAAGACTCCGTAGACGATGACGATCCACGTCCAGGCCAGCCCCTCCACCACGTCCTGTGGCAGCGCATTGTAGGCTGGCGCTGGTGGAACGAAAGAGGCCAGCAGGAGCAGGAGGTCGTAGAGGTGCTGCATGGTCCACTCCAGCTCCTGT
This sequence comes from Saccharum hybrid cultivar R570, assembly GCA_038087645.1. NCBI lineage: Eukaryota > Viridiplantae > Streptophyta > Magnoliopsida > Poales > Poaceae > Saccharum > Saccharum hybrid cultivar. The sequence continues at coordinate 18,186,662 of JAQSUU010000402.1, forward strand.
GTAGTGCAAAGCCCTAAAAAACATGAGCAAGAGGTACATGCAGAGCCCTAAAAATCTTGAATCGGGAGCTAGAGGTACATTAGGAGCATATATAGATGAACTAGCTCATAAATGCTTACATTTAGAATATATCTCAGTTCCATGCTCAAATCCACAACATAACTGATGAAAATATGAAAGGGGTGGTGTGTGCTCCGTGTGCTCCGTGCTCGCCCTCTCTAGCTGGCTGGGCCGGTTGCGAGTGTATTGGGCCAATGCCTACAGTCATTTTAGATTGGGCCATAATTTAAGGGAGTATGAGAGGGGTTTTTGGGCCACGCCGAAGAACACGGCCCCAGTGGCCCAAGGTCCATATCCGCCCCCTAGAGTATCTAATGGCCTCCGCCACAGCACTGGTTTCGTAACACCGAATTTTTTTTGGGACCACAACACCGAATTGGTTCATGTTTCTATTGTAAACATTTGGATAATCCAAAGGTATCTCTCCTGGTTAAAAAAGGTAGAAAAATAAGCAAGGGAGAAAAATAAGCAATGTTTCACAAACTGATCGATTGTGAAAGCTTCAGAAACGGTTGTTGTTAAGAATAGCAACTATCTCCTTTCCCATCTCCTTTTCCCCGTGGTTTGGATGCCAGCACTACTACAACATCGAAATTTGGGACAAGTCCTGTGCAACCTTTACAACAGGCATTGACGACCGGACGGCCCAGAAAACTCCTTGAGTGCAGAGACCCTAGAGACCCTTAAACCCCAGCCCAGATGATGACCAAATCGAACCCTCGACCAACCGATCTCACGACGATGAGTCACCCACATATACTTAACAAAAAATGCAAATAGAAGAGCAAGTAAATCAACCTCAATTTACAACTCACTCACTCTGATCAAATAGCACTTAGGTATAGGATTTCCAGCGCAGAATTATGGAATCCGAGATGAAAAGACCAGATTTGGGAAGGGAAAGAGACGACCGGCCGGACGCACCTCGCCGCCGTCGTCGTCGCCACCGCCGGCGCTGCCGTTGTCGTCCACCACGTCGAGACGTCATCGTCGCTGCCCACAACGATGGAAGCTGCGGAAGCGTCGGCGATGGAAGAAGCGGGCGAAGCAACGGCGATGGAAGAAGCGGGCGAAGCAACGTGCTCGTCGGGGCGCCGCGCCGCGCCGCCAGCTCGCGCCTTGGCCATGTAGTAGGCAGCGGCGGCGAGGTGCAGGTGGCCCGAGGCGGCGGCGAGGTGGCGGCGCTCCATCACCTCTCTCGGCGCGCCCTCGCTCGGTCTCTCTACTCTGATGGCTACTTTGATAGCTAACTCGGACGTCGAATTCGCTCGACGCGCGTTGTGCGACGATGTGCAAGGCCTGTAGCCTCTTTTGTAGAGGGAGGGAGGGGAGGGAGAGGCGGGGACTGGTGAGCAGGTGAGGGATTTGGAGGAGCTGGACGCGTGAAGCGTACATGCCATTTTTGGCTGCAGCGTGTGCCTCCCGGGCCACACTAGTACTACTGCTGCCGTGTTAGAAGAAGATGTCCTGGTTTCCGATGGCTTGGCTGCAGCGTGTGCCTCCCGGATGGGAAGAATAGAGAGGGAGCTATACAGATCGTGGATGGGAAGAAGAATAATCGTATCACGTACCATGCATGCATGCATATTTCGGGAGGGCCGGCGCGCCAGTCTAGGGCAACGCATGAAAGTCACCATCGTCCCCCCCGCCCTCACCCAGCCAAATTGGTCCGAATTAGGAGTGCTAGCTTTTTCGGCTTCACTGCTTTACTAAGACCCCAGCTCTCGATTAAGCGCATATGCCCGCTGACCACTCCATTCTGAAATCACACAATATATCAAACAATATTCAGTCCCAGTGCCTGTGTCCTTTGAGTCTCATATGCTAGCTCTTGCGCTTTCTCCACGAGATCAGAACAGAAAGGCTTCACAGGTAACCCATAGCAATCGCGATCGGTGCCAGCGAAAAGCATGCAGCTCTCGAGCCCAGCCATTGTACCCTCGCTCCCTGCTCTTCCCTCCCGCCTCGGGATCAGAGGAGCATCGGTACGGCGCGGCGGGTGATTAGCCCATTTAACCAGAAGCCATCCAGCACGTGCGCGCCCCCTGGGTCTGCGTCTGCGCTCCCTCGCACCGTCGCACGCGCGCGGCGAAGGAAACCGGGTGCGCGAGTAGGTTGACCGCGTATAAAGCGTCTCGCGAGCTAGCGCCACCACCAGCCATCGCTCATAGCTGGTAAGTGGAGGAAGGGGAGGGAGAAGGCGAAGCGAAGCCAAAGCAAGGTTGGAGCCGGAGAGGGAGGTGAGAGGGTGGGAAGGCTTGATCGAGAACTCGCCGATCCAACGGAGCGACGGACTCCCTTTTGCGCGCGCGGCTTCTTCCGGTGCGCTGGGCGGCCGACGGCGGAGGCGCGGAAGCTACTACTGGCCCAGGAGTCCATAGGCGGATCACGTGTGGGTTGGACGCAAGGATGCTTACTTGCTTAGCCGGATGCACATTTTATTATTATAGGAACAATCGTGTGTTAATTTCCTTTCCTTCTTCTTTTCGCTCTTTTTACTGCTCGCTGGCTACCACTGAGAAGAAAAGTTACTGCCTATATATATAGGTAATTTCCTCTTGACTTCCTGCAGCCGTTGGATCAGAAGCCGGGAGCGCCGCCGGCGGAGCCGTCGCCGCTGCCCGCTTCCGCCGCGGAGAGCAGGCACCGGCAGCAGCAGGTGGTGCACGCGCTGCCCCAGCCCGGAGGCGTCGGCACCTTCAGCATCAGCCCCGCGCCCGTCTCGGTTGCGCTGCCGGCGGTGGCCGTCGTCAAGTCGGAGCCGCCGTTCGTGCTCTGGGGCCAGCCTGCCGCGACGCTGCAGCCGGGCGCGCGAGGTACGTTACGTAGTTCACGACTCAACTTGTCCTTTAAATGTTACCACACGACCGTTTCGTGTAGCTAGCCCGTCGCGTGCGCCCATGCGGCCATGCGCAATGCACACGCCGCACGGACACAGCACCGCGGTCGCGGTCGCAGCGCGTGCGCGTCGTGTCTCGTGTGCACGCAGGCCGCGGGCTTTGCGTGCGTGTCTCAACTAACAGACAAACAATGCATCAGAGAGCCAGAGACCGGACACTTGCGTATACAGTATATAGTAGTAGTTCACATGCTTATTTGCTCAGTTGTGTACAGTCTGAATAGCGTGCGTCATTTACCATTGGTTTCATTGTTTATACAGGTTTGGTTCATTGTGACTGTATAAGAGCTAGCCGGTAAAGAAATCGATCTATTAGAGGTGACGTTTGAGCTTCTGAACTTCTGGCCTGCTGGCGTTAGTACATTGCATAATTTCAGCAACCTGCTAGTCTCCTTTCTTTTCCCCCGAAAGATCTAGTTTCCCGGCTTATTATTAATAAGAGAGAGATTAAAAAAAACAGCATTAGATGCGTGAGAGGCGCCACCACCCATGGCAAAGTGCCATGGGGTTACATAGGGCGTGTTTGGTTTGTTGGTTTCTTAGAGCCTGGCCAGCAAACGCAGCTTGGGCAGCCGAGGCATGGCCCAAGGTAGCCAACCAGCGTTTGTTTGGTTACGTGCAAACATGAAGCTGGCTACGACGAGTTTCTGTTTGGTTGGTTGCTTTTCTTAGATAGAATCACTACATCTAGACATGGGTAAGTTAACCCCCATAGAAGCAATTCGTCGAACATGTTCTGAGCGCAGCAGGCAACTCCGTGTCACCCCCCATCACCGCGAAGCATCAGCTCGAGCTCCTCTGTCCTCGTCACCAGAGCCTCGAGTGACCACACCGGAGAGGAAAGCTCGTGGCCACAGCTGTCGCGAGGGCGCGGAGGAGGAGGACCGCAAGGGGCGCGGAGGAGGAGCACTGAGAGGGCCGGAGGCCCCAGCTGATATGTGACGGTGGTCGACCACCGCGTGTGGACGATGAGCGCCCCATCGATCTCCGCGCGCAGAGGAGAAGGATGATGGCCTCGCACAGCAATACCAGGAGGTGGCAACGCTCTGCCTCGCCCACCTCGCGGATAGATCCAGCCAAACGACGTCGCAAAGCTCGACTGCTCCTCTTCGACGCAAGGATGCCTCCATCCGCTTTGGGGGCAAAGACGCCATAGGTCGAGCTTGAAAGCCCTAGTTTGGTTTTGGATAATTGATGAAACTTATTTGGACAAATTATTGCATCTAAGTGTGTGACTAGATAGGATGGTCCAATCTAAATGGTGGAGCAAGATGAAGTCCATGGAGGTGATGATGGACATGTGATGATGATGATCATGCTCTATGTTTGGAAAAGAAGAAAGAGAAAAACAAAATGAGCTCAAGGCAAAGATATATTTGATAGGACCATTTTGTTTTCCCACTTAAGACACCTAGTGGGTGTGAGTGGATTTAGCATAGATAGTCGTACTATCCAGAGAGAAGAATCTCGGTTAAAACGGTTGTCAAGTGCCACTAGGTGAAGTGATTTATACATATGCATTAGGACCTAGTGAGCATACTAATTAACCCTTGAAAATTATTTTAAAAAATGCTAACACACGTGCACTATAGTGAGACACTTTGTTATTAGTAATTTGAAATCAAGGGTGACGTAGTTGAAGTACTGAAAAATAGAAAGGAGGAAGGAGTTGAGATCGGACCCAAGGTGCAGCGGCTTCAGACCTGGGTCCAATCGGCTCCTAGCGCTGCAGTGCGGGGTGCGCTGTTTGGCTCAGGGCTTCGGACCCTGGTGGCCTTGGTGGGTCCAGCCAAAGTGGGCGTGCCGGTCTGGCTCTGGTGTACTCCCTCCGTCTAAAAAAAAGTGTTGTTTTAGATTTTTTTAGACATCGTGTTTGACCGTTCGTCTTATTCAAAAATTTTATACAAATTATAAAATAAATAAATCATTATTGAAGTATCTCTAATGATAAAATAAGTCATAACAAAATAAATAATATTTATTAAAAAATTTGAATAAGACGAATGGTCAAACACGATATCTGAAAAAACTAAAACGACACTTTTTCTAGGACGGAGGGAGTAGGCCGCAGCACACGCACCGTGGGGCGCGCTCGCGCGTGGACTTCTCGGCTTCGGACCGTGGGTGACGAAGCGTGTCTGATTCACCCTTAGTGGGCCGAGTATTTGAGCGCGGGTCCGACGAGAGGTAACAGGGCTCTTCGTTGGCAGCTGCGGACCTAGGGCGCCGGCTCGGCTTCGTGGCCGTGAGCGCGCGCGCTCGTGCATGGCCAGCGGCCTCTGGCCCTTGGCACCATGCACAGAGATCAGCAGCGGTGTGAGTCAGGGTGAGCTCGCATTCCGGACCACGGCGGCCTGGCGGGTCCGACGCTGGGCAATTTGCTGCAGTGCCCCGAGGCGAGGTGCGTCGTGGTGCATGGCGGCTCCGGAGTCACGGGCAGCGGTTCCGCTGTAGGCCTAGCGGGTCCAACACAAGGAGCAGGCAGGGCACGGTCACTGGCTTGGCCCGTGGCCTCTGTCTCAGGAGCGCGGGGTTTCGGACCGAGGGTCGTCGTGGCCTCGGACCCTATCACGCGGGTCTGGCCCCAAGGGCGCCATTGTCAGGGCTGCTCTCCTGGCTTCAGGACTCGGCTGCTTTGGTTCCTCTGACCGAGGACGCAGGGTCCGCTTGCTCACGCGTAGGAAGCTGGGGCGACGCGTGGAGACTCACGGTTGGCGCAGGAGAGGTCGGGCCATGGTGGAGGGTCCAAACCCAATTTCCCTCTCTGGAACCTCTTTGTTATGGTCCAGACCCTGAAGGGAGATGGTCCAGAAATCGTTCGATTGCACGATATACCGAAGACTAGTGTCTGACTGAGGATCATAGTTTACAGCTCATTTTTTAGAACATCTACGTAAAGGTTTGGGTACTAGTTTGGTTCGTAGTACAACTTACCATCCACAGACAGACAGACATAGAGAGTTAACGCTGTTCTAGAAGATATGCTTAGAGCTTATGTGTTATCGTCAAGGGTTCATGGGAATCATGGTTACCTTTGGCAGAGTTCGCTTACAATAATAGCTACCAAGAGAGTATCAAAATAGCTCCATTTAAAGCATTGTATGGTAGGAAGTGTAGGACACCGTTGAATTGGATTGAACCTAGAGAGAGAATGTTTTATGGGAACAATTTTGTTGAAGAGGCTAAGAAAAAGGTTCGTATTATCCAACAGAACATGAAGGCTGCGCAATCACGTCAGAAAAATTACGCAGATAAAAGAAGAAGACCGCTTGAGTTTGAAGTTGGTGATTATGTCTATTTGAAGGTTACACCAATAAAGAAGAACGGTTTGGGATCAAGAAAAAGCTTGCCGCTAGGTTTGTAGGACCGTATAAGATAGTAGAGAAGAAGGGTCTCGTGGCTTATAAGTTACAGCTACCAGAAGCGATGGGTTCGATCTTTTCAGTTTTTCATATATCACAACTAAAGAAGTGTTTGCGTGTTTTGGAAGAGAGGATAGAACCTCAGGGCATTCAGATTAAATCAGACTTAGAATATCGCGAGCAACCGGTTCGAGTTTTGGACACTAAGGATCGAGTCACTCAGAATAAAGTGGTGAGAACATATAAGATACAATAGAGTCATCATGATGACGGTGACGCGACATGGAAAACCGGAGAATATCTGCAAAAAGCCTATAAAGATTTTTATAACAAATGGTTCGTAACTCAAAATCTCGGGACAAGATTTTTATAAGGGTGAGGGCTATAACACCCTAGGTGTTAAGCATGCATTAGACATTTCAAACCAGGTGCATAAGCATAATCATTCATCGTTAAGCATAACATGAAATTGCCGCCACATCTCGCTCCGAGCACCGCCTTCACCTCGCGCACCCCGTGCTCGCCTTGGCTTGCCGTGGTAAGGTCCCCGTAAGTGAAAATTGCTCGTCGGAGCCAGGTCGAGCTCACCGGAGAGCTCCGCTCCGTGGACCACCCCTCTCCGCTCCACCATTTCTCTTATTCTTGAGCGCATCTTGTTCGCCTCGACTCCCCGGTGCTCGAGCACCCTTTTCCGCGTCATCCCTTGGGCGGAGATGGCCGGCCACCGTACGCCAGCACCGCCGCTCCGCCATTACCGCCGGCGAGCCCATACCGGTGCTCCCCCGACTCGGTCAGCTGGTGCGCCTGAGTCGCCTCGCTGCGGGGAGCACGATGGTGCTCACCCCGTGGCCGGAGACCTCACCATTGGCGAGTGCTTGTCACCGGTGATCTCCCCTCTCTCTCTGTGTATGACCGGTGAGGTTGGGGGCCCACTGTCAGCCGCTGGGGTGAGCGCTTGGGTGCAGATTCGAGTGGATCTAGCAATTTCGCTAGCTGATTTTGAAAAGGATTTCAGAAATGATTTTTCCAGAATTTAGTTAAATGTTTGTTTATTTCATAACTCGAAAAATAATGCTCCAAAATTATTGAAACAAATTTTACTGTGCTCTTTAGGACTAGATCTATCTGTTAAAAATGTTGCATGTCAAATTTGTGATACTTTTATATATAGCTTTATTTAATTCTTGTAAATGTTGATTTCTTAGAAAATGCATAATAAATACAATATAGGTCAGAAAAATGTGAAACTTGTTTTGTTGGTCTAGTAATGTGATGCACCTCGTATGAAAAATATATGTCATGCATGTTCTATAGAAAAACATAGTTATCTATTTTTGGTGCATTTAATTGCTTTTTCTTGTAAAATTGCTAGAGCCAAAAATATGAATAAAACATATATGTGAAACTTTTTTGTACAGTGTTCGTAGACTATAGCTCTGTTCATCCGGCTTATAATCCGTCCTTTTCAGCTTGTTTTTTCAGTCAGAACAATGTTTTTCTCTCACAATAAATCAGTCAACAGTGTTTTTTAGCTGGTTTATCAGCACAGTCGAACGAGACCTATGTAAATCATGAGAAAAATACTAAATCTGTTGTTTGAAACTTTTTATACAAATTATTTTCATGCTCATTATCTACCGTAGTTTGTCATTTTTTGTAGGCACAGCAGCGCGGTGTCCCGCAGCGCCAGCCGCTGCTGGTGCGCGCTGTACTCCCACGCCTCCGTCTCGTTGCAGGGGCCCAGGACCGGCTCAAAGGGCTGTGTCAGCGTCAGCGTCGGCGACCGGCGGCGCACCACCACGCACATCCCGGACACCGGGTGGAACAGCACGGTGTACGGCGCCGCCTCCGCGAGGCCGGGGCCCTGAGCGGCCGCTGGAGCGCCTGGACCCTGCGCAGCGCGGTGGCGTTGCGCGGCCTGCTCCAGGCCCAGTCGAGGACGCCGTAGACCTCGTCCAGCCCCAGCACGCCCTCGCGGAGGTAGTAGCTCCCCTGCAGCGCCCAGTCCAGGTCCAGGTCGGCCGCGGCGGCGGCGGCTGCGGCGCAGCCGTAGTAGCGGTTGTCGTTGGTGTCGACGCCGCGGTTGTCGACGCCGAACTCGCTGAGGATGACGGGTCACCCTTTGTCGAACAGGTAGAAGGCGCGGCGGGTGATGCCGGCCGTGATGCGCGCGCACGCCTGGTTGGCGTTGCCCGAGCTCCACTCGGGGCTGTTGGAGAAGCTGTACCAGTGCACCTCGAACGCCACCTTCCCGGTGAAGCTGAGGTTCACCGGGCGCGAGTTGAGGAAGGCCAGGTCGTTGTCGAATTGGAGGCCCGAGAGGATGACCAGCACGCGCGGGTTCGCCGCGTGCACCGCCTCCGCGCCGCGCTGCATGTACCTGCGTGCGTGTCGACGCGGGTGGGTGTCATCAGCTCGGTCAACTGCACCGCTTGCCATTCGTGCGGCTACCAACTCCAACTGTGCCATTCAAAGCTCGTCCTTGCGAACAGATGAAACTGGCACCACCGGGCACCGGCGCACTGCAGTGAATGCATGAAGAAAACTACTCGGAGTACCACTGTGCAAGAGACGCCCTTACTGATCCTCACATGTGGTGCATGTGTTGTGCAGACTGCAGAGAGATGTAAAGATAGCGAAGTACTAGGACTCCCAGTCCTCTGTGCTCCTGCTGGAGTACTATGGTGGTAGGAAGCATTGCAAGCTACCAACCATACACTGGGTTCATTTACGGGCCATGGGCATGGCAGATGACACACAAGAACACGGGTTGGGGTGGGTAGAACCTAACCAAGACACTGATCACGGGTATTAATACAATGACAGAGAAACTAGTACTAGAGTAAAACCAGGCTTAATTATCCAGTGTTCTGCTTGCACTAATCGTGTTTGCATCTTCAGAGAAGAACAAGTGATGATATGAACAGTTTTAACCGCTTACTTGTACCAGTCGTTCGCGTTCTGCCTGGGCCCCCTGAGCTCGTTCCGAAGGCTCATGCCGACGACGTTGGGGACGCCGGCGAACATGGTGGCCATCTTGGTGAGGCCGTCCACCCAGACGTCCGGGTCGAACAAGGCGTCGCCGAAGAAGCCGTTGCCGTCGGTGTTGCTGCAGCACCAGCCGGGCTTGCTCAGGATCACCATCACGTTGTGCTCGCCCAGGCTGCTCACCACGGCCTGCATGCACACCCGATCCATACCACAATGTCACGTCTGAGTGCTCGGCGGCAACAACAACCGTACCCGTACGTGTCGTGTCGTGTCGTCAGAGAAGAGTATGGATGCAAGCGGGCCCGCCTGCAGGCGCCCACCACGGTTCTGCAACAACTGCATGGGAAGATTGACTATTCTGCAGGAGCCTGCAAGCATAGATTAGCCTCCTGCATTTCGCTGCCGGGCTTTGCAGGAGAAGGCAAGCGGAGTTGTGGACGCCTGCCACAACCTGCGTCGACCACTCACAACAGCCATCACCAGCGAGCAGCGAAGGCAAGTGAGAACCAGCCATCACGAAGCAGCTGTCATCGTTCGCGCAAACGCAGCGGCCGCACCCGAGGCATGCGTCAGCGAAGCGGTGACCGTTCCTGTAACTACAGTGACGAAGAGGAACACTGCTGGGAGCATGACTCCGTTGAGGAGTGGTGCACTTGCAGGCCTGCAGGCTAGACAGTGGGTGCTGCAGGTTGACCTGCTTAATCCAACAGGCTTTGCAGGTTGGGCCATTTGAACCCGTGTTACATACTCCCTCCGTCCCATTGAAAGTGTCGCCCGGGAAACGTGTTTGTGAGGGGGGCACGCTTTTCCAACGACACTTTCAATGGGACGGAGGGAGTATGCAGGTGTCTGCAGGGACCTATCAATACTGTTTTTTGCAGGTAGGCCCAGCAGGTAGCAGGCCAGCCTGCATCCGCTTGCATCCCTAGAGAAGAGACAGAGACTTGCCTTGAAGGCGTCGATGAGCTTGAGGTCGCCGAGCCCGGGGTTGTTGACCCTGATGCCGGCGAGCGACTCGGTGAGGTTGAGCCGCAGGAAGGACTGCGCGACGGTGAGGCTGGAGTAGGAGGCGTTGGTGACCAGGAACGTGGGTCACGTGAACCTGACGCAGTTGAACCCCATGGGACAAGTAGCACACGTTTGCATGCAGCTTAGCCCACCCTGTTTGTTTGGACTTACAGCCATTCAGCAGTATTTTTATCTCACAATAAACCAGCGAATAGTGCTTTCAGCATAATAAACCAGCGAAACGAACAGTTGCATGCATAATTTAGGACCTATATGAGAACCCGGAACAAGTTTAGGGAGTTAAATGCATAATTTAAAAGTATTGGGACCTAGATGAGACCTTAGGATAAGTTTAGGGAGCTAAATGTGTAATTTGAAAGTATCGGGACCTAGATGAGAACGCGGGACAAGTTCAGGGACCGCCAGTGAAATTTACTCTTTTGAAATATGCCTGCATCATTCTAAAACATACTATTATTTCCATGCACATTAGTGCTTTTGAGTTTGAAATCATTCATTCCATGGGGCATATGTTGTGAATAAAGGGAGTGCCCATCACTAATTATGCTTGTTTCACAAGACCAATAAAAGGACAATATGTGTGTATCTCAAACTTTTATCCATACTGACATGCTACGAAACAGATATCTAGTACATATCAGTGGAATTTTAGGTCTTCAGAACTGAAGCATCAATACCTTAGCCTTGTAAAAAAAATATCATTTATATTAAGAAGAAACATATACAAGTATGAAGTATCTATAGAGCACACTCTCAAGTTTGGATACAATATGCACATCTGAGTGTGCCCTTGTGCACCATGAGGTTTATTCTTGAAAGATATTCACACCTTATACTACATCTAAAATTATAATCAAGCTTGGAAAAAAAAGGGAAATCACATATACATGCTTGCTATACAAAAGACCAAATATCAGTATGTATATCTTTCAGGATCTTAACAGTAGGAAATAGAGGTCTCTTTTGAGTTACCAGATATCCACTAGCATGCACTCTGAAATTTTGCTTACTCTACCCCTGAACTATTCACATTTCACCTTCTCGCTCGGTATAGAGATCTGAATACGGAGTTCTATCACAATGCCATACAAAAGGATGATGACCTGGCTTATCTTTTCTGCTTCTGGCACCTCTTTTCAACCTACAGGCAGTGAAATAACCTTCAGTAATTATGTTCTTTTCACAACTTCAGTGATTAAGCTATCATGGCACAACAGTGTTGTCAGCTATAATTATCAGTTAGCCCTTCTCAGTACAATACATGCACTTATCCTGTTGAAACTTTTTCTAGCTTAGATCAAAACTTTTCTAAGGGTGATAGGGCGGAATTCTCCAATCTGTACCAAAAAAAGAAATTCTAGCAAGAGGACCATCCTACTCTTAGTACAATCTGTTCAATTTTATGATTAAACCTTTTCTAAGGGTGATAGGACCACACCACAGGCAACCACAAATTTCAGATTTCGAGGACGAAATGTTTTCTAAGGGTGATAGGATGTAACACCCCAAACTTTTGACAAATCTTAATTCACAATTAAGCAGCTAATAAGTACCAATAACAAAAACAAACAAACTAGTACATGACTTGTGACTCAATTCATGAAAATCGTCAAAGTTGATACAGACATGATATGAGTCATCTTCAACTAATCTTAGTAACAAACATATATTACAACAACATGGTTTGTCAAAAGTACCTGCACTTGAGGATTCACTTGTTCAACCTTAGTTGTAGCCAACACCAGTTAGCCACCTGAGAGCCACTCCAAGGGCCACAAAAAGGCAGTGCACAATGTTAAACTCTGATGGCCATTCCCTTGTGCAGTAGGAGTACACTAGATATTTATCAACTATTCCTCTCAGCCAATAGCAGACCACCCATTGACCATGAGAAGGGGAAATAAAATGAGAGGAGACCGTGCTCGTGCTCGTGCTCGTGCTCACCATAGGGTTATCCTGGAGGCAAGAACCAATCTAGAAAGAGAAATCACTCCCCAAAAACGAAAATCCACACACCAGGAGCCACCCCAGCAATCAATAGGCAGCATGGATGTAGCGATCTACTCTACCAAGAGGAGCAGGAAAAGGGGCTCATGAGGAAGCTAGAAGAGTGGACTGGCCAAGGCGAAGCATGTGAGCTGACCAGGAGGAACGAAGCAACGGCCACAACTTGTGACCGCGACCGGACTCTCACCTATGCAAAGGTGATTTCCCACCCAAATCCTGCCCTTTTAAGCAAACACGCTACCATTCCAAAGTAGTACTAACTCATAAGCAGATAGCTTCTACACTTCAGCCCTTTTAGGCCACGTTTGGTTGTTTCGGAATGGGGCATTCCAGGTCTGGAGTTATTCCTCCGTAGTATAAACTTGTGAAGGAAAGGTTTGGCTGGGAATCAATCCCAGATAACCGAACAGACCCGCAAACACGCCACCATTCCAAAGTAGTACTAACTCATAAGCAGATAGCTTCTACACTTCAGTACAGGTGCATCACAATTTTTCCAGCATCTGTTCTCCTTCCACCATTTCATAGCAAATCACAGAGGGGGGATCTCACCAGTAGGAAAACTCACAGCTTGTAGTAGTATATTATACTCTTAGGTCCAGTAGCTATACAGAGAGGGGAGTAGAAGCCAGAAGGCTCAGAGTGTTACGAAGAGGAGAGTGCACAGGAGCACACCTTGGACACCCTGCACAGAGCCAGCGCCAACACACGGCCGCGACCATGTGCTCAAGCGCCGGTGAGCCCCGCAGCATGGCCGCGTCATCCTCAGGCACGCGGCGGCCCTAGACCCCGCCACGGCACCTCGAGCAGTGGGACGTGAATGGCAAGGCCCTCTGCCTACGTGAGCTTTTGAGCTAGGGTTCCCAAATACGCAACACAAGGAGGCCAAATTAGAAAGGGAAGGCAATCAATGTATAGATGTAGCAGGGAGAATAGAATGGAGGTTGTTGAGGGTGAGATTCTCCATCGAGGGCTGCGGGAGTGACTGTAGCAGGAAGAACAGAGGGGTGAGGAAGAGGAAAGGAGCAGAGCTTGTGTGCTGTTGGTCGGTTGACCACTTGACCTGCTGGTTCGCTTAGGGTCTGTTTTTGTTAAACTTTAATAGGGGTTGATCATGGAGTTGATCATGGGGTGTTTGATACTAATAATAGACTAATTAGGCTTAATAGATTCGTCTCGTAAATTAATTTTAATCTGTGTAATTATTTTCGTAGTTAGTCTATGTTTAACACTTCATGCATATGTTCAAACATTCGTGATAGGTGTTAAAAAACAAGGAGAACCAAACACCCCCTTAAGCCTTAGACAGTGTTTGGATTGGTACGGGATAGAAAACTGGAGATATTCAATCACAACCATCCATTCTTACACCTCAATTAATCCTAGCCATTCATTTATTTCTTTATTCCTATCCCACCTCCCATATCCCAATATCCAAACGCAGCGTTAAGGTTTCACAAGTTTCAGTACGTATACCAGTACTACTAGCAGTAGTAAGAGACTGAGAGCATGACAGTTTTAAGCCTAAATGTGTCTCACGTGTAAACAAGAGAGGTTCAAAATGTTAATTAACTAGTGACCAACTAATTTTCAATGTGCAATATATTTCCTATAAATCGTAGCAGAACTACCATTTAGACTAATGAAGTATCTTGACAGTAGGTGACACACATGGCTACGTAGATTCCATATATATATAAGCTTGTATAATATATTATGTTTTGCTAAATACCAATATGTAATATTATTATAATTACAGGAAGCAATAAAACATTGCAGACATCTAGAGTACACTGACGGATCTGAGTGATATGTTAAGGGACAGCAAGTCACGTAGATGATACATCCATTTTTATAAACAAACTTATTTCCTAAATACTTACATCAAAATCTATTTTTTAAATTAAATTGAATGAACAATGATGATGATGGATAATGGATAATTGATTATTCAGTGTAGAGAGAGTTCATAGAATGTTATGATGAACTAGGGTGGGTCGAGCTCTCTCTACATACGACTATGAATATATAAATACTCACCCCTCTCACTCATTATGTGTGTCGTATGAAACCGTGTCGACTGTGAACTCGTTTGGGACGGGCCGAGTGTGATACCCATGAATGTTGTTATATACTTCCTATGGTAAGTGATGAGAGGTTTGAGGCGATGAAATCCCCCATTCAGGTGTCGATGAAGTACACCCAGGCTTATATATTAGCGCACGTGGATAGATGTGGATGTATAATATACGGAGGTGGGAAAAGTCCGGTATCTTGACTATGAGTCGCACCAAGGGAAGTGCGATGGAAAGTTGGTCAGGTAATCATGGATAAAGTGATACAAATCTGCGCATGGTAAACCGTGAATTCACATTATGTCTCCTGGAATTGAAGCTACGGGATCCTATAGGAGGCTCTGTCTCACTATATGGGTGATAATAGATTTATTAACTTATTTTCTAAAATATACAACTTTTGATAAATGATCTTTGATTGAGAAGTGATACGACAAATGGTTAGGAATGCATTTCATTTGATTATTATATGCTTGCTGAGTACTTTGTACTCGCTCTTGTTATTATCCCTCCCCTGCAGATGAAAAGAGTCAACTTGTGATGATACGATGTACTAAGCGCCCATCTACAAAAGTCACATGAGAAATACAGCTTACATTATTTCTTGGATAACATGACGGAGTTGTTATTATTATTTGTTTTAGGTAATAGTTATTAACTGCCCTTCTCTTTAAATGTAACAAATTTTATAAGGCTTTAACTATTATTCTGTTGCAATACTTTAATTAAGGCCATTACTCGAGAAGGCATCGCTTTGTTAGGTAATAATCCTTAAGCCGGTATTTTTACCTTGATAGCGAAAATGCGGGGTGTTACATGCTTTCTGTTGATCAAGGGTTGTTTTACTCTCCAAAATTGTTATGCCATAGCTGTTGATCAACCCAATATAGTTGGGACTGCTATGATTTTCTTAGACCGTTTTGTTCTCCAAAATTCCAAGTATAAAGTTGTGAAGAAAGGGGACTATTTTAAGAGCACATGACGACGGTTTGCATCATCCCCCTGTTCGCTTGAACTTATCAGCCATGGTACAATGTTTTTCTCTCACAACAAAACAACACCAGCCGGCTTATCAGCTACAGAAACCATCAGCCGAACAGGGCGATATAAAATCATACAATATTTTTTTGAAACTTAAAATAAAATCATACAATAGTGATAGAAAGAAAAAGTGATGGTTTCACGAGACATTGCCAGTAACGAATCATTAGTGATAGATGAAATCAAGACCCGTTGGTTTGAACTGTTTAAAAAGTGACGGGTCTCCATGGACACAAGAAAAGAAAAGTCACAAGAGATGATTTCAGCATGTTACTTTTCAAGTCACGAATGTGATGGATTATTTCTTTACCCGTCACTTAGCTTCTAACACTAGGCTAATATAAAAGAACCTTATCGGGTTGTCTCTTCGCTTTTGAAACAATTAAGCTCCAGTCCATTTAAATGAGGTCATTCATTGTGCTCTAGCTTGTTTCAAAAAAAAATTGTGCTCTAGCGCCTGCCATTCTCCTCCACCACCGCCACGCTACCGCCGGAATCTCCACTTCGACTCATGGCTCAACTCGAATGTCCTCCTAGCCGCCGGCCCTCTCCCTTCTCCACTAGATTTGCATCTAATCTGTGGTTTATGGCTTCAATCTTGTTCTCCGATGCAATAGTAGCCCATCGTCTACTTGGAATTCACTCTGTACATTAGGGGCCTATTTGAAATGCATGGATCTCACAAGAATCGCACAGGAATTTCACAAAAATCAGTTCAATTTTACAAGAAAATATAGGAATAGGAAAATTTTCCCGCGTTCCACATGTTTGGAACAGAGGAATGCAAAAAGAAGGAAAGATAGGAAAAACAGAAATAGAAAATAGACATGGGTAGAAAAACGGATGATTGAAAAACAAAAAAAATTATAGTAATGGATGTTTGGAACCCGAGAATATAAGATCATGGCAGGAGGTTCTGCCATGTCAGGACACATCCCCCAGGCATGGGCGAGCTGCGGCAACCAAGGCTCGTCGACGGCGCGGGATCCCGGAGGACCTGCGCGACAAGTGCCTGAACTGCCTCTCATACAACCATCGCATCGCCTCCTGTCGCCAGCCTCTACGCTGTCGGACCTGCTTCGGCGACAACCATGTTAGCAACCGATGTGCTACTTCACCAACAACTCTAACAATGCGATACAATCGAGATGGAAATTGGGAATAAGTAGCAAGCAAGGGAATAGATGCTAGAGGAAAGTGCTAGAAGGATCTAGAAGAACTGGAAGTAGATAATCCAGGTACAAGAGGAAGAGAGGCTAGAGGAGGAAGGAGTACAGTAACTAAGAGGCAGAGGAATTGTGTTCAATTGTTCGATGCTTGACTTGGACTCCTGTTTCCCCTTTTGTAGCTGAAGCTCCCCTTGACAACCTGTCCTAGGCCCACATGGCAGCCATACTATGACAAACCACTTGGCGCGTTACTGCACCTGCGGGCATGTCCTGCAGTCGGCCAGCGGTGGCGGCGGGGGCACTGGAGGTCCACATCGCCGCATCATTCACATCTCCGCCGCCTCCGGAAGCCTGGACACGCCGACGGGGTCGCATGCTTCGGGTTCCACCCCCCGGGCTCCCCTCCGCCGGCCGAGTTCACCGACGTTGAGCGGGATCTGGTCCCCCCTGGACGCCTGGACGCCAGACCAGGCCAAGCCTGGTGCATCATTCAGTATGGTCAAGCCATCAACGAGGCGGAGGAGGCGCTCCGCTTCTCCCTTGTGGCAACGGTCGCCAACGCCACCCGCCAGATTAGCGTTGCCGACGATGCTCGTGCCATTGGGAATGTGTGCGGGGTGGAAGCGAGGATCTTCTCCGTTGTGCCTTTCTTCCCCGAGCATTTCATCGTCCACTGCAATGTGAGGGTCACCCATGATCGGCTCCTGGCGGCGTCCACGATGCCCGCCACTGGAACGGTTCTTGTGTTCTGGCCCTGACTCAAGCAAACACAGCTTCGCTCCAGTGTCGGGTCAACATCGAGCTCGAGGGAATCCCTGTGCACGTCTGGTCTGAGGGCACAACTGCAAAGATCCTAGCGCCGTCGTGCTGGATCCAGACGGTTGATCTGGCGACCACCAGAAGGACGGACCGCTCCTCCTACCGGGTGACGGCGTGGACTAAGAACCCAAGCAACATCCCCAAGGTGGTTTGGCTGCTCATCGCTGAAAACAAAGCCTCTGCCCACCTCAGGGGGCTGCCAGCGTATCTGCACAAGAAGGATGTGATGTGCTACCCATCGGGAGGCGGTGTCATATGTTGTCAATCTCATGACAGTCATCAAGGCAGAGGGGGGCTCTGGGTCAGGCGGGTACCTTGGGTCTCGGCGGTTTAGCACCTACGGGCTAGCTATCCTTTTTCTAGCACTTGGAGTTGTAGTTTTCATAATGTAGCCCTACTTCTCCCGGCCTCGAGCCGCTTGTAAACTTCTATTCTATTCTCCTTAATGAAATGATGCGCAATGCTCTTGCGTATTCAAGAAAAAAAAGATCATGTTTAGTGTTCCATTGCAATGAATAAGGACTTGCTCATTCCTCCATTTGTATGTAGGAAGAATTCCAAGAGCTTGAAGTAGATGTTCTATTTACTCTATTCCATAAAGTAAAGCAAGTCTTTTCGTAGTAAAAAACTTCATTCCTTCGTTCTAAACACCATATGATATAAGCAAAATATAATTTTTTTTTGAAATTTCTATATGAAAACCCTTCAATCCAAACAAGTTCTTGGAGAAACGAAACTATTAAGTACTGGTATTTTTGTTTAACTAGCAAATATGCACGTGCGACACGCACATGTTTCTAAAAACTATTTCAAATGGAATGGAAATGTTAATTGAACTATCGATATACAATAAAGATAGATGACAAGTGCTTGATCGATTTGATCGTGTCGTGTAGAACAAGGTTCAAATAGTTCATATAAATAAACAAGCACATATAGATGCAAAATAATTATGACTTAAATAAAGTAGTAATAATTTATTTAGCAGGTCTGTCTAAACATAACTTTATGCTTTTTCTTTTTGGCCCCATAAACAACGTAATACACGGGGCTGGACTTTAAGCTTATGTGATGCACGTAATTTATTTATTATCGTCCGTATAAATAAACAAGCACATGTCGATGCAAAATAATTATGACATAAATAAAGTAGTAATAATTTATTTAGCAGGTCTAAACATAACTTTATGCTTTTCTTTTAGCCCATAAACAACGTAATAATACATGGGGCTAGACTTTAAGCTTATGTAATGAACATAATTTATTGATTACTCACTCTGTCCATAGATCGGGATAGTTTGAGCAAACTTCAATTTTCTAAGAATCGGCATGGTTTCAAGTGGTCTTCCCGTTTTTCTCTCGCTCTTCCACACGGACCACACCTCGTATGCACAGCTTAATGAAAGCGACACCGCCCTCCCGTTATCCTCGGTTTCGTATTCATACGTTACCGATCGATCTACAAGTGTTCTGCGTCGTGCTGCCGCCTCGCTCCACCACGCTGCCGTGCCACCCTAGTACTCGCTCCACAACGTTGTCGTGCCGCTGTAGTACTCCAGTGTTGTTTGTCCTACCGTGCCGAGGCGCTGGTGCCATGCAGAGCCACTGTTGCCGTGGCGATGGATCGCCATGTCGCCATTGATGAGGTGCACAGTACGTGTAGATGCTGACAAGTTTCAATCTGACAAGTGAAACATGAAGGCTCTAGTTTGATGCTCCCTGTGTTGTTTCATCGCTTGTATGGAGACCACCATGAGGACTCAATGAAGCTGCAGCATCCCTGTTGTTTCTTGTGCTGGATATTTTTTGTCTGGGCAGACTGAGTGGGAAAACGGAGATGATCTCGGCAATTTTCGTGCGGCAAAATAGAGGAAATAAGGAGACGATCTAAGGAAATTTTCAGGCTCCAAAACAGAAAAAGGGAAGGGTCAGACTATGCACGGGAGGATATGGCAAGCCTGCGTTGCTGGCAGGAGACGCGCGCGATTCTAGGCGTAGACACGTAGTGACGATGTTTTAAGGTGCCTTCAGGACTCAAGAGTCCAAGAAAAAAAAAGATGGTGTAGTTAAGGATAGATGCACCGGACGTATTTGAGAGATTGAGTTCCGGACGGTTACATCTTATAAGATGTAAGATCATGTATGACGAAGGGCTCATATAGTAGCACCGGACGTATTTGAGAGATTGAGTTCTGGACGGTTACATCTTATAAGATGTAAGATCACGTATGACGGATGCCTCATATAGTATGAAGTCCAGATCCAACGGAGGAAATAAGAGACGATCTAAGGAAATTTTTAGGCACCAAAACAGAAAAAGGGAAGGACCATACTATGCACGGGAGGATATGACAAGCCTACGATGCTGGCAGGAGACGCACGTGATTCTAGGCGTAGACGTGTGGTGCCGATGTTTTAAGGTGCCTTCAGGACTCAAGAGTCCAAGAAAAAAAGATGGTGTGATTTAGGATACATGCACCAGACGTATTTGAGAGATTGAGTTTCGAACGGTTACATCTTATAAGATGTAAGATCACGTATGACGGAGGACTCATATAGTACAAAGTTTAAATCCAACGATTATTACGTAGAGAGATCCTCTCAAGAAAAACTCTCTCTTTTATAGTAGGATATAAAATATAATAATTAATAAAATAATAGTAGATGGAAGGTACAAATTCGACGAATCAAGGATAAACCTGACACGCCAGCTCAGCTAACCTTTCTCCCAACCGTACCACATACACCGCGCGTCGACCAATCCCGCGGCGCAACGTGTTGGGCGGCCGACCTCAGGCCTCACCCCTTCCCCTGGCGGCCCCCGAGTCGTCGCCATTGCCTGCCCTCGCTCGGCTCGATCCCCACCCTACCGGCTACCGCGCCCGCCACCAACCCCGCCTCCGCTGCACGCTACTAAAGCCGAGCCCGCACGGCCGCACCCACCACCATGCTCCTCCCCCTCCTCAGATCCCGCCCTCTGCTCCTCCACCACGCCGCGCGCCTGTCCTCCCCGCGCACCCGCCTGCTCCTCCGCCGCGACGCGCTCCGGCTCGCGCGCTCCCCGCCTGTCCGCATGGCGGCCTCGTCCGGCTCCGGCGCCAGCTCCCCTGCCCCGGCGCCGCCTGCCGCCGTGGTGAGTTCCCCGTCCCCCTTCGGTGCTGCTCTCGTGCCACTCTAATGTGCTGCGCTGCGGTCAGTCGGCTAATCGTAGTCGTAGCAGTAATATCGTGCTTCCTGAATCTGTTAGGGCGTTGATTCAATCCACTGAGTTGTGACCGTGCCATTGCCAAATGCGATTGGCTTCCCATGCAGCAAAAAACGGCCGGTGTGCTCTCTAGTAAAATCTTAGTGTTCTCTATGCTACAATCATCTACTCTGTCTAATGTTGTGGCATCCAGACCGCAGCAAAGTTCTGTGTCAGCTCTCCTGGACTACTTAAGGTTAAATATGCATTAGTCTGACTGCTAACTGTCAAGTGATCAGTACCAATCCGCATAAATGTCATGACTCTGCAATGTTTATTTTTGAGACATACACTGATTTAGTTGTTGCTGTGAACAAAATATGTTAAAAGGTTTAATCTCAGCAAGCCATTCCTTCTGCAGGTGCA
This sequence comes from Saccharum hybrid cultivar R570, assembly GCA_038087645.1. Classification (NCBI taxonomy): domain Eukaryota; kingdom Viridiplantae; phylum Streptophyta; class Magnoliopsida; order Poales; family Poaceae; genus Saccharum; species Saccharum hybrid cultivar. The sequence goes on from JAQSUU010000402.1 coordinate 18,207,724, forward strand.
CAAGTCAAAGATTAAATTCTGCCCTGCTTGTGGAAGTCCAACGAAATTGGCTATACCTGATGGGGATGAGAAGATGAGGGCTGTTTGTTCTTCTTGTGGAAGAGTTCACTATGAAAACCCAAAAAATGGTATGTGCTGAACAAATAAAAGAAAAAGAAAATGATGCATATGCATTTGGATTGTTACTTTAAATTAAGACACTGAATTGCTTGATTCATAGAGCCCATGTTCTTCATTCATGTATGAAGTGCTTCTAACGAACAGAATTGCTCCATTTTCTTCATACATTTGTTTAACCGATTGGTGAAACAAGGGACTATAACTTTTTTTTTAACGTAAACAAGGGACTATAGCTAGCAATGAATTTTTTTGTTATATATGTGTAACATGTGTTGGCTGTTAATTTCTGACATTTACAATATGTACCATCTGGATAGGTTGTTGGTTGCCTTGTGGAGCATGATAATAAGGTTCTTCTATGCAGAAGAAAGATTGAACCGGCTTATGGTCTTTGGTAAGTTCCCTTTGATGTTTTCCCTTCGATTTTTTGTTCTGATTTTAGTTTATAATAGTTAATTGCATAACCGTACTATATTTTTATATTCTTATGCAACAATTTTTGATTATGTACGACAGATGCAGATTTGCAGTATATGTTAGCCGGAACTTTTTGCCTGTACTGTTCAGGATACGACGCCATATTATAATATAGGTTTTCTGCATTGTTTTTATTTTCTTCTTTGTGTTAGGAATGGCTCTTTTTCTGTTTTCATTCACAAACTCCCTAGCTGGTAGGATTATGCTTTTCTTATCTTTTAATGTGGTACCAATCATTACAGTACCAATTTCCATGTTCTTTCTGTCAAAACTTTTCTTAGTCTTGCGCACCATGAACAATTTTTTTTTATTGTTGAACATAGCAATCATGTGCTGCTGTCCTCCAGTTTGATCAAGGTTACATTAACAGGACACTTCCTGCTGGTTATTTAGAGGTGGGGGAGTCTACTGCTGAAGGAGCCTCTAGAGAAACATTGGAAGAAGCATGTGCAGATGTAGAGATAATCTCACCTTTTGCTCAGTTGGATATTCCACTGATTGGCCAAGTGAGTGAAAATTTGGCGTAGTCACAAAGTTATAAGTTACTCTGTCCACTACTTAGTTGATTATCTTTGTATTACGATGAGATGCAGTAGAGTTACATTATTTTCCGAGCAAGACTGAAGACCCCCAACTTTTCACCTGGACCGGAGTCATTAGAATGTGCACTTTTTGCTCTGGATGATATACCATTTGATTCTCTAGCATTTTCTTCAATCATTGTCACCTTAAGGATGGTATGCCCCCCTCCCTGATGTCTCCCTGCCTGCTCCACATTTGCTCCTGTCGTTTATAGGTTTTACACTAAGTGCTTTAAACATGTCTACTATTTGTCACAGTATACTGAAGATGTGAGGTCTGGAAGCATCAAATTTCACTATTGTACTATAAACAAAAGGTAAATAATCCCTTTTTGTAGTAACTGATCATTGTCATCGTTCATAACTCTGATGGCTTTTACAACTTAGGAAGTTTATGAATCTTGCTCTAGTTTCCTATGTGGTCTGTTGATGTCTCACTGCAAATTTTCTGCAGCACTCACCTATAAGCCAATCTTGCAGCATGTTCAAGTTTATGAATCCTGCTCTAGTTTCCTATGTCGTCTATAACTTGTGTTATGCAACTTGGTTTACAGGTTAGGAGCCAGCCCTTCAGATCTTCGGAGTTTCGATATCGATAACCATATTGCTGTGTGAGGTTGAAAAGTTCTAAACCTTTTGTGATTGAGGGGAATGGTTTTGGCATACAACAGGCACAAGGCAACACAGTGAAAACATTGCCATCAGTTCGGCCAGCCTTTTCTGTTGAACTCCCATTGGAGCCTTGTTTGGCACCTCCCTGCAGATTGGAACAAATTTAAAGTAGGTGCTGGAACTGTAAATGGTTCAGTATCGTAAAGCCTGGTTTAACCTTTTAGGAGATTCTGCGTTTGGATCTCATGGGAGGACTGATAATTGTATCATAGTGCAGTAAATCTTGGGTGTAGGACTGAGCTATCCTGCATGTCATGGTTGTGGCGCATCTTCAGTGACCACATGCTGTAATCTGGTTGCAATTGAATCATGTGAGCTCTTCAACCATTTCAGTTGTAAAGCTTGTGTTGCATCATCTTTTATCTTCAGATAGAACTGAGTGCTGAATACATGTGCAGCCTTGCTCGTTCGTGATTATTTGCACCCTCAAAACAGCAGAAAGTATATTACTTCGTCTTTTGTTCATCGAAGTCAAAAGGAGAAAGAACTTTGACTAGCAATATCTCTAAAATAATTACTTGAACGAAAACTCAAATATTATAAGATTAGGTTTGAGTATGAATATAGATGTAAACCTTGTATTGCCAATGGTACAGAATTTATTCGTGGTAAGTTAGGAAAGTACTCCCCCGATTTTGGGTGCATTATTTGTTTAAATAAGTTGCCAAATATATAGGTAAAATAATTAATGTTTATGGCACCAAAATAAGTATTGTATGAAAATATATCTCACGGCAAATCTAGCGATACTATTTAAAACTATAATATTAATGTTTTTTTTATATACAGTTAGTCAAACTCAAAATACTTTAACTGTACTGTGCTAGAATTCTGGACGAAAGGAGTATCTATTACTCCCTCCGTCCCATTGAAAGTGTCGTTGGAAAAGCGTGCCCCCCTCACAAACACGTTTCCCGGGCGACACTTTCAATGGGACGGAGGGAGTACGTTGCATGAAAAGTAGTACAGTATACTACTGTATTAGAATTAATTACTCCTGAGCCCTTGATTATGAATATAGCATGTCAATCTTCTTTTTTTCCTTTTGCGAATATATAGTTATATAGTATGTCGATCTTGCGCTGACAATCTGTGCAAATTTTTAGATATTCGTTGTTAGTTTGACCTAGAACAAATCTGGATGGTTTTATAAGCATTGTACACGTGAAGCCAATTTACCCGGCTCTAGGAGCATGATGGCTTAGTGAGACCATGGCTTTGAGTCACTGCAGTTTATTCAGGTCACCAGAGGTGAAAAACCTGCAGAATTGGGATAACGGGATTGCCGGCTGGTAGTGTATCCCGGCTGGATGGATCCCGCTTAATCGCACATTCGATTCGAACAAGCAGGCGAGGAACTTATCCGCAAGGTCCCGGACCACAAGCGCCATTCGCGATAAGTGTCCCGCATGACGGCACTTATCACCTTAGGAATATGACCACTCTGTGCCCTTTCTTTTCTCTTAACAATATTCTCGAGCACCAGGCTCCCGGTAATGTAAGAATCATACAACGGGGTGCAAAGCTATGGTAGTATCATTTCAGCAAAATATACGTCCCTGGCGCACCAAAAACAGAAGTACAGACGCACCAAAGACGACAATTATTCTCTAGCGGGCTCACAGAACCCTCACAGCGGAAGCGGAATGCACATGAAAATTACAAAAGATAGAGCTCAGTGGAGTGATTCGGGTTGGCAGCTCCTGTGACATGTCCTTGGGAAAAACTGGCGACGGCAAGCATCGCTTAAAGATCCTCAGGGCCATTGACATCCTGGAGCGAGCAGAAACCATGTGTCAGCACACACTAAAGCACAGCAGTTGGAAATGTCATATGGACGAGGTGTTGCTTATACCTTGTTCTCAAGTACAGCTCCATCTGGAATCTCCAACTTCACTCCAGACTTGGCGGTGATTGTCACCTTGCCCTAGAGATAGCACCAACAATATGAATCAGGCACTATTGTATTCAATAACACAGATGCTACAACTCAATGAGCCGGTGGTATGGAGTGGAATGAGCATACAAGTTACAAGACCAGAACAGAGAGAAACATCTGACAAAATTTGCACCAGGTACTGTCCGTATACAGCGTCATACAGACATACAGTACCTAAGCGGCACATAGGGCAACAAAGGAGAAAGAAGAACCATACAATCACAAAGTTTACCTTGAGTGTAATTCCAGAGCCAAACCAGACATCACCAGAAACCTTCAAGCTGTCAAGCTCGACGATGCTGGGGATAGACTTGAACCGAGCAAGGAAATTGGCAACCTGTATAAAGGGGGGCATTCATCAGTACTTGCTGATCAATGATTTGACCTGTTGAAAAGAATGGTGGTTTTTACTGATCAATGGTTTATCAGTACTTCCCCTGTATCAATTAATATGAACGGCAGGTCCTGCCAGTTTATGTTAAGAAAATGGTTTCATCAACGCATTACTTTGTGAAGGAACATTCTCAATGCTATTGATGGAACTCTATTATTAAAGATATCTTCATTATCTTGGAGACAAACTGCTTTACCTTCTTGAATTCAGGTCCAAGCTCAATCGAAGGGTTAGCTGGATTCGCTCTGGCTGGGTTGCGGATGACAAAGCCATCAACCAAGGTGTAAAGATCAGACTGTGGAAACAAAAATGAGCATATCATTGAGCCATCAACAAAATTGAACTTAGAACCAGGCTAATTATGATATGAAACTAACAAAACATTGAGATGCATCCAGAAATACCTGAACAAGCAACAAATCAGATGTCGCCTTCACTGGGAGAAACCTTGAGCGGGGAACATTAATTCCAATCGCTTTGTCGAAGAACTAGTTAAAGGTAACAAAAGCATTAGAGCACGAATATAAGGAAAAAATGGAACAAAACTGAGTACTGGGACAGGGAGTTGTTTGCATACCCGAATAGCTGCACCAGCTGCAGTTTCGAGTTGAAGGACTTTCACACCATCAACTTCCTGTAAATGCCAACTTCTCAGTATAAGAACCCAACACGGTAATAGCACTCAACAAAGAATCTGACTGATGCACTACAATATAAATGCTATGGAATGGATATCATAAAGATTCAGATAGTTGACATACCTTAGGGTTTGGAATAATTTCCATCTTAAGTGCCTCAGCCTCTACAAGTCTCTTGATAGCTTTAAGGTTCACCCACCTGTTGGGCAAGAACTGTTAGATAAAGATAGACTTTTTTTTCCCTTAAAAGGCAGATAGGCCAGGTTTCTTACAAGTTGTTAGTGTTGAATATCTTAAACTTCTCGATCGATTTAAACTCATTCACCTGGTAGAGATACAAGAGAAATAGAAGGTTGTGTTAGCTCTTACTACAAAAGGCTGATGAAATCATAGAACAGATTATAAAACTTAAGTAACGCAGAAACAGCTACATACATGCTCATCAGGTACTTGGGCAATCTCCAAAAGCTGCATAATTATCATAAAATGAATCAATATCATCTTATGCTAAAATCCCAGAATGAACAGGAAATAAGCATAATTGTCTGCCATAAATACAAAGTTCAAACTTCTGAGTACTATTAAAGGCTCAAAACCTCTCTTTGATGCTGAAACCAGTAACAGATGGCAATAAACTACCAGAGTGCAGAGGAATTATTCAAGTTGATCAACGGACAAGTGTACCTGAACTCTTCCTTCATAAGAGATGAGAGTACCGCCCTTAACATCAGCCAGCGTCTTTGGAGTAACCTAGAATAAATACAGTTCTTGAGTTTTATGTTGCACAAACTCAACAGCAGTATAAACAAGACATTCTTGCATACCTCCATGCAGTACTCGTTCTGGTTATTGATCAGATGGTTTAGGATCTCTGTGCTGATTAAGGATACAATTTTCAATTCAGAGCACACAGCAATATTAAGTATTAAAGCAGGAAATAAATTATGCAAATTTGATCATTCTATATGGATACTGATGTCGACTATAGCACCCAAGTTGTCTGAGTTTGCAACGAAGACGTACTCCTTGCCCTGATATAGGGGGTTGGGAAACAGATTAGCAAAGCAACAAGATAAGTGCTCAGTTAAGCTATCAGTTGTGGTTTCAATTATTAGTCCATAAAAAGCTTCTGGAAGTTGCATAGCTATTTCAGTTTATATTTCTCAGGAAGAAAAGAGAAACCTCAATATTCGATTGCCTCAGAAACAAGCTTGCCTTTTATTTTGTACCAAAACTTGCACTCTCTTTACATAGAAAGCATTGAAGGGCCTCAAACAGTGAAATATGATTTATGAATCGCGCACAACAATAGTACATTGTGAAGGAATATAACTTATCCTTTCATGCAGTAACCCTTCGTAATTTAGAAGACTACAGCAATTAATATTTAAGTGCAATATAAACCTAAAAAGATTAATATCTGGAAACCATAGAGTACAAAATCAGTTTCCAGATCACTGATGCTTGCCAACTACAGAGAGAAGCTTAATGTGACTTCTGCTTACCTGAGCCAATAAGATGTCAAGTTTTCCGCTGTTATTCAAAGAGGGGAACACATCACCATGGCCTGGAGGATACCTTTCACATAAAAAATCACAATAATCAGATGGGGCTATTGCATTTATGAAGACATTCTATAAATAAAGTATGGTTCAATCTTTTCCTTTTTTAAAGCAATATGGTTCAAGCTATATCTAAAAGCCTTCACCATAAATAATCCAACAAGCAAAGTGAGATTCCATTGGGAGCAGTCATTGGAAGAATATTTTGACTTTTATAATAACCTAAGAGGGAAAACTAACCAGCCATCCTTCCCAGATTTCCCTTTACTTGGAAGTGGTAAGAAGTCCTCAGTGACAATACGAGGATACTGGCTCTGTAGAAAACAATGCAAATTTATCAGCTAACATTGCTTGCCACTCCAAAATGGCATATAATTGAAATAAGTGGCTGAAGTATAACAAAAAAAAACAGGCAGCAAACCTGATTGAAAGTATGAATTTCAATGTTGGAGTTGGAATACTTCTCAACAATCTTCAGGGAAGAGAAAAGGTAAGTGGCAAGCATGTTAGTACAAGTCTAGGACTCATCATTTAGTGAACACAAAAGCATGTTAGTACAGTTCTAAGAACTCGTCAATTTAATGAAGACAAGCAAAGGGGATACGGAACCTTCTGTGTGTCATCATGGGTGTTGAAAGAGTTCATCAGAAGTAAAGGGACACTGCATCCATACTTCTTGTTCAAGGACTGCAGAGACATGTAAACTAATAAGGCATAGACCGATACTGCCATATCCAAACAGTAAGAAAAGATGTTCAGGTTAATGAAGAATACCTCAATTTGAATCACAATAAGGTCAAGGAATGTGAACCCATTGCGGACTTCAATGACAGACCTGCAATCCATAGGAATCTAGTTGTGCTAACTGCTCAAAGATGAAGGAAGAGCCATAAATCCATAACATCTCAAGGATCATGCATAGCAGCACAAATAACTAACTAATTGATTAAAAACTGTATCAGGTGACTAACTGCGGCTAATACCTATCAAAGCTGTCTCACTAGATTAAGTGAACAATGATATGCCGGGAAGCCTTATGACGCATAATTAACCAACAATTCAATTACAAATGTGTCAGAATGTCGATGCACTACTAGTTGAGGCACTAAGAACACTACATACGAAAGTAATACAGGCAGCTGCAGCACATTAGGAGGGAGCAGATAAACAATTTGATCACCTTATCACATCAAACAACATATGCACACAGCCACTCATCAATTCACTGATTTTGAAGAATGGAAGGAGGTCTAAACCTATTGGAATCTCAACACAGAGAAAAGGGACAACAGTATGAGCATTTGAAAGTGACAACTAAAGTATTCCATTCCCATATTCTTCCAGACCACAGACATTGAAAGCTCCACTGGTGGGGCCAATAAAATAGGACAGTTCATACTATAACAATGATACAGTACAATATGACATTTGAGCATGCACACCAAAATCCAAAGAACAAGGCAATTGTGGTACTTGTTTAATCATTTGCGCCCATTAGAAAAAGAAACCCTTGTACCAACTACAAAACTATCGAACAGGAAACTAACGAACAAAAGTAAATAACCCAGAAACGAACAGCTTGGATATTATTAGTGTTCTACCAAAAACCATGTGCAGGAAGATCAACACTAGTTTTCCATGTTGCTCAGAACATGTACGTAATGAACAAAGACACAATCCACATATTCACAGGCTAGCTAAAGAAAAATATGAAAAATACAGTTTCTAGTCTCTTCATAATTCAAATGAAGCTACATACATGATCCAACATATGAGAGCTGGTAAAATTCAGCTGACAGTAGTGGAGAGGATGGAGGTGCACTCACTTGGGCCCAGTGCAGCCCATGGTCGTCCCGAGCCCTCCGTTAAGCTTGAGCACAACGAGCTTGTCCAGCAGCTTCTTCGTCTCCTCGAGATCTACCTCACAGAGAAACGATCCAATTAGTGTTCACACGAAGTGTGTAAAAGACCCCCGATCGGATCCACCCGCAACAACCACCACACTACACTTAACTAAGATCAAATCGGAACGGGCGATCATACCTTCGGGAGGCGACGCGAGGGTGTCGTACGGCACCACCACCTCATCGGTCGGGGTCTGGATCTTGCTCCACTCGATCTGCTCCGCCTCCCCACTACAAAACGCCACAGCCCAGATAACTCAACTGACGAGTCGATGCGCACAAAGCAATCATACGGAGCGAATCTGCGGGATCTACTTACCTGAGGTAGCGTGACACGAGGCTGATGAACCCGGCCTTCTCGTTCTCGCTGCGCGGAAGACCCACTCAGAAATCAGCAAAAATGGAAGGCGAAGCGATCGGCCGGCGAGATCTACTGGTGCATAGGGGAGTGGAGTGGGGGAAAGGGACTCGCCTGATCTGGTCGAGCTTGGCGACCTCGGCGCGAAGCTTGTCGAGCTTCTCGTCGACCGACACCTCGGCGGCAGCAGCGGCGGCCATCGTCGTCGGGGTTCGCGAGGCTTCGAAAGGAAAGGACGGGAGGAGATGTCAGACGAGCGGAGGGAGTGCGAGCGAGGAGGTGTGGCGAGGGAGCAGGAGCGCGGGTTTTCTTTATAGCGGCCGCGGGTTTTCTTTACAGCGGCCCCGGGTTTCGGTCAGGCGCCGTGATTATGTTATTTTTTTTCTTAATGCTGTCATGGAGATGTGCAGGTAAAATTGTACTCTGTTAACTGAATTATCGTGGGCGCCGTGGTCTGGTAATGCTGTGTGACAAGTGCGGAGACATTGAACGCGACACAGCTACTAGCAGCGCTATGATAAATGTAGTAATGCAGTGTTGCTAAAAAATATACTATTAATAATGTAGCTAACTATCCTTTTCAAAGGCCCCGTTTATTTCCCATGCAAACCCAAAATATTTTCTCTTCCACCCATCATATCGAATCTTTGAACGTATGCATGGAGCATTAAATATAGGTAAAAAAATAACTAATTGCATAGTTTGTCTATAAAGTTCTAGACGAATCTTTTGAGTCTAATTAATTCATGGTTGGACAAATTTTACTAAATAACAACGAAAAGTGCTACAGTAATTTTTCACCTAATTTTTCTCAACTAAACACAAAAAAAAGAAAAGTTACTGTCCCAGTACATGTTACTTTTATATGCCCAGATGCATGTGTCAGTGCGTGGAGGATAGGAGTGTGCGCTTCTGCTGCATCTCGGTGTAGGCCTTGTTTAGATCCTAAATTTGAGGTCTAAACTTTGTATAGTAAATGTCCTGTCACATTGTAGTAATTTTGTTTTTATTTGGTAATAATTGTCCAAACATTGATTAATTAGGTTTAAAATATTCGTCTCGCAAAGTACAACAAAACTGTGTAATTAGTTTTTGATTTCATCTACATTTAGTACTCTATATATATGCCGACATTTTAATGTGATGGGGAATCTTCTTTTTGCATAGTGAAATTTAAAGGTGAATTTAGGTCGCCGTAATTAATCCATACAGGTGGTACAGCTCGTGCCGCGACCGCGTTTCAGGTTCCAGCCATACATCATGCTGCGATTAGGTGTCAACGTGCGCATCTAACAAACTAATAATTGCACAGTGCGGTTGCAGAAAGGTGCAAAACTGATGTTCATTTCAAATCTACGTAATAAATATCAATATTTTTTTATCCTGTGTGTGTCGGTGCACGCAAAGAGTGGCGCACAGCCTTCAGTTTTCAAACATGAAAAATAAGATGAGTGGTGCAGAAGCAATATGTTTGTTGCTGTTGCGGCAACAAAAATATGGTAGCGCAAGATGTAGAAACTCAGAAGGTGCCGATTCATATCTGACACACACCGACATACAGGACCACTGCAAGTGCATGAAACCAAGCTTCGGTGAATGCCTTATCAAAAAAAAAAGCTTCGGTGAATGACTGATGAAGCACACTCACCTACTATATCTGCGCCCGTTGGAACTCCACCCCTGGAACTCCAAACGCTTGTGCACGGTGGTGCTCTGTTCTTGGCCAGCGTCGCTCTGATGACCCGCCGAGCCTGCTGCTGCTCCTGTCTCCTGGAGCTCCTTCCCCTTGCGCCCAGCTGAGTCGCAATTGACTGATTTGAGGGTGAAGGCGAGCAGAGGTGAGACCTTTCGGTGCTTCTATGGACGTGGTCGGGGACACCCAAACAAGGAGCCGAACAAATCATCTCACGCTGCTGCGATCGCAGGACGTCCTTTTCCTCTCCAAAAGATCATGCAAAGATCGCCCTCCGTTCTTGCGTTTCCTCATGCCAACGTTGCCAGGCGAAATAAAATCCAAAACAAAATAACAAAGCAGCATGTGTGCAGGCAATAGGCATGGCTGCATGAGCTTGCTGAGCAAGCTTTAGTCGTTGCGTTCAAAAAAAAACAAGCTTTAGTCGTCTTTTGGATCTCCAAACAGCAGCTTCTACACAACTGCAGCAGCAACTCAGGCGTCAAGCACGGGCCTGTGTCTTTGCTTCTTTAGGATATGATGGGACAAGCAACAGCTGCACTTGTGTGGGTGTTGAGATAATGAGATGTATGGGGATCTTGCTTAAAAGTGAACTTTTGGTGATCCTAACGTGTAAGCTGCATTCTGTGGGAGTATTTGGTACATTTCAGAGTTGTATATGGAACTTGTCCCATACTCCATTACTCCCTTACGCATCTAGCTAGTTCAGCTATGAAGTGCAACAACAGAAAGATCATTGGGAGGAAAAGAGATCGTCACGTTTTCCCGTGCCACTTGTGTGCTGGACTCAGGACGTCACAATCTCCTTTCAGCGCCTAATGATCGTGTTAGCGTCTTGAACGTATGTTCGTGTGATCATGGCACGCGCTGTACGTGTTTCCAAGGAGACGTACGATAAGAGTAAAGTCTTCTTTTTTTTGTTAGCTGTGTTTACGTACTGGCTTTCCGGTATCTGATTGGGAAGATCTGTTTGATGGCCGATGAAGAACGTTTTAGCCACGTAGACATACAGGATGCCTTACATGAGCTTTTGGCCAGATGACATCAGAAGTCAGAACAGTGGTGGAGCGTGACATTGAAACAGGGGAGGAGGGCAGTTGGCCAAGCCTTTGTTCACTGCTTCCACTGGCTCAAGTCATAATCCTATTTGGACAAGAAACTTCGGATGTTATTACTAGTCTTCCAGGTGCAGGCCAAGATATTACTTGTTGGAAATTATCTTCTGATGATGCATGTTCTTTTAGGAGTGCTTACAAAATGCTAGTAGCTGACGAACCAACAAATATAGTACCTACTAAATTTTTGTACATTCTTCAACAGGTATGGGAGGACAAAACGATCCAGCCAAGAGTCAAGACATTTGCTTGGAGATTGCTTAGACTAGCCTTAGGCACTACAAATCATCTTCACAGGATCAGTGAAAACCATCTTTTCTTTGAATGCAACTTTGCTAGGGCAGTCTGGTTAATTAGGATCGGCTTTGGGGCTTAGGTCAACTGCACTACCTTCGTCAAGAAATGGGTTGCACCTGCAAATCGACACCATCCTGCAGCAACCACAAGCCACGATAAGTTTGGTTTTTTCAAATATGTGGTGCTTGTGGAAATCTAGAAATGATCACAAGTTCAAAAAACAACCATTGGTCAGTTCCAAGAGTGTTTCATGGAGTCATTGCTATATACAGAGCTTATCTTGGTGTTGTGGAACAAGAATTATCGAATCCCCAAGAATCTGAACAAGCTAACCCTCTTGTGTGTCCTTTGATCACTCAATGCTTTTTTGCAGGCACAAGTTGAAACAATTCTTTTTGTGACACTTCTATCTCCTTACACCGCACTCCAACGCAACATCAAACATACATTGGCATCTACATACTCATTAATCCTACACACAGGTTGCCATACTTCAACCTCTGGACCCATTGGAGGTAGAAGGGCATGCTTTGTGCCAAACTAGCATCAGGTGTTGGCCGATGCAGCTACCTCAAGCTCCATGCTCCGGAGCCTAGGCCGTTGGTCCCTCAGACCAATCCTTGCGGCACCGATTGATGCTACACGAGGAAGGAACTACTCGGTACTCAAGATCCGAAGAGAGATGAACAAAGTTGCAGACAAGTTAGCAAAACAGGTAAGACATGCATCGATTACACAAGCTTTAGCACATTCTCAATACTGTAACGTCCAAGTGGTTTTACAAAACTTTGAATGGGGCTTGTTGTATCCCATTTATGTACCATGTTTATAATTTTTTTTTATAAACATGGGACCAAGTTTATAATGAATGAATGAGTTTCCCCTTTTCAAAAAAGAAAAAGTCTACATAACCCCCACCTATTGCAACTCGACTACTTCACCCCCCAACCTATAAAACCAGGTATTTAACTCCCTCATCTTTGCGAAACCGTTCAAATAACCCCCTATGGTGGTTTTGCATAGCAGTTTTGCCACGCTGCGTTCTGAGGTGGACTTTGATGCTTATGTGGACGATTGACAAGTGGGCCCGACTTGTAAGTGGTGCCCCTTCTCTCATTGATAGGTGGTACCCACCTATCATCCCCTACCTCCAACTCCTTCTACCTTCCATCCATGGCAGGACGGCACCAAGCTGTGGAGCTGGCCAGCGGCAAAGAACGCGGAGGAGTCCACGACGAACTCGCCGGCGGGGTTCACATCGCCGGGAAGGGAGCTAGTCGCGATGGCTGCTGTGAGGGGAGGAAGCTAGTCGCGATGGCTGCTGTGAGGAGTGAAGATCTGTGGTGTGAGATCCGACGAGCACATGAAGAGATGTTGCGGGCATGGATCGACGCCAAGGAGTGGCTAAGCGGGCTCTTTGTGTCGCCACAAAGCGGATGGAGGTAGAATCGTGGCCGGGGATGGCTCCGGTGAGGAGATTGAATCGGCAGCAGTGACCTCGGCCATGGCGGCAGAGGACGCGAGGCGGAGCATGGCGTTCACATAGGCTCGCGGAGCCACACCAGCAACCACAACGGCGTGAGCACGCCGACGCCCGCGTGCCGGCGAACGCCACCCGCGGCGGTGCCGGTCCGCCGCTTGCGGTTTGTAACACCCCTGGTGTTAAGCATGCATTAGCATTTGCAAATCATTAGCATAATCATCATTATGCATTCATAAGCATCATATGAAATATAGACTTGAAACAGGTTATCGAAACATGCATGTTGCACGATGTTGTTTCAGTAGATTTAAAATTTCGTTGATGCTTGTTAGGACTTGTATGTGCTTGTTTGAGTGATTAGACAACTTATTAATGTTTAGCAAGCAATTTGGAGCAAGGTTGGTATTCAAAATTTCCTCAAATTTTGCTTTTAAAAATAACCTAGAAAAATGGGGTTTTGTTTTAAAATGGACTTTCAATCCCTATTTCAAAATCTAGTTGGAATTTCAAAATGTACCTTAAAGCAATGTTGTAGAGAATAAAATTTTGGACAACTTTTGTTTTTGGGTCAACTTGTGAAAATGGTTTTTTGTTGCTCAAAAATGTAGATTTATGTGCTGTGCTTTGAAAAAGAAAAAGAAAAAGAAAAATGAATTTTCTTTCTTAGCGGGCCGCTGCCTCCCTTTCCGGCCCACGGCCGAAGCGGCCCGGTCTGCCTCCGCGCGCCCACGCCCGTCCCGACCGTGGACAGGGGTCGGCCGCCGCGTGGCCGCCGCTCGCTGGCGACGGCGTACGGCTCTTCTCCTCGCTCGCCGCGCACTGCTCTTCCCCTCGTCGAGCCGCGCCCCTCCATAACCCGCCGAGCCGCGCATTGCTCTTCCCCTCGCTCGCGTTTCCGCCTCGCCCACGCAGCAGCAGAGCACGCGCAGGCGAGCTCCGCCACCGCCCGCATGCGCGCCCTCGCCGGAGTTGGCCGTTCCGGCCACCACCACTCACCGCCAGCCACTACATCTCGCCTCGAGCACCGCCTCCACATCGCGCACCCCGCGCTCGCCTCGGTAAGATGTGGTAGAGTTCTCGTCGACGGGAATCGCTCGCCGAAGCACGGCTGAGCTCACCGGAGAGCTCCGCTCCGTGGACTCCTCTCCGCTCCACATTTCCCTTTCTTTTTGCGCGCATTCATTTCACCTCGGTTCCCCAGTGCTTGAGAGCCACGCCCCGTGCCGTCTCTTGGCCAGAGATGGCCGGCCGGTGACCACTCGCGCCGCCGCTCCGCCATGCACGGCGGTGGCCGGCCTTTCGAGCTCCACAGGCCACCGCACGTGCACCATGGAGTTTGCGGGGTGACGGTGGTTGTCTGGGTGACCTTGGCCTGGCCGGAGACCTCGTCGTCGGCTAGATCTCGCCGATCAGCGCCGCCCCGGCTCGGCCTGACTAACGGGTGGGGTCTCCTTGACCCGAGGGCCCGCCTGTCCATCTCTCTATTTTGATCCGAGGTGAGGGAGCGGGGTGGGCGTAGCAAATATAGCCGTGTGGATTTTTCAGATTTAAAAGAAAACCATTTCCAGAAATTATGAAAAAGCTTCTAAAATTTATATCTTGAGAAATATTGCTCCAAATTGGGTGAAACAAGTTTTGTTAGACTTTTTGTGACTGGATCTACCTGTTAAAAATATAAAAGGTCATTTTTGTGATATTTTGATATGTAGCTTTATTTAAATGATTAAAATGTTGATTTCTTAGAAAATGCATAGTAAATACAATATAGGTCAGAAAAATATGAAACTTAGTCTTGTGATGCACTTTCTATGAAAAATATATGTCAAGCATGTTCTGTAGAAAAATATGGTCATCTAATTTATGTGCAATTATTTGCTATTTCTTGTAAAATTGCTAGAGCTAAAAAGGTGTAAAAACATGTATGTGAAACTTCTTGTACAGTGATTTTAGACTATGTAGATCATGGGAAAAATACTAAATCTGTTGTTCGATACTTTTCACAGTACAGAGTATTTTCATGCTCATTTATCCATCATAGCTTGTCATTTTTGTGTAGACTGTTTTACTTATCCAAATGCAATAAAAATTTTATGATAGGCTACATATAGGATGATAAAGCTACTGTAATTTTCTTAGATTTTTTTAGTACCAGAAATATATGTTGATGTTGTAGCCCTAGATTAAAGTGAAATAAAAATATGATTCTTATTACATGATTAGTTTATTTTGTACACTTTGGTGTATCTTTGAAGTATTCTTGACTTGCTGGTATGACTTGGTATGTTACTATAGTTATGGCGATGAAGTGTAGTAGCACTTGTGTTATGGTTAAATGGTAGTTAGCGGTAGCTAATGGTGATTAGTAGTAGAAGAGAATGCAGTAAATGACATATACTTGTTGTGCATGTTCTTGGATGATGTTAACTACCTAGTAGAAGAGTTTTACATCTATTCTATTCAATAAAGTTAAGCGTGTTCATCTACATTGCATGCAATCATAATCATCATATGCCATCTCATTTGATACACCACTTGCATAATCACTTACACCTATGCATCATAACAGGATCGCAGAAGGAATCGGTAGTAGCCGAGCCGGAAGTAGCTGATGAAGTCCCGTAGGAAGAGCCCGCACAGGAGGTGCAGGCCGAAGAGGACGTCGTTGACGAACTGCAAGAGTGTCCAGACCACCGTTCGAGTTCGTTCGAGCGAGGCAAGTCCCGGAGAATTCTAAATCTCCTACTTTATAAAAACAATCAATTATATATGAGTTCTATATATTGTTGCATTAAGTTATAGGAGTTGAGTGAAACCGTTGATGCATCTAAATATTATCCTTGCCTACCTTATTATGTTCGTATACCCTGTTAGGTTTATGATTGAATAACTGCTTAGCTCTGCTTAGACCGATAGCGATCGGTGATTTCCTGTCACCTACACTTATAGGTGGTTACTGGAATACTTTAGCTATGGAATGGATGATATCCTGAAAATAACCAAGTGTCGATGAATACTGGAGACCAGACGAAATAGTTGGAGGCTACTAGACAGGGTTCTGGGGTGCTCGTAGTTTTTCGCCTGTGTCGGTTAAGGAGCAATCGTTGCTCATCCCTCTTATCATGTTGAACGTTGAAAGGTCCTAAATGGCTAGAGGAGGGTGAATAGCCTTTTCAAAATATCTACAAGCTCTACTCAACAACAAAGTTAGTACAAAAGATGGCGAAGCTAATTCTAGCACTAGCTCAACTACACTAAGCAAGCCACCTATACAATTCTAGTGAACAAGACTAAGATCTCTAATTCACACCAACAAAGCTAAATCACTAAGCTACTTACTCCTATGTAATACAAACTACTCTAAGCACACTAGATAAGATATAGTGCAAGAATGTAAAAGAGAGCGAATTGATTCTTATACCGACGGTGTAGAGATGAGATGTATCCAAAGAATCAATCACACATAATCACAAAGAGAATCCTTGGCAAGAGATGACATAAGATTTTTTACCAAAGTTCACTTGCTTCCCGGCAAGCTACTCCTCGTTATGGCGATGCACCCACTTGATGGATCACGAGCTAATTGACTATCAAGAGTCAAACCCTCAGCGGATGCCGCACATCCACTCACAAGATAGAGATCCTCCAAGCCACGAGCTCCACTAGAGTAGCCAATTTACGAACTCCTACGGGGAAGGCTCAAGAACCCCTCACAATCACTTGGTGAGGCTCGAAACAATCTCCAATCGTGAGCTCAACATGACCGCTGCTCCAAGCCGTCTAGGATGTCGGAAAATACCTAAGAGTAACAAGAAATCTGCAGCCAACTCAAGGATCAAGTGCTACTAGATGCAAATCACTAAGCAATGCACTTGAATCTCACTCAATCTTACTAGAGTATGCAACCAAGCAAGAAGATGAGTTGAGGGAAAGTTCTCTAGCTCAAAGTATGTCTCAAGTGTTCAAAGAGTCAAGAGAGAACCCTCAAAACTGGCCAAGCAGCTATTTATAAGCATCCCCAAAGAATAGAACCGTTAGGCTCGAGATGCCACTCTGCGCGCGTTGACTGGACGCGACCAGTGTCCGGTCGCACCAGCGCGACCTCACACGATGCTTGCCACGTGTCCTTTTTTGAATTTCGCTAGTTAGATTTCCAACGGTCACGAAACATTACGCTCTCAGGTAACGTGTGACCGGACACGCTCCACGCCACGACCGGACGCGCTGATCGCACAGCACCCGCGCCCGCGAGCCAGCAACCTGATGCGCCACAAGACGAACCGGATGCCACAGTGCCAGCGTCCGGTCATTTTCAGTAAGCTCCCGCTCGTGATCGGACTCGTCCAGTCGATAGTGACCGGACGCGCCACAGTGTCCGATCGACCTCGCGCTCTTTGCAATTTCTCTGGGGCTTGACCGGACGCGCCGGTTGCAAACCCTAGCGCCCCACGTCGCGCACAGCAGCTGCCACTGATCGGATGCGTCCGGTCATGCCGAGACCGCGTCCGGTCCAGCGTCCAGTCATTCCAGTGACCACGTTCGCCTCCGTTTCTTCGCCTCCAACACAGTGGAAAATAAGCGTTTCACTTCTATAAAAACGCCGAACCCAAACCCCTCTCTACCACTCAAACTCCACCGCCTTCGTAAAAGTGGTAACACCACCAAGTGTACAACACCATGTGCATATGTGTTAGCATTTTCACATTATTTTCTCAAGGAGTTAGCAACTCACTAGATCCTAAATGCATATGCTCAAGAATATGGACCTAGTTGCACTTGATTCATGAGATGACCGTGATTGCCCCTCTTGATAATCGGCTATCAACCCTAAACCCGGTCAATCACTTCTCTACTCATCTTTAGACGGGTAAAAGAGAATCCTATGATTATACCTTTGCCTTGATCATCTCATTCCTTGTCCATCACCTATGTGCATGTTCACCATCATCTTTATCTCCATACACTTGTGATCTTATGGCCATCACCATCAGGCTCCATGCTCCTTCATCACATGTGTTGCTACGCCTAACTCAATTCACTTGACACAATGACATTAGCAACTTGGTGTCATTAATTACCAAAACTAAACTTAGGTTTTCAAACGCATGCCTCACATTTAGCTGGCCGAATAAAGTACCTTTCAACCGCGAAGCTAGTGGCATTATTCGGCCCGGGATTTACACGGGTGCACGTATTGGTACTGAAGAGGGTATGACAGGGGCACGAAGAGTGAGCCCAAGGGCAGGCAAGGCCTGATTCCTGGTAGTCAGGTGGTCCCTGGGTACTGCGGCCCCAGTTTGTCCCGTGACGTTTACCTGAATAGTGTCATTGGTGATCTGTAGCTCATTTGATCAGTGAGTGTGGTTTGTGTGAGAAATAAATCACCAACTGGTTAGGAATCTATTCGAATCGCCATCGCTCCTGGATAGTGAGCACTTGACTCGAGTTACGGCATCGTAGTAATGATGATGAAACACGATTGATTATATAGATGATGTTGGAAATGCTAAATTTTAGTTGATAACTGGATGTTAATGGTTAAATCAAGTGATTGCTATAGCATAGGTGCTTACCTAGACTGATAGGTTATACCTTGGTGTCGTTTTATTTTAGTTTATGACGGGTAAGTCTAGCCGCATACTTTCTCGTACTCAGGGTGTTGTTCCTATTGTTGTTGCAGATGGCCAGATGTACTATGGATATTGCATCAACTGCCTATACCCTGCGACGGGTGACAGTTAGGACCAAGGGCATGGTCGCTTCGTATGTCTTACCTGATGCTTTTGCTGGACATGACTATCTCCTAGTACTGTATCTGAACTAAACGTGTGTGTGGTTTTAAAACTATTTACTTTCGCTACTTTCTTATGAACTTGGTTTGTAATAACTTTATGTTTTAAACTCTGATGTATTTCATTGATGTTGCGAACTTTATGTAATATGTGATTGTGACTGCTAAACTTGTACGATCTTAGTTTGTATGTTGGTTGGTTTGAAATCCGTTGTGGTTTCACGGACTACCGAGTTATACAGGCTTAAGTTTGCTAAATTATCTGCTTCGGCGGGTGATTTTCTTACTTAATTTCGTATAATTGATTGGTTCTGTTATACAGTTGAGGCTGCGCCTAGCCACCACTGAGCTTCGCGGTCAGGAGGCGCGGCGGCGCTGCACTGCGGCCACGTCGAGTTGGTCGTAGTCACGACGCTTCCAATAGCCCTTGATGCCGCCCTTGTAGGCCGCGCCACCGCCGACAGCTCTTATAGAAGTTGGACTGGCAGGCTGAAAGGTCCTAAATGGCCAGAGGGAGGCGAATAACCTATAAAAATTTTCTACAAACATACTAGAGCAAGTGGTTAGTACACTAAATGGTGTAATGAAATTTTGCTCTTGCTCTACAAGGGTTGCAAACCACCTACCCAACAATTCTAGTTACTATGATCACTAGGCATAAACAATGGCTATATTACTACTCACTAAGAGCTCTTAAACATGCTACACTAAAGAGCTCCACTAGGTGATACTAAGCTAGGAAGTAAGACATGCTCTTAAAACTAATTACACTAAATAGCTTGACAACTAGTTTACGGGAATGTAAATGAGTAAGAAGGGTGATTATACCGCCGCGTAGAGGAGTGAACCAATCACAAGATGAATACCAATTCAATCATCAGAAGAATACCAAATGGCAAGAGGCAACCAATTTTTTTCCCGAGGTTCACGTGCTTGCCGACGCGCTAGTCCCCATTGTGTCGACAACACTTGGTGGTTCGGCGGCTAAGAGGTATTGCACGAACCTCGTCCACATAATTGGACACTGCAAGAACCTACCCATAAGTGAGGTAACGCAATGAGACTAGCAATTTACTAGAGCTGCCTTGCGGCGTTTCGCCGGAGAAGGTGCAAGACCCCTCACAAGATCACCGGAGCCGGCCACGAAAAATCACCAACACGTGCCGAAGCTCCTCCACTGCTCCAAGCTATCTAGGTGGCGGCAACCACCAAGAGTAACAAGAAATCCGCAACCACAATGATCTCCAAGTGCCACTAGATGCAACCACTCAAGCAAATGCATTTGGAATCACTCCCAATCGCACTATGATGATGAATCAATGATGAAGATGAGTGAGGGGTGTTTGCTTAGGCTCACAAGGATGTATTACAAGTGAAAATGTGCCAGAGTGTGAGCCCAAGCTATGCCCCTTCTATTTATAGAGCCACAAGGACTCAACTAGCCGTTGCTTGTCGGGGGCTTGATTGAACGCACCCCATCGTTCGGTCGGTCAGAGTCCGGTTGCTCCTGGCCATCCACATGGCGTCCTTTGAATCTCGTGCGTTAAATTTCAACGGTCACTAGCCAGTCAGCGCCAAAGTCATCCGATGACTGGACGTGACACTTCGGCGCACCTGACGCTGAGCAACGCGGCGTCCGTTCATTTCCAGAAAGGGTCTAAAGGCGAAAATTAGTGACCGGACAAGTGACGTAACGTGCCCGGCGTCCGATCAGTGTCTCGCATTTCACCGTGCACCCGCGACGCATACGTCACCGTACGTCACGCTCGACCTGACTCGCGCCCTGCGCGTCCGGTCGCAAGAACTTGACAGCGTCCGATGGAGATCCCGTGCGCCACCAACTTTGGTACAACTGACCGGACGCACGGCCTACGTCTGAGGCCAATGTCCGGTCGCATTCCCGTGCCCTTGGCCAACTTCACGCCACTTAAAAGTGACCGAACTCGCCTGGCCAGCGTCCAGTCGACGTGCAACTCCTCCTTTTCTTTTTCTAAGTCCATAACTACTTTGCCCTTGCTTTCAACTTGCTAACCATAAAGTGTAGAACTTATGTGTACGTGTGTTAGCATTTTATAAGGGCCAAAGTTAGCACACTAGGTTCCTAAATGCATATACAAAAGTCATGTCACCTAGTGACACTCGATAAACCGTTTAGCCATTCCTCTCTTTATAATACGATTATCGATCCTAAGTCATTCACACCCTCTATGGTGTCTTGAGTGCAAAATA
Organism: Saccharum hybrid cultivar R570; assembly: GCA_038087645.1. Taxonomy (NCBI): domain Eukaryota; kingdom Viridiplantae; phylum Streptophyta; class Magnoliopsida; order Poales; family Poaceae; genus Saccharum; species Saccharum hybrid cultivar. The sequence continues at coordinate 18,228,974 of JAQSUU010000402.1, forward strand.
AAAACCTATCATATATCTTTGCCTTCATCTCGGTTTTTGTTTTTTCTCTTTCTTCTTTTCCAAGTTGAGCTTGATCATCATCAACGTATGTCCATCTCCATCTCCATCTCTGTCTCCATCTCCATCTCCATCTCCATCTCCATCTCCATCTCCATGGATTTCATCTTGCTCAAGCACTTGGATTGCGCCAACCTAGCTCATATCACAACTCATAAAAATAAAAGTGGTTGTTTTGGATGACCCAAAGTGACCATCTAAAATTAATTAAATGGCGTCAATTCTCTATCCGTATTTCATATGGCATCACAATAAATAAAAGCTATGAACAAAGATTGAATAAAGTTGATGTCTACTTTCCGAGCACTATGTTCTCCCACGCTTGGTTGTATGTTGCTTTCTCACGTGTTACATTTGCACAAGGTAAAAAAACACTCTCTCTAAATTATTATTTGAAAAGTCATTTGAATAAAAAATATTTTTTATATATTTTCATCCTCCAACAATTTATCCATACCTTGTGCACATTTTAGAGAGCCAATTGCGCTCTGCATTTTTAGCTAGCGAGAAATCCAAAATATATGATGTCTATATTTTGAGATCTAATTTAAAACACTGTTAGAAGATATTTTTTTTACTAAAATCTCTATTTTTAAAAGGCTTTTGAAGTTGCTCTCAGGGAAAACAACTTAACAAGAAAGTAGTTTTTTATACGATATACCTCTGCTTATATTGACCGCAATTAGTAGTTCACAAAGTAAAAGCTGAAAATACCAGCTCACAAAAAGAACACCACAATAAGTGGACATAATTCTATATCAAGTCTAGGCAAAATCAGATTTCTCCAATATCCAAAACATTGCTCGTCAGGGGAACAAAATCATGCAGCTCGTCCTTTGCTCATCAACAATGAGGGGGTGTTTAGTCGCTGGGGTGAAAAATTTTAGGGTGTCACATCGGATGTTTTAAGAGATGTTAGAAGGGGTATTCAAATACTAATAAAAAAGCTAATTACATAACTCGTCTGAAAACCGCGAGACGAATTTATTAAGCCTAATTAATCCATCATTAACACATATTTACTGTAGCATGACATTGTCAAATCATGGATTAATTAGGCTTAAAAAATTCGTTTTGCGAATTTATTGCAATCTATGTAATTAGTTATTTTTTCGTCTATATTTAATACTTCATGCATGTGCCCAAACATCCGATGTGATGAGTTAAAATTTTTTTTGGGAGGAATTGTTGGAATTTATATGGGCTTGGCCCAATAACCAATTGTGAAATTCCTAATAAATCTCAAAGGCCAATTCATGTGAGCAAGATGGGATGTGGGAACTCTTTAGTACCACCTTGCTTGTTGAAGTTGAGGTAGTCATACTTAAATATGGAAGTCCTCCCCACTTCCTCAAGTCTAGTGTGAGGAGGAGTAAGAGAAGTCCACACGCGCGCTCGCCTCGCCGGGCGGGGCGGGGCGAAGGGCGCGGGTGCGCGGCACCTGCGTGAATGGTCTGCCGAAATCCGGCTCCTCGCCTTGCGGGAACGCGGTCTCCTTTTGCTGTTTTCGTTTTTGGTTTCTTGGCCTTCAAGTTGTATGAGTCCTAATCGGTTACAAATTAAGAGTCCTAAATCAATTTAGATCGTGATCGCGACACGAGATTGGTTGGACAGGACTATATAAGCAACCTGCCGGCCACGCCAAAACGTATCCAGTTAATCCTAGGGTTTTTGCCTCTACTCGCTATTGCGCCGCCGCTGTAGCTACTCCAGTCCGATCGCTTGCATGCACCAGCGACCGGGTGAGCAGGTCTCCGGAACCCTCGTCTTTGCGATCCTGCACCGGGAGAAGACGAATAAGGTTTTTTGGGAAGCGTTCTTCGCGCGACTGCTTCCAAAGCTTCCACAACGGCTCGTCTTCCGAAGGGTGCATCGACGCGTCGGCTTCGTCATGCTAGAGCTCGCGAGATCGTCATCAAGAATACTCCTCCGCCTCTCATCGACGACTTTGACGACGACTTCAACATCGACGACATCGACATCAGCGATCTCGCTCCATCACCACCGCCAGCTACATCTTCAACACCATCTACTACTACAACCGAAAGGTGTAATTCTCTTGATCTAATTTTGACGTTCGTACAATCTAATCTATCTGCTGGACTATCAATGCTTGTCATGTTGATGCTGTGGAATATGCTGATCTGCTATACTAGTATGTCATACATGTTTAATCTAGTTCATATATTTGCCATGATTTATGTTCTAGATTTAATCATGCTTTTAATCTGGAAATTGTCTAATTCATTAACAGGAAACACCCCTTGAAGTTTGAAACCTGGCGGAATGGTGGTGTTTGGTTCGTGGCCATCATTCGCCACACCTAACATGCGGCGAGCCACACCCTCCACGACAGCCGTTTGATTTGTTATTTAGGGAGTGTTTGGCTTACGGCCACACTTCACCTGCCCAAGCTTCGGCGAGCCACAGAGCCAAAAGCAGCCGTTTGGTTCTACTTCAGAACACGCCACGCCACAGTTATTGGCAGCCACGGAAACCGAAGAGGCTGTTTGGTTTACCACAAAGCTGCGGCAGCCACAGCACATGCAAGTGCAATTTCCTGCCGAACCTTAGGCGCTGGATTTCCTCGCCACAAATGCGGCGTCGCTGCAACAGAGGCGTGGCTGCCGCAACTTCTTCGCCACAGACTTGTGGCGCCGCCTCCGTGGCGATGGCAGGCGCTGGCCGGCAACCGAGGAAGGAAGCCCTTACATGTGGCAGCTATAATAAAATCTCGCCACAGTTACGACATTAGGCTATCTGCACCGCACACCTGGAAACAGGCCTGCAAGGACCGGTAGCGTAGCGCGCGCCCGCACCGCGCGCCTGCAAAGGACACGGGAGCGTACCGTGCGCACAGGACACCGCCAGAGATAGCGTACGCGAGAGAGAGTTGCTGAGAGAGGAAGGGGAATAAAATATGAAATAGTGTGTATAGAGTATGGGATAGAGGTAATACGGGTGCGGGAGAAATTAGTATAGAGTAGAGAATCTCGATGACTAGGATAGAATATTCCTTTTTAAAGATGAAAATAAAGGTGAACGAGTGCGGATAGCCTTAGTTTTGGCCACCACAAGTTCGGCGCTCTCCCGTGCCGTCCTCTGCCTGAAAAGCAAAGCGCAGGAGCCGTAAATCTGCACTGTAGCCACCGTGTTCGGCCCAGTGTTCGGTGCCATTACACAGTCAGACGCGGCAGCCAGGCTGCAGTGCTGCTGCCAAACCAAACAGCTGAATAGGTTATTCACATTGGGCCCGCCGTCATACACAGAACGGTCCGAAATTTCGCGAACCGCGAAACTCCCCGCCCAACCTCTGCCGTCTTGAAACATTAGGCCCACCTGCCTCCATTCACCCACTCACGGTTCCCTCCAAAATCCGTCTACCCCGCCACATCCTCACAAAAGAAACACACCCCCAGATCCCCTCCCAGCCACGTCACCGATCCGCGCACCCGCACCTCCTCCATTCTCTGCCACCCATCCCGCATCCAGCGGTGCAAAGCTCCCATCACGCGGATCGTGCCTCCCATCTGCCCCAAAAGGCCCTGCTTCTATAAAACCCATCCCCACACGCCTCCACCACCCACATCAGCACTGGTCTCCCCTTCACACGAGCGCAAACACAACCACCCACCCACAACTTCCAAGCAGGGGAGGCGACCGGCGGCGGAGATGTCGGGCAGGGGCAAGGGCGGCAAGGGGCTCGGGAAGGGCGGCGCGAAGCGTCACCGGAAGGTGCTGCGCGACAACATCCAGGGCATAACGAAGCCGGCGATCCGGAGGCTGGCGAGGAGGGGCGGCGTGAAGCGCATCTCCGGGCTGATCTACGAGGAGACCCGCGGCGTGCTCAAGATCTTCCTCGAGAACGTCATCCGCGACGCCGTCACCTACACGGAGCACGCCCGCCGCAAGACCGTCACCGCCATGGACGTCGTCTACGCCCTCAAGCGCCAGGGCCGCACCCTCTACGGCTTCGGCGGCTAGGTTAGGTCGGGGTAGTTGCCTGTCGAGGCGTCTCGGATCGTTGTTACTAGTTTGGTTACCTTCCTGTGTTCGTCTGGTAGTTGCTGTAGTGGTTGTAACTGGTTGATTTGTCCGTCATGTTGTTTACGTCTGTAAGCACCGCTGGTTCGATGGAATTGGAATGGATGACGAAGTAGGAAAGTTATCCAGTTTGATCTGAAACATGCTCCAATGTAGCGTTGCCTCTAATTGGATATCTCGCAATTGGTTTTCAATTGTGCAGCTTTGATTTGGTTTATTAATTCTTCGTGTTCAGTTTTAATCCCTTTTTGAAGTTTCAATTCGAGATCCCCAAACCCTTGAGTTGTTGTATCCCTAAAGTTGTTCACACCAATTTTTGGAATTTGCGTCTTGAGTCGAAGTTTCAATTCACTTAAGCGAAACGATCCTTAATTCATCGTCATCTTAGCGTTATCTTGAAATCGTGGTTGGAAGTGGCGGATGAATGGATCGTTATCTTGAAATGTGTCAGGAAGGGGAAGGAGCGAACACGCAGCAGTTAGAACTCATAAACTGGGACCAACAGGTACGTCCCCAAACCGCCCCCCGTTCAGCAATTTCGTCGAGCAGCTGAGACGCAGGGTCCCTTGTGTCCATGGGCACCCCATCCATCCCATTGATCCTGTTGTCTGCTCCAGATGGTGCACGCGCTCTGGCGCTCCCTTGGCCCTTGGGTCTGCTTGGTGTCGAGTTCGAGGGGTCGGCGATTCCGACTCCTACGGCCCAGGTGTGGGGCGCGACGAGTGGCAACTGCAGCCTTGCTTGGGAATTGGGATTGTTGTCTTCCGAGTCTGGGGCTCGGATTTCGCTTGCCTGCTCTATCGGTAATGATTTCCCTATCCTTTACACGTCCTTAACACGGCTTTCGTTTCAGTGATTTATCGATGATTATTAAAAGCTGCTGGGATTAGTCTTGTTGTGGGTGGTTGTTCCCTGTGGGTGGCTTTCGTCACTCGTCAGGCTCAGGCCTGCTTGTATCCATGGAACTTTCGTGGTTATCACACATTCTCTGGCTTGTTATTTGTTTCAGAGGTTTTTTTTTTCCTGCTTCGAATGCAACAAGTGGAGTGTTGACGTTGTGTTCGGCGCAAACCTTGATCATTGAGAGCTCGAGAGCATTGCGGAATTGGTTTCAGTCCGATATATTAGTGTCTTCTTAGCCGGAGTACCTAAACAAACTTCTTTAACTATGCCAGCAGGCTGATGGAATACCAAGATAAAGCGAATGCATCCAGGAGCAAGTTTTGCAGAGACGAATGATGAGATTTCAAAAGCATTCCAGCATTGAGCAGTGGAACTAAAGGTATAAAAAACTTTGGGCCATGTTACTGAATCTTACTGTTATATGAAACTAAATTCTGAATTTGCAACACCGACGCGAGCTATATATGCTCTGGAAAATGCAAACAGTGTGCAGTTTAGCGTATTGAAGGCTTGAAGCTTTGCTGACCCAGAATCCTGATGCTATGGTGCTAGTGAAAGTGTGAAACTATAATATTCTACCAGTCTAGTGCTACTCTTGTACTACTCATTTCCAACTCAGAAATCCCTAGACATTAGCAATGTTGATTCAGTATCATGCTCATACCATACTGTTTCTGGTCTAAATCAAGAAACTCGAGATTCCAAACCAATTGGTTCTTCTGAAGTGCACCACACTCCGTTCTGAGTTGTGGTGCCATTGTTTATGCAGTTGTTTTTTTGAAACTTTAGCAGTAGTTCTGCACTTATGCTATTTCATTAGAGTAGAGTGCAAGGAATTGCAAAGAAAATGTGTACTCCCTCTATCCCAGATTAAAGGACGTTGTAGAAGCTGTCACCAAGACCAATGCCCAAGCATGAAGATCCTAACACCCCTACATGGCAATCTCGCAGGTGATGGTGACATGCTGCAGAATGAAGTTCGGGAGCAATGCTCCGGCTGGGAAATACTTTTCTATTCAATTCTCCACACTGTAGAGGCCATCAGTGCACGTTTTTTTCTTTTTTGCATTTTAATCCATCTTTAGGCGAGTGGAGGACAGGATCTGACCGCTTGATGTAAGCTGGCTATGATTAGACTGATATGCTGGCCTATAACGTCAAGTATTGTGAGACAATTTTTGAATCATACAGCGACTTGTATTTGGGGACAGAGGGAGTATGTCTAATAAAAACAACTATCCTTGGGTCTAGGTATAGATTGCAGGTCATAAGGGAATTGACAACTTTGGTGACCTTTACTGTAAAATGATATCTGTAACTGCATACGAAAGGAATATGTAAATAAATAATCACCCTGTTCGGCTGGTCGTTTCTGCGGCTGATAAGCCGGCTGATGCTGTTTTGTTGTGAGAGAAAAACACTCTACCATGGCTGATAAGACCAGCCGAACAGGGTGAATATGTGTCAAATTAAATTTCTGTCTTGGTACTGTACTCCCCCCCTATAAATCACTGTGTTTAATGACAGATACAGGAAGACCCCTTGAAGTACCAAAGTAGGATGTTTTTTTCTATTACAGTACCAAAAGAGAAAACTATAACTCTACATGAAGAGTCAGAGCCCCCAAACTTAGTGGTCATCCTGTCCAAACTCCAAAGTGAGAACTGAGAAGTGATGTTATCAAACATATACAAAGTCAATGCGCAACTGAGAAGTTTCTAGTTAGATGAAGTTAAACAACTGCCTTATCAGCTCCATACTTCCATCACTTTGTTTTGTTGCACCATAGATCATCAGCTATGAACTGCATCCATGTTTTGTCTTTACCATGCTCATTTGAACCAGATGACTGTCCAGCATCCCCGACACTTGTATACTGTTCTTGTTTTTCTTTAGCTTGTGATGAGCTGCACTCGCCTTGCTTTTGCTTCTGAAACTCTCCGAGTGCCACATTTTTCTTGAAGACACGACACAATGCATATGAGTCCTGTAAAATAACAGTACGAATTAACAAGAAATTGACTGCATTTCTGTTCCCTTAACAATTTAGGTGGGATGATTTTTGCTTTTGCACCTATGGAAGGAAGATTTCAGGTTGAACAATTTGGATGAAGAGTTATTGCCATGCAAAGTTGAATGCTAGTAAGTTGCTTCTTGAGTGCTTCCTATCCCTCTACTGAACAATATATGGTTGTATGTACTGAAAAAGTTTATCTAGATTGTACTGCACTGTACCGTTGGGAACTTTTTACTGAATTCCATGTCCTCTTCGTTCAAATAAATTCCATGTTTATCATTTGTTTTCTTAAGATATAATATCTAGAGTCAGAAAATCCAGCATCAAGTACAGGTGTACAGCAAGAAATCAACAGTGTGCAGATTCAGAACTTATAGCTAAAGCAAATCACTCATCTCCAAATAGTTTCACTGTGTACTTGGGTCGAATGATTTTAGCTCAACTCTTCTTTAGTTCATAGAAATGTCTACTAAGAAGTCAGAGTTAATATCATGCGGCTAGAACACAAGCAATCACTCATTCCTCCAAATAATTACTATGGCACTTGCTTTAGAACTGAATTAGGTTGTCATGAATGATCCTTGTTCAACTTTTATTTGTTCATAGAGATTTCAATTAATGCCTTTTCTAACAGAACCTGTATTGCCCGATCTAATTCAAATGGGGTCGGTCAGACATTTTATCAGTTCTGGCTTTAAGTTTTCTACTATTAAGTAAAGTAGTTGTGGGACATGGAGAATAAAGTGTAAAGCCACCGACACAACACTGGGTCACACCACACATGTCTAAGCTTTAAGGTAGCATCCACATTCAACTGACCCAGACTATGTATACTCTGAAGTCTGCATCATGAGGTGATGGAGGCACCTACTAAACCGTGTACAATCATGTTTTATCATTTCACATCCCCGACCAGGAATTGGATGTTAAATTTGTCTTATCAAGAGCACAAGAAAAAGTGTACCATGTATGACCCCATTAGATAACTGGAAAGAAACTTCTGCTGTACTTTGCAAATTAACTATGGTCCATGGAAGCAAGGAATACTTTATGGCCACAGAAGGATACGGGGAGAAAAAGGATAAGAGCCCTAACTTTGCATGCACTCCATGCATAAACAACGTAGCTTCCTAGAACAAACAATGCCCTAATTTGTTTTTCTGTATGTTTCAACGTGAATGTTTCTTTAGCATGATGATCCTTGAAATTCTTATGTATCTAAGGACATGGTTACTACAACATTGATTAATACAGAGAACAAACATCTTTTTATTTAGGGAAGTCGGTTAAATTTTTGATACAATTGAATGCAGACTGAGATCACTAAATCAACAGAAGCAACACACAAGGTTTAACTCATAATACTGATGCATAGGAACATGAATGGGTTACCTGAATCCCCATGGTGTTCTCGCATTCGCTTTCCTCGATGCGGTACTCATGCATCACCCAGTTGGTCCTCAACCCCTGAGGAGCTCGACCCTTGTAGTAGACCAATGTCTTCTTCATGCCAATTGATCTGTTCTGGTAGTTGATTCGCCGATCTTTGCCTGTTGATTTCCAGTATCCTGCTTGGGTTGCGCGGTTTGTGCGGCATCCATTTGGATACTTCCTATCCCTTGGCCCAAAGAAATACCACTCGGAGTCTCTACTAGGCAGGAATGATTTCTCTTCCAAAACACTCAAATTTCAGTCAGGAGTGATGAAATCTCAGGATGAACAACTGAATGAACTTGGATTTCAGGTTACCTGCTAGCTCCCAAGGCTCACATTTGTAGAGGTCTACTTCAGGGATTATGTCGAGCTCGATGCTGAGCCCATGGACCTTCCTCTTGAGGTAATAGTTCACAAGCTCCTCATCAGTTGGATGGAACCTAAAGCCTGGTGGGAGATCAGCGGGCGCCATGGCCTCCCAGCTCGCTGCCTCCTTTCTTGCTGATCTTTCTCTTTGTCTTTACCCCTTTGTCTTTCCCTTCTGTTGCCGGCCACTGTGCTCTTTAGCTCCTCCGTGAAATGATTCAAAGCCTGCCCTACAAGTAGCCGTGTTTGCCTTTACAGGATTCTCACACATGCTCTGGACGTCTTACAGCACTGCTGGATCTTCTTTCCTTATCTTTTAATGAAGCAAACTTTTTTTTTGTTTTCTGGATAACTGGTATGGCGCTTAGCCTTGCTACGTAGGGCGTATGGTGGAGAGTGGAGAGGATGGTTCTGGCGATGACGACGGCGAGGTGCCGTGGCGGCGCTAGGGCAAACGAGACGGAGAGAGAGAATTAGGGCACCAGGCGCCCAAGGGTGTCAAGATGACACAATCCCAGGCTATCCCATTAAGTTTCAAAGTATGACTCTTATACAATTGGACTCAACCTCCTGAAGCTATAATTAAGGAAACTCTAATTAAGGAAACTCTAAATCGAAACAAATCTAATCCAACTGACTCAACCCAAAGACTCGGCCCGTGGCCGGTGGTGACCGCCGCACCCAACACATGCGCACGGTCGGTCAGCCACTTTGCTCCTTGGCCCGGCGCTTATACATCTTGCCGACCATAACATCTCTCCCCCCCTCGGGAAACAGTTCGTCCTCGAGCTGGAAGGAGGGATGGGCTTCGCGAAACGCCGGAACCGGCTCCCAAGTGGCTTCAGACACTGGCATGCCCGCCCATTCGACGAGGACGTGCCACACGCCGTGGCGAAGTTCGGAACGTAGGACGCGCACCGGCCGCTGCAGCGGCCGACCGTGATGTAGAGGAGGCAGTTCCGGCACACTGGAAGGCGGTGTACCCCGGAACGGCTTGAGGACGCTGACATGGAAAACGTCGTGGATGCGCGCGCCATCGGGAAGCTGAAGACGGTAGGCCACCTCGCTGATGCGGCCGAGCACCTGGAAAGGTCCGGCGTACTTGGGCGCTAGCTTGCCCCGGCCCCCAAGTACCAGGTTCTTCGTGTGGCGGTGGAGCATGCGAAGTAGCACCCAATCGCCAACGGCGAACTCGAGTTCGCGGTGGTTGGCGTCGTAGAACCGGCGGGCGTGCTCTTGAGCCTGGAGAAGACGAGCACGCACCTCCTCAAGGAACTCATCCCTGGTGGCGAGCAGGGCGTCCACCGCCTCCGTGCGCGCATGCCCCGGGGCATAGGGCAGCAAATCCGGGGGCGGTCGACCGTACACCACCTGGAACGGGGAGGTCTGGAGCGCCGTGTGATAGGCCGAGTTGTAGCAAAACTCAGCCCATGGAAGCCAATCCAGCCAATCACGCAGACGGTCACCTGTCAAACACCGAAGATACATGGTAATAGTCTTATTGACAGCTTCAGACTGTCCATCTGTCTGCGGGTGGAAGGCAGAACTCATGCGAAGCTTGACGCCGGCGTGACGAAAGAGGTCGCGCCACACATGACCCGTGAACACTGGATCACGGTCGCTGACGATGGACTCCGGGAATCCGTGTAATCGAACGATCTCCTGGAAGAAGGCGCGGGCCACCGACGAGGCTGTATAAGGATGGCCGAGCGGAATAAAATGAGCGTACTTCGAAAACCTGTCCACCACCGTGAGCAGGACGCTCTTGCCATGGACCTTCGGCAGAGCCTTGATGAAGTCGAGGGAGATGTCCGCCCACACACGCGACGGCACCAGCAGGAGCTGCAGTAACCCGGCCGGGTGGAGCGTCTCCGTCTTGTTCCGCTGGCACACCGCACAGGACCGCACGAAGTCACCGACGATGCGGCGGTCGTGCTCAACGAAAAACTCCGTGCGGAGGCGAAGCAGCGTCTTCTGGATGCCCTCGTGGCCCCCTGTGTGGGCGAGCTAGAGGACGTCGTCGAGGATAGGAGAGGAGCTGGGAACGAATACGCGGCCCTTGTGCAGCAGCAGCCCCTCGCAGACGCACCAGGAGTCACCGTGGGCGCCGGCGGCCACGGCGTCGCGACGAGCACGTAAGGCGGGATCGGCTTCCACCTCCCGGCGCAAGTCGTCGAAGAGCCAGAAGGTAGGCACCGAGACGGCCGAGAAACAGGCCGCGTGCTCCCCAGAAACGGCGGACAGCAATGGCTCCTCGCCGTCCCGCCTGGAGAGAGCGTCAGTGACGACGTTGGAGCGCCCGGGACGAAACTCCACCCTGAAATCATAGCCAAACAATTTGCTAATCCAGTGATGTTGCGGAATGGTAGAGAGGTGCTGGTCCAGCATGAACTTGAGGCATAGTGGTCCGTTCGCACGACGAAAGCCCTGCCCCAAACATAGGGCCGCCAATGGCGCACCGCCTGAACAAGGCCGATCAACTCGCGCTCATACGCCGCCACTTTGAGGTGGCGTGCGGCGAACGGCCGGCTGAAGAAGGCTATGGGCGCGCCATCTTGATGCAGCACGGCCCCAAAACCGGATCCTGAGGCGTCGCAATCCACGACGAATGTGGCGGCGAAGTCCGGAAGGTGCAGGACTGGTGCGGCGGTGAGGGCAGCCTTGAGGTTGGAGAAGGCGGTCTCAGCGGCATCCGTCCACTGGAACGCGTCCTTGCGAAGCAGCTGCGTCAGCGGCGCAGCGATGATCCCGTAGTCCTTGATGAACCGCCGGTAATACCCGGCCAGCCCGAGGAAGCCGCGTAGGCCGCGCGCGGCCCGAGGGCGCGACCAGGACTGCACGGCTGCCACCTTGGCCGTGTCCATGGCCACCCCCTCTCCAGTGACGACATGCCCGAGGTAGTGGACAGCCGAGGTAGCGAATGCGCACTTCGACCGCTTGAGGTGGAGGTGGTGCGCGCGGAGGACGTCGAAAACCGCGCGCAGGTGTCGGAGATGCTCCGTCCAGGAGGAGCTGTAGATCAGGATGTCGTCGAAGAAGACGAAGACGCAGCGGCGGAGAAACGGCTTGAGGACATAGTTCATCAGTGCCTGGAACGTCGATGGCGCGTTGGACAAGCCGAAAGGCATTACCAGGAACTCAAAGTGTCCGTGATGAGTCCGGAACGCCGTCTTGTGGACGTCTGCAGCAACAACACGCACCTGATGATAACCCGAGCGCAAATCAAGCTTAGTAAAGAACTTTGCGCCGTGCAGCTCATCGAGTAACTCCTCGACGACCGGGATGGGAAACTTGTCTTTCACCGTGACTGCATTTAGGGCCCGGTAATCGACACAGAAGCGCCACGATCCGTCCTGTTTCTTCACCAGCAGCACGGGCGCGGAGAAGGGTGAAGTACTAGGCCGGATGATCCCTTGTCGGAGCATCGCCTCACATTGCAGCTCCAGCTCATCCTTTTGGAGTTGTGGGTAGCGGTACGGGCGGACCGCCACAGGCTCGGTGTTGGGCTTCAGATGGATATGGTGGTCGCACGCCCGGGCCGGTGGAAGCCCCTCGGGTGCGGCGAACACGTCGTTGTAGGCGTCCAACAGCAAGTCCAGGAGGGCACGCTCGGTGCCCTTGTCGCTGCAGAGGGCTGTGGTGAACAGAGCTGTCGAAGAAGCCGCAGCCGGCGCGCCCACCCCGGTCCACACCACCCGACGCCCACGGAGGGACAGCGTCATGCGCAATGTGGTGAAGTCCCAGAGGATGGGCCCCAACGACCTCAACCACGTGAGGCCGAGGACCATGTCGTACGGCGCCAAGGGGATGGAGAAGCAATCCACCGTGAAGCGCTCGGTGCCGATATGCATCTGAACGGCACGCGCGAGGCCCTGGCAGTCGACGCGGTCACCATTGGCGACGATGACGTGGGCGCCCGCGCTGTCGGAGAACTGAAGGCCGGCACGACTTGCTGCAGCAGAGTTGATGAAATTGTGTCGACCCCGAGTCCAGAAGCGCCGTGAGCTCATGGGCGCCAATCCGGACGCGCAGCTGCATGGTGTCGCGCGCCCGAATGCCCGTCGCCGCGGACAGAGAGATCATCGGCTTGTCCGGGTCGAACGGGGCCTCCTCAGCCGGGGGTGGCGCGTCATCTGGCTCCTCCGGCTCCTCCACGATGTAATCGGGAACCTCCAGATAGAACAAACGGGCACATTTGTGCCCGCGAGCGAATGGCTCGTCGCAATTGTAGCAGAGGCCGAGCTTGCGGCGTTCTGCCATCTCTTCAGGTGTGAGCCGCTTGAATGCCTTGGTGGAATCGGGCGTGGTCCCCGTCGTGGAAGCTGGCACAGTCGGCGGAGCGCCCCCCAGGCGGCGGGTGGCCCGCTGGGGGGCTGGGAGTGCCAAACGCTGCGGCGCATTGCGACGTTCGAAGGCCCGAGCCAAATACATGGCATGCTGAAGGTTCTGGGGCTCAGCGACGGAGCTACCCTAGGGCGGGGTGGGGCGGCCGCCCCAGCTATCGGCGGCGTCGCCTCAGACCCCCGGATCCCCTCTTCTTCCTTGGACCTGGTTGCCGAGTGCCCGAGCTGCCGAGCAGAGGCCGGCGACGCCGCAACGAGCGAGCCGCGAGCAGCAAAGAGCCGAAGAAGATGACCGGTTCCTCTTGTGGGTTTATTTTTTCACTTTAGCTTAGCCTAACAAGGGCCCAATTTGGTTCCCCAAATTCTCAATCCACCCGGCCATCCGCTCAGCTGCTTCCCTGTCCTGCGTCCGCATTGGCGCGGACGCGAGCCAGCAGCCGCCGCCCGCCGCGCCGCATGGCGGCACCCCTCTCACCGGTGGCTCCCAGCCCGCCAGCCCACTCGTCGGCCGCTTCCAGGCTTTAGCGCGTCCCACTGCCCGTCCGGTCGTCGGCCCACCGCCAGGAGTGGCCTACCGGGCACCGAGGAGCAGGAGCTAGGCAGCTAGCGAAGTAGTCAGGGAGGAGGAGAGGTGGAGGGGCGTGAGGTAGCGAAGTAGCGAACTATTGATTTATTCTACAAAGTTTAGGTAACATCTTGTTTTGTCCATCCGCCTTTTCACCATAATTTGTGTGATTTTAGCCTTTTCTCTATAATTTGTGCAATATATGTGAATATGGTGCGATTTGGACCATAGCTTTTTCGGTCATCTTCATGTTAAAACTCGCCCCACCTATAATTTTTTCCTGGCTCCGTCACTGCTGGGGCTGGTGCATCTCGACGTCCACCCGGATGTAGTCGGGGAGGTCGCCAGTAAAGAGCTTGGCGCGCTGCAGCGTGGTGAGATCCCCCGCATGCGCCGCCCGGGCCTGGAACGCCTCCATGTAGGCGGCCACGTTGTCGCCGAACGGTAGCCTGGCTAGGTCAGCGAGGTGATTGGTGTTGAGGGCGGGCCCGAAGCGCTCCTGGCAATATCGACGGAAGTCCGGCCAGGATGGCCGGCCGATGTCGGTCTCCAGTACCAGGTACCACTGCTGGGCGACGCCCTTCAGGTGATAGGAGGCCATCCACACCTTGTTGACCTCCCGAGTGAGCTGTCCGCGGAAGAACTGCTCGCATTTGTTAAGCCACCCCAGCGGATCCTCGCGGCCATCGTACGTCTCGAAGGTAATCTTGTGGTACTTCGGCACGACAGCGGACTCCCAGTCTGACGACGACTGGGGGTACGGTAGGGACGGGGCCATGTGAGCAGAGGCCGGGAGCGGCATAGGAGCCACGGCCCCGAACCCTGGAATCTGCGACGGGGAGCGCGGGAACACGATCTGAGTGATCGGCAGCCCACCGGGTGGTGGCGTGGGCACCTGCGGGGCCGCGGCCAGTCGTTGCGGCAGCGTCGGCGCCGGGAGGGACAGCGGCCGGGTGGGTGCCCCCGAGGCCGAGGTGGAGGAGTCCTCAGTGCCGGCCGCGCCCTCCGTGATCGTCGGCAGGCGAGGGACGCCCCCGAACCCGGGCAAACCGAACTGCGGGAACGCCGGCCTGCCGTCAAGGGCCGAGAGGCGCGCTCCCTGGTCCGCTAGGTAGGTATTCATGGCGGTCATCTGAAGCTGCATGCTGGCCAACATCTCAGCGATCGAGGCCAGGGTGGGCGGCGGCGCAGGCGGTGTCGTAGTCATCAGGGGCAGCGACACGCCCGACGTGGGGATGGTGGTGGAGGCGGGTGGGATCAACGGCGATGGAGCATTGGTGGAAGCGGTGGGATCCATGGGCAGCGAGGCAGCTGATACCAGGTTGGTATGGCGCTTAGCCTTGCTACGTAGGGCGTATGGTGGAGAGTGGAGAGGATGGTTCTGGCGATGACGACGGCGAGGTGCCGTGGCGGCGCTAGGGCAAACGAGATGGAGAGAGAGAGAATTAGGGCACCAGGCGCCCAAGGGTGTCAAGATGACACAATCCCAGGCTATCCCATTAAGTTTCAAAGTATGACTCTTATACAATTGGACTCAACCTCCTGAAGCTATAATTAAGGAAACTCTAATTAAGGAAACTCTAAATCGAAACAAATCTAATCCAACTGACTCAACCCAAAGACTCGGCCCGTGGCCGGTGGTGACCGCCGCACCCAACACATGCGCACGGTCGGTCAGCCACTTTGCTCCTTGGCCCGGCGCTTATACATCTTGCCGACCATAACAATAACACACCTTTATGATATTCATGCTAGTAGATTGTGTAGGGCTGTATTGGGATGTGAAAGTTGTCACGGCATTGCCCTCTTGCGCCGTGGGGGTATGTTCTTTTGTTCGCTGAACTTGTTTTTGTGTTTCAGAAGCTTGGTCTCTTTGAAGTGTCATAGAAGAGAACATGACTAAAGGTGAGGGTGTTCTAGTAACATGTCTCTATGTATCGGGATCAGCACTGCAAAACGGAAAGTTTATGGAAGGTAAAAAGAAAACTAAAGGTCCATGCAGCCATGAAGCCTTCCAGTGTCAATGAGCTTGCATTGCTATCTATTTAGCCATCTAGATCAGACAAAACTTTTGGCTTTGGATTCTGATAAAGGAGTACTCGAGTACTAAGGATCGCCATTCACTTTTTAGTGTCTAGCGTATATGTCTCTGGATGAATAAACTTGATTGTCTACCCCCGTAGTAGATATGATCTAGTTCCTTTCTTTCTTTAAATGAAAATTTTTATAAACAAATCACAGTCTCAACCAATATAACAGAAATTTTATTTGATTTGAACCTTGGTTGGGAAGAAATCCTTCTGTCCATCTTGTGGTAACTGGTAACTCGTTTTCTTCTTCTTCTTCTTAACTTCCCCAACACTACATTGATAACATGCACTTAAAGAGGTCTGCAACTATAGTCTTACCCAATTCTACAGAAAAGACATGCATCGTCCCTTTCAGCTGCATGTGGTCTAAAGCAAATTTTGCAGCTAAATGTAGATTTGAAAATTGCTTTTGCAGTTGATATGCCTGTTGAAATGGTGGAACAGTTCAAAGGTGGTTCCAAGGTGTTGTGTTGACATCAAGGGGGCACTCTGAACATTGCTGAGGCAACACGCTTGCAACAAAGTTTCACGATGAAGATGCTTGTAAGGTAGACTTCTGAACTTTAGTTTTGCCCGATGCTTAGAAATCTGATAGAATACAACACTATTATTTTGCTAAAATCTACAGAAAAGTATTCTTCAGTGGTTATCTTAAATCTGTTATCATGGCACTTCTCGGAGGGTAATTTGCTGTGACATGTTGAAAAATGAATTCCAAGACTTTCAAGGTAGGAGGGTCCAAAGCATTTCTATCTAGCTCAAACTGGTCATACTTATTGACCTGGAAGGGGTTCTGATTGACATTCCAGAAAGGGCTGCTCAACAGCATGTGTTTAACCTCTGATATTACTTATGGAATAAGTATTTCTTCAACCCTTTGTGAACCCAAGCGTTTTAGCTTAACAAAGCATCACTACTGACAGCATGTGATTGAATGCCTGCTGTTAGGCTTTTCCATATTAGCAGATCTATAGAGACCTTTAATGATATGATTGTAAGAAGTAAGAACAACACTGCTGTTTGAACAAGCTATACAGCATTTCTGGTTATATATGCTTGAAGGGAAAACTGGTTTCTTACATGTGTAAGTAGTAGATATTTGATGCACTGCAAAATATGAGCCAATGTTTTTGACAAATAATCTTCAAACTCTTCAGTAACATAATATTTATATATATCAATATATGCAAATTACCTCATCTTATGATAACATGTACACCAGTGAACTGTCTTTGAGATTAAATTGTGTTTTCCTTTTTCCATTTTATTGGCTGACTGCAGATGCAATTACGTAAGATGAGCAGAATAGCTAGATTTTGGAGCTTGATGTAACTTAAGAGGACAGGTATAATAGCCATAATAACTGTCTTCAATTTCCATTCATACTGCGCATTATATTTCATCTGACATATAGGCACAAGACAAAAACTATGCAATGGCATAGCTACATCCAGTATACTTCACAGAAGAGAAAAGACACCACTCAAAAAGTACAATACATTCGATGAAAAACCAAAAAAAAAGGAAAAAAAAACAAGGGAGCTGGTTGTTCCTATATACTATATAGTATATTAAATATATATAACCCTCCTTATGAACTCAACTCAAGGAAGGATTCTGACAACAATCTTGAGGCGGCAACGATCCTTCGACTCCCAGCAATAGGATGGAAGCTGAAAACCCAAAGGATGCCTGCTTATTGCTATGATCTTACACCTTGTAGACATGATCACGGTGGTTATTAATAGCTAGCCAGCAGCAGCAAGCAGCATCTTGATCAGAGAAAAAGAAAGAAAAATAGTTATTAGGAGAATTTTTATCAGCTGCATCATGTTTGAACAGATCAAAGGCTTCTCAGCTGGCAAGGGCCACACAGGAGGTGCTCTCCTCCGCACCGTCCGCCGTGCTGGAGCACCATGCGTCATCGGAAATGAACTGCATCCAGGACTCATCCTTGTCCGCGTCATCGTCAGCTCCACCGGATGTGGACCCGACGGGCACGTCCGGCGACGGGGTCTGGTACTCCTGGCTGCCGCTGGTGAGTAGCTGCTGGCAGGCGCCCTCCAGCAGCGCCATGCTGCACTGCGCTTGCAGGCCGTCCACCTCGGTGCAGATGGCGTTCTTCTTGAAGACTCGGCATAATGCATATGTGTCCTGATCATGAGAATGCCAGCACAGAGCGAGGAATTCAAAGGAAAAAAAAGTCATTATTAACCAATAATATCTCTGTCTTTTTTGCTCGTTAACTACGACACTGATGCATGATTATGTTTGTACTACATGCTACATTTGCTATATCTCGTTGAACAAATTAAACACAAACCATGCATGCCCTTTACTGATTAATGTTTTTGTGTTCTGTTATTATTAGTATAAGAAAAGAGAGGACGTGATTTGCGCGCGCAAGAGAAAGAGACGGCAAGGGAAGGGAAGGGTGTGCGAGGCTGATGATGGATTCAGCATGGAATAAAGCGGAAAGCGGGCGACACCGACTCGCTTGGCCATGAGAGCGGGAAGAGGGTGAGCCGGTTTGCTTTGTTTTGCTTTGCCCTTTAATACCTCATGGACGTGATCAATGCACAGCCCAATGGAGATCATGTCTGCTGATGATGCTAGTAGTAAAAAGAGGAGATTAGAGAGGATTCATACATATACATAGTACGGCTAAGCTACTAGACTGTAGAGACACGAGAAAGGAGAGCATCCAGAAAATTTCTGTGTTAAAAGGAAAAAAAAGGAATTAAAGGGGTCGAAAATATGATCAGAGCCCTATCTAGCTAGCTATATAACAGGTGCGTCATGATGTATCTATATATGCACTACACAGCACGTGATATATCACGATCATGATGAAATCACGATCTAGCTAGCTAGTTCAATGTAAGCTGCCTAGCTTATTCAGCATACCGGCCAGTTCATTGTAAGTTATACCCCTATTCAGCATAGCGGTTCGCTACCACACTGCCACTGGCAGCATGCAGGCACATCACTCAAAATCGATCACAAAGCCAATGCAACAAGCAGCTATAGTAGTAGCCGTAGGTAAACTAGCTAGCTGGCTAACCTGGATGGGTAGCGTGTCCTCGGCGTCCTTGTCGTCGAGGCGGTACTCGTGCATGACCCAGTCGGTGCGGACCCCCTGCGGCGCGCGTCCGCGGTAGTAGACGAGCGTCTTCTTCATGCCGATGGGGCGGCCGCCGTGGTGCAGCACGCGGCGGTCCTTGCCCGTGGACTTCCAGTACCCCGCCCGCGTCGCGCGGTTGGTGCGGAACCCGTTGGGGTACTTGCGGTCCCGCGGCCCGAAGAAGTACCATTCCGGGTCACGGCTAGGCAGGAACGACTTGTCTGGATGCATTTCAATTTCATGCACCCGATTATTGTTCAGATCATCCAGCACAAATCACGAATTCTCTCGATCCAGCGGCGCTCGGATTGCAGCAGATCGAGGACGAGATAGATGGAAGAACGAAGACATGCATGTATACGTACCTGCGAGCTCCCATGGCTCGCACTTGTAGAGGTCGACCTCGGGGATGATGTCCAGCTCGATCTTCAGCCCGTGGATCTTGCGCTTCAGGTAGTAGTTCACCAGCTCCTCGTCCGTCGGGTGGAACCGGAAGCCCGGCGGGAGACCCACCGGCGCCATGGTGACGACGTGCGTGTATGTCTCTCTCTCGATCTTCGGCGCGGCGGTGAGAGATGAGCGAGCTACTCCTGGAGTACTAGATGACGTACTGATGCCGCCGGGCGCCGGCCGATGACGACCGATCGAGCTGGCGAGGCGCGCCGAGGAGTGCACCGGCCGGCGATCAGCGAGCTCGATCGCCCACGGGGCCGGGTGTGAGCTAGCGAGCGTGGCCGAAGACACCTTGCTTGCTCCGTTCCTCTTTGGGCACTGCTGCGGATCGATGCCTTTACCTGCAGCGACCCCTGGCCTTATAAGTACTAGTTTTTCTCCCGACCCGATCGATCGCCGGCGTCAGCAGGTGGTGGCCCTAGCTGGGCCTGGGGTCGACACGGACACACTGCCACAGACACAGTCATGCCTCTCTCACGATTCTGGGCAATCGGATGGCCACCTTTAGTTGTCGCTTTCCCAGATTCCCTAGCTAGCCCTCAGCTTGACCCTTTTTTTCCATGGGCTCCAGGATCATGCATGCTCCTCTTCCTCTCTCTCTGGAGTGCATACAACGACTGGCCACTCTCTCCTCTCTTCCACCGCCTGCAGGCCTGCACTGACGATAGATCATAGATGCATGGTCTCGCCCTCCTCTGCCCCTCTCTCATCTAGCTGCAGTACATCACTGCGCAGGTTTTACTCTCTAGAGTAGTCTCTAGGCATACAAAAGCATAGTTTTTTAATTTTTCACTAGGGAGACATACAAAATCTACACTTTTCTATGTCTCCCCAGTGTATATCTGATCTCCACAGTCCATTGCCTTGATTTATGAGAGATCGATCGATTTGTATGTTTGTATGCAGATTGTGGGGGACGACGTACGTAGACCGCTTGTCGGTGACCAAAAGTGCACGATTACTCTAGGCTGCTGAAATTGAATTCTGATAGTATCTCTAGTTAGGTATAGAATGGATCAAACTCTAAACTCCGCCGTGTATTTAGTAAAGCAGTCCCAAACATCCTAATTCCATTATTTTTCTGAAGCACAGCAAGCCTCCCAATTCATTTTACTGGAGCATCCAACAAGATGGTCAAGAACTCGCGGATGTTTCTTTTTTGGAGTACACATATAGTAGATAGAAAATCTAGAGTGCAGCAGTCTGCAGTGGCAAAACATGCTTATACTTGACGGCCGAGAACATGGTGTACATGCCAATCAAATAAGCTATCCAAACCTCATCTTATTTTAGAATTGTACATCGAAATCTCGAAGGATATATGAACAGTTATGACTCTCATGGATTTATTTATTTATTTTAGCGAAAACACCATACACATGTACAATCATAACATATGTGCACGCACACGCATACACCCTTACCTTATGGAGCATCTCTGAAGAACTAGGTTGAATCTTATGCAAGATGTATATGCGTGGTATATAGAGTAGTTCTCATGCCATGTTATTCGATATCTAAGAATAACCTTAAAAAATAGAACAATATTTTTTCATGATTGATACTATAAGTTTGATCGGTTATGTTTGTTTAAACCCTATTCTTACTGCAAAATATCATTCCTGCACATATTCTGTTATGCTAGATGATTACATGGTTATATATATTTTGGTGTTTCAAAGTTCAACCTTGCCATTATAAAAAAAGTTCTCAACATTGCTGATGTTTATGTTATTGATTCCTGTTTTATGTCTCCTCAGTCCTGAGGAGAGAACATTGTGTTACCAACTTTGCCCTGAATGTTGATCGATCTGCGAGTGTATATATGTACACTATATATGCACTGCGTGACAAAAAGCAGAAAAGACACGGCAATGAAAGAAGGAAGCTAAGATAAAGAATGGAAGGAAAAAATATCTTTAGAAGTCTTGAGGAAGAAGGGGATACAGAGGAGCTTTGCTGTCTCAGCCACCCTTTGGTGTGCGCCATGCATCAGCTTTAATTTACTTTCAGGGATCCATCCATGATCGTCCCCAAAATGGAAGTAATGATAAGCGAAGCGCTGCACATTATGCAAATTAGATACAAGTAGGTACAAAAACTGATGAACGGTCATACATCTATATCTGACCAGTTTTAAATTTTATATTGGCAATTAAGAAAGGTCGATCTGTATATATATTGGGAAAAAATTAGGCGGGGACATATATTCCATGGAAACGCCGTGTAAGGAGCTGTCGCGTATTCGTGACATGTATCTATGTGTAAGCATACGACTCGTAATAATAGGCTTTATAATGGAGTAGCTTGAAAGAAAAAAAATACTATATAAACTTAGAGATTAAAACTCTCTTTTAGGCGCTAAATGTTTGTGCATAGACATGTAAATTGCGAGGCATTGAGTCCCGAAAACCACCAAGCAACTCAAAACCCAAGGAAGAGGGGTCATGCATGCAACAACCCGTGAGGCCGTGACCAGGTGTGGCGGACGGATTCTGTCCCAACCCGAATCAGGCGGTAGCGGAGGTGGACGAGCTTTCAAGGCGTCCACACGGCTCACCATCTCGCACGCCATGTTTCCAAATTGCTTAGCTTGTCTACCGATTGCTAAAGCATTGTTTGGAACCCTTCATACTGCTTTATGATTTCCTCCATGGTGGTCGCGAGTTGTTGCTAGAACTTCGTGGGCTTGCGCGATGGAGCCATCTTGCTCCGCTTGAGGAAGGTCTGGTGGTAGGAAAAAAATTAGGGCGGAAGTTCGCCAGCTCTGGATACTAAATGTTATGGTCCTTGCTTGCGAAGAAGCAACCTAAGATATAGTCGAAGAGGAATGGAGAATAATAGCACAAGTAAAAGGAGGAAGAAGCAGAGGGATGATTACTAGTTCTGTTCTTCATTAAGCATCCTCATTTGAGTACACGGGAATTTGTACCTACTTGTAGCATGCAGGCCGTCTATTCTGCCCCTGAATGGGCATAACTCGACACGAACAACCTAAATAGGCCCATAGACTCAGCCACTGTTATGAGCTCCCACCATCATCAACGTCTGCATGTATGTGACAAAGATAGGTCTACTATATCTATATGTGTGAATGGAAAAGCTTGTATCCTATTCATAGAGGTCCAAGACCTCATCGCATTTGACCCTGCACTATTTTTCATCGCATTACAAACCAAGTTCATAATAAAGAAGCGGAAGCAAATAGTTTTATAAAACACACACCCTTTTGGTTCAGATACAGTGCCAATAGGTAGCCATTTCTAACAAAAGCATCAGATAAAAAATATGGAACGACCATTGCCCTTGGTCTCAGTTGTCACCCATCGCCAGATACAGACAGTTGATGCAATAGCCGTAGTACATTTGACCATCTGCAACAACAATGGGAGCAACGCCCTGAGTACGAGAAGGTACTCAACTAGACTTACACATCTTAAACCAAAAATAAAGTGACACCAAGGGGTATGCAAAGCTTTTTTTAGTGGACTGGTTGACTCATTTGCGAAAAGCATAAACTATCATGAAGAAATCATTTGAAGTACTTTGCATCATTTTTATTATAACTAGTAATCTAGGTAAGCACCTATATTATAGCAATCACTTGATTAAGTAATAACATCCAGTTACTAACTTAGATTTAGCATTTTCAATACCATTCATATAACCATCAGTGTTCCATCATCATTACTATGATGCCGTAACTCGAGTCAAGTGCTCACTGTCCAGGAGCGATGACCATTCGAATCGATTCCTAACCAACTGGTGATTTATTCCTCACACAAACCACACTCACCCGCTAAAGTGAGCTACAGATCACCAATGACACAATTCCGGTAAACATCACGGGATAAACTGGAGCCGCAGTACCCAGGGATTGCCCGACTGTCAGGACGCACATTGGGCTCACTCTTCGTGTCCCTGTCATACCCCCTTCAGCACCAGTACGCGCACCCGTGTATACCCCGAACCGAATCATACCACTAGCTTCGTGGTCGAAAGATACTTTATTTGGCCAGCTAAATATGAGGCATGCGTTCAACATGACAAGAGGGACGAGCAACGATCGGTCCTTAATCGACACAGACAGAAAACTAATAGCACCCAGAACCCTGTCTGGTTGCCTCCAACTTTTCCGTCCGGTCTCCAGTTATTCACCAACACATGGTTATTTCCAGGATATCATTCACTCTATAGCTAAATCATTCCAGTAACCACCTATAAGTGTAGGTGACCGAAAATCACCGATCGCTACCGGTCTAAGCAGGGCTAAGCAGTTATTCGATCATGACCTAACAGGGTAAGAATGTAATAAGGTAGGCAAGGATAGTAATAAATACATCAACGGTTTCAATCAACTCCTACAACTTAATGCAACAATATATATACTCATGTATAGAAAGAATTGCTTTTATAAAGTAGGAGACTTAGAATGCTCCGGGGCTTGCCTCGTTCGAAGAAACTGGGTTGGTGGTCCACACACTCAGGTAGATCCTCTTCTTGCTCGTCTACCTCGGGCACCTCCTATACCTGGATTTCTTATGGATCGGACCTTGTCTGCTCCTCCTGAACTGTTATTGGCAACTCCTCCTGCGATCCTGTATGATGCAATTGCATAAGTAAATATGCAAACAATGCATCGGATGTGGTAGTATGCTATGATTATGATGACATGATATGCAGATGAACACATTGAGACTTATGGTATAGACTAGAGGCAAAACCTTTCTACAAGGTAGTCAACATCATCCCATATCAGTTGCTACGAATACATGTCATCTACTGTATTCTCTTATATTACAATCCCCGTTACTTTTACACTAACTAACATATAACCCTAACATAAGTGCTACTACACTTTATTAGCACAACCACATTAACTTGTCAAGTAACATTATCAAGTGATTTGATACTTTAAAGATACACCAAAGCTTCATTATTAAATAACTATCCATAAAGAATAATATTTTATATTCAATTTAAACTAGGGTCACAACAGCAACAAGTATTTCTGCTACATATAAAATTCTACAAAAATTACAGTAGCATAGTACTACTCTAAGTAGACTACCATAAAATTTTCATGGCATTTGAATAAGTAAAATAGCCTACACAAAAATGACAAGCTATGGTATAAATATGAGCATAAAAATACTTTGTATTATAAAAAGTATCAAACAACAGATTTAGTATTTTTTCTACATTCTACACAGTAAAAAATCACTGTACAAAAATTATCATATGCATATTTTATACAAATTTCCCTCTGTAGCAAAATAACAAAAATCAGCCATAAATAGCACTTGAACTAGACATCAATATTTTTCTATCGAACATTCATGACATACATTTTTCATATAAAGTACATCATACAAGAAGAATAACAAACTTGGAACCATATTTTTCTGAGCTTCCTATGATTTATTATGCATTTCTTAAGAAAACAACAAT
Organism: Saccharum hybrid cultivar R570; assembly: GCA_038087645.1. Lineage (NCBI taxonomy): Eukaryota > Viridiplantae > Streptophyta > Magnoliopsida > Poales > Poaceae > Saccharum > Saccharum hybrid cultivar. The sequence goes on from JAQSUU010000402.1 coordinate 18,253,821, forward strand.
TACAAGAATTTAATAAAGCTCCACAGAAAAGTATCATAAAATCAACATGCAACAATTTTAAGCTATAGATCTAGTCATGAGGATCATAACAAAATTTATTTCACCATTTTTAGAGCCAAAATGAGCAAGTTATGATTTTCCAAAGCATTTACATAATTTCTGAAAATCCATTTTCCAAATTCCTTTTAAAATCAGCCGCTGAAAATGCTGGGTGCACCCGGTGCAGTGCACCCGCAGGCGCTGACAGCTGGGTCCGCGGGTCAACCGGCCCCACCCGTCAGCCAGGCCGAGACGGGGCGACGCTGACCGGCGAAATCTCGCCGACGGCGAGGTCTCCGGCCAGGCCAAGGTCACCCAGATGACCACCTTAACCCCGTGAACTCGATGGTGCACGCGCGGTGGCCAGTGGAGCTCGGGAGACCGGTCATCGCCATGCATGGCGGAGCGGCGGCGCGGGTGGTCGCCGGCCGGCCATTCCCGACCAAGAAATGGTCACGAAAAGGGTGCTCGAGCACCGATGAGTGTAACACCCCGGTGTTATGCAATGCATCTTTGCATGGCAATCATATTGCATTTCATTCATATCATTATAATCCTGTATGATAATGGTATAATTCAAGTAAAATGAAAGCTTAAACATGCTACATTTCACGAATTAAAATAATATGATAATCACATTATATCAAAATCCTTGCAACCATAATTCTTACATCACTTGGAACCCTAGTTCAAATTTTGGAGCTCAAATTTGGTCAAAAACTTGTTCAAAAGCAATTATGAAAAATATTCAAAAGTATTCCCTAATTTAGCTTTTATTTTGCTATTTAAAAACTATTAGGAATTTTGAAATGGCCCCTTTATCAAAGTTGTGGAGAATTTAATTTTGAGCAACTTTTATTTTTGGGCCAAGTTTATAAAATGTCTTCTTCTTGTTCAAAATGTAGTTTAAAGTTTGAATTACATTTGAAATAGAATTTAGAAAATCGAAAAAATGGACTTTTGTCTTAGCAGGCCGCGTCCTCGCTTCTCGGCCCGTTCGCGAGGCAGCCCAGCCCAGCCGCCCACGCGCACTCGCCCGCCCGCCCGCTCGCCCGCGCGTCGTGGCCGCTCGCCAGCGCACGCCGCGACACGCGCGCGCTCGCGCAGACGCCGCGCGCCCCGTGGCCGGCATGCGCCGCTCGCCGTCGCCATCTAGCCGCCGGTGGCCCCCGCAGCGCGCGCCTCGGTCTTCTAAGCCGCCCGCGCTCCTCAACCGCTCTCCCATTCCCAATTCCCTCGCCCGGCCCTCCTCCGCTCTCTGCTCCGCGAGCGCTCGCCCGCGCGAGCACCGCCACCGCCGCACCCGCCGGCCAAATTGGCCGCCGGTGAGCCGCCATTGCCCACCTTCTCGCGCACCCGACTTCGCCTCCTTTTCCGACAGCTCGTGCGCACCTTGTCGCCATCTTCCGAGCCCAGCAGGTGGGGATCCCATGCCTTCGCCGTCGGCGGCCATGGCGCCACCGCGCGCGGCCTCCGCCGAGGCGACTCCCCGCTACCCCTCTCGCCTCCCTAGCTTCAAAAACGGTTTCGCCTCTTCGTCGCGGTCCTCATGCGCTCCTTACTCCGCCCGCTCGCGACCGGAGACGGCCGCTGGCCGATGGCCGTCGCCGCGCTGCCACGGCCAGGGTCGCCGCCGTGGCGTGACCGCGGCCGCGCCCGACCGCGCGAGGCCAGGCCGGCCTTGGGCCGAAGCCCGAGCCGGGCCGGCTCGCTCTCCTCTCCCCGCGCGCATGAGCAGGCCGCGGACCGCAGTGGGCCGACTGTTGTCTCGGGCCGGCCCAATCTTTTAACCGAAAAATCATTTTTCTATTTCTTTTATTATTCATGGTGGAAAACATTTGAGAAAAATGATTTCTTGGTCATTTTAGCTCCAAAATTTGTGAAATAAATTTTTATATACTCATTTGAATCAGATCTACAATGTAAAATTGTTGCATGTCAATTTTGATGAACTTTTCTGTAGAGTTTATAATTAAATAGTAAAATGGCTGTTTTCTTGATAAATACTTAATAAATCCTAGAAAAGTCAGAAAAATATGATTCCAAGTTTATTAATCTTTTTGTGACATGTACTTTCTAGGGAAATTTTATAGCTTGGGTGTTCTGTAGAAAAATGTATAGTTGTAGTTCAAATGCTTTCTATTACCAATATTTGTTATTTTTGTTATTTAAATAAATTTGAATAAAACATGCAAGTAATAATTTTTCTATAGTGTTTGTTTAGGTAGCAGATAGTAGAAAAATTTCTAAATCTGTTGTTTGATACTTTTCATAATGTAAAGTATTTTAAATGTCTATTTTAGGCCTTGGTTTGTTATTTTTGTATAGTAAGTTCTAAATATCCAAATGCAGTAAAAATTTTATGTCAAGCTATTTTTGATATTAGTAACCCACTGTAATTTTCTAAGATTTTTCTGAGCTACTAAAATATGTGTTGCTGTTCAAATGTAGTGCTAATTAGGGTTTCCCTTTTATTCTTTAATGCAAAGATAATTAGTAAAGTATACTTTGGTGTATCTTTGAAGCACCTTGTTAGTCAAGTACTCTTGCATGGTAGAGAATAGTAGTGGTAGTTTTCGAGTACATGTTCTTGGATGATGTAGACTACCTTGTAGAAGAGTCATAATTTCCGCATGATCCGATAACGTAACATATCCACTTCATCGCATGCACACCGCATCATCATCATCTCATGTCACTTCTGCATTGCACCTATGCATGTGCACTCATACTTCTGCATCATACAGGATCGCAGGAGGTGGTTCCGACAGTAGTTCCCGAGGACGCAGAGGAGCAGCCCGAGGAGCCGGAGCCAGCAGAAGCAGAAGAGGAGTCCGGTGAAGAGCTTCCGGAGTGCCCCGACCATCGTCCCAGTACCTTCGAGCGAGGCAAGCCCCGGAGCATTTCTCCCTCGGTTTGCAAAGAATTATTTATTAACTTTACTTAATCTGATGCATTAAGTTTAGGAGTTGTTTGCAAACGTTGCTGCATTATACCTTGTTCCACCTTGTTTTACCCGATCCTTGTCACCCTGGTGTCCACGGTCAATACTTGCTTAGCTTGCTTAGACCGGTAGAAGTCGGGTGATTGCCTGTCATCCGCGAGCTATAGGGGATTACCTGGTTTTATGTGAAAGAAATGTCATGTGAGAATAGCTAAGTGTGGAAATGAATATGAGACCGGGCGGAAGCTTGCAGGGTTCTGGACTGTAGTGTCTTCCGTCTGTGTCGATTAAGGACCGTCCGATGTCGGGCCTCGGGTCATGTTGAACGCATGCCTTACATTTAGCTGGCCGAATAAAGTACCTTTCGACCGCGAAGCCGGGAGATTATTCGGGCCGAGTGGATTGCCCGCAACGCACTGTACCGGAGCAGTAGTGGCAGGAAACGGGGGCGCGATGATAAGGCCAAAGAGCAGTCGGGCGGCCCCCGGGTACCTGTGGTTCCTGGCAAGCTCGCGACTTTACCTGAATGGTTGACTCGGTGACCAATACCTCACTTTAGCGGGTGAGTGAGGTTTGTGTGAGGAATAAATTACCAGCTGGTTAATAATCGATTCGAATCGCCATCGTTCACTGGATAGTGAACACTTGACTTGAGTTACTTCATCGTAGTAATACTGATGAAACACTTGGATAGTTATGAGGAAATGACATGGTAACTATTGTTAATGATCAATGGTAATCCTTGCTTGCTTAATTACATGGTTACTTTAGCATAAAGTGCAAACATAGTTGACAGGAGAATAAAGATTTAAAAGATGACATGCTTAGTAAATGATTTGATAAGCTAAAAATGCTTTTCTTGCAAATGAGTCAGCTACCCCACCAAAAAAGCCTATCATGATCCTTGGAGTCTTTTTGTTTTGGTTCTGTCGGGTAAGTCTAGCTGAGTACCTTCTCGTACTCAGGGCTTTGTTCCCATTTGTTGCAGATGGACAGATGTACTATGGTTATTGTATCAACTGTCTATACCCTGCGATGGGCGAAGCCTAGGACCATGGGCAATGGTCACTCACTACTCCTCGCCTGATGCTTTTGTGGGAGATGATCGCAAGCTGGCACCGTATTTTGGAAAGGATGTGTGTGTGTGTGTGTGTGCCTGGAACTAATGCTTCCGCTACTTTATTCGAAACCGGTTTGTAATAACTATGTTTAAACTCCGATGTATTTTGTGCCGCAAACTACTGTGTAACTTATGAAGGTAATCGCTGAACTTATTACGATCTTGGCTGTGATGTGAAATGGTTTGAAATCCGTCGAGATTTCACGGACTACCGGGTTATACGGGCTTAAGTTTGGTAAATTGTCCGTCCGTTGGATGATTTTCTTACTTAATCTCGTATAATTGGGCGGTTCTGTTACAGCTGGCATCGGAGCATGGTTTAGCGTAATTACTGTTCATAAGTGTATTTAAACCAAAACCTTGCTTAAAAAGTGTGATTTTGAAACTAAAAAAGTGTGCCAGTGGTCATATCCTGTATGCCCAGTTAAGGACTCTAGGTGGCTATTTAAGTACTAACTTGGGGTTCTTGCACCATATTTCTTTTTCGTTGCTCATACGGCGTGCTATTGTATGAGTGCCACTTAATTGAGTGGTAATGTATGGATCAGTTACCTCTACGCTTCGGTAAGTGTGAGTTGTGAGAGCATGATCGGATACACCGCCGATCTAGGGAAAGTGCTTATATGATACTTGGATAATTACATGTTTTACACATGTTTTTATAAAAGTGTCGCATGTGTGGGTGTTCCGTCCGTTGAGGCGATGCCGTCAATAGGACGATGTGTTTGGGTAGTCACTACCGTTGTACACGCATCTGGGGATTCGTGTAAAGCGTGTAGGTAGATTTACTGCTTTCATGCATTCATGGGGAATGGGCTGAAATGAGTTTTCTGCAGGTACATAACAGCGTATCGTGTAGACCGAATTAGTTACGTATATGAGAGATCGTTGTATGCCACCGAATTCACCGTTAGATACTTTTTCATAAGTTGTGAGAACGTAAGATTCGTGCATGCATCATACTGTTTGTGCATTCCATTCATGGCATGCATTCCTCCCCTTATAAAAGGATTATCCCATTTCGATAAAAGTAACCTCAACTAAAATATGTTCTCACCGGGTAATTTAAAACTTGTGCTACAGATGGCCCGCACGAAGCAGACTGCCCGCAAGTCCACTGGAGGAAGAGCACCCCGTCGTCAGCTAGCCCCGAGGGAGCACCGCAACACGGACACTTTTCTAAGCGAGTTTGGCATGCCCACCTTGCTTTGGAGAGTGCTCCATGATGTGGGGTACCCGGAGGGACAAGAGCCAGTTTACTCTTGGAGCGAGAGTCAGCTAGCTGAAGATGGACTTGCTGTGGTAGAGATCACCGTCCCTGCTCTTGGTGATGCGCTAGAATGGGATGGTTGGCATCTGGAGTTTGAAGGACGCACTCCAGTCGAGGGTGCAGAGGGCGCAGCTTTTCGCGTCATCCGAGACATCATGAGCAGATTTCCCAATGAGTTAGCAGCAGCTTTGGCCGGTACCTTCCCGAGAGATGATCCTCGCGACGCCATTTGGGTACAGCCGCAAGGAAGTGCCCTGGTTAGAGGCCCCAGTGAAGGACGGGCTAGCGACAACCACACCATGAGTGCCATGTATGCAGCCATCAGAGCATACCAAGGTCTGGAGAATACCTATTGGACCTTGACTGGCCTACGTGGTGATGATCGGATTGAAGCAAGGAAGCAAAAGAAAAAGCAAGCGCGTGCTATAGCTAGCTTGCAGGAGCAGTTGGCTGATATGAGCTTGCAGCGGGACCGAGCTCTCGAGAGAGGCGAGAGTTCCATGCAGCAGGTTCAGAGGCTGACTCAGGCCAACAGGAATGCAGAGCGCCTGTTGGAGCAGCTAGTACAAGAAAGGAATGAAGCCTGGAACGAGAGAGACCTTCTGAGGCAGAGGGTCGAGGAGCTAGAAGAGTACAATGCCAACTTGCATGAAGAGTTCCATGCCCTCTACAACGGGATGGGCCCGTATGCTCCTCCGAACGCCGCTCAGATGGACCTCGACGACGACGCCGCTGCTGAAGGTAGCGATGGCGACGCCTCCGACATCGATGATGGCCCCGAGGAGTAGGATAGTGTCCTGCGTTAGTAGCTAGGCTTGACGCGATGGCCTTCTTTTGGTTTTCATGTATCATGATGTATCCTGTTCGACCTTGAGACTGACGATCTTTTGGAGTTTGGTTGTGTATGCGATACCCGAACGCATAAAAGTCCAGTGTATGTATGCTGGCAACATGGTTGTATGGAACGTGATGTTGCATTTGAAGTAACTGAATTGGTGCTGTTGTTTAATTGGAATGAAATTATTGCGCCTCTGTTTTCTTGTATGACTTGTTCTCTCCAATGAATTCAGTATGGCATAATTGTTCATTCGGGCATCATTTTACAACCTCACTCAATGGTGCTTGTTACTGAAATATGCAGATGGCCAACACTCGTCGTGCTACGTATGAAGCCGCTGAGACTGGTGGCAATGGTGCAGGAGCTGGTGGAAGTGGTGCCAACAATGTCAACCACCAAGAACCACGTCCAGAACCGCATTTGCCCCCTCCTCCGCCGCTTACCGCAGAAATGTTCTTCACACAGTTCCTTGGAAGTCAGCGCAGTACTGAACAATCACAGAGGAATATGGAGGACTTTCTGCGTACCATCGCGGAAAATGTTCAAAGAGGAAATAACCAAGGTGGTGGCCATGGAGTGAACCAGTACAGCAGTTTCAAGGATTTCATGGATACGAGGCCACCTATTTTCAAAGAAGCAGCAGAGCCACTTGATGCCGAGGAATGGATTAACACTATGGAAGATAAGTTCCGTGTGTTAAGGATGACAGAAGTTCTGAAAGTAGAGTATGCTGCGCATCAGTTACAGGGACCAGCCGGAATGTGGTGGAAGCATCACCGCAGTACTTTTCCTCCTAATACCCAGATCTCTTGGAGGGATTTTACTGAAGCTTTTAAGGGAGTTTATATTCCCCCAGGGTTGGTTGAGATGAAGCTTGGAGAGTTCTTAGCCTTGAATCAGGGAACCAAGACAGTGACACAGTATCTGCATGCCTTTAATAACTTGTGCCGCTATGCCCCAGACATGGTTGACACAGATGCAAAGAAGATTGCTAGTTTCAAGAGAGGGTTGAGTCCGAAGATGATGAAGCATGTGGGTACCAATACCCGCAACAGATTCAACGACTTTATCAGTGACTGTTTGAAGCAAGAGAAGAACAATAATGCTTACACCGCAACCAAGAACCGCAAGAGAGTGTTCGAGTCAGGATCATCCCAGTCCAGAGTTGTCCCTGCCAACCGTCCATCTTATCGTCCGTCCGCACCTGGTGCGAGGTTCAGGCCGCCGCAGCATAAAACTCAGAACTACAAGGGACCACAGAAACCGTACAAGATGGCAGTGCCACCAACAAAGACCAACACAGCTGCAGAACAGAGCAACTCCAAGGGAGCAATAGGGTCTGCTGGTACAGTGAAAGGGCCCTGCTACAACTGTGGTCAGCCAGGCCACTTTTCCAAGTTCTGCCCTTATCCGCCTAAAAAGAAGCAACAGACTTACAATGCCCGTGTGCACCACACCGCCATTGATGAAGTTCCTGAGGGAGAGCCTGTAACTGCCGGTAAGTTTCTTGTGAACCATCACCCTGCAGTTGTTCTTTTTGATTCTGGATCTTCGCATTCTTTTATGAGTCAAGCATTTGCACGGAAGCATGAACAACTATACACAGAATTGAGTTATGGTTATCGCATAAGTTCAGCAGGAGCTGATGTGTTAACCAATAAAATGGTTAGAGGGGCAACCCTTGAGTTAGGTAGTCGGAAGTTCAGAGTGAACCTGGTAGTTATGCCTGGGCTAGTTTTGGATGTAATAATAGGAATGAACTGGATGAAAGACTGGGAAGCAGTCATAGATACAAGCGGTCGGATGCTTACCCTTAGAGATCCCCAGGCAGAGGGTACTTTTCAGGTACCATTGCCTAAAAGAACAGATCTTGTGAGTGTGACCTGTGCCATGGAAGTTACTCCTATCCATCAGATCCCCGTAGTATGTGAGTTTCCGGATGTGTTCCCAGACGAATTGCCTGGCCTTCCTCCAGATAGAGATGTTGAATTCGGAATCGAGTTGATCCCCGGGACGGCTCCAATTTCTAGGAGACCTTATCGGATGCCTCCGGATGAGTTAGCTGAGTTGAAGAAACAGTTGGAAGAGTTGTTAAAGAAGGGGTTTATTCGCCCAAGTAAGTCTGAATGGGGATGTCCTGCCTTGTTTGTAAAGAAGAAGAAAGAGGGTACTCTCAGGATGTGTGTGGATTACCGACCTCTTAACGCTGTAACCATCAAGAATAAATATCCACTGCCTCATATTGATGTTCTGTTTGATCAGTTAGCTAAAGCCAGAGTGTTCTCCAAGATAGACTTGAGGTCAGGGTATCATCAGATAAAGATTAGGCCCCAAGATGTTCCGAAAACCGCCTTTTCTACCAGATACGGGTTGTACGAGTATCTTGTTATGTCATTTGGACTGACAAATGCTCCTGCATATTTTATGTATCTGATGAATACGGTTTTCATGCCAGAGTTGGATAAGTTTGTAGTTGTCTTCATTGATGACATTCTAGTATACTCTGAAAACGAGAAAGAGCATGAAGAGCACCTGAGAATTGTCTTGACCAGGTTGAGAAATCATAAGTTATATGCTAAGTTCAGCAAATGTGAATTTTGGTTGAAGAAAGTTCCTTTCCTCGGTCATATTCTATCTGAGAATGGAGTTTCTGTAGATCCGAGTAAAGTGCAAGAGGTTATGGATTGGAAGACTCCAACCACAGTGTCAGAAGTCAGGAGTTTCCTAGGCTTAGCTGGTTACTATCGCCGCTTTATCCCAGACTTCTCGAAGATTGCCAAGCCTATGACAAGTCTGTTACAGAAAGATCACAAGTTCGCGTGGACAGAGGAGTGTGAGACAGCTTTCCATACCTTGCGGAAACTGTTGACCACTGCTCCAGTTCTTGCGCAACCCGACATCGAGAAACCTTTTGATGTGTTCTGTGACGCATCAAAAACAGGACTAGGGTGTGTGCTAATGCAAGAAGGAAGAGTCATTGCTTATGCCTCCCGACAGTTGAGAAAACATGAAATCAATTACCCGACACATGATCTTGAGCTTGCCGCTGTAGTGCATGCCTTAAAGATTTGGAGACACTATCTACTGAGTAACGTGTGCAATATTTTCACCGATCATAAGAGCCTCAAGTACATTTTCACCCAACCAGAATTGAACATGAGACAACGAAGATGGTTAGAGTTGATCAAAGACTACAACTTGAATGTACAGTATCACCCCGGGAAAGCCAATGTGGTAGCTGATGCTTTAAGCAGAAAGTCACATTGTCTGAATGTGCAACCCTTGCTTGAAGATGGTTTCGATCTAATGCACCCTGCCGTGCTACAAAGTATTCAGGTCAGTTGTTCCTTGGAGAGTAAGATTATAGAAGGTCAGAAAGCAGACAAGGGGATATTCCATATCAAAATGAAGATTCAAGAAGAACCCTCGAAACACTTCCGGGTAGATGAGCAGGATGTGTTGTGGTTCGACAACCGTCTTGTTGTTCCAAAGGATAGAGAGCTTAAGAATAAAATTATGGATGAAGCTCATCTCTCTAAGTTGTCTATTCATCCTGGCAGCAGTAAAATGTATCAAGAACTAAGACCTCGTTATTGGTGGACCAAGATGAAGAAGGAAATTGCAGCGTATGTAGCCAGATGTGACACGTGTTGTAGAGTAAAAGCAATTCACATGAAGCCTGCCGGAATGTTACAACCTTTGTCAGTACCAAGTTGGAAGTGGGATGACATTAGTATGGATTTTATCACAGGTTTACCCACTACTCAAAAAGGTCACGATTCCATTTGGGTAATTGTGGATCGTCTTACTAAGACAGCTCACTTTTTGCCTGTCAAAACGGAATATAGACCACCTCAATATGCTGAGAAGTATATTGCAGAGATTGTGAGGTTGCATGGCATACCAAAGACTATAGTATCTGACAGAGGGTCACAGTTCACTGCTCACTTTTGGGAGCATTTGCATAAAGGTTTGGGGACTAGTCTGATTCGTAGCACTGCCTATCATCCTCAAACAGATGGTCAGACTGAGAGAGTTAATGCTGTTCTAGAAGATATGTTAAGAGCTTGTGTGTTGTCTTCCAGAGGTTCATGGGAGTCATGGTTACCATTAGCAGAGTTCTCATACAATAACAGCTATCAAGAGAGTATCAAGATGGCACCTTTTGAGGCTCTGTATGGTCGAAAGTGTAGAACACCGTTAAACTGGATTGAGCCCGGAGAAAGAAGGTATTATGGTATTGACTTCATAGAAGAAGCCGAAAAGAAAGTTCATATCATCCAGCAGAATATGAGAGCAGCCCAGTCACGTCAGAAAAGTTATGCAGATAAGAGAAGGAGACCGCTTGTGTTCGAAGTTGGCGACTATGTCTATCTAAAAGTTACGCCAATGAAAAAGAAAAGGTTTGGTGTGCGCAGAAAGCTGGCCGCCAGATTTGTGGGACCTTATAAAATCCTGGAACGGAAGGGTCCTGTGGCTTACAAATTGGAATTACCAGAGTCAATGGGTGCTATATTCCCAGTTTTTCATGTATCACATCTCAAGAAATGTTTGCGCATTCCAGAGGAACAGATTGAACCTCGAGGCATAAAACTGAAGTCAGATCTGGTGTATCGTGAGCAGCCAGTTCGAGTTTTGGATACCAAGGAAAGGGCTACTCGAAACAGTGTGGTGAAAACATATAAGATACAATGGAGTCATCACGATGAAGGGGATGCGTATTGGGAAACGGGTGAATACTTAAAGAATGCTTATGAAGATTTTTATAACAAATGGTTAGTAACCCAAATCTCGGGACGAGATTTTTATAAGGGGGGAGGGCTGTAACACCCCGGTGTTATGCAATGCATCTTTGCATGGCAATCATATTGCATTTCATTCATATCATTATAATCCTGTATGATAATGGTATAATTCAAGTAAAATGAAAGCTTAAACATGCTACATTTCACGAATTAAAATAATATGATAATCACATTATATCAAAATCCTTGCAACCATAATTCTTACATCACTTGGAACCCTAGTTCAAATTTTGGAGCTCAAATTTGGTCAAAAACTTGTTCAAAAGCAATTATGAAAAATATTCAAAAGTATTCCCTAATTTAGCTTTTATTTTGCTATTTAAAAACTATTAGGAATTTTGAAATGGCCCCTTTATCAAAGTTGTGGAGAATTTAATTTTGAGCAACTTTTATTTTTGGGCCAAGTTTATAAAATGTCTTCTTCTTGTTCAAAATGTAGTTTAAAGTTTGAATTACATTTGAAATAGAATTTAGAAAATCGAAAAAAATGGACTTTTGTCTTAGCAGGCCGCGTCCTCGCTTCTCGGCCCGTTCGCGAGGCAGCCCAGCCCAGCCGCCCGCGCGCACTCGCCCGCCCGCCCGCTCGCCCGCGCGTCGTGGCCGCTCGCCAGCGCACGCCGCGACACGCGCGCGCTCGCGCAGACGCCGCGCGCCCCGTGGCCGGCATGCGCCGCTCGCCGTCGCCATCTGGCCGCCGGTGGCCCCCGCAGCGCGCGCCTCGGTCTTCTAAGCCGCCCGCGCTCCTCAACCGCTCTCCCATTCCCAATTCCCTCGCCCGGCCCTCCTCCGCTCTCTGCTCCGCGAGCGCTCGCCCGCGCGAGCACCGCCACCGCCGCACCCGCCGGCCAAATTGGCCGCCGGTGAGCCGCCATTGCCCACCTTCTCACGCACCCGACTTCGCCTCCTTTTCCGACAGCTCGTGCGCACCTTGTCGCCATCTTCCGAGCCCAGCAGGTGGGGATCCCATGCCTTCGCCGTCGGCGGCCATGGCGCCACCGCGCGCGGCCTCCGCCGAGGCGACTCCCCGCTACCCCTCTCGCCTCCCTAGCTTCAAAAACGGTTTCGCCTCTTCGTCGCGGTCCTCATGCGCTCCTTACTCCGCCCGCTCGCGACCGGAGACGGCCGCTGGCCGATGGCCGTCGCCGCGCTGCCACGGCCAGGGTCGCCGCCGTGGCGTGACCGCGGCCGCGCCCGACCGCGCGAGGCCAGGCCGGCCTTGGGCCGAAGCCCGAGCCGGGCCGGCTCGCTCTCCTCTCCCCGCGCGCATGAGCAGGCCGCGGACCGCAGTGGGCCGACTGTTGTCTCGGGCCGGCCCAATCTTTTAACCGAAAAATCATTTTTCTATTTCTTTTATTATTCATGGTGGAAAACATTTGAGAAAAATGATTTCTTGGTCATTTTAGCTCCAAAATTTGTGAAATAAATTTTTATATACTCATTTGAATCAGATCTACAATGTAAAATTGTTGCATGTCAATTTTGATGAACTTTTCTGTAGAGTTTATAATTAAATAGTAAAATGGCTGTTTTCTTGATAAATACTTAATAAATCCTAGAAAAGTCAGAAAAATATGATTCCAAGTTTATTAATCTTTTTGTGACATGTACTTTCTAGGGAAATTTTATAGCTTGGGTGTTCTGTAGAAAAATGTATAGTTGTAGTTCAAATGCTTTCTATTACCAATATTTGTTATTTTTGTTATTTAAATAAATTTGAATAAAACATGCAAGTAATAATTTTTCTATAGTGTTTGTTTAGGTAGCAGATAGTAGAAAAATTTCTAAATCTGTTGTTTGATACTTTTCATAATGTAAAGTATTTTAAATGTCTATTTTAGGCCTTGGTTTGTTATTTTTGTATAGTAAGTTCTAAATATCCAAATGCAGTAAAAATTTTATGTCAAGCTATTTTTGATATTAGTAACCCACTGTAATTTTCTAAGATTTTTCTGAGCTACTAAAATATGTGTTGCTGTTCAAATGTAGTGCTAATTAGGGTTTCCCTTTTATTCTTTAATGCAAAGATAATTAGTAAAGTATACTTTGGTGTATCTTTGAAGCACCTTGTTAGTCAAGTACTCTTGCATGGTAGAGAATAGTAGTGGTAGTTTTCGAGTACATGTTCTTGGATGATGTAGACTACCTTGTAGAAGAGTCATAATTTCCGCATGATCCGATAACGTAACATATCCACTTCATCGCATGCACACCGCATCATCATCATCTCATGTCACTTCTGCATTGCACCTATGCATGTGCACTCATACTTCTGCATCATACAGGATCGCAGGAGGTGGTTCCGACAGTAGTTCCCGAGGACGCAGAGGAGCAGCCCGAGGAGCCGGAGCCAGCAGAAGCAGAAGAGGAGTCCGGTGAAGAGCTTCCGGAGTGCCCCGACCATCGTCCCAGTACCTTCGAGCGAGGCAAGCCCCGGAGCATTTCTCCCTCGGTTTGCAAAGAATTATTTATTAACTTTACTTAATCTGATGCATTAAGTTTAGGAGTTGTTTGCAAACGTTGCTGCATTATACCTTGTTCCACCTTGTTTTACCCGATCCTTGTCACCCTGGTGTCCACGGTCAATACTTGCTTAGCTTGCTTAGACCGGTAGAAGTCGGGTGATTGCCTGTCATCCGCGAGCTATAGGGGATTACCTGGTTTTATGTGAAAGAAATGTCATGTGAGAATAGCTAAGTGTGGAAATGAATATGAGACCGGGCGGAAGCTTGCAGGGTTCTGGACTGTAGTGTCTTCCGTCTGTGTCGATTAAGGACCGTCCGATGTCGGGCCTCGGGTCATGTTGAACGCATGCCTTACATTTAGCTGGCCGAATAAAGTACCTTTCGACCGCGAAGCCGGGAGATTATTCGGGCCGAGTGGATTGCCCGCAACGCACTGTACCGGAGCAGTAGTGGCAGGAAACGGGGGCGCGATGATAAGGCCAAAGAGCAGTCGGGCGGCCCCCGGGTACATGTGGTTCCTGGCAAGCTCGCGACTTTACCTGAATGGTTGACTCGGTGACCAATACCTCACTTTAGCGGGTGAGTGAGGTTTGTGTGAGGAATAAATTACCAGCTGGTTAATAATCGATTCGAATCGCCATCGTTCACTGGATAGTGAACACTTGACTTGAGTTACTTCATCGTAGTAATACTGATGAAACACTTGGATAGTTATGAGGAAATGACATGGTAACTATTGTTAATGATCAATGGTAATCCTTGCTTGCTTAATTACATGGTTACTTTAGCATAAAGTGCAAACATAGTTGACAGGAGAATAAAGATTTAAAAGATGACATGCTTAGTAAATGATTTGATAAGCTAAAAATGCTTTTCTTGCAAATGAGTCAGCTACCCCACCAAAAAAGCCTATCATGATCCTTGGAGTCTTTTTGTTTTGGTTCTGTCGGGTAAGTCTAGCTGAGTACCTTCTCGTACTCAGGGCTTTGTTCCCATTTGTTGCAGATGGACAGATGTACTATGGTTATTGTATCAACTGTCTATACCCTGCGATGGGCGAAGCCTAGGACCATGGGCAATGGTCACTCACTACTCCTCGCCTGATGCTTTTGTGGGAGATGATCGCAAGCTGGCACCGTATTTTGGAAAGGATGTGTGTGTGTGTGTGTGTGCCTGGAACTAATGCTTCCGCTACTTTATTCGAAACCGGTTTGTAATAACTATGTTTAAACTCCGATGTATTTTGTGCCGCAAACTACTGTGTAACTTATGAAGGTAATCGCTGAACTTATTACGATCTTGGCTGTGATGTGAAATGGTTTGAAATCCGTCGAGATTTCACGGACTACCGGGTTATACGGGCTTAAGTTTGGTAAATTGTCCGTCCGTTGGATGATTTTCTTACTTAATCTCGTATAATTGGGCGGTTCTGTTACAATGAGCCGAGGCAGCAAGATGCATGCAAGGAAAGGAGAGAAGGTGGGGCGAAGAGGAGGAGCCCATGGAGCGGAAATCTCTAGCGAGCTCGGCCATGCTCCGGCGAGCAATGCCCATCGAAGGGGCCTTACCACGGGAAGCTTATGCGAGCGCAGGTTGCGCGAGGAAGAGGCAGAGCTCGGAGGAAGATGGAGACGCTGGCGGTGAACTGCGGTGGCCGGAACGGGCAACGCCGGCGAGCGCGCGTGCGGGCGGTGGCGGAGGAGAGCCGCTCGGCTTGCTCTACTGCTGCGGTGGAGCGAAGGAGGAAGAAATGGAGCGAGTGGGGAGGCAGAGCGCGGCGCTGGGCGTCTTGAGGGTGCGATCGGGGGCCACCGGGCGGCCAGGTGACGCCTGCGCCAGCGCATGGCAGCCACGGGGCGCGCGGCGCCTGTGCGCGGTCGGGCGCGGCGCGCGGGAGGGAGCGCGGGGGCAGGCGCGTGGGAGGGAGCGGGCCGGCTTCGGCTGGTGGGCCGGAAGTGGAGCGCGCAGCCCGGTAAGCAAAGAAAACGTTTTTCTTTTATATTTTCAAATCCAAATTTTATTAAACAGTCCCAAATTTAAATTTTGAAGTAGCAAATGGCATTTTCAAAACTTGACCCCAAAATAAAGGTTGTTCAAAATTTAATTCTCTACAACATTGCTTTAGGGCACAATTTGAAATTCCAAATGAATTTCGAATTAGAGATTCAAAGTTCATTTTAAATCAAAATTTTATTTTTCTAAATTATTTTTAAAAGCAAAATTTGTGGAAATTTTGAATACCAAACTTGCTCCAAATTTTATGCTAAACCTTTCTAAATGATTTGCACTTCTAACCAAACATGTTTTAATGGCCTAACAAGCATAACCATGGCAAAATTGTATTTAAACAAGCACATGCAACATTTAGGTTATGAAGTCAAGTTTCGCATGTTTCAATTCCATGTATCACGTATTCTCACATGTGATTATGAATACAAGATGATACTCATGAGTATAATTTGAAATGCTTAATGCATGCTTAATACCTAGGGTGTTACAGGCCCGTATCAATGCAAAAGGTGCTTTCAGTTTGGACATATAGAGAAGGGTTGTACTGCCACTCAAGCTGAATCAGAACAAGAGCTTTCACCACCTCATAAAAAAAAAAAGCAAAGGTACTGTAATAGGGATCCCAGTGTAATAATATGTTTGATGTGTATGTTCCCTATCTAACTTATGTTGTACTTCCTAGGAAATCCAAATCTGAAGTTGAAGTCTCCAAGGTTGATGTTGAACCATACCAAATTGTGGTTGATCCAAAGGTGATGTCCAGTCCAGGTGTAATAACAAGAAACATGACTTCTCTTTCTCCAACTAGCCCAGGTCCTATAACAAGAAGGATGACGTCTATCTCACCTGGAGGAATTAATCGAAGGTTCATTATTAGCCAGAAACATTAGCTTTCTTATCTATTTTGTGTGTGAGCATGGCTGGTCAACTGTGGTCTTTTGTGCAACTCTGTATGTGTAACTAGGGATCCTGTGTACATATGGTGCTGCTATGCAGTATTATCTCAGGTTTTGATGAACTTGTAAAAATTAGTTGTACCCTGCTATTATATGGTATTGAAGTGGCAGCAAAATTGGGGCAAATTTGTGTTATATAATTCTCAAATGTTTGTGTTATATTTTGCTGAGAGGTTGTGTTATATCCTACTAAAAATATTGTTTTATATGACCTCCTGTTATAATGCTGCTGGAATGGGAGTTGGAGTGTAGCCATATATAATCAGTTCTAGCAAGGGTACAATGGTCACAATTAACGTTCAGTTAACAGAAGCGGTAAGCTGCTAAGAAGTGATATCTTTTGCTGGTACATATCTAAACAAGAATCTTTTGATGGTATGAATCCAATTTTCCCTAAACTCTATGTCGGCAATGTATTGTCAAAGTCTTGAAGCAAATAAAAAGATGCTACTGTAGTTCTGATATGTCACCACAATAACTACAGTCAATAACATGATGATGATGAAGGCTACTTGTTGACCTGCTAAATTTGTGGCACCGTAATTGTAGTGTCCGTCTTATAACCAACAGCAGCAAATTAAAAGGCTGTTTTGCTCAAAGACAGACACCCCCACGGCCCCACATGCGGCGTTAGAGAGCTCTATGCTATGCTTGGCCCACGGTTCCACCTCAACTCGCGCTCGGCCGCTCACTCGTGTGCATGCTACCATTATCTCTCAAATCACTTTATCATCGCTGATGCAAGGCAACGGGCAACGGCGCCTTAGCTATAAGGAATCCATCGCAGGTGCCCGGAGCCGCGGTGCGGAGGACTTGTTCCACGTCGCTCCGAACCGCCCGCCCACCATGCAACCGCAGCTTCCGCCCACTCATTCACCGGGCGGCTTCCATGCATACATACACACTAGCAGCTCTCCTCGTGGACTAGACACAGCCCGGTCATGTCTACTGCAGCCTGCGCGCCCACGCGGCTCGGGAAGACGCTCACGTTCGCGGCGCGGGTGCCCCCATCGCCGGAGCCGGAGGACGGTCGTGGCGCCGCCGAGCCCAAGGGGCGCGACGTGCACCCGCAGCTGTGGGAGGCGTGCGCGGGCTTCACGTGCGCCGTGCCGCCCGTCGGCGCTGCGGTCTACTACTTCCCACAGGGCCACGCCGAGCAAGCCGGCGCCGCCGTGGACCTGCGCGTCCCGACGTTCGTGGCGTGCCGCGTCGCGGCCGTCAGGCTCATGGCGGAGCCCGACACCGACGACATCTACGCGAAGATAAGTCTCGTCCCGCTCCGCCCCTGGGAGCCGGTGGCGGACGTGGGCGACGCCCTGGCCGAGGGGAGCAGGGGCGGGGATGGGGACGGTCAGCAGTAGCTGCAGCAGCAGCAGCGGGCCAGGCCACTGTCTTTCGCCAAGACGCTGACGCAGTCCGATGTCAACACCGGCGGCGGCTTCTCCGTTCCGCGGCTCTGCGCGCTGTCCATCTTCCCGGAACTGGACTACAGCTTCGACCCGCCCCTGCAGATCATCTCCGCCACGGACGTCCACGGCGTCGAGTGGACGTTCCGCCACATCTACCGGGGCAGCCCGCGCTGGCACCTGCTCACCACCGTCTAGAGCAACTTCGTCCACAACAAGAAGCTCCTGCCCGGCGACTCCGTCGTCTTTGTGCGCGAAGAGGACGGCAAGGTCCACATAGGCCTGCGGCGCACCAAGCGCGTGTTCTGCGACGGCGGCGGCAATGCGGGCAGCTCGGGCGCCGCCGTCGCGGGTCCATCGGACGGCAAGATCCCAGCGGAGGATGTGGTCGAGGCGGCGAGGCTGGCCGCCGCCGGGCAGCCATTCGAGGTGGTGCACTACCCGGTGCGAGCGCACCAGAGTTCTGCGTGCGTGCGGACGCCGTCAAGGAGTCCATGCGGGCCCCCTGGTGCCCCGGCCTGCGGTTCAAGATGGCGTTCGAGACGGAGGACCTGTCGCGGATCAGCTGGTTCATGGGCGCCATCGCCGGTGTCGAGCCGGCCGATCCCGAACGGTGGTCGCAGTCGCCCTGGCGACTCCTTCAGGTACGCGTAAATAAAAGAACACACACGCCATCACTCCCTCCATGTTCGTTCTTCCTCTGAACCATTAGCTTCTCCAATTTCATAGGTGACCTGGGACGAGCCTGAGCTCCGGCAGAACGTGAGCCGCGTGTGTGTGCCCGTGGCGGGTCGAGCTGGCGTCGAGCATGCCCAACCTGCCCCGCTTCTCGCCGCCGCCGCGCAAGAAGCCGCGCACCCCGGCGTACACGGAGACTCTCTCGGAGCGCCAGCAACTTTTCGACCCCGCCTTCCCGTTCCCGCCCACACACCCACTCCCACTGGCACCACCCTTTTCGGATCTCCACCTCAGCGACCTGCAGCAAAGCCTGCTGTTCTGTGGCATCCATCCCGCCGATCACCAAGCCCCTCCCGCGCCAAGGATCGCCACCGACTTGAAGATCCGCAGCCCAACGCCCCGCTCTCCATCACCTGAGGCCAAGAAAGGCGACGACGCCAAGCCACCGGGGATAATGCTCTTCGGACGGGAGATACTGACCGAGGAGCAGATGAAAAGTATCTCCCGACCTCGCCGCGAGCCACCAGCAGCGGCGACGAGAAAGCGTCCAACACGTCTGATCGCTCTCGCTCCGACGTCTCCCATGGAAGTCCCGCCAAGAAGAATTCGCCCTCCTCCTGGAGATTGTGGTGGTCTGGAGACAGTTCACCGTCTGAGTTTGCGCTGGAGCCCGGGCAGTGCAAGGTGTTTGTGGAGTCGGACACTCTCGGCAGGAACCTTGACCTCTCGACGCTGGGCTCATTCGCGGAGCTCTGCGCGCGCCTGTCCAGCATGTTCGGCATCAGCAACAACGCTGATCTGAGGAGCCAAATGGTCTACTTCACCATCGCCGGCGAGGTGAAGCACGTCGGCGACGAGCCTTTCAGGTGAGCACATCAGCGACTTCATTGCACTTCCTTGATAATACAAATCCAAACCGTACTACAACTCCTTTCGATGACTAACAAACTGAAAAAAGGTTGCCGTTTTCTCACTTTTCTTCACTTGTTTGCAGTGTGTTCGTGAAATCCGCGCGGAGGATCACCATACTGACCGACGCTGGCAGCGACAACACTGGCAACCGAGGAACTACCAATCGAGATCGGCTGCAATAACTTCGGGCGCTATACTCCTAGGATGCAATGCAATAAGCCGGATGCACAGCTGAGATTGCTGCCGCATGCATTCGGTTTCCTTCTTAGATCAGCCCTAGAGAGTTTACAGCTTAGAGTAAGGGTAGTCATAGTGAGCCACCTAGGAAATCAAATCAAATTGGGTCTTGCATGGGACCTACTTCTTCCTCCTCCTAAAAAGACTTGACGTTTTAGGATTTTTAGGCTAGAGGGGTGTGAAATAACCATGAATGCCCCTATCAATTGGGATTGTTCTAGGTTTGAAGGACCGCATAGGCAAGCAGATGGAGGCAAGTGGGGTTTAGAATCACAAGTTTTATGAGACAATTTGAATTCTACAATGTCAAATTTTTTAGGAGGGAGATGGTTGTTTCTAGCATCAAAATAAAGGCATAAGAAAAGTAAATGTATTTCTTATTTTCTTATAATAATTTAGAAACTGTGCATTGGAAAGTGTCTATGTGACATGGCATCATAGTTTTTAGTATTGGGACTACCCTAGCAAATACTCCCTCCGGTCCATTTTATCTGGCACAAGTTAGAATGACACGATCTTCTAGATTACATTTTGACTATTCATTTGCTTTATATTATATTATTTATGCTTATAAACTTATAATCATTGGATAATATAATTCCTTACAAATCTAATTATATAAAGTTTGTATTATAATAGTTGAAAATTATTAGCCTAATTATTGGTCAAAGTTTTTAAAGTTTGAATCTTCATATGCGTGTGCGCCAGATAAAATGGACCGGAGGGAGTAAAAGGTTGAATGTATGGTACTCATAAAAGTGGATTCTTATCTTCACATCCATTACTCATAATAACATACGAATTGATGGTAGTTACTGAAAACTGAATGAGAATATTTTGAGAATATAAACATACGTAGCCTTCATTAGATCCACTGCTTGTCTACCCCACCCACCCCAGAATAAACTGTGTTCCTACTGTTAAACAGATAATAAGGGATATGTCGGCCACAAGGCATAAACAGGCCATGTAATTCTTTTGCGTTTCATAACAACCTAGCGATCAAACTTGATAAAGCGCTCCATGCTTCCCATGGACGAACCTCGTATCGAGGGACTCTTATCAATGATTATGGAAAAAGTGGGTAGCTTTCGGACATGCTTCAATGCTACCTCTGCAATTCGGCGTGTTCTGGAATCTCCATGTTGGAAAGCATGAACAAGTGCAGATCCCAGACTGTGATCGGTTGAAGCAGCTTGGGCGATATCCTCTGCCCGCAGAATCCTCTCCACAGCCCATGTCACCCTGTGCTGAAGACTGCCTGTCGGATTTTCCTTCAAGATGTCAAATATAGGTGTTAACTCCATTAGACCTATGGAGCACCGAAACGCCTTCTGCAGTCTCCACTCCATCTTCAAGCAGGGTGCAAAGAGCAGCCAGAGCAGCTTCGACAACCTTGTTGTTAGAATGATTCAAACAACGAATCAGTCGTTCCACAGCTTTCCCTTCTAGGATACAGAAGTTGTCCCTAATCGAACAGACTCCAGAATGAACACGACAAAATTGAATATTTGGTGGTTTCCTCCCAAATAGTGCAAGCTTAGACCTCTGTTCACTATCATCAAATTTAGGCGTACTAGTCAAGTACTTAGATTCTAACGAGAGATTCATTAATGCCTTTGCAGAGACCACTTGTACCTCGTCAAGCCCATTCAGCCGAAGCAAGCTGGCGAACAAGGCAGCAAGGTTGTACTCACGAGCAAGGGAAACACATCGGGGTTCGTACCGCAAGACATATGTTATCCTTGCCAGGAATTTTGCAAGTCCCTCAAGCAGTGCATTATCATAGATGTCACTTCCAGCATCCCTCCGGTAGATGCTTAAAACCTTACTGGCGACTATCTTGAAAGCCCCTTGCTCCATTAGCTCTCTGGTGAGGTGCTTGTCCCTTTTTGGAAGGTTTGCCAGAATCTGAAGTGCAGCATCTTGCTCATCCGCGTTTCCATCATTTAGAAATGCAACTTTAACTAAGCAGCCAAGTAGTGTTGGACTTGCACGGAAGACTTGAGCAATCTCATGGTCCAGGTGGAATGAAATTTTGTATATCAGCTTTATGGATGCAGTGCGGCTTTCCTGATGATCACTCTCAACAAACTGCACCAAGTTGGTGATAGCACCAGAAGATTTTATAGCTGAGACAATCGACAGTACTGTCCCTGTGGAACTGCTCAGGGTATCAAAAAATTCAAGAAGCTTGCACTGTATTGGAGGTGAGGTATTACTGATCAAAAGAAGTAAGCTGTGAACAATGTCCTCAGACACCAGAGTACGGTCCCCGTCAAGGGGTACTGTCCCAAAGTCAACACCAGATGCAACCAGATTAGCTAGAACTGCAGCTGCAGCCTCTTGCAACCTTGGTGGAAGGAGACTGGTGCGATTGATAGAGAGAACTCGGAAAAGAGGGAGAAGGACATTTTCCTCTATAAGAACCTTGGCACTCTCTGCATTGGCGGATATATGCTCTAACACCTTCAAAGCAACTTCTTTTGCTTCCAAGTTTCCCTTTTCAACAATACCACCAAATAAGGAACCCACCCTTCGGGCAACTAAGATCTTCAAGTCATTAGACAAAACAATCTTTTCTAGAGATGATGCCATAAGCAGCTGCTTTTCTGGAGAACCTGATCAATTTGCAGAAAATATATCATAGTGTGAGAAACCGGTAAAGCACTTCCATAGTTAACATTGTAAACTAACAAGTTCACCAATGCTAAAAGATGTGGGAAGCTTATAAGTTACTATTACTCCTACCATCATATTCATATATAAATAGCTTAGGGTGCGTTCAGTTGGTGAAAAGTGGGTGAAAAGTTACTGTAGCGCCTTTCGTTGTTATTTGATAAAATTTGTCCGACCATAGACTAACTAGTCTCAAAAGATTCGTCTCGACATTTACAGACAAACTATGCAATTAGTTATCTGTTTTACCTATATTTAATGCTCCATGCATATGTTCAAAGATTCGATGTGATGGGTGGAAGAAGAAATATTTTGGGTTTGCATGGGAAGTGAACACCCCCTTATTAAGATAGTATTGCATTGATCAAGTAATGCTGATAGGGAAGGAGATGGCGCCTTCAATAAGCAGGTTAAGTAGAGGTTCCAGCCTGCCATTTTCAGCCATCTGCACGGCATTATTCTCACACCTGTCCAAATTCCCAAGTGTCCTTTCAGCCTTCTCAGCTATTGTTGGATTGTCAGCTTTGTTTCCAGACACCTTACCCAGTATAAGTACGGCTCCATTCAATTTACTTATTTTCCCACATACTAGCTCAGACTTGGAAAGGTCGTACAATGCAGAGACTGCCAATTCCCTCTCCTGACAATCCTCACAATCGATGAACTTGATGATTGTGCGAATGGTGTCCCCTTCCGACACAGCTTCCTGCAAAGGATGAAGAGACATGCTGTCAATACTATTGTTATCGTACACCACGTAATTATAAACACACTCAATTTCGTTGTATCTCCTTTCACCTACCCTGTCTTGATCAGTTTCTCTGGCAAATTCTTGAACAGCTTCCAGCGCTTTGAGACGCACCATGGCGCTGCCGCTTCTCAGCATGCCAGCAACCATGGGTACCATCCCCTCGGCACGCACTGTGCGCCTGCCTACCCGCCCTCCGCTCCACCCTCGCACAACGCAGCCTAACGCCCGCACCGCCTCTTTCTCCGTGGCGTCCTTGGTGAGCCACTGGCAGGCCCTGCGGAGCTCATCCCTCTGCTGCCTGTCCGTCCACTCCTCGATGGCGGCCCGTAGCGCCAGGACCGGCCTCAGGTCCGCCCTGTGCACCTCCCGCATCGTGATCGGGCAGCACGGCCCCCTGCCGAGGTCGCGGTACTCAGAGAACCACCGGGCGATGGCCTCCCGCTCGAAGGCGTGGCCGGTCTCGATCACCACCGGGTCCCGCATCACCTGCATGGTGATCGGGCAGACGAACGCCGACAGCGCCCCGTCCTCCTCCTCGTGCTCGCCGAGACCGTCTGCAACTGCAAGTCGAAAAATCAAAGAATCAGAGCCCCACGCGAGCAATCCGTCGAGCATCGTGAGGGCGTGAAGACGTCATTGCAACCTTTGCATCGACAGGCGAGAGTATGGTTCGTGCGATTGACGGGCTACTTTACCTTCTTGTTGGCGCCACGATCCTTGGCGGTGCCGCTCCATGCCTCGTGGGGCTCGGGGAGGAAGAGGAAACAGCAGGCCTCAGTGAAGTTGACTGGGCGGGCGCCATTGGGGTTTGGTGTAGTTTAAAGAAGAGTTGAAATGGGAATGGTGCTGGTTGGCGGAATGGCGCAGCGCACACGGAATGGCCGGCGTCTCACGGTGGCGATGATGACGCGCGAGGAGGAGCAGTTGGAAACGTGCGGCGTGCGTGGGCAGCTGCGAGGCGAGGCTGACGGTGGTGGCCCGCGGCCGCGGGGAAACTGGGCATGGGTGTGGTGGGGTGGTGAATCGGTGATGGGAACTGTTCCGCTGCCACGCGAGTTGTAACATTTTGTAATCCAGGTTTCTTGCGTGTACCACGCCAACATTCGTCCCTCTCGCGGTTTAACTGGTCGTGCGCGAAAGTACGGAGCATCACCGCCTGCCCATATGTGTGTTGACTTGATGGCGAGGTGGAAGAAAGTCAAACAACAACCTCAACGGCAGACTTTGTCACCGTAGGAGTAATTTTTTTTTTTTGAGTCTTTTACATGTATGTCATCGTAAAAGTTTGTAACAACAAAATTTGAGTGGTCACAAAGCCACTGTTAGAACTTCTTTGTTTTTTTTTTTTGCCTAAAATCTAAAATGCCCTCACCTAGCTGACCAAAACCTTTCTAACGGAGGCCGCTGCGATGTGCAAAGTTTAATAGTATGGGGACAACACACGTGACAGTGAATTGATAAGATAGAAATGGGGATAAACTGCAAAGTGACCTTCTTCGACCTTCAGCCATGGCCGATTGGCACGCGCGCTGGGGAGGGGATGCTCCGGTTGAGCAGGGATGGGCTCGGCTCCGACGGCCGGCGGTGCTTGGTCATGCTGGGATGGGACCGCGCACGGGGATGCGACCTCGGTCGAGGGCGGCGGCAGCGCGACGACACTCCGACATCTTTCCCGACCGAGGACGGGGCATACCGGTTGCGCATGACCAAGTTGATGCGGGGGCCAGGTCAGCGGCGGCTGGGGAGGGTGGGAGAGGGCGAGCGTGCCGCACCCCTTGTCTTCTCGGCTAGTGGCCATGGCGCAGGTAGTGGAGTTCACCGGCGGCTCCGGCAGTGCAGAGCTCGCCCCAACATGGGCACGGTTCGGAGGACCACCAAGCAGCTCTGCTGACAACGTTTGAGTCGCAAAGACAACCGATGGGGTGGGGAACGACGGCAGCGCAGAGCTTAGCCCGGCGGCCATGGTTGCTGCTCCGTGCGCCGTGCACGAGAGCGGGGAGGAAGAGAGAGCAGAGCCGATGATCGTGTGGGCGTCTTCACCGTTGGTGTACGGCCTCAACATTGAGGCGCCCTACTTTGAGGAGACAGACTACCCCATAGGTGTGGGGATCCTAGGTTCGCGTGCATGCCCATGAATTTTGTCGTGTGGAGCAAGGAGGAGGAGGAAGGGCATTTAAAACATCTTTACTGGTCAGGGCCACATGTTTGTGTTGTCTAACGGTGAAAACATGATGAGAGGTGGATAGAATGGCGTGGAGGACAAAAAAAAGGTTCCGACCAGCGGCATCTGTGACCACTCGAAGTTTTTAGTGGCTTATAGATCATTACAAACTTTTATAATGACATATAGGTAAAAAAACTCAATTTTTTAGAGGACTTTGCTACCGTAGTAAGCTTGGACACTAGGTGGAAATGGGCTAGGGCCTTTGTCGCCTAGCCTCCTCCATCCTGCGTCATTGCGTGTGGTCGAGCAGAACGGCCCGACCCTGCCATGCTCGCCGCCCTTCCTGCAACTGCTTAGCTAGCCCATCTCGCACGTGACTGAGCCGTTACCAGAAAACAGAAGATTCGAGATCTCCCCTAGTGCGCTCTAGGGTTCTGTACTCCCGCTGAATCCTTAGCGCGAGTTCCTCCTAAATCTCCCTCCAATCAAAGGAGATCTTTATTGCTCCACCTCCCTATCGCGATTCGGGCTGATTAAAGGGCCAACATTGGGTTTGCTTCTCGACCTTGATTGCGTACTGGGAGTTGGTGAGCAGTGCCATTGGGGATGGCCGATTCCATCTCAGAAATGCAATCAGGAAGAAGAATAGAAGGTGATTTAGATGATTTGATCCAGCACTTGTAGATAAGGGAGGATGAGGACCAAGAAATAGTGCTAGAAGAGGACCTGGAGGAACTGAAAGCTGAGGCGCGATGGACGGCCTTAGCCAAGGTTAGTTCTCCCAAAAACTTCAGCATGCTGCTTTTATTGCTAATATGAAATATGCCTAGAGCTTGGCAAAGGATGTCAGTTTTAAAGCCATTGAAGAAAATTTGTTTGTGATAAAATTTTTCTGTCTGGGAGATTGGCACAGGGTGATGGATGAGGGTCCATGGATTTTTAGAGGGCATGCTGTCCTTTTGGAAGAATATGATGGAATTACTAAGCCCTCCAAGATGAAATTTAAGAACTTAAATGTATGGATTCGTATCTATGACTTGCCTACAGGGTTCAGGACTAATAAGAATATAGGACGCCAATTAGGGAACAAAATTGGTCATTTCCTGAAAGTAGATTTAGATGAAGATATTTCTAGGTAGAGGGACTATTTGCGCATCAGAGTAAAGTTAGATCTAGATAAACCTTTGACCAGGGTTGTTTACGTTTCAGTTGGAAATGGTAATCGAGAAGCTTTTTGTGTTAAGTATGAGAAACTTCCAAAGTTTTGTGCTGTGTGTGGTTTACTGGGTCACATTGAGTCTGAGTGTGGTGATGGTATGCATGACAAGAAGAATTTTCAGTATGAGGATTGGTTGATTGCTAGTTCTAAGAACAAAGGGAAAATAAAAGGTAGTAAATCTGCTAGCTCGACAGATACAAAAGGATCTTATTCTAGAGAGCCAAGCAAATTTTCTTTCCAAAAAAGAAATTCAGAGCCTAAAAGTGGAGGTAGCAGCCAGAGAGATTCTAGTGGTGATGAGGCTGAACTAAGAGATGATGTAAGAAGTTCTTTGAAGGGAGTTGATGGTGAAGATCAGAAGTCTAATGGAAGAGAGGATCGAAAACGTCTTTCTTTTGGGAAGACTGAAAAGCAAGTTTCTGATAATATGGCCTGGGAACTTGTACCGGCCTCTAGCAAGGTGACTAGGTGTGTGAACAAGGGGGTGTCCTATGTTGCCCGGTACAGATCAAAATAATTATGAGAACAATGAAGATTTGACTGGATGTGGCCAAAAACGTTTGAGAATTGAGAATAGGGAAAATTTTCTTGGTGATATTGAGATGGGATCGACGGGCTCCCTAGAGGAGTACCGCCGGGAGCAATAAAAATTTTAAGCTAGAAATGTCGTGGGATTGGCAGCCCTGCGACAGTAAATAAACTTCGCGATCTTGCAAAGGATTATGCCCTCTCGGCGTTGTTCATAATGGAAACACAAATTGATAAATACTGAGTGTGTTGACGGTTGTTAACGTCAACAATATATAGTAAAATAAACACGAGAGAATGGTCAAAATACATGAAAATATAGAAGACTAGGGTGCTATCTGACGAATTCCACGAGCTTTGTTGAATTTTAATGTTTACAGGGAGTTATGTAGAAAAGTGGAGAGAGATACCTAATTATTAAAAGAATTTTTAGAATTTCACCACGAGATAAATACTAGTATATTATAGAAGACCCCAAAAGACACCGGAACGAAGCGGAGGCCGAGTGCCTGCCAGGTGGGGCTGGCCGGCCACGGGGTGGCCGGGCGGCCACCCCCTTCTCTCCCCTTCCACGAGCTTCTACCGACCTTGAGGGTCAATCCTAACCCTACGTGAAGTCAGTTTGATCTAATGGCTCGTGTGCATCCCACCGGGGTATAAATATAGGGGCAGACCCCCCTGAAGGCATGAAGTCATTTGAAGATCAGTTCATTCGGAGCCAGAAACCCTAGATCATCAGAGTTCCTCTAGTTCATAGTTTTAGCATAGTTAGATCAGGTCTAGAGGAAGTCAAGCTGAGTCAACCTAGCTTGAATTCTCGATCGTTGGCGAGCGTAGAGTTTTGGTAATATTCTAGTTCTTCGTTCTTATTGTAATTCTGTCTTTGCATAATTATTGCAATGTCAATATTATTCTTCATCTTTATTACGTTCTTGAATGCATAGTTCATTGTCTACTTCAATTTTAGTATAGTTAGGTTGCTATTTAGTTTGATCATATGTTCGTATAGTGCTCGTCTATTTGGCCATAAGATGAGTGGTATGCATTATATAAGCGTGGTGCTTAGATGCTTTGCATATCTGCTGATGCCTCCAGTTGTTCAGGGTCATGTGGTAGATCGTGGGTGTGACTTTTATAGGCCCATTGAGTCCTCTCTAGTCCTTCCCCTGTGCAGTGGATTATTGGTAGAGTAGCATTGTCTGGTTAAGGATATATTCGTATATCAGAGGTTTCTGAACTCAACTTCTCCTGTTCATGGCTCCATTGTGGTTGGGACATATGGTAGTATTACTTGACAATGATTATTAGTTGTAATAGCTTGACATGTAACTTGAATACTTAGAAATTATTCCTCTAATATTCTTATTGGATTACGTTATTAGTAATAGTTAGGGAGCTCGGAGTGTATCTGCTTATTTATTTATGATGACTCATCATTACTTATCATATATATATATATATATATATATACACACACACATATATATATATATATATATATATATATATATATATCTTTTATCATGTGACTTATCCCTATTA
Organism: Saccharum hybrid cultivar R570; assembly: GCA_038087645.1. Classification (NCBI taxonomy): domain Eukaryota; kingdom Viridiplantae; phylum Streptophyta; class Magnoliopsida; order Poales; family Poaceae; genus Saccharum; species Saccharum hybrid cultivar. The sequence goes on from JAQSUU010000402.1 coordinate 18,282,381, forward strand.
TTGAGTAAGAGTGCATAACATTGATTTACTCTCTTTATCATGAATATAAAGTTTATCAATACTCTAGATAAAAGTTTAGCTAGACCTTCCCAGTGGTAAAATTATAAATGACAACCTAGTAATACTCTAGATAAAATGCTACAATGGTATAATTATCTGTCCGCTTGTAGATGTTCTTAATTGTTCTTATTCTTAATTGATCATATCTTTATATCATTTATATTCTGCCTAGTCATATAAAAATCATAGTGCCACTTATATACTTCTAAGCTTATTTCACTAGGGATGACAACCTAGTTCCATGCTAAGAAGTATAGGTAAATATAAAAGGTGACTAGTATTTAGAGACATGTTAATTTATTACCATGCATTTTTAGCGCCGTTGTTATTTAGCGATTGCGTTAATTAATGTCAACAGAGTGGAAAACTTAAGGTACACTATGGTTTCGATGATAGTTTTGCTGTCAAAAGTTATGGAAGGAGTGGAGGGCTAAGGCTGTTTTGGAAGAACAATGTGATTTTGTCCATTCAAAAATTCTCAAACTATCATATTGATACAATAATCACAGAGAATGGGAAACAACTTGGCATATATCTTCTATATATGGGGAGCCAAACAGATCACTAAGTTATCATACTTGGGAAATCATGAAGCAAATGAGAAGCAACACAGACTTACCGTGGGTTTGTATGGGCGATTTTAATGAAATTCTCAGAAGGAAAGAATAATTGGGACCAAATATTAGGGAGGAGTATCTCATAGAGGGCTTTAGGGAGGCTGTTGATGTATGTCAGTTATGTGACATAGGTTATAAGGGCTTGGACTGGACTTTTGAAAAGAAAGTGGCAGGAGGTCACTTTGTTCGCGATCGGCTAGATAGAGTGTTGGCTTCTGCTAGCTGGTGTTCTTGTTTCCCTCTTGCTTTGGTCCATCACCTTATGGCAGTGAAGTCTGATCACTGCCCTATTCTCTTCTCCCTCGAACCAAATGAAAGAAGTGAGTATGTATATGGGAAGGGGAAGCCATTCAGATATGAGCTCATGTGGGAGACAAATAAGGGTTTGAATTCCCTAATCAAACATGTATGGAAAGATGGTCAGATATGTAATTCGGTTAACGATTTGAAGGATAAACTATGTCATCTAGGAGAGGAATTAGGGTCTTGGGGTAAGAAGAATTTTGATGCTATAAGGCGACAACTATGAGAACTGAAGAAGAAACTTGAACAATTGAGATCTGACCCAACCAGGAACACAATTTCGGACGAAGAACAAAAAGTTGTTGAGCGCATTATTATGTTAAATTATCAAGAAGAAATAATGTGGAAACAACATTCGCGCATTACTTGGTTGTGTGAAGGAGATAGCAATACCAATTTTTCCATCAAAGAGCAAGTAGAAGAAAAGCGAAAAATAGAATTGTCAAGTTGAATCGACCAGATGGATCTGAATGCACAAATTTGGATGAATTACATGGGATGGCTATGGATTTCTTTGGTAACTTATTTAAATCAGAGGGCACATCTAATATGCATTTAGTTCTTGACCATGTTCGCCGCAAGGTAACTGATGAGATGAATCATTTTCTATGTGCCCCTTTTGATGAAAATAAAGTTAAGAATGCTCTTTTCCAGATGTTCCCAACTAAATCGCCGGCCCGAATGGTTTTCCTGCATATTTTTTCCAACGCAACAGGATATTTGTGGTGATGGTTTGACCAGAATGGTGCTGAGGGTTCTCAATGAAAATGAAACACCTACTGAAATTAATGATACGCTCATTGTTCTAATTCCTAAGGTCCAAAATCCAGTATCCTTAAACCAATTCCAACCAATAAGCCTTTGCAATGTGATATACAAAATTATATCCAAGGTACTGACGAATCGGTTGAAGATGATTCTTCTGGATATCATTTCTGAGGAGCAATCAGTTTTCGTTTCCGGTAGAATCATTACTGACAATGTTCTGATGGCATATGAATGTCTGCATTTTATGTGCAAAAATCATTCAAAGGTTAATGCTTACTGTGCTTTGAAGCTAGACATGACTAAGGCCTATGATAAAGTAGAATAGAGTTATTTAGAGGCAATAATGCTAAGTTAGGCTTCAGTTGTCTATGGGTGGATAAGGTTATGAAATGTGTTACGTCTGTTTCTTTAACTGTCTTATTTAATGGGGAACGCTTGCAAGAATTTAAACCAACCAGAAGTATCAGACAAGGTGACCCAATTTCCCCCTACTTGTTTTTACTATGTGCAGAAGGGTTCTCCAGTGTTCTTAAAGGAGAAAGAGCATAAGGCGTTGTTGAGGGAATTCAGATCTCAAGCACAGCTCCAAAAATCAATCACCTATTGTTTGCTGATGATAGCCTCCTATTCTGCAAAGCTGCAGCTAGCAATGCAAGAGTAGTGCAGGAATCTCTAGTTAAATATTGTGAAGCTTCTGGTCAGAAAGTAAACCTTACAAAATCATCAATCTTTTTTAGCAAGGGATGTAAGCAGGCAATTCATGATGAAATTAAAGATATTGCACATGTGGAGAATGAATCTTTGAACGAAAGGTATTTGAGCTTGCCTACTGATGTTGGTAGAACAACCAATGGAGCTTTCAAGTATCTAAAGGATAGAGTTTGGAATAAAGTCCAGGGTTGGATAGAACAAACTCTTTCGGCTGGAGGGAAAGAAGTTTTAATCAAAGCTGTTGCCCAAGCTATATACCATGGGATGCTTCAGGCTGCCGAGGGGGTTATGTGAACATCTAAATTCTTTGCTGCGAAAATTTTTGTGGGGGAAGTGAGAGGCAAAAAGAAAATATGTTGGGTAGCATGGGAGAAGATGGTCCAACCAAAATACATGGGAGGACTGGGCTTCAGAGATACAGAAATATTTAATCTTGCTTTGCTAGCAAGGCAAGCATGGCGTCTCCTCACTAGACCTACATCTCTTTGCTACCAGATTTTAAAAGCAGCCTATTTCCCTTCTAGTGATCTTATAAATGCTCATATTAGTAACAACCCATCTAAAACGTGGAGGGCAATATGTGATGGAATGGATGTATTGAAACAAGGATTGATCAAACGTATAGATGATGGAAGAAACACTCAGATTTGGGGCTACAATTGGATACCAAGAACAGGTGCATTCAAACCTGCACCCTCTATTAAATCTAATCTCCAAGTTATGTTAGCAAACTAATTGATCATGCATCCATGACATGGAAAGCTGATGTTGTGAGGAGTTTTTTTTTCTCTAGGATAGATAGTGAAGCAATCCTTCATATACCATTAAGCATGAGAAAGCAAGAATACTGTTGGGCATGGCACTATGAAATAAATGGGCTCTTTATTGTACGCTCAGCATATAGAATGATGATTGAGGCAAAGAAAAGTAGGGAGGATTATTTTGAAGGCTGAGCTAGTTGCTCAGATAGTGGGAAAAAACGAAAAGAATGGATACAACTATGGACATGAAATTGTCATCGAAAGTTAAGGTGTTTTGTTGGCGACTTGCACTTAACTCCTTGCCTACTACCAGTGTGCTGGAAAGTAGAAATATGTCTCAAAAGGGAGAACGTAAGATTTGTGGAGCAACCAAGGATATGTGGGATCATGCTCTCTTGCATTGCACCATGTCTAAATGTGTTTGGGCCTTGGTGGATGAGGAGGTAATAGAATTGTTAGCTACTCTGCATTTTTCTGATCCAAAGCATTGGGTGTCATTTATGTGTAACGATATACCCCAAGATGATGGCATACAAATATTAATTACCTGTTGGGCTATCTGGCATGCAAGGAGAAAGGCTATTCATGAGGGGGGTGTTTCAAAGCCCGTTCTCAACTGTGGCTATAATCTGCAGGCTAATCCACGAAATGGAGATTGCAAGGCCAGTCTCAGTGGGAGTTTCACGTGAGTTTCATTTGCATTAAATAGATTGCCACATAGGCACTTTTAATGACATGACAGTATATTTAAGAAGAGAGAAAAGAAATAGGTTTCATCTAGATGAAACTCTCTTGACATGATTACCAACTCTATATGAGTCTTGAAATTAAATGTCTATGAAATTATGAAATGAAACTCTCTATTGAGAGTGGGTGTTTCATCCAAGTTTTATTTCATTTCAAATGACATGGCACTCTTGGAAACAACGTAATGAAACTCACCACTGAGACTGGTCTAAGGGGTTTGAATTTAAGGGGAGAAGCAAGCATCAGCCAAGTCCGAGAACACAAAGCTGGATACCACTGGAGGATGGTTGTTGCAAGTTGAACACAGATGCAGCAGTCAGACAAGCAGGAACCGAAGGGGCTGTTGCTGCTGTGTGTTGAAATAATCAGGGAGATTTTATTGCAGCTAGTGCCATGGTAATTCCAAACATAACTGACCCTGAAACTCTAGAAGCATTAGCTTGTTTGGAAGGGAAGCACTATCTCTTGCTGAAGATTGCGGTATTCGTAAGATGTTAGTGGCATCGGATTGCCTAAATGTCATAAAAAACATCAAAGATATGTCACGTTGTAGTTATATGATGATCCTCTAGGATATTTCCAGAGGTCGAAGTCTTATCAATATGTACGGTTTGTACATGAAGGTAGGGACATGTACTCTTGGAGAGGGCCGACATGTATGGTTTTACTCTTCCTGGATGTAAACTTTAAATGATAAATATATTCCCTGCCTTTCTCAAAAAAAAAAAGCTGGCCCATCTCGCCCTTGTGCTGATCTCTCAGTCTCTACGGCCTACGAGGGCACGCCACAAGCTGAGTCGCTGAGAGTAGCACAGCCACGGTACGATACAGTGCACCGCACGAAACAGCCCTTTGCACATGTACTAGGTAGCGCGTCCGTACGTTGCTATAGAATAATTAAATTTTTGTACTAAAAACACACAAATCGCATGATAAGATAATAGTGCTGTGAAAATAAACACCAACATTAAAGTGACATTTAATCAAAAAACCAAAATTCGTAAAATGAACACAGTCAAGAAGAGCGCGGCGTCGTAGACACACAAACTCTACCGGTGAAGATAATGTTTTATATTTGGTTGAAGAAATCTCTTATATCCATTTCTTCCATACGGCAATATATCCACGAATAAGTTCTACCGCATCTTCATACCATCCTGTATACAGGTTTGAGTATATATATGTAAATATTAGTGACTGTCACATGGATAATACTGCTTGTCTTGAAAAATGTTTCACAAAATTGGAGACTACGGGGGTCCTTGCCGAGTTGTTCATAGAAGAGACAAAGAGTATCCCCAGAAGCAGTTTGCCAAAATTTGGCCAAATCAACAACATAAAGCGCACTGGAATACCACCAAGCACATCGTTTAAAAACGACACAAGAAATAGTTTAATTACAGCATAATTGACGGAAAACATCACCTAACTGATATGGTATGGTCTTCCTCGCAGATGACATTTCAAAAAACCCTTCACAGAGGACAAAAGAAAGTGTCAGTGAAAAATCTAGACAAAAATAGTCCACATTTATATTATTACCATGAGAACTGTGTGTGTAGTAACATGATTTATTATAAATCAGTGACCATCCATATCCTTGTTAGCACAGAATGGAGTATATGCAAGCGGGCGACCCTTCAGGTTCATGTCATACAATTCTCTCATGTCAGCTCTCACAATTTGATCAACATCAACGAAAATCACTTGTAAGTATCGTGGGAAAAGGTATTAGAAATAAACGTGCCAAGATTGCTTTAATGTTCAAAAGAAGAGAGTGATGAAATTGCACGGATCACAAGCTGATCAGAACAGCAGGGGGTTGCCTTCCTCAGGGAAAGTGGAAATATGACATGCAGAAATAAGATATTATAATACTATGCATTGCTTCTCTGTGTGCCTGTGTAACCATGTTGGCCATTTATATGTGATGAGGTCACACTCGAATACATATTTCCGAGCCATGTGTGGTATGACATCCTGGCAGCAGGATAGTTAGAAAACAGACATGCCCAATTTTTCTTAATTAATTGATCGACTCAAAGGTAGTTCATGTACCTTGAATTGTGGAGATAGATAATTCTTAACGAACCAAAACTTCACTGGCATGTTCTTTTTTAGATAATTCTTAACGAGCCATATTTAGATAATTCTTTTTTAGAACACTCAAAATCATTATTTTGAGGAAATGCTCACACCGGTGACAAAAGAACTCGCAGCTAATCTCATTGGTTTCCAGACATGTTCGTTGTGTGGCGAATACAGTATGTTGCAAACTTCAGATGATATAATAATTAGGACTAAGCTCTACGCCACTGGTGACATTAAACTTCATACACAATCGCCATGTCTAAGGTTGTGTAATTATATCAGAAATAGAATGAACATGAGCAGGGGCAGGGCATGCCAAAATCGAGGACGTCCTTACCCTGGCGTGTCCAGCGCGGGGGCTGGCTACGGCCATGAAGCTGAGAACGGTTTAATTTTGGTTGTACGACAACCAGTGGCACATGTACGCTCGATAATCTTTAGAAGGGATCAAAGTAGTCATAATACATGTATACACTTTCAATTGGATTAGATCTGAATACAAATAGCCAAAAGCTCGGTTTACTGCCAAATTTTTTAAAGAACCTGAAAAGTAAAGCAATTAAACTTTAAGCCCTATAGTGATGACATTTTAACTCAGAGAATGATTTAGTGGAAATGGTAAGCTAACAGTTCAATTAATAAGGATAGAAAATGGCATGACATGTTATGAGGTGTGTGGCACCCATATTTGCCAGGGACCAAACAGCCTGTTCGTTTCGCTGGTTTATTGTGGCTGAAAGTACTGTTCGCTGGTTTGTTGTGAGAGAAAAACACTGCTGGATGGTTGCTGATTCCGCTGAATAGCTGAAATGAACAGGGTGAAAGATAAAATCGCAGGTTAAAAAACTGAAGGTAAACTAATATCAAGCAAAGGACTACCTTGTCTTCTGCCTGTAGTCTGATATAACCAAAACTTCTGTGCTTCCATTCCAATTACTATAATCAGCTTATCACAAATAAAGCAAAGTATTTAAAGAACAACTAAAAAACACAAAGGAAGAATAATGTTTAATGAAAAAAAACACACACAAAGGAAGAATAATTTAAGTTGGTAATTTTAGGGTTTAAAATTGCAGACAAATTAACCTAAATATGCTTGCACCAGCAGCACCCAACTGAACCAATAAAATAATGTTATCATTATGGTTCATAAAGCATAGACACTTGATTGACAAATCAAGTGAGCTAAATAGAGGATAGCGAAATTACAGTTTGTAAGGACAACAGTCAAGGGTAGCTTTTGTGAGATGCATAAAAAATGGTCAATGATTAAAATATACATGGAAAACACACTACTTCCTTATTTCTAGTGCACCGAAATTTCTTTAGTGCTTGCAAAAACAACCTCTCTTGGGAAATTAACCAAATAGAATTTAAAAAAAACTTTACCTGAGATGATCCCCACGATGACAGAACAATTTTGCTGTCCCAAGGAGCATTGCCTTGTGCAGATCATGCCTAAAAGCATGCTGCATCAAACCTTATTAGCCAAAATAGTTAAGAGGCCACTGCGACGACTAAGATTCGCTGCCCAATCTCGCGCACCGTGCTCCTCCCCAATTGGCTTCCTGTCGAGAGCACAAATGAGTCAATATGTTGTTGCGGCTGTGAATCACATTGGATGACATGCTTGAACTATTGGGGCTGATGGGTCACGGTGGCAGCTGGCTGGCTCCACCTTTCCTGAAAGAACATATTAAGATCCAATGGATCAAATTGGTAGAGCAACAAATGGGAGAGTGGATCGGAGTACCTCCAGGGAGAGGTCGCAGGCGTACAACACTGGGTCGCCGGGCATCATCTTGTTGGAGGGGCCTAAAGCACCTCGGCCTCCTGGACATCGGTGCCTTGGCTTCCTCGATGGTAGCAGGTCGTGTTGCCGCCGTCACCGGAGAAGGCCACCTGGATCGAGGGGTTATTGGAAGAGGAGAGGTTGCGCGAGGTGGGGCGTGCGCACACCACAATGATTTGCCAGGCAGCCGATGGGGCCACCACAGCAGAACCGAGCCGGGTCGAGCGGCGCCGGGCACTGGTTGATCTTGGCCTAGACCTCGTCCACTCCGAGACAATGGCGGCGGTAGGATGAACGACCCCTCCCGACCAATCCACTCCCACCGACTCCTCCTCCATCATTCTCACCCGTCCCAGTCGCCATGGCCATCGGCATGGGACGGGATAGGATCGATGGATCGGAGGAGCAGGGAGGTGGCGGATGTAAAATTGGGGACCAAGCCGGGAGGAGCCGAGCGGGGGCTTTCCTTGTGTGCGCGATGCGGGATGCGACGGGGACGGAGGCGCGAGTGGGGACGGGATTGTCGACTGTCGAGCGGGGGCTTTCCTTGTTTGCGAGATGCAGGATGCTAGGGATGTCGTGGGATCGCAGGTGATGTCGCGCCGCGAGATTTCCTTCCTTTTTTTTGTTTCCTTCACTGGACGCACGGACGGGGCGGAACGACGCACCAAACTAATGTCGCACAATCACACGATCTTAGTTTTCTTTTTAGTTGTGGGAGATTGCCAATATGACAATATCCCCGGCACGGCGGCAGCCTTGGTGTACTTACACGTTTGAACTGGGAGCCGAGGTTTTCAGCAAACAATAATATACGTGACGTGCACATTTCAAATCCCAAACCCACAAACGTTGTACGTCAGTACGCATGGCCGCTGGCCTGCTGCACGGCTGACTCTGTTTGGTTGGTGTCCGCAGCTTGCCGCAAGTCGCCATGCCTAAGCTGCGGCCTCCTTCATTGTTCCAGGTGGCCACAACTCGCAAAATGTTTGACGCACAGCGCCACAGTTTGCCACGGTTCACTGGACAAAACTTTAGTCCCCATTATATCGGACATACTTTCTCCGTGCCAATATATGTGTCGTCGGAGGCACACACCAGATAGGAGAGTCTGACACCCTTACATGCTAATAATTTGTCACTTGTACACATTTGGATGGACATGTTATTAATGCATCGTGAAGAAGCATATATGACCACTCACAACAACTTTTTAATACATTAAACAAATCGGATTTCATATCCACACTTTACACAGGTTGTCTTGGTCACCAGACAGCGCGTGGTGCGGTGCAGTGGTACAGCTACTGCCCTACGACATGAGTAGGCGACGACAATTATTTCGTGACAACATACTGTGCTAGAACGACACACATATTGACACGGAGGGAGTATGCATGGAGTACTAAATATAAACTATTTACGAAACTAAAAATATAGGGTGAGAATAATTTGCGAGACGATTTTTAAGCATAATTAGTCCATGATTAGCACTAATTGTTACAGTAACAAAATGTGCTAGTGATGGATTAATTAGGCTTAATAAATTCGCCTCGCAGATTATCCACCAAATATGTAATTTATTTTTTAATTAGTATATGAAAACTCCATGGTCAACCCGGTCAAAATCCGATATGACATGAACTAAATTTTAGCAACCTGAACTAAACAGGCCCTTAGATGTAGCTTAGGTGTGGCTTGTTAGCCAGACAGTTAAATCCTGACCGTGAAGTACACAAACCACAAACCCTGTGCGGCTGTGTGAGCTGTTTCTTGACACAACGTACAAGTGGCGCCTTTACATTTATTTACACCGATAGCTACGTTTATCGCCGAAATTACCTGTGCCGTCTGCCTGTTATATGTACAGTACAAGTTTTTAAAGCTACCACCACACCAGGTCACGGAGCGCGTGCACTGTCACGCGCACACGTGCCGGCCTCTGCACCATTGACCGGGCGGCAACAAATGCTGTGTCGTCAACTGCTCCCAGCGACACCGGCCCATCACCATCCAACCAGCCAGCCCAAAGGGCTGGTTCGGCAGGTAGGAAAGTATGCAGATTTCGGCTGATTCAATAGTATTATGTGAGAGAGAATAAGCTGAAACAAGCTGAAACAAGCCGAAATATGACCAGCAGAACAGGACCAAAACCACAGCCCATCAACCCACGCAGATACCGCGCCGAAGACAACCCGCCACCAACTGACATGTTGCCCCACGTAGATCCGGCCCCATCCTTCAGGGAGATAGCGATTCAAACACGATCCACACCCACGCACGGGAAAGGCGGAGAAAGCAATTAGCACCGTGATTTAAAATTAAAGCGCCCTAATCACAATTAAGCAGGGGCCTTTCCTTTCCCGGTGGTGGCGGAACGGTCACTTCTCCCGTTCTCCGACCACCAGCGCGTGCAAATTGCTAGAGGCACCCCCCCCCCCCCCCCCCCCCCCCCCCCCGTTTATAAAGCGGAGGCCTAGCCTGTCTTCTCCCCGCACGAATTCGAATCCGCCGGAGGTGGAGGAGACAGCAGCCGGGTGATTGGGTCCGTCTCTCGTCTCTCGGTCGATGGCGTCGCTGTTCGGCAACGGCGGCTACAGCTACTCCTCGGGGTCGGAGGGGGAGGACGAGGACGAGGGCACGGAGGGGTACCGGAAGGGCGGGTACCACGCCGCCCGCCCCGGGGATCGCTTCGCCGGCGGGAGGTTCGTCGCGCGGCGGAAGATCGGCTGGGGCAACTTCTCCACCGTCTGGCTAGCCTACGACACCCTCCACAGCGTACGCAAGCGCGCGCTCCTTATTCCTTTTCTTTACATCGATCTCGTTCTTGGTTGATAGACAATGATTTCCTTTTACCTTTTGCGTGTTCTTTATGCAACCTTCTGCACTTGCTCGGTTGTTCGGGTGCCTTTGGGGATTATTGAGAGTTCGGTGGGCGTCGTTGTTTGGAAGGTTCCTGTTATGTGAATCCACAACACTGCAGCTTTATCTGTTCAGCCCTGTTTTATTGCTTGTTTAATTTCTGCTCGCGACAAGACTTTGCGAGCACATATGAACACATATTCAAGGGAACAATGGTGCTTTTGATCCAGAGACTGTAGTTTTCCATCACATCGATTACTGATGCCCGTGTTCAATTCCGATTTGTGACCAACTTCGTTATCTCTCTTCTTTGTGACTGTAGTTTTCCATCACATCGGTTACTGATGCCCATGTTCAATTACAATATGTGACATGTCCAAAGATTGTAGTAATTGATACATCGCGATTACAAATTCTGCAGAGATTTGTCGCCCTGAAGATCCAGAAGAGCGCGAGGGATTACGCGCAGGCGGCTCTCCACGAAATTGAGCTGCTGTCGGCTGTAGCCAAAGGAGACCCGACGAATTCCAAGTGCGTGCTGCGGTTGTTGGACCATTTCAAGCACGCTGGCCCCAACGGGAAGCACGTTTGCCTGGTCACCGAATTCCTCGGTGACAGCCTGCTCCGGCTGATACGGTACAATCGGAATAAGGGCATTGGGCTGAGCAGAGTGAAGGAAATCTGCCGATCAGTCCTGGTCGGCCTTGACTACCTGCATAGCCAGCTCGGCATCATCCACACGGATTTGAAACCAGAGAATGTTCTTCTGGACTCAACAATTAACCCGGCCAAGGACCCAGTGCGCTCTGGGTTGACACCAATCCTTGATCGGCCTGTGGGGAACCAGTATGGTGGTACAGTGATCAGTTTCAGTGAGAAGATGCTCAAGATGAGAGCAAGACGTGCAGTGGCTAAGATTTCGCAGAGACGGGTTTCCCTTGGTGGGGTTGGGGCAGAATTAGAGAAAGAGAGGTGCCTGGATGGGATCAGCTTGAAGTGTAAGATTGTCGATTTCGGGAATGCCTGCTGGGCCGATCAGCAGCTTGTTGGTGAAATACAGACAAGGCAGTACAGAGCTCCCGAGGTTATCATTGGTTCTGGGTACTCATATTCCGCTGACATGTGGTCGTTTGCTTGCATAGCCTTTGAGCTTGCCACCGGTGACTTGTTGTTTGCTCCCAAGAATTGCCAGGGATGCAGCGAAGATGAGGTACAGTAAAAACAATTTCCTGTTTGTTTGTAGCATAATTTATCTTATTAACTGCTTAGGATCAACAGTTGCCGTACATGTTCAAAATATTACTGTGGTGTTCTTGATGTTGCCAAATTTCATGACAACAAGATACACTAATTTTCTTCATCCCTTATATTTGCAGACAGCACAATATTTGTTATTTGGTGTGTTCATCCACTAAACTTTCAAACACTCCCTTGCAATTATTCAGGCATTTAAAAAATTGCACTGACACAAATATATGTATCATATAGTGGGGCACTTCAGAATTAAAACAATATATTCAATCCTGTAAAAGATGTACCCAACCTGACAGCTGCCAACCTAGCTACTGAAATATTTATGGAATTGAAAGTATTTAATTGAACTCACCAACTTTGATGTGCAACATTTGAGGTGCACTATGAGATGCTGCTATGCAAACAGATTTTTATTGTGATGTATCCTTGTGGGTTCCTCTGTATTATGATCTTGCAAAAGAACCTACACTACAGCATGTAGGTTCAAATCGAAGAACTGTGTTAGAATCGTTTTGTTTAGCAACTGTAAGCAGAAACTGCTAACTGCATTTTGTCAATTCTACTGAAGGTTACAGAAAAGGGGCTGAACTTGCCAGCTGTTATGTTTGTACTGGCCTTTTCTTTCTAGAAAAACAAGATCAAGCTATATATTTCTGGTTGCCAGATGTAATGCCTTGCAAAAATTGAAGTACCAGTGGACTGACAATCATTAGTTGCATGTACAACTTTTCTGTTCTGTTACCTGCTTGATTGCTCTATTCATGCGAATTTGATGTCATGCCTATGTAAGAATCTATGTTAATTGTGCTCCTAAATCAATCAACTCTGGATGTTGCCTGCTGTTATCTGTTTGTTATCATCATTTAATCAACTGAAGGGTCTGTATGTTACCTATTTTACAGGACCACTTGGCTCTGATGATGGAAACTCTTGGGAAGATGCCTCGGAAGGTTACAACAGTCTCTCTCGTTCTCCCTTTAGCCAGCTATCTGAATTCCCCTCTGATTTTGTTTTGCTGTCTTTCAGATTGCTACCTCAGGAACTCGTTCCAAGGATTACTTTGATCGGCATGGAGATTTAAAGAGGATCAGGAGACTAAAGTTCTGGCCCCTGGATCGCATACTTGTAGAAAGGTATAATTTCACCGAACCTGATGCCAAAGGGTTCACTGACTTTCTTCGGCCGATGTTAGATTTCACTCCGGAGAACAGACCATCTGCTGCGCAGTGCTTGAAACACCCTTGGCTTAATTGATCCAACGCTATACGAAAGTCTAACCGGTAGATGTTTACATACATACTAAGTGCATGCGCTGTCGAAGGCTCTTTTGTGACTGGGATTGCAGATATATCCACGAACTTCGATGTAACCAAGGCTGAGAATCAGGAGCCACTTTTTAGGTGCACAGCCTGATGAGGACGCGACATATTCAGCTTCTTCTTTCTTCACTGTGTTATTATTTATTAGCAAGCGTTCCGCTGGTGTGTTTGGGGTGCAGACTGCAGAGCTAATGCGATGTTAACCTGCATGTGTGCTAGTAGGGCCAAAATATTGATGTAATATTATTCTTTGGTAATGCGATCTGGCCAGAAACCTTTTCTTTTAGCTGAGAAGATGAACTGCTACAGCACTGCAGTGTAGTGCTTCAACTTGTTGTCCAATGGATTGTGTGCTGTAAAGCTAATTGTCAGCCTAGAACCAGCGTGCCAGGAGTATGCTGTAACATGCCGCAATCATGATATGTTAATGTTTGAAAAAAAATCTTAAAAAAAGGTCATCCTTGACTTGAGTTAACATCTCACCCCAGATTTTGTTCACTTGATGTAAATAGATCGTGCATGAGTAATTTAGAGTTGATTTTTAATGGATTTTTTGTTTAAGTAAATTCAGCATAGTTTAAACTTAAAATCTGTTTGAACAAAAACTAAATCCTTCTAACCCCACATTAGCATTAAGCCAGACAAAATTGGGAGAAGCTCATCCGCTAGAAATGCTTTATTTCGTTTCGTTCCGTTCTTCATTTCCTTATTATCGAATCCATGGGGGACTTGTCATATTTAGAATCTTTCTGTGGTCTGTTCTGTTTACAATTCTTTCGTGCTCTCTTCTCCTTACCACGCGATAGGTCAGCGAAGTGTGAGCGGGGGCGCTCCGAAGTAAAGGCCCAAAACCTTCGACCCTTCTTTCTATATGGGGGTGCCCGGGGCACTTCATCTTGTCATTTTGTTGCTCATTCCCCTTAGGCTGACAATTAGCTGAACTAGGGCAAAGTCCTACTCGACCCACGCCATGTGAAAAGCATCCATTTGCGCTCCGTCTTCCTCTTTGTCATTGCGCGCAATGGGTCTTTGTCCGTCGACGGTAGTATGTGCCCTCCTACTTTCTCACCCTCCCTGCGTTGAGTTAGTCCCACACTTTGTCTGTCACAGAACCTCCTAATTACGATGGCCCACAAGTACATGTCATTGCCATAATGACCTCTGACAGTCGTACTTATGTTCACCATAACTTAAAAGGCCTGCTTTCTTCCGATCAGGATCCAATCACAGGAGTATTGCAATATTACAACAGTTTATTCAAAATATTCAACAGAGTAAAGTAGCGGAAGTCTTACAATAACTTAGGGTTACAAACCAGTTTTCAAACTTCAAACCTTATGTAACATTATTATAAACCAGTAGTAGAGAAGTATCGGTAGTAACTTTATTACATCACACAAGCGATATGCCTTGCCCAAAGGCCACACAGTCTACTCGTCGTCACTGTCTTCAACCACGACGGTCATGCAACAAGGCTCGAAGCAGACTTGTTCATGAACCGCACCTACAACAAGGGGTTCAACAAACCCTGAGTACGAGAGTACTCAACAAGACTTACCCGACTAAGACAAAGACTCCAATGGCATGCTAGCTTTAGGGAATCAAGGTACGGGTAATCTAGAATCAAAATTTTCTTTTGCGGAAAAGCTTAATAAGGTAAGTCCTTATCTTCAACATTTTACTTTTACCATTGATGGTTTATTAACCAAATCTAGGTGATCCTAATCTAGATCAAAGTAATTATCCTCAAATCCTTTCTCATTCTTTCTTTCATTCCAGTTCTTAACTACGATGTAAGTCAGGTGATCAAGTCTCCATAACCGAGGAGCAACGACGATTCGAACCGATTATACCTAGCTGGGGATCTCTAACATCACGACATATGTAGAACCGAATCTGCATATATTAACCCTCATTTAGATCTCCCAAAACCAGAACGTGTCCATCGCCACCCGAGAGTACAGTACTCCTCGAACCCGGCCCGATTCTAGCCCCGAGGGTACACGCTACTCCCGCCATCTCTCCACTCCCAGTGCGAGGTTAGACGTTCTCGTAATGGAATCACTAACATTTTGGGCTTACCCAAGGCATGAGGCTAGTTGCAAAGTCTCGAACACAACAGGCTTACAACGAACGGACCTTAACTGACAAGGCGGAAACACTACATTGAGACTCCTTTCCCAATACATGTTAGCAGTGGCCAAACCACCCGCCCGATCTTTCAAATTCATTCTTATATTTCAATATTCATTCAATATGCCGTCATGGCTATATAAACATTGCATTTAAAAGCTTAACTTCTAAGCATAGCGAAGCATACTACGCATTTTCAGTAAAACAGGTATCAAGGTTAATATCGCAATAATCAAGGATGATAATGCAGCAATTAGGTTATCACTCAACTTCTAATTACTTAATGCAATAAACCATAATACAAATAATAAAGATTTGTAAAATATCAAAGTAGGGTTTAAATGCACCGGGGCTTGCCTTGCTCGGACACGACGACTGACTCAGACTCGAGAACTCCACCGTCTGGTCCGGAACCCACCGACGATCGCTCTTCTTCGGAAACTTGCTCGACGACTTCGGCTTCCTCGAAAGCGGAGACTACACGAATACATAACATGTTTTAACATGATGCTCGATGATAAACATGATGCTTGATGATAACATGCTACGAGTTACGACTGGAGTACAACTTCCCTTCACGGTACAGTCGCAAACAGAAAACCTACGTAGCGACGATTCTAACGATACCAGCTTTAACCTAAACAAGATACTAACGAGCTCAATCATGAAATTAAGGTGCCAAAGATCACCAAAGGGTAGTGACCTAAGGACATCACTCAATCAAAAGGGCACACAACACTTAAAGTTCTCAAATTAACATTTATTTACTATTTAAATAATTAGGGCATAATTAGAAGTTGATCAAACTTTATCTAAACAAGTTCAAACTTTTTCTATGGGTTAAGAATGATTTATAACAGTGCCATAATAAATTTCATAATTTTTGGATAAATAAATTAATTATTAAAATTCCTGGAAGTTGCATTTAATCTTTATTGGAACCAATTAATTCTACTGCACAAAGTATTCAAATTCATGATTTAACATTTTTCCTAGATAGTTTATACATTGAGAAGCTTACACAAAAATTTTCATGAATTTTGGAACTCTACACAATTTTTAATGAAATAAACAAATAATAACACTATTCATTTATTTGAAAAAGAAAACAAAAACGAAAAACCGAAATCGGGCTGCTTCTCTTCCTCCTCTCCGATCCGGCCCAGCCCAAACGGCCCGCTCGCACGTGCCCGCGTCCGCACGCGCGCTCGGCCCAGCAAGCGGCCCAGCCCAGCATCGGCCTGCTCCGTCCGCGCGCGCCTGCTCTCCCTCTCTCTCTCGCTGACACCGCGTCCCCACATGTCATCTTCCTCCTCCCACTCGACTGCTCGCTCCCGCGTGCCCGCGCGCTCTCTCGCGGTGGCCGGCCGGTGACCGGTGCCTCGGTCGACAAACCGACTCCACCATCACCATCTACACTACCCCACGGTTCCATTTTGCTACTAAACACCATGGTTCGAGCTCCGGCGACAGCTCATCGACGACGGTGGCGGCTCGACGGCCACGGTGACCGGTGACTCGACGGTACAACGCGGTAGCGATTAAAGCGAGTGGTCAGGGAGCATCAGGGGCGTACCACGATCACGAAGGAGTGATCGGTTGAAGCTGAGAGGCTCTGGAGGCGGCTGGCCACGGTGGCGGGGCTCGACGGGAACGGCGGCGACCCGAGGTGGAAGACGACGGCTCCCCGGCGATCCAGGCGAAATTGGGCCAACCCAACTGGTTCACGAGGTGCGCAAGGACGAGGCGGAGCTAAGGGTGCTGCTGGCGTGGCCGGAGACGGCTTGGTGGCAGCAGCGGCGAGCGGCGGAGCTGCGGTGGCGACGGTGGCGAAAACGGAGAAACAAAGCCGGTCACGGTGAGCTCGCATATATATAGGGAACGACCACGGTTACTGCACTGGAAGACGCGCGATGTCGTGCTGGCGATCGAGGGCACGCCTGGAAGCCGGCCGAAGCCGTCCGGCGTCTCGCCGGCGCCCATACCGCGCGGTGGTCGGCGGTGATTCGTCGGTGCACTGTAGTTGTCCCCCCCAACTTTTGAAATTCAAACTGATTTTTCAAATTACTCTCAAATTTGTATAACAACTTGAAAAACTTCCAATGTATGAAATCTTCAGAATTTCAAGATCTACAAGTTTTGTATTAAACACTTTTTCAAATTCTCACTGGATTTTGAAATTTGAGTTTAAATTCAAAAAGGTACACATTTTTCAGATTTGGTAATTTAGAAATTACTTTTGATTTTTTATTGAAACTTCAAAATCTCCAAACATCAAAGTTGTATATCTTGACCAGACCTACAACTTTGCTGTTCAAAACTTTTTCAAATTCTGCCTCCATTTTGAAATCTTAGTTTGGGGACAAAAATGAATTAAAACTGAAATTTGTTTATTTTCAAAATTACTCCACATTTTACACTAAAACTTTGAAAACTCAAAACACCAAAGTTGTAGCCCTTGAAAAGTTCTACAAACTTGGTTTTGAACTTTTTCCCAAATTTTGCTTAGATTTTGAATTATTTCAAAAGGGGTAAAACAGGGTTTTGAAATTTAGGGTTTTCGGAAGGATTTTAAATTGGAATTTGTTGCTACTTTGATTTGTGATTACTTAGTGATCAAAACCTCACCCAAGGGCATCATTTGGACCAACATGACATGGTTGACCAAATGCCACTCTTGGTTGACCAATTAGCTTTTGAAATTCTTTTACATTTTTCCCCAATTTTGAATTTAAATTCGAATCGGAAAACTCGTGACAAGTTTTGGGACTCCAATTCAAACTCAAATTTGGAGCTTCATTTTAGAGGTTGTACTTGAGCTCATACCCTACACTTGACACTAGTGTGCAACACAGTCGCGCACCTCAAATTACGCAGGGCATGGATTAAGCATTTGCGGTGGCATTCGAAATTAGGGTTTTCGAGTTCGGAGCACACCACTGAGAAACACATTCAACCTAGATAAGTAAACTTGTTTTAGTTGATGCATAACAAGGTTAACCTAACAGGGATGCTTTGCAATGCATTATGATGACATGGCAGATTAATTAGCACTATAACACCCGGGGTGTTACATTGCCCTTATCTTCTTCATTTATTTTGTCACATATCAGCACGCACACCAAAATCTGCTCCTCTTCTTTGCTGTTGCCTTGCCAAAAACAAAGGTATATAACCTTCCTCTTTCCATCTCCTTCACCACCTTGAGTGTTATGGAAACGAGGTTGACATCAGGGAGACAAGCACGACCACCCTTATCATTCACGACCACCTCTTTGTTGTTTTCGCCGAGCATGCCACGAGTCCAGGCCCCAATCCTAGTTTCCCACGGGGATTTGAACTTAGAAAAGGCATCCCAACGGGACTCGTGGAGATGGGGATGGTTCACTATCCCCGTGTCCCCGTCCCCACATGCCCTTCCCATTTTTCGTATACGCAGTTATATATCACTAGAGTTTGTCATGTAGTATCGTTGTGTAGTGTATACATAGTTTTTGTGCATATTTATGCTATATTTACATTTTAGCTCATCAATTATACACCGAAGGGTGGTAGCATCATGCAGTATACACAACGTTCCTGCTATTGGAGTACGGCACCAGGTACATCCAGTCCACGACGCCTCCACGGTTGGGACATTCATCGTCTAGAGCGTGGCCGCTAAAGACGTAGACGGTAGACGCCGCCATGAGGAAGATAGCGCGGGAGGCGGACAGGCAGGGCTTGAGCTGGGATGAGCCGGCGTCCGGCGTTGTCGAACCTGATAGGTGCTGTGTCACTGCGGAAATGATAGGACGTGAGCGTCCATCCTTTCCAGACGCCGCGCGCCTAGGCTTGCGGACCAGCCAGCCCAATAAACCTTGCGTCTGTCCCCTTTCAGCTTGCACTGCTCCTGTCACCCGACCTCTTCCGGTGCTCTTGCCGCTCACCCTGCGCTGCTCCTGCTCCTCCGCCGCCCCCTGCTGCTCTTGCTGTTGTTCCTACTCCACCACCCACTCGGCCCGACGATGTCGACAAGTGCCGCCAGTGCAAGGAGAAGCGTCAAGCCCTGGTGCGGAAGCCCTCCGGCCTCGCTTGCTGCTACAGCTGCGGCGCCCTGATGCAAACGGCGGAGGAGGCCGCACCGGGATATGATGCATGTTGCAAGTTCACATTTCAAATGTTCCAGGTGTTTTAGAGGTATGCTGCGAGAGTTTCAAACGAATGTTGCAAAAATAGATCATGATGTCGTATATATTGCAATGGTTGTACATGTATGTTATTACAAAGAGACCATTTTCAATGTTTCATCTGTTTTTCAGATGTATGTTGGAAGTGTGTTTATTTGATATTGCATATGTTTTCACACATATGTTGCAAGTATTTTATCTAGATGTTATGTATATTTGCAATGGTTTTCAAGTGTTTTTGTAAGTGTTTCATACACATATTTCAAGTGTTTCATCTATCTTTTTTTATATCGTAAGTGTTGCATCCGAATGTTTCAAAAATAGATCGGCACATGGATATGCATGGGAAGCTGAACAGGGCGCGAGCAATCCCCGGAGGCGCGCGGCACGAGCGACATTCGGCAGCGCGAGCCCCGTGTGGCCGTGAGACACAGGCGCGGGCGAGCAACATACGACCGGCGTGGACCCATACGTGAACGTGGGAAAACAGACCGGAGCCATGGGTGTCCGTCCGGACTCCGGATGTCCGGCGCTAGCAGTGCCGGTGTCATTGTGTGCCGACGACCATGTCATGCGGGCTCGTTTGCTACTGTAGCTGATGTTGTGGGATAAATAATCTATATCTATACCTAATGATAAAGAGGCAAAATTTTAAGCTCTTTTTTTCATCCATCTTTTTTTGTCTGTCTCCTTTAACTACCGAATAATAGAGAGTTTCTTTTGTCTGGACATATATATGTAACACGTGCTTATACGAGTTAGAATAACTCGCCTCTAGACCAATATAGAATAGGAATCATAACCTAGATTCCGACTCTAAATAGAACTATAATGAGTTATGTTCTTTATTTTGCACCGCTTTCTTTATTTATGTACGAGTTAGAATAGCTTGTGCCTAGATGAATATGGAGTAGGAATCCTAATCTAAATAGAATCCTCAGATCTGACGATAATACTGTATATTTATTTTCTTTTGATAGGATATATACGGTAGATTATAGGGACCGGTTTTTTTAATGCTGGAAACTTTCTTTGCCCCAGAAAATGAGAAACTTCCGTAATAGACCAGAGCCTAACGTTTTTTATGGTGGAAGGCCAAACAATATAATTAGGATAATAGAAAAGAAAAAAGTACTATAATTTTTTTTTTGAATAAAAAAAATACTAGGGTTATGTCATCTTTTTTATCCACCTTACTTCAATCAAGGCCATTCCACCATTACAAGAACAGAGTTCCTGTGTTTCTGGTTTCCTTTTCTTTTTCTTTTGTTATGCTGAGACACAAATTCACAATGCAGTGTACCATATCAAACAAAGATTTCAGCCATGCACGTACATACAGCCAATCGTGCATGACAATTAATCGGCCACATGCATGACCCATACAAGACTCCGTGCAGCACACCCCTATCGCCCGATCTCACCCAGAAAACAACCGCCAGTGCCATAGGATTCCGCATAATAAAACACGTGATAGTATGAAAACTAATATTATTTATAATATATTTACGAGTAAATATTACTGTACTTTGCAAGGTGAGAAAAGTAATCTATCACAACTGTGTTTTAATTTGATACCGTTGTAATAGGATATTGTCGTATTAATGCAAACATTACTTAAATTATGGATGTCATGGTAATTAACAAATAAATTAAGTTTTAAAACTTTATAGAAAAGATAAACATAAATAAATGAATATGTAGATTTTTCGTCATTTTGTTTCTATGAACATTTGATGGATTTTTTTCCGATGCAACGCACGGGCATATTTGCTAGTTTAAAAAAAAGTCATAGGCCTCAAATCGATCTAGCCCCTTGGATCTTGATTGGAGGGTGGATCGTAGGGAGAAAATCACGGCGTGACTTGCCCAAGGGAAAGTCACCGTGAATCCGCATCAAACCCCGTTTCCCGTTCACTCAGCGTGCGTTCCATCTGGGCGAGGGCGACCGCTACCGCCGCCGCCGCCGCCGCCACCGCTACCGCCGCTGCCCTACGCGAGGTGCCCAGGCCTTCGTTGAGCCCTTCGCCGGCGACGAGCACCCACCAGGCATGCCCTCCCTCTCTCTTCCCTTCCTGCTGCGCGAAACTGAGCACCCAAACCCTAACATAAGCTATTTGTCTGTTTGTATTCGGATCTGATCGCTTTATACGTGTATTATACATACTAACTTCGATTTTTCCGCAAAAATTGTCGGGTATACATGTGTAAACTGTAAAGCCATATTCTTGCTGGGTCCGCCCCTATTGGGGAGGATGGTAGATCGTCATCGCCCCTAGTACCTGGGGTAGATTTGATCCCTCTGTCGTGGTACCTGCGTCTGCGAGGCTGTTTTGACGTTCTAGCTGTTCGTGAGATTCATCGTGTCCTTCGCTTCCTGTCATGCTGCTCGAGTACATGTGTGGCCTGCTGAACTTATGCCCTTGTGTGATCCAAGAATCTGATAACCTATAGGGTTTGATGCGTTGTATTTGTTGCATGGTTTTCTCCTGCCAGTTTTATCCACTGTCTGGACTTAGCTTGTTAGCTGTTGGTGTTAATTTCCGTGTACCTTTAGTTGAGAGCTCTTTTGCAAATGGTTGGATGGTAAAAGAAATGTTGTCACACAGCATTGTCGATTAGCTTACAGATTTCTTGAGAGCTGACACCTGATGTTCCTTTTCCTTTCTTATATGGTAATGATAAATTGATATTCTTTGTCTTTTTCTTTCCTTATCTCTAGAATCCACATTCCTACTAACTTTTTTCCACAACAGCAAAGCTGAATTTCATTACTACACATTCCTACTAACTAATAGTTGAACTTCAAGATTTCATGCCACAAGTCTTATAAAATTGCAGATCTTCTAGAAGTGATAGTCAATTGAAATTACATAACATTTTAAGTCTGAACTGTTGCAAACAAATTAATTCAGTTTACAAATTAACCAGAGGCTGTTCAATGCTTATACTCTCAACTTCAACATATTTTAGGTTTACTCCTGGCCTTTTGTTATGAACCCACAATACCCTATTCAATCCATTCATTTATTCTCACTTTTTTACTGCTTGTCTTGTTCTGTATCCCATTGTTAGCATTATTTTTTGCACTTTTATGTCCGTGATGATATTGCCTATTTCATACCTCTTTAGTATTTTTAGAAGCAAGACAAATTGAAATGATGGTTCTACTCTTCCATACCTTGGTGGCTTGTTACAGATGGCTGGGTATATGTCAAGAGGGCCCCAAAATGGTTCTGTGTATGTCTGCAATCTACCTCCTGGAACTGATGAGAATATGTTGGCTGAATATTTTGGCACCATAGGGTTGCTAAAGGTATGGGTCTTACCAGGTAACATTTTTTCGGCCACTAGCAATAGTCTTTAAGATTGTTTATACATTTTCAATTCCATTTAAAGAACACTTAACCTTGTCTGTGCTGTAAAATTGCAACAGAAGGACAAAAGGACTGGGCGCCCAAAAATTTGGATATATAGGGACAAAGTTACCAATGAACCAAAGGGTGATGCAACAGTCACCTATGAGGATCCACATGCTGCTTCAGCTGCTGTGGAATGGTTCAATAACAAGGATTTCCATGGGAGCACTATTCAGGTTCACATAGCCGAGTCAAAAAGCAAAGATGCATTCGATAACCCCACGAGTTTGAACATCATTGCTGGTGTCGATGAACAAGATGAACTGGATAACGGAGCAGGCAGAGGTAGAGGACGTGGTGATGGTCCAGGCAAGGCTTGGCAGCAAGATGGGGATTGGATGTGTCCAAATACAAGGTCTGTTATGATTGGTGAGCGACTTCTCTATCACTTCAGTTCACTAGTTGACTAGTATGGTCTTCACATTGTTATCTTTCTTTCTGATTATCTGAGATGATTTCTTCTCTCAGTTGTGGCAATGTAAATTTTGCCTTCCGTGGTGTTTGTAATCGCTGTGGAGCTGCACGCCCTGCTGGTGCTGGTGGAGCTGGTGGTGGCGGTGGTGGTAGGGGTAGAGGCCGTGGTAGCTCTGATGCAAGAGGAAGCAGTCGTGCTGGTGCTGCTGCTGTTGGTGGTCCACCTGGATTGTTTGGCCCAAATGATTGGCCATGTCCAATGTAAGAGGCTAAGACTTAAGTGTTTCTGTTTCATAGATTCCAATCTTCATTTCTTCACATTTATTTGTATGCATCATATAATTGCTGCCCCATGAAATCGATAAGACAGTGCTTTCAACACCCTTTTATTGTGGCCTTTTTATATATCTCAAATTTGACTGCCACCCTCTATGTCTGCAGCAATTTTTATGCTTTGTTAGTATAAACTTGCTGTCTGATATGATGATATGAAACCTAACTTCATTTGTGTTCCAGGTGTGGTAACATCAACTGGGCTAAGCGGACCAAATGTAATATATGTAACACCTCCAAGCCTGGTACCAATGAAGGTGGTGTGAGGTAAGTGCAAGGGCACTATTTGCATGTGGTTGGTTCAAAACATATTATTTAAGCTAATAATATAAATTGTATTCTAGCAGGTATCCTAAACATCCTGTAAATTATAATACCGATTCAGGAATATTAAACATATTGTAAATTACAATAACAATTCGTGTAAAGAAGAATGTCAGCCCTCATTTGTTATATGTGGTAAGGGATTAATAAGGGTTCTTCGTTAATAGCTGAACATCATGCTTTTACACCTGATGCACTCACAGCCAGGATGAATTTTGCCACACAGCAACCGTAAAAAACTGCAGCTCAATTGCACTGATATTGTGCCCTTCATGTGACCAGTTTTTGGCTTTTGGGCTGAGAAATTGACTCAAAGGAGGTGCAGTGCCACTTTGGCCCATTGACAATTGTTGAGTGGTTAGTTGTGAACCATGCAGTGCATGTTGTGTGAAACGTAATGTGAAAGACGGGCACACTGTGGGGTTTTGTATGTTATGCCCATTAAGTGAGCAACCATGCATTTAACTATTTGTAACCAAAAGGTGTTTATTCAAATATCAATGTTTGCCTTGCCAATTATTTTTTTCATTTTAGGGGTGGCCGTGGTGGTGGGTACAAAGAGCTTGATGAAGAAGAACTAGAGGAAGTTAAAAAACGTCGGAAAGAGGCTGAGGAGGTAGGATGCTTGCTTTCACATTATATTTTTGTTTATGTAGTGGCCATTTGTTTCCATGTCTAAATTTGGCTTGTCTCAAGGATGATGGAGAGATCTATGATGAATTTGGCAACCTGAAAAAGAAATTTCGCTCTAAGGCTCTGCATACCGAAAGTGCACAGGCACTTCCTGGGTCTGGACGTGCTGGATGGGAAGTTGAGCATCGTGGTATTCTTCTGACACACTTTGGATTTGAACTCCACGATTTAGACTGTTATGGGACCATTTACCATCTAGTTTCTGCTTTTTGTTGATTGTCATTGGAACATTGGAACATCTGTTGCATTTGGGGAAGGAAGAAGAGGTGGGAAATTTCTGTTATGAATTTACTTTGACAGTGCTGAACATGACCTGGTGTTAATTCGCTGCTGTAGGTTCTAGTGAAAGGGAAGGCAGGGAGAGGAGCAGGGATCGTGGTAGGGATGACTACGATGAAAAGGAAACCAGGAAAAGAGATAGAGGTGATCATGGAAGGGACCAGCGCCGGAGCAGGAGCCGGAGCAGAGACCGTGAAAGGGAAAAGGGGAGGGAGAGGAGAAGAGACCATGAGTACGAGAGAAGTAGGGAGCGTGACCGGGACCGCCGCCACAGGTGAAGAGAGAAATGACAGGGCTTTCTGTTCTTCTTACATTGCATTTGTCAATTTTTGTAGCCATGGGACCTGTGGTCTTACTCTTGTGTTAGTAACTGGGGGCGTGCATTGTTGCTCTGAATCTGAGTTTTGCTTAGAATGATTCAATGCACTGGCACTTTTTATTCAGACATTCCTTTTCTTCTCTGATTACTTTTATGTTTGTGGAACGCGTATGACACCGACGGTCACGGATCCAGTCATCACGAGCTATTAGTCATTGATCTCTGAGCAACAAACTCATCTGGGATGTTGTGGATTTTGGCGGCTTGGATGAAAGTTCAGTTTCTAGGAGTTTTTTTTAGAAAGGTGGCAAAAGTTTTGCTGGATTTTTATTAGACGATTAAAAGAAAAAACAAAGACAAAAACAATTTAGAGGAACCAGGGAAGGGGACGCCCCCAACACCCCCCCCCCCCCCCCCCCCCCCCCCCCCCCCAAAAAAAAAAATAAAACACTCTAAGCTCACTAAGGTCTTGGATGTATATGTATCAACTTCAACCCACATATGTTGAATTTGATTCAAATGAATACATGCGTATCAAACAAGACCTCCAAGAAAACAGTAACTCCAGGAAAAGATCCCTAAAAAGACAACAATCAGGGAACACGAAAATGAAGTTTCTAGGAGTTAGGCGTTAGGTCTTAAGTTGCATCCTCTGATCATTGTTGTTCTTCAGATGAAGAGGTGCAGAGCACACCTGCCGGACCTTGGAGCAGGGCAAGATCCAGAGCTAGTAGGTGGCGCCATGACTCCTAAGCTGTAATGTGTCAAGCAAGGTGATGCAACTCGAGGACCGCACCTCAAGCTCACATAGCGGCTAGGCGCACTCATTCTCAGGCCAGGAGACTCGCCGGCATGGTCGTGTAGCCGCGGAGCCGCCAGTCGCGCGCACGCTGTCGAACGGATGGGTGAGCAACTCAAAAGAGAGGGAGGACGACGGAAGGAAGGTGGAAGCTGGTGGAGCGACTTGCCGGAGGAGTACTCTGTAGTCCGTAGAGCACGTTTGGCGGCTCGATCGATCATCGATCTGCCGCAGCTGCACGTGGCTGTGCGACGCAATCCATGACCAGTCTGCCTCCATCAAGTACGGGAACCCAAGCCTTGGCTAATCGCGCTCACCTCGTCGGTCAGAATGGAGACGCTGGCGCCTGACCGTCGCATTGCATGGCTGACACCGCATCCTCATCTACTCTGCTAGCGCAGCAATGCCGCCGCTCGAGAAAGGTCGAGGAGGGAGACGAATGGCTAAGGCCAGCGTAAGGAATATAGATATACTCCTTTTGTTTTAAATTATAAGATATTTTAGTTTTTTTAGATACATTATTTTTATTATGCAATTAGACAGAGTGTATATCTAAGTGTATAGCAATAACCATGAATCTATAAAAGCTAAAACATTTTATAATTTAGAATAGAGTCATGAGATGACCACTCAGTTGCCTGGTGGTTTCCTGCATTGTTCGGAGGAGTTCAAACATCCATCGGTGTTTCTTCTGATTATGACAGTAGCAAATTTGGAAGACGTGACTTCACCAAATTGCAGAGAAATATGCTCATGTACTCTCCTATTTAGATATAGTAGATATATGTATTGGAAGTGTACGGCAATATAGAAATGACAAATATAAAATGGAATGGAAATTTTGGTTGAGTTTATTTTTTTATAACACTACTTGGATATGTTATCCATGTATACATAATTGCCCATTGCAACAAGATTCCTGGCTCTGCGATTGGATCTGTGAACGTGTCACCTTTCAAACGTTTTGGAAGCAGGCTATAAATGTAGAAAGATAAATTACATTGCATTTGCACATGAATTTAAAGATGGTTCGAACATATGAATGATCTTCTAGTGAGATCGCAAACAATAAAAGCATCATCATACATTGGGCGTAGGATATTCCATTATGGAGTTAGTATAAATATGTGTCCCGTGTGTTATCGCTCTAATTAGATACATTGATTATTACTAGTCGAAGGTAAAAACACCAACATTTCTTATGCCAATCGCGCCTAAAAAATTATACACCCGTAAAAATCATAGTAGTGTCATAAAGGAGGACTTTTAGGGAGGCTTTTCACCCCTATAACTCTTTAGGGACGTTGTCGATTCACTTATATTATCAGTCATAATCAATCACTATATATACATATGTCATCACACAATATTTTAACGACATGTCCTCTACAACATATATACATGTCACACTATAAAAAAAATATGTGAAATAAAAAATTACAAAAATGAATTAAAATACAATTTTTAAAAGACCAATAACAAAATTTATCCCTAAACCGGAAAAAGGCTTCACAAGTGGATCTGCAAAAATAGAAATGGTTATTAATAACAAGAGTTATAATAATAAAAATAGCGAGAAGAAAAATAAAAAAAGAAAGAAAACCAAGTCTCATGGGCGTGCACGGAAAAAAGAAGAGAAATCGGCCCAGGCCTTGTTTGGTTGGCCTAAATTGGGGCCGGCCAAATCACTGTATGTCACTGTAGCATTTTGTTTTTATTTGGTAAAAATTGTCTAAATATTGATTAATTAGGCTCAAAATATTCGTCTCGCAAAGTACAACAAAACTGTACAATTAGTTTTTGATTTCATCTACATTTAGTACTTCATACATGTGTCGATATTTTGATGTGATGGAAAATTTTCTTTTTGCATAGTAAAATTTGGAGAAAAATTTGGCATGGACCCGGTAAACATTCCCGCAAGAATTTTCGAGCCCGGCGTCCTTCGCCAGTCCCGCCTCCCGCAGTCCCGTCCTCCTCGTCGCTGCCCGCCGGCTCCTCGGCGTCTCCCGCGGTCCTGCCCCCTCCGGCCCTCCCCAAATCCGTCCCCTCGGCGCCTCCTTTCCCTCCTCCCCTCCTCCCCCAAATCCGGCCCTAGCCAGGCGCCTAGGTCACCTGCCGTCGCTGCCCGCCGGCTTCTCGGAGCACGACGACGCCCCCGGCATCCAGGTCCGTGGCCACTTCCGCGCGGCCGCACGGCAAAGTCGGCAACTGCCTCTCCCCTCCCTCTCCACTGACCACTGCTGTAGACTGCAGTGTTGTGCTTAGCAGCTTATGGAAACTGCAAGCACATGATTGAAGTATTGATTCATTATTTCATCCCATTTTAATTGTCGATTGTTATTTTTTGATCAATTCATGTAAGTAAAGGAATGGGAGTTAATTGGCTACTTACAAAACATGAATTCCTTGCTCAATTTGATAGAAATACTCAACTAGTTGATTTTATTGGCAGAAATTCTCCATATGTATTATTTGACAGAAATACGTAATACTCAACAGTTAATTTTTTTTTGTTTTTGAATTTAATGTCATCATCAATTTACATGTTGAAGTGTCCAAGTTTGGTCTTGATGTTAAGCCATCTTAAACTTAGTTCCTAAAGATTCGCTCGGCAGCCCCCCTCCATTCCTGGATCCACCACTGGGTATGCCCGCCCCTTATCTTGTCTTTCTCCTGTGCAAAACTGTGAACCCTCATTTAAGCTATTTGGCCATCTGTATTTGGATCGGATCTAACCCCAAGGATATACATGTAGTATGCCTACTAACTTTGATTATTTTTTTTCCAAAAAATATTGGGTGTACATGTGTACACCCATGTCCTTTATTGGATCCGCACCTGGCAGCCACGCATGCGCAGCCATGGGTGAGGACCGATTTACCGAGCTGCCGAGAGAATTTCTAATTTCAATTTTTTGTCTGGTTCTAGCATAATTGATATCGTCATTTAGTTAATCAGTGTGCATGTTCTACCGGTAGATAGTAGAGCTTTGCAAATGAACAAGAAATTGATTAATTTGAAGACTTAGTGGGCAAGATCTTTTTGTATTTTTGGATCGGGCATTTTCTAAAAAAAAGTTGGATTGGACATTTTATTTTGGCTTGGGAATGGCAATACCCATGTTTTGTTGTCTCGCTGCATGCGGCTACAAATGTTGTTTAAAACTTTGGTTTCAACATACATATTGAGCAGAAATTTTACGTTACCCATTTGTTATGCTAGCATATGTCTTTCATTATCAACTATTTTCTTATTTCAGCATGTTTTTCCCAGAATGAGTAAATGCAGACCATAAAGCGCTTGCCGCAGAGTGTCCATAGTTCCTTGCGCTCAAGTGTTATTCTGTCTGACCTGCCAAGGGTTATTGAGGAGTTGATATATAATAGCATTGATGCGAATGCGAGTAAGGTATTGCTTTACATGTGGAGAAGGGAAAAAGCAATGTATGATGTCTTCTATGCCATGCATTATCATCAACATATATTTATTCTGTTTGAATTTCAGATTGACATTGGAGTAAACATCAGAACTTGTTATGTAAAAGTGGAAGATGATGGTATGTACCTATCCTTTTCTTTTTTCTGTAAAAAAAATCTTATAGATGTTTATCTTCCAAAAACATTATTGCCATACATCGTACGAATTGCAGGTTGTGGTATTACACGAGATGAATTGGTTCTCTTGGGAGAAAAATATAGTAAGCCAGAACTTATTATTATTATTTATTTGCTATCTTTCTCAGTTTTCCTTCATTTCATGAGACTGTTTGTCATGTTAAATTCTATTGATGTAAATGATACAACATAAAGAAAAATGGTTTTCTGGATGTTCATCTTATTCCACAGATATCAGATGTAGAATAGGGAATTCCTGATTTTCTTAGGACATAACAACAAAAATGACATCCATTCTATTTGTTAAAAAAATTACTACTATTATTTATTTGACAAGCTGGGAGCCCTGCCATCAGTGTTAAAACTGATTATGTTATTTGTTTTTCACTTTTCCGTTAAGTATAGGCTCATCACCTGAAATGTGTGTACTGAAAGACAAAAAATACTCAATGGCAGCATGTGGTTCAACTGTGCTAATGATACATGCTTTACTTTTACTATAACTGTACAACAGCAACATCCAAATTTCATAATGTGATGGTCGACGGGGAGCTCAGCTCTAGAAGTTTTGGACTAAATGGAGAAGCACTTGCATCACTTTCTGATATCTCTGTGGTTGAAGTCAGGACAAAAGCTCGTGGGAGACCAAATTCATATTGCAAGATAATAAAGGCATGATCGTAAGACTGAGCTTCTTTAATCTTGATTTATCCATGGCTAGTGCATCTGAATTCTTGTGACAATTGCACAGGGATCTAAATGCTTACATCTGGGGATAGATGACAAGAGGGAAGTTGTCGGCACCACTGGTAACTGTTCTATTTTCTCCTTGAAACAGAGTAGTGCCACTATATTTGTAATAGTACATAGTGTAAGATGGTAACAGTCTATTCAAGACCCCGGTCGTGACTGTTAGTTATATTTTTCTGATGTTATGAGGGCTAGTTATCAGGCCTTTCATCTTTGCAGTTGTTGTTCGGGAGCTTTTTTACAATCAACCAGTACGGAGGAAACAAATACAATCTAGGTATGTGATAATTGTTACTACTGTTCGTGTGCAGATATCTTTGTATTCACAGCTTTGCTCAATATATTATTTCATTGATATTTAGCCATATCATATCTTTTTAGTGAGAAAAGAGAACTACATCATGTGAAGAAGTGTGTCCTGCAAATTGCACTTATTCATCCACAGATTTCACTCAGACTCCTTGATATTGACAGGTTATCTATTGTGCTAAGCTTGATGTTTTAATTTTTACATTTATACAATTTTACTTGTACAGCACATATTGACATGCCTGTTTTATTAATGCAGTGAAGATGAATTGCTATACACAACCTTTTCGTCATCCCCTTTGCCTCTTATATCAAAAAATTTTGGGGATGATGTCTCCAGATGTCTCCATGAGATAACTGCCTCTGACCAGGGCTGGGTTCTTTCAGGTCACATATCTGGACCTGCAGATGTGTTTTGTACGAAGGTAAAGTCACTGTTTAAGCTATGACCTGTTGAAGCTGTTTGATGATGTGTTTTCAGCAAGTTCAATTCTCCTTTTCAGGATGTCCAATACTTGTGTATCCTCCTCACTAATCCACTGTTATATACTTCTATTTGCTATCTTCAAATTTTTGGAGACGTCCTTGACTTTTCAAAGATATCAACTCAAGATTCGTGAATAGGAACCCGATTCATAATATGCTCAATAATCTGGCATCTAGTTTTCAATCTTCTATTATAAGGGGGGATGAAGAAATTGATGGTCAGAGCAGGAAGAGGCAGAAGACTGATATCTACCCTGCTTTTATACTAAACTTTTACTGCCCTAGATCCAGCTACGATCTACATTTTGAGCCTACAAAAACCATTGTGGAATTCAAGGTTATTCACTAAATCTCTATGCTTTTGAGTTTCCTTGTTTATAGTAAGCTTCATTTGTATCTAATGTTTGGTTTAGCCACCTCTTGTACAACACCCTGGGCTTCTCCTAATTATTAAAATAGGTGGTTCTCCTGCCGGTTACTATTTTTTTGTTGTTAAAAAATGTACCTAACGTTCCTGTATGAGTAGGACTGTGTCTTAGGAAAAATGTCTTTGTGCCTATTTGGAAACATGGCATTATGTTGTTTCATCTGTAAATATTTTACTCACCGCAGCTGGCTAATTAATCTCCCTTATTTTTCCCACTTCTAGGATTGGCGAACTGTCTTGCTTTTCTTTGAACAAACTGTCACAAACTACTGGAAGAAGCATCAACTGCAATCACCAAAAGGTTAGACAATGCGACCTCAATGCTCCTTGCTTATGTCTTTGTGAAATGGACAATTATTGGTGTGAATGCACTGTAACTTTTATTGGCAGATGGAGCTTGTGCTGATGGTACCCATGTGCCTCACAAAAATCATGGTTGGTGGCTTGTTGAACAGACTTCAGTTTTGTATCCTTTTATCTGTTATAAGCTTCTGAGCTTTTCTCACACGGTACTGTTGCAGTGAAATTGAATAAGGGCATCCTGAAAGATCATAATGTGCAGAACGAGAAAGAGTATGCTGACTTCGAAAGCACTCAGCAGAAGAACGCAGTCAGAGACACCAACAGTGATATGAGTTCCACAAGAGCAACAAGAAATTCACGCTGCTTTTCTTTTGTTATGGAGCCATCCATTCAGAATGTCTGTTTCTCTGGTAGGATCACTAATTCAAGCCGCCCGAATGACAATGTTGCCAGTATTGATTACAAGTTAGGGTATAAGCAAATGCATTCTCCTGAAAGTGGCAGTTATAAGTGGTTAGACGATGGCCCTTCCCAGTTAGATGATGATATTTCAAGTGTTAACTCAACTTGTTGGAAAAGGCAAAGGACAGAAGGTATATTCCATGAGTATGCATATTCTGGTAATCTTGGAATGCTGGAAGATGTGCCAACTGAAGGTTTTTTCGCTCACAAACAAGAGTCTGAGCTGATTGGTCCAGAAGTTGAAATACCAGAATCTTGCTTCAGGGCTCTCAATAGGCCAAACGGAATGACGTCTGATTTTGTGCAAAATAAAACCAACTTAAAGGTACAAACCTCAGGCTGGGATGGATTATATGACAAGTTTGATAAATTAAATGGGGATTGCTTCAATGAAGCCACAGAAACAATCACTGATATTTCTTACCCAGAGATGTTACAGTTCAGTAATGGATTTTATCATGATGGTAGCACTTCCAGGGGCTCCTGTAGAGTTTTGAGAAAGTTCAGAGCCAGTAAGAAGCTGGGGACTGCAGCTGGATGTGTTGAAGTGCTAGAGGCTGATGCTATTAACCAGATGAATTTCCCTGATATTCATGCTCTGTGGAATAGTGACTTGATAGATAGGTTCTCCAACAAGGATACTTTAAATCATTTTCCTCATCCATCCTTGTTGGCTGATACGCCTTGCAGTCATCCAAGGACCTTGCACACACTTTACAGGAAATCAGATAAATGCTTTAGTTCTTGGAACTGTGAAAACGTTGACAGGAATGTTAGATTTGATTTGGACAGATTTAGCAATGATTCGTCTATAATATTTGAAGGAACTAAACATTTCAATAACTCTGACAATGAAATACAGCCGCTTAATTACTTCAATAATAAGTGTTGTTCAACCGACCAGCTTGGTTCTGAAGAAGACCTGATAACTTGGAAATCAAAATTCGACATGAGGTTGTCAGTCAATATTTCTCCTGAGAGAAGTGATAATGGTCGCCGTTTGAATGTTCCTTCTTCAAA
Source organism: Saccharum hybrid cultivar R570 (assembly GCA_038087645.1). NCBI lineage: Eukaryota > Viridiplantae > Streptophyta > Magnoliopsida > Poales > Poaceae > Saccharum > Saccharum hybrid cultivar. The sequence continues at coordinate 18,315,922 of JAQSUU010000402.1, forward strand.
TATGGCAAATGGCAGCCTGCTTACTCAAGATCTGCTGAATCAACACAACTCTGGACTAAATCAGAGACCCAGGACTTCCAAGGGTAGTAGATTTAGGAGTCATTCTGCTCCACCATTTTATAGAGGGAAACTAAAATTCTCTAGATTAAATGTGCCACTGAGCAAACCGAGCACAGATAGCGATAAAGATATCTGCATCAATAACCCCGAAGGTACATCCAAACTTTGGCCCTTTTTGAATTGCATTTTTATGAGAACTAACATTACACACTTCTAATCAAATGCAGACAATGCACCTGCACCTGTGGATATCTCATGTATGAGTTCAACCCAGCCTGTTCCTGAGACTGATAGCGGTGATTTTCCAGACTTAAATTTCAGGTATACTCATCTTGCCTAGTTTCCTGGATATACCTTCAGTACTTGAAAATATCTTTGTAAGCCTGTTACTATACAGTATACACTCTCGTTTGGGACAGCTCGAACAGATTTGTGAAAATGTCTGAAGTTGCATGTTCTGATGGGATTGAGGACTCCACTGCTCAAATAACTAAATGGCGAGATGACCCTGTCCAGCATACAGTTAAGCTGCATTTTGAGTTTGGGATACTAACACAGAGAAAGTTCCATACGTCCTTGCTACTATGTGTCTTGTTATCTTCTTAGTGCTTTACCTCCCTTTGTAGGCTTTGAACTTGCCACATGGTCCTGTTGGATGCTATGATGATATACTTAGCATTTCTTCTGGGACCTTACATCTCTCTTGTAGCTCGCTAATTCCTGAATGTGTTGACAAGAACTGCTTTGAGGAGGCAAGGGTTTTGTTGCAGCTGGACAAGAAATTTATTCCCGTCATATCTGGGGAAACTATCCTCCTTGTCGATCAGGTTCAAATTTTCTCATTTAGCAAGGAGTCCAGGTTCATAATTGATAACATGATTTTTTGGGGTTTTGACACCATTGTTATAGATTCTAGCATATTATCTATTCCTATTATTTTTGTTGGAATAATCATGTTGTGGAAATACTATTTAGTGCTTGCTGCTTTGGATCAGTTAAATCATTGGCAAAATGTTCATGATGTGTACCTTCTACTTTTTGTTCAGGAAACCTTTTGGTCAGCTTTCTTATTACTGCTACAGTTTTAACTATTTATAGGGAAATACTTAACCTTTTAATATCGTTGAGTGCACAATAGTTTCTAAATATGAAATGCTGATGAAATGGTTTTGTTTCAAAAAGATTTAGCTAGTTATGTTTTTTTTTACTGTGTACAGCATGCAGCTGATGAAAGGATACGTTTAGAGGAGCTCCGTAGCAAGGTTGTTAATAGTACATTGACCAGCAACAACTATTCAACATTGTTTTACGCTTTTCATACTCATACACTGATGCAATCTGCAGGTTTTATCAGAAGGACATGAAGTTAGTTACTTGGACTCTGAGGAGGAATTGGTATGTGGTATAGCATTCATGAACTTGTTTTTAATACTAATATGCGACATTCAATATTTCACTCACCCCAATTTTCTTTCAGTCTCTCCCTGAGACTGGGTTTCAACTGTTCCAGAAGTATGCTGAGCAGATTCAGAAATGGGGCTGGATCATCAGCAGCGGGAGCAATTCATCTGAATCATTCAAAAAGTAGGTGATTCACCATTCTCTGACTATTCTTTTAGTGCAAAAGCGATTCACCTCATCTATATAGATCAAATATATGACTGTCATTTGATCATTTACTCTGTATGTTTTAGGAACATGAACATTCTGAAGAGACAAGTCCGTCTTGTTACTCTTGTTGCTGTAAGGAACACCCTTTCTTCTGTCTGTACCATTCAACATGTTTGAAATTGCTGATTGTATATGTTTTGCTTAATCTGCTGGACACGGTGGCTTTTCTGTCTCTTATCAGTTTATGTACATAGTTTCCCCTAATCTGCTAGACATGATGGTCTATAGATTTGTATTTCTATTTATTGTCTGTTTACGTTTTTATAGTAACAAATAGGCTATCAAACCCACTGTAACTTATTTAGTATCCATAAATTGTGCATAGACTACTGGCAAGAACGAGTTGAAAAGGTGAACCCAGATCTGTCATATGCCAAATATCTGCAGAGATAAAAACACAATGTGGTATCTATTTACACTAAATATCTTCTATGCTACACAGGTTCCATGTATTTTGGGTGTCAAATTGACTGGGAAAGATCTCATGGAGTTTATTTGGCAGGTAACTGCCACTATCTTATGATATACAGCTTATATTTTTTACTAAAACATTCTCATTCACTTGCACAAAAGTTCTACGAGTGAAGGACCCAAGATTTTCATCTTAATACTTTCTGGAATGAAAATGGTATGTTGAGCATGGACTCTTTGGAAACATTGGAACCGATGTGTCTTTGATGGCTTGGCGCCTAGCTTAGCGGCAGCTGGGAGCCTTGCTGCTTGCTGCAGATGAGCTGTAGCTCTGAATTGGCTGGGATTCCGGGGCTTTACGTCTTGACAGCTATCCCTGATGGGTAGTGGTTAGCGGTTTTTGTGGTGGTTTCTATAATTGTCACGGGCGAGCATGCAATCTACATTCCTGTATGTGTGTGGGGTTTATTCAGGATTCTTTATCTGTTTTCCTTCTTCTATAATATAATGATACGCAACTCTCTTGCATGTTCGAGAAAAAGAATTGTATGTGCAGATTTTGTTATAGTTCATATACCTTTAGCCATGTTACCTATTACTGTTTCTTCCAGCTTGATGAGACTGATGGATCGTCAGATATCCCCCCAGCAGTTCTCCATATTCTTAACTTCAAAGCTTGCAGAGGTCACTACTTATTCGCCCCGTAATTGTCCATGATGCAAGCATTTCTGTATATTTTCACACTGATAAAACATTCCTTTTTTGATGTTTCTTGGTGGCTTACTGTAGGAGCGATCATGTTTGGCGACTCCTTACTACCATCTGAATGCTTTCTGATTATTGAAGAACTGAAAGCAACATCTCTATGCTTCCAGGTAAGAAGATTGTTGAATCCTTGGTCCTTGTCTCTGCTGTTACTCTGTGGTACAGTGACGGAGATAAACTTTACTGTCTTGCAGTGTGCTCATGGGCGCCCAACCACGGTGCCCATCTTGAACGTCACATCCCTCCACGAGGAGCTGGCGAGGCTCCAAATGCTGAGTGGAACGCAGGCAGAGACCTGGCACGGCTTGGGGCACCATGAACCCAGCCTTGAGCGTGCTCAGATGCGCCTCGAACAACTGAGAAAGCTACGCCGGGGCCTGTAGCCGTAGGACAATAGCAAATGATTTGAATCAGATAAAAGGCTGTGTAGTTTGTAGAGAAGCGAGTGTAATTTCACTGTGCTGTACAATTGTACATATATACTAGGTATTCATTCATGACGAAGAGATAAAACGGCGCCCTTCACCTGACAGGCGAGTGGGGTTTGCCACGGCATGTTGTAAAGTTTGTACATTCTGGTTTGTTAGTTGTTACAACAATTCATGCCATGGAAATCTATGTAAAACTCCATTCGACCCTGCCAATGTGGTTAGTTAAAGTTGAGATGGGTGTGACACCTTTGTGAATCCGCCGTGCTTGTTTACTCTGGTCAGCACCATTACACTTTACACCAACTGCCAAGGGCCGCCCGTTTGCAAATGATGGTTCTTATTTTGGTGGAAAATAATCTCTCCGGTGAAAAATACTTGACCACGCTGTAATTTGGTGGAATAGGGATGAGGTTGAACCGATGAAGTGACCAGATTTTTTGTTTGTTTTTTTAGGAACCGAAAAAGAGGATGAACTGATCAGACCAGATCGCTTCCTTATATGATCTCAACCTGCCAGTGGGCTAAATCCTATTGGGCCAAGGTACATTGGCCCAAGAGCACAAACCCATCTCGCGACACGATATCAGGTGGCGCGCGACGACATTTCGAGCGACTTCTGCTTCGCATTTCCCCCCAATTCCTCCCGCCCAAAGCCCCAAACCACCACCACCCAAATCCTCTCTGCCACCCGCCTATGGGCGGCGCCGCCATGGCCGATGACGACGACTTCGCCTCGCCGCCGCCCGCCCCGCGCGCGCGGGCGGAAGGAGGAGGCGGAGGTGTGTACCAGGTGGGCGGCGTGCCGGTGGAGTTCCCCTACAAGCCCTACGGGACGCAGCTGGCGTTCATGGGGCGGGTCATCGCCACGCTCGACCGTGCGAGGCGGCAGGGGCGCTCCCACGCTCTCCTCGAGTCGCCCACAGGCACCGGAAAGTCGCTTTCCCTCCTCTGCTCCGCGCTTGCCTGGCAGCGGCACTACCCGCTCCGCTCCCCTCCCGCCCCCGCCCCTGCCTACGATCCATTCCTCCACGGCGGAGGATTCGTCCCCGGTGATACCCAGCCGCAGGAGACGCCAGGTGCGCCCCGCTCTCCCTTTCCTCCCTATTATATCGTTCGGGATTCTTGGACCAAGAACTGCTCTCCTTGGTATCTGTTGCCAGTGGCTTGTCGTTTTCTCATTTTGTCTTTTTGGGGTTTCTTGATTGTTCAGTCGTCCCGGAGAAGGCTGTCAAGAAGAAGAACGCCCCGACAATCTATTACGCGACGTAGGATCTCTGTCTTTTGACTCGAATTGATGAGGGGATTGGATTATCTTGATTGATTTATTCGTTGCTTGTGTTTCTGAAGGAGGACGCACGCGCAGATAAGCCAGGTTGTCCGGGAGTACCGCAAGACGTCGTACCGAGTGCGCATGGCCATCTTGGTAACGCCTATTTCCATCTGAATTTATTTTATTTCTTGCCTTATTCTCTGGTAAGAAAGAGAACTCATCATCCAACTAGAGTAGCAGAGGCAAATAAAATTAAGACTACTGCTTAGAATCTGTACTCTGGCAATGCAGGCCTCAAGGAAGCACTACTGTGTCAATCAGGTTGCTTGCGCGAGTGGCAACATTGATGAGCAATGGTACTGTACATAATAGATTAGCTCTTACAAAGCTCTTGCATTGTCATTGCTAACCGAACTTCTAATTGAACTTCCCTCAACAGCAAGTCGCTGCTAGACAAGACGGTTCAAGGTTGCCCAGAATTCAAGTGAGGTTTCCTATCTTTTCAACGTCAGAACATATAATTAGCCAGGAGAGCATCTTGTTTCTCTTCGAATTTTAATGCAATCAGTTAAAACTTGCAGGAATGCTCAGAAACTAAGTCGGCATCCATCCCTTCAGATTGGTGGCTGCTATGAAGTTCACGATATTGAGGATCTTGTCAGAGTTGGACAGAAAGCAAAGGGTACGTAAATATCTTTTAGTTGCACTTGTTTCCTCCTGAGGATAGTCTGGTTCTGATCTGTTCACTGCTGATACCTACGGAGTATTCAATTATCTCTTTTCCTGCTATTGGCAGGATGCCCATATTTTGCTGCACAGCACATGGCAGAAGCAGCACAATTGGTTTTCTGCCCATATAACTACCTGATTAGTCCGGTTGTCAGGAGAGCAATGGACATCGATATCAGCGGTTCCATCATTATTCTTGATGAGGCACAGTAAGACTTCACTTCTATGACTCTTTTCAGCTACCTGTTGATTTCCTTGTACTTCAATAGTTTCATCAATCAAGCTAAAATAGTTTTTATGTGATGCTCATATCCATAGCAATTATAGTCTTGTGACATGGTGGAATCTGAATTCCAATTATTTTTCTTCATATTGCGTCATCTTTTCTCAGCAACATAGAAGACATAGCACGTGATGCTGGCAGTGTTGACATCGATGAAGAATCACTTCACTGTAACTCAAATTCCATGATTGTTCAGTTAAAATTCATGTTCTGTCAAAATTTAAAACACATGCCAAAGCTAATTCACTATGGCAGTGTTGCAGGGAGAACTTCAAAACTTGGCCACTGATGAGGCTGTTGCAATGATATACCAACCCTTGCACGATATTATTCAGGTACTTCTACAAGAAGAGAAGAGAGTTAATTGCCCTTTTCTTTTTCCAGAAAAGGAAGGATGGTGTTAATATTAACATTACTCTTAGAGCTAAGCTTTTAGTACTTCTGCAGGGTCTTATTGGTTGGATTGCTGAGCGGGAGGACAATCTGCATAATCATGAGTTCGGACATCCCGCTTCATAGTATGTAGTCTGAGACTCATTTAGTTTCTTATATGATTTATTGATTACCATTTTAACTTCTCATCTTAAAAGAGATGTGATTGCCACTTCATCTTCCATACGTGTAGATGGTTAAACATAATGTAAAGAAAAAAATTATACAGTTTTACACTGCAATCTGGTCAACTACATTTCGAGAAATCGATCCATTGCTTGATTGTGCAACATAAGTTGACAAATTGACTTGTGGTTAGCCATGGCCATTAGATCGACTATCTTTAGCCTACTTGTTATCAAATGTTGAGCCATTACTTGCTTAGCAACATAAGTTGACGCTAGCAACTTATCACTATTCATGTCTAATTGTTAATGTATTATCTAAAAGAAATAAAATTATTTCCTTGATATTTAAAAAACAAAATATTGGGTTTGCGAAATATATCCATGAACTTTTGACTGCGTAACCCATTAGAATCACTAAATGTTTACAATGCAGCACTGATGTTTTTCATACCATCGGTGGACTTAACCTTTTGTAATCATCAGTTGGACTGGTGAAAAGGCAATGAATGAACTTCAGCGGGCTGGTATTTCTCCAATGTATTTCCCGGTATTGCAAGAATGTGCAACAAAGGTGCTTTTTATATCACAGTACAGTTGTTGCATATATTGATCTTTTATGTGGCTGTGAAACATTCAGATTTTCAAGTTCCTTCTTGCTTTAGGCGATTAAAGCTGCTTCAGATACTGAATCAGATGGATCACACTTAAGTGGTGGTCGTGCTATGACACTAGAGAGTAAGCAGTAGAGTGGTGATTACTTTATTTGATTCAATCCTGAATACACTTAATAACCCAATGATGTTATACAATCTTTTGCAGGTCTATTCTCTTCGTTGAGTTACTTTTTTGGTCAGAAAGGGCGTAATTCGTGTGATTATCAGCTTGCTTTGCAGCGTTTTGATAAAAAGGAAGGTAGCAAGCTGTGTTTATCCTTTAGAAAAAAAAGCATAGTTCCTGTTATAAGTTTTTCCTGTTAACATGGAAGTAGAGTAACAGAACATTTGTGAATATATTCAAATTCAATCCTCTAGATCTTACAGCTTAGATCCTGCAATTGAGCCATTAGTGGTACTGTTCTTGAAGTCAAGGACTTGGTTGCTGATTTAATTTGATAAAGTTGTATATATGCTTGGACATCCAACAAGCTCTATTCCATTTTTAAATTCAAGGAGCAACTTGTATAATTTCATCATATGAACCATTTACAGGCAATGATGAAATTTCTTCAAGATGCACAATGAGTTTGTGGTGTCTCAATCCTGCTGTTGTTTTTCAAGAAATTGCAGATCGAACACTTTCGGTAATTCTGACTTCTGGGTAAGTCTGCATAGTCCTTTTCCTGCTTATCAATAAGCTGGTAAAATGGCCCTGTTAAGCAGCAGATATCTAGTTAGATGGTCAATGTGAAATTTAGAAGGAGAAAAAAAACATGGAAGAGGAACTGGACATGCTGCCAGTAGCTAGCCTGAATATATCAATTCTTTGAACTGCACATTGGTTTGGAACTGTATAACTGAACATTTCATTTCTTTTATTCTTGGGAGAGGGGACCAAATAGGCAGTGGCTGTGAGTAACGGGCCTAAGTAAGGTTTTTTTTGGACCAAGATAGAAGTCAGGCTGCTGATGTAGATGGCTTGCATGTCAAGATAGAAGTCTAGTGGGGTTTAGGATTATAAGATATATAGACTAGCCCTAGTGTAAAATGTTTTCAGTACCTGGTAGGCACATGGTCCAACTGAGATAAGTAACTAAAAAGTCATTATGTTATGCAACTTTTGAGGTTCTTATAAATTGCCTTGTTAAGTCTCTCCAGTGTCAGATAATTTACAGCTCTGAAAGACTGGAACTACATGTATGTGCAGAACACTTTCACCAATGGGTTCCTTTACATCTGAACTTGGTGTCCAGTTCGAGGCTTGCATGGAAGCTCCTCATGTAATTAATGCTGATTCTCAGGTACGTATGTTGCTAGTTGTCTGCTGTATCATGTCATAACTGCATGGTGATGGATTTGTGTTATTGGGCGTTGAGTAGAGGAATCAAGATAATACTGTGTTTCTTGATTCTGAAATTCAAAATATTTTTTTGGTGACAGAGTAATTGGTCAAAGTCGGGATGTGATTTTTCCCCCCCCTGCAAATAGACACTAGTTTTTTTTTTTTTTTTTTTTTTTTTTTGCGAAACAAATAGACACTAGTTCACTTTTGTACAATGCAAAATCTATGCATAAAGTATTTGAACTCACCATTGGAAGTGAGGATTTCCTATCTCACCTAAAGGGACAGAAGAGAGGTGTAATTTGTATCTGCAAGCTTTATCTGATGGCATATTTTGGCATGCCAATGTACCAATATGCAATTACATGAAGTGCTTTAGTAAAATTACATTATTGAGATAATATGCATGGCTTGAACTTGATATGCACTACTCTATATATCACAATTTGAACTCGAAAATTCTGTTTAGAGCTGGTTTATTAGCCTTGCTGTCCTTATGGTAGTTTGTAGCCTCTCTAAAGACTTGTGAATTGATTCTCATTTTCATCAGTTTAAAGGCTGGTTAATTTGTCCCTCATACTGCCAGCATAGAAAATAATGCTAGAAGTTGTGATTTCATTGATTAGGGCTAACCCTAGAAGGGTAGCTATATAGGTTCCATACATGGGCCTCATGGGCCTTAGCCTCATGGGCCTAAACACATACTCCAACACCCCCCGCAGTCTGAACTACCGGCGCAGCGGAGTTCGAGGCTGAACAAGAAAGAACACACACAACCCCCCACAGACGCAACTAGCCACCGGTGATGTTGAGGCTGGAGCGAAACTCAGCGAAGGTCGAGGACGGGAGGCCTTTGGTGAAGATGTCCGCGAACTGGGAGGTCGTCGGAACATGAAGGACCCGCACCTCGCCCATGGCCACCCGATCACGGACAAAGTGGAGGTCGATCTCCACATGCTTCGTCCGCTGGTGCTGAATGGGGTTGGTGGAGAGGTAGACCGCACTGACATTGTCGCAGTAGATCAGTATGCTCCGGGAGGGCGGAGTGTGCAACTCAGCAAGCAGCTGCCTGAGCCAGGCGGCCTCCGCCACGCCGTTAGCAACGGCGCGGTACTCCGCCTCGGCACTGGACCGGGAGACCACCGGCTGGCGCTTGGAGGACCAAGACACCAGGTTGCCGCCCAGGAAGACGGCGTAGCCGGAGGTGGAGCGGCGAGTATCCGGGCACCCCGCCCAGTCAGCGTCGGTGTAGACGACGAGGTCGGTGGAGGAGGCCCGGTGGAGGAGGAGGCCGTAGTCGAGCGTGCCCCGGAGGTAGCGGAGGAGGCGCTTGAGAGCCGTGAGGTGAGGCTCCCGGGGGTCATGCATATGAAGACAGACCTGCTGAACTGCATATGTGATGTCCGGTCGGGTGAAGGTGAGGTACTGAAGGGCCCCGGCGAGACTCCTGTACGCAGTGGGATCGGCCACCGGGGGTCCCTCAACCTCAGACAGCTTGCCCTGAGTGTCGACCGGAGTGGAGCAGGGGTTGCAGTCAGTCATCCCAGCCCGCTCCAGGATGTCCCGAGTGTACTGCCGCTGGTGAAGGAGTAACCCGGCAGGACGGTGCTCAACTGTGACCCCAAGGAAGTGGTGGAGCTCACTCAGATCCTTCATCGCGAACTCCTGCTGGAGAGCGGCGATGATCCTGTGGAGAAGGGGCTCGCTGGAGGCCGTGAGGACAATGTCATCAACATAGAGCAGCAAGTATGCAGTGTCAGCCCCATGGTGGTAGACGAACAGGGACGTATCAGACTTGGCCTCCATGAACCCCAGGGTCAGCAAGAAAGCAGCAAACCGGTTGTTCCACGCCCGAGGTGCCTGCCTGAGGCCGTAGAGGGACCTGTTGAGCCGGCAGACCATGTCAGGACGGGTGGAATCGACGAACCCCGCCGGCTGACTGCAGTATACCGTCTCAGTAAGAAGGCCGTGGAGGAAGGCGTTCTTGACGTCCAGCTGGTGGACGGGCCAAGACCGAGCCAGCGCCAGCGAGAGCATGGTCCGGACGGTGGCCGGCTTGACCACCGGGCTGAAGGTCTCATCGTAGTCGACGCCCGATCGCTGAGTGAAACCCCGAAGGACCCATCGAGCCTTGTAGCGCTCGAGAGAGCCATCGGCCCGGCGCTTGTGGGTCCAGATCCACTTGCTGGTGACGACGTTGGAGCCTGGCGGCTGGGGCACCAACTCCCACGTCTGGTTGGCGAGTAGCGCGGCGTACTCCTCTTCCATCGCACGGCGCCAGTGAGGGTCCAACAGGGCGTCGCGGACGGAAGAGGGTACCGGGGAGACCACCGCGTCGCCGGTCGAAGCCTCGAGGGCACGAGGCGGCAGTGTGCCAGCCGCGTGCCGTGTCACCATCGGGTGAACATGCCGCGGGTGTCGGTGAAGCAGCGGCGGGTGGTAGACCGGCGGGGACTGCTGCGGTGGTGTCGGTGTCCCCGGTGGAGACGGGACCGCGAGCGGCGGCGGCCGCGGCCTGCGCTGGTACACCCGTACCGGCGCGGCGAACCTCGACGGAGGTGCCGGGACAGGTGCTGGGATGGGATCCGGCGTCGGCGACCGGCACGACCCCCCGGGGCAGAAGCGGGGGACGAAGGCCCCGGGTCTGCACCAACCGGAGAGGACGGGGCCGCGCCCGAGGACGACGGGCCCGGACCCGCTGGGGATCCGGGACAGGTGGCCGGCCCGACGCGCGGCGAAGCGGTACCTGCAGGGGACCACGAAAATGGTGGCTGGACCACCGGGTCAGTGGGAAACAGGGAGGGAGGGTCAGAGACCGGAGGAGTGGTAGTGGTGGAAAAGGGAAAGACGGACTCATCGAACACCACATGGCGAAAGATGAGAACCCGTCGGGAGGTAAGGTCAAGGCACCGGTACCCCTTGTGATCCGGGGAGTACCCGAGGAAGACACAGAGCGTGAAGCGAGGGTCCAGCTTGTGAGAAGAAGTGGCAGCGGTGTTGGGGTAACACGCACACCCAAACACGCGGAGGTGATCGTACCGAGGCGGGGTACCGAAGAGGGCGTGGTGAGGTGTGGGAGCAGGACAGGCAGCGGAAGAAAGACGGTTAAGAAGGTAGGTGGTGGTGTGCAGGCCCTCAGCCCAGAAGCGAGCAGGAAGAGAAGCCTAAAACAGAAGGGTACGCACGGTGTCGTTGGTGGTGCGAATCATCCGCTCAGCCTTGCCATTCTGCGAAGAGGTGTATGGACAAGACATGCGCAACTGAACACCGTGAGAGAGGAAGAAAGCTCGGGAGGTGGAGTTATCAAACTCACGACCATTGTCACACTGGACGGCCTTGATGGTGAGGCCGAACTGTGTAGACACCCAAGTGAAGGAGCGTGGTAAACGTATCTGATTTCGCACGGAGAGGAAAAGTCCACGAATAATGCGAAAAATCATCAACAACCACAAGATAGTACTTATAACCAGAAATACTCAGAATAGGAGATGTCCATAGGTCGCAATGTACAAGATAAAAAATATGGGCCGCATGGGAAGTAGAACTAGAAAAAGGAAGACGAACATCTCGGTCCAATTGGCACGCATGACATAGTTGCTCATCATGAGCTCGAGTACATGGAAGATCGGAGCTACGACTGAGCTGTATTAGGGCATCACGTCCAGGATGGCCGAGACGCCGGTGCCAGGTAGTAGAGGAAGTAGAAGCGACGAAGGCAGCTGACAAAACGGGCGGCGAAGAAGACGAATGAGCCGCCGGGAAGCGAAGGGTGTAAAGGGGCCCGGAACTGTCACATCGGAGCAGAGGACGCCGGGAAGCCAAATCCTTTACAGTAAGACCAGAAGAGTCAAATTCCACAGAACAAGAATTGTCAGCTGTAAAACGACGAATAGAAAGAAGATTATGAACCATAGAAGGAGCAACAAGAACATCAGGAAGACGAAAGGAGCCATGAGCACCGGCGGTACCCACAGACGTGACTGGAATACAAGAACCATTTGCGACCATAATGGACGAAGGAAGAGAGGAAGAGGGAGAGTGAAGTGACGAAAGTATACCGGGCTCAGGAGTGGTGTGGTAGGTGGCTCCCGAATCAGCGATCCACTCGGGTCCGACCGGAGGTGTCAGGCCCATGGTGCTAAACGAACGAGCCAGGGCTGCCTGGTCCCATCCGGCGACCCCCGGGAGAGTCCCAGAAGGTGGAGTCCACGCCGTAGCCGGGAAGGCGCCGGGTGGAGGACCAGCAGGAGGAGCTCCGGTGAGCATGGCCACCGGTGGACGCGAGTCTGCCCCGGTGGCGTGGTAGGGCCACATGGAGATGCGCCCAGACCACGGGTTCTGGAAAGAGGGCCATGGTGCCCCCCCTGCGGTCCACCAGGTGCCGGGGCCTGGGTAGGTCCACCCCGGCCGCCCCCGCGACCCCCCCACCTCTGCTCGGCCCGGAGGGAGGGGGACCCAGGAGAGACGGCGGCGGTGGAGCGGACGACCGTGGAGCAGACGGGCGCGGCGGAGTAGCAGCCAGAGCCGTCGAGGAGGCCCCGGGGAAGCAGTGGAACCCGGCTAGAGGCCCTGCGTGAGCTCCTCCATGACGAGATCGTCACGGACCTCCAGGAAGGTGGGGAAAGGCCTCTGACGGGTGATCCACGTCCTGAGGTGGGCGTAGCGGTCGCTAAGCCCCCGGAGGACGTTGAGGACCAAAATGCGATCCTCCACGGGCCACCCGAGGTCCCCCAGGGAGTCAGCCATGGCCTTCATCCGACGGCAGAACTCGTCGACGGAGAGGTCACCCTGGACGAAGGTGCGGATGCTCGCGTCGAGGCGCAAAGCCCGGGCCTCAGCGTTGCCCAGAAACTGACCCTCAAGGGCCAGCCACGCCCGGCGCGCGTCAGGGGAGGTGTGGACGAGGTCGTGGAGGTCCAGAGAGATCTTCCCCAGGATCCAGGAGAGGACGATGCTGTCGAGACAGAGCCACGACGGCGTCTGGGCAGCGACCGAGGCGTCGATGAGGACGCGGTCGTCGAGGGCGTAGCGGCGAAGGGTGAGAAGCACCAGATCCCACCAGCGGGCGTAGGAAGGAGACTCCGGCTCGAGGACGACCGGAACGAGGAGGCGAATGTTCTGGACCCCCCGGCCTGGTAGTGGAGCTGAGCCACGAGCGGGTCGGCCGGGTCGTGCCAGAGGACGGCGGTGTGCGACACGCGACGTCCCGACGAGGCGGAGGAGGTGGCTCCGGCGTCCAGGCCTGCGGGAGAGGCGAGGAGCTGCTCGGCCTCGGCGATCTGGCGGGTCAGGGCGTCGGTCGCGCTCGCGCTCCCAGACGAGGGCGGCCGCGCGCACACGGGCCTGGCCCTCCGCGGCGGCGGTCCGGGCAGCGACAAGAGCCGCGGCGAGGGTGAGGTTTGGTCCAGTCAGGCCAAGAGGGAGACCCCCAGGAGGGCCGGACTGAAGACCGGAGGTGGCAGCAGCAGCCAGTAGACCCTCGTGCAGCGCCTGGAGAGGCTGGAGCGGCTGGAGGAGGTGCTGCGGCTGTTGGTGGAGGGGCTGCGGCTGCTGGAGGTGCTGCTGGAGGCCACCATCGGCCTGGAGACCACCATCGGCGGCCCCCGTGTCCTCACCCGCTGCAGAACCCCCCCCGGCGCCAGGAGCGGCGGCTGTGGTGAGGACCTGGGCAGGGGCGGGGTCTCCAGTAGCGGCAACGGGAAGAGGAAGGTCCGCCCCCTGCAGCGGCTGGACAATGAGCGGCTGGAGGAGGGGCTGGCGCAGCTGCGGCTGGGGAAGAGCGGCGGCATGGAGCGGCTGGAGGGGGGAAGAGCCGCTGGCGGCAGATCCAGCCGCCTCCAGGCCAGCGCCAGAGAGGGCCGGGCGGACGGCACCGGTGGCGGCCAGAGGAGCGGCTGGCGTGGCACCAGAGGGAGGGGAGCCGGCCAGTACTTGGGCCCAGGTGGATGAGGAAGAGAGGGGTGGGAAGTAACTGTAGAGGGAAGGAGGAGGGGGGCGGCCAGCCATGGCGCCGGCTGGCCGGCGGCGGCTAGCAGGGGTGGCTGGCGGCGGCTGGGTGGAGGGGAAAGGGAGAGAGACTAACCTAGACTGGATACCATGCTAGAAGTTGTGATTTCATTGATTAGGGCTGACCGTAGAAGGGTAGCTATATAGGTTCCTTACATGGGCCTCATGGGCCTTAGCCTCATGGGCCTAAACACATACTCCAACAAATAATTTTCCTAATGAGCTCTAACCCTTAGTTTGTTTAGGACCTGGATATGGAGTTATGGACCTTTTGTGGTTAGAAGAAAGATTAGCAAATATAACCTATGCCAAACAGTAGCTATTACTAGCTTTTTTTTAAGTCTATCTTGGATTTGCAGGTTTTTGCAGCTGTGCTATCATCTGGTCCAACAAGGCAAATATTGAATGCTAGCTATAAAACTGCGGACAATTCATCTTTTCAGGTAACTTTTCATTGAATTATATATATGTTAGGAACCCTAATTTAAAAATATTATTCTATTTTTACATAATGTTTTAATTTTTTCCCCGTTTTTACATAGGATGAACTTGGAGCTTCACTAGAGGAAATATGCAGAATTGTGCCTGGTGGTGCTCTAGTGTTTTTTCCTAGCTACAAGTTGTTGGACAAATTGCAAGTGCGTTGGTCTCAGACAGGTCAATGGGCACGGCTTAATGCTCAAAAACATGTGTTTGTTGGTAAGATCTTTTGAAGCATTTCAAAATGCCATTTCACTAATTATAGAAGATGGTATTACGTTATGTTCAATTTTCTGTGTTCTTTATTCAAAACTTGTTTGTTTCAGAGCCTAAGGGAAGTAGTGAGGAACTCGATCCTGTTTTAAAAGGGTACTATGATGCAATCCTTGGTAAGGCTCCTGTCAAGAAAGGCAGAGGTGGTTCAAAACAAATAGTGAAGAATCGAGTGACAAAAAAATCGTCACAGGAATCAGCGAAAGCAGGAGCTGCTCTTCTTGCAGTTTGCCGTGGGAAGGTGCTACTTTATTACTAAATGTTTATATTAATTTATGTACATGTTTAAACCCTACTTTAAATTTCTTATGCATAATGTTGTGCGTATGCCAGCTACCATTAGCTTATGTTTTGCTGGCTCCTGATTTTGTTTCTAGGTATCTGAAGGGATTGACTTCGCTGATGACAATGCTAGAGTCGTGGTATCCTTTGTTTCCCTTTTTGATATTAAAGTGTATGCTCTAGAAAGTTCAGTATCAAACACTTGCCCCTACTAGCATGTAGCATGATCGGTTTACCTGTTCTGATATAATACAATAAATAATTTTGGTATTCATCTGTTTCCTTAACCAGACATAAGGTCATTGTTGGAATTCCTTTTCCAAATATGTAAGTTTGTTTCCTTTCTCTTTTTTTTTCTGTTTTAGTAAATAAATCCATTATTTTTCTTTGTTTAGATACTAACATTGATTCAACATGGATCAGAAATGATGTTCAAGTAAAGCTGAAAAAGAGATATAATGATTCATATAAATCATCAAAGCATTTGTTAAGTGGGAATGAATGGTACTGTCATCAGGCATTTCGTGCTTTAAATCAAGCTGCAGGTATTTAGCTATTGATTTACCTGTCAGGCATCGCCTGTGGCTAAGCTATTGGCAATGGCTAACTGTTGTCCTTGTCATCTGTAGGTCGTTGCATTCGTCATAAATCTGATTACGGAGGCATAATTCTGATTGGTATGTTATTTAGTTATCCGCTCCCAACCATTTGCATGGCTAGAGAGAAAAGTTGATTCGTAAAGTTTTGGTATTTTATTGATATAACTGTTTAGAAGTGAAATGATTTAGTGCTCCTTTTTTCAGAAAATAGAGTGTGGTTTTCATTTTTAATTCCCATGTATATGGTGTACAGATGAGCGATATCAGGAAGGCAGAAATGTTGCCTACATTTCCAAATGGCTTAGGAATGCAATCAAGAAGTATGATAGCTTCCAGGAGACAATGGCTGAGTTGCAAAAGTTCTTTCAGAATGCTGAGGTATTGCTCTTTTTACCATTTGATTTTCTAAATGTGGATGGGCTTGTCTAAAATGCATGGTACCGCTTCAGGAAAAAATAAAACTCAAAGATTGTGGCATCTTCCCCAAGGTTAAGTTGGATAGCGAAGCACTTCAATCTCTCAGTGATGATAAAAGAAAGTTGCCGTGGCCAGAATTGAGTTCCTCAAACCACTCAGTATCACAATGTAATCAGAAGGTAAAGACTGAATGTTTTAGTCAGAGAGTTCCAAACACTGATGGTGTGGCGGTAGACCAAAAAGTTATGGGTATGTGTTATACATCGCCAGAAGTATCGAAAATCTCTTTGAGATCTTCTCTTTTAGTAAAGAAAGAAAGCTCTTCATCGCCTGAAAGTCTTCCAATGGCATATCCACTGCCTCCCTGCAAAATTCAATCTGATTTCGAAGGTGTAGCCAATACTGGAGCAAATTATGGAGTCAAAACAGAAGTTATAAATTTGGAGGAGGATGATTTTAAACCTCGGTAATTTTAACATTTTTCAGGCATTCTTTTTCCTACTATTGTATCATCATTTGTTTTTTCTTTAAATAGGTGTCTTAACATGCACAGGTATGCAGAAATCACTATCTTAAATCCATTAGAAGATAGGTCACGGCAACCTACTCTTGTTGAGGAAACTTCTGCAGCGACTCCAGTAGCTAGTCCAAGCAACTATTCTGAAGTAAACACCTCAGTACGGATCAACAATGGAGATCAGATTGTAGACATGCCCATTTCGCTTTTTTCAACAAATAGAAATCTTTCTTCTCTGTCCACACCGGCAGCTACTCCTGAAAAAACCACCGACAAAGACTGTCATGAGTCTTTTATCAACAGAAGTGTAAATTCTCACTGCGAGAAAAAGAGAAGGTTGACCTCCCCAATGAGTTGTTGTACTTACACGATGCGTTCTAGTTCTCCAAGCAAATCATTCTGCCACACTGGTTCTGCTATGCCTGGGGATGTGAATAGAAATTCTGAATTGTGTTGTAAAAATATAGGATTGTCCAGGTGTGAAAATGTCAAGTTTGAAAGAAACTACAAGCCAGAAGAGGTTTCAGCAAAGAAGTCCATGCAAAATAAACTTCTTATAAATTGCATTAGATGCAAAACAGCTCTTGGGTTAGAAGAAGATGGGTTTCTTGTTACTTGTACACGATCTTCTTCATCGAAATTGTACTTGGCATATCTTTTGAGACATGGGCTATCAACTGTTGGCTTCCCGGAGGATGATTTTTCAGCATCAACACTAGCAGAGGTACAAGTAGTGCAGTGTGAAGCTTCTTCACTCAACCAAAATATATTTGGCAAATTCAGCAGCCAGGGTCATGTTTGGTCTGCAAAAGATGGATGTGTATACAACGCAATGACCTGTCCTTTCTGCTCTTCTGAAAACACAAGTGCCATGGTCCTCGGTGTGCAAGTTCTTGCAACTGATAAACCAAATCAGCAATTGGTGGAAAAGGTAGTTTGCTTATCTGGATGCATATTCGTAGTTTATTACTGCTACTGTTACCTTAGCTTAATCGCTGCCTCTTCGAATGAAGGTGCTCTTGTTCAGTGATCGTTTGGATGTCCAGTCTGAACCATCAAAGGGACAGGTATGGGTGTTAATCTATCGTAGGACTAATATGATGGGATACATTTAGGAAACTAGCAAAACATAATGGGTCTATCTACTTTCATATGAAGATTTCAAGAACTCGGAGAGATGCTAGTAACTCCATCTCCCCGCAATCGGTGATCGACCTTGAGTCTTTTACATATAAGCCATTAAAGAAGGATCCTGTGGCGCTGAACTCAAGGAGGTCTAAGGTCAGTTGCCTGCTGCCACTGCTGTTATCTTTTGCAGTTCTGCTTGTGATCACTTTCCCAGAATTTCAAGTGTAATCAGGTTCGCATGATGCTCATGTTGCATCAACACAGTAGACTTCTCATCAAAGTATAATTGACGATACTCCAAACTTTTCTGCCCTTGGATTTTCTGTGGAACAGCTTAGGTTACCTGCCTCCAACAAATCCACAACTGGTACATAATTTGGTGTAGAGCTCAACGTGAAGTATTGGGAAGAACTTTGTTCTGTGAGATATGGCATGCGGGGAGGAGATGCAGATGTCACGTCGCCATGGAGATTCATAGTTTCAAACATTCACATGGATTAGAGAAGTTCCCTGAGCTGAAGTGGAGTGTAAAATGCGTGGCCTGGCAGTAGGAAACTAGGATGCTGATGTATATATCTATATGTATTTACAGTTCTCGATGCGTCCCATTGTCTATTATATCTATGAACAGTTTTTGCGTTCTGAAATTTCGCATCCGTGAATAACTGAGTACCCAAAATGCTCATCAAGATGGGACAAAGGTAAAGTAAACAAAAACCTAAATAAAAACACAAAAAGAAAAAATGCTCATCAAGACACAAAAAGGAAAATGCTCATCAAGATGGGGCAAAGGTACAGTAAACAAAAACTTAAAAGAAAAACACACAAAAAAAGACAGGTACAGTAAACAAAAACTTAAAAGAAAAACACAAAAAAAAAAGACAGTAAGAGCACAGCTCCCGGCGAGGATCGAACTCGCGACCTTTCGCTTACGAAGCGAACGCACTACCACTATGCTACGGAAGCACTTTCTGCTACACGAAATAATTTTTCAAATAATAATTATACACTGATACAATATTTTTTTTACATAAACTTTCATGTTATTAGATTCTTATTCGAACACATACACCTATGATTTAAAAACATCGCAGAAATCAAATTAAGAAAGCATTGGTCCAAAAAAAAAACCTTGTGAAGATACGTAAAGTCCAAAAGAATCGAGCGAGAACGCTGGGGAAAGGCCACGTGATGCCACGCCATTCACCATTTGCCTTTTCTCCAAATATGACGAGTTCATGCCAATAATTTCTCAAAGGCAACGCGTTACGCGTGTGTCTACTGTCTACACAGAGAGATGCATCGTGCCGATCCTATGATCCTGGTCGCCACCGTTGACGAGCTAACGCCTAACGGCCTCCTGCATAAGGGCAATGCATGATCCATTTTTTTATTTTTCTTTTATGGAACATGCATGATCCATTACACTCTGCAGGTGTGTATGACTAATTGAAGGGGGGAGAAGAAGCCCAACTCGAAGGTGCCGTCACTCGTAACGATAACATGGGGAGAGCGGCTTGCCGACGACGAGCTTGTCCTGGGAAGAGGAAGAGGAATATCAAGACGCTGCACGCTGTCAGGCTCATCTTCGTGGCGTGTTCGTGCGATGTACTTGCCAGGACATCGAGCATCTTGATACGGAGTGATACAATTGTTTGGTACGATGTACACGCAGCAACGGCCGAATCGTCGAATACAATTGTTTGGTACGGAGTACTTTGCAGACTTCGTTGAGTTTGACAATTCTGACCTCCGTGTCACGATGTGCCCGTGTGTGTATCAGTATAACTGGGCGTGACTGGTAGCATGAATGTGCCCCCGGCCTGGCTCGCCTGATGCACTGCCCTCGCGTTTGGTTCGCTGCATGCTCCTTTAGACCCGTCTCAACTGATACAAAAGTTCCCTCCCGGCCAGACTCGCCAGAAACGCAGCGAGACTTCGTTTCCCCTCAGCCTGGCTGGTTGCGTGCGTCGGGCACATGCAAGTTGCACGTGTGAGAGAGCAGGCATACGCGTGAGCTGCCCAACCAAACACTGTCGCTGTGTTGCTCGACTGAACAGAAATGGGAACCAAACAAACGCAAAGAAACGCAGCTGCATGATCTCAGCCTGGGGGAGGGGAGACAAGGCTGTGTAGATACCAGCCACGCCGAGCTCGTCATGGAACCAATCACGCCCTGATTGAATATGTTTTGTTTTGTTTTGTTTCATACAACTGATTGAATGTACTCGAACAGAAAAAAAAAAAGATGTTATCACATCCGTGGGGAAATTGTGGCTGGTAAACTATTTGGTGGAACAAGACGCTTACCACGTTCTTCAGTGAGTGGTTAAACACGGATGTTTTATTGCAGAATTTTGTATTTACTCGATCGGCCATATGGTCAAAGGCTCAAAGCACTCCCTTCCCTTGGACTGTGTGAATCTCATGTAAAAATGCAGGTGAACGGCTATTTGTTCCTTCATTTTGCCAGACAATACAATGTTGCAGCGTTTTCGAATGTTTCCTTTTCTCTTTATTATTAGTGATTTTATTCAACTACTATGCTCAGTTTGTAGTCTGTCAGTTCGTTCAGATAGCATGGTCAAATAGTTGATGGTTGACGTCATCTTGAGAGTTGAGCAGGGTGAGTTCACTGTTCAGACTTGAGAGATGAGAGTTGAGACTGACATCCTAAAATCATGCTCGGCCTCCTCCAAAATGTGCAGATGGCGTCATTCCTTTCAGCGATCATCGGCCTTTTCTCCCGGGCCTCATTTAGATGCTGAAAAAATTTCAAACTGATGAATAGTACCACTTTCGTCTTATTTGACAAATATTGTCCCATTGTGGACCAACTAGGCTCAAAAGATTCATCTCGTGATTTCCAACTAAACTGTGTAATTAGTTATTATTTTTTACCTATATTTACTACTTTATACATGGGTCCAAAGATTAATGTGATGGAGAGAGAGTGAAAAAATTCTAACTTTTCATGCGCAGCTGTGACGCCTTGCCTCGAGCTGTTGAGCGTACGATTCGCGCTCTGGCGAATGGCGACGCCAAAAGATTCCAACGAACACTGCACGTGTGCTACTCCTGCAGTCACTCCGGCTGCGTTTAGTTTACGAAAAGAATTTTTTTTATGTTACATCGGATATGTCAAAAAGATGTCGGAAGAAATTTTCGGATAATAATAAAAAACAAATTACAGAATTCGTCAGCTACGAGACATTTAATGATACTAATTAATTCATCATTAACATATATTGGCTACTGTAGTACTTAAGGCTTTTCATGAACTAATTATGATTAAAAGATTCGTCTCACGATTTTTCCGAGAATTGTGCAATTAATTTTTTTTTTTGTCAGTGTTTAGTATTTCATGAATGTATCAAACATTCGACGTGATGGACGGAGGAAAAAATTTTGAGAACTAAACCAGGCCAGATCCTCCGTGTTGGCTGCGTCAAATCGGATGAGATCATTCGGCGCATGCAATCACGCGTCGCACCGGCGGATGCAGCAGACGGCAGCCAGCTTTATCCCCATCACAGGTTCCGCAGTTAGAGTACTCATGCTAGATAAAATTACTTATATTTGACCAAATTTGTAGTGAATAATATTTATATTTATAATTCTAAATTAATTTATTATGAAAAAATATTTCATATTTGATCTAATGATATTTATTTGATATTATAAATATTTAAAGTTTTTTATCTATAATTGGTCAAATATGATATACTAAAACATGTTATTGTGCTAAAATTGCATGATTTTCCAGATGAAGTATATGCAGAATGTACAGACCACGACAAGCACACTCCAAGTTACAGTTTCCAGATCCTAACAAACACCTCCTGACCTCCATTCCAAGATCAGCGCATACCAAATCTTACCAAGGGTATCCCAGGGCCACTGCAGCGATACGGTTAGATCAGGGTGAAAGCCAAGCAGTACAAATCACTAGTACACAATGTACTTTCTTAAGGATTGTACACTTACAATTAAATGTTGCAACAACCGGTAATCAGACCAGATAACATTAGCACTTATATCAGACTAGTCATGCCTGCACATTCAGATCGACGAACCAACCTTTGTTTAGTTCCCCCAATTCTCTCCCAAATTCCACTACGGGGTTGTTTAGTTGGTGGCAATTTGTGTCCAATTATGGACTAATTAGGCTCAAAAGATTTGTCTCGTGATTTACAACTAAACTGTGTAATTAGTTTTTTCTTTCGTCTACATTTAGTACTCCATGCATGTGCCGCAAGATTCGATGTAACGGATACTGTGCAAACTTTTTTGGGTTGCTTGGGCAACTAAACAGGCCCTATGCAAAAAGAAGATTCTCCGTCATATCAAA
Source organism: Saccharum hybrid cultivar R570 (assembly GCA_038087645.1). Classification (NCBI taxonomy): domain Eukaryota; kingdom Viridiplantae; phylum Streptophyta; class Magnoliopsida; order Poales; family Poaceae; genus Saccharum; species Saccharum hybrid cultivar. Next base: position 18,338,153 of record JAQSUU010000402.1, read on the forward strand.
ATATCAGCAAATGCATGGAGTAGTAAATATTAATAAAATCAAAAACTAATTGCACAGTTTTGTTGACCATTGCGAGACGAACATTTTAAACCTAGTTAGTCAAAATTTGGATATTTTTTTTCTAAATACAAACAAAATGCTACAGAAATTCTGATATAGTGTTTTTCTCCCCTATTCTGTGAACTAAACGAGACCCAAGCTTCAAAAATCTCAATGGCAGCCCAGGCTGAGCATAGAACAAGTGAACAACCCAGAACCAGCAATAAACAGTAGTGGTATGACTTGGAGAGATGCAATCAAGAGAGGACGAATTCTGTTCAGCAATTAATACCATCATCTATTGAGATCCGAGATTTAAAACAGGCATCTATTGAGATCTGAGATTTAAAACAGGCATCATAGATGCTTGGGGTAAGTACAGACTGCAGGTTAAACATCCCATTGCAACAACGGTCCAAGTGCCGAAGAAGCGAACACACTACCAGCTAAACTGCATCACTTCAGGGACAACACTTGCAACTACTAACTCAGAGAGCGAGCGGCCACTACTACTAGTCTACTGCATCTAGAAAGACAGACAGCTTCCAGAGGCTAAAAGGAGCAGCAAAGCCCGGTTAGGCCCACGACGATGAGAACTTCCCTACTGACTGCAAGCACTTGGGCAGGCGAGAGCTCCTCCATCCGTCATCCATCACTCGTCACCCTGCAAAACAAATTTCAAATGGACGGGACCAGTCAGGTTTGGGATCCACAAAGTAGAACCGGCAGCGGAAACACAAGAGCAGGCAGGAAGGACTCAGGAGGCTTTGCTCTCACGGACCTCCTCGTCCTCGTCGTTCACCTCGGACTTGGACTTGTCAGAATCACCAGACGCTGTGGGGCCTCCAGACTGCAACAACAGATGACACATGAACTCACATCACACACAGGCCTTGAGCTAAACACGGCCACAGACGAATTTCCAGGCACTGCCGGGCAACGTGACTACGTGAGTACTGTAGAATCGAACATACTGTACCTGCTTGTTGTTGTAGGCGTCCATCTTCTTGGTGTACTCAGCCTTGAGCTTCTCGGCCTTAGAGACGTAGGGAGCCTTCTCCTGCATTTCAGAAGTCGCAAAACGTCAGAGGGTGTTCCATCTCAGTACTGGTTTCAGACACAAACAGACACAAACATATACTGCATCAGGGCGTTAAAACAAGTAAATATGCAAGTGCACCAACAAAACTCTTCTATGGACGACCAGATTCCAATATCGAATTGAACAAAACAGTGTCGAGTACCCACAATCTATTGAACCAAACAGTCAGCATCAAAGGAGGATAGCACTAGGCAGCAGCAAGTCCACAGATCTGAAGTCTAAACAACCGTCTAGTAACTTAGACGCCAGTTACAATTCCAAAACATTACGCATGGTGAAATTTGAATTGATATCACGAGCAAAACTGCCCCAAATTCGAATTCAACGAACGACAGATCTAACATTGCAGCAAGTAACCACATGATATACGCTGATATACAGAACACAGGGGACCCAACCCGGACGAAACTAGAGCAGCACATTCATCGTAATAAGAACAACAAAGCACATCGCAACTAACTGCAGCCTCAAACGGTTAAAATGGGCACGTGAAGCAAGCAAACTTACGGCATCAGACAGGGACTTCCACTTGTCGCCACCAGCCTTGCCAATCTGCCATTCACAGAGCCACAAACATCAGAAACGCAAGTCTCAAACCACGAATATTCCAATCGAATGACGGAATCATGGGGAAACAACGCTTACCACGGAAACTTGCTTCACATTGGGGTGCTTCTCCTTGTAGTCCTTCCTGAACTCCTCCCTGCAAAATCCAGACCAAACCGATCAGAACAAAATCCAAACAACGGCGGAACACAAAGGCCGCATAATCTAAAACTCACATGAAAACGAAGAACGCGCTCGGAGGCCTCTTGGGCTTGTTTGGGTCCTTCTCAGCCTTGGTCTTCCTCACCGAGAGCCTTCAGCAAAAACAAACAAATCCCAATCAAAACTACAACCCAAAAAAACAACGAGAATGGATGAAAGGGGCGACCAAATCGAATCGTACCTGGAGTCGCCGCCGCTGGACCTCGCCCTCGCCTTCATCTCGAGACCTACAGAACCAAATCCAACAAAACCATCAGCAACAACCATATCAACACCGCCGAATTCACAACGATTTGATCTAGATTTCGAAATCGCAGTACCTTGGAGCCGGATCGCGACGAGGGTTGCCGGTTTGGGTGTGTGCACGGAACCGTGTGTAGTCTGCGTTGCTTTGCCGAGGGGAAAGGAGGTCAGAAGGGGGCGGCTTTTAAAGGCAGGGGCGGTGGCCATTTGCGCGGGATCTGAAATTTTTTTGCCACGTCACCGATCCGGGCGCTCGCCTCCCATTGGCCGCGCGGCGCGCCGCATGCTGCTGCCTTCCGCTAGGAGTACGTGATCGCTGGCTAGCCTACGGGGGCTGCTTCGATGGCTTGGATGGGCTGGGAGCCCTGGGCCCATCCTGTCAGTCGCTTTGTGGGTGGGGTTCGGGTTATTTTCGGCTGGAGGCGGGAGTTTTCACGGTGTGCTTTCTTCCGCCCGCGCTGTGCTTCTTCGAGGGTCAGTTCGGCCATTTCGCGCTATAGCGAAAGTGGTCGAAGTTTTCGGGCCCACGTGTCATCCATGGTGGGGAACATGTCTTTATTGCTTGCTGGTAGTTATCCGTATGTGCTCATGGAGGGCCCGCATGTCAGTGTAGAGTGCACATGCTTTTTTAGTGGAGTGCACCTGCTTTTTCTACTGTACATAACCGTGTGCGCTCATGGGTCATTCATCCTCTATACATCCTGGTCATCAAGATTCTCTACTCTATGGGTGTGTTCACTTCTCATGCAAACCCAAAATATTTCCTCTTCCACCCATCACATCGAATCTTTGAACGCATGTATGGAGCATTAAATGTAGGTAAAAAAGATAACTAATTGCATGGTTTGTCTGTAAATGTTGAGACGAATCTTTTGAGCCTAGTTAGTCCATGGTTGAACAAATTTTGCCAAATAATAACGAAAAGTGCTACAATAACTTTCACCCACTTTTCACCAACTAAACGCACCCTATATTACTTTCTCCCACACTCATTCACCCACTATATCTCATCCTCTATTCAGTGGGACCCACATGTCATACTCCATTTGTATTTTAATCCCCACCCTCACCTCTCTCTCTATCCTCTCTCTCTTCTATCCTCTGCTCCCGACGGCGGGCGCTCGCGGGCTTCGGCGTGGCCTCGGGCTCGGGCGCGCGGGCTCCGGCGTGGCCTCGGCGAGCGCGCGGGCTCCGGCGCGGGCGCGGGGAGCGCCACCACCTCCTCCGGCTCCGGCGAGGGCGCGCAGCGGCCGGGCGGGCGGCGCGAGTGAGCAGCAGTCAGGCGCGGACGGCGCTCCTCGGCAATGACAGAGATAGCGACGGCGGCGGCCTCACATGCACCGAGAACGAGGACATGCGCCGCCGCAGCCCGATCCCGCCTCCTCGTGCAGCGGGCCCTCCCGGTGGCGGACGGACGCGGACGGGCGCGGCGGACGGACGCGGACGGGCGCGGCGGACGGGCGTCGGCGGCGGCCTCCTCTCTTTCTCTCTCCACGGCAGCCTCCTCTCTTTTCCAACGCTCCTGTCGTCCTGTGTATGATAGAATAGGTGTGGAGATTTGAGGCATATGCAACATAGACCTAAAACGAGGTGGCTTGTGAGCTACATATAGCAGTTAGTTGATGTTGATACACCGCTCATGGCATATTCAACTTGGCGGGGGCAATGAGCATGGACCTGATTTTCAAGTGCAGTGTCCCCATATAAAACGCTTCCGAACCTTGTCATGAGCTAAAGCCGAGTGTTCATGTGCCGGAGCCGACCTGTGCAAACAAGGAGAAAAGGGAAAGAAGAAAGGGAAAAAGGAAAGGGAAACAAAAAATTTAGGAACTTTGAGGGAGGAATAAATGTAAATTATATATAATGTTTTTTTCCAAAAATGCTTTTGGTCAATTGTCAAAGGCTATGTTGATGTAGTATGGGGTGTCAGTAACATGGAGGTAGATTTCAAAATCTGAACAGGAGGAAAGGAAGGAGGTGGGGGGAAGGGGGGAAATAAGGAAGATGGATATTGTAAAGATTCATATGGATCTTACATGGCTGGTGTCTGTCTCAGAGGTGTTTCCTGAATGCAAAATCCTGGTGGAGGTGAACAATTACCGCATCTCGAAAGAACGATTACCGGCAAAAACGAAGGATCCCAAAGAACAGCATTCAGATTGCGGAAGGGAGGAAAATTATTTCGCCATGTATCCCCAACACCATGGCCGGCCGGACTCGAAGCAGGCTAATGGAGCCCTATCAGATTACCATATGTATTAGAATCTAGATAGCAGCTTGCCTCAAAACTTGCCCCAAAAGCATATCACGGATCAAGGATCATGATGAACCGTAACCCGGCCCCAACAAAAAGAAATCAATTAGAACCGGACGGGCACGAGCACGACGGGGCACCTCGACACATCAAAAGGCCCATCAAATGAACACGCAACAAAAGGAGGCAAGCGAGCTTAATGAAGGCGTTGACACACGGGTGACACCTAGATGTTTCAGTTATTTCCCTAAAACATATCAGAACAAAAGAAAGCTTAATCTTCATATTTAAGAAGAAGGGCTAATATGTAAAGAGTTTTAGGTTGACCTTAAGGATCCAAGCTGACACAGTAAAATATCAGCAATAGTTTGAAAGCAAATATTAACCATAACCAGTTCAAGGTCAATGGCCTCAAACAAAGTAGTGTTGATACTGTGAAACAGTATACTAATGTAGTTTCAGTTAACAAAATACAGTCCAATATAGACCGGAAGATTATAAGACCTCTTGGTCTTGCTAAATATATTACTTTTTTTATGAGCAAAACTAAATATATTACTTTTACTATTTTCCTTATAGACAAAGTGTATAACTAAGTGCATAGCAAAAGCTATAAATCTTGAAAAGTCAAAACTTCTGGATTGAATACTGTCGGGTACCTACAGATAGGGGTACCCACAATCAACGATTAAGAAAAACAAAACCGCTACCCACAAGAAACGGGACGAGCCAAAAAAGCAAACAAGACATCTCGACTACGTTCCAACTTGTACGAGGCACGTTCGACGGGACGCCTTGACCGTGTTCCGACTCGTACGAGGCTCGCTCGACAAGACACCTCGACTACCGGGAAATCTCCGACTCGCACGACCCCGGGTCGGGCCACTCGACCCACTTTATTCACCAACTCCGAGACAAAAGTCAGAACATTTAATGCGACTACCAACTACTTCCTACCATCATGGCTACAACGGTAACCGGCATGGAAGCAGTACCGGTGTCAAATCTCACTTTTTACTGCCTATCCCGAGATGGGAGGTGAAAACCTGTCACTATACGCACCATACCGTGTACTATTTCGCCACTGATCACCCTCGAGGGAGGATACGACAAGGACCGTACCCCATGATCCCGGGGACTCGGCCTTATCCGCTCACCCTCGACCCGTCCTCGACCCAGCCTCGACCCACCGCCGGTCAACAAGGAAGAAAGGCCGACGTGGCACAGGACTCGAAGTCTTTTCACCGTCTCATCCTCTACGTCACCATAGTGTTCAGGGATGGCCGGCCATTCTCGGGGCACGTCGCTACAGCCACCTCCACAGGGATCGATAAAACTTCACCTCAAAGGCACCCCCGGTGTCCCTGCCTCCTCTTACCCTATAAAAGGGCAGGCAGGGGCTCTACAAGGGGGGACAAGGAACAACGAGCAACAGGCAACGAAAAACCAGTCTCCATCCCGCCATCGAAGATCAACATCTCAAGCAATCTCCTTTGTACTCTCACTTTTTCTCTGAGACCTGGGCTCGGTTCCCTCTCTCACAGCTTGTAACCCCTACGCAAGCACTTAAGTGCAAGGAAATACAATACTCCTCCTCCCCGCTGGACGTAGGGCCTTCTTTTGCCCGAACCAAGATAAACCTTCGCGTATCCTCCTTGCATCACCATCCAAATTAGGGACACGCAGCATTTGATTCAATCGTTGGCTTAGGACCCCTGCAGGACCTAACGCCGACAGTTGGCGCGCCAGGTAGGGGACGCTGCGTGCCAACGTCATTTTCCCGTCATTTTTCTGGATGGCTGACCCCGAACATCCACTCTCGTTGGCCACGGTGATCTGGTTAGGGAGCTTGGAGTTCATGTCTCTTGGCCACGGCTACGACATGGTCCTCCTCCCGCCCAGGCACCCGACCGACGAGGACCACAAGCTCTCCCAACCTAGGGGAGCACTGCGCCGGTATCGTCGCTCTCGTCAGGCACACGCCACCAGGCGACGACGAGCCCAACGCAACCGCCGTCATCGCCTTGCGGGGGTGATGATATTCCCCTATCCGGCGCCTCTCAGCCAGACGCTGACACGGACTTCCTCACTGAGGATCTGTGTAGGATGAGCTTGGCTGAGGGTAAGATGCCGACAGGGAGTCCCATCGCTCTACCGCCCGGTGCGGCGCCGCCACCACCCAGTTCGACTACTCCGGCACCAGGAACGACGCCTTCGTCAGCATTCCCGTTTGGACTAGACTCGGTTGCCCGGGCTTATGCTTCTTCTGTAAGCACCAGTATGAGTGCTTATGAGGAACTCCCCGGACACCATCTACGCTCCACCCTCGACCTCGTTGCATCCACGCCAGCTTCCGAGTACCTGGACTCCACGGAGACCCCAGATACGGAGCTTCATGCAACTGCTTTTTGACATCACGACCCTAGAGACGCACGACCTCACATGCACCCGTTGTACTACTATTTTGGCACTCCAGACTCCGACTCTGCCGATGATACCTACGACTCGACTCACGAGTGCTTCAATATCGATGGAGCTATCACGTCGGATTCGGAGGATGAGGCAGCCGTTGGAGGAAGGAATACGCCACCTCAGGTCGAGCTCCCTGCTGAATGGGATGAGGCTCAATTCCTTACGGATCAAGGAATGCAGCTCGAGCAAATCCGTGAGTTGCAGGACAGGCTCGACGAGGAACGAGAAAATCTGCGCCAACTTTAGCAAACCCTCGAGCAAGAGCGCGCGGCACGCGCACACCGCGGAGGAGCTCGAGAGAGCTCGTGACGTCAATCGTCGCATCGTCGAGGATCGGGCACTCGAGCCCCCGGTTTTCGGTCGAGCTAGCCAGAACGTGGTCGTAGCCGCCATGCTCCTTCGTAACATGCCCGAGCCGTCGAACCCCGAGGCCCGTCGAGCCCGTGATGAAATCCGAGGACTCCTCGAGACCGCTACCATGCAGCAGGCCGAGAGTTCCGCCTCGAGGCGACGTGGGCTTGCCTTAGAGCAGCCTACGGAGCCCTCCCATCAGGAGAGAGAGGCCTTGGTTCATCCCGAGCACGCCCAACGGAACAAGGCGGTCTCTGTCCGAGAACGCATCGTCGACAACCGTGAACCTCGAGATGCCCGTGACAACATCATCGAGCGCCGGAGGCGCAAACATGGTGACGGTGCAGCTCGAGGCTACCACGAGCACAGAGGCGGGCACTACGACAGCTCGGAGGATCAAAGCCCTTCACCCGAGCCACCAGGTCCTCGGGTCTTTAGCAAGGCCATTCGTGAAACGATGCTCCCGGCTCGGTTCCGCCCCCACGACTCTTACCAAGTATAACGGCGAGACCAAACCCGAACTTTGGCTCACTGACTTCCGCTTGGCTTGTCAGTTGGGTGGGGCCACCGACGACCGGGTCATCATTCGACAACTCCCCCTGTTCCTGTCAGACACCACTTGAGCTTGGCTCGAGGACCTCCCACCTTGACAAATCCACGACTAGAACGAACTCGTGAGAGTGTTCGAGGGGAACTTCAAGGGAACCTACATGTGCCCCAGCAACTCATGGGATCTCTGAAGCTGCAAACAGAAGCCGGGTGAATCCCTCCGGGATTACATCCGGCGTTTCTCCAAGCAGCGCACCGAGCTCCCCAACATCACCGACTCCAACGTCATTATGGCCTTCCTCTCTGGTACCACCTGCAAAGAGTTGGTTCGAGAGTTGGGCCGCAGCACTCCCATCACTGCCAACGGTTTGATGGATATTATCACCAACTTCGCCGCTGGCGAGGAGGCGGTTGGTGCCATCTTTGGTAGCGATCAGGACAAGGGGAAGCACAAGGAAGAGGATCCCACGGGCTCCAGCCGAGGCTCGAAGAGGAACAATAGGAAGAAGAAGAACCAGCAGGGCAAGCTAGCTGACGGGGCATCGGAGGATCTTTGCGCTGCCGAGGCTATTTAGCCTCGGGTCCTTACGCCCATCGATGGCGCCCTAGCTTCTGACACCGACGCAGCTGCTACGATCGCCGGCTGAGTCCGAGGCGATCGGGCTCGCGGGAGCGGTGCCACCGACCCCTCCTGCGGGGCCCCAGACGCGGTAGCTCCTCTCGCTGAAGGACCCGCTTCGACCCTTCCCTCTCCGGGCTCTCCTTCCCCCTCAACGGGCGCCGAGACTTCCCTCGACGCCTGGGAAGTCGACCCCCAACGGGCTCCAGCAGGGGCCGCACGTTGGGGAGGTGCGCCAGAAAAGTTGTGGTATCATACCGCGACCCGGCGTCGTCGTCGCCGCTGTCTTCGTCCTCCCCCGAGATCGTCTCGGAGGGAGACTCCTAGAGTGGGAGCCCCTCGAGGCTCTGTTGACAACGGCGCTTCTTCAATGCCTCCTGCTCGAGGGTCTTCCAGACTTGATGCTTCTTGGCGGCGTCCTTCTCCTCCTTCTGGGCCGCCAAGAGGCGTCGAGCCTCCTGAGCGGCCCGATCTTCCGGAACCGGCGGTCGCGATTCTTTGACCGCCGACAGATCCTGCACACAGGCCTCGACCGAATTAATCGAGGGAATCTAGAAGCAAAGGAGCTTAAGACTATCAGAAACAACACTTACCAGAGGCTCAAAACCTTGAGTGGGGCGCATCGGGACCCTGTCGATGTCCTCCTGCCTAAAACTCCCCACCATCCACCGTGCATGCCGGGCGACCTCGTCGAGGGGGAGGGACTCATGCGACATCTGACTCCCCTCTAGCGACGCGTCTGGCATCATCTCGTTAAGCCAGAGCGGCGCTGCGTTAGCGGCAGCACCCTCCGGTGGTGGGACGCCGCGGCCACCATCCCCGCCGTCAACCCGCGCTAATGGAGTCTCCTCAACGCGTCGAGGAGCGGCTGCAGTTTCGGCTTGTCGTCTTTGACGACGCCGTACGTCTAGTTCTCCTCGCGCGACATCAGCACCCGGCCGGAGAACCTCGGTAGCTGGTCGCCGTCGTTGCGCAAGTAGAACCAGCCGTTGTTCGACGAAATCAGCTGTGCCAGGATGTATTGATCACCTCGACCCGACCGAACTTGGAGAGTGCAGCTCCCCGCATGCACTGCGCGCCGCACCTCTCGCTCGCCCGCCTTCTTAGTGAAGTGTTCCGCCTTGAAGAGGTGGAGCCACAGATTCCATTGTGGCTCCATCCCCAGGTATCCCTCGTAGACCGCCATGAAAATGGCAGCCTGCGAGATGGATTTGGGGGCGAGATGGTGCAACTCCACCTTGTAGTAGTGGAGGAGCGCCCGCATGAAGTGGCTAGCCGGCACTCCGAACCCCCTCTCGTGGAAGGCCACGAAGCTCACCACGTAGCCCTCCGGGGGCGCCGGCTCCCGGTGGTCAAACGGCGGCACCCTCCATTCCGGCTGGGTCCGGCTCGCCCTTGGCCGTAGAAGCCCGTCACGGACCAACTCCTCCAGCCTCCTCTCTGTCACCAAGGAACGAGCCCACGCATCCGCAGGAAGGATCTGACTCTTGCCCGCCATAGTTGTTGGAAAAACGGCGCGCGGCGACGGCAGACGAAAGAGCGACGGCGGTGGTGGACGGTGGCTGAAGGGCGCAAAGGAGGCAAAGGAGGTGAAGAAGGTGAAGAAGGCAAAGAAGGCAAAAACGCAAAAGGCCTGTAAGGGGTAAACGGAACCCCGGGCCTCACACTTATACCCCGATGGAAGGCCAACGGGCGGGCGAAAAGGTAGGAACAGTTTTCACATTCAATGACCTTACCTAACTGCTCCCTCAAAGTCCGCAGATAGGGGCACGTGTCTGCCATGCACTCCATAACCATCGCACCACACCGCCCACTACCGCGCCGATCTCCTGAAAAGACATGCCCAAAACGGGCAGGAAAAGGATCCGCGGACGGATATTCCTAGACGAATGGGTAACGGGCTCCAAGCCCGATATAAACCTTGAGGGATCGAAAGCTGGCCCTCGACCAGGGTTTGACAGCTGCCCTCGAGTAGCGGAGTCAGGGACGACTAGGGACGCGCCCGTACAAGGCCAGGGCTCGAGCCACGCTCTCAAGGTGCCCCCAGACGTATTCGAGGCTAAAAGAGAGGTCGACGGAGGAATCCCCCCGGAGGGAGGCATCGAGCCCTCGAATCCTATCGCAAGGAATCGAGTCCCACGCGACTACTCTTTGGCATTTTTGAGAGCGCCTCCGTGGCCGCTAGCCGACTCCTACCGAATGGAGCACAAGCTCCCACTCGAATTTCCCGCTAACAGCTCACCGGAGACCGTCGGAACTCGCCCGATGAGGGTAGTACAACGTTACCCACCCCTCCTCCTTTTCCCTAAGAAAGGGAGCGTGAGGGTCGAACGATAAAAGGTGGCCAAGACTCTGATCGACCTCATGCGCGCGAGGCTCGGGGGCTCGACCGTAGAAAGCCAAACCTCGAACGAAAGAAGACAGAACACGCCACGATACGAGAGCATTCCTCAATAGAACGTGCAAAAGACCTCGGAGGAGTCAAAACACTCCACCGAGGCCTCGGGGGCTACACCCGGCGGGTGCGCTCGCACGCACCCACCGGAAAAGGCTACAACGCTATGACTCCAGTTAATGAACCGCAGAGCCTCTGTGAGAGTGATCCACACTCACCCAAAAGGCTTTGGGGTTACTGTCGGGTACCTACAGATAGGGGTACCCACAATCAACGATTAAGAAAAACAAAACCGCTACCCACAAGAAATGGGACGAGCCAAAAAAGCAAACAAGACACCTCGACTACGTTCCGACTCGTACGAGTCACGTTCGACGGGACGCCTCGATAGCGTTCCGACTCGTACGAGGCTCGCTCGACAAGACACCTCGACTACCGAGAAATCTCCGACTCGCACGACCCCGGGTCGGGCCACTCGACCCACTTTATTCACCAACTCTGAGACAAAAGCCAGAGCATTTAATGCGACTACCAACTACTTCCTACCATCATAGCTATAGCGGTAACCGGCATGGAAGTAGTACCGGTGTCAAATCTCACTTTTTACTGTCCATCCCAAGATGGGAGGTGAAAACCTGTCACTATACGCACCATACTGTGCACTATTTCGCCACTGATCACCCTCGAGGGAGGATACGACAAGGACCGTACCCCACGATCCCGGGGACTCGGCCTTATCCACTCACCCTCGACCCGTCCTCGACCCGGCCTCGACCCAGCCTCGATCCACCGCCGGTCAACAAGGAAGAAAGGCCGACGTGGCACAGGACTCGGAGTCTTTTCACCGTCTCGTCCTCTACGTCACCATGGTGTCCAGGGATGGCTGGCCATTTTCGGGGCACGTCGCTACAGCCACCTCCACAGGGATCGACAAAACTTCACCTCAAAGACACCCCCGACGTCCCTGCCTCCTCTTACCCTATAAAAGGGTAGACAGGGGCTCTACAAGGGGGGACAAGGAACAACGAGCAACAGACAACGAAAAACCAGTCTCCATCCCACCATCGAAGATCAACATCTCAAGCAATCTCCTTTGTACTCTCACTTTTTCTCTGAGACCTAGGCTCGGTTCCCTCTCTCACAGCTTGTAACCCCTACGTAAGCACTTAGGGGCAAGGAAATACAATACTCCCCCCTCCCCGCTGGACGTAGGACCTTCTTTTGCCCGAACCAAGATAAACCTCCGCGTATCCTCTTTGCATCACCATCCAGATTAGGGACACGCAGTATTTGATTCACTCGTTGGCTTAGGACCCCCGCAGGACCTAACGCCGACAAATACATATCTATTTATGTTTTATCATCTATAAAATATAAATTTAAAAGCTATAATTTATTTTATTATCATCATGATATTAATAATATAAGTTAATATTGGCAATAATATAATATTGAATTAGAATACAATCTCAGTAGATTTTTTCTTCTATTGTAAAGTGCAAAAATATTTACTCGTACATATATACCATAACTTTAATTTTCATATTGTCCAATTGTTTGGTTAGTTAGACCATCGGTTGATCTAATAAAATAATTTTTGTTTCTAATCTTAACTATATCAACAACTTAATAGTGGGAATATTGTCTCTTATAAAAGAGTCGACTATTACCGTCATTATTTGTTTTTATGTTTATGAGAAAAAATAGAAGAAAAATATGAAAAAACAAAATAAGGACACGGAAAAATGGAAAAGAAAAAAGGGACACATTATGAAATTGGAGTCTCTGTATAGAAGCAAAAGGAAAAGAAAGAAGTCTGCAGAAAAGGAAAAAGAATAGGAAAAGGAAAGAAGAATAGGACAGGATATCCTACGGAATATTGGAAACAACGGACACGGTAGGCTCAACTGCTCAGGAGCGGACAAAAAAAAGGGAGTTTGCGGTTGGTAAAATAAAAATAAAAAAAGGACAAGAGGAAACGTAAAACAGTAGAACAACCAAAACCAGTACTCCTATTCAGGTTATTCTAAAATCAGATCTAATTGGATTAGGAGTAAAAATAAAAAAAAGAAGGAAAAGAGGAAACGTAAAACAGTAGAACAACCAAAACCAGTACTCCTATTCAGGTTATTCTAAGATCAGCTCTAATTGGATTAGGAGTCTTGGTCCAAGAAAGCTTGCGTATGTCATATAAAATAGGAGGATTGTATAGGTAGCTGAAGAGAGTTTTCACACATTAACATAAGTTAGTTAAGAGAGGGCCGGACGAAAAAAACGGGGGTGAGAAATTTTGTCTTTTTATTATTATATAGATATAGAAACATATATATTATATTAGTGGAGCAGCCAAATTACACATAAACCCTCGGCAGAGGATCGAGATACATTGAGGAGTATGTGCCTCCACGTGTCTTGACAATCGCAGCATCGAGGGACATGTAGTCCAAACTCGGAAAAGAGGGCAGATTCACCGACATCGCCGTGTTTGGCAAATTCACCAACATTGTCATCCTACAAGTCACCGGTGGGGGTTACCAGAGGCGTCACAGACGCATGGAACCATGATGGAAGGACCTCACTAAGGGCCCGTTCGTTTACATCGGAATGGGTGGCTGGAATAGTTCCAGCTGAAATGACAGGTTTATTTACAGTAGCAGTGATCAGCCGGATTAATTCCTGCCCTCAATCCACCCCAAACGAACGAGGCCTAAGTGAAAGTTTACAGTAGTTGAAGTTGTCATCGTTGATGGACTTGTTCGACGAACCGAAGACAAAGCTGAAGCTATCGTCAGAGGAGGATAGATCGGCATCCTCAGAGCCGGTGGATGGCTCGTTGCAGGAGAGTCGTTGAAGCGGTCGCACACGGCCCAACGAGGTTTGACTCCGCTTGAACTAGCGGAGGGGAAGATTTTAGATTTAGTCGATCTCCATGGGCAAGTGCTAAAGGTGGCATCGTGGTAGCCATGCCCGTAGCATAAACGGCAAGATCCTAAGCGGAATCGACCAAGATGGCTACAGGAACAACCAGCATGACACTGCCCGTGGTGAAGACCGGTCACCAACCGAAGAGGACTGGATCTAGCTGGGACAAGACACAACAAAAACTTTATTTTATTGAAGCTCTCGCCCTCGTCTGAACCAGGGACGACGACACAGCTAAAGAGGAACACCAGGATGACAATGTCGCAAACCGAAAGACTCCGAGGTAGGGAGAAGAGGATGCTCATCCGAACCACTCTCAAACACCACTACTGCTACTCTAAGAACTAGGCTGAGTGGTGCCGGCCCACCTCCCCTCGGCACCGGCGCGAGGGCAGGCAGGAGAAGGGAAGGCGACCGGGCTTCCTCTCTAGTAGGCCCCGTGGCTTGCCTCCTTTATGGCCTAGTCATGTTATCCTATTCCTTAGAATCATGAATCCACAATTTTTTTCAGACCTAGCAAAACAGAGTTTTTTTTCTTTTCTTTTTATAAAAAATACTCTAGTCGTTCTAAATTATAAGTTCTTTTAGCTTGTTAAGCCAAACTTGTCTATAATTGTTCAAAATTATAAAAAAATGCACAAGCATATGAAGACATTCAAAATTGGTTTATCATCATCCATGGCCTCCACTGATTTTGAATGCATCATACTAATGAATCTAGAGAAGTATAAGATGGATTATTCCTCATCGTTCAATGCATATATTTATCTATCCACTGTTTTCATAATTTGTTCCTCGTCCAAGTGCAGTGTAATCAGGTTGCCATCTACAAAAGTTTTTATTTGTGTCCACGCGTGTTGCTTCATTGATCAGGTATCTGCAGTCAAGGTATCTCTGCAGTCAGGTTGCCATCTGCAAAAATATCAACATTTGAATAGTAACTAAACATATCGTACGATTAATATAATCTCTTCCTTTCGAAACGCGAGTTCAAGCTCTTGCATATCATAGGGCCACGTCGCCTTAAAATCCCTGCCATCGGATCAGACAGTGACTAAATCGTGCGGTTAAAAATGCATCCTTTGCGGGGTCTTCATGTCGCTTTCAGAGGGTTCCAGATAAAATGTGAGGCCATCTCGCTGGGCCGTGAGAGAGGCGAGCGAGAGTGCCCACCGCAACCTGGCGACGAGCGCGTGGGTGCTGGCCGGGAACCGCAGCGCGTTGGCAGGGAAACAGGATTTGGGGTGACGGCGCCGGCGTTGCTTGTGCTGCGGCTTAGGTGCTCGGACCTTATGGAACCTTGTAGCAGCAAACGCAGTATCAGTCTCCTTCCCCTGCTACATGCTGCTACTGACCGTTCCCCTATTCTCCTTCCCCTGCTACTGCTACGGCCTATTCTCCTATCTTAAGCCCATGTAGTGCATACATAAGTGAACCACGCCTCGCTTGTTTACATTGTCCTGAACTTTGTATTACTCGCAAAAACATTCTACCACCTTGTTACTTTTCAATGTCAACTTTAGCAGTATCACCCCTTCTTTTTATTCTCTCCCAATCTAAGGGTCCGTTTGGCAGAGCCGTGCTCCCTGATTCTCTGATGAAATGATTCTTAGGCTGAAAATGATTCTTTTTGATTCTTTAGCATAAACTCTAAAAGTCACTATGGAGAGGAGAAGCTACTTTTTTTTTCCAGCTCTCAGCCTCTTAGTTCATTTTAGAGAATCACTTTACAGAATCAGCAGAGAATTACTTCACTCTGAAAAAACCGTTTGGCAGCCGGGGAGGGTTTCTCTTCGAGAATCCGCTCCATGGAGCGCTCGCAAACGCACCCTAAATTGTCTGATAATATGATTAGATGCTTAGCTATGGTCTAGGGGCAATGCTTGTATTAGAATTAAAGTCTTAGTGGGGAAAATTGACAATGTTTCAGGAAAGATTTTTGAAATATCTCCATTAGGAATTGTTCGAGCTTATTTTTTGAGCTATAGAAAGTGATTTTGATAATTTGCATTTCCTTACATAAATTCTCACTTAATAGTTTCCAAGCATTGTAGATATAGCATCAAACCTATACTAATTTGATCCAAGACTCATTGATACTATTGTATAATATGTTACAGGGCCATGAAGTTGCAAAAATGATGATTTGTGATATCCTAACTAGTAACGAGTCTTCCTTTATGCTATTAAGTATTGGGTCTGATCCGAGTGTACTTGTATCTTCCTGTATCTTGCTGTGTGCTTGTATCTTGCTCAACTATTCATGGAGCAACTCCAAGAGTCAATATAAAAATAGAGTCAAAATTTCATGATTTAGCTATTATCTAAAACAGAAAACTTCTCAAAATTTTGGAGATCTCCAGCAGCTTATCTAAAATCAACGTCTCTCTATCTTTGAAACTAGCCACGTCAACTACACTTGCGAGAAGCCATGCAGGAACAGGCACAGTGTGGCGCGAGAGAGTGAGATGGCGAGTGAGCTCGCTAGCTTTATAGCTGCCGAGAGTTATGGAATAGATGGCTAGGTATTTTGGAATCCCAGATAAAATATCTGTTGGAGACAATTTTATATCACAAAAAATCTAAATTGGACTCCATGCTAGGAATAGCTACTCTCTTAACAAGCTTTACTTCTATCCTATTGTACCATATATATCTAGAGTAAACTTTATTGTTGTTTGAAAAAATGAACATTAAGCTGGCCAACCTAGGCCATGATAAAGATAAAAATTACACTCGGAACATAATAGGAATTGGTTAAACATAAGTGAAAAAAGGAAGTTTATCTTTATAATAGCTGGCAGGCACATCAAATGGAATGGCGCGGCAAGGCCGCGCAGAGATTTCTAGTGATATCTATTTCACATTATAAATAGTAGTATCTCTTTTGTATATACTTGGTTGACAAACGTGATGTGTACTTTTTTTCAAGGACGGTGGGTACTAAGGCTCCAATCAATCGCCCGCTAATCAAGTAATATCAGTGCAGTGGTCTACCTGATCCCCTGCCCAACAACAAGCTAGTATCAGGCTATCAAACATAAGCGTTTCAGAATTCGACTCACCCATGGATTGGTCCGGCATAATCTACGCCACTGTCCTCCTCCTTGTTCTGCTGCTACCGCAGAGTGTTTCCGACGACCGGCTGGCCCTGAGCAAGCCGCTCGTTCCCGGCACCACCATCGTATCAGACGGCGGCGTCTTCGCGCTGGGCTTCTTCTCCCTCGCCGATTCCACTCCTGCCAATCTGTACCTTGGCATATGGTACAACGACATCCCCAGGCTCACCGCCGTGTGGGTCGCCAACAGAGGAAACCCGGCCACAACCGGCACCTCCTCTGCACCGCCATCGTTGACCCTGACCAATTCCTCCAACCTCATCCTGTCCGACGCCAGTGGCCGTGTTCTCTGGACGACCAACGTCACCGGTGTCTCGGGTTCCGCAGCCACGGCGGTGCTTCTCAACACCGGCAACCTCGTCATCCGATCTCGGAACGGCACCACCGCGTGGCAGAGCTTCGAGCACCCGGGCGACACGTTCCTCCCCGGCATGAAGATCCGGGTCAGGTACAGGTCTCGAGACGGCGAGCGCCTGGTTTCTTGGAAAGGCGCTGACGACCCCTCGCCGGGGAGCTTCACCTTCGGCATGGACCCGGGCACGCTCATGCAGGCGTTTATCTGGAACGGGACGCGTCCGGTGGCGCGCACCGCCCCGTGGACGGGCTACGCGACCATCAGTGGCCAGTTCCAGGTGAACTCCAGCTCCAGCGTTGTCATGGTTTCCCTGGCGGTCGTCAGAACCGAGGAAGAGATGTATTTAGCCTACAGCCTCCCCGACGGCAGCGCGCACACCAGGTTCGTGTTGACTTACTCTGGCGAATACCAGCTTCAGAGCTGGGGATCGTCGGACTGGGCTGTCGTCGGCAAGTGGCCGGCCAACGCGTGCGACTTGTACGGCCAGTGTGGCCCGTATGGTTACTGCGACGGCACGGTGACTTCCCCGACGACTCCGACGTGCAAGTGCCTCGATGGTTTCGAGCCGGCGAGCCAGGAAGAGTGGAGCAGGGGCAGGTTTTCCCAGGGGTGCCGGCGAAAGGAGGCCCTGCGGTGTGGCGACGGCGGTTTCGTGGCCTTGCCGCGGATAAAACCGCCGGACAAGTTCGTGCTCGTTGAGAACCGGACCTCCGAGGAATGCGCCATGGACTGCGCCAACAACTGTTCCTGCATGGCGTACGCCTATGCCAACTTGAGCAGCAGAGGCACGATGGGCGGGACGAGGTGCTTGGTGTGGGCCGGGGAGTTGATTGACACAGAGCGAGTGGGTGATACTGCTGGCGGTGACACGCTGTACCTCCGGACTGCAGGCTTCGATGCTGGTGTGCTATTCATCTCATCCTCTAGATAAACTTAATTTGATCCTTTCATTGGTTATCTGTGCTACATTATTCATGCATAAAATTTTCCCTGCAATGACTTTGCACAGTAACAAGGCCAAAGTCCAGCGCTGCAAAGATTGTGCTTCCTGTAGTTTTGTTAAGTGGCATTCTGATACTCACAGGCACTTCCCTTGCTTGGTTCAAGGTCAATGGTACTGGCTCTACTTCTCTACGCTTCTATATTGTATTGTACTCACCAGACTCTACTTCTCTACGCTTCTATATTGTATTGTACTCACCAGAGGGGTCAGGGGAATTGGTTTCTGCACTACTATTCTACATTATTACCGTCACATAAGGAAAAAAAAAGAAAAAAGAGAAACGCTCATGACATTTTGGAAGCAGGTAAAAAACAAAAAGAGGGAAAGAACAAGACGTTGTGAGTCCTTGGAAACCTGAATACTTCAGAGTACTCTGGAGAAAGAAATCCGACTGAAGGCGTTGTATTTCCAGCTGTAAGCTTCCAAGATATCACAGCTGTGACAAATAACTTCGACAGATCATTTATCATTGGGCAAGGAGGTTTTGGACAAGTATAGAAGGTACTTATCTATTCTATTTAAATTTCACCCTGCAAAATTGTAATCGCACTAACACTAAATTAATGTCTTAATTCACTTTTTCACTGCAATTTTACAAGGCGAAGCTAGATGGCCGAGAAGTTGCCATCAAAAGGCTCAGCAGGGATTCCGCACAAGGAATAGCGGAATTCAGAAATGAAGTTCTTTTAATTGCCAAACTGCAGCACAGAAATTTGGTTAGCTTTATCAGTTGCTGCATCGAGGGAGATGAAAAGCTTCTGGTCTTTGAGTACATGCCTAACAAAAGCTTAGATGCTCTGCTTTTCAGTATGATCTAACAGTAGCACATTACAGCTTCAGGATACAACATAACCGATTGATCAGTACTTATGGGATATAGTTGCCTTTATTTGTAGGCAGTACAAGGAAGTTAGAGGATTGGCCAACACGGTTCAACATAATCAAAGGAGTTGCTAAAGGGCTTCTATACCTCCATCAAGATTCAAGGCTGAGGATAATTCACAGAGACCTCAAACCAAGCAATGTTTTGCTGGATGGAAAGATGACACCCAAGATAGCAGACTTTGGTATGGCAAGGATGTTTGGCGACAACCAACATGACGCAAACACGAAGAGAGTCGTTGGAACATAGTGAGTAGTTTTTATGTTTTCTGAAATTATCACCACTTTAACCTAATTCACCGAAAAATACCTACTCCATTATTCTTCGTGGTAAAAATACTTGCAGCGGCTACATGGCTCCTGAATATGCAATGAGAGGCATATTTTCTGTCAAGTCTGATGTGTATAGCTTTGGTGTGTTGATGTTGGAAATCGTAAGTGGTGTGAAGATAAGCTCAACTGATCACACAATAGACTTCGAAAACCTTATAGTATATGTGAGTATAAGCTTTTCTGAATTTTGTAAGAACTTTATAATAAAGTTCCACAACCTCAATTATTGTGTTGGTTTATATCCAGGAATGGAATCTGTGGAAGAAAGGGCAGGCAAAGGATTTGATAGACTCAAGTATAATGGAGAGCTGCGTACCTGCTGAAGCTTTGCTTTGCATCCACATAGGCCTTCTATGTGTGCAGGATAACCCCAACGAGAGGCCACTTATGTCATCTGTGGTGTTCATCTTGGAGAATGGAAATAGCACACTCGCCATTCCAAATAAACCTGCATATTTTGCACATACTTGTAATAACAAAGTAAAACAGGTAAGAGGCACTACTCAGAACTCAAAGAACAGTGTAACTCTTTCAACTTTAGAGGGAAGGTAGGCCGTTTTCTCCACATATATGACAATCATTTGATAAAGAACAGGGGTTATGTAAATCTGCATTGCTAATGCGATCAAATTTGGAGTACTAGCTAATGTTACAGGCAATTAGCATTCAGGCCCTACGCGTTTCTCAAATCTCAATCTTCTCTGTGACAAAAGACGTAGCCCTGATTATTTTTGTCAGGGTCAATCACTAAGCAAAGCACTCTGATGTCATTGCTTGTACGACCAAGTCTCACTGCAACCATTCCTAATCGATCGAGAATATAATTTGGCCGGACATTTATCCACACCCATGTTCACATGATCATCTAGCTTCGCCTTGTAAATTGAAGCGGCTATATGTCCGGTGAGCTATAAAATTTTATAGTTCAATATTTTCATTTGAAATCATTTATACACTTAAATATTTAATATAAGATTCGCTAAAGTTAATATAAAAGGATAATATCATTCACTTGGTCATAAGTGATTGTGCAAGAGTGGTAGGAGAGGCTCGTGTGAGGGAAGAAGTTCTGAGTTTGAATACCAGGAACCGCACATGTGAGACTTGCGATCACGATGGATTTCTTTCGAAATTAAAAAGACATCTACAAATTGATTTCTAGTAGCGGTCAGAAACGTGGTATACTTCTCAAAATCATTTTAAAGAAGTGGTTGCATACCCAACCCTATAAACCTTTGATTTCTAGAGATCCTTGAGTAGAGGCGGTTTGCTGCAAACCTAATCTGACTACCTCTAAATACTCTGTATAGTAGTGCTACAAGTCAACCGCTATAGCAGTGCTACAAGTCAACCGCTATAATTACTGTAGCTTGTACGGTGCGACAACCGACAACATGGAGTCTCCCTAGCAGATTTCGAGCCTACCATCCAGTAACCATATAGTAGGAAATAAAAAGTATTACACAAAAATAATAAAATTAATTAATAAACCAGAATATGGGAAAATCATATCACTGTCGGGTCTAAACCTAAAGCTAACATTGTTACTCAAACAATCACTGCCGACTCAACTACAAATGCGACAATGATCTTAAGGATACTACTGCCGGTTGCACTGCAAGCCGAAACTGTTACTTAACAAATCACAGCTGGTTCTAATCCTAACCTAGCATGATCTTTAAGACCACATAACTGCCAGTTTAGGAATATAAACAGTGATGTTCGATATCACTGCCGGGTTAGGGGAACTGGTAGTGGTAGAAAAAACCCAATCACTGCCACTTGCACACTGCCGGCTCATTTTTCGGCACTGATAAGGGGTTGAGACCCGGAAGTGATTAGCTGTGTTCTGAGGTACTGCCATGGTGATAGTAACTTCCAAAGTTTAGTTCATTCTAAAAAGATCAACTCAAGACATCATAGATAGTTGTCACTAGTTCTCAAAATATAACATCACACCATAGATAAAGTTCTTTAACATAACATGAAGATAGTCAAACTTAGCATGGAGTATTTGCTGCTTTGCTCCCCTTCCTTACTCTAAGTCATCAACAAATATGGCTTGAATAACACATGACGTATAGAATACAAGAGCGCTAAGACCAACAACACCTAGCCCTATACCCATGTTGCTTTTCCTTCTCAACTTTGCAATTTCCTCCATAGCACGCCTTCAGGAGTGCAAAAAGGGCCATGAAAAGATACAGATGCAGGTTAGTTTTATCTTGTGTGTGTGTGTGGGGGGGGGGGGGGGGGGGATGGATCATAATATGTTCAGAAGAATACTAGGACTTTTACCGTTTTGCTTCTTTCATCATTTCAGCGAAGGATCCAACCCGCCCTTCACGAGAACATTTGCAGCACTGCTTCTCCTAAAAATTGGTAACTGATAAACCTCAGGTTCCATTATTCTCACATCAACTTAAACCGATTGCACACTGATGAAAACATGCATTATAATCTCACTCAACTTGCATGTGCAGTTTTAGCCATTGCATTCATCACTCATCAGGTGTTATCTAGCTTCATAAACAATCACAGTTTGAACAAATTACTTCATTGAAACAAGCAAGCTAGAAAGGAGTAAGCATGCTGCAGTGTTGATTATTATTATGCCCAGTGTGATGAACTGAAAACGCGAAGCCATTCACATAGGAAAGTTTGGAGCAAGGAAAAAGTTGCTACTGGTGCTACACATGACGACACTTGATGCACAATTGATGTTATACAAACATGATGATATGTGCCCAACCATGTGCAAATAAAATCGATAATAGCATCTTCCCCACACATCGAACAAATGGTATCTAACACTGTACATGAAATGCATATGCCGATGTTTGGTGTTGCCACAGTCGTGTCCGGGCGGATGCTTTGCCGCCGTAGTCGCTCACCTCTTGCGGATGCTTTGCCGCGGGGTCTCTGGCGGATGCTTTGCCGCCATTGTCGCTTACTCTTCGCGGATGCTTTGCCGCATGGTCTCTGGCGGATGCTTTGCCGTCATAGTCGCTCAACTCTTGCGGATGCTTTGCCGCGGGGTCTCTGGCAGATGCTTTGCCGCCTTTGTCGCTTTTCTCTTCTCGGTGGATGCTTTGCCACCGCGGCTTCATCTCCCCAGCTGGCAGTCCTTTGCGTTGTTATCCCCTACAGGTCCAGTAGGTTAGGTTGTGGCGGGGCCCTCTCCCTACCATGTTTCTTTCTCTTGTGTATTTTGTTCTTAACCACTTTCTCTGTGGTTCGTGTGTTGTGCTATGGGTTCTCCCATAGTCGCGTCGTGTAAGCCGATCTTTCGGCGCTCCCACTTCTTCTTAATGAAATACACGTCAATGTGTGTTCCCGAAAAAAATGCATATGCCATCATTACCTATCAAAAGCAACCATGACACATTGTTTTCTATTTGACCAAATGATCCCAAAGTTGAACCACTACATCCGTCATGAAAAGGATGTGATTCTACTTGTGTCCTTAGTCAAATTATCCAAAGTTTGACCAAGTTCACATAAAAAGAGTATCAATATATATAACACTAAATAGATACACTACGAAAATATATTTCATGATGAAATTAATATACTACAAAACTAATATTCACCGTTGGCCCATCTAATTAATGAACTAGCGGTGATAACCCTTCACTACCGGGTCATTAGCTGAAAATTCAAAACAATGATTGGTGTCCTAATGACCCGGTAATGAAGGTCCCTATCACTGTCGGCTCAAACCACAAGCCAGCAATAATATATCACTGGCAGTTGAAGCCATTAGCCGGCTTGTTCCAAATTCGCAACAGTACAAGATTTAAATTGTTGGAAAAAGAAAGAATGTGGATAGGAGCGTGATTGGTAAAGAA
Organism: Saccharum hybrid cultivar R570; assembly: GCA_038087645.1. NCBI lineage: Eukaryota > Viridiplantae > Streptophyta > Magnoliopsida > Poales > Poaceae > Saccharum > Saccharum hybrid cultivar. Next base: position 18,361,410 of record JAQSUU010000402.1, read on the forward strand.
TTTACTTCATTCTTCACCCAGACCAGAGGAATTAATTATCCAACCAGGCCCCAAGAAAAAAAAAACTAGATATAATTACTCCAGAAAACCTAATTCCCAGTTTCCCACCCATCCATAGAGAATTTCATCCAGATCAGCATGCGTCCTGATCGACTGTGAGGGAAGGGAACGAACCAGCTGGGAGGCGAAGGCGCGAGAGGCTGCTGCCCGCTCAGGAAGGACCCTCAGCTTGCCGACCAAAGCGCGCAACGCCATAGAACCAACGGCGTGGGAGAGAAGACGTACGACAGTGGGGGTGGCCGCGGCGGATAGGGTTTGCGTTCGTCTGGCTTCTTTCTTGGGGAGGGGATGAGCCAGGGAGAGACACGCCTTCTGTTTAGGGCTTTGGTTTGAACCTTGTCCTGGTGGGTGCTCTGGCCAGGCATCAATGACCAACTACGCATGCAGATAAATCACCTTTTGTTTGAGTGATTATATTGATTATAATAGCAAGTTCATGGAGCTTGCCGCGTTCAATTAATATCCCCGTTTGGTTTGATATTTGCTAATGTCAAAGTAAAATAAAATCTTCAGCTCGGATGCAGATCCGTGCCCCCACACACATACACTTTTTAGGATCGGAAATGCTTCTACAGTGCATTTGACCTGTTTCTTAAAAACGGCCCAACAGTCTTCACCTTACTCTCACACGTCACTGCTCGTCTCCCTCACGCGGTTTCTCGCCTCCCTGACTATGACGGGGCTGTTCGCCTCCTCGACGCTGCTGACCGTTTTACTCCCTCACTGCCTACTTTCCTTCCTCACGGCCCCGCTCGCCCTGTGCCCGTCCTTGTTCTTTCCTCGCTGCTGCACCCGCTCTCCTTCCTACCCTGCCTCCATGGCGGCAAAGTGGATCGAGCATCTCCAATAGCTCCCCTTTCTCATCCCCTATCCCCATAAACCTATCATATTGAGGGAGATAAGCCAAATTTGATGCTCCAACAGCTCCCCTTTCACATCTCCTTTTTATGGTGATCACCAATATCTCCCCCATCTCCAAGGGGGAGTTGTATCTCCCCCAATAGCCGGGACCCACCTCCAACTGTCACTTCTCTCTCCTGCGACGCTCATCGGAGATGGCTTGGTGGTCGGTGGAAGATGCATTCACGAAAAACTTTGCTCCGGCGGCCATGGTCATCATGGACCCGAGGTGGAGAGAGGTGGGCTCCATATATTGAGGGAGATTATTGGTGATCTGTTGGAGCATCTCCTCCAGTAGTCTGAAAAAACAGTATTGGTGATCACCAATATCATTCTATCGAGGATGAAGTATTGGTGAGCTGTTGGAGATGCTCTAAGTGGACATCTCTATTGTAAGGTGTTTCTCGGCTACAAAATCCTCCATGGTCGGGTGTCACTCGACGACGAACTACACGCTGTGGCCTCGCTAGCGACAAGCTCCTCCATGGTGGCCGGGCTCTTTCATAGGCAAGCGTATCTGGATCTGCACTCTACGGTGGGTTATGTTGTAGTATGTGATATGTTGCGGCAGTCAATCTTGGATGTTACAAGTTTTATGGCACTCATCATAAAATTGGATTTTATGGTGTTGCAACAGTCGATTTGAGATGTTGCAACAATCGATTTGAGATGTTGCAATAGTCGATTTAAGATGTTTCAATATGTGTTTTTGGATGCTGCAATAGTCGATTTTGAATGTTGCAACATGTTCTTTTTTATGTTGCAACTGCCTATTTAAGATGTTGCAATATGTTTTTTCTATGTTATATGAGGTTTCAGTATGTTGCAAACCTTTGTTCTTGAATGTTGCAAGCAATGATTAACATCTGATCTATTTGTCTCTCTTTTCATCTCTCTTCCTCACGTACGGCAAGGTGCGGTGTTTGCAAGTGCTATAGAAAGTGCAACCACCATTACCGTGGTTTATTATGGCATCACAGGAGAAAGGAGGGAGCCAGAAGGGGATGAGTGTTGAGGTAGGATGGGTAGAGCAAAAGCCTCTGGATGATCCGAAAGAGAAGGAGCGCAGCGGAAGTCTCTGGATCCAAAAGGATAGGAGCATCAGGGTCGGACGGGTAGATCGAAAGCGTCCAGATCAATTGTTTATATCCGGACGTGCGGACGCTAGTATTTTCTGGTTGACGAATATATTGCAATGAAAGATCGATGGCTTCATTAAAAAAGAGAGAATATAATAAAAAAGAAAGGTCGATAGCTTGGCCATATTTACCGAGATATCAGGTATGCCATTGTCCTCCTGCTGCCGCCGCCTGCCGCCTCCGCCGCTGTCACAGTGTGCAACAGATGACCAGCTCGCCCCCGGCAAGCGCCTCTCTCCTGGTGCATCGTGTCCGACGGCGGCAGCTTCGCCTTGGGCTTCTGCTTCGTCGCTGTCCCTGACCAACGCCTCCAAACCTCGTCCTATGTGACGCTGACGATGGTGTTCGTTGGATGCAAACGTCACAAGGGAAGCTACAAGGTACGCCGGCGAGCAACACCGCCCTGGTAGGTGCTTCTGAACACGCGGCAACCTTGTCACACGGTCTCCTCCGATCGACACGGAGAAGGCTGGCACAGACACTTATTGTGTACTCCTACTCCTACCTCCGAGATCGCAGGCTTGAATGCAAGCTGTGCACTGGTTTTTATCTAATCTAAACTTTTAAATCCCATTTGACTGTCTTCAAAAAAAAATCCCATTTGATTTGGAGCGCTGGGAATTTCTCGTTTCAAACGTAAATGTTCCAAGTTGAATTCTCGGGTTCCATACAGACCTTATTATTCTTTTTGTTCTGTTTTTTTGGACGAAAATATGACTTACCTAGTCTTTGATCAACTGTACTATGCCTATATATATCTATATACAAGAACAAGATTAGACTCACTCCTTGTCCACGTTTACAGATATGCTCTTAAATACCAGAGTCTTCTTTCTCGGGTTGTTATAGTGTTAGGCTTGCCACATAGGCTCTTATCAATCAAGACAATTGCTGCAAGCTACCACAGGCTCGCTACTGCTGACTAACTCTTCCAATTACCTTGACACCCTTTACTATTCACTTGAGATTATCAGCTAAATCAGCTAACCAGCCAGCAGTACTTTCAGCCAGCCAGATCAGCCCAAGGGAACAGGCTAATAGTTTCTTCACCAAGAAATTAAAATAGGAAGGGTAGATGGGATGAGCGCCTCGCCTCCTTCCACCCCCATCTCGTCCCCCTCTACCCACCCCAACGTCTCCACCCATGGATTCCCCATATCTGCTCCAACGCAACCCAAATCAACTGCTTCGACCCTAGATCAGTCACCTCCGCTGCCTGATCTACTAGCTGATGGGTCGGTGGACGTGCGCAGGCTAACCGAGAGCCCCAATCCGTCCAGCCTGCCGGAAGCTGCGCCGGCGCCGACAGCCACCGCACAAGCCCCCGCCGTCCCCGACGCCTCAAGCGCCCTATCTCCCTTCACAGATCCTTTCATTCCTGCCCGTAGCTTCGCGGGGAGGTCCAAGCTGCGTCGCTGGGAAGAGGACTCCATCTCTCTCGTCTCCAACTCCGACCTCGAGCGCTCACCTCCGGGCCCTTCCTTGCCCGACCTCGAGCGTCCCTAGGTTGGGGCTCCTTCGGTCGCGGCTCCGCCACCCCCTGGCGTGCGCTCAATCGTGGTGCAGGGGGCACCCCCATTTGGCGCTAGCGGCAGGGGTCAGCGCCGCCTTAGGAGGCGTTGGGGCCGCCCTGTGCTTGTCCACGGCCTACCCCTACGCGACCCTGAGAGCCAGGGTGCGCGGGACATCGAAATCGGTCATCCGAGGGTACCTGTGTTCCAGCATGTCAGCCTGCGGTGCCGTATCTCGGCCCCCGACGTTGACTGCTGGAGGAAAATTATGGCGCGCGGCATGGTTCGCAGGCACGCCCGGCTAGTCCAAGGCCTCAGGCGCGTCCAGTTCCATCAGAATTCGTTGGGTGCTGCTTCAACTGCTTTGGTCCCGACCATGTTGCCGCAGCTTGCCGCAATCGGTCTAGGTGCCTTCGGTGTGGGGATGAGGGTCACTATGCACGTCGATGCTGGCGTAAACGGGGAGCGGCCCGAGGATGACCTCCTCACCGGTCCTCTGATGGCCCCCCGCGCACCTCCTCCTCAGGCGTGGATGTTGCTGATAGTGTCGCGTTGGACACCACAGTCTGTGGTCATCCCCACAGACGTCGGCATCGGCAGCGGAAGCGAAAGCCGGACCAGCGCAAGGGTTCACCAGCTACCAGAGGCAAGCGTGTGGTGTCCCCGGCCAAGACTGTCGTCGAAGTTTCGCCTCCTGCCTGCTCCGCATTTGACCCGTTGACGCTGTCGCTGCACCTGGACACAGAGCACGCTGGTCGGGACGTGGCGGATGATCCAATGATGGTGGAGCTCGTCGCCTCGCACTCCATTATTCAGACAGTTGGAACACCGCCTCTCGTGCTTGCTGCTCCCGCGGAGGACGAAGCCCCCGAAATGCCATCGCCCGGGCGTGCCTGTGGGTCATTGGGCCTTGACGTGGGGCAAGCCGGTCGAAATGTGGCAGAGGATCCAATGATGGTGGAGGTTGTTGCCACGCTCCCTATTATCCAGACAGCTGGAGCACCGATTGAGCACGAAGCCCCCAGAACGCCAGCTTCGCCTCCTGAAAAAGCTCGGGCTTGAGGAGGTTGAGACGGAAAAGCCTGATGAGGCGTCCTTTGAGGAGTTTCACCACGCTGCTGCCCCCTGGAACGCGGGAAGCCATGGAGGCCCTCTTTCCAGGGAGAGGCCGGCGTCGTGCAACGGACGTCGAATAGGCTAAGCGTTTCTATAGCTTTGCCTTGTTGTACCTACGGTCGCAAATTCTAGTGCCGTATAGTCCTTTATATGTGTTGTAGCTGCTAGGCTCTAGCTCTAGCTTGTCAACGTTTTTGGTTGGTCCTGAATGCTAGCATCTTGCCAGCGGGTGTGGAACGGCCGGAACTTATCGATGTCGTGTAACTTTGAAACTTTCATGTCATCTTAATGAAACACATGTTACGACCTGTTCGCGAAAAAAAGAAATTAAAACAGTCTTCTCGTCCCTACACATCAGGTCGCCGCCACTCCACACCAAGCTTGAAGAGTCAACATCGCCAAAGAGTTATCAAGATTCCAAGTGCCCCAACACCAAGATTACAAGGGCAGAAAACCCAACTCACTCTAGCTCTCAACCTAAAGTCTAAACGCTTACTAAAGGTGGCACTAAGCATGATAGTAGCCTTGGATATGAATGCTAAACTCTCATGTGGTGGATGAAGTAATCCTACTAACTTTAGCATACTCCAACACACCACAAATGACCAGTAGTATGTGGTATATATATAGCTTCTCCACCAAAAATAATGGCCATTAGCAATAGGCTGGAGAAAATTAACTTCACCATATGGTCTAAGATTTATAAAATTGTCACCAACTGGACTTTTGGAACTGTTATGCTCTGTTCGCTTGAGCTTATCAGGCAAAATTAGCCAACCATGGAACAATGTTTTTCTCTCACAACAAATCAGTATTAATATCAGCATCAGCCAAAAATACAGTCAGCCGAACACAACCAATTATTGGACTTAGCCGTTGCCCCTTCGTTGATGTCATTTATCAGCACTTGCTTTTTTTTCTCTGTCATTTATTGGCACTTGCTTTTTCTTCTCTCTCCCCTCATCACATGGTCCGACCCAGTGAATCTTGCAAGTGTCATGAACCCTTGGTCTTCTTTTCATATTGTCCAACGCCCCTTTAATTATCCGCGCTCTTAGGGCATAATTGATAAAGGACTAATTGTTAGTTAGCTAAAAATTGGTAAATACCGGCAACGGGAACTGCAATCAAAACCACGCGATGAGATGAGATGGCGTAAAGGGAGCGGATGCCGCTCGGAAGGGTCGGGACTCGGGAGCGGCGTTCTATAAGGCTGGAATGATTTACGAGCAGCATGATCCAAACAGAAAACAATGTTATCCGTTTGCACGGTAAACGTGACAGGTTCAAAACGTCAAAACAAACAGCCCCTTACGCATGTTACGCTTGCATCTTACGCATGTTAGTCCGTACTGATTGGTCGCCATCATGATCATCAGAACCATGATAAAATTAGGCATTTCGATCCATACTCCTTACATACCAACTCTGACTAGAACGTACACATTGTGCTACTTCAAAAGAAGAAAGAAGAAAGACAAGTAGTGCATCGAACTGGCACAGTTTCCTTATTATTATACTTCCTGTCACTGGTTTTTCAGCCACCAATGACAACGCCATTCTGAATTTCTACTCCGTAATTAACTAACCAGTCCGACGCGGACAGCTGAAATGTCAACCATAAGATGCGTCTGAATCCACATTAAAAAAAATATGGTAATACTTGTATTAGGACGTTCGTCCGCCCCGGAAGGCCCCGCTGGCAGGTAGGGAGACTCAGATGGCTCTCCTATCTATTCCTATCCACTCCCTCTAGAGCCGTAGCGAGCTCGTGACCACGCTCCGCCACGCATCCCGCTCGTCTTCTTCGCCACGCATCCCGCTTGACTTCTCCTCCACGCATCCCGTCTACCTTCTGTCCGCTGCGCCTCCCTCTCCACCACGCGCTCCCGCCCGCCTTCCTTTCCACCGCACCTCCACCGGAGCGACCCACCATGGCATTTTCCACTGGACCTGCCGTAGCCTTCTCCACCGGAGCGGCAAGCTTCGCGTTCCCGGTGAGCTCTACACCGGTAAACTCCACATGCCGACGAGCCTCCATTCTCTCAAGCAGTAAGGTGATGTTGCACTTAAAGCGTATGTTGCAGGTGTATATTTTCAAGTGTTTCAGATGTTTCAGAGGTGTATGTTGTAAGTGTTTCATATGGATGTTTCAAAAGTAGATCAGGATGTTGCATATGTTGTAATGGTTGTATATGTATGTTGCAAGCGTCTGTTCCAAATGTTTCATCTTTTTTTCAGACGTACGTTGTAAGTGTGTTTATTTGGATGTTGCATATTTTTCACACATATGTTGAAAGTGTTTTATCCTGATGTTGTATATGTTTTGCAATGACTTTTTAAAGTGTTTTCATACGTTTTTGCAAGTGTTTCAGACGCATGTTTTAAGTGTTTCATCTGTCTTCAGACACATGTTGCAGATGTTTTATTTGGATGTTTCAAAAATAGATCGGGTGTTGCTGCTGGGGCACAGACGTCCAAGCGGGGAAGCGGAGGGGGGGTGGGGGCACGAGCGGTCCCCGCGTGGGGTTGGGCAGCGCGGGCCGGCGTGGGCACGCGAAATGGAGTGCAGGCGTCTAGACAGGCGTGTGCGTCCAGATATCCGGGCGCTAGCACCGCTGACATTGGGGAGATTATTTTTGTTAGTTCCGAAAAGAATTCAACTGGGTTTTGTCATCAATGCCAAGATTTAAAAAGAAAAAAATGGAGAGAAGAAATCAATGGCAAATAAAGAAGAAGAGAAAAGAAAAGAGAGAAGAATTGACATCATTTGCCATAGACCTAGTTTGGGATGCAGATCCGTGCGTAACAATGCTACCTACTCCACTAGCTTAGCTAGCATATTAGCACATAGTCTCTACGAATTCAGCTCGTCAACGCATTGCAAGCTAGGTGCTCGATGGCTTGGCTAGATATCAGATACGCCACTGTCCTCCTCCTGCTGGCATCACCGTGTGCCACCGATGACCGGCTCGTCCCCGGCAAGCCACTCTCCCCTGGCGCCACCATCGTGTCCGACGGCGGCAGCTTCGCCTTGGGCTTCTTCTCCCCCACCAACTCCACCCCGGGCAAACTGTACCTCGGCATCTGGTACAACGACATCCCCGGGCTCACCGTCGTGTGGGTCGCCAACAGAGAGACCCCCGTCACAAACAGCAGCAGTACCTTCTCTTCGCCACCGGCTCTGTCCCTGACCAATACCTCCAACCTCGTCCTGTCCGGCGCCGACGGCCGTGTTCTTTGGACGACCAACGTCGCCGCTGCAGATACGGCGGCCAGCAACACTGCGGCGGTGCTTCTGAACACCGGCAACTTCGTCATCCGGTCTCCAAATGGCGCCACCTTGTGGCAGAGCTTCGATCACCCGACCGACACGTTCCTCCCCGGCATGAAGATCCGGATCAACTACAAGACGCATGCCGGCGACCGGCTGGTCTCGTGGAGAAGCCCCGAAGACCCATCGCCGGGAACCTTCTCCTTCGGCATCGACCCAGAGACATCCCTTCAGATATTCGTCTGGAACGGAACGCGCCCGATCTGGCGTAGCTGGCCATGGGCGGGCAACTTAGTTGTCGGCCAGTACAACCAGGCGATCACCAGCGCCGTCAACTACCTCACCGTTGTCAGCAGCCAGGACGAAATCTACATAGCCTTCAGCTTCTCGGAGGGAGCGGCACATACAAGGTACATACTCACAGACTCCGGCAAGTACAACTTCCAAAGCTGGAACAGCAGCTTGTCTGCGTGGACCCTCCTCTGGGATTGGACGGCTGGCGAGTGCCGCAGCTACGGCCACTGCGGCCCGAACGGCTTCTGCGACAACACGGAGTATCTCCGTCCCGCGATGTGCAGGTGCCTCGACGGTTTTGAGCCGACGGCCTTAGAAGATTGGAACAGCGGCAGGTTCTCTCAGGGGTGCCGGCGAAAGGAGGAGCTCCGGTGCGGCGACGACCGTTTCTTGGCCTTGCCGGAGATGAAATCGCCGGACAAGTTCGTGCACGTCGAGAACCGAACCTTGCAGGAGTGTGAAGCAGAGTGCACCAAAAACTGTTCGTGCGTGGCGTATGCTTACGCCAATCTGAGCACCAGCAGAACCAAGGGAGACTGGACGAGGTGCTTGGTGTGGGCCGGCGAGTTGATCGACACGGAGATGGCTGGCCCAGATACTCTGTACCTCCGGATTGCACGCTTGAACGCAGGTGTGCAACAGGTTCTATCATCTAGTGTATCTTTTGAATAAATTTGAAAGCCCATTTAACTTGGAGCGCTGGGAAATTTTCTCGTTTCAAACATATTTTGAAACGTTCCCAGTGAAATTCTTAGATTCCTTATTATAGTATATAGGCCTTATTGTTTCTGTTTTTGAGGACGAAAATAGGCCTTAACTAGTATTTGATCAATTGTACTATATATATGCATGCATTAACACTCTTGAGTCTGGACTGACTTAGAAAACACAGGTACGAGGCCAAAGAGCAACACAATAAAGATTGTGCTGCCTGCAGTTTTGTTAAGTGTGCTCATACTCACAGGCATTTCCCTTGCATGCTTCAAGTTCAAAGGTACAACACTGCATACCTGCATTCTTACGCGTGTCTATTTTACTCTTTTTCCAAGGGGTGGTTATAGAATATATTGAACAGGTCAAATAAGTTATGGAGCAAAGCATAAGATGCTGATTTCGGATGGCATGAGTATATCGGATGAACTAGAAGAAGGAAACCATGCCCCAGACTCTGAATTCCTCTCTGTTAGATTTGAGGATATCGTGGCCGCGACATGCAATTTCTCAGAGGCATGTAAGATTGGACAGGGGGGTTTTGGTAAAGTTTATAAGGTAATTACTTAATTCAAACTTATTTTCCTGTTATTAGTTCTAGTCATATAATTACATTGACTTGATGTTAGTTTTAATTATGTACTTACTACTATATATTAAGCGGAGACGAAGGCCTATCTAGCATTGGAAAAAAGACTAATAATAATAAAATTCTTACAAAAAAAAGAAGAATTCGGCCATCAATTCAATAGACTCTAATCATCATAGTAATTAGATCTATTTTTTATCTAAAAAATTACTCACGTTTGCCATTATGAAAAACAACATCTGAATTATCCAAGTATACCATTATAAAAAAACAATCAAGTAACCTCTAGATTTGCATCTAAGTTACCCACCTATGCCATTATAAACAATAATCAATAACCACCTAAAATTGCATCTAAATTACCCACATCTATCATTATAATAGATAATGTAAGGAGGTGTTTGGTTTGAGCAATGTGGCAATCCATCATTTCTCACTCCTCATCTTTTGTTTGGCACGTGGGAATGAGTTAATTCGTCATCACATCAATCCTCACAAGTTAATAATTAGTATAAGCATGAAAAGTAAAGTCATTCCATCAAATTTGAGAGATGGACCCACGATGCAGCACCTTACAAGTTACATAGGATGATGAGATGGTTACTCAAACTAAATAGCATATAAGTAACTCCTTAAATTTAGCATCTAAATTACTGACATCTACCATTCTTATGATCAATAAAATAAAATATCCCTTCAAGTTCACTTCTAAGTTACCAACATCTACTATTGTGAACTAAATAAATAATCAAATTAAGCCTACATATATGTTTTTTTAATCACTGACCTCTAAAACTATTAATATATAAAAGAGTAGTTTAAAAGTAAAGATATATGCGATGGGCCACCATGGACACGAAGTATATATGCACGCAGGAGCAACAAATATATATTTCGAAGGTTTAGCAATCATGCAAAATTTTCCTTTATTAACCACATACCAATAAAATTTATTTTAACTTATACTCCATGACAATAAAATTTGTAAAATATTGTTTTGGAGAAATTTATGCACTTTTACTAAAATTGTAATCTATAATGCACTAGTAATTCAATTTTAAGAATGCACTAGTAATTCAATTTTAAGTACTTTATTAATATAAAAGTACTAATATACACATAATTTTTTGATAGAGGAAATTGAACATCTAGAGCATTGAAATGGTTAGTTTTGCCATTTGTAGTAACTAAGACTGCAGTTTATGACTAAAATTTCTTAGTAAAATAAAAAAATGAGATTTTTGAATAGAAGCACAATAAACAATGGAGTTTCAACTTAAAATATAGATAAAATTGTAGCAACTAATAAGATAAAAAAATTGAAAGGCAAGATCTAGATCAATGGTGTGACAATGACATATGGGTCACAACAAGAGTTTATATAACTTAAGCTAATATTTCAATTAAACATATAGTGAAAGCACAAAGAGGTGTGTTGCTTATGAAAAAGATATACTCTAGTTGTCCCATAACAAGAGTCATTCTGGCCTTCTAAAGTTGTCCCAAATTGTTTCTTATTCTCACTTTTCAATGCACCTCTCTATTTCCAATAAATCTCTATGTCTACCTCTCCTTCTCATTTCTTATGCACTATATCTTTTTCAAACCTCCTTAATTCCCATGCCTAGAGATAAAATGACAAATAATATGTAAACAGAGGGAGTATAGAACAATCGGTAAGCTGTAACAACCGTATATGGATCACAGATTATAAACATGAATATTATGTTAGAATATGGACAGGGAGAGAGAGGTGCACACAAAAATCAACAAATTTGGTTAGTTGTAGGTACTAAATTTATCCAAAAATTCAAATATTTATATGTCAGGTGCTGAGCATAGGTTGATGGACTAGTTGCATTGAATTGTCTACACTGTGAACTCAAATCTTAGTTTTTGTCCTTACTTTCTATGAAGGCGATGCTAGGTGGCCATGAAGTTGCTATCAAAAGGCTAAGCAAGGATTCTGAGCAAGGATCAAAGGAATTCAGGACTGAAGTCATTCTCATTGCAAAATTGCAACATAGAAACTTGGTTCGACTCCTTGGTTGTAGCGTTGACATTGATGAGAAAGTTCTGATTTATGAATACTTGCCTAATGGAAGCTTAGATGCTACCCTTTTTGGTATGTGTCACACCACAAGCTCTTAGATATAGCATAGAATACCTAAAATATACATTGAGTTACTTTAATCTTCATGCAGATAATTCAAGGAAAATGATGTTGGATTGGCCAATCCGATTTAATATAATAAAAGGGGTTGCAAGAGGACTTCTCTACCTCCACCAAGATTCAAGATTGACAATAATTCATAGAGATCTCAAGGCTGCTAACGTTTTGCTAGATGCACAAATGAGACCAAAGATAGCAGACTTTGGCATGGCAAGGATATTCAATGATAGCCAGGAAAATGCAAACACTCATCGTGTTGTTGGAACATAGTAAGTAATCATTTCAATAAGTTCTCAAAATAAATTATAACCTAGTTCAACTTCTATACAATAATTTGTGACTCAAAATGATCCAATAGTGGTTATATGGCCCCGGAGTATGCAATGGAAGGCGTCTTCTCCATCAAGACTGATGTCTATAGCTTTGGTGTTCTACTCTTAGAGGTTGTTACTGGTACAAGGAGAAGCTCCATTAGTAGCACCATGGGTTTTCAAAACCTAATAGTCTATGTGAGTATATGCCTTTTTTGAAGTTGTAAACTAAAGTATAAGAGTCTATAAGCTCTAGCTTACCGTAGATCCAAATAATTGTTTTGGTTGTTTCAGGCCTGGAACATGTGGAAAGAGGGGAAGGCAAGAGATTTGGCAGACCCATCTATTATGGATACTTGTTTGCTAGATGAAGTCTTGCTTTGCAGTCATGTGGCACTCTTGTGCGTTCAAGAAAACCCAGTTGATAGGCCACTTGTGTCATCTATTGTCTATAGTCTAGAGAATGGAAGCACCACATTGCCAACACCAAACAATCCTGGGCACTACGGACAGAGGGGTGGTGGTATGGAGCAAATGAGGGATGAAAACAACTCCATGAATTCCCTTACTCTCACAACAATAGAAGGACGATAGTCCTATTTTGATGTACATGAATAGGGTTCAAAATATTGTTGAACAAATGTCAATCACTATTTGTGGTTTAGAAGCATTTCATTTTTATTTGAATTTTCATTTGTGGCTATATTACTATTATTAGTTAGAGACTCTTTTTGAATGGCTCATGTTAATTATCATGCATGGGACATTCTATAAAAAAGAGAAATCATAGATAAAATAGAATATCTAGGCATCAATTTAGTAGACCATAGCCATCAATGATAATAACGGACATTGACTATTCTAATTTCTACCCACTTCTATCATTATGAAAAATAACTTAAGTACACCCTCTCCCCCAATCTTCATCTAGATTACTCACATGTGTCATTACGAAAATCTTGCTATTACTTTAGTTACATCTTTTTGGAGCATCCATGTGAATTCTCAAGATATATATGAACTAGGAAAAAGAGATAAATCGTAGAAATGATCAAAAGTGCAAGAATATCTGGCTACCAATTTGGTTGACTCCAATAATTATTGATAATATACATCTCTACCATAATGGAAAATAACTTGAATAACCCCATAAAACTTTATATGAAATTGCTCACATATGTTACTTCACTAAAATAAACTAAAATAACCATTAAATTGACATATAGGTTTACACATAACTTTTGTGGTTGGCATGCATACACATGCAAGAAGTTGAAACAGGTATGGCAGATAGTTGTAGTTTTGTGAAACTAATACTTTTTTATGTGCTCATAAATTACCCACTTCTACACATGTTAATAATATAGAAAATAACTAAGTCAAGGATACATGCATGATATGTGTTACCATGCAGATCGACCACCTATACATGTATGCAGGAAGTGACTTGTGTATCGATTTCCATGTCAAAACACAGAGCCGAAGTAAGGTTCCAACTAAACACGCTACGCCAACCACACATGGAGGTGCCATAAAAAAGTGGAAAACTATTAATGTGGATTGAAAAACATATAGAGTAATTTGTGTTATATATGGGCAAATAGGAGAGCAAAGATATAATTTTGAATAGATATGGGCTCCAACTATCCTCGAAGTTTCAATATTATTGCCCCTTAACCTTACTAGCATGTGTAGATTTTTCTTCGAGCCGAGGCATTCCCCATTTCCATTAACAGACTAACTGAAATACAACAGTTCTGGAAAGGTCCAGAGAAATAGAAACATTCAGGTTTAGCCAGATGACCTCCCAACGTCAAACTGGACAAATACCATCAGGCCCAACTTTGTCTATTACAAGCGGACGGCCAAACAACACCAGATTTATGTAAAACCAATAAAAAAGTACCACAAAACTACATCACCACAAATACCATCTAGCTTACTTGGCAAGTGGCATTGCCCTGGTCTTCATCCTCTTCATGATCGCCATCCCACAATCTTTTCTTTCCTTCGGCCGCCTGCTTTGGTTCGGCTAGGAGCTTTCGCGGCGATCTGGAGCATGGCAAATACTGCATCGAACTGGCACAATTTCCTTATTATACTTTCTTTCACTGGTTTTTCAATCAGCAATGACGACAGTGCCATTCGAATTGACTAACCAGTCCGGCGCAGACAGCTGAAATGTCAACCATAAGATGCGTCTGAGTCCATAGGAAAAATATGACGTTGGGGAGATTATTTTTTCGGATGTTTGGTTTGTGGAATAAAGTAGTCCATTAGCATCTCACTCTCTAGTATTTGATTTGATTTGTGGGATAAAACAAGCTGATCCATCACCAACCCATTTATCACAAGTTAATAATTAGTAGTAGTACGAGGAATGAATTTATTCCACTAAATTTGAATAATGGACTCATGATGCATCACTTCATCTAGAATAAGTTGATTCCTCAAACAAAACACATCATTTGTTAGTTCGATAAGAATTCAACCGGGTTTTGTCGTCAATGCCAAAATAAAAAAAAAGTAAAAAAAGAGAGAAGAAATCAATGCAAAAAAAACAAGAGAAAAGAGAGAAGAATTGACTTCATTTGCCAATAGACCAAGTCAGGGATGCATGTGCCTAACAGGTTAACAATACTCGTCAACGTATTGCAAGGAAGGTGCAAGTCAGGGATGCAAGGAAGGTGCTCGATGGCTAACAATGCTCGTCAACGTATTGCAAGGAAGGTGCAAAGTAAGGGATGCAAGGAAGGTGCTCGATGGCTAACAATTCTCGTCAACGTATTGCAGATCCATGTGCCTAACAGGCTAACAATATATATATATTTTTTTGATAAGTCGACGGAAGGGGAGAGAATCCCCCACCTGGCCATTTTCATTTATTCATTGGCCTTCCAAGGCCTGATAAATCAAGGTACATTTGGTTTTGCGCAGGACGCTTACAACTCGAACAGATGCACATAAAGTTTACATTGCGTTAGCTAGAACTTGGCACCAAGAGGACGCAATCTCTTTGTCTGCTTTCGGCAGTCTTGCCCCCACAGGAACGCTTCAGGCTAACAATACTTGCTAGCATATCAGCACATCGTCTCTACGAACTCAGATCGTCAACGTATTGCAAGGAAGGTGCTCGATGGCTTGGCTAGATATCAGGTACGCCACCGCCACTGTCCTCCTGCTGCTGGCATCACCGTGTGCCACCGATGACCGGCTCGTCCCCGGCAAGCCGCTCTCCCCTGGCGCCACCATCGTATCCGCCGGCGGCAGCTTCGCCCTGGGCTTCTTCTCCCCCACCAACTCGACCCCGGGCAAACTGTACCTCGGCATATGGTACAACGACATCCCCCGGCTCACCGTCGTGTGGGTCGCCAACAGAGAGACCCCCGTCACAAACAGCAGCAGTACCTTCTCTTCGCCACCGGCTCTGTCCCTGACCAACGCCTCCAACCTCGTCCTGTCCGGCGCCGACGGCCGTGTTCTTTGGACGACCAACGTCGTCGGTGCAGCTGCGGCGGCCAGCAACACTGCGGCGGTGCTTCTGAACACCGGCAACCTCGTCATCCGGTCTCCGAACGGCGCCACCTTGTGGCAGAGCTTCGACCACCCGACCGACTCGTTCCTCCCCGGCATGAAGATCCGAATCAACTACAAGACGCGCGCCGGCGACCGGCTGGTGTCGTGGAAAAGCCCCGACGATCCATCGCCGGGGGTCTTCTCCTACGGCGGGGACCCAGACACGTTCCTTTAGATCTTCATCTGGAACGGAACGCGCCCGATTATGCGCGGCGGGCCATGGACTGGCGAGTCAGTTACTGGGGGCTTGATTCGCCAGAACACCAGCGTCATCTTCTACCAAACCATTGTGAGCACCCAGGAGGAAATCTACCTAACCTTCAGCGTCTCGGACGGCGCCGAGCATACCAGGTACGTGCTCACTGACTCCGGCGTGCTCCTCTTCCAAAGCTGGAACAGCAGCTCGTCCGCATGGGCCATCTTGGGTGGTTCGAGGAATCCTGAGTGCACCCTGTACGGCTACTGCGACGACACGGAGTCTCCCCGTAGGTGCAAGTGCCTCGACGGTTTCGAGCCGGTGGGCTTGGAGGATTGGAACAGCTGACAGCGGCAGGTTCTCTCAGGGTTGCCGGCGAAAGGAGGAGCTGCGGTGCGGCGACGACCGTTTCTTGGCCTTGCCGGGGATGCAATCACCCGGACAAGTTCGTGCTCGTCGGGAACCGAACCTTGCAGGAGTGCGAAGCAGAGTGCACCAAAAACTGTTCGTGCGTGGCGTATGCTTACGCCAACCTGAGCACTAGCAGAACCAAGGGGGACCTGACGAGGTGCTTGGTGTGGGCCGGCGAGTTGATCGACACATGGAAGTCTGATACAGACACTTTGTACCTCCGGATCGCCGGCTTGGATGCAGGTGTGCAACAAGTTTTTATCTAATGTTTCAGCTGAGTAAACTTTGAAAGCCCATTGAATTTGGGGAACTTGGATTTTTTTTAAAAAAAAAGCTTTTTTTGTTTGTTTCAAACATACTTTGAAATGAAAGGATGTTCCGACAGCAAAGCTTCACGCACACACAGCTACTCCATACGATCGTTGAGGAGGCACATGGCTGAGGGCGGAGCTCGTACAGATTTAGTCGCTTTGGCAGGGCTTATGAAAGTGAAGCCTCCGTCGCAAATGTTGTCCATGTAATACAATTCTAATGCTTGTTATACTGGGAGAAGGATTCGGTAATTGTTGATTACCGATCCTTCTTGTAAAACTATTCTACTTTGTCCTAATGAAACACGTGTCGCAGACACGTTCGCAAAAAAAAAAGTTCCTGAATTCCATATCCTTATTCTTTTTTTGGGGGGTGGGGGGTACTAGACTTTGATCAATTGTCAATTGTACTATATATGCGAGCACAAAACTCTGAACTGACTTGTAAAAAATAGGTACCAGGGCCAAGAGCAACACAGTCAAGATTGTGCTACCTGCAGTTTTATTAAGTGGCATTCTGATACTTATAGGCATTTCCCTTGCATGGTTCAAGTTCAAAGGTACAAACCCTACATAGCTGTATTCTTTCGCGTGCCTATTTTACTCTTCGATTCGAAGGACTGGTTATACAATATTGAACAGGTAAAATAAGCTATGGGGCAAAGCGTAGGAAGCTAATTTTCGATGACATGACATCGGATGAACTTGAAGGAAACCATGCCCAAGACTCTGAATTCCTCTCTGTTAGGTTTGAGGATATCGTGGCTGCAACACGCAATTTTTCAGAAGCATGTAAGATTGGGCAGGGGGGTTTTGGTAAAGTTTATAAGGTAATTACTTAATTTAACCTTATTTTGCTCTTATTATTTCTAACCACATAATTACATTGACTTGATGTTAATTTCAATTACGTATCTCCAATCTTACTACTATTAATTGGAGACGGTGGCCGGTGGCCTATCAGAGCATCCCACATTAATCCTCATGGGAGCACTAGGGAAAAAAGGCAGAAAGTAGAAATTCTCACAAAATGAGAGAATCTAGACATCAACTCCATAGGCTCAAATTAGATCTATTCAATTATCAAAAAATTACTCATGCTTACCATTATCAAAGATGACATAATATTGCAGCCTAAATCTACATCTAAATTACCCAAATATGCCATTATAAAAGATAATCAAGTAACCTCTAGATTTGCTTCTAAGTTACCCACCTATGTCAATCAAATAACCACCTAAAATTGCATCTGAATTACCCACCTATGCCGTTATGATAGATAATGTAAGGAGGTGTCCCACTCCTCACACCTATGCCATTATAATAGATAATGTAAGGAGGTGTCTCGTCCTCACTTTTTTGTTTCACAAGTGGGAACGAGTTAATTCATAATCACATCAATCCTCACAAGCTAATAATTAGTATAAGCATGAGAAATAAAGTCATTCCATCAAATATGAGAGATGAACTCATGATGCACTACCTCATATATAGGTGTAGGTGGTTACTCAAATCAAACACCCCATAAGTAACCCCATAAATTTTGCATCTAAATTATAGAGCTCCACCATTCTTAAGATCAATAAACTCTCAAGTTCACTTCTAAATTGCCATCATCTACTATTATGAAACAGATAAATAATCATAAACTAAGCCTATATATGTTTCTAAATTACTAACCTCCACAACTACTGATATATAAAAGAGTAGTTCCAAAGTAAACATGCATTCTATAGGTCACCGTTCAAACAAAGTATATATGCATGCATGGGCAATAAATAAATACTTTGATGGTTTAGCAATCATCCAAAATATTCCTTTAGTGAATCACATACTAATGACACTAACAACATATTTTAAGTTATACTAATACTCCATAATAATAAATTTTGTAAAACATTATCTTCTTGGATAAATTTATGTATTTTACTGAATTATAATATATAAGTGCACTCAAAGTTTAATTTAAGCACTCTACTTTTATAGAAGTTCTAATACACACATAATTCTTTGACAGAGGATAAATTGTAGTAACTAAGAATGCAGTTTAGGACATAGAAACATTTTAGTAAAATACAAAATGAGATTTTTGAATGGAAGACACAATAATCACTAAGAATTTCAACTTAAAATGTGGACAAAAATTTAGCAACCAATAAGATTAAAATTTGAAAGGTAAAACCTAGATTCATGGTGTGATGACATATAAGGCAGAACAAGAGTTTATATAACTTAGGCTAAGGTTTCAATAAACATATAGTGAAAGCACAAAGAGGTGTGTTGTGTAAAGGAAAAACTATAAGCATGGATTAAAAAATATATAAAAGGGTTGCTCAAGTGTAACAACCGAATAGAAATCGTAGATTATATATATGCATATTGTATTAGAAAATAAATAGACAGAGATAAAGTGCGCGCAAAGATAAGCAGTTTTGGTTAGTTGTAGGTACTAAAATCATCCACAAATTCTAATAATTGTATCTAATGACATTATTTTTAGCCCTCACATGAGCATAGGTTGATGGAATATTTACATTGAATTGTCTACATGGTGAACTCAAATATAAGTTTCTCTCCTTACTCTTGCTGAAGGCAATGCTAGGTGGCCATGAAGTTGCTATCAAAAGGTTAAGCAAGGATTCTGAGCAAGGATCAAAGGAATTCAGGAATGAAGTCATTCTGATTGCTAAATTACAACATAGAAATTTGGTTCGACTCCTTGGTTGTAGTGTTGACATTGATGAGAAAGTTCTAATTTATGAATACTTGCCTAATGGAAGCTTAGATGCTACCCTTTTTGGTATGTATCACATCATAAGTTTCTAGATATAGCATATAGTAATTAAAAATATATATTGAGTTACTTTAATGGTCATGCAGATAATTCAAGAAAAATGATGTTGGATTGGCCAATCCGATTTAATATAATCAAAGGGGTTGCAAGAGGACTTCTCTACCTCCACCAAGATTCAAGATTGACTATAATTCATAGAGATCTCAAGGCCGCTAATGTTTTGCTAGATGGACAAATGAGACCAAAGATAGCAGACTTCGGCATGGCAAGGATATTCAATGATAGCCAGGAAAATGCAAACACTCATCGTGTTGTTGGAACATAGTGAGTAATTATTTCAATAAATTCTTCAAATAAGTTGTAATTCAACTCAACTTCTATTAATAATTTGTGGACACAAAATGACCAAACAGTGGTTACATGGCCCCGGAGTATGCAATGGAAGGTGTCTTCTCCATCAAGACTGATGTCTATAGCTTTGATGTTCTACTCTTAGAGGTTGTTACCGGTACAAGGAGAAGCTCCATTAGTAGCACCACGGGTTTTCAAAACCTAATAGTCTATGTGAGTATATGTCATTTTTGAAGTTGTAAACTAAATTAAGAGTACAGAAGTTCTAGCTTACCGTAGATCCAAATAATTGTTTTGGTTGTTTCAGGCCTGGAACACGTGGAAAGAGGGGAATGCAAGAGATTTGGTAGACCCATCAATTATGGATACTTGTTTGCTAGATGAAGTCTTGATTTGCAGTCATGTGGCACTCTTGTGCGTTCAGGAAAACCCAACTGATAGACCACTTATGTCATCTATTGTCTATAGCCTAGAGAATGGAAGCACCACATTGTCAACACCAAACAATCCTGGGCACTATGGACAAAGGATTGGTGATATGGAGCAAATAAGGGATGAAAACAACTCCATGAATTCCCTTACTCTCACAACAATAGAGGGACGATAGTCCTATTTTGATGTACATGAATAGGGTTCAAGATATTGTTGAACAAAAGTCGATCACTATTTGTGGTCTAGAAGTCATTTCCTTTCTAATTAAGTTTCATTTATGGCTATCTTACTATTACTACTTAGAGACTCTTTTTGGAGGCTTTGTGTAAATTATCATTAATGGGACATCCTAGAAAAAGATTAACCATAGAAAATGTACACATGCACCAATTTATTAGACCATAAACATCATTGATAACAATATACATGAGACGACTATTCTAATTTCTAAAAAATACCCACATTTACCATTATGAAAAATAACTGAATGATACCCCTGGACCCCATCTTCATCTAGATTACTCACATGTGTCACTATGAAAATCTTATCAT
This sequence comes from Saccharum hybrid cultivar R570, assembly GCA_038087645.1. Lineage (NCBI taxonomy): Eukaryota > Viridiplantae > Streptophyta > Magnoliopsida > Poales > Poaceae > Saccharum > Saccharum hybrid cultivar. The sequence continues at coordinate 18,382,111 of JAQSUU010000402.1, forward strand.
TGCTTTAATTGTCTCTTTTTGGAGCATCAATATGAATTGTCAAGAGATGGGCTAGGAAAAGAGATAAATCATAGAATTCCCTTAAGTGATAATCGACCACCAATTTGGTACACTCCAATAATTATTAATAATAGCCATCGGATCTATTCTGATTAAAAAACATCTTTGATGTAATGGAAAATAACTTAAATATCCCCCAAAAAATTATAAGAAATTGCTCAAATCTACCACTTTCGTAAAATAACCCCTTGAATCTTCATTTAAGTAGTCGACCTATGGTATCATACATGAAAATATATATTATGAACTTACCTCCAAATTGCATCAAAATTACCCAATTATATCATTATTCCAATAACCTAAACTAGCACCATAAGTTAGCATCTAAATTACCTATCGGAACACAAAAATATGCCAAAGTATTCAATAGAGTAAATTTCAAATATAACCTTGTGTGTCTAACTATCAAGGAACAACATATTCTAAGATCATTTTCAGCTACAACTACTTGTGCCATCAATTTCACACTCTTGCAAGATTTTACATGGATCCACATGGTACCACACAAGTTAACATGTAGGTATACACATAACTTTTGTGGTTGACATGTGCCACACAAGCAAAAAGTTGATACATGTATGGAAAATAGTTGTAGATTTGTGAAATATATATCGTCTTTGTTCTTTGATACTTATGTGCACATAATTCTAATTTTGCAAAACTAATACTTGATATATGCCCATAAATTACCCACTTCTACACATGTTAATAATTAATATAGGGAAAACTAGCTCAAGGATACATGCATGATGTATGTTACAATGCACACCACATATAAGTGATCAAACTATCAATTTTCTTAGCCTATGTAGGAGCACCACTTGATGGACTACTATAAATATCAACAGGTTGGATATACTATGTGTTTCCTAACACAATAAGAAAAACTCAAAAAATCTAAATTTGAATAAATTGAGTTGATTGATGGTGTTTTATTTTGGCTCTTGCAATGAATTTTGAAGAATAATTCATGAATGAAACTATGAAAGAATTCAAATGAGCTGTGAAGTAGGGCTGAACCAATCACCATCCACTTCTACGCCTCCTCTACCCACCCATCGACCTTGTCGTCGTTGGAGTTCTCTACCAATATCCCGAGGAAGGCAATAGTGGGGTTCCTCCTCTTCTTCTATCCCCTAGAGCTAGCAGTGGTGCTATAGTGGCAATGGCGCTGCCACCTACTGCTAAAGACGGTGATCTAGTGCCCCGAGGGTTGGATCTCATCCTCCTTGTGCCAGATCTATGGTGGAGGGGCTCATGGTTTCTTAAGGACAATGGTAATGGTGGTGGTCAAATGATGGGAAGGTCACAAGGCATCGCAGAACCAAGCACGCAGCAACTAAAAGTGACCTAGTAGATAGGCACAACAGATGCATGCTAGCCCAATGATGATGGTCATAGGGGGCACACGACAACAGAGTTGAGGTGCAGGGACGATGGAGGCACCCGACATGCCTGCATTGATGATACAACGTGCTGGGATGGCAGCGATCAAGGGCATAGAGGCAGAGTGGTGGTGTAGCAAAGGGAGCATGCGGGTGTGTTGGCATGGCTTCATCCTAGGCAAGCACGTCAAGCTAGGATGTTGTGGATGGTAGTTTGATATGCTGACGTCAATAGTGCATTTGGCTATTGTCTATGGCATGGACACTGTTGTGAGTTGGTGGTGGAAGGAGCCCTTCTCCACTTTTGTAGAGAATATGGGATCACTGTCATATTCTGTTGGGGTTTTGGTGAATGTAATGACAACCCAATCAATAGGACTTATGTGTGTGTGCTAAGATGTGTTAGACATGTTCATTTAGATCCTATGGGTGCAAGGAAACAATATGAAAGAACAATAATCAAGATTTGAGAAGAAACGACGAAGAAGCAAGCATCGAATCAGTTGATTAGAAGCCACCGGATCATATGGTCAATGTCAGAGAATAAACACCTTGAGACACATAGACCATCGAACAATCTAGTAATGGGAAGAATGGTGCATTTTATCATACGATGAAGACCTGATACATGACAGTGAAGAATAGCACAGTGCGAAGTAGCATTAGACAATACAGTGAAGGCAGGTGAATGCCACAGAATCATCCTGTGCAGAACAACGTTGTGTGCAACATGTTGAATGGAGCCATGGGATGATATGATGAAGGAGAAGTATCACTGACATATCAATTTGATGATATAGGGCACAATGACAATAGCTCTAGCGCCAACTGCCAATGGTTGGCAAGACCAGATACCTCACTAGGTTTGTACTGTATTTTTTTTGAACCGGGGATTTTTTCTCTCCATTCCCACTCATTTGAGTGGAAATACGCTGGGCACCGGGTTCGAACCCGGGTGGCCGAGCTCACGGCTCGTGATGCTGGCCAAGCGAGCAACTCGCTCGTTCCCAGGTTTGTACTGTATTTGTGCCTACTAGATCATCCAGTGATGGTCGTTTCTACAAATTATAGGCATAATGTCTAGTTGAGCTTTGGGGGCCATATATATGCCCTTGGCCGTCCATTTGAAGGGTCTTGAAGTACAATGATACTATAGGAAATTAGTGAAAGCAAAGAACACTCCATCCATCATATGAGAGTTTAGTGATCATATCAAAGTTTTGCTAATCATGTTTAGTGCTTGATTTAGTGCTTGTTAGGACTTCGCTTGAGAGCTCATGAGGTAGCGTTGTGTCCACCTTCCAATCGTGGTGTGCCAAATACTTGAGCTTGGGTGGCTCATTGGCAACATCGATGACCCTACGAGCTTGGTGTGGAGTGGCGGCAACTTGACATGCATAGGACAAGGAGACCCCTTTCTTGGTGGAAATGATCTGTAGTAGGACATGCACCTTGGTGACCCAGAGAGTAGGACAAAGGGTGGTTGTAGCAGAACCTCCTAAATTATATGGCCCACATGCACCTGTCATTGTCCCTAAGACCTCTGACAGCGATGCATGTACACTAGATAACCTAAGAAAATCTGTCGGGTGCCCTCGCAGGACCCCGATTCAACTACGTTTGACAACTCATACCAGGATCAACAAAGGAGTAACTGCAACATTACAACATTTGTTACAAAACTTTACATCAGAGTGCGGAAGAATAATAACAATAAATTTACAAATCATGAATGAGTTAACTTTTTATAAACTTAACTTAATTGCAGAAGTCGAGTAGCACTACAGAAGATAACTTAGGCAGAGCACCTAAGTCAGGAGAGGACAACCAGATCATATCGAGCCCACCGACATGACCTCGGTTAATAGTACCAATCAATACCTGCAACAAGGGTTAACAAACCCTGAGTACTCAATTGTACTCTGCAAGACTTACCCGATGAACAGAAAAGACTCCAAGGATATGCTGGCTTAAGAGAAGTAGTGAAGCTAGAAAAGAGAAGTTTTGCAGAAAAGCTTACTACCAGTGGATCCTTGTTTTCAAACTTTTAATTTAGTTTTGGCTCCATTTTTAGTATAGTCTAATTATAGCTAACTTTTGCACCTGTATCTATCTCAATCATAAATACAAACATTACACTTGTTATTCACTTCTTATCAAATCCTTTCTCATTCCTTCAACATATTTCATTTCTTAACTACGATGTTGGTGCACGGCCAAGACTCCTTTCTCGTGGAGTAACGACGATTCGAACCGCTTGATCTACCCAGCTGGGGCTTCCTAACCACACGACATATGTAGAATCAAATCTTGCATATATCAACTCTTACTCGGGTTGCCCAAAACCAGAACGTGTCCATCGCCACCCGAGAGCACAGTACTCCTTGAACCCGGCCTAATTCTAGCCCCGAGGGTACATGCTACTCTCATCATCTCTCCACTCCCAGTACGAGGTTAGACGTTCTCATAATGGAATAGCTGAAGTAAGGCTTACCCAACATGGGTACATGGCTAGTACTATTAAAAACTCCTTGACTCGAGGGCCAACAACGTACGGTCCTTAACCGACACAGACGGGATCAACCACTAAAGACGATTCCCATGCCCCGTCCGGTCTCAAGTTCATTCTCATATTCATTTTCACATGCTCTCATGACCTGTCATTAGGTCAGGAGAAGCAAGAAATAAACTTGTTCTTATGATCAAAGAAAACATTATTTGACTTCTACCGAAGTCTAAGCATTACTAAGCATAAGAGATCGACCTACATATACTTGTGGGATATCATCTAGATATAAATGTAGATCAAGGTAATCATGCAGCAACGGTATCAACCAACTCCTACTAACATAATGCACATTACACTAGACTTAAGGTGTAATAAAGCATTTATAAAATAGAAGAGTGGTTGTATGTCCGGGGCTTGCCTGCATTGCAGCGGTGGTTAGTTCTCGTAGAAGTCAAGTTTGACACCAACATCACGGGTGGATGACGCCTTTCCGAAGATTGATCAACACCAACCTCGTCATCACTTGTTCACCACGAACCTTCTCACTCTCGTAGGCACTACACGTATATAAATGATGTGATGCTTAACATGATGGAATGCATGCCATGATGCATGATAATGAACAAGGCATAGCATAAAAGGGACATTTAGAAAGGATAAACATTAGTTATCTACTTGAGTACAACTTTCCTTCGCGGTACAGTTGCTATCCAACGGAATTAGTAAACAACATTATTTTCATTAAGATGTTGTTAAGAAAACTACTTAACTTTACTTTTTATCCAAGAGGTTGCATCTAATAACAAGTAATATTACCACAAGACCACTAAGTATTAACATAAGTAAGTTATTAACTACTAAAGACCTAAGTTAATGACACTAACTATCATTAACAAATCCTAGTTAACAAGTCAATCATAACTCAAACAACTAATTAAAATGCCAAGGGTCATTATATGTTAATGACCCAAGGTCATCACTCAATCCCAGAATCACACCAACCCTAAATTATGATTTATGCTAATCATATAAGCATTTATGAAATAATAAATAAAAGGCATGAAATAAAGTATATAATTAAAAGTTATCAACACAGTACCAACATTTTTTGTGAAGGTATATCTAACCATGTAAATCATACTCACCAAGTTTCATGATTTTTGGATAAATATTTTAATTACTAAAATTCCTGGAAGTTGCATTTAATATTTAATTAAGCTAATTAAATAACTTCAATCACATTAATTATTATTAACAAAACTTAATTAACAAGTTAATCATGAGCTCAAGCAACTCAATAAGATGCCATGGATCATCACATGTTAATGACCCAAGGTCAACAATCAATCCAAAAGTCACACAAACCCTAAATTATGATTTATTCTAATCATATAAGCATTTATTATATAATAAAGAAAAGGCATAGAATAAAGTATTTAATTAAAAGTTATCAAAACAGTACCAAACTTTTTGTATGGATTCACAACATCAAATTCAGCATAATCATAAATTTTCATGATTTTTGGACTCATACATTAATCTATAAAAATCATGGAAGCTACATTTCTTAATAATTGAGCTATTTTTGTACCACAGCAAAAGTATTGAAAATGATTATTTCATATTTTTCCTACATAGAGCACATCAAGACAAAGCTAACAAAAGTGGCTTCACTCAATTTGGAGTTCTCTAGCTTAAGATATAAATTACATAAGATATTGCACATGTGAATAAATAAATAAATAAACAACTAAAAGGGAGGAAGGCTCCGGGCTCAAAGCGGCCCGTCCTGGCCTAGCTCGGCGCGACGCAGCGCGCGCACACGCGGCCCAGGCACGCAAGCAGGCACACACGGGTGCGGCCCAATCGGCCCAGCACCAGGCCAAGGCCCAAGACCGAACAGGCGGCCCAGGTCTGCCCTTCTCCCCTCCTCTTCCCTGCTCAGACCGCGCACGACGACGATGACGGCGGCTGACCGGTGAAATCCCGGTGATGGCGAGGTTGCCGGCCATGGCACCGACCTCAACACGACCACAGTGAGAGGGCGAACCATCCTCGATCATCAGCGAAACCTCTATTGTACGGTAGGGATGGCGGCATCGTCACCGGCGGCTTGGTGATGCTCCGGCGTGATGGCGATGGCCTTCGGAGGCAATTCTCGCGATGTTAGCTACCTCTACACGTTCCTCAAGACCTCGCTACTCTAGTCCAGGACTCAATCGAACGATAGACGGACCGCAGCGAGCTTCGCCCCGGTAATGGCGGCTCAGCTCCAAGAACACCACGGCATGACCGCGTTCCGGTGACCGGGGTGCAGTAGCGGTTAAATTGGCGATGGTACTAGGTCCAGGGGCTCACCGTGAAGATGATGCGCATGCTATAAGAGCCGGGGAGGCGACGGAGCAGGTTCGTCGACGTGGAGGGTGGACACGGCGGCCTGAACTGGAGATGACGACGGCGTTCTGACTCAGTCATTGCAGTAGAGACCGAAGAGGAAAACGCATGAGCACCACGGAGTCAAGGAAGAGCTGGAATGGAAGATGGAGTGGTGAGAGAAGCTCCGAGGCATCTTGGCCACTGTGAGGTCATGGTCCGCGGCCATGGTGAGCCGTCGCGGCAGAATTGCGGTGCACGAGCGGTTCTGGCCGAGAGAGATGACGTGATCGAGTCAGGATGATGCGCTAGGAGCATGCGAAGCTGTGGGCAAGAGGAGTTGTGCTGAGTTGCTGCGGTGGTGACCAATTTGGCCGACAAGGAGGGGCTCTACGACGGGGAGAAAACAGAGGAGAAAGAGAGCTCAGCGGCCGGCTGCTCGGGCTTTATAAAGGCGAGGACGACTTCGCGCTTCGGTAGCGGCTTCTCGAGCACGGCCACGAGGACGACCGCGCGCCCACGGGCGAGAAGGCGCGACACGGCCACCTCGACGCCGGCGACAGTAAGAGAAGGAAAACATAGCACGTTAGTTACTGTAGCAATCATGTTACCTCACTTTTGAAATTTCAAAAATTACTTCTGATTTTTCATTGAAACCCAAAATTTCCCAAAAACCAAAGTTGCTCAAAATTCAACACTCTGCAACTTTGCTTTTGTGACCAAACTCATATTTTGAATAATTTTTGAAATTTGGATTTGAATTTAAAAAGAGGACAAAAATAGGGTTTCTGTAAATTCAAAATTACTTCAAATTTTTGAATAAAACTTGAAAATCTGTAAAAATAGAAAATGTAAAACTTTTGAAGATATACAACTTTCATAATGGGGCGATCACCCAATTATGCCTACTTTTTGAAATTGAGTTGAAATGCAAATTTGGGATTTGAATCTTTTCAATTTTATTCAAAATTTTACATTGAAACTTTGAAAACCTAAAACACCAAAGTTGTACATCTAGGTAAGACCTACAACTTTTCTTTTTAAACCATTTTCAAATTCTGCCTCCATTTTGAAATTGGAGTAGGGAAATGAAAAGGGGTCAAATTTAAGATTTGCTTCTTTTCAAAATTACTCCAAATTTTACACTAAAACTTTGAAAACTCAAAACACCAAACTTGTATCCCTTGAAAAGATCTACAAACTTGGTTTTAAACTTTTTCCCAAATTTTGCTTAGATTTTGTATTATTTCAAAAGGGGTAAAAATAAGGTTTTTCTTTTCCGAACATCAGGGTTTTGAATTCAATTGATTATTCTTTTTAACTAAAACTTGATTAATCCTTTTAACACTGATAAAACATTATTTCATGTGATAAGCAACATAACATTATTAACATATTAAGCATGCTAGTAAAAACAACCTATCAGATTACTATTGAAACATGTGAAACATGTATATGAAACATACGAAACATTCTAAAACTATACTTGAAACATTTCCTTACCACATAACAAGGTATTTGAAACATATGTAACATATCAACCTTACATGGGAAACATTGCTCAAGCAACACATGTAACACATGCAACATATGCAACATGACTAAAGTAACATGTGCAACATGAATGAATTTATGGCATGTCATTTGATGTTTATGCTTGATGATGCTCCATTATCACATTTTAATTGTTCCTTAACATCTAGGATGTTATAGTGGTGAACGTTATCTAATATGGGATGGAGAACGTCGTCTAATATGGGACCGAGAGTATATGTTCACTGAGCTTTCGACCAATGTCTTTGGGAAATGAAATGAAAAAGGAGTAGCACGATTTGTCAGCAACTATTGGATTTGAGAATGGCACGCGTGGAACCGTGCTTCCACACTCCGACGTTGCATCCGGTCGCAGTATCATGCGGGTCATGCCTGCCTGCTTCGTTCTAAAGTAGAATTCAGTGTGGTTGTTGGTGTTAGCGAAGATTTCATTGCGCGCGTGACACATGCATGCACAGAAGACTGGTCCTTGTTTGTAACAACGCTTGGAGCGTGTCTGTTTATTTTCTTCGATGTCCTGGTTTCGTGATCTTCACTTCTCCAGGTAAGATCAAGTCTACGCGCTGCTTGAATATCTTAGCATATATACAGCAGAAACCGTGGTTACTCAACAAGAGTTGTTCTCCGCTTCAATTCGGTCGCCGCATCGTGCCCAGTCACCTCCCAACGAGGATTCAACGCAGTTGTTGATGACGATTTCGTTGTGACACATGCAGACAAGAATAGTCCGCGCGCGCCACTCGTTTCATCACCTGCCGCTACACCTCCATGGTCCATGTGGCCTTGCCATCATTGTGCCGTCGTCTGGGATTGATTTCCTCAACTGGTGGCTGTCATCGCGCGCTCAACTTCCATCGGCAATGCGGAAGGGATTCGATTCCCTTGTCATTCTTGGATCGTGGCTGCTCTTGAAGGAAAGGAACAAGCGTGTCTTCAATGGGATTACCTGTACTCCAGTTCAGCTTGTCGTTCTACTGCACTGCAGGAGGAGGCTGAGCGATGGAGCATGGCAGGCTACAGCGCGCTCGCCACGCTCTGGGCTCTTAGTGAGGTGGCCTAATGCTATACACCTTCTTCCTAGTCGCGCAAACGCTTTGATGTAATATTTCGATAGCTGCTGCTTGTACGTGGGGTCCCTTCTGCTCGACTACAGTGTGCCGCTCGCATTCTAGGTCAGACATGGGGCTCTTTGTATCATTAAACTCCCCTTCTTCTTAATGATATACATGCAATTGCATGGTCGCGAAAAAAAAATGTCGTCCCTGGTAGTCGTAGCCGTAGGCACACCACTGCCAAGCGTCCGTCTGACGCCAACTGACAAACGCATCAAGCTCCGAACTTCTCTGACGCTCCCAACGTTAAGCTAGTCCGAGGGAGCTCTGCAGTTTCTATCGCCGTACCCTCATCACTTGCTGGCCCAATCTCAAGGTAGGAGTATTTCATTTGTCACTACCTTGCTGGCTCAGAGTGCCAACAGCCAAGACAATAAAGCACATGGCTGTACCTGCACCTTAAACTAATGCATGCCCCATTTTGGTGTACCTTACTGAACGAATGACCTGAACCTGTGAACAATGGAGTGGTCACGTTCCAGCCGCATCACAGTCACAGCCGCCGCCGTGCTCCTCCTCTTGCCGCGCTTCTGCTCACCGGCCGGCGACAAGTTAACCCAAGGGGAGTCGCTGTCGCCCGGCGAGACCATCGTGTCCGACGGCGGCGCCTTCGTGCTGGGCTTCTTCGCCCCCTCCAACGCCACGCCGGGCAGGCAGTACGTCGGCATATGGTACAACAACATCCCCGTGCAGACGGTGGTGTGGGTCGCCAACCGGGACGCGCCGGTCACCGTCGACGAGCGTCCCGGCAACTCCTCGTCGTCTGCGCCGCCGCCGTCGCTTGCGCTGGCCAACGACTCCTCCAACCTCGTCTTGTCCGACGCCGGTGGCCGCGTCGTATGGACGACGAACGTCACTGCCGCCACGAGCTCATCAGGTACGGCCGTGCTCCTTAACTCCGGCAACCTCGTCCTCCGGTCGCCGAACGGCACCACGCTGTGGCAGAGCTTCGACCACCCGACGGACACGTTCATCCCGGACATGAAGGTCGGCCTGCGCTACCGGACGCACGACGGCGCGCGCATCGTGTCGTGGAAGGGCCCCGGCGACCCATCGCCGGGGACCTTCTCATACGGCATGGACCCGAACACGTCGCTCCAGATGCTGGTGTGGAACGGGACGCGCACCTACTGGCGCAGCTCGGCGTGGACGGGGTACATGACTGTCAGCAGGTACCACGCCACCACCGGCACTGTCATCTACGTGGCGGTCGTCGACAGCGAGGAGGAGATATACATGACCTTCTACGTCAACGACGGCGCGCCGCCCACGCGGTACGTGGTGACCGACGCCGGCAGGTTCCAGCTCCTGAGCTGGAACCGCAACGCGTCTGTGTGGACCACGCTCGAGTCCTGGCCGTCGCGCTCCTGCAGCCCCTACGGAAGCTGCGGCGCCTACGGCTACTGCGACAACACGCTGCCCGTGGCCACGTGCAAATGCCTCGACGGCTTTGAGCCGGCGAGCCAAACGGAGTGGAGCGGCGGCGCCTTCTCGCGCGGCTGCCGCCGGAGTCAGGCGCTGCCACCGTGCGGCGGCGAGGGGGATGCGTTCCTGGCGATGCCCAACATGAAGGTGCCGGACAAGTTCGTTCTCCTGGGGAACATGAGCTCCGGCGACGAGTGCGCTGCGGAGTGCCGCCGGAACTGCTCCTGCGTGGCGTACGCGTACGCGAACCTGCGCAGTAGCAGCGCCAAGGGGGACATCGCGCGGTGTCTCGTGTGGACCGGTGACCTCGTCGACACGCAGATGATCGGCGCGCTTTGGGGCATCACTGCAGAGACGCTCCACCTCCGCGTTCCTGCAGGATTCACAGGTTCAATTTTCGTTTCTACTCCATTATTCTTTTCTCTTTTTTTCCCGATTATTAGACACGGCACACGGTTTAAAAAAAAACATTTCCGCCCCATGTCATTGTTTCAAAATAGGAGTATATTTTTCGGAAGGCAGCGTCTTCTTGCAGTTGCTCACCAAACTTACCCTGTATTTGTATAGGCAGAAAGACAAGGACAAAAATTGTGAGAATTCTACTACCGGTGTTGGCAGGCATTTTTATGCTTTCGTGCATTTTCCTTGTTTGGTTTTGCAAGATCAGAGGTACATTTATATATTTCTCTTCTTTTTGTCAGCATATATGTTATCACTATATAAATGCTAGTCACTTTTCACAAAAAAAGAAAAAGATCAATGCTAGTCACATCATTTTTTTTTTCAGATAAGAGAAGAAGCAATGAAAGTGAGAAGAAGTTGGTTCCCGGTAGCGTGCGAACTTCAAGTGAGCTTGCAGAACGAAATCCTAATCCTAATGAAGATCTGGAATTTCCTTCCATACAATTCAGTGATATTGTCGCGGCGACGAATAACTTCTCGAGGGCATGTATGATTGGGCGTGGGGGTTTTGGGAAAGTTTACAAGGTAACATTACGTTCTGCCGCGTATATATCCTTTTCCAAATCTGAACTCATGAACTGAAAATGGCACTCAAGAGTCAACACTCAGTTATTGTTCTGCTATTCTGAAGGGGACATTATTAGGTGGTCGCGAAGTCGCCGTCAAGAGGCTCAGCAAGGATTCTGAACAAGGGATAGAGGAATTCAAGAATGAAGCTACCTTGATCTCCAAATTGCAGCACCGGAACCTGGTCCGGCTTCTCGGCTGCTGCACAGAGGGAGCCGAGAGGGTGTTGGTGTATGAGTACTTGGCCAATAAAGGCCTAGATGCTATCCTTTTTGGTATGTTGCACTCATCATAACTGAAGATGCTAAAATGTCACATTGAAACAAGCAAACTGCAAATAGAATTCTCGTGTGGTTATCATTGTTCATTGCAGATAGCGAAAGGAAATCACTGCTGGATTGGCCCACAAGGCTGGGGATAATCAAGGGGGTGGCTAGGGGGCTCCTGTATCTCCATCAAGATTCAAGACTAACAGTGATACACAGGGACCTCAAAGCAAGCAATGTTCTGTTGGATGCGGAGATGAGACCTAAAATAGCGGACTTTGGTATGGCCAAGATCTTCGGCGACAACCAGCAGAAGGCGAACACTAGGAGGGTTGTTGGGACATAGTGAGTACAATAGCACAGATGGAAATATTCCTTAAAATGTTGTCTTTTCAACATTGATTTTTGCATATGATTGTTGGACTTGGTTTGTGTCTGACAAGACTCTGAATTTTCTCATGGTGTTGCTAGTGGCTACATAGCTCCTGAATACCAAACTGAGGGCGTCTTCTCTGTCAAGTCTGATGTCTATAGCTTTGGCGTGTTGGTCCTGGAGATTGTAAGTGGCGTCAGGATAAGCTCTACCGATAATATCAAGGGATCTCCGGGCCTTGTAGCCTATGTAAGTATATATACTCCTATACAGTGCAAACATTAATTTCTGATTCTGTCAGGACATTATGCCTGAAACACTTGAACTGCACTGTAGTGATTTATATCTGATCATTATTTGAATCTTTTTCAGGCATGGAAGCTATGGAACGAAGGGAACGCAAGTGACCTGGTGGACCCATCCATCGCGCAGAGCTGTGCGCTGGACGAAGCCTTGCTCTGCGTCCACGTAGGGCTCCTGTGCGTCCAGGACGACCCGAACGGCAGGCCGCTCATGTCGTCCGTGGTGTCCATCCTGGAGAACGGGAGCGTGTCTCTGCCGGCACCGGAACAGCCGGCATACTTCGCAGAGAGGAATTGTAATACGGCAGTAGAAGGAGACGATGTGCAGACCTCCAGGAACTCCATGACCATGACTGTCCTTCAGGGACGGTAGTCAACGGAGCAACACTGACCATTTTTCTTCTTCAGATGCGTGTTTCTGGGCGTTTGTCCCTCTGCAATGAATCAATGATTTTTGATTTTTTGACATTTGAGACCTGGTGACTTCACACTGCATGCCACGCGGTAGTTTTAGGTTTATATTTATTTTCTTGAAAGAATACGGCCGGTAGTTCTAGGTTTATTTTCCTGAAGGAAAACAGCCGTATAACGCGTAGGCTTGACCTCATGCTCATGTCATCAAGCTAACCACTCTGGACGCCAGACAACGCGACGGGCGGTCTGGCCGTAGGGAAGTGGAGCGAAGGACCATTGCGTGCTGTTGTGGACGACGATGCACTGCTGCAGTTCAGAAGCCAAGGACTCAGGAGATCAGCAGAGCTTGCAAGTTTCAACTTTTGAACATCCAAACTCATGTTTAATATGGGCTATCGACTGATGACTGACTGAATTGCTAAATTCTTTTCTGAGCCAAGGGGGGCCACCGCCCACGTTGGCCTACGTGTCGCTCCGCCTGTGGGTGAAGGTGCCCCGCCCCAACGTGACTTGCGATACCGAGCTCTGCTTGGCACGTGGTCTTGGGTGCGCCCGTCGCTCACCCAATTTATTTCCGAGCCAGCACGTCCAACCTACTCCTCTATTCCCAAAACCAGTGCGTTTCTGGCACACCATTGTGGACACAAACTGTGAACGATACGCGGCACGGCGTCGGCCCGTCTCGTTCCTGCAGGAACTCCCGCTTGCACGCCATTGTGGTACTGGTACATGCACGCTTGACCGTTCCAAACTTGAAGTTCCTTCAGCTTTATCCACTGTCTCGGCGCGCTCAGCTGAAAGACGGAGCGCACCCACAACACTAGTTCTACACTTGTACCGTCCCTGCACGGCTGCTATTGCTTGATTCGCAATTTTTTGACGTAAATGAATTGATCCACAAGTGACACGCTGGCGTGAGGCTTGCAAACCTGAAACCTTAATAGCGCCGCTACTGCATTTTCTGACAGAGATCCCATATGCATCAGCATCAAAAGTTTCTAACTTCAAAAGCGAACATCCAAATATACGGTACTATACAGCCAGTGCATTCTTACACGCTGCAAAAGGTGTGGTTCCATCTGAAGTTCTGAACCATCAATTGTAAACCTGAGCGTACAGGTAAATAACTGAGTTTTTAGCAAACAAAAAAAATGTGGGTCCAGCTTGGGTACAAGCAGGGCGTCTTGAAAACAGAGGTCAGAAACCCTCGCTTATGTTCGACACAGGGTGTAGCGGCGGCCCGCATGAAAGACCGTTGCGTACTTGCGTGCTCGTAGTAGAACTGAACGCCTTCGACGTGTTCGAAAGATTGCCCAAGCCCGTTCCCCTTCCCCTTGCCCTTGCCCCTCTCGCTCTGCGTCCAGCCGTCCACTGGCAGCGCTAGTTTACACTACCGGCCACTTGTCCGCGAATGCCGGCAAGCGATAGTGGGTTGTGCCATTGCTGCTGCAGACAATTGATGGCGACTGTGTCAGAGCTCAGAGCTCACTAGCAGGAGGCCAGGAGGAGCGCAAGCAACAATCGCATCCCCTGCTCCCATACTTGGAGTTGGAGAAGGTTCTGCTTTACAAACCCTTTTTTTTACGAAGATTTACGAACCCTATATGCTTTCTGTATCATCTCTAAACCTTAGGGTGTGTTTAGTTCCCCATTTTCTCAAAAAAATTTTGGGTTTTGGCCCACCATTTTATAAAATGGAACTAAACACAATACAAAATTTTTGGCAAAAAGGTATTCATTCTCCATTTTGGATTTTGGCCTCAAGAGACAAAAAAAAAACCAAAAAGCCAAAAAGCTCTCATCCACCCCATGAAAAATTTAGCATTTTGGATGAAACTAAACACACTCATGAAAATTTTAACATTTTGCATTTCATTATTCTAAAGTAGTTGGTATTTTGTATTTTGCATTCCATGAGGAACTAAACACAGCCGTAGTAGGATGTTGAGCTTGACATATCCGTTTAGATTATTCCATTCAGGCTGCATTTGGTTTTTCAAAGAAAGGCCTTGTTCAGTTACCTGAATCGGCGGCTCCCGAATCTGCATAGCGTAGTACTGTAGTACTGTAGCACTTTTGTTTTTATTTGCTAATAATTGTCCAAATATTGATTAATTAGGCTTAAAATGTTCGTCTCGTAAAGTATAACAAAACTGTGTAATTAGTTTTTGATTTCATCTACATTTAATACTCCATGCATATGCCGGTATTTTGATGTGATGGGGAATCTTCTTTTTGCATAGTGGAATTTGGGGGTGAATTTGGGTATCTAAACGAGGCCAAAGCGTGTGCGCCATACTAGTAGAGAAAAGATAGTTTAACTTCCAGATTACTGCTAAAGCAAGCACTATCTGTTTTACAGTTAACCAAGGTAAATATTTTGTGACTAAAAATGAAGTCACTCTATCTCCCCTCTATCACTGTAAGAGTCATAGTGTTCCTAGTGTTCATAATGCCTTCGTTCATTTGCTCAATATCACTATTTCTCTGTGAAAAATATGCAGGGTGATTTGGCGTTGGTAGTGTTGTACACCCATTCTCCAAGTTGAACACAACAAAAGACGTGAATGGCCTATCGTCAGGATTTTCCTGCACACACAAAAGCCCCATGTGGATGCAAAGTGAAGCTTCATCTGGTAAGCAGTTCTCCACAATACATTTGTCTACCAGATCTTTTGCTTTTCCTTCCTTCCAAAGGTTCCATGCCTGAAACAATCACATCACTCCTTTAGATTGCGTAACACTGAACATGTAAAATCTTTTAGTATGAGCAAATTAAGAGGCAATCATATTTTCTTACATAGACTATAAGGTTTGGGTAACCTGGGATCCGGTCAACAGAGCTTATCTTTATACCGCTAACAATCTCCAAAAGTAGAACACCAAAGCTATAGACATCAGACTTCACAGAGAAAATGCCCTCCATTGCATACTCAGGAGCCATATAGCCACTGTTAAGACCATTTCATTTGTGAAAGTTATGAGAATGAATTGGTACCAATCATAGGTTAATTTAAGTATTGGGATTAAAGGTTAATTTAAGTATTGGGATTAAAGTACCACTCACTATGTCCCAACAACTCGCTTGGTATTAGCATTTTCTTGATTATCACCAAAGATCCTTGCCATGCCAAAGTCAGCTATCTTGGGTCTCACCTCTGCATCTAGTAACACATTACTAGCTTTGAGGTCCCTATGAATTATTGTCAATCTTGAATCATGGTGGAGGTATAATAGTCCCCTTGCAACTCCTTTGATTATCTTGAACCTTGTTGGCCAATCTAGCGGTGCATTTCTTGCGTAATCTACAGTGAACAATTATGGAATATGAAAAATGTAATTATATCATAACTCAACCACATATTGAACTTCTGGTAGATATCAGTAGAACATACTGAAAATGATAGCATCCAAGCTTTTATTAGGCAGATACTCATAAATCAACAGCTTTTCGTCTCCCTCAATGCAGCAACCAAGAAACCTAACCAAGTTTCTATGCTGTAGCTTGGCAATTAGAACAACTTCGTTTCTGAACTCCTGAATTCCTTTGTCCATACTGAAAATGATAGCATCCAAGCTTTTATTAGGCAGATACTCATAAATCAACAGCTTTTCGTCTCCCTCAATGCAGCAACCAAGAAACCTAACCAAGTTTCTATGCTGTAGCTTGGCAATTAGAACAACTTCGTTTCTGAACTCCTGAATTCCTTTGTCCGAGTCCCTACTAAGTCTTTTGATAGCTTCCCTCAAAAAAAAAAAAAAAGTCTTTTGATAGCAACCTCTTGACCACCTTCTAATGTCCCCTTTGTAGTTGTCACAGAAAAGCAAGATTGGGATATGTAGTGCAGATTAATTAATTAGATAATTAGTCTAGGAAAAGCCAAAGTAGGAACTTCCATCGTAAAGTACCTTATAAACTTTGCCGAAACCTCCTTGTCCGATCATAAACGTATTGGAGAAGTTGTTTGTTGCGACTAGAATATCTTGGAATTTAAGAAATGGAAGTTCAAAATCATCGGTAGTTTTTTCTTCTCCAAGTTCATCTGAAGCAAAACCTCCATGGTTTAGTGTCTTGCGATTTTCCAAATTTCTTTCCCTTCCTACTCCCAAAAGTTGGTTAGTATTTGTTCTTAAGTAACTGAGATCAGTGTACAAAATTGAAAACATACCTCTGAACTTGCAGACCCATATAAGCAAAATGGAAGTGAGAACAGTAACACCTGATAAAATTGGTAGTATAATTCTTATTGTGTTTGTTTTTGTCCTTTTACCTGCAAAGCAGTGCAAAATTTATTCATATAGCGCTAAGTTAATATCATACGACTACATAGTTCAGTCTTCAAACAGCTGAACAAGTGCTAAGATCATACAATACACAATAGTATAGTACTTTAGTACCTTTATCATTAAACCGATGACCAATAGGAATTAAGATGACATCTTAACTAGATGTATGAGAAATTAAGATCGCCGAGAAAGAAAGAAAAACTGTAAATCTCACTTCAGTATCTGTTCCTGATACATATACATTGGCTATAACAAGCATGTAGCCATACGTAATGATGAGCTTATGACTGCGCCTTGTGTGATCAGCTCGACGAAACTACAGACCACCTCCTGTGCTCATGCGTCTACGTTCGCGAGGTATGGTACCGTTTGCTGCTTGCTATGGGCTCCCTTGCCGTAGCGCCTCAACAGACATCTACCCTGCTCGATTGGTGGCTGCTGGGTAGAGCTACACTGCCGCAAGCCCTCAGGAGGAGCTTCGACTCGCTAGTGTTGCTTGTCACATGGTGTCTGTGGAAGGAAAGGAACCGCCGCGCTTTCGATAATAGGTCCATGACGCCACCTGAGCTGCTCGTCTCCATCTTGGAAGAGGTGGACTCTTGGATTGGCGCGGGCTTCAGTAGTCTGGTGTTGCTCACAGCTCTGGATTGTCGCGCCATTGGTTCTTTACTTAGTACAACCTTACTTTCTCACCACTAGTTGGTGATTTATGTTTTGTGTTCCTCTTTGATGTGTACGGCTCCTCGCCATGCGCATCAATGAACTTTGTAAAACTTCTCAATTCCACTTAATGAAGCACGTGCCAATGCATGCTTTCGAAAAAAAAAATTCTAGGATGTGGTCAGATTCTGAAATTAGTTGCAGCCATCCTGATCCTACTAAATGTTGTCATGATCTTGTTGCCTACTTTGCATACCAGATAAATGAACAATCAAGTTCCAGAGGACAACAGACATAGCTAATGGTGCCATGTTATCTGCATATTTTGCATGCTAAGGTGATACGGATAGGTGACAAAATGCTGGGGAGACTATAATGGGCATGCCACAAGTGGGAGCCACTAATCATAGGGATATACCTGCTTGGGTAAGAATTTCTTGTGATATGAAATGGTACTTTTTTTTCGAAAGCGTGCATTACACGTGCTTCATTAAATGAAAGTGGGAAAATGAAATGGTACCTGACAAGCCTGCAACTCGGAGATATAGTGTCTCTTGAGTATCAGCACCAGCAGTACTATAGGAAAGCACACCCATCTTCTGCATGTCGACAAGCTGATGATCACCAATCCACACCAGGCACCTCGTCGCATCGCCATTTGCTGTACTGGCATTCAAATTGGCATAAGCGTAGGCCACACAGGAGCAATTGCCACTGCACTCTGCTGCGCACTCCTTAAGGGTCTTTCTCCCAATGCGCAAAAACTTGTCCGGCGCCTTCATATCAGACAGCGCCAAGAAGCCATCACCACATCTCAACGCTTCCTTTCGCTGGCATCCCCGTGAGAATCTGGCATTGCTCCATTCTTCCTTGTTCACAGGCTCGAACCCCTCAAGGCACTTGCAAGTTGGGGCAGCATCAGTGTGGTCGCAGTAGCCAGAAGGCCCACAGTAACTGTACCTGCTACACTCGTAGTAGTCCGGTGACACTGCAACCACTGCCCAGTCCGATGAATCCCTGTTCCATATACGTGTTTCAACCCTGCCAGAGTAGCTCATTACTAACAGGACGGGTGGTGCACCATCAGAAACCGTGAAGGCCACGTACACCTCATCGGTGGTATCGACATAAGTCGTGTATACCCCAACGCTGGTGTTTGGCTGGAAGTACTGGCTCGAGACCGTGTACCCCGTCCACACGGAACTGCGCCATTTTGGAAGTGAACCGTTCCAGATGAAGCCTTGGATGAATGGATCTGTTTCCAGACTGAAAGACAAGGAACCCGGCGAGGGGTCCTCGGGTCCGTTCCAAGAAACAAGCCGGTTGCCTTCTTGCGTCTTGTGGCTCCCCTCCATATCTTCATGCCAGGGAGGAACGTGTCAGTTGGGTGGTCAAAGCTCTGCCATAACATCATGCCGCTGGGTGACCGTAGGATGAGATTTCCTGAATTCATAAGCACCGCCACCGATCCATTAGTATTCGACCTTGGGGATGGTGAGGAGCTTCCAGCAGTGGTGGTGTTGGTTGTCCAGAGAACACGGCCGTTGACATCGGACAAAACAAGGTTAGAATTGTTGGTAAGAACGAGCGAAGGAGCTGAGGAGGAGATGGCCAGAGTTGCCCGGTTTGCAACCCACACCACGGTGAACCGGGGGATGTTGTTATACCATATGCCAAGGTAGAGGTTCTCTGGAGTGGAATTGGATGGGGCGAAGAAGCCAAAGGCGAATTCACCACCATCAGATATGATGGTGGTGCCAGGCAACAGCGGCTTGCCTGGGACAAGACGGTCATCCGAAGTGCACAAGGCCGGGAATAGGAGGAGAGCTGCAATGCAGATCGAAATGGAACTCATGAATGCCATAGACTTTAACGATTTACACCTAAAGGCATGCAGTAGAGAAGGTTTGCACAGGCGCCCCCTACATATATATATACAGTATGAATATGGAATGGTGTAAGGTCCTACCGCATGCTTGGTCGGCACGCAAAATGCAAAACAATCCAGGTTTCTCATGGACTTGTATGTAATGAGTTCAAACATTCTAGTAGTCAAGATGTGTTGGTTGTTGAGATGTATACATCGAAGGGATTGTTAATTACCTTGGCGTTTTGTTTTTAGGGATTATTATAGGATTGTTACCTTGGTGTGTTATGTGTACGATGCATGCATGCATCATTGCATCTAGAATTGTGAAAATGAAGTGGTTCATTCGTCTGGAAGAAACCACATTACCGCCTTACTAAATCCATTCCCGCCATCACCATCAGTTAGTGTAGGCTGCTGTAGAATGTATGCGGGCAAACTTTTCAACAAGTAAACTGCGTTGTAGCTTCCTAAACTTGAGTATGTAGTATATGTTATGTTTGGATGGACGGCATGGCTATGACATAGGCTTGTGTAGTGCAGCTTCCTTGTTTGCTTGGCTGAATAGCTCACTAGGCCATAATTAATAATGCAGACCTGAGCAGTGCAAAATGAAGTCCAAAGTTAGGCATCCTAACAAACAATTTTAGTCCTATTTACTATGTATTCCCTATGTTAGTTCACTTTAGCTTTGTTCTAATTCAAAGCTCTTTAATTTTGACCGATTTTATAGAAAATACACCAGCGCATATAACACCTAATTAATTTCATAAAATTCTCCATGAATTATGTTTGGACAGTATCTTTATTCAAATTGTAGATATTAACATTTTTTTCTAAAAAAATTGATTAGACAAGTTTGACTTAGGTCAAGATTGACATGAATTATAATTTAGAACAGAGGGAAGCTAAGTATAGTCATTGATCATAAAAGTCACGTCTACCCTAAACTGGCACCATTGAGCTTAACTGAGTGACAATCAAGTGACAAAAGAGGAGTGTTTTCCCCCCCTTTCATTTTCATATGGATTTGTTTCATTGTTTGCCGTTTGGACAGTTATCATGGCATGTCACCGCGAACACTGCCAAGGAGACCTTCCCTGGGATGACTTCTTCACCGATCGGGATTTTTTTTATGGAAACAGGAGGGGCATGCCTCTACTGTGATTTTATTGGAAATGAAAGGCTAAATTTAGGAGCAAGTAAAGAAAACAGAGCATAGTAGGAGCTGCTCAAGAAACAAAAAAAAAAAAAGAAAGAAAGAAAATAAGGCTGAGAAGGGAAGTTAAACTAGATTGTTTAACCATTGAGAAACGGGAAGTAGCTCTTTTTTGCGCGGTAAAGAAACAGCGCAAACTCTGACTTGAAGAACCTCTTCGCCTGATCCAAAGAACGCTGAATTTAACTGAAGATCAAGTCGTTTCGAGATTTCCAAATGGTCACCGATCGGGATATTAGACGGCAAGTTCCAATTATATGTAAGCAAAGTTGAGACTGCCAGTTCAGATCAAAGAAGACTGTTTCCTTCCCTGACAAAGTATAGCCCTCGAGTTGTAATCAACAACCGGCCCTAGAATTCTATAGGTGGACTGAAGTATCTCAGCAGGTGAGTTTCAGCTTTTACTTTTTTAACATAGAACATCATTGACAGTGAGGCAAGAAAACGGGAGCAGACCAAAGTCCTTGTTGGTGCTGATGCCTCGGCTCTATCCGGATTAGGCTGCGACCACGTAGACCGGTAGACGTAGGGCGTGATTGGTGCCATTAGGCTGTGCGCAGCGGTACCTGTAAATTAAAACGGTACACCACTTAGCGTAAGAAAAACGCTGCAGCGCTGCCCTGTAAGAGGTACGCTAGAGTACCGAACGCGTGCACCAACGCTAAATCTGGAGGATGTACTGAAGCTTCGCTACCTGGGGTGCAGAGGAAAAGGTGGAGAGAGAAGGGGAGAAGGTGAAGAGAGAGAGCACATACAAGGTGGGCTCCACCATTTCAACTAGCTAAACAATGTTATAACTCATAAATCCAAAAACTAAATTAAATTCCGATTGCATCATTAAATTCGTTTCAATAAATACTTCAAAACAAGATGTCACATTGATATATTTAGATAAAGTGGCAAGTGGGCCCCACAGTGAATAGATGATGATATAGAGGATGGATGGATGCCGGAGAATTGAATATAGAGGAAAAAATCTTGATGACTAAGACGTATAGAGGATGGATATAGAGGTCCATGAGTGCGGATAGCCTTACCATGTACTCCCTCCGTCCATAAAAACATGTCATTCTCGTTTTTTGAGAAGTCAAACAATTTCAACTTTAACTAAATTTATATAAAAAAATACTAATATTTATGATACAAAATAAGTATCATTAAATTAGTTATAGAATATATTTTTATAATAAATTTATTTGGAGACATAAATGTTAATACTATTTGCTATAAACTTAGTTAAACTTGAGTTAGTTTGACTGACACGCATCACATAATTGTATCTTTTCTCGGACGGAGGAAGTATATCTAGCTGAGACAGGTCTATGGATAGTAGTCTGAATTTGTCTCCCTACATATGCAAAAGTCTCCCAAAAAAAATGCAAAAGGTACCTCTGAGGCTAGCTCGGTAGAAATGAATACTTCCTCTGTTTCTATAGGGATTGGCAAGCTGTTTCTAGCAGGACTGGCTTCGAAGACGTTATGATGCATGCGAAGGACTAGGCCCTTGTTTAGATGCACCTAAAGTTAGAATTTTTTCACTCTCTCCATCACATTAATTTTTAGCCGTTTGTATAAAGTATTAAATGTAGATAAAAAATAACTAATTACACAGTTTAGTTGGAAATCACGAGATGAATCTTTTGAGCCTAGTTGGTCCACAATTGGACATTTGCCAAATAAAACGAAAGTGATACTATTCATCGAATTTAAAAAATTTACAATCTAAACGTGGCCCAGGGCATGTTTGGTTCTCTATTGGGTGGAGCTGCCTGGCCCACGCAACGCTTCCAGATGGCTAGGATCGCATGCCTCGCAGGCAGCTGCCTGGGAGGCTGGAAACTAACAGACCCGAGCCCAACCTATTGTCAGTGATTAATAATCATCCGGATTCCTTTCAACGGCAAACAAACACTCTCAATCATCCGGATTCCTTTCAACGGCAAACAAACACCCTCTTCGTTCAAAAAAATATAAATCTCACTGCCAAAGATTAATCTAGTAATACTTATTACACATCATGAACTTGTGATTTTGTACTCCTTGAAAAGTAGGTCCTTCGCCTGCCGGTGAAGCCAATTATAACCCAATAGTACCAAATTAAAGATCCAGATATCTGGAAATCCCACTTGGAATGTAGACTCGAGTGCAACCCAAGATTCCACCGGAGACAAAATCTGCTGCACCTTTTACAGTCTGGTTTTTCATATCAACAGCTACCACAGATGCCTTTTTGTCCAGGAGATTGTGTCTGTCCATGGTGTAAACAACATCGTCATCGTGCAAGCTGATAGCAGGAAAGCCTGCGTACCGTCCCTTCAGCACTGGTTCTGTGACTACACTGCCTTTCTGCAGATTAGGGGGCAGTCGAGAAGATGGTCATTGCAAACTTTGATCCTGCAGCCCTCCTCCCGCTCTGTGTCCGTGCAAGAAAGTGAAACCTTCCTCCTCGATGTAGCCCCCTCCCATCCTCTAGTCCCGTCCATAGTAGACGGACATCTCGAAGTACCTGAGGAGATTGATGTCCTGAACATGCAGAGGAGTGTTGGACCATTTGGATCGAGTAGCACTAGATCAGTGGGGTTTTAACTTTAGTGTTCGGGAGTAAATAGGTCCTATTACAAGGTCTACTAAGATAGATCAGTGGGGTTTCAACTTTAGTGTTCAGGAGTAAATATGTACTATTACAAGGTCTACTAGAGATCTGAGAAGTAGAGAGAGAGGAGTGAGGGTCGTGTGCAGACCGTCCGAAGGATGAGTGGTGGCGTTGGACCTGGAGCTGGTGCCGGCCATCTCGTTCGTTGGTGATGCTCTGCTCACTGGCAGCGACGGTCGGAGGAGGGGAGCGCGACGCAGTGAAGTATGGTGGTGCCGTGGAATCAGAGACGGTGTGGCGGTGTGGTCAGTGGCGTTTCCTGTCACTGGCTGCGCCCCTCTCTTGATCGGAGATTAGGGTTGTCGGTGGGGAAAGTGGCTGCGGGGAACCTCGTACCTCGAGCCGCCAGCACCCCACCCTTTATATAGCGCAGTGTGACGGGGCTCACCAACCATGAAGGGTTGGGCGTCCCCGATCAGAGCGCGTGATCAAGGTCTAGCGGGCCGTTGGGCCCGATGGGGAAGAGATCAACCTAACATTCTCCCCCTTGATCTCATTCATACTTTAACCTTCAATCTTTGACTTCAATACTTTTCACTTTACTCGTTTCATCACAAATAAGCGCATAGAGCATGTTTCATCGTCACGGTCAATCGCCGATAGAGTTGACAGCTACAATGCACGTCCCTGATCCAAAACAGTTACTTTAGCTTTTGGGCCCTTTATTATAGTCCAGGAGTCATAGGCTTTCCCTTAAACCCATGCCGGCTACATATTCTCTGAACACGTTTGGTGGTAAGCCTTTTGTAAGCGGATCCACGAGCATCTTTCCAGTACTTATATGCTCAAGATTTATAATTTGATCCTGGACTTTATCCTTCACAACATAATACTTTATGTCAATGTATTTGGCAGCACCACTTGACTTATTGTTGTGAGCGTACTGTACTGCTGGATTATTATCGCAGTATAACTTTAGTGGTTTATGTATGCTGTCGACCACCTTCAAACCGGGTATGAACTTATTTAGCCAGTTCACCTGCCCCGTTGCCTCATAACAGGCTACAAACTCGGCATACATTGTGGACGATGTAGTGACTGTTTGTTTTGAGCTTTTCAATGAAATTACTCCTCCTGCGAGAGTGAACACATATCCTGATGTGGATTTTCTATCATCTCCCGCATAATCAGAATCCGAATACCTCACTATTTGGAGAGAATCTGATTTTCTGTGCGTCAACATGAGGCCTTTCGTACCTTGCAAATATCGTAAGACTTTCTTTACCAATTTCCAGTGTTCAATCCCTGGATTACTTTGAAATCTGCCAAGCAACCCGGTAACAAAAGCTAAGTCAGGGCGCGTGCACACTTGAGCATACTATAGGCTTCCGACAGCAGAAGCATGTGGAACCACTTTTATTTGATCGAGCTTATATTGGTTCCTAGGGCATTGAAAATCCCCATATCTGTCGCCCTTGACCATGGGTGCAGGTGAGACACTACATTTATGCATACTAAATTTTTTTAAAACCTTTTCTACGTATGCCTTTTGTGACAGTCCCAATACCCCTTTATTTCTATCTCGGTGAATCTCTATGCCCAAAACAAATGACGCTTCACCAAGATCTTTCATATCAAATTTTGAGGATAAAAACTTCTTTGTCTCCAGTAGTAGACTGACATCACTACTAGCAAGTAAGATATCATCTACATACAGGATTAGAAAAATATACCTTCCATTCTTAAACTTTGTATAAACACAATTATCCTCAACATTTTCTTTAAACCCAAAATTCCTAATTGTTTTGTCAAACTTCAAGTACCACTGTCTTGAAGCTTACTTTAACCCATAAATCGATTTCTTTAAGCGGCATTCCATTCGTTCTTTTTCTTCCACGACAAAGCCTTTCGGTTGTGCCATATAAACATTTTTCTCCAGATCCCCATTGAGGAATGTTGTTTTTACATCCATCTGATGTAACTCTAAATCATAGTGTGCCACTAATGCCATTATAATTCTGAAGGAATCCTTACATGAGACCGGAGAGAACGTCTCGTTGTAATTAATCCCTCCTCTTTGCGTGAAACTTTTTGCCATAAGTCGCGCTTTAAACCTTTCAATATTCCCTTGGGAGTCATGTTTTGTCTTATAGACCCATTTACAGGCTACTGTCTTGACTCCTTTAGGAATAGGTTCTAAGTCCCAAACTTTGTTAGTACTCATTGACTTTATTTCATCTCCCATGGCCTCAAGCCACTTTGATGAATTATCGCTTCTCATGGCTTCTTCAAATGAAGTGGGATCACCCTCCATTTGAAATTCTTATGTGTTATACACTTCATAATCGTCAGGTATAGCTGATCTTCTAACTCTTTGAGACTTTCTCGGGGCCTCCACATTTGGCACATCTTCTGTTTGGGGCTGTTGTTGCTCCCCATCATTTGTGGCATCAGTTTGTATAGGATCCTAAGGAACAGGTTCCTCATCATTGTTCGTTGTCGCCACAGGAGAACTGACAACAGGTGTTTGCACTACAGTGTCCCGCACTGTTGGTGCAACAAGAACAGGTAGTTCAAAGAATGATTCCTGAATCATTGGAGTGGGCACATATACTCGCTTATCCTCAAGAACAATTTCTCAAGCTACTATGCTCCCCCTCATCATTTCATCCTCTAAGAAAATAGCATGTCTCGTCTCTACAAACTTTGTGTATCTGTCTGAACAGTAGAAACGGAAACCTTTTGACTTTTCAGGGTAGCCAATAAAATAACAACTCACTGTTTTGGATTCTAGCTTCCCTATATTTGGGTTGAACACTTTGCCTCAGCAGGACTTCCCACACACGTAAATGTTTTAGTGAAGGTACTCTTCCTGTCCACAACTCATACGGTGTTTTGGGTACCGATTTACTTGGTACTCTATTGAGGATATGAATGGCGGTTTTTAACGCCTCCATCCATAGACTCAATGGTAAGTTAGAGTAGCTCATCATAGTACACACCACATCCATCAGAGTACAGTTACGCCTTTCAGCTACTCTATTCTGCTGAGGTTCGTCTGGTGTAGAATAATGGGCTACTATGTCATTCTCCTGTAAGAACCTTGCAAAAAGTCCAGGAACTTGGCCATATGGGGTATGCCAACCGTAGTACTCCCCACCACGATCAGATCGGACTATCTTAATCTTTAAACTGTGCTGATTTTTAATTTTAACTTTAAATATCTTAAATTTATCCAATGCTTCTGTTCTTTCTTTAATTGGATAAATATACCCAAAACGGGAGTAATCATCTGTGAATGTTATGAACGAGTCATAACCATCTATACTTTTCATAGAAAAAGGACCACAAATGTCTGTGTGGATTATCTGTAAAATTACTATGCTTCGTTTATCGTCCTTTTTAATTTTTTTTGTGTATTTTTTCTTAATACATTCTCTACATTGTTCTAAGTCTGAGAACTCTAATGGATGAAGAATTTCATTCTGAACTAGTCTCTCTATTCTCCCCCTCGAAATATGGCCTAAACGATAGTGCCATAATTTCGACGACGCATCTTGAGTTCTCTTTCGTTTTCTATTCGCATTCACAAACGAGGATATGTTCTCATTCACATCACATACGGAATTAACATTTTCACGAAGTGATAACAAATAAAGATCTTGCTTTTAAAAAGCAAGGCCAACACATTTATTATTACATAATATCTCACATTTGTCATCTCCAAAATGGCAATCAAATCCATCATTGTCCAAACATGACATACTAATCAAGTTTCTCTATAATGAAGGAACAAATAAAACATCTCTAGGTGAAAGAATGAATCCATCAGCAAGCTCTAGAGAGACATCGCCAACAGCTTTGACATCTGCTTGGACTCTATTCGCGACTTTAACGTGTCTTTCCCTTCTTTGCGTAGTCCTCGTCGAACGGAATCCCTGTAATGAATTAGCAACATGAACAGTTGCGCCTGAGTCAATCCACCAAGTAGATTTCAAATACTGTACATACAGGGATTCATTTATAAACGTAATAATATTCTCACCTTTCTTTGCCATGATCATCTTTAAGAACCTCCTAAATAATGTGGCCCACATGTACTTGTCATCGTCTTAAAGACCTCTAACAACCATACATGTGTACCACAAAACTTAAGAAGTCTGTCGGGTGTCCTCGGAAAACCCGAATCATCCACATTTTACAACTCATACAGGATCAGCAAAGGAGTAACTACAACATTACAACATTTGTTACAAAACTTTACATCAGAGTGCGGAAGAATAACAACAATAGATTTACAAATCATGATTAAGTTAACTTTTATAAACTTAACTTAAATGGCGGAAGTCGAGTAGAACTACAGAAGATAACTTGGGTAGAGCACCTAAGCTAGGAGAAGATAACCAGATCATATCGAACCCACCGACATGACCTTACTAGCAGCACCAGTCAGCACCTGCAACAGGGGTTAACAAACCCTGAGTACTCAATTGTACTCCGCAAGACTTACTCGACGAAAAGAAAAGACTCCAAGGATATGCTGGCTTTAAGGGAAGTAGTAGAGCTAGAAAAGAGGAGTTTTGCAGAAAAGCTTACTACAAGTGGATCCTTACTTTCAATGTTTTAGTCAAGTTTTAGCATCAATTTTAGTGAAGCTTATCATAGATAGATTTGCACCTATTCTATCTCAATCAGTTGTATTAAGCATCATATCTCATATTAATCTCTTTGTCTCATTTCCATAATCACCATGTATCATTATTAACTACGATGATGAATAGAGAATCGAGTCTCCATATCCGAGGAGCAACGACGATTCGAATCGATTATACCCAGCTGGGGATCCCTAACCACACGAGATATGTAGGACTCTAACCTACATAAATCAACCTTCACTCGGATCCTCCAAAATGTGACCGGATCCAGCGCCACCCGAGAGTACAGTACACCTCCAATCCAGCCCTTGGCTACGAGGGTACACACTACTATCGCCATCTCTCCACTCCCAGTGCGCGGTTAGCCGTTCACATGATGGAATTACCGAGGTCTTAGGCTTACCGGAGCATGTGGTCAGTTGCAAAGTCTCGACGCACGCAATTCAATCAACGGTACAGTCCTTAATCGACACAGGTGGAAACACTACATTGAGACTTCTTTTCCAATGCAAGTTACCCGTCCGGTCTCAGCTTAATATTACCATATTCATATTCATATGCTCTCATGACCCGTCATTAGGTCAGGAGAAGCAAAGGTAAACCTGTTTCTCGCGAACGATGAAATCACCATTCGACTTCTACCGAAGTCTAAGCATTACTAAGCATAAGGGATCGACCTACACATACTAGTGGGATATCATCTGGATATAAATGTAGATCAAGGTAATCATGCAGCAACGGTATCAACCAACTCCTACTAAAATAATGCACATTACACTAGACTTAAGGTGTAATAAAGCATTAAAAAACAGAAGAGTGGTTGTATGTCCGGGGCTTGCCTGCGTTGCAGAGGAGGTTAGTTCTCGTAGAAGTCAAGTTTGACACCAACACCATGGGTAGACGACACCTTTCCGAAGATTGATCAACACCAACCTCGTCAACACTTGTTCAACACGAACCTTCTCACTTTCGTATGCACTACACGTATATAAATAATGCATGCTTTAACATGATGGAATGCATGACATGATGCATGAAGTGCACTGGGCGAAACATAACAAGATAAACTAACTTGAGTACAACTTTCCTTCATGGTACAATTGTAAAACAACAGAACCTACTCTAACCCTAGCCCAGGGTTTCCTTAGGTTAACTACTTCATTAATTACTTTCGTTAAACACATGAAATAATATCAATTAAGCCCTAACAATATGATTAAGAGAGCTTAAACAACCAATTAAAGGTGCTAAAGGCCATTAAATGTTAATGACCCAAAGTCAACACTAATTACTTCATGAAAGTTAAGCAAGACAAGGATGAAACTACATCAATCTTTAACTTAAGCACCTGAGAGCAAGGTAGTTATCATTAACACTTTTATTATTAAACAACTAAAAGTTGGTATTACGAAAGACTAGGTTAACATAGACGATCAAGGTCTTGATATAGATAAACATACATAGCTTAACTCTTTTTACCTAAGAAATTGCATCCAAAAAGACAATTAAGACCTCATACATGTATCAACTACTGAAAAACATAATCAAACTAAAAGGCATATTTAATTTCTATTTTCATACTTGGTCATGGGCATAACAAATGAGTAAACAAGTGCCAAGGAACAGGAGAGGTGACCATGTTCCGCGGTCCACAACCAACCCAAAAGATCACCCAAGTCATTTAGAGATTTAGTCTAATTACCTTATTTGATTAATTAATTAATTAATTAAGCATAGAAAAGGTGGTTAAATTAAACATTGCCAAATTAATCCCAAACTTTTTGTGAAGGTTGATCTTAGCATAAAATAGATACACAAAAAGTTTCATGACCATTGGATATTTATGTTAGCCTATAAAAATCAGGGAAGGTGCATTTATTAATTAAAAGAGGTAATTTTAAATCATAGAAAAATTACTGAAAATGCTCAAATCATATTTTTCCTAGGTAGAGCACATCATGAAGAGGCTATCCAAAAATTTTCATGATTTTATCATGCACCAATAAATAGTTATGAAATTCACAAATTTCAGCTGAAAATAGAAAAAGAAAAAGAAAAACCCTGTAGCGCACTATTCACCTGAGTCACAGTTATTGCACTTAGGCCCCTGGAAAAGTTCCTATTGCTGTGCGAAGTCCCTATCGCGAATTAGAGCAGAGCAGCGCCGGGGAAACAACGAT
Source organism: Saccharum hybrid cultivar R570 (assembly GCA_038087645.1). Taxonomy (NCBI): domain Eukaryota; kingdom Viridiplantae; phylum Streptophyta; class Magnoliopsida; order Poales; family Poaceae; genus Saccharum; species Saccharum hybrid cultivar. The sequence goes on from JAQSUU010000402.1 coordinate 18,412,374, forward strand.
TCCCGGCGACGGGAAGCTTGCCGGCGGCGAGGAAGAGGCGGGGGAGCATCCCGGGGCTCGCGCCCACCCGCTGGTGGCCACAGCTTGCCCCGCGATGGTCCGAGAAGGCGTGCCCGCGCGGACAGCGGCACCGGCGGCACAGAACATGGCGGCGCGGCGGCGGACACGGTGCTCCGGTGCACGTTAGACAAAAACAAGAGACCGGTGAGCAACACGGTATCGCAAGGAAGCTAGAGGAATAAGAGAGAGAGCGAGAGATGCTCAGGAGAGGTCTGGCCATGGTGAGACGCCTATGGCGGCCATGGCGGACGGCTGCGGTGGCAGCCGTCGTCGGGACGATTCCGGCAACAATAGGCAACGCCAGCAGACCACGGAGGAGCGCAAGGGCGAGGCAAAACTGCCTGCAGGAGGAATTGAGCAGGGGTGGAGCAGCTGCGGCGAACATGGCCGGCGAGCGGAGCTGCTCGGCGGCGGCGCAGAAATGGAAAAGAGAGAGCGAGCACCGGCGTCGGGCTTTTAAAGGCAAGGAGGCAAACTCCAACTTCGTCGGCTCCTTCTCGAGGTCGGCCACGCAGGCTGCGTGCGTGCCTCCGCGTGGGAAACGCCGAGAAGGCGCGACGGACAGCGCACGGTGAAGCAGGTAGGCTGCTCTCCCCGACGTTACTGTAGCAGACTGAAACTCCATCTTCCTCATTCATTTTCTCATGAATCCATATAGCAACTCAACGATCTCTAAAAATAGAAGTCGTTCATCCATATGCCTGCTGCAACTTTGCTTAAAATGCTCACCCCAAAAACTCAAAGGGTTTTAAATTTTTTGAATGGAGAAGAGAGGCATTTCCAGTCTGTTCAACTGAACTTTCAGTTAGCGTTTGAAACTGCTAGAATTGGCAAACTGACATGCCATCTTCCCCTTCCAAAATCTCCAGATTCCAAATTGCAACATGAAAAACTTCATTAATAAAAGTTGCTCACCTTGATACTGTCTTCAACATTGCTTTAGGAGTCATCTCCTAATTCTAACTGGTTAGAGAGATCCAAGGCGAAGAACAATGGTACTTGAAACTGAAACTCTGAACTTCAGTTAAGGCTTCAAAAACAGTTTTTTTAAGCATTTCCAAATGATTAATTAGTTGTCAAACAATTCAACCAATAGAACAATTACAAATTACAAACTTCATACCAATTCATGGATCAAAAGTTACACAAATTTTTACTCATGAAAATTCATTTAGTAATTCCCCAAAAATTGAACTCTATAACTGATTTACAGAGACTTGGCAGAAATGACTAAAGTATGAAAATCAGAAATGCATTCAATATTTGAGCTCGAATTTAAACATGTTTGACTTAGAAACATCTCACAACACTGCTTCTATTTTAAAGAGCACACTTAGCATTACAAAGTTTATTTTAGCTAAATTTTAATTGTTTAAGAAAATTTCAAACCATACAATCACAAAGAACCTTAATCATTAACATGGTTATCATTTCATGGGATTAACTAAACACCTATATTTGCAACATGCGAAACATGACAATGAAACATATTGAGCATTATTACGGAACATGTGAAACACTATAAAGCAACATGAGAACAGAGTATATGCAACATAGTCAGGCTAGTAAGGAAACATTCATTGCCTTCGTGAAACATTACTATGCAACAAATGGGACATATGAAACATAGAGTGCATTGATACAACAATGCTTGATGTTTATGCATGATGATGCTCATGATCAAGTTTTTAATTGCTTCTTAACATCTGGGATGTTACACCCATTATGGTAGGCTCAATCGTGTTCTTTATGACAGCAACACACTTTTTATTAGCATTGGCCCACTTTTACTTTTGTAAGTCATATGCCATCTGTATGGGAGCATGGTCCCTCTCTCTCTTTTGCCAATCAACATCAGATTCATTAGCCTCCCTCACCGGTGCTACAGGCTCAGTGAGGCATGGTGTGGTGACCACCCAGTCCACCTCAGCCAAGACAAAGGCGAGGTCAATCTTCTTCTTCCATTCGGTGTAGTTGTCACCTTTGACTGCTTTGAGGGGTGGAATATCTTTGATAAACCCCATCAAAGAATAACCTCCTGAAAACACAATTCATGTAAAGTGAAAACATAATTATAACAACAATAATCGCATGCTTTAGTTCCAACGTTGGTCAAAATTGAAACATACAATTTATCTTTTTACACTAATTCTACATCACCGTTGGGCAGAAATAGAATTAATGCATGACAAAATAGCATAATAATATCATAATATTGTCATTAATCAACGTTGGTCAGAATAATAACAATATTATAATTATCTAAAAAATTTATTCATTTTTTAAAATTAAATTCTCCCGTTGGTTTAAATTTAATAATGAAATTAACATCCGTAAGTACGCAGCGGAAACATTCGTAAAATTCTCATAATAAACTTTTCCAGAAGCACTAAAATAATTTTACTGTTGTCTGAACAAATAATATCGTTGGATAAAATTTTTTGTTCAGAAATTTGCATCAAAATTGAATAAAAATTCATCAAAACAAATGAATAATTGCTTCTGGAAAAGTTTTAAAATGAAACCGAGCTCATGACTGTGTCTTCATTTCGGCCCAGCCGATCAAAAACCAGCTCGCGGCCCATGTGCGCCAAAGCGGCCTAGCCGCGTGTGCCCCGCTTCCCCGCGCCCAGGCCGCAACCTGGGCCTGGGCCGGGATTCCGGTCTGGCGCTCACGCCCGCCTGGGCTAAAAGCTGGCCCGTTGGATCACAGCCACTCATTTGGATCCGACGGTCAGGAGACAAAATCGGAGGTTTAAAACCCCGCCGTCGGCCACATTGACCCAAAACCCTAATTCATTCTCTTCTCCTCCCATTTTCTCTCAGCCGTCCGACATAGGAGTAGAACTGGCCATGGCGGCCGAAAGGGAAGGGGATGGCGGCTCCGCCGCCGGGCCCCTCGCCGGTGCGCGAGCTCGCCCGAACCTGAGCTCGCCGCCGTCGAGCGGCCTTGCAGGCGGTGCCCTGCTTCTCTGTGCCCATGCGCGCGCGACGTAGCGAGGCGCCGATGAGCGGTGAGTCCGGTCATCTTTCCGCTCTCTGGCGGTGGTGACAGTGGGAAGATGACCCAGGTAGGTCCTTCTCCGCCATCCTTTCTCTTCTTTGACCCTTCTAGGGTTTCACTGTTAGGGTTAGGGTTAGGGCTCTGTCTCGATCCGATTTGATCGTTTCGGTGGATTCTTTCTGTGATTTTTCCTTTCCATTTCTACCCCATAAACAAGATCTACCCTAGGTAGGCGTCTGATACCATTGTTGGACCATTTGGATCGAGCAGCAGTAGATCAGTGGGGTTTCCACTTTAGTGTTCGGGAGTAAATAGGTCCTATTACAAGGTCTACTAGAGATCTTAGAAGTAGAGAGAGAGGAGTGAGGGTCGTGTGCAGACCGTCCGAAGGATGAGTGGTGGCGTTGGAGCTGGTGCCGGCTATCTCGTTCGTTGGTGATGCTCTGCTCACTGGCAGCGACGGTCGGAGGAGGGGAGCGCGACGTAGTGAAGTACGGTGGTGCCGTGGAATCAGAGACGGTGTGGCGATGTGGTCAGTGGCGTTTCCCGTCACTGGCTGCGCCCCTCTCTTGCTCGGAGATTAGGGTTGTTGGTGCGGTCGCTGATGTAGCCGCTCAGATCCACGAGGATGGACCCCAGAGGACCGAGATCCTCGGGGTACATTGGCGGGGGGATCATGATCTTTGCGAGAAATAACATGTCGTGCTCGTGCTTGGACGCCGGCTCATGGAGAGGAGAGTGATCGTCTTCCTCTTCTATGGCATGCAAGTTGGAGAGGAGAGGATCGATGTGAAAGGTGGGGATTTCTATTTCTCGGCTGGGCGGTGGCGGCTGAAGTAGGAACTCTAACGAGACATGCATGTGAATAGGAATGCCCTGACGAGAGATGCATGTGAATAGGAAATACTACTCAGCTCCCTCAAAAAAAATCTCGTTCCTGAAAAGTAGGGAAGAAAACGAAAATGATAATCTCTGATTTTTGAAAATCGTTTTCGAGTTTTTTCTGATTTTTATTTAGACCTAAATGGAAACGGCGGTGGTAATCGAAAAAACCAAAACGATAACGATAAAAATAATTGGAAACGAAAGTGATAACGATTTTGCCCTCTTCCAATCGTTTTCGAACATTGCCATATTTAACTGGTAATTTACCCTTAGTAATTACAAATACAACACATACTTTAGATCTAGTTGGCTCACATCTAAGCATGCCCATCCATCTGCACACGCAAGCACATAAAGGTAAATATTTTTTTGATAGGGTATACAAGAAGACAATCAGCCAACAATCAAGCATTGTTTGACATGCATGAGGTTCATCTTTAGGAAGACTACAACCTTCATTGGAGAAGGAACTCTAATAATTCATGTTTTTATAACTATGCTATATCAAGTTAACTTAGAACTTGATCATTTATTTGTGTCTTTGTCAAGAACGGTCGTGCACTCGCCGTTGCGTGGTTTGCCACTGTTTGAGACTAAGATGGTGTGAACTGTCTCATTTTAGCATGTGTATCTTGTCAATTGTGGCTTTATTTATTATTGTCATGTAAGATGGGTTGAGTTATATGGTTTTTCTCATGTGAAAGGATCAAGATGCCCAAGAGGGGGGTGAATTGGGCTTTTCTAAAAATTAATTGCAAGAATTAAATCCTACAAGCCAAAGTTCACCCCTAGTGCCTACTTGTGTTCCTTGTGATTCTACCGGTAAAAAGTTTTGCACCCTAAGTTCCAATCCTAGTCTAGCATGGCAATTCTAGGAAAGTAAACCGAGCAATGAAAGTAATACGAGAAAGTAAATGCTTGAAAGTAAGGGCAAAGAACACGACGATGTTTTCCCGAGGTATCGGAGAGTCGCCACTTTTCACTAGTCCTCGTTGGAGCACCCGCACAAGGGTGTAGCTCCCCCTTGATCCGCGCAAGGATCAAGTGCTCTCTACGGGCTGATTCTTTGACACTCCGTCACGGTGAATCGCCCAAAACCGGTCACAAGATGAGTTGGGTCATCCACAAGCTCCACCGGATGATCACCAAACTCCCAATCACCACCAAGCCGTCTAGGTGATGGCGATCACCAAGAGTAACAAGCTAGAAATCTCACTTGACCATAACAAGCCTAATGAGAATATGGATGCACACTTGCTACTCCCTAGACACTAGAGAGAGATTCTCAAACTTTGATTCTCAAATCACTACCCTCACTAGAGCTCTTGCACTCTCTTGCACTTCAAAGGTGTTTCTCAGCTGAACAAATGAGCAAGAGACCTCTAAAAGAGGTGGAGGGGATGTATTTATACACCCCATAGTCAAATCCAACCATTACCTGCCAACTCAGCAAAATACGCGCTGACCGGACACGCCGGTCAATGTGACCGGACGCGTCGGTCGATCGTAACGGTTGAAATTCTGAACAATATTGCTGAGTGACCGGACGCACCGATCAAGGGTGACCGGACGCGTCCGATCATGCAAGGTGCTTACTGTACTTTGACCTGACGCTCGACCGCGTCCGATCAGTGATGACCGGACGCGTCCGATCGTCAAAGTACCTTACTGGAACGTGACCGGACGCGCCGATCACTTCCCAGTCGCGTCCGATTAGTTGTTTTCCCTTCTATGACACGTGTCAGCGCAATCACCTCGTCCGGTCCTTGCAAGGACCGCGTCTGGTCAACCGTGCTGTAACGCAGTGACTGATTAGTACTTACCGGACGCGTCCGGTCAAGCCAGAGACCGCGTCCGGTCAAGGGAAAACGGCTCTAACGACTCCGAAACGCGACGCAACTTGAACCAAGTTGCTTCCAACTGAACTTCGAGTTTTTCTTGAGCTACCTAGTGCTAAGTTTGACAAGTGTGCACCACACCTAAATTCAAGACTCATCTAGGTCAAGCTACTCGCTCATGCCCCCCTTTATAGTACGGCCAAAGGAAAAAAGCGAAGATCCTAACGATTATTCCGAATACAACTCAAACACCTTGACATTCGGAACTAACCGTCCTTAATCTTGTCGTTGATCCTTTGAAAATCGAAACGATTTCCATCCAGGGACATGAATTCCAAAGTGCCCAAAGTAGTTATCAACCCCATGACCTAACTTACCAATGTTTCTGCAAAACACACGTTAGTCATGGTAATAATATATTGTCATCAATTGCCGAAACCAACTATCGGGGCCTAGATGCTTTCATCATGATCTACTGTTTGACGTGTTTATCGTTTTTAGATATTGTTCTTATGGATTTCGATTGTTATCGATGTATTTTCCGATCGACTACTATCATTTTCGAAATTACCAGAATATCGATGCCGTATTCGTTTCCGACAATATCTTATAGATTTCGTTTTCAAGAAAAAAAAATGTGAAAATGAAAGTGATTTGGCCTCCTACCGATCTTTTTCATCCCTACTGAAAAGTCAAACAAATAAATTTATTTAAAAATATATTCTATAATTAATCTGTACATATCGTACATTAAAAAATATTAATTGTTTTTACATATATTTAGTTAAATTTGGAATTATTTAACTATCAACGATTCTCTAGGATAAACTCTATGCATACAGTGACTTTAAGCGTGGAGTGAATCAGAAAAAACTATTTTTTTAGCTCCTAGCTTCCAAGTTCATTTCAGAGAATCACTTCTCACTAAAAAAACTATTTTGCAGAGCTCCTCCTACATTCAGCCTATATATTGCTCTAGGAGCTCTGCCAAACAGATCCTAGTATGTCCACTGTGTGGGCTCTTATCAAACTCTTCGATTTTGTCTGGATTATGGCTCTTTCTAGATCTCCCAATAAAAAGGAGAATGGGGTGAAAAATGAGAATATGATCCAAACACTTGTATTTTAGAATCCAACTATCTATCCTAAACTTAGTATTCGGAGATTTTCACAATGAAAAGGCAATAATCACTATGAGAATGAGATTCAAAACCCCTCACTTGTATCTAGATTCTACATTCAATATCTATAATCTAGAATTTCACTATGGGAATAAGATCCAAACATGCCCTATGTATAAGTGGGAGCTCTAAATTATAATTGTCAACAATCAAAGAATATACTAGAGTTCCCCTGACTTTGTATCTTTGTGTTCTTCCTACATGTATGTACCGTGTTGATCATGAGCGACAAAGAAGCAAAGGTCCTAACCACTGGTGACATGTTTTACAACATGTATATTTTGCACAGACATGGTACACACTAGAACATCTCGTGACACTTAGAGATCATTTGAGACACAAAATTGTATAGAAAATTTAAAGAAATCGGTTCATTTTCATGAGAAAATTAAAACACATGTGTCATTAAAAAATCCACATTCCAAAGGTACCTTATAGTTCTGGAGATGATAGAGCAGTGCTGGTATCATCTTGGTGCCAACAGATTTGGCGGTCTGCTGGCCTCAATTGGGTGGACACATTCCAGCTGCAAGAAGTACCTCCCATATTTCTTTTTTCAGGTAGCGATTCCACAGGTTTTGGAACCATTGGAGGCTGAAGCTCATGCCCTTTTTTTGGTGCAAAACTAGCTACAACTCTCAATCTGCAGGACGCAATAATTTTGTTCACTGACAACCAAGTGCTGGCCCCCGCTGTACTTGTGGATCGCTACGCACTCATCCTGGACATTAGTCGATATGTCCAATCATTGCTGAAATGCAAGACATTATCCGAGCAAAAAGTTACATAGTACCCAAGAACCACAGAGAGGCAAATAAGATGCCTGATAACCTTGCTAAAAAGGCAAGACGAGCAAACATCTTAAATTCAGGTCTTTTTTCTTGCCAGGCACTTACGCATCATCCAACTTGTAATATCAAGCTTATGCTATAAAACAACGATGGGGTAACAAGATCCCCATCTCTGTAACATGTTTGTAACATGTTTATGATGCAATGGAAGTTTTACTTTTAAAAAAAACGATGGTAGGAATATGTTATGAATGTATGGTGTTGTTTGTGTCTTGTGAAAGAATTGCATGAGTGATCATTCAAAGAAGGGGACAAGGGGTATGACAGGGTCATGAGTTATGGACGGTTGTTTATTGTGTGAATTTAGTCCTTGCATTATGTGGATATCTTGTTTGTTTGTCCAAATTTAAATGATATAAACCTACTTTCATTTTCATTGATAGTTTCTGTTTATCCAAGCATTTATGCTTGCCTTCGTCAGATAGTAAAATTCCTAGATCTAGCTAGAGAGGAAAGGAAGTATAAAACAGCAGAAAGCATCGCAGACGAACAAATTAACGGATGGCCTTAATCTGACAAATCAATAATTAACCACCATGAAACAAAACCACAACTACTATTGCACAGACATCGTTCATCTTAGTGTACAACGCCAACTCATTATCTCGACTTGCCCCTGAAATGCAACGTGAAACAAGAGACACATGCAGCTCGCTCGCAGCATCAATCAATCCACGTACGCGCCCTCTCCGAAAGACAATGGAGTTGCATAGCCAGCTGATGAGCTTAGTTGCCGGGGACGAAGTTGGTGGCATAGGCCCAGGCGTTGTTGTTGACTGGGTCAGCCAGGTGGTCAGCGAGGTTCTCGAGCGGGCCCTTGCCGGTGACGATGGCCTGGACGAAGAAGCCGAACATGGAGAACATGGCGAGGCGGCCGTTCTTGAGCTCCTTCACCTTGAGTTCGGCGAAGGCCTCGGGGTCGTCGGCCAGGCCGAGGGGGTCGAAGCTGCCGCCGGGGTAGAGTGGGTCAACCACCTCGCCGAGCGGCCCGCCGGCAATGCGGTAGCCCTCGACGGCGCCCATGAGCACGACCTGGACGGCCCAGATGGCGAGGATGCTCTGCGCGTGGATCAGGCTAGGGTTGCCGAGGTAGTCCAGGCCGCCCTCGCTGAAGATCTGGGAGCCGGCCTTGAACCAGACGGCCTCGCCGAACTTGACGCCGTTGCGGGCGAGCAGCTCGGGGAAGACGCAGCCGAGCGCGCCCAGCATGGCCCAGCGGGAGTGGATCACCTCCAGCTCGCGGTTCTTGGCGAAGGTCTCGGGGTCGGCGGACAGCCCGGCGGTGTCCCAGCCGTAGTCGCCGGGGAACTCGCCGGTGAGGTAGCTCGGGGGCTCGCCGGAGAAGGGGCCGAGGTACTTGACGCGGTCGGGCCCGTACCAGGGGCTGCCGGACGCCGCCACCTTGGGCTTGGCCGCGGTCTTACGCATGGTGATGCGGCCCTCGCCGAAGGAGCCCACCTTGATGGGGGTGCCGGCCATCGCCGTGGAGGAGATCGACATGGTGGAGGCGGCCATTGCTGAGCTGCGAGCGTGAGAGTGTTGGTCCGGTTGCTAGCTGCTGCTGGTGGAGTGTACCGGGGCGGGCGCGCCCGGCTAAATAGCGTCGGGAAAGCGATCGGGTCCTTATCTCGTGGAATCTTTAGCGGAGTCGCCATTGGCTCGCCGGAGGTGAGGTGGGTGGATGGGGTGGCTGATGTGGCCGCGCACTGGCCACCAGGTCTCCGCCAGATATTCTCACCGCGCCGGGTGAGTGGCCAGCGGGTTTTTGTCTTTGCCGAGGGTTTTGCCGGGGCCGGTACCCCCGCCGTGAATTTTGGGGCTGGGGATTTTGCCGTGCCCGGTACCCCCCGTTGGTGAATTTTGCGGCGTCTCCAGGTGTTGGGCTCGCTGGCGTCCTATTGGCCGGTTGATCCTGGTAGATATTTCGGCTGGTGTGACGTGGCCTCTTACTCCTTCGGATTGTTCTAGATCAACTGAGCCCTCTGTGGCTGTGGTTGCCTTGATTAGTTGCAGTTAGGTTCATCAGTTCATGATGACGCTCGGGTTAGGTGGGCTAGGCTCAAAAGTTCAAGTCAGATTACTTTTGGGCTGGGCCTCCCCGATTGTTTTGCAAGAGAAAAAGTTCATTTTGCCTCCTTCAACTATTCTCAAAGTCTATTTTTCCTCCCCGAACTCAAAAACCAGGTAAACCACCTCTTTCAACTTTTAAAACCATCCATTTTACCTCCCTGACCCGGTTATTGGTTTTCAAAGACGGTTTTGTCTTTTTCTTTTTTATTCATTTCGGCTGAATTTTTGAAAAATCATAATAAATCACAAAAAACATAAAATCAAAAATCCATTTTTCTTGGACTCCACGTGAGTAGATATACACACTAAATATATAATATGGTATGCTTTAGTATAAAGTTTTTGCTGAAGCTTCAGATCTATGTTTTTCTGTAATTAATTCGAAGCTACAGTTTCTATGGTCCAGTTGTGGTAAAAATTTTATAGTGGACTAATTATTATATGATTGAACTGTAGTAAAAAATTCATGCTCATTGGATCATGTATAATTGAGTTATAGATTTATTTATTTATTTATATGCTTGTTAAATAGTTTTGAAATAGTTAAAAGTGTGTAAAAATAGAAATGAGTATGAAATTTTTACTACATTTAAAGCATACAATAATTAGACCACCATAAAAGTTTCAACACAATTTGGACCATTGAAACTATAGCTATGAATTAATTACAGAAAAGCATAGATCTAAAACTACAGCAAAAACTTTTTACTAAAGAATATCATATTATATGTTTTACTATGTACATCTACTCATGTGAAGTCCAACAAAATTAGAATTTTCATTTTATGATTTTTTTGTGATTTACTATGATTTTTCAAATATTCAGCCAAAATAAATAAAGAAGAAGAAGACAAAACCGCCTTTCAAAATCACCTATAACCGGGTCAGAGAAGTAAAATGAACGGTTTTAAAAGTTGAGGGAGGTAGTTTACCCGGTTTTTGAGTTCAGGGAAAAAAACTGAACTTCGAGGATATTCCCGGAGGTAAAATGGGGTTTTTTCCTTTTGCAAGGGAAGACAAAGGAGACACATCTCGCCATTGTCGGTCCGTGGGCAATGAAAACTCCCAAATGGGCTGCGTGCACGGACATCTCGCCATTGTCGCGACGACGTGCATCCGGGTACTCGAGTAGGTAGGGTTGAAAACGGACGGAATTTTTCCCGTCCCGACCCGCCCGTTTTTCTATATTTGACCTGACCGTTTCCGTATTATCGGAAAAATCCGGAAACAGGACGGGTCGCGGGTCGGAAGATCTCGGAATCCGGACGGAAATGGAGTTGGTGTTTTTCCACACGTATTTTCGAAATCCCGTATTTGGTCGGAATTTTTCCAGATTTGTTCCAGATTTCACCCGGATTTCAGCCTAGTCTACATCTTGACATCTTGTCCTGAAGGCCCAACACTGCAGCCCATTTAGTGAAGCTCAACACTGCAGCCCACCATAGGCACAGGCACAGCCGACGGGCACTTGTACATCGCACAGGGGAGGGGGGACAGGCACTTGTACCTGCCGTGCACGTACCTAGGTACAACTGGACGTCTAGATGAGCTAGTTCAAAAGCTTTTTAGGAAATGATACTTCAATGTACATTTTGGATCAATTAGCTACAAACAATTTTATGATACAAGCCAAACGATTTTATATATGTGTAACCGTGACTAAACGTATAAAAATAATATTTATGATACACTAAATAAGTACAGTAAATTTACAAGAAAATATATTTTTATGGTACACCTATTTTGTGATTGGTGAGTATAAATATGTGTGGTATTCCGGCTTAAGTTCCTGGCTTCCGACCGTTTCCGCCGGCCGTATTGGTTCGTTTTCATACACCCGCGTATTCCGGTTTCGTTTTCGAATCCGGTTCCGTTTTCGTATAATAAAAGATTAGAAAAACAGAAGTACAAATATGTTTTTTCCGTCCGTGACCTTTCGTTTTCGTCGCTACGAGCAGGCCCGGTTGTGTCGATCTGTGGAGACACGTTGCGAGTCCCAACTCCCCAACCCGACCGGAGAGGCCGGGCTCCGCTTCGCTCCGCCGCCGCCGGCGACCATGTCCCTGGCGTCTATCTTCGTCTTCCTCCTCGTGTTCGCGCTGCAGCTGCTCGACCGCTACCTCGACCTCGCCAGAAAGGTCAGCGCCGACCCCCTCCCCTGCTCCCCATCGCGCGTTGCGCCTCCCATCCGTCTTCTCGTGTGGAGCCCTGGATCTTCCGTGAATTCTGATTGGGCGGAAGAGTAGCCTGCCAGCGATTCCGTCTATTCCGGCCATGAATTGGACCTCTGATTCCGAGGAAACTGTTTCTATGGCACTAGACAATTTGGATTTTGAGGCAAATTTCTGAGCCATTGGGCGACTGTGGAATGCAGGCTCTGGTCTTCCCGGGTCTCCCTATCTGTTGTAGCCTGTAGCCTGCGGTTTGGTATTTAATTTCGCTCTAGTGTTTTCACGTGTCACTCATGCGTTCTGTGCTTTATGATCCAGAGGGGAGCACATAGTGATGAGCTGATCAAACTACGGCTTGAAATCAAACAACTTTTGAAGGAGGCCGATCAGTTGTCAACGTAGGCAATTAACCTGGCTTTTGCTGTGACTCCACTAATCTTTATATAATTGTTCCTGATTCAAATTTCACTATTAATTGAACTATCGAAGACTGATTTCCGACTGCAAATTACTCCTCACGTCTTTGCTTCTATGTCTGCTGTAGGCCGTCCACATTTGCACAAGCTGCTAAACTCAAGCGCTTGGCTGCTGCCAAGGAGAAGGAACTGGCAAAAAGTGAGTGCTGAACTCCCATTGTCTTGTTCTGTAGCTATTCGTCTTGGCCTCATCGCCTGTAATACAGTACCGGATGGCCCCGTATTTTTTGGAAATGCTAGATAATTGTATTCCATAGCATTGTTGTTGTTTGTTTGGGAGCAAATCTTGCTTCTTTGTTATTTGTGCAAAATGAATTGATGCTGCCATGATGTATTTTAACATTCATAAGTTTTTTTTCTTCGCTTTGCCTGCTTTACAGTGCAGGAACAGGACCTTAAAGGGAAGCAATCCTTATACGACAAATACGCAAAGTTTTTGTTGGTCACTAAGGTGTTCCTCTGTGAACTACCTTTTATGTCTGGTTTCTTGTTTTTGCCATGCACTATACCTTTTGAATACTAATCTTGTTCATCAAATAGGTAATAATTTATGCCGTGCTCGTTCTGTGCTTCTGGAGTACTCCTGTTACTACAGTTCCCCAACATCTTCTACAGCCCTTCGGTATGTCAATGCCACTCGCCTGAGTGTTCTAGATTGTTTGTTACTCAGTATTTGCTCCTTAGGTGATGCACAAATGACTAGTCATATTTGTCAATAGAATCTATCCACATATTAATAGTCTGGTTGAATTTTGCACAACCTGAATGTGAGAACTATGAGAGGAAATTTTCACATTCCTAGCAACACTGACCCAATATGGGGAGCAACTTACTTCCCACATGCATTTCACAACTACTGCTAGAATACAAGTTTATATGATCTACTATGCATATAACATACAAGTACTGTGGTAGAAAGGACATGAATTGTTGACCTGAAAAAAGGTAACTTGTTTGTGCAATCCAAGTGATATCTAGAATGTCAATATTGCATCACTAGATCCATTTTCAGATCAGGAATATATCTATTTGCCTTTTGTGTTGTCGAGTAGCAACATTGTTCCTAGATGGATATCCTTCTGTATGCTGCCTTTGCCGTCAGAAAACATTCCCTTTTAATTGATTACTCTTGATCCCTTGCATTTATATATGTGGTTCGTGTAACCAATAATAATAATGGTGACACTTCAATTGTTTTTACAGGAAAAGTGTTTTCCTGGAGAGGTGTTGATACTGCCACCGGCCATGTTGTGGTAAATACTAAATACTATGGAGCTTTTTAAACTTTTTGGGACACTGCAGTTAAGATAGTTTTATGCGACCCATTGGTAAAATGCTGGCATGAACGGAAGAAGTAACATCATTACGTCCGAGGAGTTAGCTTAGCGTACTCGTATGTATGAATGTGGATTGTTCGTTGGATGATCGGAGAAAACTACTTGCTCCAAATTTCCCTAGTAGCCCTTGAGCATGGCGTGGCTTGTATGCAATGTTACTAGGTAGAAATCTGCACCTTCTTGTTTTTTCGCAGTACCTGATTTGGTGGTTGCCCTGGTGCAGGTTGGAATACTCCCATGGCTGTTTTTGACCTCTCGGGTCAGCAAGCTGCTGTGCCAAAAATTCGGCTTTGTGCTTGTGCGTCCGTAGCTCGTTTCCACGAGAAAGTCAGCAAGTTGCTGCACCTAAACAAGACTGCCAGCTTTGTGCTTCTATATCTTTTTTTTTGACAAGACGCTTCTATATCTTTGTATAATCAATTGTTCACTTCTTGTCCACTCTATAGGCATATTTCTTGTGCCGTGTGCTCAAGCGGATACGTGCAAGAACTTGATTTATAAGTTACTAGTAACTGTGGATGATGCGTGCTCTTCGTTTTTCCTTTCCCTGTCGCGGGCATCCCAGTGTTGTTGCTGGCCAGTGGAGATTGGAGAGGTCCCAACGTCTGAAACTGTTTCCTTCTCCAGCGAAGCCGTGGTGCTCTGAGCCGCTGGTGCTCTTGGCACTTCGGCAGGCCGGGGGCATCTCTCGAGTCTGTGAAAGAGGATACGGTTGGACCGTCACGTCCGTCAGCCCGTGCCCGTGCTCGCATCGCATGCACCTGCTCCAGGCTAGTACTGCTAGCTTAGCTTAGCCAAGCGGCCAGGACGCCACAGCGTCTCGTCGGAATGCTAATTTGGCCGTTTGCCGGGCGCCGGGCGGCTCCCTTTCCCCGTGATGTCCCGATGTGCCGCGCCACCCGTCGGATTTCCTACGCTGCTGCAACGCCCGACGCCGGGCAGTTGGCACGCCAGGTCTGATAGTGCGCCGAGCAGTGTGCCGCGCGCTGGCGGCCGGCGCTCTATCGATCGCACGCGGCCGTGCCCATCTGCAGATCTGCTCGCCTCGCACCACCGAGCCCTTTGCTTCTCGGCGCCGCTACGTCATCACCCACCTTGGGGATAGGCGGCGACGAGTCGTGCAGCAAAAACTGTAACCGGATTTGACTCACGACATCTACTGCTGCTTCAGTGCTGTCCGGTCCGATGACCATCCATGTTTCGTTAGAACTTTTAGATTTTTTATTATCTCGCCGAGTGGATATTGGGCACCCGCAACAGTACAAGTCAATTACTAGCTCTAAGTCAATCTCTCTAACAGTGCTAACTTTTAGCAAAGACTCATAATATAATTAGGCTCACATGACACTCTCATATGATCTTGAAATGTGTGTATAAACCTAACTCTTAATCAGGAGCTACTTTTTCTCTCTCTAAAATATAAAAAAATAGTTAGAGCTAGCTTAGGGTAGCCCCAACGCGGGCGGTGAGGAGTGTATGCCTCGGTTAAAAGCATCAGGACACGTAGACAAGCAGCACAGAGTACTGTTGATTCTACAACCCAAGCCAATATAGCTACAGTAAACAGTCACTTCATCCTTTAGCTTTTCGTCAGATGCTTTCCTCTTAACCTCTGAAAAAAATGAACCAATTCTGCTGCTCCATTCTCACAATGCATTCTTGCGCTGCTGCTTGCAACTTTTGGTAGATGAGACCGTCGACGCTGCACACCTGTAGGGCTACCACTGCTCATGACATGATGGATTACTGTCGAGCTAGAAGTTGGGACAGTTCGTCACGTTGTTGCGTTGGAGAAGGCCTTAGCCATTGCGGGTGCCCCGCTGCTTGCGCTACATCACCGCTCACCACTGCCTTTCCTATGACTGATGTCGCCGGCCATAGGTTTCGGGTTCGGGCCAAGCTTTGGGCATGTGCGTCAGCATTAAGCAAGGGCGGGTTCTCGGTCTCTCGGAGAATGTACGAGCACAGCACCAGGTTCTCGGTCTCTCGGAGAAAACAATGGGCACGAAGCTGGAGGCACCAGGTGGCACGTGGCAGTACCACCCCTTGTCCCCTTTACCGTTTTTTCTGTGTTTGTCTGCCCTTGCGTGAAAACCACATGGAGGAGATGCCTTTTTTTTTTTGATACATGGAGGAGATGCTTTTGCTTTTCTTTTTGTGTGGGAGCCACCGCACTATCATCCTCTTTTCCAAAATCGTAAAGCAGCTGTCCACCTAGAACCAGGGCTTATACAGGAATGGAAATGACTTAGATAATAATTTTGGACTAACTGAAATCAAAATTTAAATACATGTAGAAGAATTTTAGATATCCACATGAACGTAGGCAATATAAACCCCATTGTACAGGGATCCAGAGCAGGTTACGGTATCGACACATCCGACTACTTAAAGCCCATGATGTTTAAGAAACTAAAAATTTACAATCAATTTTATTGGTTGTTACTTGCTATCAACCTTGCTAATTACTACCGTTTGTAGCACTTAACTTTGTTATCGTGTGAGCTTTGCTTGTCTAGTTACATACACCATTAATCAAAATGAACCAATGAACTTGAGTAATTTGTGTCCATTGGCCTCGTTTGAAACCGCTTTCTCGCGGTGGTGGCTATGGGAATCGCACAATCTTGCAAAATACCATGCAGTGTGCTCGATTTTCTCCATCGTAGCAGACTCACTCACTGTGAGAAGGAGATTTTACGTATCACGGGTCTGCTGCTACAGCTCGTGTACCGCACCACGGTCCTTAACAAGGCCCTTGATATTTTATGGCTTTCTTCTGCTTCAATGACTTGTCATTAGTAATTATATGTACATAGGCCACGTTCGGCTGGAATTATAAGCCGGCTGAAAACACTGTTGGTTGATTTTTTGTGAGAGAAAAATACTGTTCCGGCTGAAAAAACAAGCTGGATAAGATGGATTATAAACCAGATGAACAGGGCCATAATCATATTATCAACCTATTTAAGTCCACTTCTAGTTCGATTTCGCTCCCTGGCTTCATACCATTTCTAGCATAAAAACACATATTCATAATCACATCCTGTGCATAGATGGATTAGCACATAAAGTAAAGAAGGCATTATTCGCTCTGCTCTCATCCACTTTCATCGCTAGGCTTATACGTACCTAGCTAACTAGCAAAAGCATGGAAACTTTAATTCCGTTCACAACTCTTGAGTGACAGGACTGCATTATCTAGATATGGCGATTCTTTCTCAAAACTGAGCACCATGGAATGGTGATCCTTCCCTAATTTAGGACGACAAGGTCTACATCTATTGCCATTCTATATTTTCAAGTGTGCTATAGAATAGTATCACATCACTTATTTTTGAGATTTAGGATTCATTATGATACACTGTAAGATCAGTGAAAGCATAATCGATAAGATCGTAAATCCTAAATCACGCGGGAATTCTCGTGCTTCGGTGCACCTCACAGGATCATAGGACTAGCTAAAATAGTTTCTATGACTAAAATTGGAAAGCCATATAATGTTGAATGGATAGAATCGAGATTCTTACGGCACCAGAGGCCAAGGTGTCTTGATTCCGTAGTGATATATATATACTGTATGCTGCAAACTAAGAGATCCCTGGTGCTGCACAATCGACGTCCATGTTGTCACGCTCTGATCGACTCAACAGATCGGAACACACACTACGCGGTTCAGCCGCTCACGCAAGCGGCATCGGCTACACCAGTGAAGCTGTACACACCACACCTCCCGTCCCGCTGGCGCACACGCTACTCACGTGCCCGCACCCGAAACGTCCCAAGAAAAAAGAGGGAGAAAGGGGGTGTTTAGTTCCCTTCAAAATTCCAAATTTTTACACTCTCTTCATCACATTAATCTTTAGATGCATGCATGAAGCATTTAATGTAGGTAAAAGAAATAATTAATTACACAGTTTGGTTGTAAATCTCGAGATGAATTTTTTGAGCCTAATTAGTCCATGATAGGACACTAATTGCCAAATACAAACGAAAGTGCTACAGTATCAAAATTCCAAATATTACCAAATACAAATAAAAGTGCTACGGTATCGAAATTCTAAATATTTTGGATCTTAAACACCCAAGAACCCACCGAAAAGTCCACCCACCTCCCCCTGCTCGCTCACGCCCCCCAACACGCAACGCAACGACGCCCCCTCACAAAAACAGGGGGCCAAAAAGAAAAAAATAAAGGAAAAGAACGCCGACGGGAATGGGCAAGCAGCAGCAGGCGCCACCGGCGCGGCGGTCCCCGGCGATGTCGGCGCCTCCGCCGCCGAAGCGCCGGAAGAAGAAGGGCCGCCCGTCCCTCCTCGACCTCCAGAAGCGGAGCCTCCGCCTCGAGCAGCAGCGGAAGCAGCCCCAGGGGCGACGCGCCAACCGCCGGAGCGCCGGCTCCGCGGACGAGGACGACGACGGGCCCGCCTCCGGCTCCGGCCGCCGCGAGAAGAAGCTGCGCCTCGTCATGGGCCTCCACGACGGATCAGCCAAGGTGGGCGCCCCTCTCCCCCCTCCCCTCCCTCGATCTGAGCCGAATCCGACCCAATTCTGTCGATCCCGCGCGGAATTTGCCTAATTGGGGCGCCCCGGCCTCAGGCCGCGTACGGATCTGTGCAGCCGCGCGCCGCCCGAGGAATTTTCTTTGCTATTTTTGGCATGAAAAGGCAGCATTTATTTATTTATTATTTATTTATCTCCGTAGCGATGGGCACAGTGACGCAGTGGTCAACTCCGCTCCGCTCAGACCACCCTGAGAGGCGAGAGTTCTCCCAATCATTTGGAATAATCCTAAACCCTCGCATAGTCTCGTTGTGGCAATAATTGGCGCAATTTTTTTAAACGCCCCAGCTCCGAGCTTTTAAAGGCGTGCGCTTTTCGGGTTTGGTTTTTGTCAGCTTCTCGCGCGCCAAATTCCACTGTATTTAGCGCTCTCGTTAGATCTCTGTAACTGGCCCTGGTAAACGAAAGCTTACCCCACCTTTTATGCCGCTTTTTTTCCTATTCCGGGGAGGTTTTCGATGCTCGTAAAGATTTTAATTGCGTATGTTCTGTTTTTAAATTTCTTTATATCTTAACCGCTGCTGCCGCAGGGAGAAAAGACGAGGAAAGCGACGGATGGGCGTGAAGGTTGGTGCTCCTTGCTCCGTGGCATTTACTCTCGGATTTCCGCAGGCAAAAAAAAAATATACCTGGACAAATGTGCACAAAGATGCCATTTTTAATTCTGTTATTACTGTTGGAGGCATTCCAATTTTCTCGTCTTTAATTAATGCTCGTGCCTCTGTTTGCCCTGTGCTCATGGCTTGGATTTGTTCATTCGACAGAGCCGTCAGATTCCGGGCCCACAACACCTTTGCCGAACAAAAAGTTGTTGCTCTTCATCCTCGACAGGCTACAGAAGTGAGTTGCTGTGCTCGTTGCTTGTTCTTCTTTCAGCTCCCCATTCTCAGCTCCAGGACCTCTCATCTTTGTGTATCTTGGTTTCTTGCAGGAAGGATACCTATGGTGTATTTTCAGAGCCTGTTGATCCCGAAGAGGTTTGTTTGCTTTAGAAGTGACGATACTATATGTTTGTTTTCTTTGTTTCGATTATCAAAACTGCTGATTTACCTGTTCATGTCCAATTATGGCCAGCTACCTGACTATCATGACATTATAAAGCATCCAATGGATTTTTCGACAATACGGAAGAAGCTCGATAAGGGGGCCTATTCCAACTTGGAGCAATTTGAGGTGGGTTACAGGATTTGTATGTTTTTTTATTGGATTTTCCTTCAATCAGCCAGCAAACTGTGGCTGTTTGCTTTGTAATAGCTAGTAATAAGCTGTTATCCTTTATTCAAAGCTTGGTCAGTTGCCACTGGGACCTCTTGCTCTACGCCTCTTCCCTGGTTGCATGTTTTAGGAGCTGATGTTTAGTCTCATGGACATCTGGCTTTTCCTGTTAGGTATTGTCTCTGATGGTGTTCCATGTGTACTGAATCCCATAACTCCAGACCTGATTTTTCTTGGCAATATAATCACGTTCTAGATTGGTACAACATATATATTTTATCTTGTAAATTCTCTTATCAATTAATTAAGGAATGTAAATTTTAAATCAAGTTTACTCTGGTAATGTTCTTGTTCGAGTGAAGCACTTACGCCTAGGTTCTATTTTATTGGTTCCGTAAGAGCAGTTTTACTAGCAAAAAGTTTGTCCAACGCTATGTTTGCATTCAGTGACCTATCCAAGATTATTTCTATTACTTTTGAGTTGCTCTACTTAGGCATATAAACCCAGTAGCTTGAAGGGAAGACCTGTTTCTTGTTCGAGATTCTGCGGTGTATCCTTTACTTGTTTTTCGGCAGTTTAAGCATTGAGAGTAACATCTGATATAGACTGAGACAGAACTGTACTAAGTTATACTAAGTTAGCAGACAACCTATTACCTTCCTGGTTTTTTTTTTTATTGTGTTATGGGCCCTAACTTTTCTCGAGCATGATTTCTCTGGTTTCTGCTTTTCCAACTATCTGGCTGAGTTTAAATTATATATATATATATATATATATATATATATATATATATATATATATATATATATATATATATATATATATATATATATAATTTATTCTGCTGATGTGCCTAGAAGAAACTCTCAAATACTCTGAGGTATCCTATGTTAATTTTTGTTTGAGGCAGTGTAGGATTGCGAACTTAACAGCATGGTCAATAACAGAAGATTTTACACATTAGAAACTTGCTAAGAGAACACTGCTATATGTCATTTGACCACCTATTGTACTTGCACGAGATCATCTAAGGCAGCTGGGATATCAATGTTCTCTTGCAAGTTTACACACTAGAAACTTGCTAAGAGAACACTAATATATAACTAGGCAGGAAAGTGCAGTGTTCTGTTTGAAAATATATGAGCACAAGAAGTGCACAATATACAATGTAATCTTGTAAATGCAGTTGGGTTTTTTATTATGGTAAAGATGGTTAACACACTGTTAGAAAAGATGAAATGTCCTTATCTCTTTAGAAGAGATGCCTTGATGCATTTTTAGAAGTACATGACAAGACGGGGATGGACTCGTACACCATATAATGCGTTAAGTTCAAATATCACCTAGGGATTTAAAGTTCTAGTAGATGTGTAAAAAGTTACACAAGCACCATGCTTGGTGCTGCCTATGTTACTTTTGATAGGATGCTTTCAATTGAGAAAGCTCGTTATTTGAATAAAGGAACACTCTAAATAACATACGTCCTTCCCTTTTGCAAGTCATTCATGCCGTACTTTGGAAGGTGGTATATTAGATAATTATAGATGTTTGCGCTACATAGGAAGCTGTACCTCAGTTGCTATTTCATTAGTTATTATTAAGTATGTTGGACCTAAGTTGGAATAATGTGTTGTTTGAAAGATTAGGCAGGCATTTGGTAAAATGATATGAATACCTTTGTAATGCCTGAACAGGACACTATGCTTTAGATCACCATTTTGCAGCTTTTGGCTAATGACTTTACTTCTAATGCTGACTTGCTACTTGATAAGTATCTGATGTGTATATACTGCTATAACATCATGGATTTGCCAACATGCATTTTCGCCACCCATTCGACTGTGTTGCATTGCATGGAACATCATTAATGCAAGCCATTTTTATCCCATAATCTTCTGTGTTCAAACATCTTTGCTGAACTGCTAGAGGAATGATTTTCCATTACTTGGCTAACCCTAGAAGGGTAGCTATATAGTTCCATACATGGGCCACATGGGCCTTAGCCTCATGGGCCTACATATACTCCAACACCCCCCCGCAGTCTGAACTACCGTCGCAGCGGAGTTCGAGGCTGAAACAAGAAAGAACACACACAACCCCCCCACAGACGCAACTAGCCACTAGTGATGTTGAGGCTGGAGCGAAACTCGGCGAAGGTCGAGGACGGGAGGCCTTTGGTGAAGATGTCCGCGAACTGGGAGGTCGTCGGGACATGAAGGACCCGCACCTCGCCCATGGCCACCCGATCACGGACAAAGTGGAGGTCGATCTCGACATGCTTCGTCCGCTGGTGCTGGATGGGGTTGGTGGAGAGGTAGACCGCACTGACGTTGTCGCAGTAGATCAGTGTGCTCCTGGAGGGTGGAGTGTGCAACTCAGCAAGCAGCTGCCGGAGCCAGGCGGCCTCCGCCACGCCGTTAGCCACGGCGCGGTACTCCGCCTCGGCACTGGACCGGGAGACCACCGGCTGGCGCTTGGACGACCAAGACACCAGGTTGCCGCCCAGGAAGACGGCGTAGCCGGAGGTGGAGCGACGAGTGTCCGGGCACCCGGCCCAGTCCGCGTCGGTGTAGACAACGAGGTCGGTGGAGGAGGCCCGGTGGAGGAGGAGGCCGTAGTCGAGTGTGCCCCGGAGGTAGCGGAGGAGACGCTTGAGAGCCGTGAGGTGAGGCTCCCGGGGATCATGCATGTGGAGGCAGACCTGCTGAACTGCATAGGTGATGTCCGGCCGGGTGAAGGTGAGGTACTGAAGAGCCCCGGCAAGACTCCTGTACGCAGTGGGGTTGTCCACCGGTGGTCCCTCGGCCTCAGACAGCTTGCCCTGAATGTCGACCGGGGTGGAGCAGGGCTTGCAATCAGACATCCCAGCCCGCTCCAGGATATCCCGAGTGTACTGTCGCTGGTGAAGAAGGAGCCCAGCAGGACGGTGCTCAACAGTGACACCGAGAAAGTGATGGAGCTCACCCAGGTCCTTCATCGCAAACTCCTGCTGGAGAGCTGCAATGATCCGGCGGAGAAGAGGCTCGCTGGAGGCGGTGAGGACAATA
Source organism: Saccharum hybrid cultivar R570 (assembly GCA_038087645.1). NCBI lineage: Eukaryota > Viridiplantae > Streptophyta > Magnoliopsida > Poales > Poaceae > Saccharum > Saccharum hybrid cultivar. The sequence goes on from JAQSUU010000402.1 coordinate 18,435,073, forward strand.
TCATCAACATAGAGTAACAAGTATGCAGTGTCGGCCCCATGGTGGTAGACGAACAGGGACGTATCAGACTTGGCCTCCATGAACCCCAGGGTCAGCAAGAAAGCAGCAAACCGGTGGTTCCACGCCCGAGGTGCCTGCTTGAGGCCATAGAGTGACCTGTTGAGCCGGCAGACCATGTCAGGGCGGGTGTTGTCGACGAACCCCGCCGGCTGACTGCAGTACACCGTCTCGGTAAGAAGGCCGTGGAGGAAGGCGTTCTTGACGTCCAGCTGGTGGACGGGCCAAGACCGAGCAAGTGCCAGGGATAGTACGGTCCGGACGGTGGCCGGCTTGACCACCGGGCTGAAGGTCTCATCGTAGTCGACGCCGGGGCGCTGAGTGAAACCCCGGAGGACCCATCGAGCCTTGTAGCGCTCGAGAGAGCCGTCCGCTCGGCGCTTGTGAGTCCAAATCCACTTGCCGGTGACGACATTGGCACCCGGCGGCCGGGGCACCAACTCCCACGTCTGGTTGGCGAGTAGTGCGGCGTACTCCTCTTCCATCGCGCGGCGCCAGTGAGGGTCCAACAGGGCGTCGCGGACGGAGGAGGGTACCGGAGAGACCACCGCGTCGCCGGTCGAAGCCTCGAGGGCACGAGGCGGCAGGGTGCCAGCCGCGTGCCGTGTCACCATCGGGTGAACATGCCGCGGGTGTCGGTGAAGAAGCGGCGGGTGGTAGACCGGCGGGACACCACGGGCCGGCGGAGACAGTGGCGGTGGTGTCGGTGTTCCCGGCGGAGAAGGGACCGGAACCACGAGCGGCGGTGGCCGCGGCCTGCGCTGGTATACCCGTACCGGCGCGGCAAACCTCGACGGAGCCGCCGGGCCAGGTGCCGAGACAGGGTCCGGCGTCGGCAACCGACACGACCCCCCCGGGGCAGAAGCGGGGGACGAAGGCCCCGGGTCTGCACCAACTGGAGAAGGCGGGGCCGCACCGGAGGACGAGGGGCCCGGACTCGCAGGGGAGCCGGGACCGGTGGCCGGCTCAGAACGCGTCGAGGCGGTACCTGCAGGAGACCACAAAGAAGGTGGCTGGACCACCGGGTCAGTGGGAAACAGATCGGGTGGGTCAGTGACCGGAGGTGTAGTGGTGCTGGAAAAGGGAAAGACGGACTCATCGAAGACCACATGGCGCGAGATGAGAACACGTCGGGAGGTAAGGTCGAAGCACCGGTACCCCTTGTGATCAGGGGAGTACCCGAGGAAGACACAGAGCGTGGAGCGAGGGTCCAGCTTGTGAGAAGAAGTGGCAGCAGTGTTGGGGTAACAAGCACACCCAAACACGCGAAGGTGATCATACCGAGGCGGGGTACCAAAGAGGGCGTGGTGAGGAGTGGGAGCGGGACAGGCAGCGGAAGGAAGGCGGTTAAGAAGGTAGGTGGAGGTGTGCAGGCCCTCAGCCCAGAAGCGAGCAGGAAGAGAAGCCTGAAACAGGAGAGTGCGCACGGTGTCGTTTGTGGTGCGAATCATCCGCTCGGCCTTGCCATTCTGCGAGGAGGTGTATGGGCAAGACATGTGGAGCTGAACACCGTGAGAGAGGAAGAAATCTCGGGCGGTGGAGTTATCAAACTCGCGACCATTGTCACACTGGACGGCCTTGATGGTGAGACCGAACTGAGTAGACACCCAAGTAAAGAAGTGGAGGAGCGTGGTAAACGTATCAGACTTCGCACGAAGAGGAAAAGTCCACGAATAATGCGAAAAATTATCAACAACCACAAGATAGTACTTATAACCAGAAATACTGATAACAGGAGATGTCCATAGGTCGCAATGTACAAGATCAAAAATGCGGGCCGCATGAGAAGAAGAACTAGAAAAAGGAAGACGAACATGTCGGCCCAATTGGCACGCATGACACAGTTGCTCATCATGAGCTCGAGTACATGGAAGACCAGAGCTACGACTGAGCTGTATCAGGGCATCACGTCCAGGATGGCCGAGGCGCCGGTGCCAGGTAGTAGAGGAAGCAGAAGCGACGAAGGCAGCTGACAAAACGGACGGCGAAGAAGAAGAAGGAGCCGCCGGAAAGCGAAGAGTGTAAAGGGGCCCGGTGCTGTCACATCGGAGTAGAGGACGCCGGGAAGCCAAATCCTTCACAGTAAGACCAGAAGAGTCAAATTCCACAGAACAAGAGTTGTCAGCTGTAAAACGTCGAATAGAAAGAAGATTATGAACCATGGAAGGAGCAACAAGAACATCAGGAAGACGAAAGGAGCCATGAGCACCGGCGGTACCCACAGAGGAGACAGGAATACAAGAACCATTTGCGACCATAATGGACGAAGGAAGAGATGAAGAGGGAGAGTGAACCGACGAAAGTATACCGGGGTCAGGAGTGGTGTGGTAGGTGGCCCCCGAATCGGCGATCCACTCGGGTCCGACCGGAGGTGTCAGGCCCATGGTGCTGAACGAGCGAGCCAGGGCCGCCTGATCCCAGCCCGCGACCCCCGGTGGAGCCCCGGAAGGTCCGGAGGGAGGAACCCACGGCGTAGTAGGCGGCGTAGCAGGGAAGACGCCGAGTGGAGGACCAGCAGGAGGTGCTCCGGTGAGCATGGCCACCGGTGGACGCGAGTCGGTCCCGGTGGCGTGGTAGGGCCACATGGAGATGCGCCCAGACCACGGGTTCTGGAAAGAGGGCCATGGTGCCCCCCCCTGTGGTCCACCAGGTACCGGGGCCTGGGTAGGTGCACCCCGGCCGCCCCCGCGACCCCCACCGCGGCGACGACGACCACCACGACCCCCCCACCTCCGCTTGGCCCGGAGGGAGGGGGACCCAGGAGAGACGACGGTGGTGGAGCAGACGGCCGTGGAGCAGACTGGCGCGGCGGAGTAGCAGCCAGAGCCGTCGAGGAGGCCCCCGGGGAAGCAGTGGAGCCCGGCTGGAGGCCCTGTGTGAGCTCCTCCATGACAAGATCGTCACGGACCTCCAGGAAGGTGGGAAAGGGCCTCTGGCGGGTGATCCACGTCCTGAGGTGGGCGTAGCGGTCACTGAGCCCCCGGAGGACGTTGAGGACCAAGATGCGATCCTCCACAGGCCACCCGAGGTCCCCCAGGGAGTCAGCCATGGACTTCATCCGGCGGCAGAACTCACCGACGGAGAGGTCACCCTGGACGAAAGTGCGGAAGCTCGCATCGAGGCGCAGAGCCCGGGCCTCAGCGTTGCCCAGAAACTGACCCTCAAGGGCCAGCCATGCCCGGCGCGCGTCAGGAGAGGTGCGGACGAGGTCGTGAAGGTCCAGGGAGATCGTCCCCAGAATCCAGGAGAGGACGATGCTGTCGAGCCGGATCCACGACGGCGTCTGGGCAGCGACCGGGGCGTCGAGGAGGACGTGGTCGTCGAGGGCGTAGCGGCGAAGAGTGAGAACCACCAGATCCCGCCAACGGGCGTACGAAGGAGACTCCGGCTCGAGGACGACCGGAACAAGAAGACGAATGTTCTGGACCCCCCCCGGCCTGGTAGTGAAGTTGAGCCACGAGCGGGTCAGCCGGGTCGTGCCAGAGAACGGTGGTGTGCGACACACGACGGCCCGGCGAGGCGGAGGAGGTGGCTCCGGCGTCCAGGCCCGCAGGAGAGGCAAGGAGCTGCTCGGCCTCGGCGATCTGGCGGGTCAAGGCGTCGGCCGCGTCGCGCTCGCGCTCCCAGACGAGGGCGGCCGCACGCACACGGGCCTGGCCCTCCGCGGCGGCGGTGCGGGCAGCAGCAAGAGCCGCGGTGAGGGTGAGAGGCGGGCCATGAGAGATCCCCCCAGGAAGGCCGGACGGAAACACGGAGGTGGCAGCAGCAATCTGGCCCTCGGGCAGCTCTTGGCGAGGGTGGTGGTGGGGCTGCAGTTGTGGGAGGGGCTGCTGGAGGCCGCCGTCGACCGGAAGACCCCCACCAGCGGCCCCCGTGGCATCTCCCTCGACAGAACCCCCCCCAGCGGCCGGAGCAGCATCTGTGGAGAGTGCTGTGGCTGGGGCGGCGGCAGCAGGGAGGTCACCCTGCAGCGGCTGAAGAAGGAGGATGGGCGGGCGCTGCTGCAGGGGGTGGGAGGAAGGGAGGACGGGGCCAGGGTTGACGGCAGTAGGAGCACCAGAGACGGGCGCCGCCCCCCCTGCTCCAGGGATGGCCGGGCGGACAGCACCAGCGCCGGTCAGAGGATGAACAGCGGCGCCAGGAGATGGGGAAGAGCCGGCCAAGACCTGGGCCCAGGTGTAGGAGGTAGAGAGAGGGGGGCGGCCAGCCATGGCAGGCTGGCCGGCGCCGGCGGCCAGGAACCTGGCGGCGGCGGCTGGGTGGTGGAGGGGAAAAAGAAAAGCTAGAATAGGCTGGATACCATGCTAGAGGAATGATTTTCCATTACTTGGCTAACCCTAGAAGGGTAGCTATATAGTTCCATACATGGGCCACATGGGCCTTAGCCTCATGGGCCTACATATACTCCAACATGAACATCTCTTAAGAATGAATTTGCTAGTCAGCGCACATTTGAGTACTGTTGTGCTACTGCTTGACCAAAACTGCACTGTACCATGTGTATTCTCAGTGCTTGTTGAAAGCAATTACGCCTTTCGTGCAGTCATGCTAGAGAATGTCACATTTTTTCTGGAACGAATTTGAATATTCGGTATTGCTTTTATTATTCCTGCAGTCTGCTGCAAAGTACTATTTCTTTCCTGGCCTCAGAATGCTACTGACGTTTTATCAAGCTCATTCAACTTGACTGAAATTCTGATTTACAGGATGACGTGTTCCTGATAAGCTCCAACGCGATGTGCTACAATTCACCAGATACAATATACTATCGACAGGTCAAACATTAAGCCTACATGTTATGATCTTTGAATATAATTATGAATTATGGTGTATTTAACACCCATATGCCATGCATAACAGGCACGAGGTATTCAAGAGATTGCTAAAAAGGATTTTGAGAATCTTAGGCAAGATAGTGATGCCAGTGAACCAGAACCGGAACCGGAACCAGAACCCAAGCCGGAGCCAGAACCGGAAGAACCAAAGCCACAGCCTCGCAGGGGCAGGCCTCCAAACAAGAACAATGCCAAACAGAAAGTTGGGAAGCCACCAGCAGAACGTGCTACTGCAGACTTTTCTGGTGCAGCACTTGCTACTGTGGCAAATATTGGACGCCATGCACATGCAGATGTTGATCTGTCACAAAGAGTAATGGATAAAGCGACAATTGCAGATGTTCTGAGAGCTTCTTTTGCCAATCGAAGGAATGAGCACAACTGGTCTGGCGAGCGGAAATTTGAAAGAATTGAAGATTACTCAGGTTTTAACTTATCCCTTTTTTTTTCCCTCGTTCCTTCAAAAAATGTATTTTGAAGGGTAAACATTTAATGAGTACTAACTGAACAAAGGGCTAGGCATCCAATCTGGTCAATTCAATTTTCTTTTAACCTTTGTCGTGGTCGCTCTTTTCTTCCAGGTTATGAGGGTACATGGTCCGCAAAAATGGGAAAGAGGCCAATTCTGATGGAAGATAGTCGCCGAAGCACATATTATGAGACTCAGCCTTCCAGTTCAATATATGAGCTGCCGGTATCGTCCTCCTACAATGGGACTAAGAAGCTGTTAGTACCAGTTGAGTGTCCAATCCAAATTCTGTCCTATAAGTAACTGATGATATACTAATATAATTTCAGCCTCCTATTAACATTAGAGAACAGCAAGACACGATCGTCCACACTTTAACACAATGTTTTTTTATCAGGTTGGGGTTCAGTTACAGCAGTCCTATTCCCGCAGCCTGGCACGTTTTGCTGCACAACTTGGTCCTGTGGGCTGGGAAATTGCATCAAGACGAATCGAACGGAGCCTTCCTCCTGGAACAAAGTTTGGTCGTGGCTGGGTAGGAGATGGTGAGACACCAAACTCAGTTCAGCCACCCGTACTAGCTGCATTTTCAGAAACAATGACACCACCAAGCAGTATAGCAGCATCAGGTGTGCAGCCATCTATGAATGCCCCCCCTGCCACAGAGGCCTGTGCTGGCAACGTAAGCCATCCGGTGGGATCTCAACCACATGCTATGCCATATGCTTCTACCAGTACCAGCACAGCGCAGAGGATGAATTCTGAAGCATTAGCAAGCCAGCAATGTGGATCAGTACCACAGATATCGATAAACCGAGGTGGACGTGCTGTTGAGATGAAGGGCAACCCTAATAATCTTCACGGACACCCGGCCATGCAGCAAACTGTGAATGGTTTCAATGCCGTTCCAGGTGCTGAACCAGACTCTTAACTACACTCGTATGCTTAATGTTCCATTAATCTCATGCCCATTTTAGTTCGATGTTCATGACCCTTCAAAGCTTTCTGCCTTTTTTTCAGGACCGATGATGTTCCCACCTGCGGCTCAACTGGTGGTGAATCAGATGCAGACACATACGGCTGATTGAGTAACAAGTAGACATTGAATCTACATTGTCAACATGACATATGGATTGTGCCCGGTTCCAGTTCGTCGCGGGCACCAAGCGACAATGGCCTTGGGCCACACCCTGCCAGTGGCTTGGCACCCACCAACCTCAACATAGGGGGTCTGGTCGCCGTTGATCCGTTGCGCCGCAACCCGGTGCTGCAACTGTGAGCCTGTTGTGTAATTGCGTAAGTAGTAATTAGGATGATAACGTGCATAGATGTGTCAGGGTGGATGTTGTAACAGAGTTGAGTTGCAGTTTGGAGATTTAGCGATTCTGAATGTGTAGTAGAAAAACCACAGGGGAAACGAAACATCTGTATAGATTATTCAGGAGTTTTTTTTTGGCCACAGATGCGACCGAGCATGAAATCGTGCGAATCAGATTCTGTTGTTTGTGTACATCAATCTGACGGTGTCCCCGGATTGCAGGTACCACAGTTGTAGATAAGAAGTAGAAACACGCGGCAGCAACACGAAGATCTTGCCATGACAAACACATGCATGGATTCAGTCAATTCTCTGGAATAGTACCACACACTAATAAAGCGATGGATCTAGCCGATGGTCGGTCGGGGCAGCTAACTGCCCGGCGGATTCCAAGTCCAAGGCGTCCGACACCGACTGCATGAACGCCAGAAAGTGCTCTATCTGCGCGCGCACATACGCATCGCAGCAGATCAAGCCGACACCGATCACGAAGAGCATGCACGAGATGATGGAGCCGTTCGGCTATGCTGATAAGACGGTTGAAAAACAGTATTGGCTGATTTGTTGAGAGAGAAAAATACTGTTCCACCTAAAAAAATAAGCCGAAAAAAACGAATTATAAGCCGAATGAACAGGGCGGATGCCGGTAGCGATCCAGTCTGTACGGGTGAGGCCGGAGGTAATGGCGCTACTGATGATAAAGCAAACGCCCAGGAACATGATGACAATCAGCCTCGTCACCAGGTTCCACCACGACTTCTGCCGCAGGACCTCCTCGGCCTCTGCTATTATCGCGCCACGGTGCCGCCAGATCTCTTCCATCTCCTAGACGTCTGCTATTGTCAATGTCAAGTCATCGAATTGGTGCTGCTGCGCCACGGAGATGATCTCTGCTATTGACAAGCCATCGAATCTGATGAGCCCATGACTATCCAAAATATTCATGCAAAAAATTCTGTCATCGGTTCTAATATGGCAACTAGCATCTCTTAGGTAAGTCCTATTGCATTTGGTGCTTTTATATGTGATGGCAAATATAGGAAGAAGGATGATTTATTTACAGCTACCGGGTTGTTATCAAAAATATATTTTGGAGATGCAACATTGTTTAAGAGAAAAGATAATATGCCATCAAGGAGATATTTCTATACAGGCTCTACGCTGGAGGAGATGAAGGCAGTCCAACTTGAGCACGCTATGGTTTTCGGCTGTCCAATCTAAGTACGTCATGGATTTATTTGCTTAATTAAAGTAGTTTTCAAATAACATGATTAGCATTGTAGCCGCATTAGTTTACTATTTTCTAGGCTCAACTAGTTGGTCATGGTGCAGCGTGCACATGCTGGGCAGAACCAAGTTGGTGGCCTTGTGGCCGAGTCCGTTTAATTAGCCTATGCCTGCGTGCATATATTAGGGAGTGGTCCGCTCCTTGTACTTTCAGTTTTGGATTATTTCGTGGAGTTTATTCTCCGTCAAGCCGTCGCTCGTGAAACCCTAGTTGGTGTTCCCATCAGGTTCTTCATCTTAAATATTATCTTTCGGATTCTTGCGGATCTGCGTGCAGTGCGTGATCAAGCTGACTCAGCTTGGGTGTGTCGCTCGGAATTCTTGAAGTTTCCAAATCTTCTGATCGTGGTTTGTCGTGGCCGCGGGTGGAAGGATTCTATGATTTGGATTGCATCATCTTGTGTAAGCCAAATTAATTTTACTGCTGTCGCTGCTGTCAACATTTGATTATCTAAAGAAATTGTTGCCGAGGCAATTTCTCTTTGATAAATTCTGTGGGTTTGACCTGAGTAATTACTCGCTTACGTCTCTAATGCTGGATACGTGAGATTAATCTGAGTAGTACTGCTGCTGCTATACTATTTTGTTCTGGCCGATTAAATTAATCCCATCCATATTTAATCTGCCGAGAGAATTTACCCGTGGACATCTATCATTGCTATTCCTGCTATTGGTTGCTTGTGATTGAGAAAAATATTCAGAGTTCTGATTGCTAGATCAAGAGTAGGCAGTAATTTATTTCCAATTATTTGAAGAGCTCGGTTCTATTGCCGATCCAATCGTTCTGTACCGTGAAAGATTGGGCAAATTCTCGGACAGCGTAGGCGTGTCCTTATCAGAATCAGTGCTGCTGCGCCATGGCCATGGTCGGCAGCACCAACCTCGTCGGTGACCATGCAAAAGGCGCCGGGCACGACGTATATCAATCTACGTAGGGTTTTTGGGTACCGGGGACTAATATATATTTGGTTAGGGGATTTTCTGAATATTAGTATAGTGCCATAGTGCCAGTGCTAACGCTACGATAACATTCGGATACATGCAAAATAGAACTGAAATATATGCAACCAGTTCTAATTTGTATGTACCCGAAACCAGTTCTAATTTATATGGGCCCGAATGTTTCTGTAGCGTTAGTACTATATTATATACCTCGTATGAAAGAGTGAATAGAGATCGTAACACTAAGTTATTCCAAACACAGAAAGAAGCGCTCTGTTAAAGAGGCGATGTTAGGACAAAAATGGATCAAGGACGTCGCCTACAACCTCAACCACGAACTGCTGCATGAGTATTTCAGAATGTGGACAGCCATCCGATCAGCCCAACTAGACCTCCAAGATGATCAAGAAGATGAAATCATTTGGATTCTGGAAGGATCAAGGAAGTACTCGGCTAGCTCGGCATACAACATCCAATTTGTGGGTCAGGTAATTTCAAACTTCCCAAAACTTGTACGGAGGGCTTGGGCACCACCACAATGCAAAGTTTTCCTCTGGTTGCTCTTAAAAGATCAGCTATGGACAACAGTCCGTTTGCAAGTCCGCGGATTGGAAAACAACTATTTCTATACACTTTGTGAAAGGAACCCGGAGACGTACACTCATCTTTTCATCTGCCCATACTCAAGGGAGATTTGGGACATGGCTGCGACCTGGAGTGGCTGCGCCAATCTAGCGCCGGGCCACTGGCCGATACAAAATGAAGTTGAAGATTGGTTCTGTAGCATGACAGAGTAGGGGTCGAAGATGGCACACACATTGGCAATCATAACCCTCTGGAGCATCTGGAAGCAGAGAAATGTAGTGATCTTTCGAGAGTCGAGGATATCAATGGACTCACTCTTCTAAGTAATAAAGGACACCAGCTACACGTGGTCATATGCGGGAGAGAAAGTTTTATCCCTTTGGGTTGTTCCAAATTTTGGGAGTAATTAACCCCCGTTTTCCTTAGCCTGCGCGGAGCCTTTGCGCTAGGCTGCGCCCCTCGCGCATGTAAAACCGATGTTTAATACGTCTATCCCTCTTATTATTAATGAAACGCCGGGTAATCGGGTCTTTAAAAAAAAGGCGATTGGGAGAGAAAAAAGAACAAAATCAAGAAGCTGAGAAGAGCTGATGGAGCTGGTGCACCAATCCACAGGAGATGCAACAGCTAGGGACGGCGTATTTTTCTGCTCTTTTTTCGAAGGACGAAACTGTGCAACTGAGCATGCCGCCAGCCCGACGCGATATCTCACCGTTGATCTTGATTTCTTTTTTGAAAGATCACCGTTGATTTTGATTTCGTGCTAATATATAAAGACCGATCGAGGTCACGAACACACGACGGACTGCCGGCTGCCGTCAGCTCCGCGGGCCAAGTGCCCAAGACGCCGACCGTCAATTGGCAACCGAGGAAGCCCCGGCCATCACGAGTTCACGACGATCTGCGGTCATCCTCGACATCAGTCTAGTCTAGTATTATCGCGGCACCGAATTGCTTCAAACATGTAAACCCAGAAAAAAGAAAAACAGACCCGCTATTGATGATGATCAGACAAACATACTTCAAAATACACATTTCTGAAGAACGGCTCTCTCGCAAGTCACAAGTTTCAGAGAATTCCATCAAAATCTCTTTCAGGATTCCAGATGATTTGGCCATACGGCAAGCCACATTTTTTTTTTACTACTAGAGTCGAAGGCATGACTGTCACGTAACGTAATGTACCTCGTAACACAAGGTAATCTGAACTGAAACATTTCAGCGTGTCTCCAAGGCGTCCGCAACTCTGGCAGTACTGTACTGCTACGGTACAGTGTAGAATAGCCTGGAAGGTTCCAGAAGAGCAGCTGAGCAAGCAAAAGCCCAGCCGGAGGATCGTCGGAGAGCAAACGGAGAGGCCAATGCAAGAAGCAGGCAAGTTGCAACGCAGATTCACAGCACCCATTCCCTTGCGCTGTAACGCCGCGACGGTTGCCTGGGCCGTGCCGTCCGTCTGGGCGTCGGACCCGGAGGCTTCTGGTTTCTGGCAGCAGGTGGGTCGTCGTTGGTAACAAGCGCCTCCTGCTCAATCTTCATGGACCGCAGCGCCTCCATGAGACCGGTCTCTGGCCCTGGGCCAGCAGGAGGACGAGGAGAAGGCTCCTGGTGCTGGGCAACCGGTTGCTCGCGGGCCGTGGCTCCAGGTGGGTTCGCGGCATCATCGAGGGCCTGCTTCTGCTGCTCATTGTTCTTCCTGCGCCCTGCGGACACGTACCAGCAGCAGAAGAAGACGGCGCCACACAGCAGCAGCGTGACCAGGCACGTCATGCCCAGCAGCAGCTTCGTCGCGACGCTGCGCTTGGTCTTGGACGACGACACGCAGCGCTGGCGATGCGACTGCGTGCGAGGCCGCCTCGTCTTCCTCCATATATATAGGCCGCCTCTTCCCTTCGGCGCTGGACTTCTGGTTACGATTACGAGCTGAATTTGACGTCTATGCAACCCGTGGGATTCTGGGAAGTGTCCGCGCCGATCGTCGTCCTCGGCTCCGACTCGGACTCTCGTGTTGTGTTGCGTATCCCGTATCCGGGTCGACTTTTCATTGTTGATTTGGATTTTAACAACATTATTAACAAATCGATGGCTCTCGTGTTGCAGGACAGCAGGAGCGGGTCTCGCCGGAGGGATAAGCTCCCCGGAATGGCAAGGAGAAAGATGAAGACAATGGAACGGACGTGACTTGGGCCGAGTCGACTGAGGACGAGTAAGATACGCAGGCAGAGCACGTTGCACTCTGCAAGAACGCACCTGCTTCACATGGGCCCCACGCCACTCTTTGTCCTGCGTAGCGCCCCCTCTACACCCATACGTATGCAGACAGGCCTAGCAACTACAGTAGGTGGTTGGTGTAGATGAGTTCCACTACAATATTTGCAACACCAAATCTACTTTTGCAACATCTAGATGAAACAGTTACAACATACGTCCGAAATAATTGAAACACTGCGACATACATCTAAAACACCACGAAAACACGTTTGTAGCCATTGCAAAACATATGCAACATCCAGATAAAACACTTGCAACGTACGTATCAAATACTTAAAACATACGCTTGCAACATGTATGTATATGCAACATCTATATCTACTTTTGCAACGTCCAGATGAACCGCTTGCAACATACCTGTAAAATAGATAAAACATGTGAACATATATTTGAAAACACCATTACAACATATGTAACATCCTGATCTACTTCTGCAACATCGACATAAAATACTTGTAATATATCTCTGAAACCTTTAAAATATTTAAATAAACACTTGCAACGTAGAGTTTCAACGCAAACATCTTATTACTGCTAGGAAGAAGAAAGGATCCTTGTTGGCACGTGGAGTTTTAAACATGCCATGTCACCGAAACTAAAATTTAGTCTGGGGAACCAAATACTCAAAAGAAAAGGGGCTTTCCGCTCATCTATTTGATAGCTAGCGAGTCGTCGAGTCGAGTCAGCTGGCCGACGACAGGGAGCCTCGCCTCCGGCGCCCCACGGCCCGCGGCGATCACCCAATTCCACCCCACTGCCTCCTCCCACCTCCCCCCACTACCACTCTGTTCCCGCCACCACCCGCTTGCGCCCACGAGCTCGCTCGTTGCGCCGTCCCTCACGTCAACGGCCGCGCCCTCTAGTCGTTCGACGAAACGCCACCCAGCCACTGACGCGTCCGCTGCACGCGCAGTCGCGCTCCCATCTTCCTCCGCCACCCCGCAGTTCCTAGCCGGAGGGAGGCCACCGATCCATGTCCGTCGCCAAGCGCTACGTGCTGCGCCTCTTCATCTCGCTCAAGTACGTGACGGCGAACGTGGTGGACCGGCAGAGCGGCCGCATCGTGACGACCGCCTCGACCGCGGAGCGGCCCCTGCGAGACGGGCTGGAGTGCGGCCGCGCCTGTAACGCAAAGGCGGCGGCAGCCGTCGGCGAGGTGCTCGCCATGCGCCTCAAGGTGGACGGCCTCGCGCGGGAGCCCATATACGCCAACGCGGAGAAAGAGGTCGCGAAGAAAGGGTTCAAGAACCAGACCAAGGTCTGGGCCATCCTCAACGCGCTGCGCAGTCACGGGGTTAACCTCCACATCGACGACGATGGCGACCACAGGCCGCACGTCTGAAACAACCATCAGTTCACCAGTTGGTTCCTCGAACTCACAATAAATTTGAGCATGTTGATTGTTACTGTACGTGCTGTTACATGTTGCTTCAGTAGCATTGCCCTTGAAACTCTCAGTTAATTGAACACTATATCTTTCTGTGTAGCAATAACACTGCTGAAACTTCTGTGTAATCTGCTACTTTGATATCATCTAACTCTCAGACCACTTACAGATATCAGAAAAAGGAGGAAATGAACCAGTAATTCACCAAAAGGTTATTCAGGATAGGTGCCCTATTGGGAAGGAAATTGACACCCATTGGTGTTTTGGTAGTCAAAAAGGGTGCACAGGTTTGATAGATACAAAAGACCCAATAACTGATAACTTTTACTTAGTAGCAAACCACAGTTAAATTACAGAGCACCTTCACAAAACATGATGCTGCGGCAGCAACTATAGCAAGACCCTCTCAGGCCCTCGAATTGCTGGCATAACTTTACTGACTAAGTGCCTCTAGGTTCTTGTATGCTTTGAGCTGATTCAAAGCACTATCCAGCAAAACCTTCTTACTGCCATTGATCACTCTCATTGACTGTTTGAGCTCAATCTTGGCTGCAATCAGCTCGTTTTGCAGTTTCTTGATCTTCAGCCCATCCCTGATCTTCTCGAGGCCCCTGATCTTCTCCTCAATGAAATGTAGGCTCTCATGGTCTGGTTGAACTCCTGATGGTATCAAAGCCCAGGGCATGTCATCTTGTAATGGTGGAGCAGAGGGTGTAGGGTGCCCACCTTGTGAACTGCTTCCTAGAACCAATATCATTTTCTGCAAACAAGTACAGGTGTTAGTTTCAGTTTTCGAAATCATGGTGGAGGAACCCTGGACTGTTTAGACATAGTTAACTGTTCAGTATCTATGTCTGTCGTGCAGCTCTGTCAGATTTTAATTCACAAAAAAAAAGCTTTGTCAGATTTTGAGATGGTTTTGTAGTCTCATGCCGTTTAAACTTCTGATAATATGCTTTGATCTGTGTCAAAGCACTTTCCTTCTATTTGGAACACTGTACACGTTATAGTCCAGTGGATATCAAGTATTCACATTGAAATATATTCATCTAGAAAATTGACACCATGTTGCCATTCATTCTACTCTATTATCACACAGCAAGTACCTGTTTGTGATCCTCAATTGGAGTATCAGGGTACACAACTTTGACATTTTTCTTCGTCTTCCTCTTCAGCCAGTGGCAAATCTCTGTTGGGTTCACCTTTCCTATCACCGTGACGATCCCACTGTTAACATCCCCCACCGAAGTTTCAACTCCTGTGTCACAAAGAACAATCTTTATTCCGATTTACCGAAAGAGGGGAAAAAAAGAGAGAGGAGATGAACAGTCAGTAAGGCTGTACCACTGAAATTCCCAATGGACGCCATGGCCTTCTCCACCTTCCTGACGCAGCCAATGCAGCGGCAGTGCATCTCAACCTGGAACCTGAAGCGCCTGGACGCCTCCTGTGAATGGAAGAACCAAATCCATCTGTCACTCCTGGTGATGTTGAGAAAAGGATCAGCAGAGGAACAAGAAGGTGAAGAAGCCCCTCACTGCCCCCATGGTAGAGTCTTGAGCTTCTTCTGTGACGCTCTTCGCCGGCGGCAGCGATCAGAGTCTAGAGGCTGGATGTGGCAAGGGTCTCTCGCTTAAATAGGCCTGACTGGTGAGCGTGCGGCACTAGTTGCTTTGCTCGTTGGTCAGCTACCCGTTAATGGGAGGGAGCGGAGTTCCATGCAGTTTTGTGAATCAGAGGAGCCACCGGTTTGCATGCTTGACTGACCTGACCGTTCGTTCACAGTTTCACACTAGCTGCTGTTTCATTCAGTCTTTCCTGTTACATTTTTTTTGCCCCGACGAGCACGGCTACACGTACAATATAAATTCCTAAATCCTAATCGTTATGAATGTATAGTTATTTTCGGGAAAGGGGAAAAGATGATCGACAACTCTTTCTCTTCTTTTGTGTCATAAATGATGACATCATAGCGATCATGTCCTTCGAGGCTTCGAACGCCGCGGAGAACTGCGGTGTACACTTCTTCGTGTTTCTTTTCCCACGTTTGTGTTGTACTAAAGGTCCCGTTTGAAGCACTAGAGACTAGGATTTTTTTTAGGGTTTTCAGAATCGAGATTTTAGATAATAAAAACATATGATGTTTGGATCTCGAGATTTTGGCTAAGGATTGTGGGTGGTAGAATGGGTATACTGTCCATAATATCCTGAGAATGATGACCATAGGACAAGCTAGGGGCAAAATCGCCTTTTCATGCGTTGGAAGGGAGGAGAATCCTCTATATTATCCTGGTAATTCTTCGATCTAAGCGTCCGACTCTTTACTTGAATATCGGACGGACGTGGGCATGGGGCTACGTGACACAACTTTTGTTTAATATCTAGTCAGTTCATCTATCGTCCACTTCATCTATCTCCCACTCCGCCGCCCGCCCTGCTCCTCCTGTTGTAGCTCCCGCGCCCGCAGCTCCTGTCGCTGCTCCCACACGCCCGCTGCTCCCACGTGCTTGCCCCACTACTCCACGCGCCTGCTGCTCCTCCCCGCGCTCGCCCTAATGCTCCTGCTTCGCCGCCCGCTCCGCCCGACGACGCCGAGTCGCTAACAGGTGCCACCAGCGCAAGGAGAAGCGCTAGACCTAGGCGCGAAAGCCCTCCGGCCTCACCTCCTGCTACAGGTGCCACACCCCGATGTAGACGGCGGAGGCAACCGCACCGAGATATGATGCATGTTGCAAGTGTACATTTGAAATGTTTCAGATGTTTTAGAGATATGTTTCAAGCATTTCACACAGACGTTGCAAAAGTAAATCGGGATGTTGCATATGTTGCAATGGTTGTATATGTATGTTGCAAGCGTCTGTCCCCAATTTTCATTTGTTTTTTGAGACGTATGTTCCAAGCGCGGAGGTTGTATATGTTTCACGTATATATTGCAAGTGTTTTATTTGGTGTTGCATATGTTTGTAATGGTTTACAATTGTTTTTGCAAAGTGTTTCAGATGCATGTTTTGAATGTTTCATCTATCTTTTTTTATATGTTGCAAGTGTTGCATCTGTATGTTTCAAAAGTAGATCGGATGTTGCACATAGAATGCACATAGGAAGCGGGAGGGGCGCAAGTGGTCCCTGCACGGGCAACATTCGGGCGGCGCAGGCCCCTGCACGGGTGCCGGTGATGCAGGCACGGTCGAGTGACGTACGGCGGCACAGGCTCATGCATGGACGCGCGAAACAGAGAGAAAACCGACTGCGGCCACAGGCATTCGAATGTGGGTGTTCGTCCGGACGTCTGGGCACTAGCTATGCCCATATTATCCAGCTTTTGAGTGGATTTTAGGATGGTTAGAATCTTGGGTTCAGTTTTTTTATCCCTCAGATTATTCCTGGATAGTAGAATCCGGATGGATTCAAACGGGCCCTAAGTGACCCTCGTTTCTCCCTCAAAAAAAAAAAAAGACCCTCGTTTCATTGCGTCAAAGTCAAACTACAGTATACTCTCCCTTGTTCTCTTGGTCTGCCTTGTAGTGGAATCTGGCCCGTAGAGATAAAACGAAAGAATCTGGCCCAACAGAACAAAGAATCGTCTTTCCCCTTCTACAGTGAAAAAAGGCGATTCAAGAGGCGACTCACTCTTCCCTTCGTCGATCCGCCGGCCCCCTCTCCTCCGACGTCCTTGCCGGCGGCGGGGATGAGAGGGGTGCCCGGCTCCTTGGCGGGAGGGCTTGTATAGCCGTAGTTTTTAGGATTAGTACCTCCTTTGTCCCGCCGGCGTCTTCTATATCGCCGGTTAGGGTTATCTTACTTGTGCAGTTCTCCGGCGACGGTGGCTTCGATGGTGTTGTCTCCGACGAGATCTACATGAGGGGTAAGTTTCCCAGTGGTGTGTGCTTGGTGGAGGCGGCGCCGCTGCTATGGTTGAATAAGTTCCTCCTCGTTTTCTTCCACCTCGCCGTCACTCGTTCCGGTGTCGGCGGGAGGCTTGCGAGGTGGTGCCGGACCAGATCTGGAGTTATCTGCTTCTTCTGGATCTGGTCGAGTTCGTCTTTTGTTCCTCCCTCATCTTCTCCGGAGGTGGCGACTAATCTGGTGAAGATCTCGGGAGGTATGTTTACCGACTCGCCGAAACCGGGTTGGTTCTTATCTACCACATTCTCTGGTGGTTCCATTCCCCTTTTGGGTGTGCTGTCATCCGGTGTGTGGGGATTGCTGGTTGCTTTTGGGGCGTCAGATTCCCTGTACTCCGGCGATGTGAGGGCCGACGGCCATCTTCTTTGGCCTGGGCGTTCAGCGGTCATAACGTATGTTGATGTTTTCGACATACCGCTTTTGGTGCCATTTAAATCTTGTGTTCAATCGTCGGGAAGGAGGTCGACTTCAAGCTCCACGGTGCTCCGACCGTCGGCGACGAGGACGACCGGGAGAATGACTGTGCAGAGACTATGATGTAATTTCTTCTTTCTTTTAGCGTGTCTTTGCAAGTCTGGGAACGTAAATCTCTATGAAATTCATATGAATACAAACCCGGTTTCAAAAAAAAAATAAACCCGAGAAATTTCAGAATTCGGTCACCCGAGAAAGGTAAAGAGAGAACGGAGAGACCGAACAGAGAGGACCACGAGCGGAAGCGCAGCCGCAGCCCGCAGGCACGACATGTCTCGCCGGCGGCGAGGAGGCTCCGACTCGGACGGCGAGGACGACAGCTTCCTCTATCGCTACCCGCTCCCCTCCGCCGCCTCCTCAGCAAGCGCCTCAGCGGGAGGTGGCGGCAAGCCACGGGGCGGGGGCGGGGGCGGGGGCTCGGGCGGCCTCGCGCCGTCCAAATCCACCGTCTACGTGTCCAACCTAGACTTCGCGCTCACCAACTCCGACCTCCACCTCCTCTTCTCCCGATTCGGCCGCGTCGCGCGTGTCACCGTCCTCAAGGACCGTGAATCCCGCCGCAGCCGCGGCGTCGCCTTCGTCCTCTTCGTCAGCCGGGAGGACGCCGCCACCGCGGCCGCCGAGATGCACGGCAAGGTGCTCAACGGGCGCACGCTCTCCGCCTCCATCGCCGCCGACAACGGCCGCGCCGCGGAGTTCATCCGACGCCGCGTGTATCGGGACAAGTCGCGGTGCTACGAGTGCGGCGAGGAGGGCCACCTCTCCTACGAGTGCCCCCGCAACCAGCTCGGGCCCCGCGAGAGGCCCGCACCGTCTAAGAAGTCGCGCCGCGGTGGTGGTGGTGGTGGTGGTGGGGGCAGCGGTGGGCGTGGGCGCGGTCGCGGGGGCGAGGCTGATTGGCATTCGGATGACGATGAGGATGCTGCTGCCGCCGCGGCGTTCGAGGACGACAGGTGGGCGTCGGTGGTGGATACGAGGGGAGAGGAGGAGAAGGCGGCTGGGAAGGAAGAGGGAAAGGGGAAGGCGGCGAGGAAGGAGAAGAGGAAAGGCTACTTCAGCGACGAGAGTGACGAGGACGACGACTAAGCTTCAGTGTATCTTGCTAACTAAGCTTCAGTGTATCCTGCTAAGGTTGTTGTGTTTTGACAATAGATCTAACGTGAGTTACGTGATCAACAGCTTTGTGTTTGAATCCCAGATTTTTCAAATTTCAGAAGTTAATTGATGGCTGATTACTTATTACAGACTTCGTCTTGTCACTGTAATGTTTCCCTGATTATTAAGCCTATTATTCATCTAAACAACATCCCTGGTTTGGCTACTATGAATTGTTGATAAAATGGCCATCCAAAAAAGAAATAGATAATCATTTCTAAGTTTAGGTCTAATATAGTCAAATACTTTTCAGAACTGCTGGTCATCATGCTTATATTGTCAGTGCTCTTACTTCAATATTTTGTTAAGGACGCCATTTTTGCTTTTAGTAGCTTGTTGCCAGCTATAAGATGGTTGTTAGCTGTGTATGGTTACTGCTTGGTTCTCAATTACTTCTTGTATATCAGTAGATTTTTATTTCTTTTCTCTCTTCTGATTAAATCTTCATATACCATTAAGGTATGCTTATTGCAATGAATCACTGTGCCTACTGCCTAGACTTAGAAGGGACACATAAAGGCAGTATATTGTGCCCACGTTTTGCTTAACTTATGCAATTCAGCTATTTCCAAAACAGCCCAATTCTTAATACATCATTTTCTGTTAGTTCATTTAACAAACTGACAATATTCATTTAGAGTTCTTAGGCCCTGTTCGCTTGTCTTATAGTCTGTACTTTTCAGCTTGTTTTTTTAGCCGGAACAGTGTTTTTCTCTCGCAACAAATCAGTGAACAGTACTTTCAGCCATGGCTTTTCAGCGAAGCGAACGGGCTCTTACTTTTCAACATGTGATGAAAATATTGTGTTCTGATACCCTGTGCTTCTGTTGCAAGTTCTTGATTTTTCTAGTGGATCACAGGACTGTTTTCACTTTGTTGATACAACTACAAGTGCATATAGGTACTTAAATTGATACCTAAAAAAAGAGATGAAAACATCTCCATCTTGAAAGTTGAAACATTGTTAAATCTTGTAACGTTCAGACTATACGGTCTGCAGTATGCAGCTAAACAAAGTTGAGCATGTCATTTCACTTGTGGTCTCGTTAGTTGGTTACTAAATCATCTTGTTTATGGGTAAGTGCACTGTTGTTTAGGACAATGACCACAAACATTGTTGCAGTAAAAAAAAAAATCAGCATATCTACAGGTACTTCTCAGGAAGGTTTTAGAGCCAACCAAGCTGAGATTGGCCTTAAACTTGACCAGAAACTCTGTCCTGTCAGGAATGTCTAGGTGCTGAATGTTTTTTTAGGTATTCTGCTTTGGAAGAAAACTGCAAATCTTAAGTTGTAAGGATGGACTCCTGATGTCAGCACTCTTGACTGATTAGGTTAGGACCAGTAATATACTTCTTGTGCAATACTTTTGACTTTCGGTAATGTGAGAGATCATTTGAGGGCATGAGTGACGAATCATGATAACCACACAACTGGCCAGTATTCTCATCCAGGGCATGAGAATAAGGCAAGGAGATTTTTTTTTATTGTTGCTACATATGTAGTGTATTAGTTTCCTCCATTCTGCCATCTTTGGGTATTGACGTCTCAATTCTAGAAGCAGATTATTACTCCCTGTATATGAGATTTGCCTGATGTGGTTGGCATGGTGTTCCTTCTGCTATTTGACTGCTGGTTCATAATGTATAGGCATATTTCTGATGTGAATGTGTCAGTGAAAGGGTCCATATCCTTTGTATTCTGGCTACATATTGTATTCTAAGCTACACATATTTTACCCATGTACATTTCATTTAGTGAGCCAGCTATATTGTATTCTCTATTCTTGCTGTGGTGTAACTTGTATCATTAGCAAGGGAAACATGAAAATAAATGATTGCCGATTAACTTTAATTAAATATGTTGACAACAGTCACATCTGTGCTTCCGTATGCTGGTTGTTAGAATAGTGGCATAATCTAATCTCTATATTGATACTTGGCAATTGACATACCAAACGGTTCACAAATGGAAGCTTCTTAAAAGGAAAACAATCTGTAATGTCTACAGCAGCAGACGTTCTTTCAAAGAGGCCCATAATGTAGTGTACCATACAATGTTTTTTTATTTTTGCAAAGGACAAACAAATTGAACAAACTAAGTATCCTATCATCCTATTTCTAGATCTAATCCTTGCTGCAGAAAATTGCAATTTCAGAAGCAGAATTTCATGTCCATTGAACAGAACATGCTGGTCACTCAGGCGATGAAGGAATGCTGTGATCTTAAGGGACCACTGTAGCTGATTATCAGAAAGAAGCCATCAAGGATTGTTGCACATCAGTATTCCAAGACCCAAAACATACTTGGAGTTGGAGCAAATCTGATTTGTAGATATGCTTCACCCTATCACCCTATTAATTCAATCAATTGCATTGTCATTCAGAGATTGAGGTTCATCAGTGACTATTTACAAGCAATGCATGCTTACTTCGGTTTATCCTAATTCCTAGAATTGACTTTCCCTTGGTCAAGTACTCTTGTTTGATCATCAGTTCCTAACCTGAGCAACAGATCGAAGACTAATCTATCTAGCAGCAGAACTGGGATGTGGTGACACATAGTACATTGCACAGGCTATCAACCCTGGACTCCTGGAATCTTGGTTTCCCCTGCATAAAACCAAGTGATCCAGGTTGAATTCTGATTAAACCTCACAAAATGGTGAGGCTCATACTGTTGTCATGACAAACCAGTGTGACCAGTTGTGACCCTTGTAGCTGGACTAATAGCTGAAATTTTGATTGTTTGGATATCTGCTAGTTTGTATACATGAAAGCACTCCTGCAGATCTGCATCGCATGTCATCAAGGCCCATTCTGAATCATCATCCAAGTACTTTAAAACCAAGTGGTTTGTGTCTACTATACTCAAACGTTTTGCTATTTCATGCTTCAGTTCTTCAAAATTGCACTCTGGATTCAGTCTGAATCTTACCTTTTCTGAGCCAAATGTTGCCTTTACTCTCATATTTGCATCTGTGTTCTGCTTATGGTTGGGGGACGATGGGCTTCGAGAAGAATGATGTCCACCATTTGCCTTTTCAGTAACATCCTGTAGAAGATCAATTGGAGCCTCATGAACTGAGAAATGCTCATATAATGAAAGCTTTTCTGTTTGCAGAGTCTGAATAGAGCTGTCTTTCACAGGATTTTCTGACTTCATCAGATCAATTATACCCTGTTGTGCATGTTTTGTTGCACCACCGCTACATGAGGGGCTTGACTTAGAACTGTGGCTGCAAGAAGAGTGTGAGTGTGAAGTTGATGGCACATTGCTACTTGACTTGTGGGGTTGGTGCTTGTTGAAGTCGGTGAGATTGCTCTGGTTAGTTGGAGGAACCGTGACACTTCCTGACAAATTGTTGTCAGATGAGATTGAGGTGTTTGTGAGATCCTTGTACAGGGTGTTTAGCTGGAAAGCTGTCTCTGCTCCATGAACCGAATCAATGATCTGTTGAAGCTTTCTTAGAGAGTGGTCTACCTTCTTGATCTTTCGTGATGGCCAGCGGGTTATACCATGCTGCCTGCATATTCTTTTGAGGGTCGTAGGGCACACTGTGGGAGATAAAAAAAAAAGTTAGCATATTTGCAACCAGATCAAACACATATATAAGCATGCTCTCATAAAAGATGCTATCACAGTCTGGAGATGCAATGCACACATGATAAGGATGCTGTCTGCCCCCCCTGTATGGAAGAAACAATTTTACCTATGTTGACTCACGAAGCCCTAAATCCATCTATTCTAATTGTGGAAAACATCATATCATGTCGCTCTGATAAGTTAGTTTATGGGTTTATTTTGGAATGTATGTTTTCCTACTTGTATGCCATAATTGCCATCATGATAAGTTTGTGGGCCTAAGGGTGAGATCATCATATTGATCATATAATATGAGACAGACCAATTCAATTCTAGGCTCTGTGCACTGTTTGCTCAATCAGCTAGAAACCACAAGGTTGATCTGCTCGCTGATTTTTTTTATATTATTATTTGTTATGTCAGTTCTTGAAAGTTGACTTTCTGCTGTGCTGTACTTGCATGTCTCTTCATGTTCATGTGCTTTCTATATAATGGGGCCTAGTGGACTAGTGGTATACTATACATGGAAAGGAAACACAGATCACGATAAGGGCCCGTTCGTTTCAAGGGGAATTGTGGCCTGGAATCATTCCTACCCGGTTTGCTTGCATAATTTGTATAAGTTTTGATCATCTGGATTGAGTCCTGGAGGAATACTGAGTAACCGAACAAGGCCTAAGGGTGATAAGAATGTTCATCTTCTGACTATGGGATGCATGTGATGGTTGACTCTCTGATGGGAAGTAACACTATATTATGGCTTAATCAGATTAGCATGATGGCTATATTAGTTGTACCGCTATAATTAAATGACCGATGGTATCTATAGAAGCAGTAAACTATCCTTTGCTGAATGTTGCATTTTTCTGATGATTCACTCACCTCCAAGGCTCCTTGCTGCATCTTTCAGGCTACCAGCGAAGTACTGCCGAAGAACCTGCAAACTAACGGTCTTCTCCGCCTTTGTACGCCTTTTTGCCTTGCTGCCTTCAGCAGTTGCCTGAACACCAGATAGAGATGGACCCTGCCCCCCAGGAGAGAACATTCCATGCATCCGCAATGCAGCTAACTCGGATTCTTGCTGTGAAGTTCCTGCCAGACTTGTTGTCCAAGAGGCCTCTCCTCTACGATCTGCTGAACTGCCTCCAAAGGACAACTCCTTAGCTTTGTCCTTCCCATGAGGAGTAAAAGAGTTCAGCTCGTTCATTTCCAGCACTGCTTCGTCTTCCATCTCTCTATCTGTGACTACACGTAGGGTCTGGCAAACACTTCGCATGGTGCCTGACAAGGAGTCCAGCACTGTCTTCTGCTCCTCCAGTGCTTCACAATCTGTTGGCAGAAAGAATTCCAGCACGAAGTCTGCTGTCCCAGTGCGTGTGCACCGCAGTCGGATCGCCACTGCACCTTTTAACTTGAAGATCTTGGCATGGTGAGACAAGGGGTAGTCCAATTTAGTTGAGGATCCAATATCCGGCAAGAAGCATGGCTGGTTTGTTGTGAAGGCCTTCCCTGCCACCCCCTGCCCACGCAGCAGGTGGTGCTCGGAGCAGGCCTCATGGAAGCCCCGCATGTCGGCTTCATTCACAAAGGATGCTTCGTCAATGGTGGAAATGCAGTACCTGTAGTTCTCGTCGGAATGTCGGCTGCCTCTTTTCCCTTGTTGAGCACATGTTACCCATGTCTGAGCTAATGGCAGCTTGT
Organism: Saccharum hybrid cultivar R570; assembly: GCA_038087645.1. Classification (NCBI taxonomy): domain Eukaryota; kingdom Viridiplantae; phylum Streptophyta; class Magnoliopsida; order Poales; family Poaceae; genus Saccharum; species Saccharum hybrid cultivar. The sequence continues at coordinate 18,459,041 of JAQSUU010000402.1, forward strand.
GGGTCAGGCAGGCTGCTCTCAGGACCTCCAGTATCTCTGGTAAAGCATCTTTGTAGGAAGCAGTGCTGAACTGGTGGATAATCAATAAGAGTGGCCATGAAATCATGAGTGAGAAGATATAAGCATCGCTGTTTTCATGTCTCAATATCTTATACACTTGCTTTATATTTGAGCTAAGGTAGGTAAATTGAAACTGCAAAGTTTTTTTCTTCACAAACATGCAATTTAAGTAGATTTCCATATCATGCCTACATTAAGTTGGAATATAGAGGTCCTGATATTCCCTTTTTTTTTTTTTTGGAAAAATGAGATATTTGCCAACATTTAAAGCTGCGACACAATGAGTGTATAGTTCTGCTCACCGCTATGCGTGGAATGGTCGAAACTTCTGTACTTCTGAGATTAACTGCCTGCAAAGACCCTTGTCATCATTAGGAAAGCCCAGAACTGGAAACACTGTTGATTTTCTACAGTAATAATTGTCATGCAGGTGCTTCAAGGTGACATCGGTGGCCAAACTGCTGTTTTCTTTTCCTGCACTAAGCTGGTGATTTTTTCTCCTAACCTAACACACTTGCTGTATACTATGAACTTTCAGGGGCAGTGAGATTGAAGTCTCATACCTGGAGAGCACTGCAGATGGTGTTGAGCTCAGAGGTGAAGTTGAGCTTCTGCCTTGTCATGATCAGCTCGATGACGCCCAGGCAATTGTAGCTTCCTTTCTCGAACACTGGCAGCCCCATGGTGCCGTGGACATCGAGATACTGTGCATCCCTTACCCTGGGATACTCGTAGCTGGTGAAGTACCTGATGTCCGGCGACCACTCGGGTAGCCTGCCGATGAAGACCCTCCCTGGCAGCCCCGGCGTGTCCCCTGAATTAACGTCGGCCGAGAACTGGTACTTGGTGGACACCTCCCTGAACCGGATGAGGCTGTCGGAGCGGTGGTCGAGCGTGAACGGCTGACCGCTGGTGGTCAGCACCAGCTTCCCGTCATCGCGGTTGACCGGCACCCAGAGCTGCACGAGGACGTCGCCGTCGCTCTGCGTGTCCTGGATGTAGGACAGGGCCTGGCTGAACCGCTCCCGCACGGAGGAGGGGCTCGCGCCGCCCGTCTGAATCCACCAGCTGGCGTTCGCGGCCGGCGCCGCCGTCGTCGTCACTGTGGTGGCTGTCGCGTCAGCCGAGAAGAAGGCCGAGGGTGGAGGAAACGCTACCGAGTTGGGCGAGCGCGAGACCACCTCGAGCCAGCTGTTGTCGCCGGACAGTAGCTGCTCAAGGAGATCCAAGTCGACGGCGCCGGCGCCTTCGGACGTTGTGCGTGCCACGGAGATGCTCGGAAGCTGCGGGTCTCCTCCCTCTTCCATGCAGATGCAGGTAACTCTCCCTTCAGAACCTGCTTACATAGTTCATCACGAACGCACTGCATCAGTGGTAATCACAGGCTCACACACAGCTATGATCTTGGTAACGATAACAACACCACTTGGGGGCATGCAAGCTACACAGTGCTTCACTTCTGTTCTGCTGGAGATCAAGAAACAAGGCTCAGTGCACATCTTGGGCTAGGAAACCGTAGGGACACGGGAATCCTTGGGAGATTTTTGTGCTAGGCATGCGTGCCTTCGGATTGCAGGGCGTGGGTGGTAGGGAAGAACACATCATTTTCAATGGAAAGCAAGCAGCGAAAGAGATTGGTATTGGTAGAGAGGTAGCAAGCAGCTCACTGTTAATCACACGCCTGACGCCTCCCTTCTTGTCACCAAAAAGGGCTCCCGTTCTCCTCTCTTCCTCCTGTGGATTAGCTAGGTGCTCGGTTCTGCTCAGCTCAACTCACCGCCGGAAAAAGGTTCGGTGCGGATCCTGCTGCCGGTGTGAGACTGAAAGGAGAACAAGAAATTTGCTTGGCCTGGCTTGGCTTGGTTTTGCTCTCTTTTTTCTGGTGTTGTCGTAACAACAAAGGCTGTGGGGCCACCATGGCAATTTTGTCTGTCTTTATTTGTTAGAATCTTTCCCTCTCACTGAGGCCCAGCTGCACCACACCACGCAGGAATCCAACCAGACGTCCATACCCGCTTCCATATATAAAGTCAACTTGCAAGGATGATTATGCAGCTTCAGGAGTATTCCTTGGTAAGAAATCCTCTCTTTCACAATACCAGGGGTGGTTTTTGAGATTTTAAAAAATTGTGGTTTCCAAACAAGAGGAACTGGGGACGGCTGTTTTTCACGTATAAGCAATTACTAGCAAATATGCCCGTGCGATGCAACGGGAGAAAAGCTATAAAACGTCCATAAAAAACATTGTAAATGGTACATATCTATTTATATATTACCATTGTTATAAAATTTAAAAACTATAATTTATTTTATGATAATCATAACATCCATAATATAAGCTAAATATAGGGTCATGCACGTGTGACACGCACGTGCCTATAAAAAATTCATAAACATTAGAGGAATAGTAATAATTTTTTTTTACAACTCTTCATCATCATTGTCCTCCCCTATTACATCATGTAAAAGCTAGCAGAGTGGAAATGAAATCACCATGTTAATCTTAAAGCACATCCATATTTGGTACACAGGTCATTAAAAAACTTGTATTTGATCTATAGCCAAGTAACTGTAACCATAGTCAGACATAGTGCAAAAAGGAATAAACAAATTATTCAGCGATGAAAACTAAGGAGATTACAGCTGTTAAAAATTTTAATTTTTAAACAAAATATAGTATAAATTATCCCCATCACCAGCAATTGTTATAGATCCCACGGAACATGATAATGCAACTATATAGGCTCCTTATGCTAAAAATACTATATAGGCTCCTCCAACAATTTTTTGTCAAACAGTGCAAAAAAACCCAGGGAGCTTTCCTGTCACATTTATATTGCATAAAAACTTGAAAACTCCATTCAACTAATCAGTCAAAATCCCATATACTGGGGAAACAAGCCGTGATCATCCGATGCTGCAAACCGTACCAACATGGATAACGCTCGACGATGGCCTGCATTTGGCTAACCACCCGGCCAGAACAAGTTTCATTTATTTGTCTCTGGTGTGGAGCCAAATCTAGATGATATGTGATTGAACGTGATCTGAGGAACGGAGGGAATTTGGGCCGACATTACCTGAGGCTTCTGCCTTGTCCATGTGCTTGCTTAGTTGCACTTGCCGTATGCGTTGTTGTGTCTAGGGTCCCTGCCTCATTGGACGGTGGGGGAATGAAGCCCAAGGCAGCGGCCTAGCAGCTAGCACCCAATGCCAAGACACCAATAGGCAATGGGTAGAGCGGCCATAGGCGAGCGGGGCGGCACATCATCGTCATGTGGACGGAATCGGCCATGAAGGGGATCTATTCAGAAATTACGTACCACACTTTGCAGATGGATCACAACGGGAAGGTGCGAAGTTATCGGACGTGCAACAGGAAGCGGACGACATCCACAAGGAGTTGCCCATGATCTCCCATTCTCCCTGGCGTCCAGATCCGGCCGGAGGGCGCCGTGGGACAGGGACCGGCCTTGGCCAGTGCGAAGCACCTGAGGCTCTCGCCTGCTGCGGACCGCGCGGTGTACGGGCCAGTGCGAGGCGCCTGCCGCACAAGAGCGAATCAGTGGAGGAGTGCATCAGGTTCATGAACTCGTCATCAAGGAAGTACCATTGTGCTGGGCGTTGGAGGAGACGACGGTCGATTCGTCCTAGGTGTACGACTCCATGCCGCACGGGAGCAATCCTTCCATATGATTATTCCATCACATAAATTAGCACTACAAAATTCCCCATGTGTGAATTTTTATCATGGATCCACCATTGTATACAAATATTTCTTCGGAATTCCTAAACCCTAAAAGCAGTTGTTGTTACTGCGTTCTGCTCTTCTCTCATCCAGAATCGACGTCCTCCTATTAGCTGAATCTTAGGCTGTTTTCGTTTCTCTATTCGGCCACGACATGCAGCACACCACTTCCTACTAATCCGCCAAGTCCTTGCTGTACACGTACAGCACCATGCACAAGTACGGGCATCCCACGCAACAAAAGCCTGACTGAAAATCGGGTATAAGATTAGAGTAATTTCTATTTCTATCGTTTTCTATTTGGATTTCAGTTTGATCTCTATTGAACCTATTGAGGATTGGAAGTATCTATTTGAATTAGGAATAAGATTAATTCAATACGTTTTGGAATCGGACTCCGTATCGCGCTAGACAATAGCTATTTTAACTTGTATGAGCACGGGTTATTATATATAATAAGTCCGCACGGCCGGTAGTTAAGAGGGAGACGGACCAAACAAATGGATGGATGAAAAAAATGAGTCTGAAATTTTGCCTCTTTATTATTAGGTATAGACTTGTTGCTCTGAGTCTATGGTATATTTTGGGAATTTTTTTTGAACGCAATGGTAGGAGCTCTGTCTTTCAATTAAGAGAGGAAAATAAAAGTTTATATACGGGTGGAGAGGGCATGCCCCCTCGGAGAGAAAAAGAAGCAATAAACCAGGAAATCAATTACAACTTTTCTTTGTTGATTACCCCCTTCAAGTTAATGCTCTCTTCTTTTGTTCAATATCCTCTTAGACTCTTGAAGCCACCTGCATTGCCGATCCATGAGCATTGTTGAAGATTCTTCTATTCCTCTCCTTTTCATAGGTTCCATAATGTGAAGATCACCATTCCGTTGAACCGTTTTCTTTCCCCCTTGGTTATCTTGGTTTCGGCCTTCTCCCACCATGAGATTAAATGTACTGGTCCTGAGATGGCAGGATCAATTGGGCATCGAAGTGCTCCCAGGATAGAATGATCTCCATATTGCTTTGGCGAATGGGCAAAGTAGTGACAAGTGCAGTCCTGTCTCAAGCGGTCCGTTGCACAAAGCACAATGGTCTTGATGAGGCCATCCTCTCTTCTGCAGGTTATCTGTCGTGAGGATTTTTTCTCTCACCAGAATCCAGGCGAACACTTTGCACTTGTTCTCTATATGAGCTTTCCATATGAGGTCACTCCGGAAGCCCCCATAGGAACCTCTGAATTGGATCCTATAAGCTGACCTGCTAGAGTAAGCGCCATCAGCTGTCCATCTCCAGATGATGGAGTCTTGTACGGCCTGTGTGAGGTTGATGTTTTGGAAAGTAGCTTGTACTTGTAACTATTTTGAATAGCTCACACATTCATTTGTCAATTCTAATCCCGGGGCCACAGGCATGACCACTGAAATGCAGACAACAGGCCTAACCTCAGTGGTGACAACATATAGGGGGATCAGGGGTGGTTTTATTGATTGGATTCTAGCATATATTGGTGTAGGGCCAGCCAAAATTGTCCTCTCTACTCAAAGAAAGAAAGGCAAACCACAGATTCCGGGACAACTGTTTCAGAAAAGGTAGGAGTTAATGTCCCCACTACTCGGCCATCAAATACATGGTTCTGTCTAATAGAAAAAATTCATGGCAGAAAACAAAAGTTTATTCTGATTGTCTCAACTTATTATATGGTATCATTATCTTCGCTGTTAATGGTTTTCTTTTTTTCTCTTTTACTTTGAAACAAATGAATGGATACATTTGAAGTTATGCTGTCAAAGCTTTAGACACTTTACAAAATACTTATGTAAAAATGTTTAGACACTTCTGGTAAAAAAAGGAGAGGCAAAATGATACCACCTCATCCTAGATCACGGTACAACAATAAGCTGTGGGGCTATCTGGCACCAAATTTATTTTAATGGTACACGCTTTATGAGCTCAACAATATTCCTAGCTAGAGATCATAGAAGCACTTGCTTAGTTAAATATGATTTGTGCATGCTCCTAGGATTGCATCTCGTAAAGCTACATGTGTACGGTTAGATACTTGTCCATTTGGGATTGGCTAGTCTTTTAATTTAATCGCCTTTGATCTTTACTTCCATTTATTTTCTGTCGTTGTTTGCTTGGGGAGGTGAAAAAGTACAAGTTATTCCAAGGCTCCTGTGATTAAAGATCAATAAACTAGCAACATAATTGTGGTTTGGGGTGGAGATACATGTGATCTGGATACCAAAGTCCAATTTGAAAGATTAATCATATGATGGAGCAATAGCTTTTTTATTCCCAAGGTTGTTCCAGTTTAGGAACTGCTTTAAATATATTCAAGACGTTACTTACTATTTGTCCTAACCGTATTTTGCTTGATTCCTCCCATGTGAACGTGTTTCTGCTCCCCGACCAGGGAGGAACGCGATAAAATAGCGTTTTGAGGGCAGTCCCAATGGTGCATTGATGATGGTTTCTATCCTCATTAAATGACTTGCCACGTAGGTAAAATACTGACATGGCAACGTAATTAATGAAGAAAGAGAGCAAAAATCATAGAAATGGTTTCTTCATGAAGAAATCAGGTCTACTCTTGATCCAATGCACCAAGAAACCATTAAATCATCATTGGGGAGAAACCACCAGTTTCTAGGGAGCTCGTGTCGCATTCCCATTAGAGGAAGAAGATAGAGTTGGGAGGAGAAAGAAAAAATAATTATTACTCATAGAAACTATGGGTTGGAAAGCAGTACTTTTTTGGTGCGGTATCCTATATTATAGAAACTACTAGTTTCTTTCATTGGGACTGCCCTGATTCATTATTGTGACATGTACAGGACTCTTGATGCTTCTTTGTGATGCAACAAGCCAGAACAGTACAGGTGTAGTAGTAGTGTAATACAAGCCTGCCTTTTTATATTAACTTTCAACATTTTTTTCCTTCTAGTATTCTGACACTGTTTTCAGGAAAAATGGTATGGGTAAATTACACATCAAGGTTAGTAGCTTACAGGCTACACTTTAGGGCATGTTTGGTTTCAACTTGTTAAAGTTTAACTCCTATCACATCAATGTTCCCTCAAATGCATGGAGTACTAAATGTAGACTAATTGCATGCATGTTGGCACAAATTAGGAGTAATTTACGAGACGAATCTATTAAGCCTAATTAGTCTAAGATTGGAAACTTTTTGTCAAATAAGACGAAAGTGCTACAGTGTTTGTTAAACTTTAACTCCTCAAGCCAAACACCCCTTTAGTTTGTACCTGCTGTCATTCTGGTTTAATCTAGCATGGGAGCAGTCTTTTACAGTTTTACCTTTGGTGTTCCTTCTGAGCTAGTCTGTTTTCTAGTGACAGGACATCATGCGGTTGTTTGGAGTTGCAAAACTTGTTTGCGGCTGCATGCGTAGAGAGAGAGAGGTGCACATTGCTTGGCTAGATTGGATGAAGAGTAGAAGACACTAGTTGGAGAGTGACATCAATGATAAAGTGCAAGGCACCAAGAATGCTCATCTGTGAGTGGTACATACCTTGTATCATCCAGAAAATAGAACAAATGGAGTGGCCACTTCCCCTGCTCGCTTTCCCTTTTCTTATATTGGTCGGGTCACTGCCACAGAGCCCATTGCAAATGCATATATTTGCTACTTGCTCATTGTTTGACCAAAAGCTTGTGTGTTTTTTAGTGGCACCCCAATATGCCATCAGCACCCCTCTCCACCAGCTGGGGTCTGGGCCTCTGGGGAGATCTTGTTAATTCCAGCCAATCAGATACCGTTTTTGTTGTTAAATTCTCTTGTGAGTGGGTCCCAAGCTCGAGGGCCACCTATTTTTTTAATTAAGAAAGGGCCACCTAATTTTTGGGGCCCATGAGGAGTCATCAGTCGTCACCACCATGGGATCCTTTTTTTTTTTTTTTTTTGCGACTCTCACCACCATGGGATCCAGTTCGGCATGGAAACATGCATAGTGTTGTTTTCTAGCAGTAAACACTAGCGTGAAATGTTTGCTCTCTCTATCTCCCTCTCTCCCTCCCTCCCTCCCTCCCTCTGCATCTTTTGCATGTTCATGTATGGTTTGTCAAGAGGGCAATCAGTCTGATAACCTTGGACAACAACAACAGTGAGCTCTTTTTTAAAAAAAATAATGCAAGGACTTCTGGTGACTCAGGGTTCAGGAAGGTGGAGCCCGGGTAGGCAATTTTGACAGGGAACTTAGCAAAGAAGTGGCCGATCTGTCTGAGTCTGAGGGGCTCACATTAATTATTGAGACATGCAACAGTGTAGCACGTAACCATGGATACTCGGAATCTGACAATTAATCTGAAATCGAAATCTCGAGGCTGTACTGATCTGCATCGAACCATGGGAAGTTGAATATTCCAAGTCAAGGAAGATGGATTCATCATTCATAGACGAGTATAATTCCGTCTTTGCTACGTGCACCAGGAGCAGCATCCACGGTAGGTAAGGTAACCCATCGAGCACGAGCACGAATGCATGATGATGGAGCTCTGAAAGCAACGGCCTCTGAAAGTTGGCAGTATCCCTGACGTTCGCCGGGCGAATGGAGTGCTTGGAGGCTCGGTTTGGTCACCTTGATCGTTTGTCAATTACTTACCAAGTGTTTCTCTTTTTTCGTTTAAAAAAACTAAGTGTTTCTTTTTCTTTTTTCTCTCTCTTTGAAACGACTGATGTTGTGAAGTGCTACTGTAAGGAAGCTGTATAGACTAACTGAAGTATGTGGCCAAAATATATGACGAGGAACTGCTGCGCTCTCAACAGCAAGTGGGAGAGGAGAGAATCAGGTCAGAATTGCCCAAAAGTCTACTGATCTCCCACAGAGCGCGTCATGCAAATTATTTTCTTCGACAAACAAAAATATATTTTTCAACGGGTCATGCAAACTGTAGTGTATTAGCTCATGGTTCTCATGTTGTCATTTTTTTCCGACTATAGTGTAATCTACCTCTCCTCTGGTATGGTTGGGTCTCCGACAATGACGGCATGGAGGTTGCTTGAGGCTGGGGTGAAAGCTTTGGATGACGACGTCTGTGTACGCCGTTACCTTCTTGGAGGCGTCCTTCGTACCTCTCCTGTCATGCTGAATGATGCAGGTGAAAACCTTCCCTTTGCGGGCTACTCTGTCGGCGCTTGTTAACGTCATTTCCTTCTTGAAGGCATTGTTAGGCTTTCCAGCTCCGCGGCTGCTCATGGTGGTGCCATTTTCCTTTTTAGTTGTTTAGTTGGGTCATCTTGACCAAGTTGGTAGTTGGGTCGGATTTTTTTCGACCAATTTGAGTTTGCGAGTTGAGTTGAGTTGGCTCTGCGTTGTTCACCAGAGCATCTGATAGGGAAGTTTAGTTGAGTAGTGGTCGACTATGCTGCATGTGGTGGCATGAGTTGTGTTAATTGCTCCAAAGTTGTATGGTTTTTCTGGCCTAGTTTCCATTAAAAAACTGGGCTGACACTTGCCTTTTTTCTTTCTTCGTCTAATAGAAATCGCAGCAAAGCTTTTGCTGTCCTTTCGAAAAAATAGTGTAATACAGAAAATTCAGTTTTCCTGTTTTTTTAACTACCATATACTTCCTCTGTTCGAAATTGCAAGTCGCTGTGACGAATGACTTACAATTTAGAACGAAGGTCCATAATGACGGATCTGACTTGTGCCTAGCCGCATCACTTCTACCCTAATTGCATCAATACCAGTATATCACCGGTCAAGTTGTTCATCTAAAACAAGTGGTACTGGTGGAAGATACCCGAGAGAGAGAATAAAAAACAACTGTGTTCCACAGATCTATACGTGCCCCTATTTTTTGCCGTGCAAATCTCAACTGGTACAAGTATATATAGTCTGTTGCTTAGCAGGGAGCCAGAATTCATCTTGGTGACAGCCTTAATTATGTCGACATGGTTAGTCGTAAGCATCAATAATGAAGCATCTCGGCTGAAATGGTCAAATTGCCGCTGATCTCATTTGGTACTTGATGTCCCTGTGAAATTAAACAAGATGCAGTATCCACAATAACAAAATGGTACTGTCTGTATCAATGCAACACGTCAACTTTTTTTTTAGAAAGGATGGCAAAAGTTTTGCCACGATTTTTATTAGACGAAGAAAGAAAAAAGACAAGTGCCAACCTAGATTTTTGAATGGAAACTGGGCCAGAAAAACCATACAATTGAGGAGAGTGCTTCACTCGTCTGGTATAACTTTTGCACGACTGTCACAACTCACGCCACCACTAGCAACTTGGTCGAAATCGACCCAACTAACAACAACTTAAAAATGGTCGAATCGATCCAACTAACAACTAACAAGGGGTGAAGAAAACATGACTTGTCGGGCGACTCCAGCAGCACAGCTTGGGACACCACCATGGCCAGACAGCAAGGAAACGACACTAAAAGCCCCCATAACAATGCCTCCAAGGAGCAACACGTCAACTTGTGGAGCAACATTTCTTTAATTTGAAGCGGTTGCATAAAGTTTTAGTAGTATATTATGCTACTGAAATTTATATTAATTTTTGAGCATCATAATGACTCCAAATGTGAAAACACAAAACTATAAAGTTGTAGATCTCACTAAGGGCTACAATTTATATATAAAATCTATCTTCATTTGACACCATATAAAAAGTAATGCGACAAGCGCTAGTACGCGATTATTATGCTGCTGAAATTTTATATTATTTTTTCGTGAATTTTAACGACTGGTGAGATCTACAATTGTCATATAAATTTATTTTCATCCGACGTCGTATAAAAGAGTTATGATTTTTCAAATGTTTTGTCTTGTTACGCCACTCCCGGTGGCGCAACAGAACAATACTGTCATGTCAGCGGGAGTGGCATGAAAGCGTTTTCCATGTCGGAAACGCCGTCTAACATGGCAGATGTTGCTGCATCAATGCATGCGGCGCGACCAAAAGGGTCAAATCCGCAAAAAAATTTTAGAAGCGATTATTATTAAAATATTAAATAAAAAAGATTAAAAATAAAAAAAATCCCATGAGGAGTCATCACTCATCACCACCATGGGATCCAGTTCGGCATGGGAACATGCAAATCTACATCAAAGGGTGCTGTTTTCTACTAGCAGTAAACACTAGCGTGAAATGTTTGCTCTCTGTGCATCTTTTGCATGTTGATGTATGATTTGTCAAGAGGGCAACATCACTCTTCTTGATATTTGGTAGTAGTATTTCCTATATGGCAGTCTGATAGCCTTGTACAACAACAACAGTGAGCACTTTTTAAAAAAGTTCTGGTGACTGAGGATTCAGGAAGGTGGAGCCCGGGTAGGCAATTTTGACAGGGAACTTGGCAAGGAAGTGGCCGATCTGTCTGAGGGGCTCCCATTAATTATTGAGACATGCAACAGTGTAGCACGTAACCATGGATACTCGGAATCTGACAATTAATCTGAAATCGAAATCTCGAGGCTGTACTGATCTGCATCGAACCATGGGAAGTTGAATATTCCAAGTCAAGGAAGATGGATTCATCATTCATAGACGAGTATAATTCCGTCTTTGCTACGTGCACCAGGAGCAGCATCCACGGTAGGTAAGGTAACCCATCAAGCACGAGCACGAATGCATGATGATGGAGCTCTGAAAGCAACGTCCTCTGAAAGTTGGCAGTATCCCTGACGTTCGCCGGGCGAATGGAGTGCTTGGAGGCTCGGTTTGGTCTCCTTGATCGTTTGTCAATTACTGACGTCGTTACCAAGTGTTTCTCTTTTTTCGTTTAAAAAAAACTAAGTGTTTATTTTTCTTTTTTTTCTCTCTCTCTTTGAAACGACTGATGTTGTGAAGTGCTACTGTAAGGAAGCTGTATAGACTAACTGAAGTATGTGGCCAAAATATATGACGAGGAACTGCTGCGCTCTCAACAGCAAGTGGGAGAGGAGAGAATCAGGGCCTTGATTGATTAGATGCCTTCTAAATTCCAAATTTTTACACTCTCTCCATCATATCGAATCTTTGAACATAGGCCCTGTTTGGCAGGCTGTTTTTTGGCTTATAAACCGGCTGTGGCTGATTTGTTGTGAGAGAAAAACACTGTTTCACGGCTGATAAGCCGTGCTGATAAGCTCAGCCGAACAGGGGATATGTGTGGAGCATTAAATATAGATAAAAAAAATAACTAATTGCACAGTTTGATTGTAAATTACGAGATGAATCTTTTGAGCCTAATTAGTTCATGATTAGACACTAATTATCAAATACAAACGAAAGTACTACAGTAGCCAAATTCTAACTTTTTTCATCTAAACACCCCCAGGTCAGAATTGCCCAAAAGTCTACTGATCTCCCACAGAGCGCGTCATGCAAATTATTTTCTTCGACAAACAAAAATATATTTTTCAACGGGTCATGCAAACTGTAGTGTATTAGCTCATGGTTCTCATGTTGTCATTTTTTTCCGACTATAGTGTAATCTACAGTCGTAACTGTTTTGGCTTTGTTACATGAATGTTAGCCTCGACAGTTACATACAGAAATTTCAGTTTTCCTGTTTTTTTTAACTACCATATACTTCTTGTTCGAAATTGCAAGTCATTGTGACGAATGACTTACAATTTAGAACGGAGGTCCATAATGACGGATCTGACTTGTGCCTAGCCGCATCACTTCTACCCTAATTGCATCAATACCAGTATATCACCGGTCAAGTTGTTCATCTAAAACAAGTGGTACTGGTGGAAGATACCCGAGAGAGAATAAAAAACAACCGTGTTCCATAGATCTATACGTGCCCTATTTTTTGCCGTGCAAATCTCAACTGGTACAAGTATATATAGTCTGCTGCTTAGCAAGGAGCCAGAATTCATCTTGGTGACAGCCTTTGTAAATTATGTCGACATGGTTAGTCGTAAGCATCAATAATGAAGCATCTCGGCTGAAATGGTCAAATTGCCGCTGATCTCATTTGGTACTTGATGTCCCTGTGAAATTAAACAAGATGCAGTATATACAATAACAAAATGGTACTGTCTGTATCAATGCAACACGTCAACTTTTTTTTTTAGAAAGGATGGCAAAAGTTTTGCCACGATTTTTATTAGACTGAAAGGATTAAGATGCCCAAGAGAGGGGGTGAATTGGGCTTTTCTAAAAATTAATTGCAAGAATTAAAACCTACAAGCCGTAATTCACCCCTAGTGCCTACTTGTGTTCCTAGAGAGTCTACCGATAAAAAGTTTTGCACCCTAGTTTCCAATCCTAGTCTAGCATGGCAATTCTAGGAATGTAAAACAAGCAATGAATGTAAATACGAGAATGTAAATGCTTGAATGTAAAGGGCAAGGAACACGGCGATGTTTTTCCGAGGTATCGGAGAGTCGCCACTCCCCACTAGTCCTCGTTGGAGCACCCGCGCAAGGGTGTAGCTCCCCCTTGATCCGCGCAAGGATCAAGTGCTCTCTACGGGTTGATTCTTCGACACTCCGTCGCGGTGAATCACCCAAAACCGCTCACAAGATGAGTTGGGTCATCCACAAGCTCCGCCGGATGATCACCAAACTCCCAATCACCACCAAGCCGTCTAGGTGATGGCGATCACCAGGAGTAACAAGCTAGAACTCTCACTTGACCACAACGAGCCCGAATGAGAAGGTGGATGCACACTTGCTACTCTCTAATCGCTAGTGAGGAACTCTCAAGCTTTGATTCTCAAAACACAATCCTCACTAGAGCTCTTGCACTCCCTTGCACTCTAAAGGGTTTTCTCAGCTGATCAAATGAGCAAGAGACCTCTAAAAGAGGTGGAGGGGATGTATTTATACACCCCAGAGACAAAACGAACCGTTACGATCTGACACGGGCTGACCGGACGCGCCGGTCGAACTGACCGGACGCGCCGGTCGCCTGTAACGGTCGAAAACCGATTTTCAAACTGAGTGACCGGACGCGTCGGTCAGGGGTGACCGGACGTGTCCGGTCGTGCAAGAAGCTTACTGTAAGTGCACCGGACGCGAGGCCGCGTCCGATCGGTGATGACCGGACGCGTCCGGTCGTCTCTGGACCTTACTGGACTGTGACCGGACGCGCCGATCACACCCAGGTCGCGTCCGATCGGGTGTTTCCTCAAGTGACACGTGTCAGCCTCTGACCACCGCGTCCGGTCCTCGCGAGGATCGCGTCCGGTCGTCAGAGGCAAACCCAAGTCGCGGTTAAGTACTGACCGGACGCGTCCGGTCATGCCGAAGACCGCGTCCGGTCAGTGGAAAAACAGCCCGAAACTTTTCGAAACGCGTCGCAACTTGAACCAAGTTGCTTCCAACTGAACTTTGAGCTATTCTAGGGTTGCCTAGCGCCAAGTATAACAAGTGTGCACCACACCTAAATATAGGACTCGCCTAGGTCAAGCTACCCATTCATGCCCCCCTTTATAGTACGGCCAAAAGAGAAAAACGAAGATCCTAACGACTATTCCGAATGTATCTCAACACCTCGACATCCGGAACTAACCGTCCTTAATCTTGACGTCACTCTTTTGAAAACCGAAACGATTTCCATCAAGGGACATGATTACCATGGTGCCCAAAGCAGTTATCACCTCCATGACCTAACTTACCAAAGTTTCTGCAAAACACACGTTAGTCATGGTAATAAAGCGTTGTCATCAATTGCCGAAACCAAACCTTGGGACCTAGATGCTTTCAATCTCCCCCTTTTTGGTGATTGATGACAACACTAAGATTCAAAAGATTTGAGTGGAGGTTTTTGAGCATGCTTGGTTCACATAAGCAAAAAGCAATAAGCACAAAGGGTTAGGAATTGCTTATGTGTCCCAAGCCAAAAGAGTGTACTCATAAGATAAGACATGAAGAGTTAGTACACATAAAAAATATAGCTCATAAGAAATCGGAGTAAGGCACGGAAGCACAACCTTAGAGCTATAACAAAACGGTGACAATAAATAGCACTGTGACTGGATAAAACATTAAGACTCAAAGTTTATCACACGACGACATGTCACACGAATGCAATTACTGAAAAGTAAACATGATGCAAGAATGTAGCACACAAAGAACAAAAACCCTCTATCAAACTCCCCCTGAAACTACTCTCTCTCCCCCTTTGGCATCAAGCGCCAAAAAACTAATCTAAGGATCGGACGGGGGGACAGACGGAGTCGTGTCGGGTGCCGAGGTGCGCGGAGTAATCACGAAGTGTAGCGAATCACCCTCGGAATCTGAGCTATCTGGCTGACCCTCTGAAGAAGCACGTGGCTGCGAAGCGGTCTGGGTCTGAGCAGGAACAGGTACTGACCGAGTAGCAACAAGAGGATCTGTCTGAGTGACCTGAGCCTGTAGCGAGCCAATAGCAGGGGGATCTGTCGAGGCAACCGAAGAAGGGATAGTCTCTGTAGTCCGGGTCCCTGTCACTGGAGGAATAGCTGCCTCGGGAGCTGACAACCCTGAAGAAGTATGAAATGTAGTAGTATGTGAGGGTGTCGGCTGACCAGTCAACTCACTGTAAGTAGCACTGAAATCACCAATAGGTGTGCCTGTCAGGAGATGCGGGCGAGGCTGGTCTGATGGTGTAAACCCCGTATGAATAGGAGTGAAGCTCGGGGACTGGAAGGACTGGGGAACCTGCTGCTGTGGAGATGTGAACTAGAAGCTCGGCTGTCCCTGACTCGATGGACCACTCGACTGTAACGCAGGAGTCAGGACGGAAGCAGGCGGAGGAACCCCAACCGTGACTAGATGGCGCAGAAGGTCCAGATACTGCTGCTGGTTCTGTCGCTGCATCTCAACTTGCTGCCTCTGGATCTCAAGCTGCTGACGCTGAAACTCGTCCTGACGAGCCTGAATCTATGCAAATGCTGCAGCTGTGTCCTGTGCCTGTCGCTGAATCTGCTGTTGCTGCTGCTCCTGTGCCTGGGTCAGCCTCTCAAGTATAGCCAACATGGCTGGGTCTGAGCGGGAGGCTGAACCAGAGCCACCGGCCTCGTGGTCGTGAGACCGAGGAGACCGGTACCTGGGGATGGGCTGGTAATCCTCATCAGTGCTGTCAGATGTCGCATCCTCAGGAATATCAGCAGGCTGAGCGTCAAGATCCGCAAGCTCTGCCTCGGCAAGCTCGTCAACTATAGCGTCCTGCTCAGCTGCTGTCTCAGGAACCTCCGGTCGCTCACGCTGTCCTGGCACTGGGGCCTGATCTCTGGTGACTGAGGCCCAAAGCTGACGGATATCATACTCAGAGAAAGCTGTGGTAGTGGCTGATATCTCCGCCCTGATCTCTGGTGGCATCTGAATAGAAGATCTAATAATAAAGCAGATCCAGTGTGCATAGGGAAGCTGACGATTTCCCTTGAAGCCCTCAGCAATGGTGTCCTCCATCTCACTAAGTATAAGATCCCAGATGTCAAACTGTATCTGTGAGAGGAGGTGGTGAACAACCCAAAGCTGCATACGTGTCAGTCCCTCTCTGTAGCCAAGTCTGGGAAGAAGAGTGCGTCTGATAATAGCATCCAAAGCTCTGGCAAGTGGTGTCAGGCTGGCAGGCGTACGACGAGACCCTTCGCCAAAAGGCTCACGAAAGCAGGGTCGAACTAAGTCTGTAGGTGGCACTGCTCCGCCGTGAGGGCGTCTGGGTGGAGGAGTCTGACCATAACACAACTGATGGATCCTCGTGTCAGAAGCTGGGAGTCTGAGGATCTCTCTCGCTCTGGAGCTGTAAAGTCTGTGATCGCGGCCTCGGAATGCAAAGTGAATAAACTCATGGGCAGGATCAATCCAAAGTGAAGCATAAAACTCTCTGACCCATGTGCCGCAGTATGCACCTGTCCGTCCAAGAAGATCTGACAAGCCAGGCAGATAGGACAGGTGCGGACGAAGCTGCTCTCCCACAACCTCAACCAGTGACTCAAGCCGACAGACTCTCTGTGGTCGAAAAGCAATACCGCTGTCAACTAAAGCCCTGTAGAAATCCTCCTGAAGTGGGGGTATAGAAACCCTCTGAAGCTCTGTGATCCCTCACTGGTGGAAACCATCGGCTGACCTCCACGAACCTCAAACTTTGCACCTGACATGCTGTAGCACCCCTCAGGTCAAAGCGCTCGACCGGGGGTGAACCTCTAGCTCTGGGAGGAGGACGTGCTCCACGACGCTGGCCCTCTGGCCTAGGGGTCACCTGAGTACGTGCGCGTGTGGAGCGGCGACGTGGTGGAGACTGAGCTGGCTACTCCTCTGTATCCTCTGTAGCCTCTGGAGCCTCTGGAGCCTCTGTAGCCTCGGTAGGTGGATCAACTGACATACCCTCTGTAGCTCCAGTATCCTCAGTACCCTCAGTGGCCTCTGTGCCGAGCTGTCGACCTTCAAGATGAAAGCGACGCTCGCCTATGCGTATGCCACTGCTCCTGCCACCTCTCTCTGCCTGCTCTGCTGCATCTGCCACGGCCTGAGCAACCTCTGCCTCTGTAAGTGTCTTCTTCTTCTTTTTGGCCATCATCTTGATGCGCTTTCCACGCGCAATCTCAGACCGACGAGACGGACTATCGTCCCCGTCACCAGGACCACCACCGACGTTCTTGCAACGCACCATGCTGACAAACTGACTGAGAACCTCTGTAAGATGGTGAACTGTCACTCGAGAGGCTTGGCCTCAATCCGTATCCGCAAGCTTGGCCTCGGATTCAGCAAACAGATCTGACCCTGACACACCGACTGACTCGCTGCAACGACGGAATAGAGAGATCTACTATAAGCACATATATAACTAAAAGGTACGAAACCCTAGAGATAGCAAGCATAAGAGATACGAAGTGAATCGAAACACGAAGCTACCTCGGATCGACGAGACGACGGTGACAGGATGAGATGACCTAGGTCGCGAGAATCCCCAGATTCGACGAACGAGCTCTGAAAGGACCGAGTCGAGATAATCAACGGAGAGTTGCGGTCAAGGTTAGCCCTAACAATGAAACGAAATGAAATTGAACGAGAATGAACGATTTCGTCACCTTGAGAACGGGTTAGGGCAAAACCCTAGGCTAGGGTTAGGGCAAACCCTAGGTGGCTCGGCCGAAGGTCGGAGGAGGAGCTCGGGCTAGCACGGGGGAGCTGTGGCTGCTGCTGGTGGGGCTCACGGCTAACCGACGGCGAGGATGAGCGGCAGAGGCGGCGGCGCGGCGAAGGCGACGGTGGCGCGCGGCTGCGAGCTCGGGCGACAGAGGGCGCGCGCACGGGCAGGAAAATAGGGAGGCGCGCGGCTGGGAACACGGGAGAGGTCGCCGGCGGTGAGGAAAGCGGCGAGGAAGACGGCGAGCTCGGCGAGTCGGCGTAACGGCGGCTAGGGTTCGCGGCGGCGGTGGATGGCGTACGGTGAAAGAAAAAAACGGCCGAGCGCGAACGGTTTTATGAGGGGCTTAGATCAGCTCGACGCGCGATGACCGGACGCGGTGGTCGATATGACCGGACGCGGTGGTGCAGCGTCCGGTCACACTCCAGTAAGCTCCTGGAGTGACCGGACGCGTCTGGTGAGGACTGACCGGACGCGATCAGAGTCCGGTCGAGGGGAACTCGGGAATTCATCGCGGATGACCGGACGCGGTGGTGGTAACCAGGACCGGACGCGGTGGTCAACACAGGCGCGTCCGGTGCAGCGTCCAGTCACTAGGTCTGGAGTTGGTCTTCTGGATGACCGGACGCGCTGGTGGACGCCGGGACCGGACGCGGTGGTGAAGCATCACTGCGTCCGGTGCAGCGTCCGGTCCAGCGTCCGGTCGCTGTTTTTCGCCCTTCTTCGTTCCGAACTCCGACGCGACTTCTCCCAATCAAGTTCCAATTCAAAGAGACACAAATAAACACCAATTGGAACATGATATGAGTGACCTCACTCAAACCCTCAAGATTTTCAAAATAGTTTGCCTTAGGCTAGTATTATTTTTAAGAAAATAGGCAATAAACACCCGAGGAGCAACGTATGGCCATGCAATAGAGTTTTTGAACCTTTAGGAGCGTCAAAATGCTCTCTCTATCCCTGGACGAACACAGAGGTTGCTCAAAGCTAAACCGAAAATAAACGACAAACAAACAACCATGCATATGCAATGCAATACAAGAAAGTAAAGCTAGGTTGCTTGTCAAGTTTGATCCACGGTTAGGCTTCTTCACTCCTCCAAAGGAGGGTTATCGTAACCGTGTTAGCCAAGCCCTAAATGCATTGCGATAAAATAAACATGGCATATAATACAATGCAATGCAAGAGACAACACACACTCATTTTTTAAAGTTGCTTGAATCAAGCACATTGAGTTCACTTCTTAGCCTACAAAAGGTGGCCTCATCCAAAGGTTTAGTGAAGATATCCGCTAATTGATTTTCACTTCTTACACCTTCTAGTGATATGTCATTTTTAGCAACGTGATCTCTTAGAAAGTGATGGCGGATATCAATGTGCTTGGTGCGTGAGTGTTGTACCAGATTGTTAGCAATTTTGACGGCACTTTCATTATCACATAAAAGTGGCACCTTTTCAAGAACAATTCCATAGTCTAGGAGGGTTTGTTTCATATATAAGATTTGTGCACAACAAGCCCCCGCGGCAATGTATTCCGCCTCGGCGGTGGACAAAGCCACACTATTTTGCTTTTTAGATGACCAAGATACTAAAGATCTCCCAAGCAAATGGCACCCTCCGGATGTGCTTTTTCTATCAATTTTGCAACCGGCATAATCCGAATCGAAATAGCCAACTAGTTGGAATCTAGCTCCTTTGGGATACCAAAGACCAATGCTTGGTGTGTGCTTAAGATATCTTAGGATTCTTTTTACGGCACTTAGGTGAGGTTCTTTAGGGCACGTTTGAAAGCGAGCACACATGCACACACTAAACATGATATCGGGCCTAGATGCGGTAAGGTACAACAAGCTACCAATCATAGAACGGTAGAGAGTTTGATCAATCGGTTTACCTCCCTCATCTAGGTTGAGATGTCCATTTGATGGCATTGGGGTCTTGATTGGCTTGCATTCTTCCATCTTGAATCTTTTGAGAAGATCCTTGGTATATTTTTCTTGAGAGATGAAAATCCCTTCTCTCATTTGCTTGACTTGAAAACCAAGGAAGAATGTGAGCTCACCAATCATTGACATCTCGAACTCCTTCGACATCAAATCACCAAATTCCTTGCAATAATCTTCATTTGTTGATCCGAAGATGATATCATCAACATACACTTGACAAATGAAGATCTCCCCATTAAGCTTCTTGGTGAATAGTGTGGTGTCGACCTTCCCAATGGTGAAGCCCTTCTCAATGAGGAAGTCCCGGAGGCGCTCATACCACGCTCTAGGGGCTTGCTTGAGCCCATATAGCGCCTTGGACAACCTATAAACATGATTAGGATATCTAGGGTCTTCAAACCCGGGAGGTTGATTAACATAGACTAGTTCATTTATAAAGCCATTTAAGAACGCACTTTTCACATCCATTTGATATAGTTTCATATCATGATGTGATGCATATGCAAGGAGGATACGAATGGCTTCAAGTCTTGCAACGGGTGCAAAGGTCTCTCCAAAATCAAGACCTTCAACTTGAGAGAACCCCTTTGCAACTAGTCTTGCCTTGTTCCTCACCACTATGCCTTGGTCATCTTGCTTGTTTCGGAACACCCACTTGGTTCCAATGACTCTTGCACCTTTAGGATGCTCTTCAAGTGTCCATACTTGATTGCGGGTGAAGTTGTTCAATTCTTCATGCATGGCATTCACCCAATCCGGATCTTGAAGAGCTTCTTCTACATTCTTAGGTTCAACACAAGAGACAAAAGAGTGATGTTCAACAAAAGAAGCTAGCTTTTGGGATTGAGTCATTACTCCCTTTGTAGGACTCCCTATGATGAGTTCTTGTGGATGTGCTTGAAGTAAAGGTGAATTTCTTCTATCAACCACTTGAGGAGGTGGATGGGGAGCATCAACATCTTGAGCTTGTGCCTCGGCTTGTTCATGAGAGACATAAGTATCTTCATTTTCGACTCTCTCATTCTTGTCATCATCTTGAGGCACACGTGATGAAGATGGTGGATCAACAATTTGTACATCGTCATCATCATCTTTTGGCTTGATGTCTCCTACCGGCATGTTCTTCATGGCCTCCCTCAAGGGTTCATCACCTACATCATCACAATTCTCAATTGCTCCTTGGGAGCCGTTAGATTCATCAAATTCCACATCATATGTTTCTTCAACCAAACCAGTGGCATGGTTAAATACTCTATATGCTTTGGACTTTGATGAGTAACCAACAAGAAAACCAATATCACAACGTCTTTGAAACTTCCCTAGGTGTTGACGCTTCTTGTAGATGTAGCATTTGCATCCAAACACCCGAAAGAAAGAGACGTCCGGCTTCTTCCCATTAAGCAACTCATAGGGGGTCTTGCCAAGAAACTTTTGTAGGAAGAGGCGATTTGAAGCATAGCATGCGGTGTTGATTGCCTCGGCCCACAACTTCTCCGGAGTGTTGTACTCATCTAGCATTGTTCTTGCAAGGGTGATCAAAGTCCGGTTCTTTCTCTCAACTACACCATTTTATTGAGGAGTGTAGGTTGAAGAGACCTCATGCTTGATTCCAATTTCATCACAATAAGCTTCAATGTTGGTGTTGTCAAACTCTTTGCCATTGTCACTTCTAATCTTCTTTATCTTGACTTTAAATTCATTTTGAGCTCTCTTTGCAAACTTCTTGAAGCAATTTGCCACTTCGGATTTGTCATGAAGGAAGAAAGTCCATGTATACCTTGAGTAGTCATCCACTATCACAAGACAATAGAGGTTACCACCCAAGCTCTTGTATGTTGTAGGCCCAAACAAATCCATGTGTAGAAGTTCTAGCACTCTTGAAGTTGACATGAAAGCTTTGGTTGGATGAGTGTTTGCAACTTGTTTGCCCGCTTGACATGCACTACAAGGTTTGTCCTTTTCAAACTTCACATCCTTCAATCCTCTTACTAGTTCTTTCTTCAATAGCTTGTTGAGAGTGTTCATTCCAACATGTGCAAGCCTCCTATGCCAAAGCCAACCAAGTGAGGTCTTGGTGAACAAACATGTCATCAAATTTGCATCTTCGGAGGTGAAGTCAACAAGATAAAGATTGTTGTATCTAAAGCCTTTGAAAATCACTTGCTTGTCATCTATCTTTGAAACTTCAACTTCATTTGGTGTGAACAAGCATTGGAAGCCAAGGTCACAAAGTTGCCCAACTGATAATAAGTTGAAACTCAATGAAGCAACATAGAGCACATTTGAGAGTGAGTGATCATTTGATATTGCAATCTTGCCTACACCTTTGACTTTGCTCTTAGAATTATCCCCAAATGTGATCTTCTCTTGACATATCCCATTCTCTTCAATGGAGGTGAACATACGAGGATCACCGGTCATATGTTGAGTGCAACCACTATCAATAACCCAATGAGATCCACCGGTCTTGTAGTTCACCTACACACAAGAGATCAAGCTTTTTGTTTAGGGACCCAAACTTGAGAGGAGCCCTTGACTTTCTCAACTAGTGACTTGGCAACCCATATTTTCTTTGGCCTATTCTTGTTTGGGGGACCCAAAAACATGACTTTCATCTTTCCATTTGAATCTTTTCTTAGCATATAATGAGCATTGAAGGCAAAAGGTCTAGCATGCTTGGGCAAGGGTTGTGGTGGTGGAGTTTTGCATTCATGAGCAAAGTGACCTTCTTGACCACACTCAACACATCTCTTTGGCTTGGGCTTTGACTTGCTTTGTTGTTGTTGAGCTTTTGCTTTCTTCTCTTGATTTGCCAAGTACCCAATACCACTTCTATCCATCTTCATTATGGTGTTCATGAGGAGCTCACTTTGCAAATATTGACCTCTTGTGAACTTGCTTAGGCCGGTCTTGAGATGCTCTTTTTCTTGCTTGAGCTTTTTGTTTTCTTCAATGAGTGACTCATTTGTTGGTTGCTTCTCAAGAGCCATCAAACCTTTTAGCTTCTTGTTCTCATTTGCAAGCTTCTCATTCTCACACTTGATCTTGGCATAATCATCATAGTTGCTTGACTCAACCACACTCTTGCCTTTGCTACTAGAACCTTGCTCAATGCTTTCAATGATCAAATCATCACATGATGTAGCTATATCACACTTAACAACATTGTTAGTAGCATCATGTGTCTCAAGAGCAAGTTCATTAGCAACCACAAGACTATCATAGTCAATTTTTACTGTGGTGTATTTGTCTTTTAGAGAATTATGTCTAGTGATAAGCTCATCATGCTTCTTCTCAAGTTTATCATGTTGATCTTTAAGCTCTTTATTAGAGGTTTTGAGCTCCTTGAGAGTGGAAGACATAACTTCATTTTGATCTCTAAGCTCACCACTAGTCTTTTGTGCATTTTCAAGCTTAGATGAGAGTGATTCATTTTTATTTTGAAGATCATCATTTTCACTTCTAGTCCTTCTTATGATTTTAGTGTATTTGTTTAGCAATTTTACAAGTTCATCATAAGAAGGTGCGTCATATTCATCATCACTATCACTATCATCATCATCATCATCACTATCATGGTTTTGTACCTTTCGTTCACCCTTGGCCATAAGGCATAGGTGAGTAGTGGACGATGATGGTGAAGGAGGCGGTGAAGGTGGTGATGAAGATGTCAGTGAAGATGATGGCCCCATCACAAAAGCGGCAACCTTCTCTTTCTCATCATTGCTCTCATCTTCGGAGGACTCACAAGATGACTCAATGTCGGTGAGCCAATCACCAACAATGTATGTCTTTCCTCCCTTCTTCTTCTTGTAGAACTCCTTCTTCTTGCCATCCTTCTTCTTGTATGGCTTGTTCTTCTTCTTCTCATCTTCTTCATCACTTGAATCATTTTTCTTGCCCTTGTTCTTGTTCTTATACTTGTCTTTTGGTGGTCTAGGGCATTGATGAGCTAGGTGGCCAAGTTCACCACAATTGTAGCAATCCATCTCCGAGATTGGCTTTCTCTTGCTACTTGTGAAGAATTTCTTTTTCTTGCCATCGAACTTGATGCCACTCTTGTTGAGCTTCTTTAGCATCTTGGTGGTCTTTCTCACCATGAGTGCAAGTGATTCATCATCGACATCACTTTCACTTGAGCTTTCTTGCACCATCATGGCTTGGCCCTTCTTCTTCTTCTTGTCATGGCTAGCTTTGAAGGCCAAGTCTTTCTTCTTGGAAGATGATGAGCCCTCTTCCGGAGTGATATGCATGTACATCTCATGAGCATTGATCTTCCTCAATACTTGAGTCGGTGTTGCGGTGGAAAGATCACTTTGGTGAAGCACGGTGACAATGTGACCATACTTCTCAACGGGAAGCACACTCAAGATCTTCCTTGCAACATCCGATTGGCTCATTTGAGTGAGCCCAAGAGCATTGAGGTCCTCTACAAGAACATTCAAGCGAGTGTACATGTCATTAGCACTTTCTTTGGGAAGCATCTCAAAAGAATTAATCTTCTTTAAAGCTATGTGATAGCGTTCCTCACGCTCACTCTTAGTTCCCTCATGGAGAGCACAAAGATTTTCCCACAATTCATGAGCGTTCTTTGCATTACGCACACGATTAAAAATATCTTTGCCTAAGCCCCGGTAGAGTGCATTTTTGGCCTTTGCATTCCACCGGTCGTACTTCTCCTCGTCACCAATGGGGTTTGCGGGATCCTTGATAGCGGGAAGCCCTTGGGTTGCGGCTCTAAGGCACCCGACATCTATGGCTTCGAGATACGCCTCCATGCGGATTTTCCAATATGGAAAATCATCCCCCTCAAAGGTGGGAGGTGGTCCTTCCCCGTTAGACATCTTGCTCTAGGCGGTAAAGCCTAAATTAGGAGCAACTCGGCTCCGATACCAATTGAAAGGATCAAGATGCCCAAGAGGGGGGTGAATTGGGCTTTTCTAAAAATTAATTGCAAGAATTAAAACCTACAAGCCGTAATTCACCCCTAGTGCCTACTTGTGTTCCTAGAGAGTCTACCGATAAAAAGTTTTGCACCCTAGTTTCCAATCCTAGTCTAGCATGGCAATTCTAGGAATGTAAAACAAGCAATGAATGTAAATACGAGAATGTAAATGCTTGAATGTAAAGGGCAAGGAACACGGCGATGTTTTTCCGAGGTATCGGAGAGTCGCCACTCCCCACTAGTCCTCGTTGGAGCACCCGCGCAAGGGTGTAGCTCCCCCTTGATCCGCGCAAGGATCAAGTGCTCTCTACGGGTTGATTCTTCGACACTCTGTCGCGGTGAATCACCCAAAACCGCTCACAAGATGAGTTGGGTCATCCACAAGCTTCGCCGGATGATCACCAAACTCCCAATCACCACCAAGCCATCTAGGTGATGGCGATCACCAAGAGTAACAAGCTAGAACTCTCACTTGACCACAACGAGCCCGAATGAGAAGGTGGATGCACACTTGCTACTCTCTAATCGCTAGTGAGGAACTCTCAAGCTTTGATTCTCAAAACACAATCCTCACTAGAGCTCTTGCACTCCCTTGCACTCTAAAGGGTTTTCTCAGCTGATCAAATGAGCAAGAGACCTCTAAAAGAGGTGGAGGGGATGTATTTATACACCCCAGAGACAAAACGAACCGTTACGATCTGACACGGGCTGACCGGACGCGCCGGTCGAACTGACCGGACGCGCCGGTCGCCTGTAACGGTCGAAAACCGATTTTCAAACTGAGTGACCGGACGCGCCGGTCAGGGGTGACCGGACGCGTCCGGTCGTGCAAGAAGCTTACTGTAAGTGCACCGGACGCGAGGCCGCGTCCGATCGGTGATGACTCGACGCGTCCGGTCGTCTCTGGACCTTACTGGACTGTGACCGGACGCGCCGATCACACCCAGGTCGCGTCCGATCGGGTGTTTCCTCAAGTGACACGTGTCAGCCTCTGACCACCGCGTCCGGTCCTCGCGAGGATCGCGTCCGGTCGTCAGAGGCAAACCCAAGTCGTGGTTAAGTACTGACCGGACGCGTCCGGTCATGCCGAAGACCGCGTCCGGTCAGTGGAAAAACAGCCCGAAACTTTCCGAAACGCGTCGCAACTTGAACCAAGTTGCTTCCAACTGAACTTTGAGCTATTCTAGGGTTGCCTAGCGCCAAGTATAACAAGTGTGCACCACACCTAAACATAGGACTCGCCTAGGTCAAGCTACCCGTTCATGCCCCCCTTTATAGTACGGCCAAAAGAGAAAAACGAAGATCCTAACGACTATTCCGAATGTATCTCAACACCTCGACATCCGGAACTAACCGTCCTTAATCTTGACGTCACTCTTTTGAAAACCGAAACGATTTCCATCAAGGGACATGATTACCATGGTGCCCAAAGCAGTTATCACCTCCATGACCTAACTTACCAAAGTTTCTGCAAAACACACGTTAGTCATGGTAATAAAGCGTTGTCATCAATTGCCAAAACCAAACCTTGGGACCTAGATGCTTTCATAGACGAAGAAAGAAAAGGCAAGTGTCAACCTAGTTTTTTTTAATGGAAACTAGACCAGAAAAAATAATACAACTGAGAAGAGTGCTCCACTCATCTGGTATAACTTCTGCACGTGTCACAACTCACGCCACCACTAGCAACTTGGTCAAAATCGACCCAACTAACAACAACTTAAAAATGGTCGAATCGACCCAACTAACAACTAACAAGGGGTGAAGAAAACACGGGTGACTCCAGCAGCACAGCTTGGGACACCACCATGGCCAGACAGCAAGGAAACGACGCTAAAAGCCCCCATAACAATGCCTCCAAGGAGCAACACGTCAACTTGTGGGGCAACATTTCTTTAATTTGAAGCAGTTGCATAAACATTTCCGGCAGTGTTTGTTGGTCCAACACACTTTTCTTTCCTCCTTTGGTTAGACTTTTGAGCTCACAATTGCACGGATTATGAACAATATGGTGGAGACAGAAGGAACCGCGCTAAGCAGCCATATTAGAGTTCATTGTCACATCAAGATTTCCCCCAGCAGCGCCACAAATAGCACAGAAGAAGCACCATTCATGACAATGCTTACACCATAAGAGCATGTCAGCACTCAGCCGATCTAGTGCGAGTCATCCTGGTAGATGCATATATATAGAGCAAGGCATGTTCTTGCAGGCAACACACCAACAATCATCAGCATGTCCCAACATTCAGGTGGCAAGAGTGGAGAAGAAACTTCACTGAAGACCACCTCTTTTCACCAGCAGGCTTGGAAAGGCAGAAGCATAACAGAAGGTGGGAGTTGGATATCATGGAGGATCACTGGGCGAAAGCTTGCCCAGTACATTCAAAACATGCATATTCTGCGGCTCCTATCCTGAAGCGCGTAATAAGATAAGTAATTGTCAAGCAAAAAGCCCATGCCTTCATAAAGAGATCCGGCCATTCAAGAACATTGATAGGTGAATTATAGCAAAACTGGAGTGATCATGGAATAGAACTTCAAAACTGACAAAATCAGATTGAAGATTACCTTCTTCAATCAATAGATTGGTTGCCTGCTTAATGGCAGGCTTGGTTTGACCAATAGATGGCACAGACTGGATCACCGAGTTATAAAGTACAAACTATAGGACAACAATCGCAATAAGCCTTTCTTTGTTACTCGAGAATCAAAATCAGAGCATTATAAAATCCAAAAGAGACAGCATGTTGTTTCACTATTTCTCAAGAATGCCAATAGACGAAGATAGAAGAAGATACAACCACAACCAGTGAGATCCAGTCTGTTTGGAGTGAACTGTGTAATTGCATTCAGAACAAAGATAGAAGAGGTGCAGTACCTGATGCATCACGTGATGCTGCATTAGTAACCGCAAACACTACGAACTTTTGAGGCATCGGAGTAGTGGACACCAGGGTTTTTTTACCGACCGGTCACCCCAAACCGTCAGGGTCCGGTAGCGGTAAACCGGACCGGTTTACCGGTAACCGGCCGGTAACCGGTCGAATTTGAATTTGAATTCAAATGCTGCTTCAGTTCGGTTTGTCTCCGGTTTACCAGCCGGTTTGGAGCGGTAACCGCCCGGTTTGAGCGGTTTACCGCTCCAAACCGTTTAGTTTTTTTTGCATGAATAAAAAGAAATTTTGGTACTTCCTTTGCACAAATTAATGTAAAAAGACCACACAATGTGGTAAAAATAACATAAGTCACTAAAGCAACAATATATAGTCGCATACAAATACATATTCGCTTAAATATATAGTCACTAAAGCAACAATATATAGTCGCATACAAATACAATATATAGTCGCTTACACAAACAAAGATATAGTTTCCGCTCGCATGGTCAACTACGTAGGATGTATGGGAAGACCCCTTGTTGGCACGACATTTCATATTCGGCGGTGGACATAAGAGAGATATCTTGCTGTCTAAGCAGGGCAGCCTTGTAATCTTGCCAAGTTTGACCTGTCCATGCTGCTGTTGTCTCCCATTCTTGAACTAACATATTGTAAAAACTGGGGTCTTCCCATTCATACACCCATCTAGTCTGAGTCTGCATGGTCATGTCAGGAATGGAATAGCTATAAGTAGGCTGTGAGGTATCGCTGTAGGAGGAAGAAGAGTACTGTGGAGTGTCGTAGTCCGTCGGTGCATATGCTCTCCTCTGCGATGTCGGTTGTCCATGGTCACGGTCTTGAGTAGCATGTGTGAATTGAGTCTCGCCTGCAATCAACCATAATTAGTAGGCATAGACAGAAACAATTGTGTGTATGTAGGTGCAATGGATACCTGTGAAATGAAGACCTACATAACTACTACCACCAGCACCAATAGTACCAGCCCCACTCCCACCACCACCACCGTCTGTCCCACCACCACCGCCACCGTCACTCCCACCAGCACTGTCATTGTCACTGTCATCATCACTACTATCATCGTCAGCACTATCCTGGGACTGGTATTGCTCATCCTCAGTCTCTGTGTCGCTGGTCACTGCTTTTCCTTTTCCTCGGTGACGCTTGCCGTGACCCTTCGGAGGCACCATCTGCATCTTCCTCTTCCCGAGGTGACTTTCACTCACATTTCTACGGGCCCAATCACTGATGCAATCATGCCCCGTAGCCTGACGTAGATCCTCGGGGTCTATTTGGTCACTGCCAACACAAACCAATGAATCACATAATACAGGGTGAGACATACACACACATTTGTATATATATAAATATAATGTACCTAACAAGATGTGATGGCAAAGGGACGTCCACTTCGTCAGAATCCTCATCAAGAACAGGAGGCAGGTTAGATCTACCGTACTCCATCCATTCCCTAACCGGATTGCTCCGGTCATAGAATGAGACTTCGGCGAACCGGTTGATAAAATCTTCTTCATCATACCTTCGTGGGTTCACATCCGCTAGTCACAGCCGAAGGTTGTAATTGACATAAACAAGCCTGTTTAGTTTCTTGTGCGACAACCGATTGCGAACCTTCGTATGCAGCAACGCAAAAGTACTCCAGTTCCGCTCGCATCCACCGGAGGAGATGCATTGTGAAACAAGCCGCAGAGCAAGGCGCTGCAAATTTGGAGTATCTCTACCAAATATCATCCACCAGGCCGCTGCAAGTGGAACACATTATGTTAGCTATATGTTCCAATATACGAAACCAAATGGATGCAGATTTGGAGTATCTCTTACATGGGGTTGTCCTTGGATCCATCGCCATTTTCATTGCCAGTTCTGAACCAAACTCACCACGCTTCTGTCGAAAAATCTCAGCCTCCTGCAATGCCTGCACAGCGCACTGCACATCCGTCATTTGCTGAAATGTCTCCTTCAGGCCACCGAACATTGTTAGAGTTGGATCCAAACTATATGTAAGCTTTGGATTTAGAACAGCAGCTGCAACATATGATTCAAATAAGCATACGGGAAATATTCAATATATACAGCTTGCTAAATCAACATAAGTCATTATCATACCTGCACCCACATACGTCCCTATGTACACGTCACGAATCCTTGCGTCCATAATCTGTCTATACTCATTCCATGTTTGCGTATTCCTTCCAAAGTACGACTCCAACTCCTGTTTGCAATTCTGGTACTCGTACACCACGTCGCACATGTTGGGCCGCTTGTCTTGATCAGCGAAATGAAGGAACTTGTAAATTGGTTGAACTGTGTTGATGATGTATTCCAATCCCTCCCACCACTGAATATTTGACAACCTTACATGAGCATATTGACCTTCTTCAGTGCGTGCCCAGTTGCTCTGCAAAAACTCAGTAGATGCCATCCACTGCATGAACTGTTCACGTTTTCGATGAAAGCTCTCTAGAAACATGTAGTTGGTCCCAAATCTAGTGCCATTCCACTTGACCAACTCACCACCAATTGCTTTCTTCATCATATGATTCAACTGAGAATGGTTGTGCAACCAAGTTGAAATTCGCTTGCATACTTGCAACATACCTGCATGATCGGTCCTGTTACCAATATCCTTCAACATCAAGTTGATGGTGTGTGCCAGACAAGGTGTCCAAACAATGTGTCCATACTCCTCTTTCAGTGAGTTGCAAGCTTTCTTGTAGTTGGCGCCATTGTCGGTGACCACATGGACAATATGCTCGGCACCAATCTCCTCCACCACCTTCCGAATCTCCTGAAAAAACGCAGAACATATTATATATACACATATATATATAAATAAAAAGAAACACATGACAACTATGTTTAGGACGTACCCTGTACAAATAGTTAGCATCTTGACTTTTTCCAGATGCATCAATGGATTTGTGAAACCATGTGACCCAATTGCAATAAATCAGAAAGTTTATGACACTCATTTTAGTGGGGCCAGTCCATGAATCACACATCAACGTGACACCAAAGTTGGGCCACTCCTTCTGAAACTTCGCATATCTATCCTTCAAGTCTTTCTCATTCTGATCTAGGTACTTGCCATCAATATCCCTTCCAGTGGGTGACGCGATGCCTTCACCTGAAACCATAAGCAAACAATGAGAATATGGAAAGATACATAAGGCCATAGGTCTCCAAGTATAGGTACTTACCCCACTTCTGTGTCTCTCGGACCGCACTGACAAAGTACGGATTGTCGGTATTTCGTCCTGGGATTCCTACATAATGGAAAAACTTTCCCCAAGCTTTACCAATAGCTTCCTTTGCATTTTTCCCCTTCTGCGTCCAAGACCCTGTATCAATCCTTTGTTGGTGCATTCCTCTCCTCCCACCCACTGCCACATGATAGTCCTCTACCTCCACTGGAGTCTCCCTCCGTGATCCTACTCTTCTAAACAACCTGTCAATAGGATTCCCACCTTGCGAACCACCACCACAACCACCACTACCCCTCCACGGTCGTAATTACCTCCTCTCTGTTGCACCCTCTGCTCGTAGTCATATTCTGCTCTCGACTGGTTTAGTGCTTCCTTCATCTGAGCCTCATATTCATCATCACCGAGGGGATGGTTTCCCTCCGCTGCAGCTTTTTCTCGTGCCAACCTTTGTCGAGCCCGGTCAGCAGTCGTCTTCTTAGCTCTGTCAAGATCTCACCGAAAGTACGCACGCACATCTGGTGGCACACGGTCGCAATGCAAGGTGTCCGCCCCGTGCCCAGCCAAATGCTGTTTAAATCTAGTGCAACCACCGCCTGCTTTCGTCACATGACAATAATTGCATCTCCATCCAGGAGCAAGATTTTCACCATGCTCCCATACAACGTCTCTGTTTTTGCCTGACATTGTCTACCTGCATAAACGGACAACACAAAGTCACACCTAAATAAAATGTATCCTAAATCCTACCACAAATCCTCCACAATATATACCTAAAATATACCTAAAATATATACCTAACATACACAAAGTCACAATATATACACAAAGTCACACAATATATACCTAAAATATACATCCTACCACAAATCCTACCTCTAATCCTAAATCCTAAAAAAACATCCTAAAATAAATCCTACCTAAAACCTAACCAAAAACCTATCCTAAATCCTAACACAAATTCTACCTAAATCCTAATACTACTCTAAAGAAAAAAACAAAAAAAACATACCTGGGCGGTTAGCCGCGGATCCGGGCGGTAAACCGCGCTAACCGAGCGGTTATCCGCTGGATCCGGGCGGTTAGCCGACGGCGCGGCGGGCTCTCGGTAAACCGCCCGGACCAGGCGGTAAACCGAGCCTTCGGGGCGGTTAGCCGGCGGCGGCGGGCGGTCGGCGCGGGCATGGGGCGGACGGGGGGCGGACGGGAGAGGATAAGACGCTCGGCGCGTTGACCCCCTGAAAGCATCTAGGCCCCGAGGTTTGGTTTCGGCAATTGATGACAACGCTTTATTACCATGACTAACGTGTGTTTTGCAGAAACTTTGGTAAGTTAGGTCATGGAGGTAATAACTGCTTTGAGCACCATGGTATTCATGCCCCTTGATGGAAATCGTTTCGGTTTTCAAAGGAGTGACGTCAAGATTAAGGACGGTTAGTTCCGGATGTCGAGGTGTTGAGATACATTCGGAATAGTCGTTAGGATCTTCGTTTTTCTCTTTTGGCCGTACTATAAAGGGGAGCATGAGCGGGTAGCTTGACCTAGGTGAGTCCTATGTTTAGGTGTGGTGCACACTTGTTAAACTTAGCGCTAGGCAGCTCTAGAATAGCTCAAAGTTCAGTTGGAAGCAACTTGGTTCAAGTTGCGACGCGTTTCGGAAAGTTTAGGGTGTTTTTCCCTTGACCGGACGCGGTCCTCGGCTTGACCGAACGCGTCCGGTCAGTTCAAATCCGTGACTATGTTTCGGCGCTGACGACCGGACGCGGCCATTGCGAGGACCGGACGCGGTGGTCAGGGCCGACACGTGTCACTTAAGGGGAAACACCCGATCAGACGCGACCTGGGTGTGATCGGCGCGTCCGGTCACGTTCCAGTAAGGTCCAGCGACGACCGGACGCGTCCGGTCATCACCGATCGGACGCGGTCGCGTTCGGTCACCCTTGACCGGCGTGTCCGGTCACTCAGCCGAGTTTTCAGAATTTCGACCGTTACGGCGACCGGCGCGTCCGGTCACTTCGACCGGCGCGTCCGGTCACCCCGTGTTTTGCTGAGTTGGCAGGTAACGGTTCGTTTCGACTGTGGGGTGTATAAATACATCTCCACCACCTCTTTTAGAGGTCTCTTGCTCATTTCATCAGCTGAGAAACACCTTTGGAGTGCAAGGGAGTGCAAGAGCTCTAGTGAGGATTATGTTTTGAGATTCAAAGCTTGAGAGTTCCTCACTAGCGATTAGAGAGTAGCAAGTGTGCATCCACCTTCTCATTAGGCTCGTTGTGGTCAAGTGAGAGTTCTAGCTTGTTACTCTTGGTGATCGCCATCACCTAGATGGCTTGGTGGTGATTGGGAGTTTGGTGATCATCCGGCGGAGCTTGTGGATGACCCAACTCATCTTGTGAGCGGTTTTGGGCGATTCACCATGACGGAGTGTCGAAGAATCAGCCCGTAGAGAGCACTTGATCCTTGCGCGGATCAAGGGGGAGCTACACCCTTGCGCGGGTGCTCCAACGAGGACTAGTGGGGAGTGGCGACTCTCCGATACCTCAGAAAAACATCGCCGTATTCCTTGCCCTTACTTTCAAGCATTTACATTCTCGTATTTACATTCATTGCTTGATTTACTTTCCTAGAATTGCCATGCTAGACTAGGATTGGAAACTAGGGTGCAAAACTTTTATCGGTAGAATCTCTAGGAACACAAGTAGGCACTAGGGGTGAATTCCGGCTTATAGGATTTAATTCTTGCAATTAATTTTTAGAAAAGCCCAATTCACCCCCCCTCTTGGGCATCTTGATCCTTTCAATTGGTATCGGAGCCGAGTTGCTCCTAATTTAGGCTTTACCGCCTAGAGCAAGATGTCTAACGGGGAAGGACCACCTCCCACCTTTGAGGGGGATGATTTTCCATATTGGAAAATCCGTATGGAGGCGTATCTCGAAGCCATAGATGTTGGGTGTCTTAGAGCCGCAACCCAAGGGCTTCCCGCTATCAAGGATCCCGCAAACCCCATTGGTGACGAGGAGAAGTACGACCGGTGGAATGCAAAGGCAAAAAACGCACTCTACCGGAGCTTAGGCAAAGATATCTTCAATCGTGTGCGTAATGCAAAGATCGCTCATGAATTGTGGGAAAATCTTTGTGCTCTCCATGAGGGAACTAAGAGTGAGCGTGAGGAACACTATCACATTGCTTTGAAGAAAATTAATTCTTTTGAAATGCTTCCCAAAGAAAGTGCTAATGATATGTACACTCGTTTGAATGTTCTTGTAGAGGACCTCAATGCTCTTGGGCTCACTCAAATGAGCCAATCAGATGTTGTAAGGAAGATCTTGAGTGTTCTTCCCGTTGAGAAGTATGGTCACATTGTCACCGTGCTTCACCAAAGTGATCTTTCCACCGCAACACCGACACAAGTATTGGAGAAGATCAATGCTCATGAGATGTACATGCACATCACTCCGGAAGAGGGCTCATCATCTTCCAAGAAGAAAGACTTGGCCTTCAAAGCTAGTCATGACAAGAAGAAGAAGAAGGGCCAAGCCATGATGGTGCAAGAAAGCTCAAGTGAAAGTGATGTTGATGATGAATCACTTGCACTCATGGTGAGAAAGACCACCAAAATGCTAAAGAAGCTCAACAAGAGTGGCATCAAGTTCGACGGCAAGAAAAAG
The DNA here is from genome assembly GCA_038087645.1 of Saccharum hybrid cultivar R570. Taxonomy (NCBI): domain Eukaryota; kingdom Viridiplantae; phylum Streptophyta; class Magnoliopsida; order Poales; family Poaceae; genus Saccharum; species Saccharum hybrid cultivar. The sequence goes on from JAQSUU010000402.1 coordinate 18,493,575, forward strand.
AAATTCTTCACAAGTAGCAAGAGAAAGCCAATCTCGGAGATGGATTGCTACAATTGTGGTGAACTTGGCCACTTAGCTCATCAATGCCCTAGACCACCAAAAGACAAGTACAAGAACAAGAATAAGGGCAAGAAAAATGATTCAAGTGATGAAGAAGAAGAGAGGAAGAAAAACAAGCCATACAAGAAGAAGGATGGCAAGAAGAAGGAGTTCCACAAGAAGAAGAAGAGAGGAAAGGCATACATTGTTGGTGATTGGCTCACCGATATTGAATCATCTTATGAGTCCTCCGAAGATGAAAGCAATGATGAGAAAGAGAAGGTTGCCGCATTTGTGATGGGGCCATCATCTTCACCAACATCTTCATCACCACCTTCACCGCCTCCTTCACCATCATCGTCCTCTACTCACCTATGCCTTATGGCCAAGGGTGAACGAAAGGTACAAAATCATGATAGTGATGATGATGATGATAGTGATAGTGATGATGAATATGATGCACCTTCTTATGATGAACTTGTAAAATTGTTGAACAAATATACTAAAGTCATAAGAAGGACAAGAAATGAAAATGATGAACTTCAAAATGAAAATGAATCACTCTCATCTAAGCTTGAAAGTGCTCAAAAGACTAGTGGTGAGCTTAAAGATCAAAATGAAGTTATGTCTTCAAATCTCAAGGAGCTCAAAACTTCTAATAAAGAGCTTAAAGATCAATATGATAAGCTTGAGAAGAAGCATGATGAGCTCATCACTAGACATAACTCTCTAAAAGAAAAATACACCACATTAAAAATTGACTATGATAGTCTTGTGGTTGCTAATGAACTTGCTCTTGAGACACATGATGCTACTAACAATGTTGTTAAGTGTGATATAGCTACATCATGTGATGACTTGATCATTGAAAGCATTGAGCAAGGTTCTAGTAGCAAAGGCAAGAGTGTGGTTGAGTCAAGCAACTATGATGATTATGCCAAGATCAAGAGTGAAAATGAAAAGCTTGCAAATGAGAACAAGAAGCTAAAAGGTTTGATGGCTCTTGAGAAGCAAACAACAAATGAGTCACTCATTGAAGAAAACAAAAAGCTCAAGCAAGAAAAAGAGCATCTCAAGACCGGCCTAAGCAAGTTCACAAGAGGTCAATATTTGCAAAGTGAGCTACTCATGAACACCGTTATGAAGATGGATAGAAGTGGCATTGGGTACTTGGCAAATCAAGAGAAGAAGGCAAAAGCTCAACAACAACAAAGCAAGTCAAAGCCCAAGCCAAAGAGATGTGTTGAGTGTGGACAAGAAGGTCATTTTGCTCATGAATGCAAAACTCCACCACCACAACCCTTGCCCAAGCATGCTAGACCCTTTGCCTTCAATGCTCATTACATGCTAAGAAAAGATTCTAATGGAAAGATGAAAGTTATGTTTTTGGGTCCCCCAAACAAGAATAGGCCAAAGAAAATATGGGTTGCCAAGTCACTAGTTGAGAAAGTCAAGGGCCCCTCTCAAGTTTGGGTCCCTAAACAAAAAGCTTGATCTCTTGTGTGTAGGTGAACTACAAGACCGGTGGATCTCATTGGGTTATTGATAGTGGTTGCACTCAACATATGACCGGTGATCCTCGTATGTTCACCTCCATTGAAGAGAATGGGGTATGTCAAGAGAAGATCACATTTGGGGATAATTCAAAGAGCAAAGTCAAGGGTATAGGCAAGATTGCAATATCAAATGATCACTCACTCTCAAATGTGCTCTATGTTGCTTCATTGAGTTTCAACTTATTATCCGTTGGGCAACTTTATGACCTTGGCTTCCAATGCTTGTTCACACCAAATGAAGTGGAAGTTTCAAAGATAGATGACAAGCAAGTGATATTCAAAGGCTTTAGATACAACAATCTTTATCTTGTTGACTTCACCTCCGAAGATGCAAATTTGATGACATGTTTGTTCACCAAGACCTCACTTGGTTGGCTTTGGCATAGGAGGCTTGCTCATGTTGGAATGAACACTCTCAACAAGCTATTGAAGAAAGAACTAGTGAGAGGATTGAAGGATGTGAAGTTTGAAAAGGACAAACCTTGTAGTGCATGTCAAGCGGGCAAACAAGTTGCAAACACTCATCCAACCAAAGCTTTCATGTCAACTTCAAGAGTGCTAGAACTTCTACACATGGATTTGTTTGGGCCTACAACATACAAGAGCATGGGTGGTAATATCTATTGTCTTGTGATAGTGGATGACTACTCAAGGTACACATGGACTTTCTTCCTTCATGACAAATCCGAAGTGGCTAATTGCTTCAAGAAGTTTGCAAAGAGAGCTCAAAATGAATTTGAAGTCAAGATAAAGAAGATTAGAAGTGACAATGGCAATGAGTTTGACAACACAAATATTGAAGCTTATTGTGATGAAATTGGAATCAAGCATGAAGTCTCTTCAACCTATACTCCTCAACAAAATGGTGTAGTTGAGAGAAAGAACCGGACTTTGATCACCCTTGCAAGAACAATGCTAGATGAGTACAACACTCCGGAAAAGTTGTGGGCCGAGGCAATCAACACCGCATGCTATGCTTCAAATCGCCTCTTCCTACAAAAGTTTCTTGGCAAGACCCCCTATGAGTTGCTTAATGGGAAGAAGCCGGACGTCTCATTCTTTCGGGTGTTTGGTTGCAAATGTTACATCTACAAGAAGCATCAACACCTAGGGAAGTTTCAAAGACGTTGTGATATTGGTTTTCTTGTTGGTTACTCATTAAAGTCCAAAGCATATAGAGTATTTAATCATGCCACCGGTTTGGTTGAAGACACATATGATGTGGAATTTGATGAATCTAACGGCTCCCAAGGAGCAATTGAGAATTGTGATGATGTAGGTGATGAAACCTTGAGGGAGGCCATGAAGAACATGCCCGTGGGAGACATCAAGCCAAAAGATGATGATGACGATGTACAAATTGTTGATCCACCATCTTCATCACATGTGCCTCAAGATGATGACAAGAATGAGAGAGTTGAAAATGAAGACACTTATGTCTCTCATGAACAAGCCGAGGCACAAGCTCAAGATGTTGATGCTCCCCATCCACCTCCTCAAGTGGTTGATAGAAGAAACTCACCTCTACTTCAAGCACATCCACAAGAACTCATCATAGGGAGTCCTACTAAGGGAGTAATGACTCGATCTCAAAAGCTTGCTTCTTTTGTTGAACATCACTCTTTTGTCTCTTGTGTTGAACCTAAGAATGTAGAAGAAGCTCTTCAAGATCCGGATTGGGTGAATGCTATGCATGAAGAATTGAACAACTTCACCCGCAATCAAGTATGGACACTTGAAGAGCATCCCAAAGGTGCAAGAGTCATTGGAACCAAGTGGGTGTTCCGAAATAAGCAAGATGACCAAGGCATAGTAGTGAGGAACAAGGCAAGACTAGTTGCAAAGGGGTTCTCTCAAGTTGAAGGTCTTGATTTTGGAGAGACCTTTGCACCCATTGCAAGACTTGAAGCCATTCGTATCCTCCTTGCATATGCATCACATCATGATATGAAACTATATCAAATGGATGTGAAAAGTGCATTCTTAAATGGCTTCATAAATGAACTAGTCTATGTTAATCAACCTCCCGGGTTTGAAGACCCTAGATATCCTAATCATGTTTATAGGTTGTCCAAGGCGCTATATGGGCTCAAGCAAGCCCCTAGAGCGTGGTATGAGCGCCTCCAGGACTTCCTCATTGAGAAGGGCTTCACCATTGGGAAGGTCGACACCACACTATTCACCAAGAAGCTTAATGGGGAGATCTTCATTTGTCAAGTGTATGTTGATGATATCATCTTCGGATCAACAAATGAAGATTATTGCAAGGAATTTGGTGAATTGATGTCGAAGGAGTTCGAGATGTCAATGATTGGTGAGCTCACATTCTTCCTTGGGTTTCAACTCAAGCAAATGAGAGAAGGGATCTTCATCTCTCAAGAAAAGTATACCAAGGATCTTCTCAAAAGATTCAAGATGGAAGAATGCAAATCAATCAAGACCCCAATGCCATCTAATGGACATCTCGACCTAGATGAGGGAGGTAAACCGGTTGATCAAACCCTCTACCGTTCTATGATTGGTAGTTTGTTGTACCTTACCGCATCTAGGCCCGATATCATGTTTAGTGTGTGCATGTGTGCTCGCTTTCAAGCGTGCCCTAAAGAACCTCACTTAAGTGCCGTAAAAAGAATTCTAAGATATCTTAAGCACACCCCAAGCATTGGTCTTTGGTATCCCAAAGGAGCTAGATTCCAACTAGTTGGCTATTCCGATTCGGATTATGCCGGTTGCAAAATTGATAGAAAAAGCACATCCGGAGGGTGCCATTTGCTTGGGAGATCTTTAGTATCTTGGTCATCTAAAAAGCAAAATAGTGTGGCTTTGTCCACCGCCGAGGCGGAATACATTGCCGCGGGGGCTTGTTGTGCACAAATCTTATATATGAAACAAACCCTCCTAGACTATGGAATTGTTCTTGAAAAGGTGCCACTTTTATGTGATAATGAAAGTGCCGTTAAAATTGCTAACAATCTGGTACAACACTCTCGCACCAAGCACATTGATATCCGCCATCACTTTCTAAGAGATCACGTTGCTAAAAATGACATATCACTAGAAGGTGTAAGAAGTGAAAATCAATTAGCGGATATCTTCACTAAACCTTTGGATGAGGCCACCTTTTGTAGGTTAAGAAGTGAACTCAATGTGCTTGATTCTAGCAACTTTAAAAAATGAGCTTGTGTTGTCCCTTGCATTGCATTGTATTATATGCCATGTTTATCTTATCGCAATGCATCTAGGGCTTGGCTAACACGGTTACGATAACCCTTCTTTGAAGGTGTGAAGAAGCCTAACCGTGGATCAAACTTGACAAGCAACCTAGCTTTACTTTCTTGTATTGCATTGCATATGCATGGTTGTTAGTTTGTCGTTTCTTTTCGGTTTAGCTTTGAGCAACCTCTATGTTCGTCCTTGGATAGAGAGAGCATTTTGACGCTCCTAAAGGTTCAAAAACTCTATTGCATGGCCATACGTTGCTCCTCGGGTGTTTATTGCCTATTTTCTTAAAAAATAATACTAGCCTAAGGCAATCTATTTTAAAAAAAACTTGAGGGTTTGAGTGAGGTCACTCATATCAGGTTCCAATTGGTGTTTATTTGTGTCTCTTTGAATTGGAACTTGATTGGGAGAAGTCGTGTCGTAGTTCGGAACGAAGAAGGGCGAAAAACAGTGACCGGACGCTGCACCGGACGCAGTGATGCTTCACCACCGCGTCCGGTCCCGGCGACCACCAGCGCGTCCGGTCATCCAGAAGACCAACTCCAGATCTAGTGACCGGACGCTGCACCGGACACGCTGCTGTTGACCACCGCGTCCGGTCCCGGTTACCACCACCGCGTCCAGTCATTCGCGATGACTTTCCCGAGTACCCCTCGACCGGACTCTGTCCGCGTCCGGTCAGTCCTAACCGGACGCGTCCGGTCGCTCCAGGAGCTTACTGGAGTGTGACCGGACGCTGCACCACCGCGTCCGGTCACATCGACCACCGTGTCCGGTCATCGCGTGACGAGCGGATCTAACCCCTCATATAACGGTTCGTCTTCGGCCCGTTTTTCTTCACCCGCCCGCGATTTCGCCGCCGCCGTGCCCTAATCCGCCGAAATCGCCGCTTCTCGCCGGAGCCACCGCGCCTCGCCTTCTCCATCCTCTCCGGCGAGCCTTGCCGCGCTGCCCCACCGCGCCTCCTCGCCCGCGCGCGCGCGCCAGCCCGCGCCTGCCCACGCCACTGCCGCGCAGCCGCGCCACCGCCGCCCGCTCGCACCACCGCCGCCGTAGCCGCGCCCCTGCCGCCGGTGAGCCGTGCCCGTGCCTGCCAGCCTCGCCTCCGGCCGTTGACTGCCTCGCGCACGCCTCCGATCGGTTTTCGTCACGAGTTGCCCTAACCCTAACCCTATGGTTCGCGTAACGTCGTTTCGGCCGTTCGTCGTCGAGGTTTCGTCGCACGTCGTCTTCTTCGCGAGGTTGTTTCACGTCACCTTGACCTCCTCGTTAGGGTTTGCCGTAACTCTTTTATTGTAATCCTAATTATCTCGTGTTTCGGCAAATCAGAGCTCGTTCGGCGAATTCGGGAAGTCTCACGATCTAGGTCGTCTTACCTGAAAGGATCAAGATGCCCAAGAGGGGGGGTGAATTGGGCTTTTCTAAAAAATTAATTGCAAGAATTAAATCCTACAAGCCGGAATTCACCCCTAGTGCCTACTTGTGTTCCTAGAGAGTCTACCGATAAAAATTTTTGCACCCTAGTTTCCAATCCTAGTCTAGCATGGTAATTCTAGGAAAGTAAATCAAGCAATGAATGTAAATACAAGAATGTAAATGCTTGAATGTAAAGGGCAAGGAACACGGCGATGTTTTTTCGAGGTATCGGAGAGTCGCCACTCCCCACTAGTCCTCGTTGGAGCACCCGCGCAAGGGTGTAGCTCCCCCTTGATCCGCGCAAGGATCAAGTGCTCTCTACGGGTTGATTCTTCGACACTCCATCACGGTGAATCACCCAAAACCGCTCACAAGATGAGTTGGGTCATCCACAAACTCCGCCGGATGATCACCAAACTCCCAATCACCACCAAGCCGTCTAGGTGATGGCGATCACCAAGAGTAACAAGCTAGAACTCTCACTTGACCACAACGAGCCCAAATGAGAAGGTGGATGCACACTTGCTACTCTCTAATTGCTAGTGAGGAACTCTCAAGCTTTGATTCTCAAAACACAATCCTCACTAGAGCTCTTGCACTCCCTTGCACTCTAAAGGGTTTTCTCAGCTGATCAAATGAGCAAGAGACCTCTAAAAGAGGTGGTGGGGATGTATTTATACACCCCACAGACAAAACGAACCGTTACCCGCTGACTCAGCAAAACACGGGCTGACCGGACGCACCGGTCGAAGTGACCGGACGCGTCGGTCGCTCGTAACGGTCGAAATCTGAATTTTCAACTGAGTGACCAGACGCGCCGGTCAGGGGTGACCGGACGCGTCCGATCGTGCAGGGAGCATACTGTAATCGCACCGGACGCGCGACCGCGTCCGATCGGTGGTGACCGGACGCGTCCGGTCATCTCAGGACCTTACTGGACTGTGACCGGACACGCCGATCACACCCAGGTCGCGTCCGATCGGGTGTTTCCCTCAAGTGACACGTGTCGGCTTCTGACCACCGCATCCGGTCCTCGCAAGGACCGCGTCCGGTCGTCAGAGCCGAAACCCTAGCCGCGAAACTGAACTGACCGGACGCGTCCGGTCATGCCGAAGACCGCGTCCGGTCAAGGGAAAACGACCCGAAACTTTCCGAAACGCGTCGCAACTTGAACCAAGTTGCTTCCAACTGAACTTTGAGCTATTCTAGAGCTGCCTAGCGCCAAGTTTAACAAGTGTGCACCACACCTAAACATAGGACTCGCCTAGGTCAAGCTACCCGCTCATGCCCCCCTTTATAGTACGGCCAAAAGGGAAAAAACGAAGATCCTAACGACTATTCCGAATGCGTCTCAACACCTCGACATCCGAAACTAACCGTCCTTAATCTTGACGTCACTCTTTTGAAAACCGAAACGATTTCCATCAAGGAGCATGAATACCATGGTGCCCAAAGCAGTTATAACCTCCATGACCTAACTTACCAAGGTTTCTGCAAAACACACGTTAGTCATGGTAATAAAGCGTTGTCATCAATTGCCAAAACCAAACCTCGGGGCCTAGATGCTTTCAATCTCCCCCTTTTTGGTGATTGATGACAACACTAAGTTTCAAAAGATTGGAGTTGAGGTTTTCGAGCATGCTTGGTTCATATAAGAAAAAGCAATAAGCCAAAGGAGTGTACTCATAAGATAAGACAAAAAGCGTTAGTACACATAAAGATATAGCTCATAAGAAATCGGAGTAAGGCACGGAAGCACAACCTTAGAGCTATAACCAAAACGGTGACATTAATTAACACTGTGACTAGATAAAACATTAGACTCAAAGTTTATCATACGACGACATGTCACACGAATGCAATGACTGAAAAGTAAACATGATGTATGAATGTAGCACACAAAGAACGAAAACCCTCTAACAAAAACTCCCCCTGAAACTACTCTCTCTCCCCCTTTGGCATCAAGCGCCAAAAAACTAATCTAAGGATCTGACGGGGGGACAGACGGAGTCGTGTCGGGTGCCGAGGTGCGCGGAGTAATCACGAAGTGTAGAGAATCTCCCTCGAAATCTGAGCTATCTGGCTGACCCTCTGAAGAAGCACGTGGCTGTGAAGCGGTCTGGGTCTGAGCAGCAGGAACAGGTACTGACGTAGTAGCAACAAGAGGATCCGTCTGTGTGACCTGAGCCTGTAGCGAGCCAATAGCAGGGGGATCTGTCGAGGCAACTGACGAAGGAATAGTCTCTGTAGTACCGGTCCCTGTCACAGGTGGAACAACTGCCTCTGGTGCTGACAACCCTGAAGAAGTAGCAAATGTAGTAGTGTGCGAGGGTGTCGGCTGACCAGTCAACTCGCTGTATGTAGCACTGAAATCCCCAAAAGGTGTGCCTGTCAGGAGGTGAGGGCGAGGCTGGTCTGAAGGAGTAAACCCCGTGTGTATAGGAGTGAAGCTCGGGGACTGGAACGACTGGGGAACCTGCTGCTGTAGAGATGTGAACTGGAAGCTCGGCTGTCCCTGACTCGATGGACCACTGGACTGTAAAGCAGGAGTCAGAACAGAAGCAGGCGGAGGAACCCCAACAGTAACTAGATGGCGCAGAAGGTCCAAGTACTGCTGCTGACTAGCTGCACTCTGTCGTTGTATCTCGTACTGCTGTCGCTGCATCTCAACCTGCTGCCTCTGGATCTCAAGCTGCTAATGCTGAAACTCGTCCTGACGAGCCTGTATCTGTGCAAGTGCTGCAGCTGTGTCCTGAGCCTGTCGCTGTATCTGCTGCTGCTGCTGCTCCTGTGCCTGGGTCAGCCTCTCAAGGATAGCCAACATGGCTGGGTCTGAGCGGGAGGCTGAACCAGAGCCACCGGCCTCGTGGTCATGAGACCGAGGAGACCGGTACCTGGGGATGGGCTGGTAGTCCTCATCAGTGCTGTCAGATGTCACATCCTCAGGAAGATCAGCAGGCTGAGCGTCAAGATCGGCAAGCTCTGCCTCAGCAAGCTCATCAACTGTGGCGTACTGCTCAGCTGCTGTCTCAGGAACCTCAGGTCGCTCACGCTGTCCTGGCACTAGGGCCTGATCTCTAGTGACTGAAGCCCAAAGCTGACGGATATCATACTCAGGGAAAGCAGTGGTAGTGTCTGATATCTCAGCTCGGATCTCTGCTGGTAGCTGAATGGATGATCTAATGATGAAGCAGATCCAGTGTGCATAGGGCAGCTGACGATTTCCCTTGAAGCCCTCAGCTATGGTGTCCTCCATCTCAATAAGTATGAGATCCCAAATGTCAAACTGTGTCTGTGAGAGGAGGTGGTGAACAACCCATAGCTGCATCCGAGTCAGTCCCTCTCTGTAGCCAAGTCTGGGAAGAAGAGTGCATCTGACTATAGCATCTAGAACTCTGGCAAGAGGTGTCAGGCTGGCAGGTGTGCGACGAGACCCTTCGCCAAAAGGCTCACGGAAGCAGGGTCGAACCAAGTCTGTAGGAGGCACTATCCCGCCGTGAGGGCGTCTCGGTGGAGGAGTCTGACCAAAGCACAACTGATGTATCTTCGTGTCGGAAGCAGGGAGTCTGAGAATCTCCCGCACTCTGGTGCTGTATAGCCTGTGATCGCGGCCTCGGAATGCAAAGTAAATAAACTCATGGGCAGGATCAATCCAAAGTGAAGCATAAAACTCTCTGACCCATATGCCGCAGTATGCACCTGTCCGTCCAAGAAGATCTGACAAGCCTGGCAAAAAGGACAGGTGCGGACGAAGCTGCTCTCCCACAACCTCAACAAGCGACTCAAGTCGACAGACCCTCTGTGGTCGAAAAGCAATACCGCTGTCAACTAGAGCCCTGTAGAAATCCTCCTGAAGTGGGGTATAGAATCCCTCTGAAGCTCTATGATCCCTCACAGGTGGAAACCATCGGCTGACCTCAACGAACCTCAACCCTTGCACCTGACGTGTAGTAGCACCCCTCAAGTCAAAGTGCTTGACCGGGGGTGAACCTCTAGCTCTGGGAGGAGGACGTGCTCCACGACGCTGGCCCTCTGGCCTAGGAGTCACCTGAGTACGAGTGCGTGTGGAGCGGCGACGTGGTGGAGACTGAGCTGGCTGCTCCTCTGTATCCTCTGTAGCCTCTGGAGCCTCTGGAGCCTCTGTAGGTGGATCAACTGACATATCATCTGTAGCTCCAGTGTCCTCTGTACCCTCAGTGGCCTCTGTCCCAAGCTGTCGACCTTCAAGATGAAAGCGACGCTCGCCTATGCGTATGCCACTGCTCCTGCCACCCCTCTCTGCCTGCTCTGCTGCATCTGCAACGGCCTGAGCAATCTCTGCATCAGTAAGTGTCTTCTTCTTCCTTTTGGCCATCATCTTGATGCGTTTTCCACGCGCAATCTCAGACCGACGAGGAGGGCTGTCGTCCCCGTCACCAGGAGCACCACTGGCGTTCTTGCAACGCACCATGCTGACAAACTGACCGAAAACCTCTGAAAGATGGTGAACTATCACTCGAGAGGCTTGGCCTCAATCCGTATTCGCAGGCTTGGCCTCGGATTTAGCAAACTGATCTCACCCTGACACACCGACTGACTCGCTGCAACGACGGAATAGAGAGATCTACTATAAGCACATATATAACTAAAAGGTACGAAACCCTAGAGATAGCAAGCATATGAGATACGATGTGAATCGAAACGCGAAGCTACCTCGGATCGACGAGACGACGGTGACAAGATGAGGTGACCTAGATCGCGAGATTGCCCGAATTCGCCGAACGAGCTCTGAAAGGACCGAGTCGATGATAAGCAATGGAAAGTTACGGTCAAGGTTAGCCCTAACGACGGAATTGAATAAAATTGAGTGAAAACGAACGAGTTCTTCACCTTGAGCTAGGGTTAGGGCAAAACCCTAGAGAGAGAGCGCGGCCGAAGAACGATTCGAGGGGCTAGGGTGGATGCTTGGCACGAGGGAGGATGTAGTTGCTGCTATGGAAGAATTAGCAAGGCAAGGCGGTCAGCGAACAGCGGCTCACCGGCGGCGAGGGCGCAGCTGCGGGCTTGCGCGGGCGCGGCTACGGGCAGGGCGGCAGCGAGCGCGTGCGGGCAAGCGCGGGCGAGGAGGCGCGGCTGGGTCGTGGCTGGGCTTGCCGGAGGCGAGGAAGACGGCAAGGGCGCGGCGGCTCCGGCGATTCGACGGCGACTCGGCGGATTTGGCGAGTTAGGGCAGGCGGCGGCGGAAAAGCGCGTGCGGGTGAAAAACACGGCCGAGGACGAACCGTTTTATGAAGGGGTTAGATCCGCTCGACGTGCGATGACCGGACGCGGTGGTCGTTATGACCGGACGCGGTGGTGCAGCGTCCGGTCACACTCCAGTAAGCTCCTGGAGTGACTGGACGCGTCCGGTGAGGACTGACCGGACGCGATCAGAGTCCGGTCGAGGGGAACGCGGTGGTCGTTAGACATCTTGCTCTAGGCGGTAAAGCCTAAATTAGGAGCAACTCGGCTCCGATACCAATTGAAAGGATCAAGATGCCCAAGAGGGGGGTGAATTGGGCTTTTCTAAAAAATTAATTGCAAGAATTAAATCCTACAAGCCGGAATTCACCCCTAGTGCCTACTTGTGTTCCTAGAGAGTCTACCGATAAAAAGTTTTGCACCCTAGTTTCCAATCCTAGTCTAGCATGGCAATTCTAGGAAAGTAAATCAAGCAATGAATGTAAATACGAGAATGTAAATGCTTGAATGTAAAGGGCAAGGAACATGGCGATGTTTTTCTGAGGTATCGGAGAGTCGCCACTCCCCACTAGTCCTCGTTGGAGCACCCGCGCAAGGGTGTAGCTCCCCCTTGATCCGCGCAAGGATCAAGTGCTCTCTACGGGTTGATTCTTCGACACTCCGTCGCGGTGAATCACCCAAAACCGCTCACAAGATGAGTTGGGTCATCCACAAACTCCGCCGGATGATCACCAAACTCCCAATCACCACCAAGCCGTCTAGGTGATGGCGATCACCAAGAGTAACAAGCTAGAACTCTCACTTGACCACAACGAGCCCAAATGAGAAGGTGGATGCACACTTGCTACTCTCTAATTGCTAGTGAGGAACTCTCAAGCTTTGATTCTCAAAACACAATCCTCACTAGAGCTCTTGCACTCCCTTGCACTCTAAAGGGTTTTCTCAGCTGATCAAATGAGCAAGAGACCTCTAAAAGAGGTGGTGGGGATGTATTTATACACCCCATAGACAAAATGAACCGTTACCCACTGACTCAGCAAAACACGGGCTGACCGGACGCGCCGGTCGAAGTGACCGGACGCGCCGGCCGCTCATAACGGTCGAAATCCGAATTTTCAACTGAGTGACCGGACGCGCCGGTCAGGGGTGACCGGACACGTCCGATCGTGCAGGGAGCATACTGTAATCGCACCGGACGCGCGACCGCGTCCGATCGGTGGTGACCGGACGCGTCCGGTCGTCTCAGGACCTTACTGGACTGTGACCGGACGCGCCGATCACACCCAGGTCGCGTCCGATCGGGTGTTTCCCTCAAGTGACACGTGTCGGCTTCTGACCACCGCGTCCGGTCCTCGCAAGGACCGCGTCCGGTCGTCAGAGCCGAAACCCTAGCCGCGAAACTGAACTGACCGGACGCGTCCGGTCAAGGGAAAACGACCCGAAACTTTCCGAAACGCGTCGCAACTTGAACCAAGTTGCTTCCAACTAAACTTTGAGCTATTCTAGAGCTGCCTAGCGCCAAGTTTAACAAGTGTGCACCACACCTAAACATAGGACTCGCCTAGGTCAAGCTACCCGCTCATGCCCCCCTTTATAGTATGGCCAAAAGAGAAAAAACGAAGATCCTAACGACTATTCCGAATGCGTCTCAACACCTCGACATCCGGAACTAACCGTCCTTAATCTTGACGTCACTCTTTTGAAAACCGAAATGATTTCCATCAAGGAGCATGAATACCATGGTGCCCAAAGCAGTTATAACCTCCATGACCTAACTTACCAAGGTTTCTGCAAAACACACGTTGGTCATGGTAATAAAGCGTTGTCATCAATTGCCGAAACCAAACCTCGGGGCCTAGATGCTTTCATTACCCCATCACCGTCTTCTCGTCGATCCGAGGTAGCCATCGCGTTTCGATTCATATCTTATCTTATATGCTTGCTATCTCTAGGGTTTCATACCTTTTAGTTATATATGTTGCTTATAGTAGATCCATCTATTCTGACTTTTCAGCGAGTTTGTCGGTATGTCAGGGTGATCTCAGTTTGCTGAATCCGAGGCCAAGCCTGCGGATACGGATTGAGGCCAAGCCTCTCGAGTGTCAGTTCACCATCTTTCAGAGGTTTTCCGACAGCTTGACAGCATGGTCCGTTGCAAGAACGCCGGTGGTGCTCCTAGTGACGGGGACGACAGTCCTCCTCGTCTGTCTGAGGTTGCGCGTGGAAAGCGCATCAAGATCATGGCCAGGAAGAAGAAGAAGACACTTACCGATGCAGAGATCGCTCAGGCAGTTGCTGATGCAGCAGAGCAGGCAGAGAGGGGAGGCAGGAGCAGTGGCATACGCATTGGCGAGCGTCGCTTTCATCTTGAAGGTCGACAGCTTGGTACAGAGGCCACTGAGGGCACAGAGGACACAGGGGCTGCAGATGCTATGTCAGTTGATCCACCTACAGAGGCTCTAGAGGGCACAGAGGAGCAGCCAGCTCAGACTCCACCGCGTCGCCGCTCCACACGCACACGAACTCAGGTGACTCCTAGGCCAGAGGGCCAGCGTCGTGGAGCACGTCCTCCTCCCAGGGCTAGAGGTTCACCCCCGGTCGAGCACTTTGACTTGAGGGGTGCTACAGCACGTCAGGTGCAAGGGTTGAGGTTCATTGAGGTCACTCGGTGGTTCCCACCTCAGAGGGACCCCAGAGCTTCAGAGGGTTTCTATACTCCTCTATAGGAGGATTTTTACAGAGCTCTTGTTGACAGCGGTATTGCTTTTCGACCACAGAGGGTCTATCGCCTTGAGTCACTTGTTGAGGTTGTGGGAGAGCAGCTTCGTCCGCACCTGTCCTTTCTGCCAGGCTTGTCAGATTTTCTTGGACGGACAGGTGCATACTGCGGCACATGGGTTAGAGAGTTCTATGCTTCACTATGGATTGATCCTGCCCATGAGTTCATACACTTTGCATTCCGAGGCCGCGACCACAGACTGTACAACACTAGAGTGCGGGAGATTCTCAGACTCCCAGCTTCAGACACGAAGATTCATCAGCTCTGCTTTGGTCAGACTCCTTCACCCAGACGCCCTCACGGCGGGACAGTGCCACCTACTGATTTGATTCGACCCTGCTTCCGTGAGCCTTTTGGCGAAGGGTCTCGTCGCACTCCTGCCAGCTTGACATCGCTAGCCCGAGTCCTGGATGCTATAGTCAGACGCACTCTTCTTCCCAGGCTTGGCTACAGAGAGGGATTGACTAGGATGCAGCTATGGGTTGTTCACCACCTCCTCTCACAGACACCTTTTGACGTTTGGGATCTTATGCTTAGTGAGATGGAGGACACCCTAGCTGAGGGCTTCAAGGGACATCGTCAGCTGCCCTATGCTCACTGGATTTGCTTCATCATTAGATCTGCCCTTCAGCTTCCTGCAGAGATCAGAGCTAAGATATCCGATACTACCACCGCTTTTCCTGAGTATGATATCCGTCAGCTATGGGCTTCAGTTACGAGAGAGCAGGCCCCAGTGCCAGGACAGCGCGAGAGACCTGAGGTTCCAGAGACAGCAGCTGAGCAGGACGCCACTGTTGAGGGGCTTGCTGAGACAGAGCTTGCCGATCTTGATGCTCAGCCTGCTGATCTAGCTGAGGATGAGGCCTCTGACAGCACTGACGAGGACTACCAGCCCATCCCCAGGTATCGGTCTCCTCGGCCTCACGACCACGAGGCCAGTGGCTCTGGTTCAGCCTCCCGCTCTGACCCAGCCATGGTGGCTATCCTTGAGAGACTGACTCAGGCACATGAGCGACAGGAGCTGCAGTTACAGCGACAGGCTCAGGACACAGCTGCAGCATTTGCACAGATACAGGCTCGACAGGACGAGTTCCAGCGACAGCAGCTTGAGATCCAGCGCCAGCAAGTCGAGATACAGCGTCAGCAGTACGAGATGCAGCGACAGAGTGCAGCTAGTCAGCAGCAGTATTTGGACCTTCTGCGCCATCTAGTCACTGTTGGGGTTCCTCCGCCTGCTTCTGTCCTGACTCCAGCTTTACAGTCCAGTGGTCCATCGAGTCAGGGACAGCCGAGCTTTCAGTTCACCTCTCCACAGCAGCAGGTCCCCCAGTCGTTCTAGTCCCTGAGCTACACGCCTATTCAGACGGGGTTTACTCCTTCAGACCAGCCTCGCCCTCACCTCCTGACAGGCACGCCCTTCGGTGATTACAGTGCCACATACAACGAGTTGACTGGTCAGCCGACACCCTCGCACACTACCACCTTTGCTACTTCTTCAGGGTTGTCAGCTCCAGAGACAGTTGTTCCTCCTGTGACAGGGACGGGCACTACAGAGACAGTTCCTTCGTCAGTTGCCTCGACCGATCCCCCAGCTATTGGCTCGCTACAGGCTCAGGTCACAGAGACTGCTCCACTTGTTGCTACTACGTCAGTACCTGTTCCTGCTGCTCAGACCCAGACCGCTTCATAGCCACGTGCTTCTTCAGAGGGTCAGCCAGATAGCTCCAATTCTGAGGGAGACACTCTGCACTTCGTGATTACTCCACGCACCTCGGCACCCGACACGACTCCGTCTGTTCCCCCGTCAGATCCTTAGACTAGTTTTTGGCGGTTGATGCCAAAGGGGGAGAGAGAGTAGTTTCAGGGGGAGTTTTGATAGAGGTTTTTCATTTTTATTTGTGTGCTACATTCATGCATCATGTTTACATTACAGTCATTGCATTCGTGTGACATGTGGTCGTGTGAGATACTTTGAGTCTAATGGTTTATCTAGTCACTGTGTTAATTCATGTCACCTGTTTTGGTTATAGCTCTAAGGTTGTGCTTCCGTGCCTTACTCTGATTTCTTATGAGCTATATCTTTATGTGTACTAACGCTTTTTGTCTTATCTTATGAGTACACTCTTTTGGCTTGGGGCACATAAGCAATTTCTAACCCTTTGTGCTTATTGCTTTTTCTTATGTGAACCAAGCATGCTTGAAAACCTCAACTCCAATCTTTTGAATCTTAGTGTTGTCATCAATCACCAAAAAGGGGGAGATTGAAAGCATCTAGGCCCCGAGGTTTGGTTTCGACAATTGATGACAACGCTTTATTAGCATGACTAACGTGTGTTTTGCAGAAACTTTGGTAAGTTAGGTCATGGAGGTAATAACTGCTTTGAGCACCATGGTATTCATGCCCCTTGATGGAAATCGTTTCGGTTTTCAAAGGAGTGACGTCAAGATTAAGGACGGTTAGTTCCGGATGTCGAGGTGTTGAGATACATTCGGAATAGTCGTTAGGATCTTCGTTTTTCTCTTTTGGCCGTACTATAAAGGGGAGCATGAGCGGGTAGCTTGACCTAGGTGAGTCCTATGTTTAGGTGTGGTGCACACTTGTTAAACTTAGCGCTAGGCAGCTCTAGAATAGCTCAAAGTTCAGTTGGAAGTAACTTGGTTCAAGTTACGACGCGTTTCGGAAAGTTTAGAGTGTTTTTCCCTTGACCGGACGCGGTCCTCGGCTTGACCGGACGCGTCCGGTCAGTTCAAATCCGTGACTATGTTTCGGCGCTGACGACCGGACGCGGCCCTTGCGAGGACCGGACGCGGTGGTCAGGGCCGACACGTGTCACTTAAGGGGAAACACCCGATCGGACGCGACCTGGGTGTGATCGGCGCGTCCGGTCACGTTCCAGTAAGGTCCAGCGACGACCGGACGCGTCCGGTCATCACCAATCGGACGCGGTCGCGCGTCCGGTCTCATTACAGTAAGCTCCCTGCACGACCGGACGCGTCCGGTCACCCTTGACCGGCGCGTCCGGTCACTCAGCCGAGTTTTCAGAATTTTGACCGTTACGGCGACCGGCGCGTCCGGTCACTTCGACCGGCGCGTCCGGTCACCCCGTGTTTTGCTGAGTTGGCAGGTAACGGTTCGTTTCGACTGTGGGGTGTATAAATACATCCCCACCACCTCTTTTAGAGGTCTCTTGCTCATTTCATCAGCTGAGAAACACCTTTGGAGTGCAAGGGAGTGCAAGAGCTCTAGTGAGGATTGTGTTTTGAGATTCAAAGCTTGAGAGTTCCTCACTAGCGATTAGAGAGTAGCAAGTGTGCATCCACCTTCTCATTAGGCTCGTTGTGGTCAAGTGAGAGTTCTAGCTTGTTACTCTTGGTGATCGCCATCACCTAGACGGCTTGGTGGTGATTGGGAGTTTGGTGATCATCCGGCGGAGCTTGTGGATGACCCAACTCATCTTGTGAGCGGTTTTGGGCGATTCACCACGACGGAGTGTCGAAGAATCAGCCCGTAGAGAGCACTTGATCCTTGCGCGGATCAAGGGGGAGCTACACCCTTGCGAGGGTGCTCCAACGAGGACTAGTGGGGAGTGGCGACTCTCCGATACCTCGGAAAAACATCGCCGTGTTCCTTGCCCTTACTTTTAAGCATTTACATTCTTGTATTTACATTCATTGCTTGATTTACTTTCCTAGAATTGCCATGCTAGACTAGGATTGGAAACTAGAGTGCAAAACTTTTATCGGCAGAATCTCTAGGAACACAAGTAGGCACTAGGGGTGAATTTCGGATTATAGGATTTAATTCTTGCAATTAATTTTTAGAAAAGCCCAATTCACCCCCCCTCTTGGGCATTTTGATCCTTTCAACCCCCCGAGCTCCCGGCGCGTTTTGTGCCCGTGGCGGCCTAATGGGCCTCATGGGCCTTAACGGGCCGGGACCGGTTTTTTTCCTTTTTTTTCAAACTTCTATTCGTATAAATAAATACTAAACGAACTCCAATTTAAAAAATTTTTACACCATTGGCTTCTATAAATCATGAACTATTTTTAGGAATTTTTTCAGTATTTTTTTTTAAATTTTAAATTTGAATTTGGGGAATACCTAACCGGACCGGACCGGAACCGGTCCGGCCCGGTTAGGGCGGTAACCGCGGTTTACCGCGGTAAACCGAGCGGTTTTTTTAACCCTGGTGGACACAACCACTGCGAGGTGGTGTCGTGGTGAGCTAGCACTAGCACTCAAAAATTACGTACTTGGCTTGCTTCGATCTTATTGAATTGACATTTTCGGTGGAATTCCGAAGACGCAGCATCCATAAAAATATGCTGTTACTGACTACGTCAATACAGCACATCAACTATCTGAACAGAAATTGGCTCGCGATTCCTTAACTTGTAGCAGTTCTATAAATATTTCCTGGTACAATAGGTACTGCTGCTGTTGGTCCGACATACAGCCTTCTGACTTCTGAGCCTGCCTTGGTTAGACTTTGGGCTCACAATTGCACAAGTAGAATGATGGCCTGAGAAGGAGCTGCACAAACCTTGCAGTTCAGTGTTGCATTAGGTTTCCGACAACAACACTAGAAATAGGCAGAACGATGCGCCATAATAATGCTTACAACATGATATCATGTCAGTCAACTCTACTCTCACTCATCCGGATGGATATATAGGCATGTTCTCACAGATAACACAACGCTGAAGACTGTGCCACTGCATTCTGGTCAATCAGGCTGCAACAGTTCACAACGTCACTGAACACCTGTTATGGAGCATCGTAACCAAATCTTCCATTCTTTTCATCGATGGGCTGTGAACGACAGATGCATGACAGAAGGGGGCTGGTTTGGAAGTGATGGGGTCACAAGTTTGCCCAGTACATTCAGAACTTTCATCTTCTGCAATTCCTTCCCTGAAGCGCAAGGAAGTAATTGTCAGGCACAATCGCCAATACTAGAGCAAGGTAATAGTACTGAAATAAAACTTTAGAGATGCAAAAGTCATGCTAAAAGTATTACCTTCCTCAATCAATAGATTGGCTGCCCGTTTCTCCAGCTCAAAGGCATGCCTACTTCGTCCAACAGGTGACAACGACCGAAGCTCTACAGTTCAGCCAAAGGAAACAATTTTTATATAAGATTAATATAGCAGTTGTGTAAAGTACAATTCAGAGAACACAAAAGATTCGTGCGCCCTGATTGCAGTAAATTGCATTGGACTAAGATGAAATAGTTGCTTACTGTGTAAGTATTCTTCCTGGTCTGATTGCTCATTATGTCTCAAGAACGCCTGCAGACGAAGAAATCTTTCACTCCCATCTTGATTGCTTGATCTTGATGGTGGAGCCTGATTAGGTGCTAAAGTAGTAGCAGATATAGCATCACTAGATGCAGCATTGGTACCCGGAGCACTGCAAGATGCTAAATTAGTAGCAGATATAGCAGCACAAGATGCCGTGTTAGCAGCCGAAACACCGATAGGTGCTAAGTTAGCAGCTACAGAGCTTTGAAGCACTGCAGTAGAGGACACTACATTGCTAGGTGACAGACTAGTAGTCACATCATTAGCTGGCTGGGCAGCAACCTTTCCTGGAGATTGCTTCCCAAAAGAATGGTGAAGAGACAAAACTGCAGATTGCAAAGCAGGGGAGTGTGTAGCTGCAGCTGCAGCTGCAGCTGGAGATGCAGATCGGGGAGCACACTGGGTGTGAGATGTACTATTTTGATGCTTCAGAATCAGCTCCTGTGACTGCAAGCTGCCTGTACCAGCTTTCTTCAAGCTTGTAGAACTGGCACTTCCCCCGCGGGCAGAAGTACCCCCTTTGCTTTGATCAGTTTCAACCCTCCTTCGCACATACACAAGATGGCCATTTGTCCCTGGATTGCCCAGCGTGTGATGGTTGGTCGGACTCAAGGGGCCATAAGGTTGTGGTCGCTTTATGCCAACTGTAGCAGCAACTTTGTCTTTAGGAAAAGGAGAAGTTGTGGGTTGCTCATTAACAACATTGTTGGGCTGTTTTGGAGACTCCCTCAATGCTGCCTTTTTCTCTGAAATTGAGTGCGGGTTGTCACCAGCAGGCATTGTGCCTCTGCCACAAAGCATATATAGTCATCAGTAGCATTTAGTCACAAGGGTACTAGTTACCAACAAGCATGAAGAGATTGAAGGCAAGTCAACTTGCTAAGTCAATTGTAACATTTAGGTTTTTCATTTTTCTGTTATTGTTGTTGTGCAGGTTCCAGCCACAATCTGATGCAGCATTACGTACTTGCAGAATAGAGTTGTGCGACTTTGCTCATGTTGTTTTCTTGAACAGTTTTATCACAGAGTACATAGGATAAGGCCCCAAGCAGTAAGATATGAATAAGCAAGAACACAACATGACAACATTACAGACCAAACTGACGGCTCCTTTGAGACTAGGAATTTCAATTTCATATCTATCAAGCAAACATGCAGCAGGGGCGGATTCAGTATAGGAAATGGGTGTAGAGTGTACATATGTACTCTCGATTTCTTTTCTTTTCTTGCAAAAGAAAATTTTGTGTAGGTGGGTCAGATGATAGGACCCAACTGAATCAGATCCAGGTACAGATAACTTACATTAGGGTTTGCTATACTCGGTTTCGCACAGTGAAAGGGAGGAGAAGGGTGTACCAGGTGGATGCTCGTCGGCGGGGAAGAGACCGACGAGGAGGGCGCCGCCGCCACGAAGAAGCCACGAGCCCACGAGAGGGGAAGACTGTGAGAGACCCGAGAGTGAGGGAGGGGACTTTGTTTTTATTTTTTTTAGCACCAGAGGAAGTCAGGTGAACTGTCCTAGTGCAGAAGGCGACCTTGGGCTGTCCGAGCAGCGTGGGCTGAAAGCTTCGTAATGGGCCGTAAGAAAACATCCAGCTCCGAACGCCGCCCTGCGCTCCGCAGCTCCGCTCCGCCCTGCGCATCCGGATCCCCGCAGGTAGTACCACCTTGCTAGCTGAAGGCGGGTGAGGCGGTCGAACGAGCTATAAAACAAGGCGCAGGGCTCCGTGGCAAAGCATACCTTTCTCGGCCTTTTGGCTAAGATCAAGTGTAGTATCTGTTCTTATCAGTTTAATATCTGATATGTGGGCCATGTGTCCACTTCGGTATTAAATTTATTTTTTGTGGGGGAGGGACCGCCACAGTGGCTTGCCACTGGGTCCCTCGAGCGTCGCCCAGCCGTTGCACTGCTGGCAGGGCCTGGCGCGCCCCAACCAAATCTAAATTGTAAGCTTTGCTCGTTACATTGGGCCAGTGTGATTGTGTACAGCAAGGTGCCTACGTTTTCTTAGGGCAGGATGGTCTGGCTGGTTTTCTTTGGGCCTTACATGTATCTGGGAAATTTGCCCACCAGCTAGGCCTAGCGGGGAAGCAATGGGCCTATGTTTTCATTGGGCCTGCTTGTCTCCCAGGAAGCAATGGGGTCCCACGTTTTCTAGGGCCTCTTTGTTTCCCTGCACAAGGGTTACCTCGTAGGTTTGTTTTGGTGTGAGAGCTCCTGTTGGTGATCAGTGGCATCGTGGGAGATCTGTCACTCTGAAGATGGAAAATGGATATAGTGAAGCTTGAGCTTTGTTGCCTCAAGGCAACTTAACTCTTAGTTCGTGCTTCAACATGGATTATGAGGGTGTCCATGCACCTCGATACCACGGAGAAAAATCCAGTTGACTCTTGTCCACTCTAACTCTTACATTGCATTCTTGTTATGGTTACTTGCTTTTGTGCTTGTGTGCTTGAATTACTTTGGTGACAACTACAATTTAATCTTTTGCTAGTTTTGCCCTTTTAGTTGCTAGGTTTTATATTTCTAGACCTTATAAGGATGATATTGTTGGTATAATCTTTGCTAAGGACTCGGTTTAGTTTGTTAACCCTAAGGATGAGACTTAGTGTTCTTGCTTAATTCTAAGGTTAGATATGTAGGGGATGGGGAAATAGTGTTTCATGTTAACGTTGTTGCTTTAAATTTTTAGAGCCCACGGTTCATCCCTTGATTCATTCAATTCGTTAGGTTAGAGCCCGCGGTTCAACATGTCCAATAGAACTAATGTTGTTCTAAGAGTGAACCACATGTTTGAACATATGCTCGAACCATGGACGAATGAATCGAAGTCTGCCCCTTGGTTCGTCTGTGGCTATTATGCCTAATTCTAATCCATTAGTCGTGGTGTTCATGAGATGGGACATTGGAGTCAGCGACCAATAGGCAACGATTGTTATTCTTTGAACTTGTCATGTTACTTGGATCAACGAATTTTGAAAATATATTTCGGTGTCCTAAATTTGTTAAGTGGTGCATCATAATAGCTGGTATGGTCCAAGATTAGACCCGTGATGTACCATTTAACAAGTTTAGAGATGCACCACTTAACCGGTATAAGAAGTCAAATACATTTTCAAAATCTATAGACCTAAGTAGCGCACCCTAACAGTTTCAGAGACCACTCTTGTGTTTAACTCTTCTCGCCATCCACGCGAAATGCAATTGCTGTGGAATATATGCGCGCAGTACGTCGGTCGGATGATAAGGTTGGCAACTGAACTGTTTTTGGTCTACAGACTACACTCTTCTGAACCAAAGGCTGCGAGGCGATTTCAACGCACACACCTATGCAATGACACTATAGCCGACCCGCTAAGGGTCTGTTTGGTTTGCACGTGTTAAAGTTTAACTCCCAATATATCAATGTTGCGGCAAATGCATGGAGTACTAAATGTAGACTAATTGTATGCATATCGGCACAGATTAGGAGTAATTTACGAGACGAATCTATTAAGTCTAATTAGTTCAAAATTGGAAACTTTTTATCAAATAAGACGAAAGTGCTACAGTATTTATTAAACTTTAACACCCAAACCGAACAGGCCCTAAGCCGCCTCCATGTTTTTTTAATGCAAATCCAGAAAGTAGTTAGTGACTTAATGAATGTTGAATTGCACGTACTCCAACCCACACCGGCATTGAAAAATGCGGCACATGGCTCGGGCCAATATTTTTTAAATACAAAAATGCCCGTCGTCGAGATTGCACACACTACACGGTTTCAAGAGGCAGCAGCACCAGCGGATAGCGGTGGGCGGTGGCGCCAATGGATCACAAGGCGGCGAAGCGGGTGGCCGTCGTCGGCGCCGGCACGAGCGGGCTCGCCGCGTGCAAGCACCTCCTGGCGAGGGGCTTCCGCCCGGTGGTCTACGAGGCGGGCGCCTCCGTGGGCGGCCTGTGGACGCGCACGCTCGCGTCCACCCGGCTGCAGTCGCCCACCGCCGGGTACCGCTTCTCCGACTTCCCGTGGCCGAAGGGCGCCGACACGTACCCGCGCCACGGCCAGGTCGTCGAGTACCTCGCCGCCTACGCGCGCCGCTTCGGCGTCCACGAATGCGTCAGGTTCCGGAGCCAGGTCGTGGCAGCGGAGTACGTCGGCGCTGCTGATGACGACGTGGCTGAACAGTGGGCGGGGAACGGCGAGGCGTTCGGTGGCAACGGCGCTGGCGTGTGGCGCCTCACCGTGCGGCACGGCGATTCCAACACGACGCAGGTATACGAGTTCGATTTCCTGATCCTGTGCATCGGGAGGTTCACCGGCGTGCCCAACATCCCGGCGTTCCCGCCCGGCGGCGGCCCCGACGCGTTCCGCGGACGGGTGCTCCACTCCATGGACTTGTCCGACATGGACGACGCGGACGCCGCCGCGCTGGTCAAGGGCAAACGCGTCGCCGTCGTCGGCTCAGGCAAGTCTGCTTTCGACATCACGGCCGAGTGCGCCGACGCCAATGGTGTGGAGCGACCGTGCACGATGATCTGCAGAAGCCCGCAGTGGCTGCTGCACGACGTCAGCGTCTGGGGCAAGCTCCACCTCGGCTACCTCTACATGAACAGGTTCGCGGAGCTCATGGTCCGCAAGCCCGGCGCCGGCCTGGCGTCCACCCTCCTCGCCACCTTGCTGACGCCCTTGGTAATCAACATCTGAAGTTCTGAACATAAAAAGAAAGAAATTCAGGCACTTATTTCATCTGTGACTGCAGGCGTGGCTGAAATCGAAGCTGACGGGAGCCTACTACAAGAAGGCGATCCCGATGCGGGAGTACGGCATGGAGCCGGGGTTCGGCTTCGCCGGCTCCATCTCCTCGTGCAAGATCAGCATGCTGCCGGAGGCGTTCTACGACAAGGTGAGGGACGGCAGCGTCGTCATCAGGCGGTCGAGGTCGTTCGCCTTCTACGAGGACGGCCTGGTGCTAGACGGCGGTGATGCGGCGGCGGCCGCCGCCGTCGTCCCCACCGACCTGGTGATACTCGCCACGGGCTTCCGCGGCGACCAGAAGCTCAGGGACATGTTCGTCGCGCCCAGGGTGAAGGCGATCGTGGCCGGCTCGTCGGACACCGCCGTCTCTCCTCTCTACAGGGAGTGCGTGCACCCTCGGATCCCGCAGATGGCGGTGGTCGGATACTCGGAGAGCCTGACCAACATCTACTCCATCGAGATGATGGCCAAGTGGGTGGCAAGGTTCCTGGACGGCGCGTTCCGGCTGCCCAGCGTGCCGCGGATGGAGCAGAACGTGGCGGAGTGGGGCGCGTACATGAGGCGGAGCAACGGGGAAAGCTTCCGCGGGTCCTGCCTCGGCGCCGTCAACATCTGGTACAACGACCAGCTGTGCCGCGACATGGGCTGCCACCCCAGGAGGAAGAAGGGCTTCCTCGCCGAGTGGTTCCAGCCTTACGGCGCCGTCGACTACGCGGATATCCAAT
This sequence comes from Saccharum hybrid cultivar R570, assembly GCA_038087645.1. Taxonomy (NCBI): domain Eukaryota; kingdom Viridiplantae; phylum Streptophyta; class Magnoliopsida; order Poales; family Poaceae; genus Saccharum; species Saccharum hybrid cultivar. The sequence continues at coordinate 18,518,575 of JAQSUU010000402.1, forward strand.
GAGAGTGGAGCTTTTAACGGAACTCCACTTACAACAATTTTCAGACAAAGTTAGCGAAAATTTTGTAATATGAACGAACTTAGATTTTACTAAACGACTGGATGGGGTTGGATTGGATATCATCTTGTATTGAGTTTAGATTGGATGTGGATTTTTGTTTTCAATTGGATTTCAGTTAAACTAGTACACAATTTTGATGTGTAAATCAGCCTGGGTCAGTATCAAAATTGATGCCGATGGTATGAACCAAAACAGAAACATTTCTTTCAACTAAAATAGGGCGTTATTACAAATACAAAATGGTAATGGATCCAAATGACTACAGTGATCATGTCAGATATCAAACTAGTTGATGTTCACCAACAAGCCCAATGCTGACAATGTCACCTATAGCTAAACTAGGACGTTACGCGCGCTCCGCTGCTCGCGCGGACGTGAAGTGAAATGGTGATTGCTGTGATGGAAGCAAGCGGTGTCAGTGCTTGGAAGGATGAGGTGCTTGCAAAATGACTTTTTTTTTTTTTTGAAACAATTGCAATGTGACTCCATGAGCACGTCTCGCTGCTGACCTTGTTGAGTTTGTTCGCTCGTAGTTGGATGATGGCCTAGAGGCTCGAAATCCTTTGGTGCCGGATGAAGCAGATATTTCACAGCCTTAGTAAAAGCACACCTAACGTGCAATTACAGTGTACAAAATGACATGACATTTTAGGCTGTGGAACCAGAGACGAAGGAGAAACAACGTAGGCAATATTAACTCGGCAACCGGGGTTCACACACACAAGTACAAGTACAACTACAACGGCGCAAATACGGCTAGAATCACATTGCTTGAATAGTGTTTTAGTTACGCTGTGATTCCGTGAACATCAGTGGAACAATGCAGTAATCAGTGCAAGATAGTCTAATTCAGCATAAAAGTAGATTGACATTTCAAGTATAATATAAATAAACAATCAACTAATTTTGGTACAATGAAGCAACAGTCTGTAACTATCTTTTCACTATGAAAGGATAATAAATGAACTCATCTTTGACTGGTGTCGACATAATCTAACAGGAACAAACAATTTACATATTATTGTAAATCATCAGTTCGTCAATAATTATAGCAACTTGAAAGGTCACATCTGAAAACATTAGCGGCATTGATTCTGAGAATCAAGGAGAAAAATATCTTATCAAACATTAAGAGTGAAGGTACACATATTTGAAGCACTGAGCTAGACACAGAACAAAGAAGCTTTGAATTGAACAGTATGGATGTTTTCTTTTCTTTTATGAGGTGAAATGACATAATGTAAAGTTAACTTAGAAGCACATAGCACAATTGGTTTTTCAGCACAGAATACAGTTGTTTCTTCATTCTTACAAATCTTCAGAGCCTTAGACAACATGTTCAGAGTTTGAGAGCCTGAGAGCAACATTCAGACTTTCAGAGTTCGAAGCCTAAGCTAGAGGAAATGGAAGATTGTACTAATATGTATCTAGAGCAAAGGCACCATATATTGAATTTGAGAATGCCTAAATCAAACTTACATGCACAAGAATCAGCCTGCATCCATGGCATTTATCACATCAGTACTAATCCTCCTCCATCGTGGGCAGAAAGATTGTGCAGATTGTGCCTGTAATCATGTGCTGCACATCGCAGCCAACCATCAAGCTCAGGTTCTTTAAAAATATGATGGATAAAACAACTATAGATTAGTACTGGCCAAACAAAGCCATAGACCATATGTATGGTGCAATTCATAGAGCACCAGAAGTAAACAAACCTGTAATCTGAAAAAGGGCACTGTCATCACAGAACTTGCATATTGGATTTGGCATGTACAGAACTATCTTAGGATTATCACCTAAATGTGTTGTTCCAGCAGGAAGAAGTTCGCCATTAACAGAACTTGCATAGTTGAGTTGGCTAACACTGAAATAATCAAAGCGAAGGACAGAACTAAAGAAAGCAAGAATAATTCTGAATAGGAAGCCTATGATCATGCTCTGCACCTATGATCATCAGCCTATATTCGCAAGGTATTTGGGATGTGACTTTAATGACAGACTATACATCACCCTGCATCGTTGCCACCTGTGAGTATCATATCAGTACATAGCACATCTGGAATAACATGGTTGGACCCTGTCACTTTGAAGTCTAAGCTGCAGTGCAGTCAAATATGCAAGGGTTGTAAAGTATAAAGAAGCATATAGAACAAAGCTCCTGAGGTAAATGCACACATCAAAATCAGCAAAGTAATAATATAGTTGCGGTCATAATAAGCATATCCAAGTTTCATCAAACAATAAACAAAGGTAGACCACAAGGGGTAAAAGAATTGCATTCTAGTTGGCTAGTGGACTACTGTCACAATACCAATACCAATGGCATGGTTATTTGCCTATAATTACTGTGACCGACAGTGTATCACCTTGGTAGTGCCATGCAAGGCGATGATAGCGTGGTGCACCAGTGTGTGACCAACACTCCAGCCAGCTAGCACCAAGCAATGCGTCCGGGAAATGCCTCACTGCCAATGAATACAATCAAGATCTAGTAGGAACCAGTCTACTGGTTGGTCAAAGGGAAGCAAAAGACCAAACAAGTGGTGTGCATGAACAAAATGAAAGAGAAGCACCTGTACGTGATGCGGTCCCTCACGTAGCATGGTGGAATTCTTGGATTTGCTTCGCTCCTGCTCTGTAGAGCAGGTCGTGCAACTGTTGGACCCTAAGATCTGCAATAGGGAATCAAAGATGGGTGAGGCAAGGTAACTGAACCAAATCAAAGGCGAGCGTTGGGTACGTACCTAGTGCCTGGCCGCCTCGGGTTCCGGCTGTGCCTGCCTCCGTCCCGTGTTCGACCGTCGCTGTCGTAGCCCCGGAGAAGGATAGAGAGAGGATGGGAGAGAAAGCAAAGTTCGGAGGCGAAGGCGGATGAAGGCGCAGTGGCAGCGCCGCCGATGTGGATTGCGGCAACCGCGGGCTTGGCACAAGGAGGTGGAGGAGAGGGAGCCCGGTGAGAGGGGTGGGAGAAGCGGAGGACGTGGCGGCATGGAGAAAGGAAGGCGGCGGCGGCCGCCGGCGGGGATCTCGGTCGAAGTCTGCGAGGGCCGAGGGAGGTGAGGCGCATGGAGAGCGACCCGCGGAGGCAGCAAGAGAAGGACCGATGGCGACGATTTCTTCGGCGCCGACTGGTGGGCTCTATGACTAAGCGGTTGACAGCCTCGGTTAGCACGGGCATGCAACCGGGTAAGGCCGTCCGCATGCAGAGCAGCACCGGCACTAGCCGGTCCCTGGCAGACACGTGCGAGGCGGCCATACGTAGACGGGCGGGAGAGGCCCTCGCTGTACAGTAGAGCCGGGTGACGTGGAGGCCCTCAGCGTGGAGCTTTTCATTACGCGTTGAGGGATCAACTATATGTGCCTTCTCTAAAAAAAAATAGTACAGATCAGATGGCTTGTAGATATAGATATTTTAACTCAGAAAGAGACCTACTCATCAGGTGCATGCTTGGGGTTCCTACTAAGGCTATGTTTAGTTTTCAAATTTAGGTGCTAAAATTTATTATAGTGATATTGTAGCATTTCGTTTGTATTTGGTAATAATTGTCCAACCGTTGACTAATTAGGCTCAAAACATTCGTCTCGCAAAGTACAACTAAACTGTGCAATTAGTTTTTTATTTTATCCACATTTAGTACTTCATACATGTATCGCAAGTTTGATGTGATGGAGAATTTTTTTTTATAGTGCACTTTTTAATGGAACTAAACACAACCTGTGTAGGAAAAAATAACACAGCAAAAACAACAGCACTGACAGGAATAATCCAGGATGCAACCAAAGAAAACGGCAAGTGGTGGTTGTTTGGCCATTGGCCCCATCTGAAAATATCCAACATCTGAAAATATCCAGAGAATCAAACGGAAAATCTGTATAAAAACCTCCAGCCTCCCCCTCACTTGTTCCTCCCTCCCAAGAACTCGGAAGCAGAGAGCAAGTAATGGATAGCAAGCGGGTGGGAATTGTCGGTGCAGGCGTGAGCGGTCTAGCAGCCTGCAAGCACGCCCTCGACAAGGGGTTCAGGCCAGTGGTGTTTGAGGCTGACGGAACCATCGGCGGAGTCTGGGCACACACCTTGGAGTCCACAAGGCTTCAGGCACCGACGACAGCGTTCCGGTTCTCAGACCTGGCGTGGCCAGACAGCGTGAGGGAGGCGTACCCAAGCCACCACAGGGTCATGGAGTACATAAGGTCGTATGTGCGTGTATTTGACCTCCTCAAGCACATCAGGTTCAACAGCCAGGTGCTGGGCGTTGAGTACCTCGGTGCAACCGAGGAAGAGATCATGAGCTGGGAGCAGTGGTCTGGCAATGGGACAGCATTCGGAGCAGTGAAGGGTGGAGGATGGCGCCTCACAGTCCAGGACTTGAAAGTCGGTAGCAGTAGCACTGAGGTATGTGTATTCTCCTCATATCATCTGTGTCAAAGAGAGTTCAGATTGTTGTTGTTTCCATCCTTTGTATCAACCTGAATTGGTGCGTATGGAAAGAAGCAATGGAAATGAAATTCCCTATCCAGAAACACTACTACCACATTTTTATCCTCCATACTGCAACTCTTTATTGTGCAATCTACTGTTACAGGTTTTTATGTTGGATTTTCTCATCCTGTGCATTGGAAGGCATAGTGGAACCCCAAACATCCCAGAATTTCCAGTGAATGGGCCTGAGTTGTTCAAGGGGAAAATATTGCACTCACTGGACTATTCTTACATGGATGATGTTGCCGAGTTTGTGAAGGGGAAGCGCGTGACGATAATTGGCTCTGGTAAATCAGCATTTGACATTGCCACAGAGGTTGCCAAGGTGAATGGTAAGTCCACAACTAGAACTTCTCTAATCTCACTAGAGAAAATTATTCTAAAGAGTATGGTGGCTAACAGTTCTGTTTCAATGCAGGTGCCACACAGCCATGTACAATCATATATAGAACAAAGCACTGGCTGGTCCACAAGTCCAGCATATGGGGAGTTGACCTAAGTTACTTCTATCTCAATCGCATCTCACAGCTTCTAGTTCATAAACCTGGTGAAGGATTTTTACGTTATATGCTGGCCACTGCACTCTCTCCCTTGGTAATTATAAGATCACATCTTCAAGAAAAGAGCACATTCAGACAATAAGCTGTAGAAATTAGAATCTAGATAGCTTAAAGTTTACCTATTGTTTCAGAGGTGGGCGATCTCTAAAGTAATTGAAACGTACTACAAGTGGAGCATTCCTTTACAAAAGCATGGGATGGTCCCTGACTACAGCTTCTCCTTTGCTATGTCTTCATGCTTGATTGCAATGCTGCCACAAGGTTTCTATGACAGGGTCGACAAAGGCAGCATTGTCCTCAAGAAATCTAAGGCATTCAACTTTTCTAGTGATGGAATCATCCTGCAAGACAGAAATGAAAGCATAAAAAGTGATATTGTGATTCTGGCAACAGGATTCAGAGGAGATCAGAAGCTTAGGGACATCTTCACAGCAAATTGGTGCAGAAAGATAGTAGCAGGATCACCGGATACAGCAGCTCCTCTATACAGGTACACCTTGTACAAAATTTTAATGCATATTTGAAGTACCAATCAACACTACATTTGATATCATATCTGAAATGGACAAGGGAGAACATCAACTCCACAAAAGTAGGGTACCACTTAGGCACTCACCAGTTAACAAGTTTGACACAAAATCTGAATGAAAGAATCATCAAATAATAGTTCAATGATAAAGTAGGAAGCACATCACAGAGGACTTTTTTGAAGACAAGGTACAACAAATAGTTCAGTGCACAAACAAATACGTAGGACACCATTGCACGATTTCCATGACAGCAATATGTTCGCCGTGATTTAAGAAACACACATCCTTTGGCCATGATTTATACTAGTAACAGATTTTGAAGAGTCTCTTTTTTAGAGTGCCTCTAGAGACTAGGTCATAACAGTAGGCATGCCTAACTTTGGATGGACTGTAGACGATACAATATTAATAAACTTGAGATATTAAGTCAGTGAAAATATTTTTTTCAATGTTTACAGTTTAGTTGTTAAAGTCAATAGTATGTTGGTTTCAGTAATCTCATTTTATCTAACTGATTGAATACAATACAGAGAATGCATCCATCCCCGGATTCCTCAGTTGGCTATAGTCGGTTACTCTGAGAGCCTTACAAACATATATGCCTCAGAGAGGATGAGCAATTGGGTAGCCCATTTTCTGGCCGGTGGCTTCCAATTGCCAAGCATAAGATGTATGGAGAAGAGTGTAGCAGAATGGGCAGAGTACAAGAATCTATACAACGGGAAATATTTTCGCAGGTCCTGCATAAGCACCACTAACATCTGGTTAAATGATCTGTTGTGCCAAGATATGGGATGCAACCCTAAAAGGAAGAAAGGATTCCTGGCTGAATGGTTCCAGCCATATGGACCTGCAGATTATGCAGGTCTTTGCTGAAGATAGTTGCATACTTGTAAGTGCATACTCATAGGAAGAGATGCCAGAGTTGCTACCTCCATGGCTCCATGGCTGTAAAAACCAGGCAGGAGAAAAAAAAAACAAATATGTTTATTGCTACTATCACTACGAGAAAGAAATACTACAATGTTCCGCATACAGTAGTAACTTCAGGCAGAAGAAGAGATAATGAACTGCCATCAGCTATGTGAAACCTACAAGCAAATCTGTCTGATGTTTGAACTGTAATGTTTGAACCTATCAGACCTGTCTAAACAATTCTGCAACATTCTATCTACAGTTTTGAATTCAAGCAGGGAGAAGATAGAGATAGTGAACAGTCATCGCCTATGTGACACCTACAAGTGAACTTCGTCAGATGTACCTTTACTCTTGAATTTTAAGCTCCAAAACCACCTCATGGTTGAAACATACTCCCTCCGCTTCAAATTATAAGCCGCTTCGATTTTTTTTGGTTCATCCATTTTACTATGCATTTAGACATATTATTATATCTGGATGCATAGCAAAATGGATATACCAAAAAAATCAAAGCGACTTATAATTTGGAACAGAGGGAGTACACAGGAGTCAACAAAATTCTAAGTTGAAACATAGGCCCTGTTCATCTGGCTTATAATCCGTCTTATTCAGCTTGTTTTTTCAGCCAGAACAGTATTTTTCTCTCACAAAAAATCAGTCAACAGTGTTTTTCAGCTGGCTTATAATTCCAGCCGAACGGGGCCATACACATTGTAGTGCGCCTTCCATAACTTCTCTTCTCCATTCTAATCTCTCCATTTGTTTAATTAGCGCCAGAGATCAAGATTTAGATACATCTTGTACAAATTAGAAGCAAAATAAATTCGTTAAGGATGCAACCTTTAGGGCTCCTTTGGATCAATCGTTCCCTAGTTCATTTCCCTCAATCTCATGAAGAATAGGTGTATCCAAACTGGCCTTAATAGATAGTACGCAACCTCCACTTTTTTCGAACTGTCACCGGGGGGATTGAATCCCCACCTGAATATATATTGATATGCATCGACAGTCTCGTTTTTCTGGGAAAAAAAACAAGGCAAAACTCTTTCGTCCGGTTAATTTTGAAAAACCGGACAGAGGTAAGGTTGCACAACAGCAGCAGCACCTTCGTTTTTGTGGCATATCCACGAGTATGAAAAAACAACAATAGCGCACCCAACATAACTGCATAAGGGCGAAGGTGGCACAACAACAAATACATAAAAAAAACAAGGACCTCTACTTTTTCGTAGTCAAGTTCAGGAAACGAACTTGCAATCAGCGCTTGAAATGTGAAATCAAGTGCGTATCAAATAAATTCAGAGCACTCAATCCCTGTTCAAAAGGTATGAATATCGCACTCAAGAAACAGTGAGCAGGCACGAGACATCATCCCAACCTTACATATAAAAGGCCAATCCAGAAACAACCTTTTGGTACCACTTTTAAGTTCGAGCCACTACATATACATACTTAATTAAAAAGACTTGCATCCTTAGTGCAGAACTTCAAATTCACCATTGGGAAAGATAGATTGACCATGTTTGGCAAAGCAAAGCGAATTGAGAAATAATTGAGATATTTTTGAAAATAGGCAGTGTTATTCATAGTCAAAGCGACTTATATTTCTGAAAGTAATGACGCTGCCAGCCAAACTTGTAGACATATATTTGATAAGCGGCCATAGCTGCTTTGTCGAGCCGTCATTGCAGTCCCAAGAGTCATTGTTACGTTATGGGGATTACTAATGTTCGGACGTCCGGAGTAGCTGAGCGCATCCAGACGTCCCGCGCATGCTGCTGTCCCACCCCGCCCACACACGCCCTGCCGCTGCGCCGTATCGCTATTGCACGCGCACGTCCATCCCCCGTCCGTCTCGCCCTGCTCCGAACGCGTACCCTGCCCCTGTCCGCCTCGCCGCGCCCTGAACGTGCACCCTAGCTACGCTCTCCACTCCTTCCCCCTACACCCGGGAGCCTGGATGAGGACGAGCACGCCCTGTCCACAGGACCCCAGGCGCGCCGCGCTCCTTCTCCAACGTCCGGGCCGTGCGTCATGACTTTCTGAACATACCTATGAAATACGAAACACTTGCAACATGAAACAATTAAATGCAACATAAGTCTGAAGCAGATGAAACATTTAAAACATACACTTACAATATATGTGTGAAACATATGCAACATCGAGATAAAACCCTTACTGCAACGTAAGAATAAAACAACTGAAACATTTAGAAGATACTCTTACAACATATGTGTGAAACATATACAGCATCAGATTAAAATACTTGCAACATACTTCCTTCGTTCATTTATCTTCGTAATCTAAGCAATTTTTTTTTCTAAAAGTCTCCATGGCGTTAGATCCGGACCACGGCTCGCCTCGTCCCCAAGCGCCCGCGATTCTTCGACTACGCTGCGCTTTCGCTGCTGCGGCCGTTCTCTCGTCGCTTGAAATACTCCCTCCATTCCCTCCGGTTAGACTCCATCCATCGCTCTCCACCAATGCGGCAAGTGAAATTTTTTATCTATGGCAGCAAAATTTTGGTAAGGAAGACATCAAATGGAAGGTCCATCTCAGCACCGGAAGATAGGGTGCATGCAAAAATTAGTTTCCGCTGAATCGCTGCATGCAAAAATTAGTTTCCTCGGCCATGCGTGGCTTCCTACATAGCGCGCAGTTATGGCCAGGATAATGGCGTTTTCAGCGACGAGAGCACGGGATTAACTGGGAAGTGTAACAGACGCCAGAGAGTTAAGGGTAGCATGGCGATTAATTGAAAACCGGCGTGCCTTTGGCGCTCCTTGGTTAGCACTTTGAACAAACGCTTGCAACATGCTCTGAAACACTTGCAGCATATGTAACATCCTGATCTACTTTTGCAACATCCATATAAAATACTTACAACATGCTCTGAAACATACGTTTGCAACATGCGTTTTCAGCACAGCATCTCCTTGTTGCTTAGAAATGGAGGCTCGTCAGCACGTGAATTTCACCGATGGAGAACTTGCCGCTCCGGTGAAGAAGACCGCGACAGGTCCCATGGAGAAGACTGCGGCAGGCGGGAGGTGTGGTGGAGAGGGTGTATGACGGGCTGCCGTGCTCTGTCGTGGAGGAGATGCCGACCGGCAGAGCAGAGTCGCGATGGAGAGGGAAGCACAGCGGAGAGCAAGGTCACCGAGGCGACGTGGCGGAGAGCACAATTACCGAGAGGTGTCACCACGACACGCGGTGAGGTGAGTTTTTTCCCCCCCTTTTTTTAGAACAGTTGAAGGCGAGTGAATGAGGAGTTAAGAGGCGATGGTTGGGCTACGCAGCCCACCATTGACACCGTCCGAGTAGATGGATGCCCTATACCCAGCATTACCGTTATGTTATCAGAACTGAAAGGGTTCTCTCCCTATCATCATGCCACCTATAGAAGTTCGAAAAGAGCTCATGCTTGTATTCAAAGGGAAAGTTGGCCAAACGATTTCACAAACTGCTCATCCAGAGAAAACTGGCAGTCAGCCAGAAGTGAAATACATTGCAAAAATTATGCAGCAATTTCATTGCTGGATTGGACCATTGGATGGTATGGATGAGGTAGAAAACACTTGAGAACTATCCGAGCAACTTTCCATTCAAAGACCAACATAGTCATGCAGGCAGTGAAAGAACTGCCATCTTAGGCAGGATCACAAAATAGATTATGCCAATATCCTGGTTACCTAAAAACACTGGCCATAAACAAAACTCAAATGGGAAGGAATGCACATTTGTCACAAGCTACCTTAGATATTCCATATCATTCACGACAAAACATTCAGAGCACACCCATTCTTGATGAAGTTTGAAACAGGTTCACAGGAAACATATTACTAATTCTGGCTTTGACAACACTTAAACAAATTGCTGATCCAACACGGAACCAAAAAACATGCCCATCCACCAAAAGGGACTTAAGCCGTGGACGCCTTCTTCAGCTTGGCAAGCTCTTGCCTGATGGCACCACCCCTCTGTTTACAAAAAGAAAAAAAGTGTGAGCAAGCAATATAGACAGTGCCAGCACTCCAGCAGGAACATTTGACAGGGAGGTTCCTTACCTTGATCTTTGCCAGCATGACCTTGAACCTGTCAAAGTCATTGAGCGCTGCTCTCCTCTTCTGGACAATCAGTTTCTTGCCCCATGAGCTGTTCTCCCACTTGGTCTTCACATCTGAAAAACAATAACAAGAGATCAATTAAGTGTCACAATTCTCTTCTGGATAATCATCTAGAATCTAGAAGATGAATAAATCACAACGGTGCTGAAGAGGTCCACAGCGTAAGCTTCATCATTACCAGCTTCCTCCATCGCCTTAATCAGGGTTGTCTTCTTGGGGACACGTTTGATGTCAATCTTGATGTCGGTAAGTGAGAGCCGCTTGAAGTTCATCTGGCACCTGACCATATCAGGGGCGTCCACAAGTGCCTGATCCACAAAATGCATCAAGGCTATGAGTGCTTGAAAGCTTAACCAAATCAATTACTGAGGCACCACAAATAAATATTGTTAAATATTGAATATTTGTTGCATCTTAAAAAGGAATCTAAACAAGGGAATTGTTCCTTGGTTCATTAAGGGAACAAGTTTTCCAAGTAACCCTTAGCCTGCTGGCATTGCCAAATGCTAACGCACTAACTCCTCCATTTGTCCTCCATTTGTCTTATGAGTAGGTATGGTTAACCGCTAGATGAGGACATGAGGCCACCCTACTTGGCCAATTCAAATAAATTGCATCAGGTGCTACCAAATACAGCCATATAACGTTTTCATATTTCTCACGAAGATCAGCAGATACAAACCAATTACTACCAGTGGTACAACAAAAGCACACTCCCCTAAAGCTCTAGATCGACATCACAACAGCGAACGGAAGGACAAGTATTTAGGAGAGAGCTCAGTACTTACCCTGTTCTGGTCGACCACATCGACGATGACGACGAGGCGGCCATAATCCTTGCCGTAGTTCACCAGGGCCACGCGCCCGATCTCCACGAACCTCTTGAACGGCTGCACGCATAGCACAAGCACACAAAACCCCAAGTCAAACCCCGCACAACTCATAAACCCCTACCGGAACTAACACCGCTAAGCTCGATCGACGTACCATCCTCGCGGCGGTCGGAGAGGCGAGCGGCGGCGGCGCTGTGAAGCGGCTGGGGCGAGAGGGCGAAGCGCGGCGGAAGTCCAAACAGAAACTAGGGTTCGGCGGTGGGAGTGGCCTATAAAGTGTCGTGCGAGTCCGGTAGCACCGTTGGATCAGGAGGAGCGACACCCTGGCCGTCCGATCCAGGTCAGAGAAGTAAGAAGTTTGCTGGGCCTTTGGGGCCTCGTTTTGAAGCCCAAATTCTCGTGAATGTCCCGGCCTTCCCCCCTAGCAGAAGCCCGCGTGGAACTCGGCCACGGACCATATTTCCCCTCCATATGGAAGCCCACGCGGGGGTAGCTCGACCGGAGTCCTGTCTTTTCCCAGGGGCCGCCATTATTCGGCGACGAGTCTTCAAATGTTAATTTTAAATCTTATCAAAAAAATGTTAATTTTAAAATAATGTAACTCGAGAGAAGTATCCTCTTGCCATTTTTTATGCTGTGAGCATTCGAAATAACACTTTTGCCCCTCCTTCCTTTTTATATGCACAACCGACGGGCTGTAAGCAAAAAACATATTATGGCAAGAAAAAATGAATAGAGATCATAAGTTGTATGTTTATTACTCCCTCCATCCCAAATTATAAGACGTTTGACTTTTTTATCCCAAGTTTGATCATTCGTCTTATTCAAAAAATTTGTGCAAACATAATCAAATTTAAGTCATTCTTGATGAACTTTTATTAATATACCAAGCCACGATAAAAGAATTGATATTTTGCACAAATTTTTGAATAAGACGAGTGGTCAAACTTGGTGTCAAAAAAGTCAAACGTCTTATAATTTGGGATGGAGGGAGTAGACTTTAGAGCGTGTTTGGACGAGTGAATCTTTTCCGTTTCTCGTGGGAACGGCAAGAACGGTGACAAACACACATAGAGCCAAACGATTTATCTTTGAAACTATTCTCCTTTTCTTCCGTGGCGCTCGAAATGGTTTCGCACCGATTCTAGTAATATACGTATACAGCGGGAAGTATATTTTACTATTTTCGGAGGTCCTGCAATAGCACCACTAAGGTCTGATCCGTTGTGCCAAGACATGTAATGCGACCCTAAAAGGAAGACAGGATTCCTGGATGAATGGTTCCAGCCATATGAACCTGCGGATTTTGCATGTCTTTGCTGAAGATGGTTCATAGTTGCATATTTGTCGGTCCATACCTCCATGGCTATACAAACAAGGCAGGAGGAAACGATACTATAATGTTCCGCATACAGTAATAACTTCAGGAAGGAGGAGAGATAATGAACTATCATTCGCTATGTAAAGACTGCAAGCAAAATCTGAGTTTTAACTGTAAGGTTTGAACCTAACAGATCTGTCTAAATAATTCTGCAACGTTCTATCTACAGTTCTGAACTCAAGCACGAAAGATATAGTGAACAATCATCGCCTATGTGACACCTACAAGTTAACTTTGTCTGATGCACCTTTACTCTCAAATTCTAAGTTCTAAAACCACCAAATGGTTGAAACATACACAGGAGTCAATATAAAAGTAAATGTGTTTCAACATTGTATTGTGCCTTTCATGACTTCTCTTCTCCATCCTAATCTCGCCATTTGATTAATCAGCTCCAGATATCAACATTTTCTTGATTGCGGCCTGCATAAAACAGTTGAGCACCTTATATGTCAGCAACCATGCGGCCATCTGGTAGGCCCAACATGCAAGTATTACACGAAATTGACTATCATTAATTACATGAATCAAATGATAAGCATTAAAAATGCTGCATTTTTCACTAACTTGTATTTGGGTTCTTTTTTGTGCAAAAACCACCAAGGCCCTGCTCTCCATCCCAATCTGTAAATTAAGGAGGAAGCATGTCACAATTGAATAATGCAAATTTTGTAGCAAAGCATCTGATAGTTTGATCACTGGTTATGATCAACTAGACCCAATATTTATTGCATCAATGCAGGACACACAGAAGACGGTGAATCCATGACAGTAGTATTCTTAGAATGATCAGAATTGCATGTTTGTAGCTGTTTAAACGGTTCATGGGGACCTTCTGTACATGGCAAATGTTGCATTTTCAACAAAGAGAGAGAATTAAACTCTGCTATTTTCCAACCTTTATGGAGTGGTACAGAAGAGACAATCATACTTTTCAAATAAAAGTCAAACTTGGTTAAGAGGGTATCTTCTACTGACGACATCCAAAACATGTATCAAAAAGTCAACGAGACAAATGTTACCTCATAATTCCAGCAGTCATACGCAAACTCATGAAAAGAGCCAGGCCAGCCCAAACACCAGGAAGGCCGAACAATTGTGGAGCATACAGCAAAAACAAAGAGGATATTGCCCCAACTGCCATCTGAGAATCCAAGGGATATTAATAAATCACTGCAGAAAGGAAAGGAAACACTGCAAACAGAAAATGCAGTAGTAGTTGCATGATCAGAATAGGATAAGTTACTTTATGTGCATACCATGGAGGAAGCTGAGTACGAGAAGTCTGAGACACCAAAATGGAGTCCATCAAAGATAAAAGCGAGGGCATTGATAGGCTGGCTGGCACTAACAAACTTCAAAAACACAAAAAAAAAATTAGCAATGAGCAAAGAGAGTGTTGACAGGGACCAGATAGTATCATAAAAACAGATACATACCAAAACACCACCCTTCACAATTTGTATAACCATGGGATCTTTGGAGAATACTTCTGCAAGTCTACCAAAAGAGACAAACAGAAGAAGTGCTAAAGCAATACCAACAAACACTCCTGCCTGGCAAATAAAACATGATCAACATTATTTATACTATAGTCTTATACATATTAGCAGTAAAATAACTTAGTTAAGGCTGCAACCATTAATACATAGAACGTGACCTCCTCCACTTTTCCGTAGTCAAGTTTAGCAAATGAACTTGCAATCAGTGCCTGAAATCAAGTACGTAACAAATAAATTCAGTGGACTCAGCCCCAGTTCAAGAGGTATGTATATCGTACATAAGGTCAGGAAACAATGAGCAGGCAAGGAGGCAATTCAACCATCACAAGCTTTACATAAAAGGCCAATCTAAAAACAACCTTTTGTGGCACTTTTAAGTCAGAGCCACTACATACATGCCTAAACACTTGCATTGTTAGTGCAGAACTTTAAATAGATCAGGTTGTAGTTACCATTGAGAAAGATAGAGATTGCTCAAGTTTGAGGAAACACATAGTGAATTGAGATTTTTTTTTTGAAATAGTGGCAAACACATTGCCGCATATATTATTAGAAGAAAAATTGACCCAGTTTTTAAGGTGAAACCAGGGCCGAAAACCGAAGTAAATTGAGAAGTAATTGTGATATTTTTGGAAATAGGCAGTGTTAACAAAAATATATAAATAATAAGAGATGCACCTGAGCAGAAACAGCCAATGCATCCGAAAGTAATGATACTGCCAGCCAAACTTGCAGACATATTTGATGAGCGGCCATAGCTACTGTGCCTTGCCGAGCAGCCATTGCAGTCCCAAGAGTCATTGTTATCAGAACTGAAAGGGTTCTCCCTAACAGCATGCCACCTATAGAAGTTTCAAAAGAGCTCATGCTTATATTCAAGGGGAAACTATATTAGTAGAGTAAGCTATTCATGTAACCCACAATATTAGAACTGCAAATAAATCGACGAGTTTGAAGGCATTTTAGTGAATGTAGAATGAGCCTAAGAAGCCGTTAACTACTCTGCACACCTAAGTATAAGTACCAATGAACCAAGATGCTCAAGAACTGTGGTATATGTGTGAATGAAAGGAATGACTTGAGTGTGATAACTTGGCTAACATAGTGCAAGCAATAATTTACAACTCACCAGATTTTATGTACCCAACAAACTCTAGGTCTTTGAATTTCGGTGGTAACAGAACTGCTCTCTTGCTTAAAGACCAAAGAAGTAGAAACATACCAACATATCTGAATAATTCAAGATAAGAGCATTATAAATGATAAGTCAGACATAATATGAAATCTAGTTCATGTGATTTGTGTGAATGTCAACAAACTTATAATTGAATGCAATACCAGACATACTGTGAAGCAATAGTTGCAAGTGCAGCTCCAGTTAATCCAAGGTTCAGGGAATACACAAAAAAAGGAAGCAGAACCACAGCTGAGATGTTGCCCAAACCTGAAGGAATATTTCAAAATTCAGCAACTATGCACAATACGCTGATAGATTAAAGAGCAAGAAGAGAAACAGCACTCTGTCAGCATTCCACATAATTTTGAGATTGTGTAAGCTTTCTGAAGCAACTCAGGCCATTTCTGAATCAAGTAAAGCATAGATTGTACATGGCCCTCGAAAGGAAATGCATTGCTTATGATTCAGGTCATCATTGCCATCTAGGATCCATGTCAGTGAAGTGACAATGAAACAACCTAGAAGATACAAACACTGAATTTACGAGGTGTCGAGGTGTCATGACTTACCACTGTAAAGTAGAGGTGTTTTTGTATCTTTTAGTCCACGAAACACACCTTGGATAGCCAATGAAACTACAACAGCAGGAGCACCAAGTGCTCTTACAGAAAGAAATAGCCTTGCTGGATTGTGCATAGCTGATGCCTGCCAAAGAAAACGAACGCTGAATCAAGGCTCTAGTGACATGAAATGTGGGATTTGTGCAGTGAATTTTCTTACCAAACCACTAGTTTTTGGAGCCACAGGGAAATGAGTGACATCAGAGGTGGTAAAGACAATTATTTCTGGGTCCTACTTGTTATTAGGTTGAAAAGTTAAAATCAATAATAAAATCTGAAACATATTCAATTATTAATCATTTTATCGTTGCACAGCAAGGGTTTGATGTCCCTGGAGACCAGTAGAGGCTAGATATCCATAGGCAGTGGCAGTGGTTGTTTTTACTTTAACCACAAGCATGAATGTAATCGGGAAAACCTAGCAGTTTGTAACAAACATTCTTCTTCTTAATGCAATGACATGCAGTTATCCAGCATGTTGATGAAAAAAAGATTAATCACTTTATCATTGCAATCCAAATGTCTAAGTTAAGTTCGAAACACAAGGATTTTATACTTATAATCTTTTGCTATAAAAAATAGTTTGTGATAAGTGATAAGTAGTAACTACATCTAACACAGGCACAAAGGGAGTCAAACTTAATTATTCCTTCTTCTGAATGCCCATTTTTGTAGCACACTAGCATTAATACAAAGATATGAGATTTTAACATACATGTGAGACACCCATAATGTTGAGGAGTATTCCAGACCCCAAAATCAAAGCCAAGGCTTCAATGACACCAATTGCAGCTGCCAAGAGTAAAGCAGAAGAAATTGAAGGAAGCCTCTTCCTTTCTCCAATCTTGCCAGATATATTTCCTTGTGCGTATCAGGACAGAAAGTTAGATTGGGAATTCTATAATGAGGCATGTTTCTTAAGCACATAAGAATCAGTAATCATCTGTACCCGAAGCATATTGTGAAGAGTCATGTTTTGACACATCTTCAGCCACAAATGATGTCGTGATACTTAGGAGGGGTATGTTGAAGAGCTTTGATATGATGTTGAATACTGACATACCAACGGCAGCTGAAGCCAGCTCCACAGGACCTGCCAAATTTATAGAGATCAGAGTGTCAGACTTCAGACAAACAACAAAAGTAGATAGAAGAATGAAAATGATAAATTCATCTTCATCATATACTAATCACTAAATTGAAGCATCGTATTATGAAGTGAATGAATGGCCCAACTGAAGATAATACACTTGTGTCCAACTGATGCCGAACAGCGGAAGGGAAATTTACCTAAGCGGCCAACATATGCGGTTTCTAGTAACTGCGCCACAGGATCTATTGCTTGCCCAACTATGGCCGGTACGGCCAGATTCACGAGCTCCTTCCTAATTCCTCCAGGATGATCCCGAACTGAATTGCTGAAGAGTGAGGACGCAATCAACACGAATAAAAATCAGGTGTATCACTCCAAGAGCCACCGCGCTAGAGGCAAACACAAATTAACAGTCCTGCTCTAGAATCGACATGGTCAAGGACTCACCGCGCAGGAGTCGCGCCATCCAACGGTGAGGCGCGCGCAGCGGGTGATCGATCACCCTCGGCCTCCTCGCCGCGGAAACCCACACGGCCGCCGCCGTCGCCGGTTGAGCGAACAACGACGCGCCCGTGAAGCAGGTGGCCTCCTCCCGAAGCGGAGACCGCCCGTCTCGCGGCGGCGGGAGCCAGCGAGAGCCCCGGCGCGGTCGCGCGGCGGGCCCAACCGATGCCGATCGCTCCGCCGCCCACCCTGACCCGGCGGTTGCGGCCGGGGACGGGGCCGGTGGGTAGCTGGCGCAGTCGCAGGCGCGGGGCCACCCCAGCGCCGGCGGCGAACTCCATCGAGGCTCTCGAGTGACCGCGGCGTCCGATAAGCTCGCAGAGCGATCGAACGAGCGAGGGGGTGGCGGGGTGGTGTTGCGAAGAGGAAGAGACAGTGCGCGGTCGCTGCCGTTTTTTCGGCTCCTACGATGCCGAGGCGGGGAGAGCACGGGAAGCTGGAGGCGGAGAGGCGGCGGTTTTTTGGTGGAGGCTCCGCCCGCGCGCCCCGGGTTTTGGCCGTGCGCGACGGACGCGCTGGGCTGGGTGCCTCGGCCTGAGCGCGCGCATGGAGGTAAAAAAAAAAAAACTAACTCCAACAGGCCCTCTACTAGATCCCACATTTGTTGGCCTCCTACTTTTCTCCCTTCACCCTCTACTTCTGTTGGCCCCCTACTCTCCACCGTACAAAATCTGGATGAGAGAGATGACAAAAGAGCCCCACATGTCATTGACTACTGAAACGAATTTGAGTAGTATGGTTTAGGTAGTATTGCTGGAGTTGGAAGTAAAATATAAGTAGTCTTAAAATAGGTGGTTTCCTAAATAGAGAAGTAGGGGGTGTGTTTTAGGTAGTACTGCTGGAGATGCTCTAAGGCCGGAGCAGCAGGGGCGGGTCGGGTCAGGGGGGCACGCGGCCGCGGTGTGTGCTTTTTTGAGCCTTTTACCTGTGTGCCATTATGAAAGTTCCACCAGACCCACATGCCACTCAAAAGTTCAAACGGACTTGTGTGCCAGCGCCCAACTTCACTTTTACCTGCAAGCCATTGTGTCAATTTGAGGTAGTAACGGTGTCAAACAACAGTGGCAAAAGACATGGATGCCCTTAAGCCTGACATGTGCTGTGAACTTAGTGTTGTCCTTGTGTGCCATCGAGGCTCAGCAAACTGATGCCGATGGTCAACAATTATTTTTGACCAACAATTCTGATGCATCGGCTCGTGTATAAAACAACAATTCTGATGCATGACCATCACCCATTTTGGCAATAATTATTACTAAAAAATGATGGATGCATGAATAAAACATTCTCCCAACAATTATTATTAAAAAACACAGCCAACAATTTATCAAACACATGACCAACATGACATCAACATTTAACATATAATAGCTAATGGTTCTCATCAGTTCACATGGCATCAACATGACACACAGGCAATGGTTCTCATCACACAACAGTTTACATGAACATGACAAAAGCTAAGTTTGTTTGGCATAATAGCTAACTGTTCTTGGCAAAAGGGAGGAAACAACCATAACCACATGAGCAAAATGAAACAGCTAGCTGTTTTAGTTCACTTGCAGCTTCTTGCTTCTGGTATTAGAAGAAGGACTGGATGGGTTGAGCATCTTCCTGATCCCAATCTTTTTCCTTGGTGTGGACTGCGGCACCACATTTTCCAGTGGATCAGTGTATGTGTCAGTGTGTGTGCTAGGAGCTTCTTCCTCAGGGCAAGGTAGAAGCAAAACAGTTTGCTCTTGAATAGGATTATTGGATCCAGTTCCAGACCTAGTGAAAAAAAAGAAATTTTTTCATTACCATGAGTTGTGATGGTACTGGTGTCAAACCAAGACATGAAGAAGGTATACATACCTGTTAGACACACTATTTGATGTTGTGCTAGCTGAACCTAGGTCGTTGCCCTTCTGGACCTTAGTTGTTTTTCTCTGTCTTTTCTTGTGTGTAGCATTCTGCACCGCCTCATGGTATGGAAATTGCATCACAGATAGAGCAACCATCATGCTAGTCTCTGTGTTAAGGCTTGCTGCCTTTTTAATTCTTTTCTTTGGGGGACCCCTGCATAGAACAAGTTATTGTAGTTAATCCAAGTAATGAAGATGGACATTTACTAGAAAGTAATTAAGCCAATTATATTACCTTTCAGCCTCAATTGCTTTTATATCCTCTGGATTTCCATTCTTGCAAGTGTACCAGTGGTGTCCTAACTGATGACATATGGGACACTCATGTCTCTTTCTCTTCTTCTTGCTGCCTCCCTCCATAGATGATTTCATCCTATTCTTATGTCTCCCTCCTCCTGTTGACTTAAGCAAGGGTGGATGCATGTAGAAGCCATGATTTGAATTAGGCCATATGCTTTTGTCTGGAATGCAAGGGATGGAACCTTTATATGCATCTCTGAATTTCTTGACTGAGTAGTATTCATCCACATAGTCTTCTAGTTAGGCACCAGAAATTGAGGTGATGTAGGCTATGGCATGTTTGCATGGGATTCCAGAACCTTGCCAAGCATTACAAGTACAGGTCCTATTAGGTAAGTTGACCACAAACCTGTACTGGCTACTACTCCCCTTGGCACAAAGTTCAGCTACACCATCAGGGGAGTCTGTGATCACCTCAATGTCAAGGTTATAACTGTCCTCTCTCAGTTTCTGCACAATGTGAGGCAAAATCTTCCCTTGAAATGTTTTGGCAACCCTCTTCCGATGATTCCATTTGATCAAGATCTTCTGCCTCAGAGTGTCCAGCAAGTCATCTAGGTTTTTTTCCTTGTCAACCTTAATCCAGTTGTTGAATGACTCTGCCAGATTGTTGGTTACATAGTCCACCTTTGATGTTGTCCTGTACTGGCTCCTTGTCCAAAGTTTATTGTGAGTGTCCAGCAAATATTTCATTGCCTCTGGTTTTGCATCAGCCATTGCCTTATAATGTTTGATAAACATATATAGGCCCCATGAGTAAGAAGCAGCCCACAAGTGATCATCAAAAACCTTTCCACTGTACCTTTTCTTGAAATTTTGTACTAGATGATACATGCACTCTCTATGCTCAGCTTCAGGGAAAACTTCACTAATCCCATTCATCACTGCCTGACCACAATCTGTGCAGAAGGTCAACAATTCTGGGGAAATAGGTATTGCCTCCTTTAACCTCTCCATGAACCACACCCAATTTTCAGTGGTTTCTGAGTCAATGACCCCAATAGCTACTGGGTACATCCAATTATGCCCATCAACTGCACAAGCTACACACAACTGTCCCCTGTACCGGCCATTTTAAAAGGTGCTATCTACTGCAAGGTATGGCCTACAACCTCTAACAAATCCATCAACACATGGCTTTAGTGCAAAGAATAACCTGTTGAACCTTATCTTATTGCCCACTGTGTGGTGATCAATGACAAAAAATGATCCAGGGCATGACTCCTCTATCTGGGCCTTAAGCCTAAAAAGGTTATCAAAACTTTTGTCCCAAGGACCATAAATCTGATCAATGGCAAGATTTTTACCTTTGTACACTCTCCTATAGGGCACTGTAATTTTCCACTCAGCCTTCAGCCTCCTTCTCAACTCTTTGATACGAAGATTCCCATCTTCTTTGAGCCAATCAATCACTTGAGCACATACCCAAAACTGTGTGACCCCAACACAAATACCAACTCTCCTGTGGCTCTGACAATCATGGGGATGTGGATTCTTCTTCACCTACAAAACAACAAGGACCACCTTTATTAGTAAAACAGAATAATTGATTTATTAGTAAGCACAACATGAATTATTAGCAAATAGCACATTACCTGAATTGTCACACCATCAGGTAGTGTTGAAGCATGAATTCTCCATGGGCATCCATATTTCTTGAATGAGCAATTCACCCTACACCGACCTGGATCACTCTTCTGAATGTCATAATGCCTCTCACTTCTAACAGCATGTGAAGCTAAAGCAATTTTAAAAGCAGCCATGTTTGAGTACACAGTTCCTACTTCCATAGGAGGGTTTTTCTTGTCATAGAATTCATCAGGCATAGGTTCAGGGGCTCTATCTTGAACCATTTCATCCATGTCCTCTACATGGACTTCATCATCAACATCATTACCAGACAAAGATTCATCATCATCATCAGACAAGGATTCATCATCATCAGAACTCTCAATGTCCCTTTCTTTACTGAAATATTTATGAATTGGGGAGGGGGCTGGGGTTTGTTGGGGAAGCTCAATATACAACACTTCATCATCAATGCCAACATGCTCATACTCTGGGTAAGGATTAGCAAGGGATTCATCTTCGCCAGGTTCATTGTGTATGTTGTGGCTTGGTTGTGTGGTGGTCAATGGAGGTTCTATAGATTGGACACTACTACCACACTCCCAATCTGGAATCTCAGGGGATCAGTACTTGGGTGGTGATATGAGATAGTTAACAAGCAGCATTTCAATAACTTATGTTTTGCAAACATATCAACCAAATCTTGGTCATTGAAGACTTGGATGTTGACCTTTCTATCCATGCAGAAGTAAAACAGTCGCACTAGATCACCATAGCCACTCGGAAACTTATCCATAATTTCACTAACCAGGCCATCGAAGCTGGTTAGATTAGCATCAACAACTTTCTCGAACTCATACAACCTAGCACGACAATTGTGAGCCACAATCCGACATTCTAATTTGTAGCTATATTATTCGTCCATCCTACAGATGAACAATGAGGGCACAATCAACACTACAAGCGCAGGGCAAGCAACATCAATCACTCAAGGAAACCAAACAAGAAGCAAACAAAGGAGAGCTGAACTCACCCAAACAGTCTGTCGTCGTCGACCCTGTTCTCCGCCATGGGTGGCCTATCCTCTGAATCCACGCTCCAGCCCCTCCACAGGCATGGTGGATTGCCTTCTTCTCTCCCCGCCGCCCTCCCTACAGCCACCAGCCGCCGGACCCGATGCACCTAGGGTTTCGTGGCCGCCACGTGCAGGGAGGAAGAAAGGGAGACGGTGGGGGCCGGGCGGGGGGAGTCACAGCCGTGGCCGGTCGCCGGTCCTCTTCGGCCGCTCCGTGGCGTCGGCGTGGCGCTCTCCCTCGGGCGGAGTCGCTCCGTGCGGCGAGACAGAGGAGGAGCGGGAGCGGGGGTCATGATGCGTAACGAGAGGGGAGCGGGGGTTGCGCTCTGGATACCGGAGGAGATGGGGAAAAAATTAAAAGGATCATTTTGGACAATTGTCTAGGCGGGTCCCACACGTCAGGGTACCTAAACGGACTAAATTTCACGGAACATGGACGGAATGGCACACGGGTAAAAGCGAAGATGGGCGATGGCACACAGGTCCGTTTAATCTTTCCAGTGGCACGAGGGTCTGGTGGAACTTTCATAATGGCACACAGGTAAAAGGCTCTGCTTTTTCCCCCCTCGCGTCTTGGTTTCAGTTCAGCCTGCTTCCATTCCAGGCTTCCAGCCGGAGCCGAGCCTGCGTTGCGCGCCGCTCGCTTGGAGCTATTTGGCGAGAGACCATTATGGAAAGTGGGCTTCGGCAATATGCCATTCCGCAAAGGGGTTTCGGCAATATGCTATTATGAAGCGCAACACAACCGTTGAAATGCCATCCGAGCGATTTTGGAGTGTTTTATTCCCCTTCTACCCTTCCCTTATCCTTTTAATTTTACTTTGTTCGCTTAGAAGGCCGACGGAACCGGGGAAAGAAACGGATCGAGCTGCTCGCTGTGGCCGGTGGCGGTGGCGGCGGAGAGGTCGTCATGCGGCGCGTGCTCCACGCGGCGTCCCTAGACCACGTCATGGCTACCGTGTTCGGCGCGCGCTACGACGCCGACAGCGCAGAGGGCGCGGAGCTGGAGGAGATGGTGAAGGAAGGGTACGACCTGCTCGGCCTGTTCAACTGGGGCGACCACCTGCCGTTGCTCAGGTGGCTGGACCTGCAAGGCGTTAGGCGGAGGTGCAGGAGCCTGGTGAGCCGAGTGAACGTGTTCGTGGCGAGGATCATCGAAGAGCACAGGCAGAAGAAGAAGGACGACGCCGCCAATGGCGAGTCGGCCGCTGGAGACTTCGTCGACGTCTTGCTGGGATTGGAGGGCGAGGAGAAGCTGTCAGACTCCGACATGATCGCTGTCCTCTGGGTAAGAAATAAACAAACACTTTTACGTTACCAAGAACAGCAGCTGCTGAATTGTGACCTTCATGAATATTGCATTTGTAACATCGATTTCGATCAGTTACGAAATGCATCATGCGTTTCATTTGTTTCAAGTAAAAATTTGTTCCTGCAAACAATAAATATAATACACAAAACACACAGGAGATGATCTTTCGAGGCACCGACACGGTGGCGATCCTGCTGGAGTGGGTGATGGCGCGGATGGTGCTGCACCCGGGCATCCAGTCCAAGGCGCAGGCGGAGCTGGACGCCGTCGTGGGCCGCGGCCGCGCCGTGTCCGACGCCGACGTGGCCCGGCTGCCCTACCTGCAGCGCGTCGTGAAGGAGACGCTCCGCGTGCACCCGCCGGGCCCGCTGCTCTCGTGGGCGCGCCTCGCCGTGCACGACGCGGTGGTCGGCGGGCACCTGGTCCCCGCGGGCACAACGGCCATGGTGAACATGTGGGCCATCGCGCACGACCCCGCGGTGTGGGCGGAGCCCTCCGCGTTCCGGCCCGAGCGGTTCGAGGAGGAGGACGTGAGCGTGCTGGGCGGGGACCTCCGGCTCGCGCCGTTCGGGGCCGGGCGGCGCGTGTGCCCGGGCAAGACGCTGGCGCTCGCCACCGTCCACCTCTGGCTCGCCCAGCTGCTGCACCGCTTCCAGCGAGCAGCTCGATCCGTTTCTTTTCCCCGTTCCGTCGGCCTTCTAAGCGAACAAAGGAAAAGTAAAAGGATAAGGGAAGGGTAGAAGGGGAATAAAACACTCCAAAGTCGCTTGGATGGCATTTCAACGGTTGCGTTGCGCTTCATAATGGCATATTACCGAAGCCCCTTTGCAGAATGGCATATTGCCGAAACCCGCTTCCCATAATAGTCTCTCGCCAAATAGCTCGCTTGTGTGCGGTCACGCCCGGCGGCTGATTGCTCCAAACGAAACGAGCTGCAACAGCGACTGCTGCGTTGTGAAAATTGCTGCTCATCACCATGATCAGCAGTTGTGTCTCGTTATCGTCAGAATGATATATGTATGTGTGTTAAAGCTGTATATATCACTTGATTATATTAACATTCAAATCATATTAAGATTATCAACAAAGAGTCAATGGTAAAAAAAATCGAGAACCAGATGAGTGTAACTCAGCTAGTTTTTAGTTTCCTGTGGTGAAACCTATTCAGCCGTTTTAAGTACTCGAATTTATGCAGGCTCTCGTATTTCTCTAATTATTTTAGGATTTCATGATATTATTATTTTCATTGTAAACAATATACCTGTTGAAAGCGAGACATCTATGACGATTTCATTAATTTTAAAATTTGCTGACTTGGGTGTCAAATACGGATTTGAAACATCAATTGAGCATTTCAATGTAGGTCTCGCGGGCCTAGGGCCCTGCCTGGGCTCTAGCCGTTCGAACCGGTGGACCATGATCGCGACACCGTGTTGCCAATGGCACATTGGTCCACCACCAGCATCGTGCTACAGTTTAGTCTTTCGAGTCTCGGTTGAAAGCATGTTTGGATCCTAGGGCTAAAATTAGCTCATCTTGTGAAAATGGATTAAACACGAGCTAATTATAGGCTAATCTAATGGACTCTACCCATAAATTAGCCCCCATTAGATCTTATTAGCCCAAAATTAGCCCACATTTAGGCGTTCTAATTTGTATAAAAAACATGGGCTAATTATTAGCTTTGGGATCAAACACCCTTTAGAATTATCAATCGCCGATCAATATTGAAGACTTTGAATTTTATAAAAATAACTTGAAGCTAAAATAATTTAGGTGCGGGAATGGACTACAACTGCTGTATGGGCCCACGTACGATATTGAAGATTTTGATTTTAAAATATATTGTGAAACTAAAATTAATTTAGGTCTTTTCCCTATGGTTTCCACCGGGGTACAGAGGCAGCCGCGCGGGATGGACTGGCGTATGGGCCTCATATCACCTTCGGTGGACCGTGGATGGGCCTAATTTGAACGATTAGTGTTAATTTTTAGCGAGAGCTAAAAAATTAGGTAGCTAAAAATTAACTAAGAGGACAACCTCAAGAACTTATTTAAAATCATTTGGAAAATAAATGAATATGCCAAGTTTACAAAATAAAATAGTCTGTTTTTGTCTTTTTTCCAACAGCTTTCTATGGTTAGCATCTAAAACTCGAAAATCGGAAAGGACTGAAGAAATCTAGAGGAGGACGGAAAACCCACGCAAGATGGAGGCGTGAAATGCACACACATATTTGTATTTTTGACTTATCAGAGCAAGGTCATAATAGAGCCAAGTGTTGGTTTATAAATCAAGTTGTAAGAGCAAAACTATATAATAGTTAGCCTTCTATTTGTCTTCAGATTTTTTTATTATTATATGTTTCCATTCTCTTTCCTATTCATCCTCGTATACATCTTTATTAGGACCCACTGTTGTCTATACTTCCGTGCTAAGCTTGTTGCTTGCATGAGAGCTAAGCTCTCTTCTCCCTCCTTCCTTCTCTCTTCTACGTCAGTAAAAATATTGATTGGCTTGGCTATAAGCCATTTGTTGTACTTGCTTTTAGGAAAAGATTTACCAAGTGATTATTTATTAGAGAATAAAGATACAAAACTGTTGAATGATTGTTTTTCCTCTCTCTTTAAAAACAATGCGGGAGTTGTTTCAGGGAGCTTTTGGAGACGTGTATAATCTCGAGCAATAAAGTATTATCCGTTGTTAGCTAGTTGTGCTATCTAGCCAAGTGCTTACTCACTCTTATCCCACATATTATCCCTTCTGTCTTAATCATCTAAGGCCCGTTTGAATCCTTGAAATTGAATTTATTTTAATAATCATAATTTAGATATATATTAATTAAGCTAATATAGATTATATTTGTGCATTATTGTTGGCTATATGAGAAAGATAGTTATGTGTCGTATTTCTAAGTAGAAACATATAATAGTGATTTAAAGAATCAATTTCTACCTCTCACCCTATGAATTTGAGATAGACTTATACGTGAACTTTAGAAAGTGATGTAATGTTAAATTCCAAGCCAATTGTCCAATTTATTAAGTATATTTTAATTTCTCCAAACGAAAGAATCCAAACAGCCTGTAAGGTTAATTTTTAACAACTAATAAATAGCCTCTGATATCTGCTCTATATCTTCGTCGTTGTTGTTGAACAAAGATATCTGCTCTATATCTATGTACAGTATGCTGTTTTTTTCAGGACGTTTTAGCTGAGATTACAGGCAATGATGCTGAATCCATACATTGGAATGTCTCGAGCCAAACAATACTCCAGATTGTAGAACACGAAAGAGCTTTTTACCTATGTGCCATTATAAAAGTTCGAAATGACCTATGTACCACTGAAACAGAAAAAAGTTCTTCAATACCCTTGATTGAAATTTCTTTTCCCTGCATGCCACTACCACCTATTTTGCTGGTAACAACAGCCAACGGTGAACGGAAATGACACTTTTGCCCTCAGCTATAGAATGCATTAAGAATTTTCATTCTTTCCTCTAGTGCCATTGTAACAGTATATGTTGCATCAAAGAAAGTTCGATAATTGTGACAACCAAAGTAAGTGTCTAAATTAAATACATTCAGACATAAAAAAGGTCCACATTTATCATCCACATTTTAACTGTGTATATGTGGTTCAAAATAATAAATTTCGCCTATTTTGTTGTGTTCTATTTTTGAAGAAAGAAGGAATGGTAAATTTTGCACTGATTTGAGAAGATGTGGTTCATGTTTTTCCCCTCCTAATATATATCTCCCGAAGAAGATCAGAAAATGTCAATGATTTCAAATTGGCTTCTTGGTTGCTGGAATCTGTATTGGTAAAGTTTTCCTTCAGTAGCAGCAAAGAAAGCATAAGACTGAAACATATCCCGCCATTTTTATAGGTAAAAGAAGAATGTTTTTTTCCGAGTTAGGAACAGTAGTTGAATTGAGACAGATCCACCTCTCTTTCAGTCTTTTCAACCTGGAAAGGTTCGTTTTATATACCATCAATATACAACACGCATTTCAATAAATAAATAAATAAATACTGTAAAAAAAAGCAAGCGGAGAAACTTGCAGCCGGGAGCATGACCCGCGCGTCCCGCCCGTTTGCGCGCCAGATGCTGCCCGCGCCGCTCGCTTGCAGACCGCCGCCCAGCGCCTGTGACACAGCCAGTGAAAATAATCATGGGCAATATGGTCAATTCGCGTCTAGCTTTGCTGCCATCACCGTTAAGATTGGACGGAAGTAGATGGTAGTGGTACGTAGGAAAAAGAAATTTCAGAGAATGGTATTGAAGAACTTTTTTCTCTTTCAATGATACACAGGTCATTTTGAACTTTTATAATGGCACACGGGTAAAAAGCTCAAAAGGCTACGGTGATAACAGAAGTATCTTTGCAAAAGTTTGACCGAAGTACAAATGTTTCCTGATCTACCTTCTAACACAGAAGTGTTACCCCTAGGGTCTGCGCTTACAAATCCAACCGGCTACAGATCAAAGTCGCGCAAACACTGCAGATATTACTCACAATCACAACATCAAACTAGGAATCAGAGGGCCAGAATCTAACGACATACACATAGCAACAACGTTCAGTCTTGCCGCAGATAGCCTAGACAAAGCAAGACGACGTGAAGAGAGACAACCAGCTCCGTCCATCTCAACCACGCCCGCTCCAACCGAAACGCCGAGGAGTGGGCCGGCTGCGCCACTGGAGACATCCCAGCTGCCAGTGACAAAACAACGAAGGGGTCAACGGCAACTTAGACTAAGAACTGCCAACTGCCAAAGGCACCTTCATAAAAAAAACATCCAAAGGCACACAACATAATGGCCATTGGCTCTTACAAACAGAACCGGGGCACTACTCACCGCTGCACACGTTGCTGGTGGTGACATTGGCGAGGATGGCGAACGATGTGCTGTTGGTGTACCCGGCGTAGGAGCATGTCGTGCTCTCACAGGATGAGGTGGAGGATGAGTTGCCGAGGAACATGTCTCCGCACTTGGCGACAGGACAGAACGACGAGCTCAATCCCTGTGTTGGCTGGCAGTCCAACCTGAAGCCCATGGAGCATTATATATGAGGCTAGAATTGAATTATAAAGGCTGATTCAGAATTTACAAGTTTCAATAGAACGAGCACTCACTGCCAGGTGCTAGAGCTGCAGCCACACATGACACAGTTGTTGGCAGTGAGGATGTAGCTTCCATTTGGCACAAGAAGGTTACGATCAATGGCTGTATTGCTAATGGCAGAACCACAAGCTGCATATATAAACATTATAACCCATTAGCTCCAAAATGGAACTCTGAGTAAATGGCTAAATGTCATACAACTGAATGAGCATGCTATTTTATGTACATGATATGATATGAGGCATTACACTTTCTGAAGCAATTAAGATTTGGATGCTCATTACAGGCTAGCTTGATCTTGATGCCAATTCAGTTCATTTAGAAAGATAAATGATCTTGATGCCAATTCAGTTCATTTTAACTGCACAATACTAGCATTAGCAATAGCAAGACTAAGACAATGGCAAACAAACAAGGTGAGTGACATGAACGAACTTCCAATGATGTGAAGTTATACAAAGAATACTATCTGAATCGTACTTTTCTGTTACTATAATCTTGTCCAAACTTCAGTCCAAAGATAAGGGTTTAACCAGGGGCGTTGGGAGAAGGGGGGGCCTGGCACCCCCCAAATGCCGTTCTGATCCCTCTAGTATATACTCCTATTTAGCCTGGCATCCTGTAGTTAATACATGTACTTAAGAGTTGTTTAGCCTCTCCTAACTCAGTCCAAACGTCATGTGCATTTGAGCCCAGTAAGAAATAGCCCATTTAGACCTACTCGATGGCTCCACTAGCTTCCTTTCACGACATTGAACACAAAGCGCACCCATTCGACAGCCGGCTGCTTCATTTCGCGAAGTTGAATAGGAAGCGTCACCCACTCGACGACCGGCCGTATGGCCTGTGAGATTCTGTTCATCTTCTCTTTTGGCGTTCTAGAGGACTGCGGACAGCTCGATGAGACACCACGGCAGCCAAACGGACACCGTTCCTGTGCAGTTCAGCAGGTAAATCCCTGACCCCAATCATCTACTCTACCCCCAATAGTCAATTTCTGGCTCCGTCCCTGTTTAACATCTTCTTGGAATATAGCCTATGAGATATGACAAATGTCAATGCCCAGAACGTTAGATCCAAACGTTACGTTCAGAAAGCCAGATACATATCAATTACCTTATCCTGATCCATGACTAACAAAAAAATATTTTGTTGAAGCAAACAACTCCAGTACTTCTGTTGGAGATACTAATTCATTTGCACAAATAGCAACCTACAGTGTCATCAAGAACAAAAACCCTCGGTTTACAAGCTAGACATGCTCTGTGCAGCTACTTGCAAACTACCAGAAGTTGGGAGCGGAGAGCAGAAATGCTGAAACAACTAGTAGTGTCGTTTTTTTAATCAATCCTTTTTGTCTATTCAAAAGCACAAGCTTTTTAGGCAAACAATCTGAAAAGAACTCCTGAACATTTTTAGGTGTACAATGGGGGAGCAAAAAGAGAGGCTTTGCATTTGCCTAACGGCAAAGCATGTCTATGTTTAATCACAGCTTTTACCAGCAATAAAGATGCAAATGCAAAGAGGTTCAGAACTTTTCAGGGTCCATGTGTAAGCAGCAACAGTAACATAGTATAGCTCAAAATCATTGAAAGTGGATCTACTTTCTTTTAAGCTCAAGGAATCTACATAAACAAGTCGAATAGATCAAGAACACACGAGCTTCTAGGGAAAAAAAAGGGGGGAGGCCTACCTCGGAGTGGCACGTCAAGAACCTGGCCGGCGATAAGGGCCTTGGAGTCGGCCATCTTGTTGACCGCGAGAATCGTCTCCTCCGTGGTGCTGAACTCCTGCGCGATGCTGGCCACGGAGCTCCCGGTGGGCACGACGTAGGTGAAGTGCACGACGGGCTGGCCGGCCACGGGGTCGCAGCTGCAGGGCACGGGGATCCAGAGCTGCTGTCCGACGGCGACCCTGTTGGGGTCGGAGACGTTGTTGGCGGCGGCGATGTCCTGGTAGGTGACGAGGCCCGCGAAGACGCCCCGAGCGACGGCGTCGAGCGTGTCCCCGGCGCGGACCCGGTACGTGGGCCGCTGGAACGTGGCCCCGGCGCCGCCCGAGCAGAGGCAGGGCAGGCGGACCCGTAGCGGCGCGGGGGCCGGCGCCGTGGGCGGCGTGGAGAGCGGGAGGCCGTTGGCGGCCAGCAGCGCGCGGTGGGAGCGGAGCTGGAAGAGCGCGCGCACGGCGGCGAGCGTGGGCGTGGCCGTCCCGTTGGGCGGCGCGTAGGAGATGAGCGCCTGGCACGTGGAGGCCCGCGGCGCCGTCGCGTTGCACGCGAACCGCGCCGCGCGCGCCGCGGGGCACGGCGCCGCGAGGAGGCAGAGGAAGAGCAGGAGGGAGGCGGCGGCGGGGAGCGGCGCCATTGCTGCCGTGGCGAGGTTTAGCTTAGCTAGTGTGCCCGTGTTTACTGTTGTGGGGTTGGGGTTTTGGGCTGGTTTGGCCGTTTAAATGTTGGGGAGGCGCATTGGCGCGGAGGTAGAGGAGGGTGGGGCAGTGTGCAGCAGCGAACTGGGCGGTGGGCATGGTGGTCATGGTCTGTGGTCGCTCTCTCCATTGCCGCGCGGTCAAAGCTGAGCTTGACGAGGGATCCATGCCGTCCACCGCTCCCTGCACGGCTCGGATCGCGCGTAAAAGGCGCCGGGGGGGGGGGGGGGGGGGGGGGGGGGGATGACAGCGTGAGCCTAGTGGTGTGTGCACAGTGAGTGGGTGGGGTGGGGTGGGGATGAGGGAGAAGACAGAACAAGCGTGGGCGCCGGCTCACTCGCCTGCAGGCTACAGCAGCTTGCGGGGATTCTCTGTGGCTGTGCGCGGTGTCATCGTAGCTTGACATGACGTGCAGACGGTTCAAGCTGGCCGGCTCGGCGTGAGCATGTCTGCGCTGCAGGGGCTCGTTTCGACCGCGCGGAGGATCTGAAGGCCGTTTGGCGTTTGCCCGTTTTGCCATCCCTGCGTCCACTGCGCCGGAGAAGGGGCGGTGCGTGGGTTGTCGGAGTGCCCGAGTCCGAGTGGGCGGCAGCGGCAAGCGGTTCGCATCTGCGTTCCTCGGCAGTGAAAGCCTGACGACGCCCAGTAGCAGAGGGCCGGCGATCCCATCTGTGCCCTGCCCGGCCGCCGGAAATGGGCGCGGCGCCCTTTGTCCGACGTCCATGCGCCTGCTCCCGTCCCACGAAACACAGAGGGTGCCATGCTCACGGCATCGGCAGCGTGATTGTACGCTGTCCATCTTGTTGGTTTGTGAGTTCACGAGATTGCGGTGTTGGCGTTCGTTCGTGGAGTTTCTGACTCGAGTCCTCCAAATCTACAACAGGTCCATCACATGATGTGAGGCAACGAGCAGCGAGCGAGGTGAAATAAGGGTGTGTTTAGTTTAGGCAACGAGCAGCGAGCGAGGTGAAATGAGGGTGTGTTTAGTTTGTGAAAATTTTGGCTTCGGCTACTGTAGCATTTTCGTTTTCGTTTGTATTTGTCAATGTCCAATTATAAACTAATTAGGCTTAACATTCGTCTCGTGGTTTTCTACCAAACTGTGTAATTAGTTTTTTTATCTACATTTAATGTTTCATACATGTGTCCAAGTGACGGAAAACTAAACATGGCCTCAAGGCCTTGTTTAGATACCCTCCAAATTCCAAATTTTTACACTCTCTCTTCATCACATCAAATTTTAGACACATGCACGGAACATTAAATATAAATAAAACAAATAACTAATTGTATAGTTTAGTTGTAAATTACGAGATAAATCTTTTAAGTCTAATTAATCTATGATTAGATAGTAATTATTAAATACAAACGAAAGTGATACGGTAACCAAAGTTGAAAAAATTTGCAATCAGGACAAAGCCCTTGTTTAGATTAAAGATTTTTTCAACCTGATGAATAGTACCACTTTCATCTTATTTGACAAATATTGTCCAATCGTGGACCAACTAGGCTCAAAAGATTCATCTCGTGATTTTGAACTAAACTGTGTAATTAGATATTTTTTTTACCTATATTTAGTACTCCATACAAGCGGCTAAAAATTGATGTGATGGAGAGAGAGTGAAAAAACTTGGAATTTTGAGGTGATCTAAACAAGGGGAAAGTTTCGTTATCCCACTGTTTTCTGCACCAACTTTGAACGCTGCGCCGCTGCGGACCGAGGTCTGCGGAGCCCGAGCTCCAGCTCTGTGCCGCGAAACATGTCCAGTTCCTGACAGAATCCAGTGCGGCCATCCTGGGCTCCTGAACCCTGGGCCTTGTCTACATCATAAAAAGTTAGAATTTTTCTAACCGTACCATTTTCGTTTCTATTCGATAATTAGTGTCTAATTATGAACTAATTAGATTTAAGATTCGTCTCGTGATTTATAAATAAACTGTATAATTAATTATTTTTTATCTATATTTAATGTTTTATACGTATGTGTAAAAATTGATGTGATAAAGAGAGAGTTAAAAAATTTCTGACTCACCTCGAAGCGTTGGGGTCGGGGGTCAACAGCGCTGTGTCAGTTTTCAAAGCTGCAGCGGATCATCAGGACAGGACACACGGCCTTAAAACAAGCGAGCTCCCACACTCGACACTATGCCAACACGTCCTCCCAGGAACTGGATTGAAGCTGCTTGTCGGGCAAAGATTCCGGGCCATATCATATGGGCCGTCCAATGCTCAAGGTGGTGAATGGCATCGGAGAAGCAACTCTCTTGTTTTTATTTATTTTTAAATTATATACACTAGCTGTTACAGTTACAGAGGAAAATTTTACTAAATCTGGTCTGTTTATCACATTGCATTGCCCCCTTCATCGTTTCGAACAAATACTACTTACTCCAACTACCCTTTTTCAGAAACCACAAAACAAACTCGGAAATCGGGATTACTCCTGGACGCACTTTGCACTGCACCTACCGGCTGCTACCAGTTAGGCAGTTAAAAGCATCTCTAACACCTCACCAATACTTCATCCCCAATAGAATCATATCGGTGATCACCAATACTATTTTTTCAGATTATTAAGAGAAATACTCCAACAAATCATCAATAATCTCCCCCAATATATGGGACCTACATGTCAAGTTATGAGTTCTTATTTTCTCTCTTTATTTTTTCATCTCTCTCCAGTAGACCTGTGACCTGGCCATGGCAGTGGTGCACCTCTGGGTACCCCTTCCATCTCTGGCCATGGCTGGCTCCCACCACCAAAGCAATGATTTTCCATCCACCTCCCTCCACATCGGGTCCATGATGACCGTGGCCACTGGAGCAAAGCTTTTCATGAATGCGTCTTCCACCGGCTACCAAGCCATCTTCGATGAGTGTCGCAGGAGAGAGAAATGGCAGTTGGAGGTGGACCCCGACTATTGGAGGAGATATAACTCCCCCTCTTATTTGAGAGGAGATGGTGGAGATATTGGTGATCAGCATAAAAAGGGAATGAGGATGGGGAGCTGTTGAAGCATCAAATTTGGCTTATCTCCCCCAATATGACAAATTTATGGGGATAGGGGATGGGAAAGAGGAGCTGTTGGAGATGTTCTTGCCACCTCTTAGACCCGCAGTGGGTACTCTAAAGGATACTCTAAAGCTTTAGAGTATGAATATAGAGTAAAAACTGCTGCACTGTGTACTCTAAAATGATACTCTATCATTTCTCTCACTCTATATTTAGAGTGGTACAATGCTTACTCTACAGTGGGCAATGGCGGGCCCCACTAGCTAAACAAAGGAAAAAAATGCTATGACTCACAAACCAAAAATTCAAATTAAATTTCGATTGCACCATTAAATTCGTCTCAATAAATCCTTCAAAACTATATCACACATGGATATATTTAGATAAAATGTCAAGTGGATCCCACAGTGGATAGAGTGAATAGAGGATGATATAGATGATGGATAAGTGCGGAATAATTAAGTACAGAGGAGAGAATCTTGCCGACTAGGATATATAGAGGATGAATATAGAGGTCCATGAGTGCGGATAGCCTTATCTTCCCAGAATCCCAGTGACAGTAACCGCTTGGAAGAAGGAGAATGTGCACGTGACGGGCGGCGACAAGGCATCAGGATCAGGATCCAATCTGGATTCCCCGAGTCCGAGGGGACTGGATTTGGATCCAGCCCTCCTTGCCACGCCTGGTCCTGGACGGTGGACGTGGTACGTGGTGGAAGTGTCTGTTGTAAAACATACGGACTTAATCCTAGAAGGAAAGGAGAAGAAGGAATCCTAATCCTAGTCCGTTTATATGTGGGCTCTTACCGAAACTCTTAGACCTTGGCAGAACTATATATACATGGGAGCTCTATGTTGTAATCATCAATATTCAGAGGAATAAAGAATAGTCTCCCTACATCTTGTGTCTATGTATTCTACTTTCATCTACCATGTTGATTATGAGAGACGGAGAGGGAAAGGTCCGAACCGCTGGCAACATATTTTATAACACGTTATCAGCACGACAAGCTCTACATCGACATCACGTTGAAGCCGTCGCCATCGACGCTGCCGCTCATGCCAACGTCCCCGCCGCGACTTCGACGACGTCGACATCCCGACGTTGTTAGCGCAACGGATCTGCTACCTCTACCGAACTGCACTACATCGACATGTACCGTCGTCATCAAGCAGATAGATCTACGACAATGCTATAAGCCCTACGCGGTATGTATCTACTAACCACTGCCCTACGCGGCATGTGAGGTAGATCAAATTGGCATCCTATATCAGGTATGAAAGAATTGCATCTTGCAGATTGTTTTTGTCCCCATTATTGAACGTGGCTAATATGTACATGAAAGTTCATACGCATCTAATATGTACATAAACATTAGCTGTACTTCAATCACATACGTACATGTTCTGGGGCTTGCATGCCATCCGAACTC
Organism: Saccharum hybrid cultivar R570; assembly: GCA_038087645.1. Classification (NCBI taxonomy): domain Eukaryota; kingdom Viridiplantae; phylum Streptophyta; class Magnoliopsida; order Poales; family Poaceae; genus Saccharum; species Saccharum hybrid cultivar. The sequence continues at coordinate 18,554,532 of JAQSUU010000402.1, forward strand.
GTAGTGCAAACTCGAAATCGTTCCTGCAGGAACTACCAGGAACCACGCCCACACGCTGTTGCACAGCAAAGCTGAGGCTACACGATCTGTAATCGGAGCCGTCTACTCATATTTTGCATTGATTTTGTCTTTGACCTGTAAGTCATTGGATCCGGCATTAGTTGCAGATTTGGTTCTATGTGCATGCAAACTATCATCGATTAGTATGGCTTCTCCTGTCGGCCGAGATCTTGACCACGAAAGAAAAAAATTGAATCGAGTTGAATTCGAATTGATCCACACCCAATTGTCACCCACGAGTAGAAATAGGCAAGAAGCCAATATCGTGTTTTAACACGACTCCTAGCCCGCACACCGTGTCCTACCGTGGTCTGCGTCAGTGGCCTAGCCATGCGTACCGCGTGTGGCCCGCACGCCACCACGTGACAGCAGCTTGCATGCTGCTGCTCTCTCGCTCGGAGTCTCGGACAACATGGGTACCAAGCTGCCACCGCCGTGTCCTCTGTTGCCTGCATGCCACATGGCCAGTCAGGGCTCATACACAATCCGTCCTGAATGCCGCTTACTCGTCCATCCGTACATGGTTTGTTCCTCCTAGTCTTGAAGGGCTTTGCATTACAGAAAGCAACGACATGAAGTTGTACTGAGTACTAACTAGTAAATTGATCCCGTTGATCATATACAGTTGTTAGATCGGACAAACAGTAGATTGATTTAGGAACCTGTAGTTTCCAGCATGCTAATCTATTATGTATTCTTGTCTTTGTATGGCTTTGGAAATTTTGTAACCTGCAGTTTCAACATGCATGACGAATTGTTAATCGGATGCTAGCATGCAGCTCATCATCGTGACTAATCAGCAAGCTTGCAGGCAGCTACATGTACACAAGTTACTTGAATTTTCTGGAAGAAAATTATTTCGACAATAAATCCTTCTATTTGTATACATTTATAGTATCTTATTTATATTCGTGTATATGTATCTCATGTTGATAATTTTTTAATGCTCTTTTGAATGCATTTATTTTATCACACATTATGAATTATATACCATGTAATTGTAAGAATAAAATCTTGAATGATTACACTAGAAACATGGTACAAGGTATATGGCCTCTCTAAATTCTGCAGACCTTAGACTTATCACCTTTGAGAGACTCATATTTGTTTTTTTTCTAGCATAATAAATTTTTAGGATGAATGAATGATTGGTATTCATTCTGAAAATTTATATATACCATAATCCTGAAAAATGCTAGGATGCTTCTAAGAATATTTTGTATAACCATCCACTATCTTTTTGCACCTTGCTACTTGTTTACACGCAGTAAACTTATACGCACATAATAATTCCAATTATAATGATATATATGCATACCTTCATGAAGAAGAAATATCCTGAACTTGCCTTGAATGATAGAATTATATAGCATGGTCATTGTTAAATCCCAGTAGGATATTCTACTACCAGTGAAGTGGAGTAGACTCAGGTACTATAGTTCCTGGTATTACTCTCAAGAATGACTATGTGGCCATAATAATCTAAAGGTCTTGTGGGACTCACTGCATGAGAAATTTTAGAAGATATCCTATATTATTGAAAATTGAATTTTCAAGCTTAAATGACCATATGAGGTACAATGCTGCTCTATAAACAATAGCTCGAAGCTTTGTATTAAATGTCTAGAAGACAAGATGGTAAATAAGATTTTATCGATGAATGTTCTTGAAGAAATATCTCTTGTGTATAGAATATCAAGAGCAATGTAATACACGAAGTATTTGAATTTATCATCAGAAATTACTCAAATAGAAATTGAGTTAGAATTTTTAGACAGCTTTATAAACCAGGATATTGTAAGCTTGCATATGTTACACCCCTTGAAGGCTTGTGACTGTATATCATAACTTTTAAATAAAGGTAAAGACATGCAAGAATGGATATTATTTAGAATTAGAATATTTAAGGGTTTTTCTTGAAGAACTTGAATCATGTGCTTATATATTTGTTTTGTCTTTAAAATTACTATCCTGAAGTATTAGTAGTAGCGGTGGTGCATTAAGTTTTAATTCTTGTTGAATTAAGTGGTTCTCGTATACTCATAGAAGAGTTAATGGTTAATCTATTGGCTTGAAGACTAATGTGAAGTATTTAATATTCTTAGTTGCAATATTTACTTGCAGTAATATATGTTAATCTTGCATGGAATGAATTGTGTTTTACATATAAACAATTGCCTATTGCCTATCTAAATAAATTTTGCATTAATTTATCCACAAAGAAGCCTCAGTTAACCATGAAGGTTATCGTTCTTTGTGCATCATCCTACCCTGAATATGTTGTTGTACACTGAATAGTATATTGGATATGTGAATTTCATGCCAGAATCATTGAATACTAGAAGTATGATTGAATTATATTAAACATATGAAATGATTTTTCATAAATGCAAGAAGCATATTACTACTTGAAGTAATTATGGCATGAAAAGGGGGAGGAATTTTGAGTAAAGGCATGAGAAAATGTGGGTAATATATATTTAATAGGCATAGTCTTTCTAAATCTATCTTTAAGTGAAGTGCATGTATAAGGACTTGAGTTCTAGTCATGTCCTTTCTAGCAGAATTAACTTTCTCTACATTGCACTAATTGCAAGTAAGCTTGTAGCATTTTGTTGATATCTATTACGTTGGATTGAATACCAACATACCACATTACACTTGAATGTGTATCACTATGTTATGCTCTCGTCGAGCTGCACCTATCTCCACTATTACATGAATATTAGCAAAGAAGCTATATTTGTAGCTTGTAGCTACTTTGCACTTCCCCCATAATTAGATTGACTAGCTAGTATACTATGTCTATATAGTTCCCGTTGAACTAAGAAATATTTTGTTTTCAATGCGTTGCATGCATAAGCGATATATTGGTCTATGGCCAAGTAGCCTATGATCAGGGGAGTTGCTTAAATTGAAATTAACTAAATGGAGAAGTGACCCACTTGAATGGGCTGAATTATAGTGAAAATTAAGTTAATAGATAAAACACTTAATGATGATTTGGGATTTATGAAGAAAAGGCATTTGGTTAGAAAATTATAGAAGAAATTCCTTGTAGGTTTGAATGTTGCATATCTATACTTTTGAAGTATATGGTCCGTTTTTATGTATGAGTAATTGGATTATTTGTTTTGGCTAAACAATAAAGAAGTTAGATAATGAAATAGTTTTTTTAACTACAATATGTGCAAATCAGGGGGAGAACACCCCAGAGTTTACAGGAATGATGAACATTCTTTATTGCACTTTATGTATTCTAGCTCACTGCATATAATGTATAATAACCCCCGTATTTAAATATGTGCTTGAATATTTCCCATAAATTTTTATCATAGCATACATGAATGGGCCTCCACTTGTAGTTAGAGATACATGAATTTGATTATTTTAAGCCCATGATATGTGATATCTTTTGAAGTATGCTATTATAGATCCAATATTGGCATTAGGGGGAGAGAAAGACTATGTTGAATGCCAAATATTATTTCCATGGAAGGAAAGTGATATGTTAAATGCCAAATATTATTTCCATGGAAGGAAAGTGATCTTAAGAGAAAATATTCTTTTAAGCTTAAAGTAGGAATAGTATCACGCACTAAATCAAACAATAGTTTGACTAATGCTCTTGTGAAGCATGAAGCAGAGCATATGCCAGATATATTTGAAATGAGAAGAGTAACTTGAAGTTATAAACCAGAAGTTTTGTTTACTAGTAGTAAACTAAATATTGTATACTATTAAGCTAAAATCTATGGGGACGCCTGTGGATTCTAAGTTTAGTGTATACTTGTGAAATAAAATAAGAACAAACTCCTCCATTCTCATGAAGAGAACACCTCATGAAGAAGGTCAAGCACCTCATGAAGAGAATCATCACGAAGATGAAATCCAACAAACTAAGCGCGCGCATCATAGTGTTGGATACGCAGAACAATAAATCATCTCTTGTCTAGGAAATAACAAAGAGACAGAATGATCTCATATTTTGAGAATATTGGGAGAAAATAATAGTTGTCGACAACGCTACCTCTATAATTGTAAATGTTTCTCTTATGAGAACCCGGATCCGGAAAACAAAGTCCATGGCAAAGTCGCCTGTAGCGATTATATCGGGTCAATGAAGGAAGCAATTGAGGTTGAATCTCCTACTAAGAAGAAATAAATGTTCTGCTATGTCTCTGGCAAATGAAATGAATAAATATGAAATATGCAGTTAATAAGTGGATTATGAAAATCCATATAATTCCTAAAGAATATAAATCGCAACATATGAAAATTAAATCTTATACAAGTACTAAGAAATCTAAGGTAGAATATATTCATGATGAATATTGAAGTCTCAAGAAGAGCATATCCTAGAAGGAATAGAGTCATCGAATGATTTGATAGTGAATAACACTATCTCATTATGTATATCACATAATAATCTCTCATGTAGTAGAGAATGTATCTCATAGAAGAGAAATGTTATTCACCAAAAATGAGAAAGTCCTTGAAGGAGTTAATCCATGAAGGATTTTCCAGTCGATTCTTGAATAAACACCATTAATCCCTGAAGTGAATAGAGACCCGAGAGAAAGAAAATGAGGAATCATATAAACACTCAGAAAGTGTATATTGTAAAGCTAGCAATGAAGTGTTGATATCCTCTAAATACCATGAAGGTATAAGAGTAGTGGTGATTTTGGCAATTGAATTGTCCCCTAAATGTCATATGTGAGACTGGATTTTTATTATTTAGTGGTATAATCAAAATCCTGAAGATTTGTAGAACATATAATTTGAAAATCCACTAAGAAAGAATTATAAATATTCAAACTTGTATAAGTTTGATGGCCTATCTAGAAGATATGAATATTGTAACTTATTTACCCCTATAATCCTCTGAAAGGATTTATTATCCTGAAGGATAAATTTTATTTGTTTTGCACAACTAATAAGTGGTTATTATTATGCATAAAGCATATTGCTTTTGTTTATACCCATATTATAATTCATAGAAGAATTATGAGTCAACTTTTGAAAGATATAGTATTATGGTACAGCATACCATCAATTAAGCGCATAGTTATGAAAAATATGATTTGAACAATGAAGTTCAATGTATGGCTATATGAGGGGGAGCAATTTGATTGAATCTACCTTGAAGGTAATTAAAACCACTAGAATTATAAAGATCAAGTAGATCATCTATGCTAAAACATTGAAGTTTATGTATAGATCATGATGATCAATATCTATTCATGAAGATTAGAATATCCCGAAGAATGAATGACCAAGAAGGTTAAATGTTGTACTCTTTTTCCTACGTGAGTTTTTACTTGAAGGTTTCTCACATGAGGTTTTTTAATGAGACAACATGTGCAATGCAATTAACGAATGTGATGTACTCTTTTCTCCAAGAACCGTTTTTTCCCACTGGGTTTTCGGATGGAGTTTTTAATGAGGCATGTGCATATCGTGGTAATCGCCCAAGGGGGAGTGTTGTAAAACATACGGACTTAATCCTAGAAGGAAAGGAGAAGAAGGAATCCTAATCCTAGTCCGTTTATATGTGGGCTCTTACCGAAACTCTTAGACCTTGGCAGAACTATATATACATGGGAGCTCTATGTTGTAATCATCAATATTCAGAGGAATAAAGAATAGTCTCCCTACATCTTGTGTCTATGTATTCTACTTTCATCTACCATGTTGATTATGAGAGACGGAGAGGGAAAGGTCCGAACCGCTGGCAACATATTTTATAACAGTGTCTATGCAAAATGCTTCAGCCTTCAGGTGACCAGGCCTGGCCTAAACTGGACAGTTCGTTCATGGATCGGACGACACATACACAAAGCTGGCAAGCATACATTACCACACGCAAATTGAAACTAGCTTAACTTGTTGGATTCCTTGTGATGAGACCCCGCTCATATTTCCTTGACTTAACATAGGTGCTTCCTCAGATATGTCGAGTTAGCTTATGTAGCGTTGTGAGCGCGTGTGCACATATGTAATCTTCTGTGTTTGTTCTGTGATTGAAAAAAAAAATGCATTTATCACATTATTCATGCATCACGCCAACTTCCCAACATTGCAGAAAGAGTGAAAGACCGAAACGTTGTCTCTGCTATTCAAGCAAAATGCGATCAATAAAACCCTCATGTCAGTGACAAATACTTTCTTCTGACAAAGATTAGACAATGTTAGATTGCGATGTGTCAACAAGGTCGAGCACAAAACAACAGCAACGGTAAAAAACGATGCCAAAAAATTTGGCTTACCAAACAAAAAAAAAGTTAAGAAAATTAAGCAGGATATACACATTTCCACGAGGGATTAGCAATGGCAGGATGTTAAAAAAGGAGGGAAAATCTGGCTTGCTGAGGTGACAAACATGATCATGCCCTCATTCAGCTAGGGGAAAGAGGATGGACAGCTGCACACCACGAAATCTATGTACACCAGCGGCTGCAGATCTAAGCTAGTTCGGAGATGTCCAAACCAAAAAATTGCTGCCACATACGACACATGTATATGCAAAGTCAGATTTGCATAGCTTAACCAGAGGAAATAGCCGCACAGCTGGACTAATCTGACAGTATCTCCTCAAGCTCAGGATCCTCCTGTCTGACCACAGAATCATCGTTAGGTTCAGTGTCAATCACCTCTCCTCTCCCGCTGCTATCTGGATCTTCTTCTGTATCAGATCCATCTGCCTCTTCGTCAGTATAAACATGATATGTTGGCCTACCAATGCCAATGGCTTTCCTTATTCCGGTGTCAGTTACAGGTTCCTGGCTACTTCCAGAAATGGACTTGACTACTACTGAGTTTCTGCCTGTCTTTTCACATATACAGGCCGCAGGGTTGGCAAGAAATTCACCCCTTCCTGGTGTGATTTCCATGGGCTCTCCCATATATCCTTTCTGGACTGTTCGCACCTGTGAGGCAAATGCATCCCATGACATATTTCCCCTCTTCATGAATAAGGGATAGAGTTGTTTAGCATTTGGCCGGATTGTTCTCTTGTGGCCAAAATATCTCCTGCAGAGAGCACAGGTACAGATGATCACCAACAAGAATGGATTACAATAAGTAAAAAAAGGGGGGGGCTTTAACAGCAGATAAACATAAGAACAGTTTCAAAAGATGCATTACCTTTGTCCAGCCAAAATTTTGGCCATGTTACCAATGTTGTTAGCCACAAAAGCATCACTTTCATCACAGACAATGAAATCGATTGCAGCCATGCGAGATGAGAACTTCAGGAATGGAGCAAGCTCCTCTTGGCTTGACAGTGTTTCTTTTGTATGGAAATTAGGAAACAGTGCTTTGAGGGATGCTAAAGTATCTTCGCCTCCATATATCTCACCAGAAGCAACATAAATGTGCACATCACTTCTGTAGCCTAATGCCCTCAACATCAACCCTACCTCCTCAGGAGTTAGTGGACACCTACCTTGCCTTCTTCCTTTCTCTGGGTCACGTATCTGGAATATGAAAACGTAACAAGATTAGCAAAAGGTAATTCTATCTCAGTGAGTAACGACTACACATCACACAACTCGTACGTGCAAGGTTCTCCATCGTTTGCGAATTGCAGCTAATTCTCTCCTCTCCTTTTCTCCACCACCATAATAGCACCCAGAAAAAGCGAGCATGTCAGGTTCAAATCTGCCATCAAAATAACAATCATGTCTTGGTCAAGAAAACTAAACGAGCTAATGTTGTACAGAACAGTAATGGGGAAGTAATAAGATATATTTCCTCTTTTTATATATTTAACCAACCATCTTTCATTCTTTTCTGCTAAATTGCCATTTTATTTAAGATCACAGAGAACCGGCAGGAGCAGAAGGGAAACCAACTAGCAATCTTAGCAATTTTATTTCAACAATTAATTCATTTTCTTATAGTACACAAACAGAACAGAAGGAAATATTCTGGTGATGGTAAAACAAAGAAGCTCTAAGAGAAAAGTTTGAGACAATTCAATGGCCAAAGAAGTGAAAAATCATCGTCATTATTCAGACTACAGCTTTGGTTAATCATTATTAATAGTATAAGGTTTTGTGCCCAGGAACATATGCACCACCCACTATTGATAGATCAGAGGTCCAAAGTAGTCTAAATTCATGTACTTGCTACTGAGTGAGCTGAAACAGGTAAAATTTGAACAAAATGATAAATGAAGACTGACAAAAAGGTTCAATTAATGTTACAGGATGAAGCAACCTTAGGTGAAGAGCAATAAAATATCTGCTCTTTTCTCGCATTCGTAGTATTAGCTTTTCAGCCAATTCTTGTATCGGGTCAGTAAATCTCAGAGCATGATAATTGACTCTGCAACGTAGTTTTTGCAGGTCAGTGTCCAACTTATTTGAGAGCCTATAATCATATTTAGTCATTCGAATAACCTGCACCACCAGGAATTAAAATAAGCTATGTGACTGTATTGTTATGAAATCAAATATCTCCCATAATCTCAGCCACACAAATTAGTAGAAGAGGACTAGGAGGCATTATACATAAGAAAAGAAATGGCCACCCAAATTCAAGTCGAAGAGGACTCAAACTTGGGTGGTGGGGGTGTGCATCCACACCTCCTACCAACTGAGCCGAGGCCCAGTTCCTAAGTCAAAACTACACATAGAGGCATAAAAGAAAAATCAAATTTCATTATTTTATGCTTCTATGTTTTTTTAAATAAAACTACACATAGAAGCATAAAAATAACGAACTGTGCAAATAAGTTACATAAAAACACAAGAAGCTTGGGAAAGGGTACAGCGGCCCCTTGAATTCGGAGGACTTGGAATCCATAATCTAGAGCTTATGGGCTGGGCGCTTAGAATCCGTTGGCTGTGGGCGCAAAAGACAGACCCTTCAAAACCATGGGCTGGCCTCCCAATCCAAGCCCCAAGAAATGCTCAGGCTCTTTTTAATGTTGCTGTGGATGCCATTGTTGGCAATGGGGAGAAAATTATGTTTTGGACTGATCGCTGATTAGATGGCAAAACCATGGCAGAGGTAGCTCCCAACTTGTTCAGGACTGTATCGAAACGAACTGCCAAGAGACGAACTGTAGCCCAAGCTCTCCAAAATAGAAGGTGGATCAGAGATATAAATGGGACTCATACAGTACAATTTTGGGTTGAATATTTTCAGGTTTGGGACTTGTTGGAAGGTACTGTATTGCAACAAGATGTACCCGACCAGTTTAAGTGGAAACTGACCCCATCAGGCTCATACAGCAGCAAGTCCGCTTATTCAGCCTTCTTTGTTGGAACAATCAAGTTCAGTCCTTGGAGAAGAATTTGGAAGAGTTGGCCCCCCTGCGTTGTAAATTCTTCATTTGGTTGGTGGTTCATAACCAGTGTTGGACGGCAGACCGCTTAGCAAAACGGGGTCTGCCACACCCAGAGGTCTGCCCCCTTTGTGATCAGACTGAGGAAACAATCAGTCACCTTTTGGTTGGCTGTGTGTTTGCTCGCCAAATCTGGGTTTCGATCTTTCAGCTCTTGGGCATAGTACATTTAGCACCTAATCTTTCGGTGGGTCGTTTCTCTGGCTGGTGGAGTAAAGTTGTCAGAGTTGTACCAAAAGAAGCGCGCAAGGGCCTCAACTCTTTAATAATCTTGGTGGCTTGGGAGATTTGGAAACACCGCAATGATTGTGTGTTCGAGAATTTGAGGCCGAGTCTTCAGGTGGTGCTGAGGGTTGTGAGCAGGGAGGGTGGTCTCTGGTGTTCTGCAGGGGCTTCTAAGCTCCAAGAGCTCATACCCAGGTTGTTGTCCCTTGGTGTTTAGGCCCTTGGGTCGCTGGTTGTTTTCCTGGTCATTTTGTGAGTTTCTAGCTTGTCTATTTGTGAGGTGTGGTGTGGGTGTGTGTGTTTGTTCTTTGTACTCGGGTTTGGGTCCTTCTGGACTCGTGTACTTATCTTTTCTACCTTAATGAAATGACGCGCAGCTCTCCTGCGTAGTTCGAGAAAAAAAACACAAGAAACAAAGCATTATTGAAAAATCGCCCTCAAAAGATAAATTCCTCAAAAGCAGTGCAAGTTAGTGAAAAAAAAATTGACCGCTAAAATAACTGGTCAGTAAATTTATTTAGTGATATATGAAAAAGCATAATAAAATCTAGTATAGTCATGATAACGTAGAAAAGTACTAAGATTAACTTCATATAAATAAATGTCGACCAGCTAAGCCGTAGGTTGCATAACTTACATGTTTCTTCAGAAGTGCTGGTAAGACGCGGTTCAAGTAACACCGTGGAGTACATTTTCGGGGGACACGCATTTTATAAGGTTTAATTGCTTTACCTCCTTTTTCTGGAGGCTCTTTGATAATTCTGACATCCTTTTCAAGAAATGAGATGAACCAGTCCATATCAAAGATTTCTGAAAAATTGCTGCAGCATTGGATACAAAAGAAGTGGAATAAATTAAATCTGAACACCCATAAATGGTAAAAGATCATTGGCTGTAATTTGAGAAGTGCTCACTGGTCACTATTGCACACCTTGAATCTTTCCAGAAAGATGTTTGATCCAGTCTGGGAACAACAAGTGTAGCGTTCAAAATATGTGCAGCAACTACAGCATCAACTATCTAGAAAGAAGCAGGGGTCATGATACGTCTATAGAGAAAATTAGCTTAGTTTTATACACCACATGTATTATACATCAACTGGCGAGGCTGACAAATTTAGATACCCCAGGTTGTTTAAACAGGTCCTGACAACATATGTTATACACCACGTGTAGCTTAGTTTGGAGGAATGAGATAAAAAAGATTGTGCAATATGTGGAGAACAGAATTCATGTTTACTTCAGGTGTTTTAATCATATCAATCCATTTACAAGAAGACAGTCAGAGAAACATCTCACCCCTGTTCTCTGCTGATTGAGACCTCCACTTGTAACAACAATCAAGTATCGATCTGGTTGTGTGGTAATACCAGAATCTGCCAAAACAAATAAAAAAAGGAAAGACCTTTAGGCGGATATAGTTGTTAAATCATGAGCCATCATAATGCTAATGAAAAAAGATGCACATAGTCATTCATCATTGGCACCCACTACAGAGGGCAGAGGACACAACATCCAACAGTTTTGACAAGAAAGTCTAGATTATAAGCAGTAATTCGCAGCAGAGTTACTACTCACCAAGAAATTTACTGCTAGAGTTGCTGCATGCATGGAAGTTGCTAGCAAGCTTCGATCGCCAAAGATCATCGTGCCCAGTCCATCCATGTGCCTACATTTTAGCGAAATATAACCGGCTGATCAGCTATTATTTTTTTTTTGACCAAACAAAGACTGTGGAGGAGATCCCCACAGTGCGAGCCATTTAATATTAATTTTAAAACAAGGGAACAGAAAGTTTACATACCGAACTTAACTAAAAGCATCTAACCAAACACAGAAGGAGGACCTAAGATCATCCTTGAAACGAACAAGCTGGAGATTACATTGATTTATAAAATTGCCTAACCAAATCGTAGGGGTTGGATCACGCCTCTGAAACACTTTATCATTGCGGAGCTTCCATAACTCCCAAGCTGCAATGAAACCTGCCTCGGTGAAGAAAGGAAGGTTAGTAGTTGATCCCGCCTGTATCAACCTGTCCCAAAGCTGAATCGAAGTGTCCCACTGAAAATGTAACATCGCCCAGCACTCCTTGGCGAATGGACAGTCAAAGAACAAATGATCTATGGTTTCCTCTGCACCACTGTTACACATGACACATGTTACAGTGCCTTGTATGTTCATATGCCGCCGACGTAGCATCGATTTTGTGTTCAGACGATCCACCAGTACAAGCCATGCAAAGAACTTGATTCTTGGTGTGCAACTTGATTTCCAAACTATCTTGAAGATGGGATGTGCATCTACCTCATTGAAGATATAACGGTAAAAACGGCGTGAGGTGTACCTGCTCCCCCATACTGGTGTCCAATGATCCATGGTACTATCATCATATGGCAGATTCTGGAGGCGAGTCTGAAGGTGTTGGAACTCTTCATACGCCTGCTGTGAAAGCGGGAGGAGGAAAATGTCATCAAGGTTCTGAGCATTCATGATCACTTTTACCGAAACATCTGTGCTCAAGGCAAAGGAGGCCAGCCTTGGATAGTCCTGGGATAGCGTGGACATGTCCCATGGGTCTTCCCAGAAAGTTACAGTGGCGCCATCTCCAATCTCACATCTGGCGACGCTGCGAAGAAGCACAAAGAGACGGAGAATATCCTTCCACCAGAAGGAGCCAACCTCTCTCGCCGTGTGTGGTACTTTGTTCACATAATACTTGGACCAGATCAATTGTACCCAGGGAGTGCTAGCATGGTTGTAGAACTTGACCAATTGCTTAAGTAGAAGGGCATCGTTCTGTAGTCTGAGATTTATAACCCCAAGACCACCCTTCTCCTTGGGCTGCATCACAACTTCCCAGGCCACTAAATTGCCTCGCTTCTTATTACTGTCATTGCCTCTCCAGAGGCACTGCTTCCTGGCTCTATCAACATTGTCAATCACTCCTTTTGGTAATTTGACAGTGCACATGGCATATGTTGTGATAGGGGTTATGGCAGAATTAATCATCTCTAACCGACCCGAGTAGGACAGCCAAGTTGAACAAGCCGAGAGTCTTCTTTCTATACGATCCATCATAGGAGTGAAATCTTTTATCTGAGGTTTAGTTGTCCCCATAGGCAATCCAAGATAGGTGAACGGCATCATACCAATGTCACAGCCCAAAGTATTTGCCAAATGAATCATCTTCTCATCAGTAACATTTATTGGGTACATGTGTGACTTTCGGTAGTTAACTTTAAGGCCAGTTGACTCCGAGAAGCTGTGTAATAAGCTTTTGAGGAAGAATAGTTGCTGTGCATCAGCTTGCATCAAGAGCAGAGTGTCGTCCGCATATTGCACAATGGGGAAATCTCCAGTAGGCTGAGGGATAGGGATTTTGAGTAGGTTCATTGATGCTGCATGGTTGACTAAGATTTGCAGAAGTTCAGCTGCAAGGACGAACAAAAGGGGTGAAAGGGGATCGCCTTGACGTACACCTCGTTTGCACTTGAAGAATTTTCCAGGGACACCATTGAGCAGGACTGCAGATGAGCCCGAGAAGAGGATGGCTTCAATCCACCTCAACCATCTATCTGGAAAGCCCAAATGGGACATAACATGTAGGATGACTGAATGTTCTACAGTATCAAACGCCTTTTCAAAGTCCAATTTCAAGATAATTACTTCCCTTCTGGATTGGTGGCATTGGTGTATATACTCATAACTCCATGCTAGGCAGTCCTGGATCGTGCGCGTTCTGATGAAACCGTACTGGTTCTGATGGACAATGCGAAGAATGACTGATTGGAGTCTATCAGCAAGTACTTTGGTGATGACCTTGAGTGAAATATTCATTAGGGATATCGGACGATAATCATTGACTGTTTCGGGGCTGTCCTTTTTGGGAACAAGTGTAATATATGAGGTGTTGATGCACTGCAGGTTTACCTGACCCAAGAAAAATTCAGCAAATAATTTGTAGAAGTCCCCTTTGATGAACTGCCAAGATTTCTTCAAGAATAGACCATTGAATCCGTCAGGCCCTGGTGCTTTATCATTCGGCATGTGTTTTATGACATTGTCAATCTCATCATGTGAAATCGGTGCAGCAAGAAAATCAAGGCCATCTATCGGTGCAATGAGGGATGTAAGATCAAACAACATTATTGGTGATGTTGTGGTACCCATACGGTTCTTGAAAGAATTCCAGAGTAGGCCAGCTTTACCCTCATGATCCTGAATCCACACACCTTGTTCATTCATGATATGGGAGATGGAGTTTCTTCTGTAGGAAACGGTTGCCATGCCATGAAAGAATTTAGTGCACTCGTCACCGAACTTAATCCTATTGACCGTATACCGCTGCCTCCAGTAGAGATTTTTGTAGTGCAGAAGTTTCTGCAGCTGTCTCTTGACAATTGACCTCAAATTGGCTTCAGGGTTGAACAGGCCTCTCCTGTCCTCTAAAGCATCCAGGAAACAAATAACTCGATTACAATTACCAATGAGCAGCCTGAGATTTGAAATATTTTTGCTCCAGTCTTTCAGTTTCGCTCTCAACGCTTTGAACTTGGCAGAGATGCTTCTGGCTGAATCTATCAGCGCATTGGTAACCATCCAGCAGTCATTAACAGTTTGTAGGAAATCATCATGCTCAGCCCAAAAGTTTTCAAACCGAAATAGTGATGCCTTTGGAATTCTTGTGCTGATCACTACTTTGCACGGTATGTGATCTGATGTGATTTTTGCCAAAGGGAGAACTTCAGTATTGGGGAACTCAGTGGTCCAGTTGGCAGAAGTGAAGAACCAGTCCAATTGTTCGAGCAGGGGATTAGCTTGCATGTTGCTCCATGTGAAAGAACGACCTTTGAGGGGCAGTTCAATCAGACCGAGGTGACCGATAGCATCATTAAATGTGAAAGTGTCAGCAAGATTGCCCCCTGGCCTATTGCGGTTGCTAAGCGAGCGATAGAAGTTGAAATCACCGAGGAATATCCAGTTATCCAAGTCAAGGATATCATGATCTCGGAACCAGTTGATGAACTCAGATCGTGCTGGGTCGTCGCAAGGTCCGTACACTGTGGTGAGTTTCCAAGTGTCAGAGTTATGTACAGAAGTGAAGCTAACTGTTATACCATAGCTCTGCTTATCCAGTATAATCCCAGAGAAAATAGAGCTATTCCAAAGAACAAGGATGCCCCCGGAGGCACCGATCGATGGGATGAAATCAAAACGGTCAAAACGGCGTGGAGCAAACTTCCTGATGAAAGAGATGTCAAAAACTTCTCTTTTCGTCTCCTGCAGGCAAATGACAGAGCTAGCACATTCCTCAATCTTGTCACGCACTGCATCCCATTTTTCAGAGCCATTTATCCCACGTATATTCCAGCAAAGAATATTCCAATCACGTGTATTCATTGGGAGACAGATGAAGGAATGTAGATAAACTGCCATGACTAGCATGAACAGACAGGAGACTAGGCGTGTCTTCATTGGGAGACGGATTGGGAGTTGGTGCCTGCATTAGCGTGTCCAGAGACAACTCCGCAGGATGAATCCCACATCCTACGCCCCAGCCTTGGAGGATGTCGATCGGCACCGGTCCAGAGCTGCCAGTGTTCTCATCTATCATAATAATGCTACCCTTCTTTTTCTTGGATGGCTCTTTGTCAACCCTGACTTCACGGAAACCATCTCTGATGCTGCCGCGCCTTGTGCTGCGCCTGACCGAGCTTTCCACCAGAGGTGTGGCAAAGCTCCCAATGGTAATAGGCAAAGCCATGCTGCTTTCATCACTGCGTCGCTTTCTCTGAGTGACTGGGCTGGGCTGATTCTGAGTCGCTTGAAATTCAAAAACTGATGGGCCTGAATCCTCTGGGTTGTGCTGCTGTGCTCTTGGAATATCACCAAGCAGAATGACAGGTGCAGACTTGGACTGAGCTTCAGCTGTACGACGGCTTTCAACTATTACTGGCCAAAGTTGGAGGGCCAGGACATGCGGGATTGGCTTCCATGGAACGATCTCTAAGCCCGTAGGAGCAGGGTCCTGAACTGGAAGGAGTGCTGGTTGAAGCACTTCTCTGTCGATGATGATTGGCTCTGAAGGAGCAGTAGAGGAAGAAGCCCTGGAGAATACATCTGCAGGCAAGCCCTTTCTATCAAGGATCAGGGTCTGGGCACAACGACTCTTTTGCTCAGCAAATGCTGTAAAAACCTGAATGGCTAACACTGCCGCAGTTGGCCTCCAGGGGACAAGCTCCAGGCCAGTTGGAATGTAAGCGTCATTCTGAGCAGCTAGCTGAATTTGATTCAGAGAGAAGCTATCAATGATGATTGGTCTGCTTAAATTCAGGACCGGGGTGGACTGCTTTTGTTGTTTGGAGCTGCTCTCTCCTATTGCAAATATGCCTGTAAGGATGGAGCCTGTCAGTAAAGCATTGGTGTCGTAGATTAGATGCAAAGCGCACATCTTGTTGGCTGCTTTTTGCTTCAGCTCATGTTTGGAAGTGGCGTCACTTGATGAGGAGGTACTGTCCTCTGAGGAGGTACTGTTCTCTGCTGCTTCAACATCTTCAAACAGCTGGTCTAAGGAGATATCATGTCCATCGCCTCTCAGAAAGCGCATGTGCCGCTCCTGTTCTGAATTAAGGGAAGGCGAGGAGTCCGGTAAGTCAGCGCAAAAATCAGGGCATTCAGCTGCCTTCTCGCATGATGGTTTAGGCATCCACACCAGATTTGGTTTGACAGAGGTCAGGTATTTTTCTTGGCCTGGATTCTGCTTACGCTTCTTCGGCTGCCACTTCCAGCTTAGCTGACCACGTGATAAACAAAAATTCCTGGTGTGGCCAAAATTGAGGCATTTCCAACAACGGACTCTACCTGGGCATTTAGATCTTGTATGGCCCAAGTTCAAGCAGCATGAGCAGAGATGCCCATTAACAATGGATTTGGAATTTGAAATTTGGTCCATGAGCACCCGTTGATTGAGGGTTGTATCAGCTGCGGCAATCTCTCCGTGCCGTTGCATGTTAGGGCGCTGCATGTCATCGGCGGCAATCTCTCTATGGTGTTGCATGTTTGGCCGCTGCATGTCAGGAATCCGAAGGACACAATCATGATGAGATCTAGTCTCAGCATCAGTATTCCCAAACTGAGGACTGGTAGAGGTAGGATCAATCAACGTGGAGAAAGCACCAAAGAAAATTTCCATCAACGGTGGGCTTTGGACTCTGGGAGATTTTTTTGGAGGAGAGGTATAAACCAAATTTTTATCAAAGGTTACTCGTTTCTGAGATTTGGCAGCCTCTTTTTTGGAACTTTTGGATAGCACTCTAGTCCATTCTTTTTCCTGCTCAATCTCCCAAGCACGTTTCTCACGCTCCCAATGCGGAGTGCCATTGTTCCAGAGGTGGAAATAGCAATCAAAAGAGGATGTGATCACTCTGCGGAGCTTATAGACATGAAAACCCACTTGTTTCGAGAAAACCGAAAAGCAGAAATGATTGTTGCTAAGGAATTTCACGTGAAAATCCACAGCTCGGCCTCCCAAACAAGATTGAAGGGCAAGGGAAACCGAATCTTCCGTCAAACAAAAGAGAAAGCGCCTGAACGTGACAAGAAGCAAGAACGAGCCATTGGGGGATGGGTGGGGGTGGTGAACCGGCGACCTGAAGAGCCGACGAACATCCTCTTGGAACTCCAGACCGCGATCAAAGTCCAGGCGGGAGGCCAGATCAGAGGAGGATCCCATGGCTCTCCACAGGGCGGATCACCGGTGGATCACTGGCGATGATATCTCCATCCTCAGTTCATGACAGCAAGTCAATTTGCCATCCGCTGGATTATGGCAAATCGTTGAACACCTTGAGTGCAGGTGCTGCCCGAACCATCCCCAGCTCACACGGACGGACTGTCGAGGTGCTGGAGCTCTCCTTCGCAGAACACTGAGACCACTCCAACTAAGGGAGCCGGCAGCCCAGCAGGTAGGAGAGAAGCCCAGCGCCGTCGCAGCAGTGGAGACTGGCCGGAGGCGAGCGGAAGCCGAGGCCCGTCCCGGCGAGGCAGGGGCGACGACGCAACAGCACAGGCGAACCGGAGACGAGGATGATGGCCAGGAGGGCAGGCACCTAAGCCTGGTCCGGCGTGTGCGACGAGGGCGGCGGGAGGCACCGGGCGGGCGCCTCCGCGTGGGCGACGGGGGCGGCGGACTCGTAAAGAGATTAAACGAACGTTGATTCAAGGTCTGATCAGCTATTATTAATACATGAAACTACGAAAGGCCCAACCTAACATTTCCTATGCTTTGGAACGGACAGGATAGGAGGCTATACGGTTTGATGTGACACGGAGCTCAAGCCCACAAGGACAAATAAGTACAAACATCTATCCAAATTCGACTCATTTATGCACAAACCGAACCATAAACAGCAAGTTATGAATTCCCGTCTAACCGGAACACTGAGCGCGTCGCCGCTCTCGGAGCCCTCCAGTTCGCCGCCGGAGCCTTTTGTCTGCAGGATCACACAGAGCAATGGACAGAAAAAATCAGGTCGGGAAGCACGGACAAGGCTGCCAAGGCGAGGAGCTAGGGTCCGTCCATACCGGATGGCGGCGGAGGAACCGTCGGGAGGAAGAGGAAGAGGATGAGGTGCCAAGGCCCTGGCGCGGGTCGGCGAGCGGCGGCGCGGAGAGGAGTGAGACGGAGAGGAGCGAGACGGCGAGGAAGAGCAGGCCCAGCCCGGCCGCCGGCAGCGCAATGCGGCGCGGGCACCGGTGGTGGCGGCCATGCCCGTGCGGGTAGCCGCGCCGCCGCGGCTGGCCCATCTGCGGCGGCCGGTGGGGCCGAGGAGGGCGGGAGGGTGGCGACGGCGGTGGGTGGGCCCCGGCGGCCCAGCGGCTTGGAGTATTTTAGCGGGGCATGGGACGGGCCCAAAGGTGGTGGCACCGTGGCAGCCCTGGTCGGCGGTTCGTTGACCGAGGTCGTTATTCAGTTGGCCAGCCTGGACGACCCCTGTAACAGTTTCAGAGCGTTTTTTAGCTGCCCTGTTGAATGCCTTGTTTACCATGTTTTAGCGAATGTTTGGCGTGTCGCAGTTCTTGCGGAGCATAAAAATTGTTTGCTAAAACTGTGATATGATTTGGCAATAGGTTGTTTATTATGCGTATGAGGAATAAGCAATCCTTTAAAAGATGGATGGCTGTCGCGAAGCTGTCAAATATACTACTGAAATATACGGTGTCACAAACTAACACAGTTCAGGAGGCAAACTCTGCTTCTGATAAGGTTCCTAAACAGGCGCTCTAATCCGTCCTCGAGGCCTTGGATGCAGCCCTCCAGCGACTGCAAATGGCTCCGAGCATCCAACGGCCTGTCGCCGCCTGTAACTGTAACGTCCATGATGGCGCCGAAAGAGCCCAACACCAATTCATCGGCGCCATCCCGAGCTTCCCCAGACCCAAACGACCTGCTCCTGTTGTGCGCCAAGGCTCTCGAGACGAGCGACCACTTGCCGGCGCTCGGCGGCCTGACGACGACCTGCCGCAGCAGAGAGTCCATGGATGACTGCAGGATGCAGACGGTGAGCTCCCTGACCTCCGCCAGCATCGCCAGCGGCCTCGGCGGCGCGCCGCCGCAAGAGAGATCGTCCCTGGTGGTGTCAAGGGCAGCACCAGCACACCAGCCGGACTCCCGCCTGATCGCCCTGGCCACCTTCTTCAGCGGCGCGGCACACGCCTCCGCCCTGGCACTGACACTGGCAGCAGCGCCGTCGACACCGCTCGGCGTGGTGCTCCGTGGCTGTTCACCGCGCGGTGTCTGCGGAGAAGCGAGCGCAGGTCCCGGACCCGCTCCTTGGCGTCGGCGAGGCCGTCCCGCGCCGCGCCGCACTGGTCCAGTAGCGTCACCGACGCTTCGAGCTCGCCCTCCACCAGCCGCCGGTGCCGGGGAAGGCGGAGCGCGTCCCAGTTGCTGGGCAGGCGGATGACCCCCTCGACCCACTCGTGCAGGTCGCTGAGGTCCTGGAGCAGAGCGCGCAGGGCGTGCGCTGGTGGCGGGGGCGACGCCGAAACGCAGGACCTGAGGCGCTGCAGCTCCTTCTCGGCTTTGAGGACCAGGGAGTGCGGCCTTGTGGGCAAGCTGATGGATCGCAGATGGGCAGCCATGGATCGGATTGTTGCAAGAGGAAGCGATGGGTGTGATACGACGAAGAGAGATGGATCGATCAAGCAATCAAGAACTTGGTTCCTGAAATGTCCATATGGCTCACAGCCCTTTTATACCTCACTGTACTGTTTAACGCATCTCGGCTTCCTCCATACATGGTGCTTTTGGCGAGAAGACGGGGGCATCGTGAACTAACATGTGCTGGCTGCAATGCGAGTGACAGAGTCCGTGTGGACACCGTGGATATAGCAGGCACTGTCTCGTGCAACTTGTGGCATGTCTGTCTTTTGCACCTGGTATAACCAAGGATTTTAATTTCGTTATCGTAAAAATTTCGGTCACCACCGAAATTACCAAATTTCGTGAAATTCGGCTGAAATTTCGCCGAAATTTTTTTAGAGATTAGGACACGAAGTATGTTGCTTCTAAAAAAGTTTAGATGTAAATAAATATTAGTATGATTTATGACTACACATTTATTGAATAGAAGAATATACAATATAATAAATAGAAAAATACAAGTCTAGAGTTATACATCACATGTATGAGAGTATTACAAAATTTCGGAGTTTTCTTTCGGCCACCACCGAAATTACCGAATTTCGCGAAATTCGGCCGAAATTTCGCCGAAATTTTGAACCCTGGGTATAACTAACCTTTGTTACAATCATCCACTGTGTGACAAACTGACAATCATGCATGTCCAAATAATTCGGTTCATTATGCGCTAGATGTGCAACCACCGCCTATCGATCGAATGATCGATCATATATAGAGTGGATATATACGTACAGTACATCGCTAAGAACACCATGTGGGTGCGTCTAGATTACCGGTTGATCTAGAACGAATCATTATTGCCGTAAACTACCTGCTGCTGCATGCTGTTTAATACACTTTGTTTTGAGATGGTTGTTTAATCAACTAAGCACGAGGATAAACAAACGCCAATGTGTTTCTCTGCAGACACATTGGACCGTGTGGAGCCAGAAGCCGTGGTCTGAGACTGAGATGACACACACCCATAGCCCATCGGCAGGCCGCAGGCCGCGGCCACAAACACATGCCCTGGGCCTGGCCCATCTCTCAATACTTGGGCAGGTACTCCGCCTGACGTGCATTGGTGCATATGCCCGCGCGTCCTGGCGCAGCCCCCGGTGCACGCAAGCTTGGGAGTTGCCAACAGGCGCCGTTTCGCTCGGCTCGTGGCTGGTGCGCTCGATCGGTCGTTCGGCCTGAAGCTCGAGGTGAGGTGAATTTGCCCTCTCGGCAACTAAACAGATTGGCCGGCTGGCCGCGGCACAGCGCATCGCCCTGGCCGCGCTGAGTTCGCCCGCTCAAGTTGCATGTGCTTGGGCGCATCTATCAGACTTTCAGACACAAGGGGTGCACGTTTCCACTGCAACTTCGCAGTCGAGTAGTGGCTGTGGCTGGCCGTGGTGTACCTCCTAGCAGTAGCGGCCGACGCTAACGAGTTTGTTGAGGGCCAGGACTAGGATAGTAGTATGTAGCAATGTACTTGCTCTGTTCTAAATTATAAGTCGCTTTGATTTTTTTTTACATTTATTTTGCTATGCATCTACGTATAATAACATGTTTAGGTACATAGCAAAATGAATAAACCAAAAAAATCAAAACGACTTATAATTTGGAACAGATGGAGTAGCAAGTTTTTGAATTTTGGGGTAGCCCGTAGCTGTGATCCTAGTTGTTGTACCGTCGCAAGCGCAACGCCATGCTCCACCGCTCCTCTCGCATCTCGACACCGCAGACTGGAGGTAGAGGGGGGCCGCACAAGGCGAATCTCCACTGCTCGTCCAGGGGGCGTGCAGCGTGCTCAGCCAAAAGATCCAAGGTAGGGTATGCCTTCTCCTGGGTGCTGCACTGCAGCATGCGCGTGTTAACTAGCATCTCTTAACCGAACTGCAACCGCAAGGCAACTTGCTCGACAATACCGCCTCTAGCGCAGAAAGTGGCTAAAGGGGAAGGGAGCAGGTTCATAATGCCCTCTTGGTTAAAGTTTAGTCCAAGGCTAAAGATTAGCTGTTGAAATAAAT
Source organism: Saccharum hybrid cultivar R570 (assembly GCA_038087645.1). NCBI lineage: Eukaryota > Viridiplantae > Streptophyta > Magnoliopsida > Poales > Poaceae > Saccharum > Saccharum hybrid cultivar. The sequence goes on from JAQSUU010000402.1 coordinate 18,576,378, forward strand.
GGGCTAAAGTTTAGCCTCTTGAGCTGTTTGGATACAAGACTAAAAGGTAAAAGCGAGAGAAGAGAGAAAGAAAGTAAAGTCACCTGATAGCATTTTTAGGGGGTGTTTAGTTCACATCTCCTAAATTTAATCCCTCATAGATGGTTTAGTCACTTTTAGCAACTCTAGAGCTGCCAGAGGGGACTAAAGCCCTTTTAATCACATTTAGTCATAGTGTTTGACAATAAATTGAGTAAAAGTAACTAAATGTGACTAGATTTATGAGCTACTAGGTGAACCGAACACCCCCTTAGCAAGAGCTAATGAGATAATGGAGGGCTAAAGATAGCCCCTCCTTTTAGCCCTCCTGTTTCGATCCTCAGGGGCTAAAAAGTGGCTAAAATGAAGAGGCTAATCTTTAGCCCTTTGATCCAAACAGAGCCTAAGACGTCTCGTGACATGTCGCGGTTTTGTAACTTGCACTAGGAATTCTTTGGGAGACCCCACATCATTGTCTCATTGATTCTCCACCATTCCAAGAGAAATCTATGGAACAGATTTGCCAGTTGCCACCCAAACAACCCCAGCACTGTCCCTATAAAAACACCCAAGCATGGTATGGTGCCAATGTGCGATCATTAGACCTTTACAAAAGCGCTTCCAAGGCACTATCCAGAAAATTGTTCCAAAGTGGTTCCAAGTTTACGTATTTTTTTAACTTGTTCTATCTATCTGAGCGTTGTGCTGTCTGAAAGAACGTTGACCCAATAGATACAGGATCTGGCCTATGCTCAGAAAATAAAAAATTGGTCTTCACAAGAGTCATTCCTGACACTGACCTAAAATCTATCCACATTTCGAGACGTGCTTTACAAGGTAAGCACATTGAGCAGAGCAACTCTGGCCTGAACTATATGCCTGAACAGATGCTCCAGCCCACTCTCCACGGCCTCGACGCCGTCCTCTAGTTCCTGCAGCGTCTCTTGAGCGCTCATCGCCCCCTCATGGCCTTCCAAGTCTTTACATGCTCCAACAAGTGACCAATCACTAGTACCTACTACTCCGTCCCAAAAAAAGTGACGTTTTTGACTTTTAGACATCATGTTTGACCGTTCGTCTTATTCAAAAAATTTATACAAATTATAAAATAAATAAATTATTATTAAAGTATCTCTAATGATAAAATAAGTCATAACAAAATAAATGATATTTATACAAAAAATTTGAATAAGACGAATGGTTAAACAAGATGTCTGAAATTCTAAAACGACACTCTTTTTGGGACGGAGGGAGTAACAGTTTGGACACGACGCACCACCTGCTCTTCCTCCTCGTGTCCACAGCTCGCATGGACAGCGAGGATAGCACGCACTGCAGCACGGCCACGGTGACCGCCACCGCCTCCGACAGAACCTTTACCGCCGCCGGCGTCTCGCCGACATTATTCGCCGGCGCACCACACCTGCTCAGGAGCTTCTTCCTGCCACCGGCTTCGTGCTTCTTCCCCGCCTTCGCCAGGCACCGGACATACCCTCGCACGGCCGCCCTGGCGAGCACGGCGTCGCCTCTCCGGACCGCGCGCCGCGCCGCGCGCACGTGCTGCTTCGCGGACGCGACGGCGTCCCTGGCGCGCTGGCACAGGTCCAGCAGCGCCACCGACGCGTCCAGCTCCGCCTCCACGGCGCTCCTCCAGCGCGCGCTTGATAGCGCGTGCGCGTGCACGTCGCTGCCGCCGCCGTGGAGCCGCACGAGTTCCTCGATGTGGCCGTACGCGTCGCCGAGCCGCCCCACGAGCAACGGTGCCGACGCCAACGCCGCGGCGCTGGACCGGATCCGCTGCAACTCGTCCTCCACCTCTTGCACCAGGGTGTGCGACCTCACGGGCAGGCTGGTCGATCGCAGCCGCTGGCACGCCATGATCTTCGTTTTTTCTTAATGCGGCAACGTACGAGTTCGACGACCCGTGCTGCACCTGCACCTGCACTTGCACTGTTGCGATGCGCCTGCAGGGGCTTGGCGTCCTTGTCCGAGGTTTCGACGAGCCTTCGGCCTTCCCGGCGGCTTATATCCGTGGTCCAGACTCCAGCGGGCAGGCATGGCGGGGGGCGGCAGCGTGTCGTGGGGTTGGGGAGGCCGGTGCGTCGTGCTCGGTGAGCGGTGTCGGATCGGTCGGGCGGCAAGATGCGGGCCGCGGGGCACGGGAGGCCGTCAGGTGGGTGGGCCGGCGGGGGCCTTGTCCGCTTGTTGCCCAGCCTAGTGGCCTCGTGGATGCGTGGGCGCCAACAGGTTTTGCGTGTGCTGTTGGAGTTGTCCCTGACTCTGTTTGCAGTGAAAGCATCGCCAATTTAGGCGGAGCGGAGCTCTCAACGAGTGAAAATGGCTCCGATTGCTTTAATTGAATTGGTTTAAAGTTGAGCTTAATAAAAAGATTCAATTCTCAGCTGAGATTACTGGAGTCGTAGCTGAAGCTGTCCTAAAATTTTCTCTTGCACGTTTTGGAGCTGCTTGGTTCGCAGTGAGCCTTGCCTCATCACCTAGTATGCATGACTGAGCAAGCTTGCCTTGCTAGTATGGACAGTGACGGATGCAGGATGGGGGACAAATGGGGCTAAAATAATGGAGATGTTAATTTATATGAAGATTTAATGGTGATTTGAGGCTTTTACTACAGTGATTTAGTGGTGATTAGATGCTCCTAGGGGGGATCCGCACACTGAGTATGGGTGAGCGAATTTCGCTCTCACAAAGGCAACCTAAAGTCTTTTTCATATAAAACATGAGATAAAGTTCGTTCAGGATTGCCTTGTCTCATCAATTGCCGATAACGAGACCATGGTCCCCTCTCTTGGATCTCCTCACGCTCCTTTTGCCGGTCCTCTCTCCATTGTGGCTTCCTCCTCTTAATGGGCGTTGGCGGGTATCAACTAGGTCCTAGATGTGCTCCAAAAACATTGTAATCACGTGTCGTTTGTCATTTTGACTCAAAGCTCTACAGTCGCCGTTGGAGTAGTGGTCGCCGGAGCTCAACTGTTGTTGGTGGTGTTTGTTGGTGAACAACTACGTGCTTATCATGGGATTGGACCCTGAAGAGGGATTCAACCCGGACACTAAGTCGAGATGAATTGTCATCGGAGCCTGAGTCGATTCAGACACCGTAAGGCCTGAGATTTTTCGGCGAAATCTTCGGTTGAACCCGTTGGAAAAGTGATTTTATTGTGGGCCTTCTGAGCTTCGACGAGATTAAAAATGACTTAGGAACTCGTCAATGTATGCTTTTATTGCTTTGACTTGGGACTAGTCAATGTATACACTGGGCCTTCTAATTTTATTGCACTAGTCAATGTATGCTTTGACTTGTAATTAAGAATGACTTAGGAACTATTCCTCTAATATTCTACTTGACCATGCTAATGTCATAGATATGTGTGCTCTGAGTGATTTATCATTATACTTAATCAATACTTATCATATATATAACTTATCTTATGACTTACCCCTATTATGAGTAGAATTTTGGTTGTGGTTTGTTTCTCCATCAATACTATAAGTTATCAATACATGTCCATGCTACACCTTCCCTGTGGTAAAATATAAATAACGATATCTGGAATACTCTCGGGGAAAGTACTATAATGGTATAATTATCTATGCGCTTGTGGATTCCTTTTTATCTTTATATTCTTACTAGTCACATGAAATAATAAAGAGCTGCTTAGTAGTAATACTAGTAGTACAAACAATCATTTCTGGCACCATCATTAGGAATGACAACCTAGTACAAGTAATGCTAAGAGATGTAGACATATAATATGTGGCTATTTAAAACAAGTGACAAGTTTATAAATGCCAACACTCCAACGTAGCAATAGAGATCCATCGAGAGGGGTAAGGGATAGTCTCGAATTCAGAGGGGCACGGGGATCGGCATGTGTGTTGGAGCTCCCCGGCATCAGCACTGCCCCACCCCTGTGTCACAACGCTCACCTCCAGGCTTGGCCACAAGGAATCGCTTCGTCTTGAGATGGCAAGCATGACCGAGCTCGTTGTGCCGTGCGCTTGACTTGGTGTGAGAGGAGCACAAGGAAGATGTGAAGTGAGAGTGGTGTTCTAGGTGCAGATAGTAAAGACTAGGAGTAGAAGATAAGATGAGAAATGTGAGGCTAAGCCTTCGACATGTGGAAAATAATGAACAGTTCGGTGGGTAAGGAGAGGAGTGTGAGGTAGACGTAGGTGCCAGATCTTTTATTCAGGTACAAATGTCCAAATTGGAGCAATTTTGTTGCTAAATATATAATTGGTAACTGACATCATATTTACGAACTTACTAAGTTATTGCACCAAATTAAGCATTTACAAGTTGTTGGATCAATACACATTTGTAAAAACTAGGAGCACGTCCGATTACTCTTCTCTGTATATACTTGTATTTTAAGCTTAAATGATTATTAAACGCTAACTCGTGAGTTATACTGTGAAAGGGCATTAGGGCTACGACCATTAGCACCGCTAAATATCAGCATGTTCGCTTAAGCTAAAAATAAGCGGCTGAAAGTACCGTTGGCTGATTTATTGTGAGAGAAAAATACCGTTGGCTGGCTGAAAATAAGCGCCTGAATGCACAAGCAAACAGGCTGTATACCTCTTGTCGACTGGACCGGAACGGCGTGTTCCCCTGCCTCTGCATCCGCGCGCGACGTGTCGCGCCGGTGTTGCGGCCATGTGACCGAAGAAGAGTCATCCAGGGGCTGGCTGCCTCGCTGTGCCTGCGGTGCGCGCGTCGATCTCGGCCTCGGAGCTGTTGCGTCATGCCGACATGCGTGCGGTGCAACATGCTCGCGGAGTCACGGACTGACGACGCCTGACGAGGCCATATGCAACTGCACGAGTCGGCTGGCTGTTCGCTTCCGAAACGTTATTAGAAGATCTGGAGATGCAATGCACGCAAAATACAGACACCAGAGGTAAAAGTTTTGCTTGGGTAAAATAAATGTTGATCAAATCTTCAAGATCAACAAAATACTGAAAACCAGCTGCTTGAAGAGTTCGCAAAACTTCTAAAAGCACATGCATGTTTAATTTACAGAACATATAGATGCTCCACATTGCTGCTCCATCGACAGAATATTATTCTAAGACAGTCTTTTTATTGCTTTATTTATAGGCAAGATGCCTTGGATCTCTAAATCTTATTGGATCACAAGCTTCGAGATACAATTGCTGAAGAGATGACTGGGCCAGTAATAAATATGGACACCGTAATTGGGCTCCTTGTATACTCTTTTTATTGAGCTGGGCTGGCTGAAAAGCTATATTGACCGCACTAAGTTTGTTTAGATAAAACCAAAACTTTTGAATAAGGAGGACCGGATAATACGATGACACCTCATATAAACATGATATGTACAACAAATGTATGTCTCAATGTTCTCCTAAAAATAGCTTTTCAATGTTTTTGCACATATATTTAGTACTCATAACAAAAAAGGACAATATTCATCATCAAATTAGAGTGAAATAATAATTTTTTAGCTATGCAATTGAATTTTCTATAAGTATTTAGTTTTTTTTAAAAAAAAAATCATTGTGCTTTGGGTTGGGGGGGGGGGGGGGGCATGGCCCCTGCTGCCCCCTGGTTCTGCCAATGTAACGACATCAGAATTTCACAATATGGTTCTTGTTTGTAAATGATGTGTTCACATGAGAAAGACAATTTTATGTATGTATATCCAGTACGGAGCTCTGCGCGGTAGAGGACATTCAATTGAGCTGTAGTGCACTAGGCCTTAGAATTGTGAAAAGTGTCACATTAATTTCTGGTTGCTTGTTAATCAACTTTTGATTGTTTGATTTGTGTTACCTAATTAAACTATAGCGTAGTGCACGACCGGCGTGGAGAACCCTTTTGATTTGGGTTTTGTCCGTGGGCTCTAAAAGTAGCCTGGCCGAACACAGATAGGCCGCACGAAAGATCGCTAGTCGCTACAAAGAAGAAGCCCACTTGCATGCACTGTCTTGCATTGTTTACAAGGCCCTCATGAGTCATGAGTCATGAGATATGCTGCAAACAAGAAGCCCACTTGCTGCACTATAGTGAGTTTTCCGGAAACTTTTTCGGCTTTTGAAACACTGTTCAAAAACTCCCAAAAAGCCCAAACAAACTGGCCCTTGATTTCTTTCCACTTCAGCGCTCGTCTTTTCAGAAGAACACACGTCAGATCTTGATCTTCAGAGCTTCCTCGATTAGGTTGACATCGCACCTACATTTCCCCACAAGTAGCAAATAAATCTTCGATCTTCTTCTTCTGGTATTTATATTCAACAAAATTTTGTACAGGCCATGCATTACAGGATTCGAACGGAGGACGTTCAATTCTGTCGATCAGGTTCGTCATGCATGCGCTTATTAGCTCGTGCACTCTGTCAAGTGCATGCCACCTCTTCAGATATGTTACTGACTGACTGCTGCTGCTGCCTAATGGAAGTCCAAGTCCTAGCTTGGATGGATGAAAAGGACCGGTCGGGGACGTCAGGAATCACCCCCAGCGGATCGGAGCACCGCCGATCGATCGACGTACCAGCTAGCAGAGCGATCGAACGCGCAGCTCCCCCATGGAGGCGTGACACGTTATGGTGCTTGATTGATCCGATCCGTTTGGCTTTGGCCCCCTAGCAGCTAGGCGAGAGCTTATTCTGAATAGCCACGCCCACGCACATGCCCTCCTACGAACAGAGGGCCAATATTCTCTTCTCCGGGGAGATAGATAATAGACGCGTCGGGGCATGCAGCATCCCAGCTGGTCCATGTTCGTGGACCAGAGACGGTGCCCCGGCCGCGAGGGCGATCCCGATCGGGTCGTGCCCCGATCGCCTGTTTCAGGCAACCTCCCTCGCGTCCGTCCGTCCCAGGCCCAGCCGGCAGAGATCGCCAAAGGGAACAGACACGATAAGGCACGGGCCGTCGCCCGTCCCACGCAGCGTGCACTAGCTAGCGGCCTAGCGCTAACACCACGCGCCCTCGCTGAGAGGCTGTCAGTGGCGGTGGCGGATCCGGAGTTTTTAACTTGGGTATTCAAAATGTAATATAAAAGGATGTCATATTTTTTTACAACCTCAACTCCTAAAATCTAAAAGCATTTTTGTATAGTTTTTTTTGCCTTTTTATCGTCTAATAAACCCATCCTGCATCCTTTCATCCGGATATACGATGCAAGCTCCATTTGACAACCAAACGCACACTTTACTGTTCTCTTTGCCCGGTGCAAACGAGCAGGCTGTACGAGTATGATCCGACTTCTTATCCAATGATATTAAAAAATGTATATAATAATCCTGGGCGAATATCTGTCCCTAGTTGTTGGCGCGGCCTTTGCCGGACTATCCGGTAGCAGTCACTAGTCAGTGGGCGTGCTGATACTGTCCGCACCCATGGACCTCTATATTCATCCTCTAAAAGGAATATTTCATCCTAGTCATCACAAAATATACAGTTTTTTCGTACTCATCCATCCTCTATATCCCACACTCTATATCATGGGTCCCACGTGTCATTCACTATTCCCCCTCTCTCCTTTTCTTCTCCCCCTCCCCACCGCTTTCTCTCTCCTCTATCTTTTCCCCACCCACCGCGCGGGGGCGCCTCCTCTCCGCCCGGCCCTCTTCCCGCGGCGCACGGCGGACGGGCGGACGGGCGAGCACGCGGCGGCCTCCACGTCCTCGGCGGGCGGGCGGCGGCGCTCCACGTCCTCGGCGGGCGGGCGGTGGCGCTCCACGGCGGCCGCGCGACGGCTCTTCGGCGGCCGGGCTCGGCTCCTCGGCGGGCGGCCCGCGTCGCGCTCTCCTCCGGCGGCCTCGCGACCGGCGGCCCCTGCTCCAGCCATGGAGGGGCGAGGTCGCCCCTGCTCCCTCCAGCGGCGGGTGGAGCTCGGCCAGCGAGCTCGCGGCGGGTGGAGCTTGCGGCGGCCGGATCTCGGCGGCGCGCCGCCTTCTCCCTCTCCCACCTCCGCCGGCGCGCTGCCCCCTCCCTTCCCCACCGCCATCCATCTCCTCCCGGTGCCACGCGGCGAGCGGCGCGAGGACGCGCGGGCCCCGCGCGCGCGGTAGCGGCCGTCCGCGAAGTCGCCAGGAATGGCGGACGAGGAGCACTTCGCGTCTTGTATCCCGTACCCGCTACAGGTTTTTTCTCCGCCATTGCGTCCGCCATATCCGAGGTGGCTGGATAGCGGTTCGTATCCAGGCCCCCAGTGCGGTTCGTCTGAGACTGTCCGCACCCATGGACCTCTATATTCATCCTCTAAAAGGAATATTTCATCCTAGTCATCACAAAATATACAGTTTTTCCGTACTCATCCATCCTCTATATCCCACACTCTATATCATGGGTCCCACGTGTCATTCACTATTCCCCCTCTCTCCTTTTCTTCTCCCCCTCCCCACCGCTTTCTCTCTCCTCTATCTTTTCCCCACCCACCGCGCGGGGACGCCTCCTCTCCGCCCGGCCCTCTTCCCGCGGCGCACGGCGGACGGGCGGACGGGCGAGCACGCGGCGGCCTCCACGTCCTCGGCGGGCGGGCGGCGGCGCTCCACGTCCTCGGCGGGCGGGCGGTGGCGCTCCACGGCGGCCGCGCGACGGCTCTTCGGCGGCCGGGCTCGGCTCCTCGGCGGGCGGCCCGCGTCGCGCTCTCCTCCGGCGGCCTCGCGACCGGCGGCCCCTGCTCCAGCCATGGAGGGGCGAGGTCGCCCCTGCTCCCTCCAGCGGCGGGTGGAGCTCGGCCAGCGAGCTCGCGGCGGGTGGAGCTTGCGGCGGCCGGATCTCGGCGGCGCGCCGCCTTCTCCCTCTCCCACCTCCGCCGGCGCGCTGTCCCCTCCCTTCCCCACCGCCATCCATCTCCTCCCGGTGCCACGCGGCGAGCGGCGCGAGGACGCGCGGGCCCCGCGCGCGCGGTAGCGGCCGTCCGCGAAGTCGCCAGGAATGGCGGACGAGGAGCACTTCGCGTCTTGTATCCCGTACCCGCTGCAGGTTTTTTCTCCGCCATTGCGTCCGCCATATCCGAGGTGGCTGGATAGCGGTTCGTATCCAGGCCCCCAGTGCGGTTCGTCTGAGGAGCACACGACCGCTGGTGAGCTCAGCTGGAGCTGGGTGGGGGGCCTGCAGTGCAGCCGTCCACTCTCACGTCCGTCGTGCGACGTACATGAGCAGCATGTCAGGTAAGCATGAGGTGCATGCAGCTCAAGCTTCATGGACTCGGCTGGCCGGTGGTGACCGAGAGGTCAAGCAGAAAAGGGACGGCGTGCGACGTGCTCATCGAGCGGCAACACACAGCTAGCCTGTGGTCTGTGACCCAACTACCGCCTGCGCCCTGCGCCAGTGCGCCATGCATGCATATCGCTACTTGTGTGGTGCCTCTCGCTGCTCTGCGCGGGCCGCGGCTACAGCCTTCAGGGGATGGCGAGGCGGAGCGGACGGGCTTGGACGAGGACGGTGTGCCCAGCCCAGTGGCCGCCAGCTCCCGGTCCCGGGACGCGTCACGCGCGCACGCGGACGCGGACGCGGTACGCCGTACGCGCCGTGCCAGGTCTGCTGGCACTGGCAGCACTCCGCAGTCCGCACTACCGCTGCTGAGCCGTCGCCCGTCGCAGTGCAGCCGGCCACTCTACTCTCACGTACGTCTCACCTCATGTACACTACTCCTAGGTAGGAGTACGTACGTACGTCAAAAGCGGCATGCGGGCGGTGCACCGTGGACACCCGTCACCCGCCCGTCCGTCATGAGAGCGTACAGACTACGTAAGCCGACGTGTACTGCAGCAGGAGCAAGACACGTGGCGTGTTCGTCCGGGCCCGTCTACTTTGCGACCTGCACGTACCTGTACGCGTAGGAGTACGTGCGTATCCCGCTCTGAAACGTACGAGCCGAACAATTGGGCGTGCTTCCCTAGGCGTACGTGGAGGGGCTGGGGTCCCTGTACATGTAGCCAACCTGATATATTCCCTTGGTACATACTATATGTGCGCATATTCAGGCTAGATGACTGTACAGGTATTCTGTAGGCTTTGGTGCTCTTACTTTGAACATGTGGTATACTTTTTTTCTTCTAAAGGGATGGGGGAATTATATTGAAAATCTGGCAAGGTACATCTTCAAATTATATATAAAAATTTGGAATAAAAAATAACATTCTATCAGTCATTCTATCGTCTGCTTTGATCGATTATAGTGGGTGTTGTACATCAGTACATGAACAAAGTACATTGAACATCGAAATCAAAGTACAGTCTTTATAACGAACCAGCCAACCAACCTTAAACTTGGTGCAAGATTCGGAACCCGACCGAATTACAATTGAACGATAAAAGGACATCCGTAGTCCATAGTCGAGTCGGCAGGTACAACAGGTTGCATATTTCGTACCTCTAACTCTTGATCCATCAAGTTAACGTATGATTTTCATTTCACGGGCATTGACGATAAGACCGATGACCAAAAGTTAGTATATATCCTCACGAAAAGCACCCATAAGCACCCTTGCTTTTGCAAAAACTAATCAGAAATTAGCCTCCTACCGATGAAATTGATATCCCTAACGGTGATCTCGTGGCTATTGTTGAAGTCATTGTAGGTAATAAGGTTTCGGTTGAACATCAATGATGATTTTACCATTAGGTTTATTTAGAGCGAACCTAAAGAACTGCTTAACTGTAGATGAGGGATGAGTCCCCACCTCTTTGCAACGGATAGCCTCGCTGGAGAGGGAGGAGGGGCTCCCTAGATGACGACTACGAGGTGCCCTAGATGCCTAGATGACAGCACTAGTGGCTTGGAACCTACAAGTGGTGTACTAAAAGTTCATATTGAAGTTCTCATGTTAATCGGAAAAAGAAAAGGACATATAGCTTTAGATTTTATGATGATTTAACAATCTAGCTAGATTAATTGAAAAAAGAATATACACCGTTGGTTTTAATAATAATAATCTAACCCACTATAGATTTAACCAAGAGTAGGTCAGTCCCAAAAACTTCTTAATTTAAAGTTGTCCCATCAGAAACTAAAAATGGAACTGTACCATTGATCAAACATAAGCAACTAGCTAGGAAATAAGCTTATCAGCTATTACAACAAAAAGACAAGACAAAAAAACCGGCGTACATCTCCAAAAAATAGGTTTGGTCGATCTAGACACCGCGATAAACAGCATGAAATGGATGAACTTGTTGTAGAGGTGATAAAACTCAATTTGGGTTGAGATCATAAACACAGACAGGCTTGTTGTAGCATGCCTGAGATCAGTAGCTCGCTGGAAATAATCAAATATTTTGCGTGAAACTTGAACAATGGTCCTACTGATGGATGGAGATCACCAAGGAGAATAGAAGGCCGTCTTGATTTGGAATTTTTTCTCAAGTAAGAAAAGGAAAATATATAATCCCTCCGTACTGGTAATTCAAATTGTTTTGGATAGCGACACGGTCTCCAAAGCATAACTTTAACTTCTTATTTTTATAAAAATATTTATTGAAAAGTGGTATATGTACATTTTTATGAAGGTACTTTTTAAGACAAATCTATACGTAGTTTTCGCATTTCGAAACTCAACCACTTAAAAGTTATTCATGATTTATATTCCCAATGTTTTATCCAAGTCTTGTCCGGGGAGTAGTAAAAAGGAAAACTAGCTACCGGCGGCTATTTGCGTGAGCATCTTGCTAGTCAAAATTACTGCTAAATCCATCATGCGTGACGAGCAAAACGGAGGAAGATAAACGCAGATACGCCATTAGGTGAGAGAGAAACACTAGTGCTGGATGAAATAATCTTGCAGCTATTAGCTGGTGGTCAATTACATTACCAGATTACCAATGACTTCTCTACTACACTAGAATACATCATCAGGGACCGATCGAGGGGACAACTAACTAGCTAGTGGGTAGCAATAATAAACAACACGTGATCAGGGTACGTAGCTTAGGAATACGACTAGTAGGAATACGTGGCTAGGAGCAGAATACATGTAGCAGGACAGACAACCAAGCCGCTGCAAGCTAGGACTAGGAGCAGAACGCACACCCACAAAAACACACAAGTCTTTCCGTGGTTTTTGCTCGGCGGTGCCCCCGTTTTTGCGGTCGAACTTGCTTGTTGCATGCCTAGGCTAGCTAAGGAGAAAAATACATAGTATATATCATCGCATGGATGGGTAGCTAGATATAGCCATATAGGTGGTGTTGGCCGGCAGGCGATGGGTGGAGCGAGAGCCACTGAGCCAGGGATCGGGCGATCGATCAGCGGGCGATCTCGGCCAGGAGCGAGGCGTTGTAGCCGACCTGTTCGATCTCCCAGCACAGCTTGGGCGTCTCCGGGTCCTCGTCCTGCACCGCCTCGTACTCCTGCATGTACATTTTGGTTCCCACGGACGGTCAGAAACGCATCATCGTGCATGAACGTGCATATCCCCAGTTCCCCACACATAATAAACTGCTGGCTACACCTGGCACCCTTGGTTTCAGTAGGACAGACGCATGTACACACACCAAACTTACGCCTTGTTTAGTTTGCCTCAAAGTTCCAAATTTTTTCACTCTCTCTTCGTCACATCAATTTTTAACCGCTTGCATGGAGTATTAAATGTAGGTAAAAAAATAACTAATTACACAGTTTAGTTGGAAATCACGAGATAAATCTTTTGAGCCTAGTTGGTCCATGATTAGATAATATTTGTCAAATAAGACGAAAGTGGTACTATTCATCAGGTTGAAATTTTCTTCCATCTAAACAAGGACTTATTACGAGTAGTACTACTATCTTTGTATATAATACTATAATAGTACTCCATTATTCTACTATAGATATATACCGGGCGGTCCTTGCTTAAGACTGTTTCAATTCAGCTGTACTGCCTCTCTCTACCAGAGAGAATCTGGACGCTTTTGGGAGCGTGCATGCGTGGAAATCAAAGGAACCGATGCCGTTGCGCACAGGGAAGCCGAGCGTGAATGTGACACTGCCGCCTGCCTGCCTGCCCGCCTCCGCCTGTGGCTAGCTGTTTGGATGACGACCAGACAAAAAAGAGGTCGTGCGTGCGTGCGTGTACGCGTACGTGTACGTGCCAGGCGCCCAGGCCTGACCAAGTCATCATCCATCAAGGACGAGGACGACCACCAGCGAGTCCCGGGGCGGCACCGCGGCTGGCGAGGAGGCGCGCACGGGCGCTGCCACCACGCACGCACGCACACACCCACCAGCCACCGGCTGCCTTGGACCAACCAGGAGGCCGGCCAAGCGGCTTTTTTGGATGATAATGACTCCATGGCTGATGCGCAGTGCGCGTGCGTAGCGGACGGGGACCCACGGGTCACTCGTCACTGTAGCAAGTGTTTACCTCGAGCTTCTGGACGAGTTCCCTGGCGTCGGGGGCGCTGACGAAGATGTGGCGCTGGGAGGGCTTGATGAAGCCGTCGTCCACCGCCTTGTCGATGAACGCCAGGAGGAAGTCGTAGTACCCGTCCACGTTCAGCAGGCCCACCTGCGCCACATACAGACACAGTAGTGGGATCGAGTAGGAGTTGTCAGTGCATGTGTCCGATCCGATGCTACAGTAGTGCAGGCTCAGCTCACGCCCTTGGCGTGCAGAGGCATGCAGTGTGCAGTTGCATTGCCTCCGTGTCCATCCAGGACAGGCTGTGGCCGTGGCTGTGTGGGTGTGGGTGCCAGGTATCGTATCGTTGTCTGCGCTCACCGGCTTGCTGTGGATGCCGAGCTGCGCCCACGCGATCACCTCCAGGAGCTCGTCCAGCGTCCCGTACCCGCCTGCAAGAATTAACCCATGGCTCGGCTCAAGGATGCTGGTAGCTAGCGTGCAGGTGCGGTCGAGAGACTGAGGGTGATCGAACAGGCAGGGCAGGGCAGGTGTACCCGGGAGCGCGATGAAGGCGTCGGAATTGCGCGCCATCTCCGCCTTGCGCTGGTGCATCCCAGCCACGGCCCGCACCTCGCCCACCGTCTCCCCGGTGATCTGCAGGCGCGCACGCTGACACAGTTAGACAGAGATGAGCTGCGGCCTGCGGGGCGGGCCAAGAACCTGCTGCGTCTGCCTCTGCTGGCGCGCGCGCGCGTGCGTGTTTTTCGTCTCACCTCCTTGCCCATGAGAGTGGTCGGTATGACGCTGCAGCAGCGAAAACAAAGCAGTCAGTCAGCTGGATGATCGAGACAGAGAAATTTGGAGGCGGTGAAGAGAGGCGACTGACCCAATGACATGGCCGCCGCCCTTGTGCACGGCCTCGGAGACCTCCCCCATGAGCCCCAGGCTGCCCCCTCCGTACACCAAATCCACCTTCCTCGCCACCTGTGCAAGGGCAACGACGATGTTCACAGCCAGTCACCAGTCAGACACCGACGAACCAAACAGAACACCACCATGCCATGCAGATGCAGCAGGGGTGCGGGTGCTCCGTGCTCACTCACCAGCTCCTTGCCGAGCTCGACGGCGGCGTCCCGGTAGCTGCTCCGCTTGCCGGAGCTGCTCCCGCAGAACACGCACACCCGCCTGAACCTGCTGCCGGAGTCGGACCCTTTGCCCGCGCCGCCGTTCTCGGCCGCCGCCCCTCCTTCCATCGTCGGCCTTGATGGCTTGCTAGCACGTAGCACCTAGCAGAAAGAAACAAGAAGCTGCTGCTGCGTATGCGTGTGGGCGTTGGTGCTGTGGCCGATCGATTGGCCGGCGCGCGGATATAAAAGGCGCGCGCGCTTTTGGGCCGGGGCCGCCGGGCCGGCTGGGGCCTGGGGCCCCGCGGAAACAGGAGTTTGTGATGGATCCGCCGAGGTTTCAGAGGCGAGGCCGGGACTGATTCGCGCTGCGCCTGCGGGTATCGGTACCACTACTACACGGTAGCTAGGGTTAAGCCGCTATTGATTAGCGGCCATGTGCCGGGAGTAATTGTAATCCCCTCTCGTCTCGTCCGATCGGAAGCCTTGCTCTAGCGTGGTGCGGGCTGCTGATCAGTCGTGGTGCCACCGCCAGTGCCAGCTGATATAGCTTTTGAATTTTCCTTTCTCCGGTCAAAGAGAAGAAAAAAAAAACGATGTGTAAGTCTCTCGTCTCCCTTCCAGCGCTGTAGATTTGCGTGCGTCCTGCGGAGACTATTGGCTAACGATGTCCATCCAATCGCGCAAGGAAGCCGCGACGACCTGCGTGCTGTGCTGCTCTGTGGACGCGAGCTCATACTTGGTCATCCTTCTCGCTCTGAAAAGGACGGGACCTGGAAATTGGCCCGGGCTGTTTTCTTTTTTACACACATTTTTCAGGTGATAGTAGTACTTGATCGATAGAGTAGTATTTGAGAGGTCGTAGTGCTACTAGGGTATTATAGTAATACAAAAAGGAAGAATAGACTCATGAGACGAGTATCATTACCAGTGCCTTATCTGATACAGATAGTAAGTATGTGGCCCACAGGCCACAGGCGCACCAGCTCTACAAGTCAAAGCACTCCGACAGGTTCAGATACATACAGAAGCTGAATCTGCCAAATGTTTGGATCAGACTAAAATTCTCCTCCTCTTCTTTCGGCTTCAATTCGCGCGGTGGTCTGGTGGATCAGAGGACCAACTTGTTGTTGCCTTTGATAGTGCCGGCAAGCACGCATGTCGATCGTTAGTCAGTCAGTGGAACCTCGCTCGGTGTCTCGTGTCGGCAGTCGACACGACACTCCAGCCAATGCAACTCACCCGTCTCACTCAGGCTCAGCTGACTTGCAGCTGCACACGGCAGTCGCTACCAAAACTCACGACGTCAGACTGTAACCAACAAACACGTTTTATCCTCTCCTGATCCGCAGAGGAGACGAGAGAACCTGGCCGGCCTTGGAAACTGCAACCATACTCCGTATGCACGACACATCTGTCCGCTGCCCTCTGCTCGCTTCCCGGCCGGGATCCCGGACCTCTCCGATCCCCCTGCCGGGATTCAAACGATAGTCTCGCGTACGCACACATGAGTCATGACTCATGAGTGTCACACCAACTTTGCAGACCACACATACCGCTAGTCTGCTGCTGCTGCTACTACCCTCCCGTTTCGTGCGAGAGCCAATCAATTGATAGGGGCCGGGATTAATGATCGGTCCATCACAGTGACCTGCTCCTTGCATGCTGCCATTGGCCCGTTGCTGCTGCTCCTCCGCTTTGCTGCTTGCCGATGTTAATTCACTGTACCAACGCACTTCGATCTACTACGCCCTCTAGTCTAGTACTACCCTCTAAGGCTAATCCCATGTAGGAATATGTGTACTATTCCAGTTCGAGCCCTGCAGCTAATGCACTGTTAAATGCATGCATGTAAAGGCAGATTGGCAGCAGTAGCTTAATTGTGTAGTACTGTATCATGCATGCGCCACCGGGGCTATTATAAGCAGGGAGCAGCCGATCGAGCTACTTTCAGTGAAGTGGGCGAGTGAAAGTTCACTCCACTGCTACACCACCACGCTACAAGCAACAGCTGGCTGTTTCTGTGTCTGTGTATGTGCAGGTGCAGTTATTTACATGTTCGCTACACATCCGGCTGGCGGCGGCTGCTGCTGCTAGTACAGTTATATGTGAGGAGGAGTTACAGCCAGCCATGCTGCGGCGGCTGTAAATAATGCGTAGTACCAGTGTAGATGTTGTCCAATACAGATCTGGAAACCTTTTATCATAATACAAAACAGATCTCGGATTTAAATTTCTATTCGGATATTTACTCAATCAACTTAAAATGCATATTGTAAAATTTAACATACATTAATAAATTTTACTACTAAATACATCGTTAACCAAAGCGAACTAAATGAAAGTACACTTCTAATAATCTAAAGAGAACTAAATAAATTTATATAAAATAATTTACATCAATAAATAAATATTCCTCAATTTAGAAAAATACTAAAATTAATTTAATCTTTATGTATCACTAATAATTTTAAATGAATACTAAAAACTATTTAAAATATACTATTAAATGGGTTCAGTGCATTATTAGTAATAATAATAAGAGAAAACTTTTAAGTAAGTTCATGGTATCTTGTTTTCTTTGCGGATACGGATACTGTCGGATATTGTCGAAAACGGATCTGGAATCGGATTGAGAGAAACACCGAAAAACGAATTCAGATATATCCATTTAGTATCCATATTAGAAACGGATACAAATACAGATATTAATATTACAAACTTTAGCAGACATGGATATCAGATAATTCGTATATTTATTTCCATTTTCCATCCCTAGAACAGGGCTGGGGTTTACACTCGATCAGCTGTACCGCCACTGCTGCTCTGTTGGACTACTGCTCCCAGCTTGATTTGGGTGCCCAACCCCTCTTCTACGATCGGCCAATACTTTCCTCTCCACCGCCGCTCGATCATCTCATATGGAGACTCAATGGTTGTTCGGCTGATGGTTTCTGCGGCTAATAAGCCGACCGATGCTGTTTTGTTGTGAGAGAAAAATACTGTACCATAGCTGAAAAGCTTCAAGCGAACAGAGCATCGAAAGTGCCATTCCCTCGCTCTCAGCTGCCAGCCACTGTAAACTTTTTATTTTCACTGCTGTTCTGCAGGAGTATTGCCTATACCAGTAAATTAGACGTGCAGTGTTGTTTTATGGCGCCTTGATGACGTGGTGCCAAAGGCTATTAGGGCACTCCCAATACAAAAATCACTATAGTTTCTATAGATATTAATTATACTGCTACCTAAGCGTTTTTGCTGATGTGGCAAGGTAGTTATTGAAGAGAGAGCAAAAATCATAGAAACCGGGTCTAAGTTAAAAACCATGTGTACACGAGAACCAAGATACGAAGGGATGTGATTGGTAGAGAATAGAGAGAGAATGTATGTGATTGGATAAAAAATTGTGCTGCAGAAATTATACATTGGGACTATAGTTTCTATATGTGGTGTCTATAAAAATTAATAGGTATGGAAACTACATCTAATTTTTAGGACTGGGACTGCCTTACCACGGCGCACGTACACGTCCATTCAATTTTGCTGTAGCATGATCGTGCAGCTACCTGCGGCCTGCACTGCACTCCACACAGTTATAAACTTACAGTGGTGTGCTGGCAGAATACTAGAACAATAATACTCTGTAGCAGGTTGAGAGGTGAGCAGTGACAGTAGTGTGAGCTGCTGGAGCCTACTTCCTCCGTCCCAAAAAGAGTGACGTTTTTGACTTTTAGACATCGTGTTTGACCGTTCGTCTTATTTAAAAATTTTGTGTAAATTATAAAATAAATAAATCATTATTAAAGTATCTCTAATGATAAAATAAGTCATAACAAAATAAATGATATTTATACAAAAAAAATTGAATAAGACGAATGGTTAAATAAGATGTCTGAAATTCTAAAACGACACTCTTTTTGAATGGAAGGAGTACATGCGTCGTCGTCGGCACACATCGAGGCTGGTCCTAAGAAAGCATCGTCCAGGCGATCGATCATCAGTCCATCCAATTCAAGCTTCACTTTGACTGGAACACTTCAGTACCATGGATATGCAGATACAGTAGCATATATTCGCTTGCAGTTGCAGCTCCCTAATAATTTCAACTCAATCAACCGGGCTCACGGTGTGCACTGCAACTCCACACAGTTACAAACTTACAGCAGTGTTCCGGCAGGATAGTAATACTAGCAGTTTTTTTATATATACTAGCAGGTTGAGAGGTGAGCAGTGAGCAGGTAGAGCATACATCGTCGTCGGCACAGATCGAGGCTAGTTCTCACAAACTAGGGATGCATGCGGATGTGCAGATATCCGAAAGATCCGATATCCATATCCGTTTTAGTGTAAATCAAGTTGATATCCAAATTTGAGATATCTGTTTGCATTAATACCCAACAACATCTGTATTTGTATTAGAATTTGAATTTGAATTAAAGCATGGTAAATAATGGTATCCGAATCCGTATCCGTCCGAATGCATACCTATCAGAAAGCATGGTCCGCCAGGCGATCGATCATCAGTTGATCTAATCCAGCTTCACTTTGACTGGAACACTTCAGTACTACGGCTATGCAGATACAGTAGCATATCTTCGCTTGCTGCTCCCTAATAATTTCAACTCAATTAACCGGGCTCATGGTGACCACCTTCCCCGTCAGATAATGTCAAATAAAAAGGTGCAGAATTAACTGATAGTAAAGCATTCTCTGAGCCGGTCAGATGCGTCCATTGATCCCTGCAGTGCCAGTCTAAGTTTAAATAGCAGCTGCTCTCGCTTCTACGCCTACAGTACGTCCATCTCACAATTGTATGCAAAAATTCGAAATGGTAATTCTGAAAAAAAAAAATTACTGTCCCAAGATCGATCACGGATCGTCACCGTTTTCCAATGCGTGAAATTATCAAATTGGCATGTCGAGATCGACCCATAAAAGAAGTGGCGGATGAATGCATGCGTTTGTGATAATTGTTCCTATGCGCTCCTAGCCAAAGAACATTCTTCCTCAGTCTCAAAATAAATGTCGTTCTCATTTTTCAAGAGTCAACTATTTTTAACTTTATTTAAATATATATAAGAAAAGATTAATACTTATAATGCATAATTTGTAACATTATATATATATATATATTCTACAAATCTAGTCAAACTTTATACAATGACGATACTTATTTTGGGATGGACGGAGTAGAAAAAGATTTGATGGTGATGTGATATACGTACTACATATACACTCTGCTCTGCAGCTGCAATAATCTTGTGTTGGGTCATCCATTGGCAGTGATAGCGTTTGATGGATGAGTAACGGTGCAGAAGAGCACTATCCAGCCTCCCGGGAGAGATATTCCCCTACAGGGCATGTTTGGAAGTCCGGTATTCAACCCAATACCTATGTAAATTACAGCCCTAAAGTTTTTCCAATCCATTCTAGAATTTGTTGTTTGGATGGCCAGTTAGCACAATAATTTTAAAATCGGTTTTGGCCAAAACAATAGAATAAAAATAATCTCCTACCAGGTCTGGAAAATTATACATCTGTCGGGCTCTCCCATCCGCTTCCTTCGTTTCCGCGGCAGTGGTTGGAGCCAAAGCATCGGTCGCGCTGTCACATGGTGCACAGCCCCCACCAGCGCTGCTCCTGCTCCTTCCCTACCCCGGCAGCCGGCGCGGAGGGCCGCCCCTACCTCCTTCCTCACCCAAGCGACCGGTGTGGTAGCACCCGCCGTTCGGCCCCTGCTTGTCCACCCGTGCAGCTGGCGCGGAGGGCCGCCCCTGCCTCCTTTCCCAATCGGCGATCGGCACGGCACTCCCAGCCCCTGCTTCCCTAGACGCGCACAATGGCGGCGCACCCCTGCTCCTTGCCCACCCCAGCGCGGTAGCGACCTGACGATCGGTTATTCAATCGTATTCAGGCCCTAGGTAACCAAATCCAATACCATTCGTGGTCTGGTCTATGGCAATGCTGAAATCATCGTGGAAGTCGTCGATTAGATCGAGGCAGTGGTGCAACTCTGCAAGTGGCTGATGCAGACATGAGGTGCTCAGCATGGAGGCGCTCTTCTTGGATGAGGTTAGCATATGATTGCAACACGTAATTGAGTTGCTGGAAGGGTGATGTTCAGAGAGGGAGCAAGCATTTTACCCTTTACCCAAACAACATTTTTCGAGGGGCAAAAAAATACAATAGTATTCTTGTGCACAAGTAATTAAGTCGGAAAGCTCTCAGAAGTTAATAAGTTTACTGAGCTGCCAAACAGGCCCTAAGATTCGAGACATCTCATTCCTTCAAAATTGGGGTACCAACTCATCCCCTACTAACGCGGTCCGTCTTCCTCCGTACCTACAAGCCCATGTCTTCTCCCTGCTTAAGTGGATTAGGAAAAACAGTGCTGAAAGCTATAGAAGTATGCAGTGTAGTCAAATTTTCAATTTCATCAATTCGGCTTGTAGAAACCAAAAGAGATAGAACAGTGGCAATAGGAAGTGTGGTAGTGACAGACCCTAAACTGCTCCTTTTGGCTTCAATAGCCAAATTGGACAATTTCAGTTGGTTGCTTGTGCATATCCTTATTGCCCATCAACGAAGTTGAGCGGCATCCCAAATTGAGGTTGACTAGCAATCGATGCCGCTCCACTAGTAGATTCATCATGAGGTAAAGTAGTAGATCCAGTATCAATTTTCTTACCCTCCAACTTCGCAAATAAATTTCAAATCGATCTTACTGAGTCTCTCATCAATGCCATTTGTCATGGTTTTCATAAACCAACAAGCATTGTTGCATATTGGTCCACTGTAGGGAGAGGGGTCAGAATTTCTCATGTTGGTTTTACCTCAAATGTAGATACCATAGAAGGAAGGTTGTTGAAGTTGATTTCCTTGACTTAGTGCGAGATGACAACTCGTTGATCCATCGAGAAGCATGCAAGGGCACACTCCAAATCAGCATCAGCTTTTGCCCCTCTCCTCCGGCATCTTAAAAATCTCCACAAAAAGTTGCTCAACAACCAAAGGTCTGACGATATTCTTGGGATTCATCGGATCTATCAAATCATCTTCTACCTCAGATATTACATCAAGTGATCTTCTTGATTTATTCCTCAACAGAGTTGCCAAAAAGTGTGTGACGCTAAGAAGATCCCACATCTCGAGTGCTAGCACACACGGATAGCCGGACTTTCAACAAGCAACAGAGGCACAATGGCCCCGTTCGGCTGGGCTGATAAGCCGGTTGGAAAACATTGTTGGCTGATTTGTTGTGAGAGAAAAATATTATTTCAACTGAAAAAACAAGCTGAAAAAGACGGATTATAAGCCGGATGAACAGGGCCAATGCCGGCCTAGCTAACTTTGAAAGACGGGCAACTCTGCACGAAACGCCCATGTATGCCTCGTGGGAGAAACCCATCGAGAAGATGTACTTGGAATTACCCTAGGGTCTGCAAGGGCACCTAAAACACTCAAGAATATCATCAAGAGATACATAAAACAGTAGGGCATATTAGGACAAGAAGAGATTAGGGTTTAGTGATACATAAAAATAGGTTTCTTTTTTATCGATTAGATAAAACGAACCGACCGTAATCCCCTGGTATCTACATAGGGTGTTGTTTTATCCCACTAAAATCGTCATCAAGTTAAATTCCGCATGTTTTCAAGTTTTCCTCCAGAACTCGCGGCCAAATCCAATCTAGCTGGCTTCAAAACTTGTTCTAATCAGCTTCCCTGTTTTGAGCCAGGATATAACGTTAAAGCAGGCCTAGGTTAGCCGCGTTCTCATGCTTGCTTAGTCGGGGTGTATATCTCTCGAACTAAGGGGTGTTCGGATCCAATGACTAAAGTTTAGGAGGTGTCACGTGGGGGTGTCGTATGGGGTGTTCATATACTAATACAAATACAAATTACAGAATCCGTCAGTAATCCGCGAGACAAATTTGTTAAGCCTAATTAATCTATCATTAGCACATGTTTACGGTAGCACCACATTGTCAAATCATGGACTAATTAGACTTTAAAAATTCGTCTCGCAAAAACAGTCTCAATCTGTGCATTTAGTTTCGTGATTAGTTTATATTTAATACTTTATGCATGTGTCTAAATATCCGGTGGGACAATGATTAAAGTTTAGGAGGCGAATCCAAACCCAACCTAAAAGTAGCTGTCAACACGTATCCACTACGTACTATGTAGGCCCGATTGATTGACGTGATTGATTCACACATGCATGACCAGTCAGTCATGCTTGAAGATAAATAAATAACGTACGTCTGCTGGGAAACAAGGGCGCAGACCGGTGATATCAGGACTACCAAGGCGTTAATAAGGCGTGCCCAACTCTCCCTCCTTGCATGGGCATACGTAATAACAACAATAATCCCTCAGCAGGGGATAAATCGAAGGCAGCCGAGGACCTTAGTCACTGTTCGAGACTGTTCGGCACTGCCTGCCACTATTTACTGTTCATCACTGTTTGAACCGTACGTTTATTTGGTTGCTGTCCGTTAGTTACTGCTCACTATTAACTGACGGGACTACTGTTCATCCGTGTTCCCGGCGCAGCGCAGCGCGCCTGCCATGCTAGTACATACATACGGCAAGCTCGTTAGCGCTTGCGTGCGCGTGATACAGGCGCGCGACGGCGACGCGCGCTTTCGTGCCGCCCCTACCCGCTATAGCATTAGCATAGCATGTGCCGGCCGGCCGGGCAATGCAGCTGCAAGATCGAACGCCGGCGGCCGACCGAGCCGTCAGGTGGATTAGGCCCGGATCATGTTCCCCGTCGGAAAATATAAATCTACTAGCCAGGGCCCGCGCTTCGCGCGGGTAGGACTTGTTGCAAACGGGCTGAACTGTTCATACCGGGTCGAAGTACTAGTCACTCGTTTGGTACTGTTCATAGTCATACAGGGTTGTTGTTCACCGGGATCCGGTACCGTAGGCAACGGGTGGAAATCTGGTACTGTAGTTTAACGAGCGGTCTGTTTACAGAAACATGTTACTGTAGTTAACACTGTACATACGGTAGCTAACTCGCCACGTTTAAAGTCTTTTATAGATTCCGACATGCGCCTCTGCGTCGACCCATCCATCCCGTCCCGGTGCGCCAGGTTGTTGTGACCTAATAACGTTGCTTTCCGGCCTCGTGCGTGCGTGCGAAAAAAATGCGAATTCATCAGCCCGGTACGTCGACCAGCTCCGATCCTTTTTCTCGTAAAGCCCAGGTTTTTCTGAATTGTTTAGTGCCTATATGGGAAAATCAGGCGCTTCCAGGAGCCAGCACTGAAATCGCTTTGGTTGGCTTTGCGTTGGCGGCGGGTAACTGCGTCCGTCCGTGCGTGCATGCGAGGAAATTCTTGGCCATCGGAGGTGTGCTCGCCTACCGCTAGCTCGTTGTTCACCCGTGCGAGCAACCACCTCTTCCGGATTGGCTGCAGGGCTGAGTGGCGACAAGCCGACAGTAGGCCATGTCACGGCCTAGGGGGGCCTACAAGCTACAAGGATGGGTGGAAGCTTCACTGCCGATTCGCTCCAATCATGACGCTGCCCTCAGTTCACTGGAAACTCCACTCACGAGTGCCAAAGGAGGATAACCTTGCGCACGCGCCAAATGGCATCCGCCGCGATTTCGGCCCGCAGGCCGTATCGACCGAGGGAATTCAGCCCAACAGGGAGCGTGCCTTTGGGTCTCTCCCGCTCGCCCACGCGCGTCGCGGCGGCGCCTGGGCACGACGCTGTGGGCCGTGGCCCGGCCAGCACCACTTCGCGCGCGCTGGGCCAAGACGAGCCGAGGCAGCGGGAGACGAAACTACTCCGTGGGGGCCCGGACCCTGAGGCCGGAACTGCCTGCCTGACACGACACCGCGAGCGAGGCCAGCCCAGTTCCTGTCATCCTTCTCCGCCAGACGGCGATGCAAGCAGCCGGTGTGCAACGATCGGATCGGATCCATGCATGCGATCAGGACAAGCAAGCTGCTGGACCCTGCCTGCCCACGCAGCCTGGCTGCCATAGCTGCCACGGAAGGGAAACCAACTAAAAACTCACCATCGTAATGCTGTACTGCTAACCACCGTTACAGCCATCCATCTGGCAATCACCACAGGCGGCTCAGAGCTTTCAGCAATTCACAAGCACGGGGTGTAAAAAAAAATGAATAAAATATGGCACAGCAGGTTTTAATAAGTTAGCCAGCAGCTGTACACGGCGTGCTACAAATGAATTAATAATATGTATAATAAATAAACAAAACCAAAAAAAAAAGTCGACGATGGCCGGAGTGGTTAGCTGATCTGCAGAATGGGTCAGGGCGTCTTTCTACCCTACAAGCTCATCAATCTCTGGTAACCCTACAAGAGTACTTCCGGTGCGGTTGCACGGCAGCGGAAGCCGTTGTCCAAACACTGCATCGGAAGCTCAAAGCAACATGTCTCGGGCCCTCGGCAGCAGACAGAAGGCTCCAGCTCGATTCATCCCGCATCACCTCTGTACAATGTACATTGACATACCAAAATGCTGGGGTTATGATATGGAACACCTTTTGATAAATCTGATAGCCTAGCCTCTTCTGTGTACGTGACATGGGGTGGGGAGCGTTTTATGAATCTTGGATTCATGATAACAGGATCTTATTTGCCCATGCGGCTTACATCTTCCAACTATCTTCTGGGGTTTCCCGGTGAACTAGAGGTCATAATTCAGCTTCTCAGATGCACAAGGGCCTGCCTCTTCACTCAGTCGCTGGCGATTGCCTACTTTCATAACTGTGCTTTCCAATTACGGTTTGAGGAGAATGGCTGGTCATCCAGATCAAAGAATGCAGCGTGTTGCCCAATTCATGTACAGATCAATAAAACCCCCATGTTGCAACCTGTTAACTTCACCAAGTACCACAGGCCTCTACACCAGAGCCTGAAACCCAAAATCTTGGAGTGCCTGGCGAGCAAGGTGCACATCAGCTGCCACTAGGGTTGTGCCACTGCGCCCTAGGAACCACTGGCGTCAGCCCCTTGCAATGACAAAAGCTCATGTCCTCAAGCAAAACTTTAGCATTGGTAGGAACTAGGAAACACTGCCACTCTCCTGTGCAACTCGGGCTTTCTCTTCTTCGGCGCGAAGATGGAGCTCCTTGTATGTATTTGCAGATGCAGAAGTGAAGTTCTCCATTGCTTCAAAAATATTTCTCAGACTTGTTTGTAAACTGCCAACTTCAGCACCAGGGCCTCGCTCATGTAACACTTGTGCAGACAAGGATACACTGCCCTGGTTCGAAATGAGCACAAGCTTCTTATTTTGTTCTTCCAGAGCCTTGCGCATTGATTGTTCATCTCTTTCCATCAACCTAAGATCCCTGTCCATACCTTTATTCGCCATCAGACCCTGTCTTTGCTCTGACCTGTGCCTCTCCCAGAGGTTCAGTATGTTGGATGCAAAGGCCTGCATTGCCTCGACTACTTCTTTCTCAGATATCATGTCCACACTGGCAGCCCAATTATTACATATGACAAAAATCGGTGGCCCTCCTAATCTTCCAGGAGAAAAAGGAGGCGCCCCATCCTCAGTTTCTTCAGGAACGTAGATAACACCATTCCTCAGCCACTGATTTAAAGTTTTGACATAATTCTTTTGAGCGCTAACCCATGCAACAAAACAAGCAATCCAATCCAATAGCTGAAGCTCTAACTGCTTGATCAAGTCCATATGAGCGTCACCGAACTTTGCAGCGTCAATCATGGAGTCTATGTTTTTAGCTTGGGATATGGCATGCAATTGTATCTGATGACATTCTAGCATAACGCTCCACATCTTCATCAACCTGAAATATATTGTTTTTTAGTCTTGAGAAATAATCTATGACAAATATACCAACGTACAAATAACCAAGTAACTCTGGACAAAAAACAGGATTCACAGATGCCAACTTGTACATCTATAAGAATACAACCCATTGTAAATACAATTTTGAATCGAAGAATGCATGTACAAACTCCAATCATGTTTTATACATCTTTTATGTCAGGAACACCAATACCTACCTTCTAGAAAGTCCTCCTAACTTTATTCATGATGTTACACCTATATGTCGCTCTATCAGTATCAACACAGGATTATCAATCTATTTAGGCATGAATCACAACAAATATGTTATTCCTGTTTTGTTAGATATTGTGTGGGTTACTTCCAAGAAAACCATTTCCGATGATGTTTGGTTCAGAAACTGTAACGCAAACAGCAATGTAATAAAAAAAATCAGGCGTAACGTTAATAAAGTAACAGATCACTCAATATGTTTGTTTTTCACACGGTAACGGAAATTGAAAGGGCCTGCACGCAGTCATGTGCCTCGCAACATGCGTAGCGGAGAAGACCCGCAGCCGGCCTGGTCCAGAAGATGTGGAGCAGAGGAGAAAAAGCGCAGGTTGCTTTTGGCAGGGGTAACAAATTCCTACAGGGCGGTATGGGATTATGGCGTGACCAAATTACGGATGGACGGAAACAAACACAATCATACGTTATCCGTTAGCAGTGTA
The DNA here is from genome assembly GCA_038087645.1 of Saccharum hybrid cultivar R570. NCBI lineage: Eukaryota > Viridiplantae > Streptophyta > Magnoliopsida > Poales > Poaceae > Saccharum > Saccharum hybrid cultivar. The sequence goes on from JAQSUU010000402.1 coordinate 18,603,362, forward strand.
ATTGAATGATGTTACAAATACCAAACAGCATCTACTAATTAGGCCAGTGAGAACCTTTTGAGTAATTTATTTCCATACTAAGAATTGCAGAGGGAACCCAAACCAAATTACTTGTTAGACAAGCGCAAAGCAAGACATGCCAAAACATCAGAACACACATAGAGGAGGTATTGCAATAACGTGGCTAAAATAAGCTGCTTTGAGATAAGAACCACATACCCTTGAATGAGCTCACATGTTTGTGGCCACAACTCTTCATCCCTCAACTTACTAATCTTTTCTGAAATAGTGTTTACAATCTGGATAGCTATGCTAATCTTAGTTGATAGCTTCCTGATGTAAAGTTCAGTGGCCTCAAGCTTATGAGCTTCTGCACCTTTCTCATCTAACATTTTCAGCTCCTCACGTTTTCTGTCATACAGTGCCCGCATCCTCTCCTCTGCCTGTCAGGCCCAAAAGAAGTTACATCAGTTCACACGGTACAAAAACAGAACTAGCGCATGCTCTCCTATGTCTGTAAGTCCCAAAGGAAGTTACATCAGTTTACACAGTAAAAAAAAAACGAACTGGAAAACCATGCTGATTTTTAGTAGGCCTGACATAATGAAAACAAAACAACAGAAATTGTTCAGAAAACATGGACCCATAAGTAGGCTGGCAAAGTAAAAGCATTGTGGTGTCGGAGTGAAGCCTTGGGAACAAAAAGGCTGAATGTAGAAAACATAAAGCCCATGCAAAAGAGAGCACAAAACCATACACACAATCATTTCTTGAATAGACCATTTCTCAAAAAGGAAAAGGGGAGAAAATGCAAGGATATTAGTAGCACAATTAATTTCTTAATAACGTATGAACAGGCACTCCAAAATAGGTATTGGTGCAGGCATATTTGTAATCATAACCTAAACTAGCTACTTGATCTATAATTAATGTCTTGAAGTCAAAACTAATCAGAAGCTAAAATTTCTATATACGGCAACCCCAAAAATCATAAATAGAACAGGGCCAGGATAACATGAGAGAATGGATAAAATCTGGAAGCTTTACATACGAGATTTTGACTGTGCACTCTCAGTTAAGATCTACAAGCATGTAGGTGTAAGCAGATAGAATCATATGCCCAAAAGTGATCTCACATACCACAACATTCCTAACAAATCCAAAGATGTAAAGCACATTCTATACCTTAACTTCCTCAAGAAGCTTCTTCTCCCACATGTACAACTTCTGTAGTGTAGAGGAGAGGTTGCCGGATCCCATCGCCTTGTCCTCTTCAAAACGCAGAAACTCCTCCTCCATTGTCGGTATACCACAAACCATCATTGCAGAGACTAAATGACCAATTGTGTCAAATTAGCATTCATACTGCTAAGTGTACAGTAAGACTGAAAATTCTTATTGCAAATGTGAAATAAGCTTTACCAACCTTTGAAACCTGAACTCTTCTGGTAGTAAGGCATCTTTCCAACCTCAAGCATCTTGGATACCTCACTGGCTGATTGAGAGGCACGATCGAATTGAGTCCTGATCTCCACCACCACCTCAGTGTCATCGATGTATATCTTCTCTGATCCTGTTGGTGGTAGACCAGCAACATGCTGCCGTGGTTGAACTTGTTCTCCGACAACACTCTTCTCCACTACATGCACGTCATGCTCCAAGCTGCTCCCACTACTGCTGGCCTCAGACGCCTTGGACTTGCGGGGCAGTTCATCTCCCGTACTGCTCCTACCCTCTTCCTTGGCTGCCTTCCCGTTCCCCATGTAACCCTTCACAGGGTGCTTCTCATCACCATAAGCTTCCTTGACTACTTCCATGTCTTCGTCCTCCAAGTCTGGAATCCCCTCCTCCTCGCGCACATCCTTTGAACTCCTGCTGGGAGAGTATGGAGCTGCTGTAGCAGTTGGTTGCTCGTAGTAGCTCTCGAAAGTTTCAAACGGGTTCAGGAAGTCCCAGGTGGACACCCTGGGCGGAGATGGAGGCGGTGGCGGTGCGGCTGGCTCGCGGGAGGAGGAAGGGATATCTGCTGGTGGTGCAGGAGCAGAACCACCTCCATAGTAACCACCATAGGCATCCTGATTGTATGAACTCGAGCTCTGCGGTGGGTAGTACCCACCACCATAGCCACGCGGGGGTGGCTGCTGCTCGCCATTGCCGGAATAGTAGTGGACCCTGGCGTTAGTGGCCTGCAGGCGATGCTCGTGCGAGACAGACGGTGGAGGTGGCTGGCTGCGGGCGTAGTTGATGTTAAAGAAGCTCTGGCCATATCCACCTATGCCACCATAGTTTTGGTCATAGCCACCGGCGGTGCCGCCACTGCCCATGCCACCATAGCCCTGGTCATCATAGCCGGCGCTGCCATAGCTTTGCCCGTAGCCGCCGCCGCCGCCCATGACACCATAGCCTGGTTCATAACCGCCGCCGCCGTTCATGCCAATACTGCCATAATCAGGACCAGGACCCGGACCAGGCCCAGGCCCATTGGCGTACCCGTAGCCGTATCCAGGACCATACGGCGGCGGAGCATACCCGGAGGCATAGGGCGGTCCCATCTGCGGCGGCGGAGGACCCGGCTCCCCGGCGGAGCGGACGACCTCCGGGCGGCGGCGAGCCTGGTCGGGCTCCTCGTCGTCGTGGAACTTGATGTGCCCGCCCTCGGAATCGGAGTCGTCGTCGGAGAAGCGGATATGGCCGTCGTCGGGGGCGATGCGGACCTGCTTGGCGACGGGCGGCGCGGCGGCGGAGGAGGAGGCGATTGCGGGCGGCGGCGAGGCGGCGGGGAGGCCGTCGCCCTTCCGCTGCTGCGGGAGACGGAGCGCGGGCTCGGGCGGCGGCGGAGGCAGCGACTGGACCCCGCGCAGGAAGTCGTGCAGCAGGGCGCCGACGGAGCGTAGCGACTCGGCGTAGGCGTGGTGCGCGTCGGCGAGCATGTAGCGCTGGCGGATGGCCAGCGCCAGGAGCTCGGAGCGCTCCCGGCAGTGGCGCACCGCGTACTCCTCCTCCATCTTGGACTGGCCGCACCCCATGGCGACCGGGGCAGCCGGCTGCCTGCCGCCCGCAAGAACCGCTTTTTATTCCTCCCCTCGCTGCTTCCCGAAGAGTCACAGCGGCGGCGGCGGCAACCGCATAGCGGCGGGTGGGGCGAATCTAGAGGGGGAGCAGCGGGCGGGCGCGGAGGCGAGCAGATCTGGGGTGGCTACCTCCTCCTACCGGCTACAACGGGGAGTGGTGGAGGGGACGGAGGCTCGGCCAAGAATCTTCGCCTTTTGGCGTGGGTGCCAGCGGGGAGCGGCTCGTCGCGATGCGGCGCAGGTCCTCCTTCTCCTTCTCAGGCCACGGTGAAAACCCGCACGCATGCTCCTCCTCCTCCTCCTCCCGCGGCGGTGCGGGTGGCAACGAGCGAAGCGCTGCGGCCTGCGAGCGTGTGTGTGCTGTGTGTGGTGCCCTGCCTTGTGGGGGGGCTCTAGAGTAGACTGGCTTAGCACGGCTAATGGCTGTGTGGGTGTTGGTTATGGAGCACGAGGCATCGAGGCGCGTCTGCTTTTCGGTGCGGTGGTTTTACCGGAAAAAAGCCGGGGAATCATTTGACGGACGCGGCGGAGGAACGGAACGGAGACGGAGGAGGATCCGCGGGGGCGGGGGGTGGGGCAGCCCAGGGGAGACATCCGTACATTGACGCCTGTCGCCGGCGTGGAGGGCTGGATTGACTAGTACCTGCTGCGCCTCTGCCCGATGCCTTGGTGGGGTGCGGCTGGGTGCGCTGCCGTGCCGCCGCCTGCCCTGCGTTTTCTCCGTTTCCTTTTCCCCTTTTCTTTCGCTCGCCTTTTTCTCCGGCTTATTTATTTCCTTTTCTCTTTTCTGATCTGAGCGATGCGTCTTGTTCTTTGCTCCCCGTTTTTTTTTTTTTGTCACGTAGGCCTTGTTCAGATCAAGCTAAAGTTAAAAAATGTTCACTCTCTCCGTCACATCGTATCTTTAGACGTATGCATAAGCACTAAATATAGGTAAAAGAAATAACTAATTGTATAGTTTGTCTGTAATTTGCGAGATGAATCTTTTAAGCCTAATTAGTCCATAATTAGACACTAATTAATAAATAAAAACGAAAATGCTACCGTAGCAAAAAAAAAAAATCAAAAAAATCAAAAAACAGCCATCTAAACAAGGCCGTATGTTGCTGCCATTTTCTATCGGTGGCGGCTGCAGGTGGCGTGGAAAATTTGTTGTGGGGGCGGTCGAGGACATGGCTGATGAGAGATGGTATGAAATGAATGAATGGGGCGTGTCTACGGTTTGGTGTGATCACTGATCGTCGATCAGCGAGGTTGGCGTTTGGTGCGAAAGTTTACGAATCCAAGTGCTTCCAGCCACTGTTGGATTTTGGATCCGGCGGTTTTCTGTGTTGTGCGTGTGATACATTGTGTTCGATAATTTAGGTGTTACGTTGGATCACGGAGATAATAGTTAGCTGCTACTTCCTCCGTTTTGGCTGTAATATCCGGCGGACTGGAGATACCGAAAGTAAATTAATTACATAGTATGTTAAACGAAGCGTTCTCGGTAATGAAGTGTTGTATGCGTGTCTCAGCTCGATTGCCTTTTTCACCTACGAGCGCTCGCTCCTTATTTCTATTCCACCTATGAGCGATGACTGCGATGGAGAGAAAAGGGCGGAAAAAACAGTTAAGAGAGAAAAGTGCGTAGAATTCATTTCGTTTTTCATCTGCTCGAGCGAGAAGCTAGCGCCAATAGGTTTCGGTCGAGAAAAATACGGAGGGAAACAAAAATACGGAGGCACCAACTCGTATAGGCCAACTAATAGACTTTCCGGACGGCGTGGCTGCTACTCAGAGTTAATACGCTTATTGGTCTCTGCAATTAGGCTGCCCACGCTAGATATATAAGAACGGAGGGAGTAATAATTAACCTTTTTAAATCTAAACAGTTCTAGCTAATAGTCTATCTAATTGTTAGTTAAATATAAATACTCTCTATCATTAAGTATAAAGTATCCTAGGAACTTTAGGACAAATTATGAAATAATGAAAATGGCGCATGTAACCCTCCTTAAGTATGGAGAAACTTTGTGCTTACCATATTTAAGTCTAGTGATGATACCGATCGCAGATACATATGTGATTTTGACTTTTGGAGGAGTTAATATAGAATACCTTATAATTTGGGATAATTTTTGAATGCTTCGATACCTGGTATTTTAGGAAGGGGGAGTACCTGACTATTAACTATGTCGCTGGTTAGACCAAACCAGTTAATAACAGCTAATACTTATCTTGGTAGTGGTAGTAGCTATATGAGCTATTAGCTAGTTAGTTAATGAATCCAGTGGTGCCTTAAGGTCTATTTATGACTACTCCACCTACTCTGCTCTATCAAATCCATCATGATAGAGTAGCTTCACAAAACATAGAATTTGGTTATAGAAGAAAAAATATATGTCCTATTTGGTTAGTAAAGTAAGGAGCGGAACTGAAAAAAAAAGTAAAGTAGAGCAATCTTAAACATGTCCGTTTAGTGCAATCAGCTGGCTGAGATTCCATAGGATGAGAAGGCCGTCGGATTCCCTAAAACAAAAGAGAAATTCTCGAGAGAAGAATGGAATTTACCTTTCTAAAGAGGAGATACGATAACATTCGAAAACTGGCTATGGAGAGACAAGAGATTGGAGCGTTGATTTTTTTTCATAGAAAAGCCCTAATGATTAGCCTTAGATCCCCCGAATCTCATAGGACGAGGGCTCTTGATGGACGGAGGAGTCGGATTCTTTGTTGCTGATCAAACCAACTGTGTGCTAGGCAACAATTATTCGCCAAGGGAAAATAAAGATCAACCACCAAAAATAGTAGACACACAACCTTGAGGGTCTAAAGATATATTTAATTCCACTATATATACTCCCTCCGTCTTAAATCATAAGTTATTCCAACTTTATTGGAAAGTCAAACCATTTTAAGTTTGACCAGATTTATATAACAAAATAATAACATTTATGCTACTAAATAAGTATAATTAAATTCTTCATTAACTATAGTATATACCTATTTGATATCATAAATCTTTGTAATTCTCTCTATAATTTTGGTCAAACTTAAGATGCTTTGACTCTTGAAGAAAATTGAAACGGCTTATAATTTAGGATAGAGGGATTATTATCAAAGGAGCCGTTCCGGTCCCCGTACACATAGGACCCAAGCACCTATTAGAAACATATCAATAGATAGATCTAAACAATTCTCTTGTAATATTTAGCTAGCTAATAGTTAATACTCTGTCTGTTTCAAGTTGTAAGTCGTTTTGACATTTCTAAATATATAGGTTTTGTTATGCATCTAAATATAGTGTACGTATAGATGTATAGCAAAAAATATATATTTAGAAAAGCCAAAATGACTTAAAATTAATGATGGAGGGAGTAGTTATTAGCTAGCTAAAATGAATTAGTAGCTGTTAGCTAGCCCCGTTGCAAAGGGCAAGTGTCGGCTGCCTTGTGAGAGAAAATATGAGGATTAAAAGTGACTGTAGAGATGGGAAAGAGAGGAGTGAGGTCGAGGCAAGAAAAGAAATATGGCTTGCATGCATTGGGTGCTTAGCTTAAATTTCTAGTGTTTTACGATTTTGTTCGCAAGACGGCGGCGACAACTGCTAATACTAAGGGCCTATTTGTCAGGGCTCCTCTCCGACTCTGGCTTTTGCTCCTCCAGAGGAGCCCTGCCAAACGTTTTCCTGGAGAAACCATTTTTCAGGAAAAAGCAGAGGAACCGGAGCCATTTTGGAGAAGACACAAATGGCTCTGGTTCCTCTATTTTTTACGGAAAAACGGTCCTTCCAGAAAAACGTTTGGCAGGGCTCGCCAGAGCCCTACCAAACGGGCTCTAATTGTGTTTGCATTGGTAGTTTTCTCTTTTGATGGGTGGACATGTGTTGTCGTGATTGCATGAGTGTGGGTGGGAGTTAACTATGCGGCGATCACGAACAGAAAAGGGAGTCTAGCGCTCCCTGTGACATTTTTGTTTTCCTGCAATTCAAACACTCTAAAGTTTTTATTCCTGTGTTTTTAAATCCTGTAGTTTTTTACTTTTCGCTTACTTCTATTCCTATGTTTTTCTCCGTTCCTTTTGTCTTTTGTTTTACATTCCTGCGTTCCACAAACAGGCAAGGAAAGCTGGTTCTTTTCCTCGCGTTGCCGCGGCACCCGCCTCCCCCAGTCCCCTGCCGCCGCCGCTTCCTCCCCGCTGCCGGGCCCTGTCCCCTGTGCCGATGAATAGAAGAGCGCATGCATGTGTCGTCCTTGACGATTCCGTCTGAACTCGTTTCGTTGGCCGTTTCGCCAAAGCAAGTACTCCGTACATGACCACTATGCTGACATGTTCGCGCAACTTGCTTGATGGAGAATAGAGAAGGAACAATAATTGCAAAAGGCAGAGCACGTACCCTGCCACGCTCGTGCTCATGTAGGAGTAGGCTGCTGAAGCAGTGCACCGCCCGTACCCCAGCTTTTCTGTTCCCCTGAAAAGGCCGTTTTTCCACGACTAGGGATCGGGATCTGATATGAGATACTCCTCCTATGAAAATGGCCATCACTTTGCTCGGCAGCCAGCCTAGGATGGATCGTCGGGGCCGAAAAGCACAGCACCTGACCTGGTAGCTACGTAAGGAACAGTCTGTTACCGCACGCGGCAACCCCACTCGCACTCGGCAGGCTAGGGACACGAGGAGAAAGACCAGGGTTGGGTCGCGCCACCCCAAACACGGCGTGGTCTCGCACGGTCCGTCCCCGACCGCGTGTCCGCTGTCCGTCCGTCTCCATTTCTCGTTTCATTTCGTCATGCAGGGAAGGGGGAAGGGAAGGAAACGACCGTCTCCGGCTAGTCCTGGTGCATGGCTCATGTGGCTGCGTGTGCATGCATGCAGATGCAGGCGCGCAGCGAAACGCCGAGGTCGATCGGTATCTGCAGTGATTGCCGGCTGGCCGCCACCGCCAGTAAAAAGTCAAAACTCGACCGGCCCGGCCGTCCGCCAGTGTTCCAACGACAGCGCCTTTGGCGCAGGCGCAGGCACAGGTGGAAGAAGACGAGTCGGGCGGAGCGCAGAGAGAGTTTTACAAAATTTTTCAGATTTCTGGTCATATTAAATATTTGGATACATGTATAAAGCATTAAATATAGATAAAAAATAAAACTAATTACACAGTTTAGATGAAATAGATGAGACGAATCTTTTAAGCCTAATTATATCATGATTGAACACTAATTACCAAATAACAACGAAATTTGCTACCATGTCATTTTGAAAAAAATTTTGCAACTAAACCTGCCCTAAATAGGCTGCAGTCAGTGCTGCAATCATAGCCTCCAGCAGCCTGCGACCGAGCCGGAGCCGGCCGGTGAAATAGTTGCAGTGGAGTGGCATGCAGCAGCAGCAGCAGCAGGGCAACAACGGCAGCCACAGCCCATGAGCACAGACACTGCGCAGACTCGACTTGACTGGAGGACCCGGTGGTGAAAGAGCCACAGCTAGCCGTTTCTCTCTCGCAAAAGTGACTGCTGGCGGGTGACTCCGCCCATCGGCCGGCCGGGGAAGGGAAGGGAAATGAGCGGGTTAATGAGGCGCACCAACCGCGGCCGCCGGCGGGGCCCTTCGCTCGCGCGCGCCCACGCGAGGCGCAGTGAATAACTGGTACGACGAGCAGTGGCATGGCCCGATGGCTGGCCGGTAGGCAGAGCGAGGTACGCGGTTTCTCTTTGCTCGCCGTGGGCCGTGGCCGATGGCTCTCGTCGTTGTATTGGCTCGTATGTGTGTTTTGTCGAGTTGTTGTGCCCAACGTTGTCGCGGCGCCCGGCCGGCGAGGATGGGGCAGACTGCCGACTCGACTGCTAGCTAGGATGTATGCCTGCATGGTCCCGACGCACACACACGTCCAGGGCTGGCCGTGCAATGCGTGAATCCCCTGCCCAGACGGACCATGCCCATATGCCGGCCGCCTGGCTGCACCGCCGCAGCTACACACATCTAGCTACAGCTTGGCTCGGTAGGAGTAGCTACAAGCTACGTTTGTACCATTGCGTGCACTGCACGCAGAATGTTATATATAGGTACACCATAGATCTTGTTACACGACTGCACGGTAAATACTGCAAAGCTTGCTCGTTGTCAACAGTGACAACAAAAAGGATTCGAAGAAAAAATGCGGCGGCGGTCCCGGCAGGCCAGTGCCGTCCGCCGGCATTATCACTCCCTGCCCGGTGTCGATCGGGGCCGGAGAAGAAGTACGTGACAGCAGTTATGCATGCCACACGTACGCGTAGGAGTACGTACGCCCGTACGTACAGAACTACAGACAGAGATGGAACGGAACAGTGCGGAGAGTGGAGTTAGCCCGTGCAAAAGCCTGCGCCCGCTGCTGTGCGCACGTACAGTCTCGCGATGATAGGTGCGCACAGTTGCAGCATGCGATGCGTTGGATTGCCTCCCGCGCGGTCACGAGAGACGTTCAGGAACAGGAGCAGACGATCCACGCCCGGACAGCAACAGCACACAGCAGGATACGATTGCACGGATGCATTTATTTGGAGGAATTCGCCAGTCGGAGAAACGGTGTTGTCCTTGCCTTTTCACCGCTAACGGCTACACTAGGGGTGTTTAGTTCGTCAGCCGAAAATTTTTGAACGTCACGTGAGATGTTTCAAGCGATATCAGAAAGAGGTGTTCGAATACTAATAAAAAACTAATTACATAATTTGTCTGGAAATCGCAAGACGAATTTATTAAGCCTAATTAATCCGTCATTAGCACATATTTACTGTAGCACGACATTGTCAAATCATGGATTAATTAGGCTCAAAAAATTTGTCTCACAAATTTATCGCAATTTGTGTAATTAGTATTTTTTCGTCTATATTTAATACTCCATTCATGTGTCCAAACATCCGATGTGATAGGGTGAAATTTTTTGGGAGGAACTAAACACCCTCTTAAAAAGATGTGCAGCAACGCCCCCTTCTTTTTTCATAGGCGGCTCTATATTGAGTTGCCCCTACAAATGGTGTCCAAACGAGCTGCCCCTGCAAATCCATTTGGAGAGACTGTTGGTATTATCACCTGTCCCTACAAATGACTTGATTTATAGGGGCGGCTCTATATCCAAATGTCTTTACAAATCGGATTTGTAAGGACAGTTGGCCAATCGCCCCTATAAATCGGATATTTGTAGCCACCCTTTGGTAGGGACGGTTGGCAAAACCGCCACTACAAATTATCAGGAGCCGCCCCTACAAAGGATATCTATAGTAGTGCTAGCTTATCCTGCGTCACTTTTACTGTGCATACATGTACTAGTACCATAATACTATGAATCTATGATGCGCCAGTACGTCCTAACAATTCAAACAAAAAATTTACGCTGTCGGGTCAAAAATTAGTTGAAGAATTTACTGTCCAAAACATCATCTAACTCCAATGTCTTCAAAATCTATTGGCATAACTTATAATAATCAAAAGTTATAATGAGTGTGAGCAAGAGTGCTTCTATATATAAAACTTAGTGCAACTCCAACAACAAGTGAAGAAAGTAAAAAGGTCCGAATCAACTAACGGTTTGCTTGGATCTTATTCTCATGGTGAGAATTCTATTCTAGATACTTATTGTAGAATTCGGATTCTGAATAAAAAGGTAAGGAATTTTTGGATCTTATTCTTATAGTGACTATTACCTTTGCATAGTGAGAATCTTGAAAAGGTAGGTTTAAAGTAGATAGCTGGATTCTAGAATCTCATCCTGGATTCTAGAATCTCATCCTAAAACCCAAGTGTTTAGATCTCATTCTCATTTCCTTAGAAGATCCACATGTGGTTCCATGTAGAAATGATGATAATGAAAATATCAATAAGGTTCCTTATATCCCAAGTGTTTTGATATTGCAGGTGTCGTACTGCTGACGGGGACATCGACTACCACTTAAGGGTTTGCTCAGTTAATCTCTAGTATGAGGGAATTGAATGAGATCAAGGAAAATTTTCACTTGTAGGGGTAAATTCCCCCTCAAACTCCTCAAATTGTGCTGAGCCAATAGAGGATGCGTTTCATAAACGACATACCTATAAGAGGAGTGAGAAAAAGAAATATGGCTTTTCATATGTGTACTTGATTTGTACTTAAATAGTTTTTAGAAGCACGATATGGCTATATAGATTTATATTTGTGGTGGAAAGAAATATGGTTGCATTGTAGTTTTGCAATTTTCCGATCGAGCGTGCGTTACTCTGCTTGCTCCGTTGCTTCATGAAGAAGAGATATAAGAGGAGTGAGAAGAAAGGTGTCTGTTTATTTCGTTGTTTGGTCAGTGAGCGTAACGAGATCTCCGGCCTCGTGGTCAAGGTCGGGGGTTGCATGGATGGAATCATTTGAAGGAACAGGTGACTCCTCCTACCAACAACATTCTTTTACATTCCCGCTGCATCACGTGACCGCGAATCATTCGGGCCCAGTAAATTATTAAAGCTAGCATTCCTTTCCACAAAGAGAAAACAAAATAATGGACTCGTATAGTGAACTACTGAACTGTGGCTGTGGGGGTATATCAGTCCAAAAAACACATGCCACGTGTACAGTTTTGCAACTCTATTTACTGCTTAAAACCTCAGTTTGTTTTACGAGATTATTAGTGCAAACCACATGCAGCTATATCTTCTTGACCTTTGAAATTTCTTTGGAGTAAATAATTAGTATAAGGCGTAAATATTAATATCCTCATGAGGTTAGCATTGCTACCTCTAGATCTCACTTCAAGCTCTACCTCCGATCTACAACGCGGTACATGTTTAGATGATTGTTTATTTCATCGTAGTATTTAGAGTGCAGTTTGTGACTTGAATTCTTATTTTCGAAACGTACAAAAGAAGAGTTGATAAAATATACAATAAGGCACAAGAGTTTTAACTTAAGGATAGAATATGTAGCAGTTAACAAGATTAAAATATGAAAAACTAAAATTTAGATTCACGAAGTCATGATATAGGCTGCAACAAGAGCCACCATAGTTAAGAGATAAGGTTTCAACCAAATGCAAATTGAAGATACACACATATGACATGCAAAAGAAAATAATTATAGATATGATAACATATAGATCAACCCTCCATTTCAAATTACAAGATGTTTTGGTTTTTCTAGATATGTAACTTTTGTTACGCATCTAGATATACGCTATGGCTAGATACATAGTAAAAGAAGTGTATCTAGAAAAGTCAAATCGTCTTATAATTTAGAACGACATGAGTAATAATTGATAAGATTATAAATTTATTTACACAGCTGGATAGAGACTAGAAAATATTTGTTATGCTTATTATGTTAAGAAAATTAATAAAGAGAAAAACATACAATTTAATTTGAAATTTTTTCATTAGTTAGAGGTATTAAGCAATAACTAATGCTTACGTCCATTAAGATTCTAGCACATATGAGAACACGGATTGATCGACAAGTGATATAAAACTTTGTACGATGTGTACAATATCTTTATACAAGTGTCAACCAAAGTCAAAACTTAACGAGTTTGAATCTTGAGTTGCATGTGAGCTTTCCGATCAAAAAGAAAATTATTGGAAAAAAAATCTCAAGAAGGTTTTAAAAATATACTTGAGGAGAAATTAAGATATATACACATCTATCAAAGACTAAAGTCAATTGTGACAAATATATTTGGCTATAAAAGCACGTAGATCGTAAAACTAATCCTACGTAACTGTTAGTTGTGCGATCAACTTCATGTCTGTAGCTAGTTGTTGCCCGGAAAGTCTCTTGTAGGGCAGATCAAGACAAGTGGAGTTGGAGCGACAAATTAATTCAATAGCCTATAGGTAGTGCAGAAAGAATAAGATCCCAGTGGAAGGTCCCTTTCAAGGATTCCTACTTTGGAGAAAATTCGAGCAGTTCTAACGTTATTCTCCGTCTCTGAATTTTCTTTTGGTCAAAATCAAACTGCAGGAAGACACTGCGCAGACCGCGTGCACGCGCAGACCGACCGGCTCGTAGTCGTAGAAATGTCTCCCTAGCGAAGCTTACTTTTATGCTATCCACAGCACCGCGCCGCGTTTAAGATCAACACGCACCAAATTCAGGTAAACAGAAACGAATCAAATATCCTAGACTTATTTTGTTTGAACGACATAAAAATTGGACCATGCAAACTCTCGACACACGGGTTACACAATGATACAATGAAGCGAGGAAAAAAACTCGTACGCTCTTAACAAATTAATAATGAGGCCAATGATTCGACGGATGATAAATAGTCGATTTTGATACGTTGTTAGAGCTGTATGCTCTTAATTCTTATACTCTGCTAGCGCCAAATAGACTCTGCTTCCTTATTCTTGCCAAATTCAAAAAAGAAGCCGAGCCCAATTTTTCAGGTGAGAGGAGATTTTAAAATGCCGCGCTATGATGGTACCAGGGTTTGTGGGTGCGGCAGATTGACCTCGATGTTACAGTACTGTTCTAAACCCCCACTTTCTGTATTATTCTCCTCCAAATTTGAACTTACAGCACAGTTTCTGCACATGATCAGAGTTTAAATAATTTTACTTCTGACAAAGCCATCTCAACTGCACGAACTGCAGCTGTCATTAGTTGTTTTTTTTTTTGAAAAAAAATATAACGAACCCAGTGACTATGACGACTTAAAAGAGAATGGCAAATACGCAACTTGCTCTGATGACTGCTGCTGAGATATATTTGTGTTTCCAGGTCAACCAGGAGTACGAAGTTAGTTAATTAATTGCGTTCATGTCTGCACATTTTTAAAGTGTCGTTGTTGTAAGCCAGGGAGAGGGCATTATTACAGTTACGTGATAGTCAAACATCAGAGCGTCATGTGTGGATTCTGACATCAAACGTTTTGTTTTAGGCCTTGTTTAGTTCCTCCAATTCTACCCCAAATTCCACTATGCAAAAAGAAGATTCCCTGTCACATCAAAATGTCCGACAAATGCATAGAGTACTAAATGTTGATGAAATCAAAAACTAATTGCACAGTTTTGTTGTACTTTGCGAGACGAACATTTTAAGACTAGTTAGTCAAAATCTGAATAATTTTTACCAAATAAAACGAAATGCTACAGGAATTCTGATACAGTGTTTTTCTCCCTTATTCTATGAACTAAACGAGGCCTTAGTACGCCGTTGATTCAGGTTCAGGCCCTACAGAGCTACAGTACAGAACTTGCATTTTCTTTCATCCACCAAACTCAACTCAAGCTCTGGTTAACGGCCCCATCTACCGTGCTCGGCACGTAGGCCCCACCTTGAAGAATAAACACTTTCCCGCCCTTTTGAAATTTGTTCCCTTTATGAAAGAAAAAAAAACCCCTTTTGAAATTTCACAAAAACGTAATCAAGTTGTTGTAGTAGAATTTAGGAACGGCGGCACTCAAGAAAGATCTGAAGAATGTTCGTTGGAAAGAAAAGGAAAAATATGAAGAAGAAAGCGGTCCCTAGATCTACACCACCAGTGTCGTGTTTCTTGGAGTTCCGCTTTGTTTTTCTTACATTCAAAAGGTATTTGTCTGGAACTCTGGAAGCCGGTGCGGGCGTTCATCTATCTGCATGCACTATGCACATGCACATGCACTGAAAACGTCTGTCTCGGCGCCCGCCATCCGACCTGAAACTTTTGCCGCTGAGCTGAAAACCATCCAGACTCCTTGTCGATAAGATGAGATGAGATGTCCGTGTCCGAATCCATCCGACCCGTTTCTCAGAAAGGGGAAAACAACGGGGCAACAAAGCTGAGTCTACCATTGATGGTCTTGCTAGTACTCCTACAGTGCAGAAACAAAAGGAAGCCAGAGGCATGCAGCCCGGCGAATGACCTGAAGCGGATGAGCTGATGCTGCTGTACGCCTCGCAGTCTCTAAGCACTGAACATTAGCCTTTTCGTGCGAGCGGGTATACTGCTAGTACTGCAGTACAGCGCATTGATCAATCTGTCCGGGACTAACGCGAGCGAGATGAGATGAAGTGGCCATGAATACGCTGATCTACCCCATGCATGCCAATGCCATGTAGTACTGCTGTACTTACCCACAGAGAGTCACGAGCTTGCATTGTGTTCTTGGCTGTACAATGCAACGTGCATCCGGATCCGGTATTCCATTCCATTCCAGTGGGACGAAATGAATTCTGCAGGGCGCGCAGCATTCGTTCGTGCAAATGATTTAACAAGGGGGGCCCGGGCCCTTGCATTGCTGTGGTCCAAATCCTGGCCCCTGACCCCTGATTTTGCGCCAAGATGGCACACCGGCGCTACCCTCCAAGTCCTCCATGATTTTGCGCCAAGATGGCGCGGATCCGACCGTCGGATCGGGCTCCGATGGTGGCGATGGGTGCCATCTGCCAGGTGGGGATGCATCATGCATGCAGGTTGGAGATGCAGGTTTTTTTCTTCCCCCGATCGGCCAATCAGGTCCAGAGGATTTCATTTTCACTGTTGCAAATAAGGACAGTTTTGGGCACTTTGTTTCGAGCCTACTCCCTCCGTCCTCAAATAGAGTGCATTCTAGCTATTTTCAGACAAAATAAGGGAGAGTGCAATAGACACATGTACTCCTCACTTACCTTCCTAATATATTGAAATCTGATTCTTTTTCGCATGATTATAGGGTGAACTCTTAGTCTCCTATGCAAAATATAGCAAGTACATGAATTACTTCTCTTATACAAAGTAATCACACATTTTATTTAAGTAAATATTATCTTCTTATTCCCTGAATGTACTATATTTGAGGATAAATTTTAAATGTCAGAATGAACTGTATTTCAGGACGGAGGGAGTATAGCGCTAGCTCCATCTTTCTTACGGGTTGGATTTGTACAGGCACACTATATACATGCCAAATGCAGATCAGCAGATGCCACTACCTGTCGACCCACTCTCTTCAAAGTTCAAAAGTACTGGTAGTACGTATGTATGGGTGGGTCGTCGACTACTCGGCCTTTCCGTATGCTTTATCACCAGCAAGCAAAGCTAAAGGTGCCTACAGGCAGCGTACAACACACATGCATGGCGGCATGCTTTATTATCAGCTCTTGTACTACCTGCAACTGGAATGGGTGTGGATCATGCATTCACATACCATCATGTATGGAACTCTCCGTCTCCATGTCCCCCTGTTGGCTAAGTCACTCACGATCGCTGTGCACTCATGGTTGCTGGTTAGTTTCTGCTGGAAATCGCAGCCGTATCTCCAGAACAGCTTTTCCTATGAGATGGTGGGCATGATGAGTTCCAGGTGCTCTAGTATATATGGGGGTACGCAACTCTATCTGAGGTATCTTTTCGGTCGGTCACGTAAATATTTCTATGAGTCTATGACAAAGTAGATAGAATGGCTGAAAAAGGAGAGTTTTTGATTCACCTGCTAATTAAGAGGCTGAGCTAATAAGGTCGTCCTCTCTCTCGTTCCTGTAGAAAGTTTAATCTGCATTTCCCTTTTTTTTTTACTCCATGAGTCACAGCTACAAGAGCATAACCTGGTGTTCACTGGGGATCTACTATAATACAGGTGCCTGACTTTTACTTTTTTTTTTCAGAGACGATCGATCTCAGCTGCCTCGGGTCGTCTTCTTCCAACTTGCCTGTGCATCCATTCTCAGACGCCCCCGCCACGCTAAATAAAGGGAAACGGCGAGGCTCACCGCTGTCGCCCTCATCCCAACTCTTGCCATCCGGTTGCCCGGTAACTCGCCGCCACCATCAAGCCTACTTGCCTCCCCGAGCCCTCCCTTCAAAACCCAAAGGAAAAGAATTCGTTGCCTGGACACCTTCCTCGATCTCAAGCAACTGAGACGAAGGAAGCGTGCAATAATATGTGTTGTTTTTATGTGCATTCTCCATTATTGACTTCATGCATGAATCATATTCATTCTCAAACTAATGTCATAACTTTTAATGTTTTTTTTGTTAAAAAAGAAAAATAAACGCTATGCTGTTTCCGAAAACTCAAAAGCCCACTCTATCTAGATCCTCCTAAAAGGAAACAATATGATGATGCGTTGGTGGGTTTGGCGAGACTACCTCAATGAGCACAACAACAAATATAATGCATCCACCAGACAACCTGAAAAGCCATATACTATATGCTATTATCATTCTCAGCTTCCCAACATTTCGCTTTTGCATGCCCGGGCATTCCAGGTAGGTAAGCGTGTCCACGAATATCATCCAGAAACCTGTGAAGATGATCACAACTTAAGTACAGGCTGCCCTGGTTACAACTACTAAATTGGAAATTAAAGGCCATTACATCATGCAAAAAGGGCTAACTCTTCTGTACCTAGTCCATGTCCATCCAAGGAGAAGGAAGTTGCTGGAAGATGTGGAAAGGATGTGTTTAGGTCTTTGATTTTACATAAATGGGAGCAGGTTGATGAGACGGACCGCTATCTTCGATCTGAAATCCAAGTCCTCTCCTTTTTTTCTCTCCACTTTTCCTGTCTGATGACTGATGAGTCTGGTTTCTCGATTTGGTTTGTGTTGTTTGGCAAGGGAACAAAAAGAATTGGGGAGGGAGCTTTTTGGGTGTTTTTTTGAAAAGGCTTTTTTGGGTGGTTCATCTACTATATCTACCTGCACAAGGAAACTCGACAAGTTGTTTTGTTTATACTACTATACTTTTCGGAGTTATTTGTCCATCTACAGTTTTTTGACAAATGGGAGAAAAGGTTGATCCGTTGTCTACTTTTTTCCAGGCATTTTTGTCAGCAAGACAAAAATGCTCCGGTGGCTAAGTTTCCTCGAGAGCCGATGACATGGCATCGATCGAGACACGCCGTCAGTTATAAACCAAGTGGGATCTAGAATACATGGCATGCATCAGCATGCAAAGGTAAAAGTACAAGACATCAACACATTGCTGGCGTACTAGCTACTAGGAACGAAGTGCAGCTTCTCCACCGCGTCTGCTGATCCATTTTAATGAAACGGAGCAGCCTCTGTTGGCGTGTTGTCGCCACGCGCTTTTGGTGCGTTTATTGAACTAAAACCACTTCTCCTCCTCCTAGTGTAATGTACTCCCTTCGTCCCATTGAAAGTGTCGCTCGGGAAACGTGTTTGTGAGGGGGACACGCTTTTCCAACGACACTTTCAATGGGACGGAGGGAGTATATGTAATCACCCAGCATGATCTCATGCAACAGAGGACAAGAGGGACAACCGAACCTGCTCCGTGCTTGCTTGGATGTGAACGTGATGATGACTCGGACGACAACAAACAGGGTGAACTAGCAGGTGGCCCCGTGCAGTTGCGCGGGCACTGTTCATGGCATGGTCTATGGACACGGTTCATGACATGACACGATACTGTTTATGAGCATGTTATGGTACTATTCATGGGCATGTCATATCACTGTTCAACATGAACAGTGATATGAGTCACTGATGGTATACACCAATAAGAGTAAGGATAAATGTGCTAATTCAACCGTGATATTATGCATCTCTGTCTGTCTCCAAGTGCTTGTTCGGTTGGGAATGGCCCTTCCCTTTCCTTCGTAGCGGTAGGCCGTAGCCCAGCGTCTAGCTCGATCGGGCCCGTCGTCCCTGTTGCTCCAGTGTCCGCGCGCAGTGCTCGTCAATCATGAGACTGAGAGAGATCAAGGAGGAGGACGTGGTACTGTACTACTGCCTGGTCGCCGCCAGGCGCCAGGGGTTCATGGCTCCATGGACACAGTGGACAGGACAGTGCGCGAACAGCAGAACACGCACGCACATGTCGTCTCGGTGATGCCATTGCCAGGGACCAAAGCCAAAGGGGCTGCTAGGTTGGTTGGTGCGCCAGCTCCCGCAGCGTGTTGCCGCCATGCACTCTCCTTCTTCTTGGCTGCCGCTGCGGGGCTTCCATTCATGTTGGGATTGATATTGGAGTTAGTTTCAGGGGATTGCCACCATGCCAGAACGTGATAGAATTTATAATCTTGAAAATTATGTGATAATTATGAGAATCAATCCTACTATTTGGTGTCCCAGGGTTTCGACAATTGAATAAAAAAGCGTAGGACATATTGATCAAATTATTGGACCCACCACCCCGGACAAGTTGCCTAATATTTATAATGCTTTGACAGTCAAAAGTCGAGACACTGCCGATAAGCAAATTAATGTGACTTGTGAGCATCGTTGGCAACGGGTACGCACCCGACGGGTAGTGCCTACCCGTACCCGTACCCGTACCCGTACCCGTACCCGCACCCGTAAAATTTTACCTGTCGGGTTACCCGTACCCGCATGCGGGTAAAAAAAATAGTTCCATACCCGTACCCGCCAGGTAATTCTCACCCGACGGGTAACCCGTACCCGATAGCATACCCGAAAATTACCTAAAAATATCAAATAGCCACATGCAAAAATAAATCATTCTAAACTTCCAACAAGTTACAAACATGCTAACAAACATTATTAGCATCATTACAACAAAGACAATCTACTAGAAATATAGTGGATGTCTCAATGGGCCAAATTCATGACTTATATGCGCTAAAATAACTGAGGTTGGCTAGTTATTTTTACGGGTATGTCTTACCCGTGGGTATACGGGTATTGGTAGTATACACCCGCACCCGTACCCGCCATACCCGATGGGTATAGGATTTTGCCCAATAACATACCCACGGGTAGAAAATTCATTCCATACCCGCCTCTTTATCGGGTAATACCCGTCGGGTACTCGGGTTTCGAGTACCCGTTGTCATCTCTACTTGTGAGGTACAACAATTATTAGCAAATAATCGAGTTAGAGCTATGGCTATGAGTGCTACAGATGGGTTGATAAGAGGAATGGAAGTGATATACGGAAACTACTCTCAGTGTTCTAGTCGGTGGAGCTACTCTCAATTTCTAATCGTGTAGATATTGGGTTTTAGGCTTTTAGCAGGTTAATAAATATACAAATGATAGGTGGCATGGTGCAGGTCGGGTGCTCTATGTAGAGGAGATGCTGAGTCTCGACTCTGACTCAGCTCCGCGTTAGAGGGATGGATAGAATTAGACTAGAGGGTGATGGGTTGTCTTTTGCAACAAAAAAAATATCCAACATTTATTTTTTGAGCGCTATGTAGCATGTTTTATTTGGAGGATTGCTCATAACTTTTAGTTTACAACCACCAACATACAGGATTAGTTTCTTTTTCCAAACATGGTTACGTAATGTAGACTCAATGTTGCGACCTCAAATTTGAGTAGGAGCGAGCCCATTTTTTTTTGTCTATAAGATTGACCATATAATATTTAACAAAAAATACTTTACTCTTATTTACAAATTATTTTCAGGGCGATCCACTAGACCTGATCGTTCTGGTCTACTTCAAAAGGAGACCGATCAACCAAATTTGAAAAAAAACATGCCGAGCGATGGAGACTGTAGCAATGAAGATTTTCGCCAAGGATCGATGATTGCTTTTTAATAGGTTTATTAGGGCACCTGCAATGGTTAGAGCTAGTTACTAGCTCTAAGATAATTTCGTCTCCAATAGTGCTAACTTTTAGCAATAGCTTTTAGCATGGATAACCCCACATGACACTCTCACATAACCTTGAAATGTGTGCAAGAGCTAGCTTTTCTCTCTCGTACTAAAATATAAAAAAATACCTAGGGCTAGCTTAAGAGTCAATTGTTGGAGCTGCCCTTAGAGCTTAATCTGCTTATATAATATCCCACGCTTTTGACGCTTTTTGAGAGCTTTTCTTCATTAAATGATGTTTTAAACTATGTAATAATGAATGTTTGTGTGTAAAACTCTTACAGAAACCGGAATAAAATTCCTTTATCTACAAATAGTAGAGTGAATAAAGAAATTTTTATAAATTATTTTAGTGTACGTAGATAGAGATATTTCACAGTCTTGTGCAGGAGCACCATGGCTCATTCGTTCTATTGCCCATGAGACGCCGGAATCACTACCTCTGCGTGGTTGGGATTGGATGAAGATCTACACGGTGATAGAAGGACTAACGGAGGATTCTAAAAAAAAAAGGACTAACGGAGGACACGGCTATCATCTATAAGAGTCAAACAAACTTAATTTTAACAAAATAAATACAAAACCATTCTAATACTTGTGATACCAAATAAATATCATCAAACTAATTATATTATTTTTTTTTTACTAAATCTATGAAGATATAAATATTTGATAATTTTTTTATAAATCTAGTCAAAGTTAAGATTGGTTAGCCCTTCGTAACGAGGTAAAGATCTATTTTGTGACCTAGATAGTAGTTATTAGGCCATGTTTCAATTCCATGATCTAATTAAAGTTTAGTCACTAGGCTCTAAACAGGAGTGTAAAGTACTCCCTTCATTCCTAAATATATATTGTTTTCGCTTCCCAAGAAACAACTTTTGAATAAAGATATATATATATATATATATATAGATTATTAATATTTGTAGTACATAATTGATATCATTAGATAGATATTTGAATCTAGTTTTTTACTAAATTTATTTGGAGATACAAATGTAGCACGTATTTTCTATAAATCGAGTTAAACTTTCAGCACGGAAACCAACGGTGACAGTTAAGGGATGGATGGAGTATTGTCTAAAGTTTAGACCATCTCATAAGAGCAAGCATAATAGCAGGCTATAAGCTGGCTAAATGTTAAGGTGGAGGAAAGAGAAGAGGAGAGAGAGCAGAAGCGGGCTATAAGCTTATAGTTGGCTTAGGCATAAGAACCAAGAAAGTTTGTGAGAGAGACAAGTAGACCATGTATTAATAGAGATAAGCTAACTATTATATGAGTGGGCTGAGAGAAGACTGCAAAGAAACCTTATAGCCAGCAACTGGCTGTATTATTAGCATTGCTCTAAAAACTTTAAACTATATAAGAGCAACCACAATGTTGCAGAAAAGTGTTAGGTTCTATTGAATCGTCTAGGTGCATATCGGTGGGTGGTGTTCTTTTCTTTCGGTATAAACAAGAGGTGGATCTCAATGGAGAAAGGAGAACGAGAGAGAGGAGAGTAGAGGCCCATACCTTTCGGTCTTGGCAGAGGTGGAAGAAGTCGCCATGGCGTCGGTGTACGGCGTGGTCGTTCGGCGGCGTGGCAGTGGCACTTCCCGTCGCTGGTAGTGCCACCCTTGGGATCGGACAGGGTTAGGATGGTGGGGTGGCGGCAGTGGTAGTGAATCTCGTACTTTGTGCCCTGGCTCCCACCTCCTATTTATGGCACTGTGCGACGGGGGCCCACCAGCCATCTATGAGCTGGGCACCCCCGATCAGGGCGCAGGTCAAGGGCCTAGTTGGCCGTTGGGCTAACTGGTGGAGATCAATTCCAACATTCTCCCCCTTGATCTCATCTTATACTTTAACTTTAAACTTTGACTTTAATTGCTTTTACTTTTATTTGTTTCATCACAAATTAGTGTATAGAGCATGCCCCATCGTCACGGTCAGTCGCCGATAGATTTAACAGCTACAATACACATCTCTGATCTGAAACAGATTCTTTAACTTTGGGCCCTTTATTGTCAGGAAATCATAGGCTATACCATAAACCCATGTCGACTGTGTGTTCTCTGAACACACTGGGTGGTAAGCCTTTGGTAAGTGGATTCGCAAGCACTTTCTAGTTACTTATATGTTCAATACCTTTTAGTATGATTCCGGACTTTCTCCTTTACAACGTATAACTTTAATGTAAATATGTTTGGCAGCACACTTGACCCGTTGTCTTAGGAACAAACTACTTAAATGGTTATTGATGTTGACAACCATTATCAATTCCGAGTATAAGTTCACTTAACCATTTTGCCTGTCCCGCAGCCTTATATCATGCTATACTGTAACTTTACATTACTGATGATACTAGAACTGTTTCTTTGGAGCTTTTCCACAATAAAACTCCAACTGCGAGTGTTAGCTACTATGTGGGTTTCACTAAACATCTCGCCAGAATTTAACATTTGTACCCACAGCTACTTGAGAGTACTTGTTCTTTCTTTCTTAGCATGAGGCCGACATTCTTAACGCCATTCCAGTGATCTATATCTGGACTAGACTTTTACCAAAACAACCCGGATACATGAACTGTGTCAGGGTAAGATCTTATCTTTGTACTCATTAAGCTTCCAACAGTTGAAGCATATAGGACGTCCATCTATAACAATCTTATATTGCTTTTGGAACACTAAAGTTCTTAAAACTATTACCCTTGATCATGGGAACAGGCGTAGATTTATCCGCACAGGTACATTATTTCTTTAGAAACTTTTCTTAGCATGCCTATGCGATAGTCTTAATACCCCTTTTTCTTTTATCTCGGTAAATTTCAATTCTTATAACGAGAGATATTTCACTGAGAACTTTCTTATTGAACCTTGAGGACAAGAACTTCTTCTCATACAGTAGATTGACATCACTACTAACAAGTAAGATGTCATCCACATATATAGGATTAGGAAATGAATTTCCCATTCTATAACTTTGTACAAACGCAATTGTCCTCTCATTCTCTTTAACCCAAAATTTCTAATTGATTCTTCAACTTTAAATGCCACTGTCTAGAGATTTGCTCTAGTTCATAAGAGATTTCTAAAGGTGGCATCCCTTACGTTCTTTTCTTTCCATGACAAAACCTCTGGGTTGTGCCACGTAATCATTTTTATACAAATCCCATTGAGAAATGTTGTCTTTACTTTCATCTGATGTAACTCAGACCATAATGTGCCACTAGCACTCATTGTAATCTATTCATTCGCTTCGCGCAAAATCTTTTCATTCAAGTCGCGCTCCACATCTTTACATATTCCCTTTGAAGTCACATTTTGTCTTGTAGACCCATCACAGCCTACCGTTTTGGCTCCTTAGGAATTTATTCTAGATCCCAAAATATTATTGGTATTATCGATTCTATTTCATTTTTCTTTGCTTCTTGCCACTTAGACGAGTGAACGCCTCTCATGGCTTCTTCAAATTAGGTGGGATTATTCTCCATTTGAATTTCACTAATATAGACTTTATAGTCATCAGAAATATCTGATTTTCTTATTCTTTGAGACTTTCTGGGGCCTTAGCTGCTAGCATTTCTTGACTTTTATTGCCAAAATACAACTAATTCTACAAGATTCTGTGTAACAAGATCCTTGTTTACATTATTTATCCTCCTTGCGGAGTTAGGTCTCTTTGTACCATGCTCCCCCAAATTGTCCCATCTTCAAACTTTCTTATTTTGGGTTTAATCTGCTAAAACTCATATGGTGCATTTAGTACCGCCTTAATAACTTTGAACGCGTCCAATATGAATACTGGCCGACTATGCTATCTTTCTATTAGAACTGTAAAAAGTCCATAAATTTAGCTATTTCTTTATTGTAGGGGTATCGTTATTATGAACGTCTTACTTCCCCGACGATCACATTCATCTTTTATAGATCACTTTAGTATGCATCGCATTGTCTAAATTATGGGGAAGTATCTTTCTTAATTGATCTCACTTTCTCCCCCTCGAAATGTGGTATGAACTTTTCTACCACAATTTCGAAGACCATTCAGAACTCTTGTGAATGAGAAAACTTTGATTACTTACTTCATCCGCATGATTACATCATGCAAAAAGAAATTATTTCTTAATTCGTATGGGAGTATTTTTTTTCTCGTTTCACTTCAAGACCTCAACAGAGTCTTTTATCATTAATACTTTCGCAAGTCACGCTTGCATGTCATTCTTATCTTGAGGTTCGTCTGTAACTTTCTGTTCTCTATAAACTCATACTAGGATAGCATTAGAGCTATCCTAAACTTTTCTCCATGTGCGGGATACATTCAAAGCATATGAGTCGTCATAACTTTCTTCCGCCATGCAGGATAAATATTATGTCAAATTTCCCCCGCCACGCAGGATTGATTAACATAAGTACTATGCCAACTTTACTCCGCCATACGGGTATTTTCTTAAACTTTTCGCGCCATGCGGGTACTATCATAAACTTTTTCCCGCCATACGAGATAATTTTCTTGAAGGGACATAAATGTCAAGATTGACTCATATTTGATCATCAAATTTAGGAATAAATCCGAATACTTCTTAACACACATGCTTAGTCCGACGTTGGTCAAATTAAACATGCATGTCACTTATTACATTTCATATCATGATGATAAAATCTAAAAACTATTTTTTTAAAGAGAACATAAAAGGCATCTCTTAAACTAAGCTCTTATTGTTCTATTTCTTTTCTTGGATCAATATCCTAGAATTCTTTTCTTTTGAAGTCATTCTTTAAAGAGAACACAGTCCTTTATACAATGACCTTCTTTCTGCAAAAATTTGCACTTTTCATCTTCTGAGTCACAAGTACCTAGCTCATTTCGTTTTCACACTTTAAGAATAAATGCATGAAATTCTTTATCTAAAAAACATTAATAAATAATCATCAATAATGCTCATTAAACTTTTAAAACTTTATGTTCTATTCTATATCACCGTTGGACAGAAATAGAATAAAACAACATTCTTCTACATTAATTCCACATCACCGTTGGACAGAAATGGAATTAACATATGAAAACTCAATTATCTTATAACCCTTTTCAAAATTAAATTCTTCTGTTGGTTCGAATTTAATTTTGAAGATCATCATCATCATTGCAGCGGAAATATAAAAATACATTACATTCTGCTCGCTTTGGAGCATCTTTTGTTTCTTATCTACTCTCTGAAAATTGGTCACTTTGATGCAAAATTTATCAGAGATTTAAACTTTAAACATAAAACTCATAAAATTATAATATTGCTATCATCAATGTTGGTCAGAAAATAACAATATCATAATTTTCTTTAAACTTAAACTCATAAATAAACTTATAATATTGTTATCATCAAGGTTGGTCAGAAAATAATAATATTATAATTCATCTTAACTATAAACCGACTATTCCTCCAATTAAAAATTTTCCCGTTGGTTCCAATTTTAATTGGAGGATAAACTTTTCATCATTTACTAATAACCATAACCGCTCTTCAAATTAAATCCTCCCATTGGTTCGGATTTAATGAGAAGACAATAAACCTTTAACTTTGCAGCGGAAAACGTAAAAGTACTAATTTGTCTATTTTTCAGAAGCTTTTCTGTATTCATCTGCTCTCCAAAAAATATTCAGCACGTTGGTGCAAATTTTTTCCAGAGATGTAAACCCTCAAAATCTATCAAAATTCATTCAAATTTGCTACTGCAAATGAATAATACAAATTCATTAGCGGAACTGTTCATTTAGCCCGACCTGGAAAATTTTTGACCGCGGCCCAAAACGCAGCAGCAGCACACAGTCCGCGCACAGCCCAGCCCACGAGCGCGCGCTCGTCGCCGCCCGCGGTAGCCCAGCAACGCGGCCCAGCCCTAGCGGCGCGCCAGCCTCGCAGCCCCCGCGCCCCAGGCCTACGGCCCAACAGGCCCGCCTCGCTGGCGCTCGCGGCAATCACTCACACCCAGGCCGTAACCTGGGCCTGGGTCGGGATTTGTCCTCCCCGCCTGGGCCGAATGCTGGCCCGTTTATCGACAGCTGTTGATTAGCATCCAACTGCCGCGCACACAGTTCGGAGGAAACAAAACCCCGCAGCCGTTCGGTCGCCCCCAAAACCCTAAACTATTTGCACATTCCCCTCCGCCTTTCTCGCGACCGCAGCCACTCCGGGAGCGTGGCCCGCGGCGGCCGCTGCCCGCGGCGAGGGTTTGGAAGCCCGGAGCATGTCTGAAAGGTCCTTGTTTGGTTTTGGTAATTGAGTGACAACCTTAGGTGGACTAATTGTGTTTAATGTGAGATACACAGGGATTAGTTCACAGGTAATGGTGTCATGAAGGAGCTCATTGCATATGAGACATGACATGGAGTCATGTGACCAAGGTGGCAAAGATCAAGATGAGGCTTGGCTCGACGGACCGGTTGCAAGTGTGAAGGGCAAGTCAGAGGCTTTAGAGCGATGGACCGTGAGGCGGTGAAGCTTGAGCAAGACTTGGCGCCGATGGACCGACGCAATGGTGAAGAGCAAGTGAGGTCAAGATCGATGGACCAAGGTCACATGATGATATGAAGTGGATCATATCATTTGTGATATGGTTGGTGCATGTGTTGCATCAATGTCGGAGGAGATGGAGTGGAATGCGCAAGGCAAAGGTATAACCTAGGGCATTTTCATTTCACCGGTCATAGGTGTGTAGAGAAGTTGATGACCGGGTTTAGGATAGATGGCCGTACTATCAAGAGGGGCAAACTTGTTTGCATATCGGTCATCTAGTGCCACTTGAGCGATCTAACTTTGCATACGTGCTAGGATCGAGTGGCGAGGCAAGTGGAGTGCCTAACCCTTTGAAAATGTTTATGAAAATGCTAACACACATGCACATGGTGTTTTACACATGGTGGTGTTGGCACATTTGCAAAGGAGAAGGTGTTGGAGTTGGTGTTGATCAACTTGGAGAAGAGAGAAAGTTTTTTCGGTGTTCTCCGGACACTAGGATGGCTCTTGGAGTGGAATACTGCTTTGATCCATTGTGAACTGGATCAAGTGCTTTAGTGGGTTGTGTAGCCCTCTGAGTAAGCTTTCCAAAATGTCCAAGATCATCGAAATCGGAGTTCGGAGCTAAGAGATATCGCCGTTTTACCGAAGAGTGGTCTGTGACCGGACTCGAGACCGGACGCGTCCGGTCAGCACCTGCGCGTCCGGTCACCGCGTCCGGTCAGTGTTTTTCGTGGGCGAAAGTGACCACCGCGTCCGGTCAGTGACGACCGGACGCGTCCGGTCACTTCGGGAGCTTGCTGGAACCTCTCTGTTCGCTGTTTCGCTGCGACCACCGCGTCCGGTCCCGTTAGTGACCACCGCGTCCGGTCAATACAAGTTTATACGCGCGAAAATTAGCCGTTGGAGCACGCTACTGACCACCGCGTCCGGTCGGTTTCGACCACCGCGTCCGGTCGTCCCGAAATTCGCCCAGTGAAGGGGTAACGACTCTATTTCGTTGTGGAGCTATAAATAGAAGTGGTGGCCGGCCTTGGCTGTAGCTTGGCACCCTTGGGACTTAGTGTCCATGCTTTGGGAGTGCTAGGAGAGCCTCTAACTCACTTGTGCTTGCTAGATTGCGAATCAATAAGCGAGTGAGTGATTCTAGTGCGATTGCATCGTGAGGATTGCTTGAGTGGCACTAGGTATTCGTGTTGCAAGCCGGTGGTGCTTGTTACTCTTGGAGGTTGCCACCTCCTAGACGACTTGGTGGCTTGTGGCTCCGTCGAAGCTCGCAAGAAGATTGTGCGAGGCTCCGGAGAAGCTTTGTGAGGGGGATTGTGCTCACCCCGCGGGGATCGCGAAGAGCAACTCTAGTTGAGCGTGTCATTGAGCTACCACACTTGATGGTGGGTTCTTGTGGTGCCTTTTGAGAGGCTCAGTGTGTGACCGATTAGCCGCCGAACCACGAAGTGTTGGTCAACACAACGGGGACGTAGCTTGGTGGCAACCAAGTGAACCTCGGGAGAAAATCACCGTGTCAACATTGTCTACTCTTCTCGGTGGTTTGCCTTCATGCAACACAAGCTTGTTTTTACTTTCATATATATATCTTGCTTGTGTAGTTGCTCTTGTTCTAGTTGTGCTTGTGTAGCTAGCTAGATATCTTCTTGCTTGTGTAGCTAGAAGTATCCCCTTTGCGTGGCTAATTTGGTTTGTGTAACCTTGTTAGTCACATTGCTTAGTTTGTGTAGCTAAGTGTTTTGCGCTCTCTAATTTGGCATTAGTTGCCTTGTTATTGAGCATTGCTAGTGAGCTTAGGAGCTTTGTGCTTTTGCTTTGCTAGTTGTGTAGGAGCTCCCTCGGTTGGCAAAGTTATAGTGTATAGGTTTGTGTGACCTTGCTCTAGAATTGATTAGGTGAGCTCTTGGTAAGCTTAGCACCTTAGTTGCTTAATTAGGATCTTTGCAAGGTGCTAGAAAACTTAGATAGAGGGGTGTAGTCTCGGCTAGACCGATAAGTTTAATTCCGCATTTGTTTCGGTTAGCCAACGCGTTTAAGTTTTAGAAAGGACTATTCACCCCCCCTCTAGTCCGCCATCTCGACCCTTCAATGTCCCGCCCGGCAACCTCCTCTTTCCTCCTCTACCCCCTCCCCTTCTCTCAGCACCAAGCGCAGCATAGCCACCGCCGCCGATGGACGACGACAGCGTGACCGGATCTATGGAAGGTGACGGCGCCGGCGTGGTACCACTCGCCGGCGCACGCATGCGGCCGTAGCCGCGTGGTGCGCCGTCGAGCGGCTCCCCGGTGGTGCCCTTTCTGCGCGAGTCCAGAGCGGAGACCGCACGGCGGCGAGGCCTCGGCCCCGGCCCGAGACGAGTCCTTCCCGCGCGCGCTAGCGTCCTCAGCGACGTTCGGCGGTTGTGGTTCTCTTCTTGCCCACGACGGTGACGACGGCGAGGAGAGGGCCCAGGTAGGTCCCCTTCACCTCTATCCTTTCCTTTTCTCATCTTCTTGCGCGCCGATGAAAAGGTAGTGCAGTGATCTTTCCGCGTGCCAGCGAACCGACGGCGTGGTGTACTTCCCGCTCCATGGCGGTGTAACCTGTGGCGGTGATGAGAGCCCCTGGTCGGACCCCCGCCTCTCTTTCTATTCTTCTAGGGTTAGGGTTACGTCTCTGTCCCGATCCGATTTGATCAGGCATCTTTTCTTTCTATTTTCATTCGATTTTCAACCCCACGACTCAGATCTACACTCTAGTGAGGCTCCGATACCATTGTTAGGTTCTATTGGATCGTCTAGGTGCAGATCAGTGGGTGGTGTTCTTTTCTTTCGGTATAAACAAGAGGTGGATCTCAATGGAGAAAGGAGAACGAGAGAGAGGAGAGTAGAGGCCCATACCTTTCGGTCTTGGCAGAGGTGGAAGAAGTCACCATGGCGTTGGTGTACGGCGTGGTGGTCTGGCGACGTGGTAGTTGCACTTCTCGCTGCTGGTAGTGCCACCCTCGGGATCGGATAGGGTTAGGATGGTGGGGTGGCGGCAATGACAGTGAACCTCGTACTTTGTGCCCTGGCCCCCACCTCCTATTTATGACGTTGTGCGACGGGGGCCCACCAGCCGTCTATGGGCTGGGCACCCCCAATCAGGGCGCAGGTCAAAGGCCCAGTTGGCCATTGGGCTAACTGGTGGAGATCAATTCCAACAAAAAGTAGTCCATAGGCATTAGAATATTGCCTACCAGCTAACTGAAATATTACAGATGTGGTCTATAAAGCCGTCTATAACTAAAGTTATCCATAATCTTATGGCTGCTGCCCATAAGAAATAAACAAATAATTATTCTCTCTGCTCACTCTCTCTCCCTCTCTCATATCGACTACCTAGACCATACATACCGTAGCACACAACAATAATGGCTCACTAATTCAAAAGTTGTCCACATAAACTAAATAGTCCATATAGGCCTCGTTTAGATGCCCGATTCGGGGGCGCCCGAATCACTGTTGAACACTGTAGCAATTTTGTTTTTATTTAGTAATAATTGTCCAAACATTGATTAATTAGGCTTAAAATATTCGTCTCGCAAAGTACAACAAAACTGTGCAATTAGTTTTTGATTTCATCTACATTTAGTACTCTATATATGTGTCGATATTTTAATATGATAAAAAATTTTCTTTTTGCATAGTAGAATTTAAGAGTGAATTTAAGTATGTAAACAAGGCCTTACATTGCGCTTGGTCTAAGTGAGCTAAAGTGCTCGTTGGGGATACGGGCCTCTCGCCTCTGCTGCAAGAAGCCCACGTGAGCGGCTTGAGTTCGGGATGCAGAGTACGGGTACGACGAATAAGACAAGAATTCTTCTGCAGGCTGCCGGAATCGAATAAACGGCCTGGTTGAGCCCAAGTCCCCAGGTGACAGGCCTTTGGTGACAGTGTTAGTTACTAGTAGGTCCAAACAAACTACTATTCGTACAATCTTACGGCGTGTTTTGATCCATTTTTTTTTGAAAAGTTCTTGAAGCACTTTTGGTTGTTATTTGGTAAAATTTGTCCAATCATGAACTAACTAGGGTCAAAAGATTCATCTCGACATTTACAGACAAACTATGCAATTAGTTATTTTTTTACCTACATTTAATATTCTATGCATGCGTTTAAAGATTTGATGTGATACTGCGCAAAAAATTTTGGGCCTTTTTGGCCATCTAAACGCGGCCTTACTAATATTTGTGATTCCGGATACAACATCGTTAGGTTAATTATATTATATTTTGATAGTAAACCTATTAAAGATATAGATTTTGATATTATTTTTCTGTAAATCTAGATAAAGTCAGGATTGTTTGACTTCTTAAAATGTGAGATGAAGACTTACTTCGAAACGGGTCTTCGTATAATGGCAAAATACACTCATCTGCAGGTACCCTATCAGCTACTCCATCAGTCTCAAGATACTTAATTTTATAGTATTTAAATTTTGTTCCAAAATCATTATTATTCTTAATTTTCAATGTACATTTCTGTTCTTTCAATGCACCTTTTTTCCTTTTCCAATACTCTCTCTATTTCTCTCTATCTTTCTCATTCTTGTTTTCTGTGCACCATATTGTTTCCACTCCTAAATTCGTGTGTCCAAACCTATATTATCTTCTTCTTGACATGCATGTTCATTTACTAGCAATTGACACGAAATTGCAAGATGTTAGAAAAAAAATATTTGAGGCCGTCACATAGGTCTTCAGATAGCTACAGTCTCTACCTAAAATCCACATCCAATTTGGACGGATTTTTTTGTTATCTAAAATCTAGATTCTAAAATCCCTATTAAGGTCTTGTTTGGCACAGTCACAGGCAGCTTCATGAGTTGTTGCGAGCTAATTTTTGCCGAACAGGGTGTGTTCACTTCCTCCAAAATTCCAAAAATTTTATAAGATTCTCCGTCACATCGAATCTTTAGACGCATGCATAAAGCATTAAATATAGGTAAAAAAATAACTAATTACACAGTTTGATTGTAAAATGACGAGACAAATCTTTAGAACCTAATTAGTCTATGATTGGACACTAATTGTCAAATACAAACGAAAGAGTTACTGCGCTTCCAAAAATTTTACAGGGCCATCTAAACACACCCGATGCGAAAATTTTTTGTGAAAATGTCGCATCGGATGTTTCGTGCGATGTCGGAAGAGTTTTTTGGAAACTAATAAGAAAGCTAATTACGTAGCTTGCCTGGAAACCACGAGACGAATTTATTAAGCCTAATTAATCCGTCATTAGCACATTTATTACTGTAGCACTTTAGTGTCAAATCACGGACTAATTAGTCTCAAAACGTTCATCTCGCAATTTACACACAAACTGTGCAATTAGTTTTTTTCATCTATATTTAATATTGCATGCATGTACCGTAAGATTCGATAGCATGGTTTTGGGCGAATTTTTTTTTATCTAATCGAGGCCCAAGTGGATGGACGGCGGCGCGCGCATGGGGAGGCACAGAGGCAGGCATTTTCATTTTCTGCAGGACCCGGTCCGAATCTGCATGCATGCAGGGGAGAGCACCCTGCAGCTTTGCGAGCGGCACGCACGCAGGCACGCGGACGCTGCAGCATGCATGCCACAACGTACTGTATGCGACGTCACCCTGATCGGCACGTGGACGTGGTGGGCGGCGGACCGTGCCCACGGCCACGGGCCACGGGGCCACGCACGCAGCGGTGCCGCCGGGGGGCCGCGCGCAGCGCAATGCGCTCATGGCCATTCACGGGCAAGGGTGTCGGTCCAAAACCAGAGACGCACGCACGCACAGGCTGAGCGCCCCGCGGCTCCGATCCGCTGCGCGGCGCGGCGCCTGATGCCTTTGGTCATGCGATGGTCATTGGTGCATGCCTACCAGCGGCGACTGCATGAGACCTGACTGACCGGCGTCTCGTCAGCGGCGACTGCATGAGACCTGACTGACCGGCGTCTCGTCGGCGGCAGGCCCCAGATGTCCTTCCGCTTGTCTCAGCGTGCAGCAATCGCATCACATGCAGTGCAGAGGATGCCCAATCGATGCCGGTCAAGAGTCACAAGACAGGCTTCACCGCGTCAGCCGCCGTCCTCCCTGTACGTTCCCGCCGGCGTCCGCGCCGCGGTGCCGGCGTGCCGCGTGGACGTGGGGTAGGGTTCGTCGGTACTCGGTTCGAGTTCTGGACGACTCGACTCCGTGGGCAGTGTGGGACCGTCGCGTGCGTGTGGCATGGGAGGGTGTGGCGTGGGAGGGTATCGAGGCACGAGGCGGAGTTACACCGCACGTGTACGCAGACGTACTCCCTCCGTCCCGGAATTAAGGACGTGGGAGGGTTCAAAAATTGTGTAAAAAAGCAAGACGTTTTACAGTAGCTCCTAGGGGCATGGTACAACACCCGTCAATCCACCGTCTGCCTGTCAGCCAGCAAACAAATAAAGAAATAAAAAACAGATGGGTGGGAGGAGGTGTAGTACTAGTCGAGAGGAGCGGCTGTTCCTGTACGTAGAGAAGTCTGGAAAGGAGAGCAGGAGAGAGAACATGCAGGAACGGAGGAAGTAGGAGCACGCAGGTCTTCTGTTATTGTCGTTGATATCGGTGCCCGATTCCAGAATGTCTATTATTGTGGGACAGAGGGAGTAGCGCAGAAGCCGAACCGACGTCTTGTTCGGCTGATGCTTTCTGCGGTGTTTCATTGCAAGAGAAAAACATTGTATCATGACTGATAAGCAGTTCAAGTGAACAAGACGTGAGACTCCGAGAGATGGGTATCGGTGCATCTTTTTACTTAGAAAATTTATACTATGGCTCACTGACGGCTGGAGCCCAGGGTATGTCGTGGCCCACTCGGCATACCCTGTGGGTCCACCCCTGCGGGCCTGCAGTACGCCTGCTAATGGGGACAGACCCGCTCCACAACCCGCCCCAACCCGTCCTTGGAGAACACTGGATGGCAACCCAACCCTGCCAAAAATTTCATGAGTGAACCCGCCCCAACCCGCCCCGCTCTTGTGGGTTTTTGCTGGGTGAGCATGACGACCTTGCTGACAGGGTGGCTGCGTGAGCATAACAACGCGCGGGTGCGGCGGCCAGCGAGGCGCGCGAGCATGACGACCTTGCTGAGGCAGCACGACTTGCACTTCGGATCCGACAAGTCCATGATTTCTGCAGGGAGAAGAAGTTAAGCTCGAGGAGATAATGGTGCAGCACGTGCATACCCGGTGGAGCTCCTGGAGATGTTCAACATGTCTGGTATGTCGGCGTCGTGTGGCGTGCTCTTCTATGCCCCGAGCTGCTGACTATGTGTAGCGAGAGCAAGTCCAGCGTCCACGACCTGTTCGACAAGCCGCGCTCGGCGGTTCCGTGCCCGTGCCGTCCTGTCCGGGAGTCAGGGCGTCGGATGAGCTGGAGCATCAGCCAGAGCATGGGCATGGAGGCGTGGGGCGTCGACGACGTCTTCATGCTGCGGCACGGCTCCCGGACAGTCAGCCGGGGACCCGGGGCGGCCGTCGCGGCATCGACGACGCCGAGGCTCTCCGCTGGGCGGCCATCGAGCGTCTACCTACCTACAATCGCGTGCGCACATCCTGTACTCATCCACGAAGACCGACACCGTCGCCGCAGCCACCGACGAGGACAACGACAAGCCCCGCCGTCATGTACTCGCGAGCGAGCACAGGAGGCTTCGCGACGGTTCATCTTTCCCCCATCCCGGCCCAACCCATCTTCTCTGAATACCCAACCCGCCCCGACCCGCAAGTCAATCGAACCCGTTTCCACCCATCCACACACACTCCATAGCAAAACCCACCCAAAAAAACCCGTTTCCCCCGCCCCATTAGCAGGAGTAGCGTGCAGATGCCTGCTGCTGCGTCGGCGTGGCTGCCCGAGCTTGAAAGCTAGTAGAGCTATAGGGGCCCGGCCCCTCCTGGCGAAGAAACCGGCCAGTTGAACACATGCATGCCGGGCCGAGTGGGCACACGGCTCGGGATCGAGTAGCAACTACTCCCTCCGTCTCATAATAAGTTAACATTATAAGTTTTAGCACGAAAACCAAGATGGAGCTAAAATGACATTTCTACCCCTATAGACATCTGGCATCTGCTCAGGGTACGGAAGGGAAATGGAAGGAGCGGGTGTGCGTTGCGCCTGGAGAGGACAAGGAGCCTGGGAACGAATGAGCAAAACTCCTATCAGGTTTCCTTTTTCAATGGAGATTTTTTTATTTCCTTGCTCCCAAGTTGATCGCTGCAGCTGCTGAACTGCCAGCTAGTAATAGTAGACCCCTGCAGACCTACAATGACCTTAGATTCTGGGACAAATTTTAAACCGTAGGAGTGCAGTTATTGTGGGACGGAGGGAGTAGCGAACAAACAATCACGCCGTGCCAATGCAAGTACCGTACCGCGGCATGCCACGATTCCTTACATCACTCATCCTGCGAGTGCGAGCAAAGCAAGCAGCTACAGTAGTCGCGGTGAAAACCGGGGGGCCGGACGATGCAGCCGGGGCCGGCCCGCGAAAAAGACGGCGACGTGAGTTTTCCAGGTCACCTCACCGAGATTAGCCGAATCTGAAGCAAGCAGGCTGGTGGCTGGAGCGCATCTTGGCGCGCGCGCGCGAGAATTATTTGCTGCACTGCAGTGGTACTGCACACATGCATGCATGGGGCCAGGCCACGCGCGCAAGGTTTCATGTTGTTTGCCTGTACGTACCGCTGCGCAATCGTACCCAAACCCATGGTGGATTCAGATCCTCTCTGCCGCTCCATGCCATGCGAGAGGTGCGAATGGCGGCACATGTGGCGAGCGATCCGGAGGATGTCTAGCTCAAGTAGTGCTGCAGCGATCGAGCTGCTCAAGACCTTGCCCGTGTTTCATTTTGGGTGGCCACTGGCCACGCATCCATATGCACTTCTGAATCCAAAGGGAAGAGGATAAACATGTGTACTTATATAAAATGCGACGTGCTTACAAAAGCCGTATGCTCTTCACTCCTGTAAACCTGTGACGTGCTTATAAAATGGGAGGCACAAGTACAACGATCACTAGCAGGCAAGCTAGCTAGTAGCTACACTTGGGTAGTATTTGAATGGAAGGCAGTCCATTGCGCGCACTTTCTGGTCTTCTGGGTCGATCCAAAAGGCAAAAGCCCAAAACACACAACTTCTCGAAACTTTGAAGAACGACACCGTGTTCTTCCTCACAGCCTTTCCCGCCTTTCCAAGCCGGCAAAACCTCGTTGGCCGACCCAAAAGGAGTCAAGGCCAGCTACCAGAAGAACTCTAGAACTCGGCAAAGAAAGGTGGTGGACGAGAGGAGGTAGAGTGCTGGCCGACCGACCTGCTAGCTGCTGCTGAAACGAGAAAAGCCTGGAAGCCAAACCAACCGTGTCGGCCGGTAGCCACAGTCACAAGGTTCCTGAAACGATTAGGTCGTGAAAAACGAGAATCGTGGAACGTAGAACGCTCTTTGAAAAAGGATTTTTTACTGTCGAAATGAAACTGATCCATGTTATCAAAACAGGAATACACGTTCCCGTGGAACGTAACACCGTGCCACGTTTCCGGTGACTATGCCGGTAGCTGCTCGGCCGCTAGCCGATCTGGAATCGGCTCGCCGCTGTTGCTGCTGCGGAACAGCAAAAGCTAGGGTTCGGTGAGGCGAGGGGTCGGCCATGTGATGCGAAATTGTGAATGTGACCTCCACCGGGGTGCCGTGCCTTTCTGTTTACGGCCACTGCTACAAAGGACTTTGGCTCACTGCCCGATCGTGTAGCCGCTGTTTGACTTGACTTGACTGCCGGTGCAAAAAGGTTTTGGTCCGCAGCCGTCCGTACCCGAGCTCTGGCAGCTCAACATGGGCGTTGTCTGGTTCGCTGAATCGGTCCGCTGAGGCCATGTTTGCAAAAATTTTCAAGATTTCTGGTCACATCAAATATTTGATACATATATAGAACATTAAATATAGATAAAAAAAATTAATTATACAATTAGATAGAAAAACAAGAGAGAATCTTTTGAGCCTAATTAATTTATGATTAAACATTAATTGACAAATACAAACGAAAGTACTAAAATAGCCAAAGCCAAAAATTTTAGCGAACAAATCACACCCTAAATGTGCATCGTTGTGCCTGCACAGTACAGTTCTATCAAATCCGCTGTGTAATGGCCCGTGGCCCGAGGAGCTAGATGTTGCAAAGGTGGAATGGCCCCACTACATCGTGGATACTTTTTAATGAATAAATAATATTTTTTCTTACAGCAAATCAACATAAATATTAGTATACGTCAAATTTTAGCGAATATGTAATAAAATATGATTGATTTGCAAAGGTGGTTAAGCAGCCATTTATAAAAAACACACTTAGATAATATATATAAGCATTCTTATGATTGTTTTGGTCATTGTTAAAACAAAGGTGGGCTTGCAAGTATAGTGGTTTTATATACATGTTGAAGCACTAAGATGGTATCTTGATCTGCAATGCTTGTAGTGGCATATTATACCGAAGTAGACAGAGAGAATTATTTTCTAGGCCTTAAAAAAGTTTTGTTTCCTTTCTTGGTCCTTTTATTTTTGAAGTTACTTATTTGGCCTAAAATAGAACTTTGCTTCTCTACGTGGCCCTTGTTAGATTTGGCCACCGGCGGTGTTAAGTTGGGCTACCCTTGGGTGAGATAGGAAAGAGAGCGCATAATTTAGTTTTGATATTTTTCGTTTTGAGGATTGTTTATACTATTTTTTGCATGGTTAGAGATTATCATAATTGCACAAAATAAGGTACAATTTATTTTGAACATGGAAGCATTATTTTGTCCAATTTTGTATATGCCAAGCAATTAACTTAAACAATAAGATGCATAAATGCAAACAATTACCTAAACATCTTCACCGTAGGAGTACTTCTATCCAAAAAAATATATCATCCTCGCTTCACCGAAAAATTAATATTTATGATACATAATTAGTATTATCAATAGATAAAATGTTAGATATATTTTGATAACAAATTTATTTAGAGATATAAATGTTGCTAATATATAAATCTAGTCAAATTTAAGAAAGTTTGACCACATGAAACTCACAGTGGAACCGTGTTTGAGATGGAGAAAGTATGTAAAAACTAGTCCATTAACATGTGCTCTCACATGGGCTAGAATTTTAGGAAATATATTGTTTAATACATATAACTAATAAAGAATTTTTTCTATTAAACCATATATTTCCTTTTTATTTATTTTCTACAAAATATACATAATAGATAAACTATATGTTTTATTTTTTATTTATTGTCCACAAAATAGACATACTAGATAGTTCTTAGTCTATATTTAATTATTATATATTTATTATTACCTTTTTGCAAGGAATTGATTTATATGTTTCTCATCCATATTCATATTTTTTACTCTGCATGGTACCTCAGTATATTTTAAATATGAAATTAGTTTAAAATCTTGACATTAACTGTGGTGGTCGTCGTTGCATCACGTATCTTATGAAGCCATGAATCTAAATCTTGTTTTTTCAATTTTTATTCTTATTGACTGCTATAAATTGTTTTTGTGCTCAACTTGAAACTTTTGTGCTTATTGTATCTTTGATTAACTCTCATTTGTGCACTTTTTAAAAAATAAGAATTTTAGGTCGTAGAGTATGTTCTTCTATACTACAATAACATAAGCAATTGTTTGAAAATGCACCATGTCCTTTAAGATAAGTGATATAGTTTGAAGTGGGATCTCATATGGCAGTAGCATGCTGACCTTAATTGGATTTTAATACTTATGTCGTATAATGATCGACTTTTTACTCTAAAGTAATCTTAAAAGGCCAGAAAAATATAGCCACCAACGGTCTCCCATACTTCTCAAGATGATCAAATTTTCTATCAAGAAATTACATGTGCAATTATGGTTACACTATCAATAAATCAATATAAACGTGTCAAAATTTAGTTAAAATTTATAAGTATATCTAAAGTAACGATCCAGTGGCTATTGTCATCAATGATAGTTAGAGCCTACCAATTTACAGGTCAGCTGTTTCTGATTATTGTGAGAATTTCTAAGATTTATCTTTTTCATAGTGCATCTAGCGAGAATAAACGTGGTGCCTCAGTTGGGGCCTCTAGTTAGTAATAGTAACATATTTATAGATTTTTATTGTATGAATTTACTTACAGTAGAAAATACAACCACTACTATAAATAAAGTTTATTGAGATGTTTTTTTGGAGATGGCTCTATTAAAAAACGGCTCTAAAAATATTGTTTATGGATGGTCTATTTTTAGAAATTAATTTTCTAGAGTTCTTAGAGGTCCTAGCCGCCTCTAGAGCATTTTAAAGACGGTCGGAAACACTAACACTAGCCGCATCCAGATACGCCAGAAGCTTGGGTTTTGTAGCCCTCGTCAAAAAATAGGTGTATAGACAAAAAATAATTATAGTTTTTTCAAATCAAATTGGATGATGATGTTTTCATTAAGATCATTTATGGTCCCAAATTACAATTTAAATTATTATCTTTTGAAATTCAAAACTTTGATTTTATTCAAACGATCTTAGATGAATATATGCCCTAAAACAAAACCTTAGTTCTCTATGAGATATAAAATCATGTAATTCAAACCTCTTCATTTGAAATTATTTAGGGAAGCAAGGATTCATAAAAAATCATTAAATTTAATTTAAAAGGACAATATCATTCGTTTAATCATAAGTCACAAGAGGGCCTCATCAGGTCTTAAGTTCAATTACTAGTAGTTGCACGGGCATAAAAATTGTGTGACTTGTTCTAGGTTAGAAAAATGTTCTTGCTATTTTTTTAGTTTGCTATCTTTTTTCATGAAAATAATTTTTAGAGATAGTCATACGAGACTTGTCCTAGTTATAAAAAATGTTTTTACTATGTTTTACACCTAATTTTTTGTGTGGAATTGTTTTTAGAGACAGTCCTAAACTCTTTCCTAGTTCCTAGATATACCGATGATTTTATACACACGAGTACATCGATTCTGACCGTGACTATACAATACAATGGCTATGTAGCAGTGGATCTTTTCTCTTCGTTAATAAAAATTTGTCTATGCACTCTAACGACGAGTCTGGGTGGCCTAGGGGGAAAATTCTCTGCATACGTGATGCAAAGAAGCTCCGTGCACCATGGCTTATTGGTTGTCGTATGATGATTTTCCTAAATGCATCCGGTGATATTTGCTAACAGCTCTGCCTTCACCGGAACTTCTCTGCATCACGTATGTGTAGAGTTTTTTCAGGAAATGTGGCCGAGGTAGTGCAGAAACCACCGGGGATGATGGAGGGGGGGGGGGGTGGTCAATGGTTATGATTTTAGTGGCACAAAATGGTCAAACCAGCGATCGAAGTGTAACACCCCAGGTGTTTGTCACCAGTTAAGCAGTGGGTTTGAGCTCAAACATGACAGATTAAGTGGTGATGAAGATATCAATGTCAAACTTATGGAAAGGAACCCCAACCTAAACTTGGATATTGCACCCTTGCTTTACATATAGGCCTTTTCAAGATATATGCTTGGGTGGTGTTATTGGAATATCTTCATGTGTCTCACATCAATACCCATCTATATTGGTCACTCGAAAAGTTTCATGAAGTTTAAAATAAAAAAGTCACATGAAATGATAAGTTATATCCTTATTGGAATGGCTTTACTAAGTGCTTAAATTGCATTATTAAGCGAATGGAAAGGTAGGTCATCAACCAAATCTTACAACCTTACCCAAATGGCTCTAGATGAACTCTACAACAAAAGTTATTAAGGGTCCATGTTGAGCAAATGCCAAGAAAATGCTCCAATAGATCATAAAGGACAAATTAAGCTTTATCGTGATACTACATTGGTTAAAGTAGAATTGTAGCTTCTACACCTGTTTTGAAGTTTGACCTTAAATATGTTACATAGAAGAAGCTTTGTTTTTGAACCAAGAGCTAGATCAGCTTGTAAGCTTGTCAAACAGAGGCCACAATTTTTAAATAAGCTGCTGTTTTCTAGCCTTGAAATTTTAGCTAAGTCTGAGATTTCAATGTTATTGATGGTTGGCATCTCATGTTCCCGAAATTTTGTTAAGAAACTCAAGTTGTGCCCAATTAGAAAGTTGGAGATAATTTTATGGAGAAGGCCTAGGAAAAGTTGTATTAAGTTTGACCAAGTTTCGACTATGGAATTGGAGCCCAAAGTGAAGCTTGTCAAGTTATTGACACTGCGGTTTTGGGAGGTGATTAACCACTAATCTATTGCTCTAATGACCTTGGCCCCTTAACGGAAAATGTAGAGCATGCCGAGGTGAGCAAACTTTATTTTGTGCCCATTAGCTAATTCGTCTTGTAGCCAGCCCAAATATGCTCCCACCTTGCCCACCGCGACGCTCGGCACGTGTTCGACGCTACTCTCTCCCCCTCGCATTTCTGCTGCTGCGGCCACAACCACCATGGCCGGTCGAGCTGCATGGCCGCCGCCGTTCCACCTCCTTGTCGTGCCCCTCTGTGGCGGAACCGTCTGAATCGGCACATTATCGATAATACTCGTCTTCCATTGACACTAAGTATTCCGATAATGAACCAAGTCAAACACCTCCGTCGAGCACACCCGAAGGAGAACTCGAATAATCCACGTTTTCATCCAGGATACAATAATGAATACAAGCTTACAATACTTAGTCCATTTCATACAATAGCAGTCTTGGAAATTTATTCATTACAATACCAGAGTTCAGAGTGCAGTAATTAAACAGCGGAAACTAATTAAACATCTAGCGGAAAGCGATACAAGGATCCGTCTGTGCCCACCAGAAGAATCCTCCACACAGCAGCCAACTTCTTAAGTTGCACCTGCAACAGGGGTAAAAATAACCCTAAGTACAAAATGTACTTGCAAGACTTACCCGACTAGTGGGAATATATATTTCCCGACTCTCAAGGATATGAAAGGCTTTTTGGTTTGCTGTTTCATTTTGCCTGCAAAGCTTACTAAAGTGTATCCTTACTGGTAAATATTTAGCAGTCATTTCATTTTTCATTCATTTTTTTTATTAACTAAACATTCTAGGTAAGCACCTGTTCTACTTTCAAGCAAGTGATAAGCAATCATACTCATTTCTCTTTCTTTCCTTTCTTCCACCAACTTTATTATTCCAGTTGTTACTACGATGCCATGCCATAGTCAAGCCGTACCGTCTAAGCGACGGCGATTCGCGAATCAATGTGCCCAGCTGGGTACCCCGAAAAAACACACGCCTCGCTCGTACCCTAGGCACGAGCGAGACCAACCCGTTCCACTCCTGTCACAGGTTCCAGGTCCCCGTCCAAACTTGGACTCCAAGCCCCCACACTGAGGCCCGGCCTCAAAGTGGTGCTTAGACCTCCACCTATCCCCGCCTCCAATCAGTCGGTCCGGAAAGAGCCGGAGCCCATGACAAGAGAGTAACAAGTCTTCCTAGCCCCCATCCGCTAGTATATGCTCGGGATAATAAGATCTGTGACAAGACTATTGTCCATAACAACGAACAGTCCTTAATCGACACGGACAGGGAAACGATGCAACCAAGCTAAGCCCGTGGCCGCGGGACATAACTTGTCACACCCACCAGTACCCAAACCATATCCCTGCCCGGTCTCCAATTTTATTTCACCTTCTTATCATGTGATACAATAATAATCACCTATTGTGAGTAACGACAGGTTACCCGCTACCGTCATCCTAAGCATCGCATCTACACGACCTGTACTAGTAGGACTCATAGGTGGGTATATATGTGCAAGTAGTTTTCATATCAACTCCTGAAACGTAATGCAAACATATATATACCAAGTGATTAGTAAAATAGGGGTTATGCACCGGGGCTTGCCTTGGGCAGGCACGGAGTCAACAAAGTCAGTCGGCGGCTCCGGAACCTCCTCCGCTGCAAGGACCTCCTCGATCACCTCCACGACCTCCTCGTACTCCTGGTCGTCGATGGTCACCACGTCCGCCTCCAACTCGTTCACTACATGCATGCAATGATGGTGCAATAAATTAATACTTAGACAACAACTCTTAAAAGTACACAACTACTAAGCTAATTAACTAACTCTAATGGTTAACATGCTAAGCTATCCATTACTTCTACTAAGCAAGAACTAGCTAGCCTAATATTTTCTACTGACTAAAATGCATTTCATGATAATAGATAAATTTAGTTGAGCTCTAGAGACGAAGAAAATGACATGGACAGACAACTCTTGATTTTCAATGAATTTAGGAAGAAGAATCAACGGAATTGGAGTTCGTATGGTGGAGATATTGGTTGCGCAAAGTAGCTATTAATAATCTCTAAAAAAATCAAAGGAACTTAATTAGCTCATGGTTTTCTCCCGTGACTTGCTCATGAATGAGGTCTTTAATCAAAGGAATAATGAAGACGGATGGCGCTGCTAGGGAGAAACAGAGGAAGTACAAGAGGAACTCGCGGGATACTTACCGCAGTCCACTGAAGCTTCGATAGACGCAGCTTACACGGCAAGAACAGAGGAACTTGATTAGGGAGAAAGAGGTAGACAACAAACTCTGGCGAGCTCGCGATCGCGAGACGTCTCCTTTTAAGGACGAGAGACGCAGGGCAGAGCTCGCACGGGAAGGAGATTGACGTGCGCGACGCAGCAAGTCTCTGTGCTACAGTGTTTTCTGCGCGCTACAGTAACCTCCGTGCTGCTACAGTGCATCTCTTCGGCGCTACATTACCCTCTGCTGCTGCTACAGTGCATCTCTGCGGCGCTACAGTAACCTCTGCTGCTGCTACAGTGCATCTCTGCGGCGCTACAGTACCTC
This sequence comes from Saccharum hybrid cultivar R570, assembly GCA_038087645.1. NCBI lineage: Eukaryota > Viridiplantae > Streptophyta > Magnoliopsida > Poales > Poaceae > Saccharum > Saccharum hybrid cultivar. Next base: position 18,647,237 of record JAQSUU010000402.1, read on the forward strand.
TGCTGCTGCTACAGTGCATTTCTGCGGCGCTACAGTACTCTGCTGCAGTACGCTTCTGCGGCGCTACAGTACTCTGCTACAGTGCAATCTGGGATTTTAGAAAGCAAAAGAATTGCTAGCGCTGGAGTTGGATCAGGATGACAATAGTTAGTTGAACTGTGCTGAGGAATATTTGGACAAGGAATTAAATTAGAGCTCAACTTAAGAATTAGTGCAACAAAATTTAATTTCTCATTTTGCCATAAACAAAAATACATAAACATGATGCTCATGACATGGTTTAATGATTTATTAACGCAGTAACACCGAGGGTGTTACAGCTCTACCCCCCTAAAGAAAATCTCGACCCGAGATTTCTTGTGTGTGCCTAGTGTGGGAAAAGATAAGCAAGTTAATTACTTAAGATGATTACCTTGACGAACTAGGAATGAGATGAGGATAATGCTCCAAAATATAGCTTTCCAACTCCCAAGTGGCCTCATCCTCCGAATGATTTTTCCATTGAACCTTGTAAAATTTCACCACCTTGTTTCTTGTGATTCTCTCTTTTTCATCCAAAACCTTGATAGGGTGCTCAATATAAGAAAGATCGGGTTGAAGAGGAAGGCCTTCAATTTCCACAATTTCTTCGGGAACCCGCAAACATCTTTTCAATTGGGAGACATGGAAAACATCATGGACCGCTGACAAGATATCTGGGAGTTGAATACGATAGGCAACAGAACCCCTTTTCTCCAAAATTTTATAAGGACCTACATAGCGAGGAGCCAATTTTCCTCTGACACCAAACCTATGCACACCTCTCATGGGAGATACCTTGAGGTACACATAATCACCAACCTCGAACTGCAAGGGCCTTCTCCTTTTGTCTGCATAATTTTTCTGACGACTCTGAGCTGACTTCAAGTGACCTTGGATGACTCTCACTTGATCTCTTGCCTTCTTAATGAGATCGAGCCCATAATGACCACGGTCTCCCACCTCCACCCAGTTGAGTGGTGTCCTACATTTCTTGCCATACAGAGCCTTAAAAGGTGCCATGCGAATGCTCTCTTGATAACTGTTGTTATAAGAGAACTCAGCAAACCTCAAACACTCATCCCACTTTTCAGGAAAAGAAATGACACAGGCCCTCAACATGTCTTCTAGTACTTGGTTGATTCTCTCTGTTTGACCATCAGTCTGAGGATGATAAGCAGAACTTCTAAGAAGGCGAGTACCAAGACACTTCTGCAACTGCTCCCAGAAACGTGACACAAATACTGATCCCCGATCAGAAACTATAGTGAGAGGAACTCCATGTAGAGTAACAACTCGGTCAAAATATAACTTGGCATATTGCATGGCTGTGAACCTATTACCCACCGGAAGAAAATGAGCTGACTTGGTAAGACGATCCACAATGACCCAAATAGAATCATGTCCTCTTACTGTGCGGGGCAGACCCACAATAAAATCCATGGAAATATCCTCCCATTTCCAGGCAGGGATAGGCAAGGGCTGTAGCAAACCCGGTGTACGCAGGTGATCAGCTTTAACTCTTCCACAAATGTCACACTCAGAGATGTACTTGGCCACATCTTGCTTTAGGTTGGGCCACCAATACACATGCCTCAAATCATGATACATTTTATTACTCCCTGGGTGAATGGACAACTTGGAGTTATGGGCCTCTTCCAAGATTTTTGTCCTAAGCTCAACACTTCCTGGCACTACCAATCTCCTCTTGTACCTGAGCACACCTTGCTCATCAATATTAAAATGGGGCCCTCGTCCTTTAGCCATCAATTTCCTGATGTGAGGAATCACCTCAGTGTCCTTCCTCTGCTCCAAGACAATCTGATCCAACAAGTCAGAAACCAAGGCAATATGTGCCAACACCTCATGATGAGCAAAAGACAAAGACTCCTCATCCTCCTGGTGTGACTTCCGACTTAATGCATCAGCTACCACATTAGCTTTGCCGGGATGATAGTGCACCTCTAAATCATAATCCTTAATTAACTCAAGCCACCTTCGTTGCCTCATATTTAACTCAGGTTGAGTAAAAATATATTTGAGGCTCTTGTGGTCCGTATAAATATTTACCTTATTTCCCAACAAAAAGTGCCTCCATATTTTTAGAGCATGCACAACCGCACCAAGCTCTAAATCATGGGTGAGATAGTTTACTTCATGCTTTTTCAGCTGACGGGAAGCATAAGCTACTGCCCGTCCTTCTTGCATAAGCACACACCCAAGTCCGGACCGAGAGGCATCACAGTATACATCAAATGGTTTCCCAATATCAGGCTGAGCAAGAATAGGAGCAGTGGTCAAATACTTCTTCAGAGCTTGAAATGCCTCCTCACAAGCCGGGCCCCAAACAAACTTGACATCCTTCTGAAGCAACTTGGTCATGGGTTTAGCTATCTTGGAAAAGTCAGGAATGAAACGCCGATAATAACCGGCAAGGCCAAGGAACTGACGTATCTGATGCACGGACCTTGGTGATTTCCAATTTAAAACCTCTTGCACCTTGCTAGGGTCCACTGATATGCCTTCAGGGGTCAAGACATGTCCCAAAAATTGTACCCGGTCTAGCCAAAATTCACACTTGCTAAACTTGGCATATAACCGATGCTCGCGTAGTCTGGTTAGGACTATGCGAAGATGCCGGGCATGCTCATCTTCATTCTTTGAATATATTAAAATATCATCAATAAACACCACCACAAACTTATCCAACTCCGGCATGAAGACTGAGTTCATGAGGTACATGAAAAATGCAGGAGCATTGGTCAGACCAAAGGACATTACTAGGTACTCATAAAGGCCGTACCTAGTGGAAAAGGCTGTCTTTGGTACATCTTGGGGCCGGATTTTTATTTGGTGATACCCAGAACGGAGGTCAATTTTTGAAAATACCTTTGCACCAACTAACTGATCAAACAAGGTATCAATCCGAGGCAAGGGATATTTATTTTTAATAGTTACTGCATTAAGGGGGCGATAATCAATACACATCCGAAGAGTGCCATCCTTCTTCTTCACAAAAATAGCTGGACAACCCCATGGTGAAGTGCTCGGACGAATAAATCCCTTCTCCCTCAGCTCTTCTAATTGCTTCTTCATTTCAGCTAACTCTGGGGGAGCCATACGATAAGGACGTCTAGAAATAGGAGTAGTACCGGGCTCTAGCTCAATGGTAAACTCCACATCTCTATCAGGAGGTAACCCAGGTAAATCTTCAGGAAAAACATCCGGAAATTCACAGACCACAGGAATAGAGGCAAGAGCAGGAGAAGCTTCAGTATTAGAGACGGCTGCTAGAGAAGAGATTGGTGGCATAATAAGGGACATTCTATCCTCAGATGAAGGAAGCTTCAACTCCACCACTCTATGGTTAAGGTCCAAAACTACACCATTCCTCCCCAACCAGTTCATTCCCAAGATAGCATCTGTACTTTGCCCAGGCAATACCATGAACTGGACACGATAAGAATGAGTGGCCAAAACCAGGCTAAGTGTCTCAGTCCGGGTCTGAATACATAACTGTGCACCAGGGGTGCTAACCTTATATGCAACAGAAATCATTGCAGTAGGTATATTGTGCCTTTCTACGAAACCCATACTCATGAATGAATGTGATGCACCAGAATCAAATAACACATATGCTGGGTGGGAGTTGATGGAGAACATACCAGCCATCACAGGCTCTCCCTGTGGAAACTCCTCAGCTGCAGTGAAATTAACATGTCCCGAGCGGCTCACAGGCACCTTCTTCCTGATAATAGTCCTCTTGACCACGCGAGAGTTGGCTGCAGACTGAGCAGACTGAATAGGATGATTTTCAGGACACTCCCGAGCATAGTGGCCTTCCTTGCCACACTTGAAACAAATAACTGGTGGCTTGTTTCCCTGTCCCTGACGAGGCTGGAACTGCTGTCCCTGAGGCTGCTGCACCTGCTGAGTAGGTGCACGGTACTGAGTGTGCTGAACTGAAGTGGCTTGCTGAAAGTGACGAGGCTGCTGTCCACCCTGAGAATAATAAGGCACCCTCCTAACAACTTGTACCTTCTGTGCATGTGGGTGACTAGAGGATCCAGTAATCACCCGCTTGCGCTTCCACTCAGACTGGGTGTCATTCTGAAGTCCCTCCATGGAAATGGCAGCACTCATCAATGCACCAAAGGTCTGATAGCCCCCAGTGAACAACTTCTCCTTTAAGACACAAGAGAGACCATCCCTAAAACAATCCATCTTCTTCTGATCGGTGTCCACAAGATAACCAGCATACTGAGCCAGATGGTTGAACTTGGTTGCATACTCCACCACGGTCATATTACCCTGCCTTAACTCCTTAAACTCAGTCAACTTCCTGCTCATCAAACCAGCAGGAATAAAGTGCTCACGAAAAGCAGTGACAAACTCCTGCCAAGTCACCCGGTGACCTGCAAGTTGCATGGCTTGGAAGGTGTCCCACCACGCAGTAGCAGATCCTAGAAGCTGCTGTGCAACAAAGTGTACCTTCTGGTCCTCAGTCACATTGTGCAGCAACATCAACTTCTGCTCTATGGTGCGAAGCCAATGATCTGCATCCAGAGGCTCAGCAGACGGTGTGAAGGTAGGTGGCTGCGTCTTCAAAAAGTCCTGATAGGTGCTGGGCCTGTCATGCCCACGAGCACCATCCCCATTCCTACCACCATCACCGTGGCCCCCACGAACAAGGTTACCAACTAACTGTGCCATCATTTCCATGACACGGTTGGACTCCCGATGGGCAGTCAACATCTCAGCCAGCATCTCTTCAGGATTCATAGGAGGTACTGGTGCCCGAGGTAGTGCAGCATCCAACACTGGGACCCCATTGTTATCCCCCTGATGCTCACCATCATTGCCTTGATCACTTCCACCATGGCCAAGGACAGCCCCACCACTGGCACTCCCATGATGAGACCCCTGACTCATCTGTGATCATATAAGGATCCACCATTAGGGACAAACTTCCAGATTCAAGGACAGACTCAAAGAAAAGATACACTTGATAAGGGATAAAATAATCAGACTTCCATAGTTAATTGGAGCACTTATTTTTATTATTTCCCTATCATTTATTAAACAAACTTATACGTGACGGGGTATTTTTTTTTTTTGCTCATGATGCATGTATCGGCCTATTCGTCGCTCAAGCCGAATATAGCGGCATTCGCGAATATTTTGGCACAAGGTATACTCACTCACCGTATACTAGTCGATTTATACGATGCGTAAGTTAGTGTACCTGCAGGACTTTTCATTAGATAAAATCAGTGCCACTATCCTAGATAGACCATATTACTAGGGCGAATACTTATTTATGCGAATTTACCGAATCCTATTTTTCACAAATCTTTTGTTGGTCAAATTTTTAAATTTAAAAAGAGGTGATTAAGCTTGTAAATTCATTATTGGCTCTGGTACCAACTGTGGCGGAACCGTCTGAATCGGCACATTATCGATAATACTCGTCTTCCATTGACACTAAGTATTCCGATAATGAACCAAGTCAAACACCTCCGTCGAGCACACCCGAAGGAGAACTCGAATAATCCACGTTTTCATCCAGGATACAATAATGAATACAAGCTTACAATACTTAGTCCATTTCATACAATAGCAGTCTTGGAAATTTATTCATTACAATACCAGAGTTCAGAGTGCAGTAATTAAACAGCGGAAACTAATTAAACATCTAGCGGAAAGCGATACAAGGATCCGTCTGTGCCCACCAGAAGAATCCTCCACACAGCAGCCAACTTCTTAAGTTGCACCTGCAACAGGGGTAAAAATAACCCTAAGTACAAAATGTACTTGCAAGACTTACCCGACTAGTGGGAATATATATTTCCCGACTCTCAAGGATATGAAAGGCTTTTTGGTTTGCTGTTTCATTTTGCCTGCAAAGCTTACTAAAGTGTATCCTTACTGGTAAATATTTAGCAGTCATTTCATTTTTCATTCATTTTTTTTATTAACTAAACATTCTAGGTAAGCACCTGTTCTACTTTCAAGCAAGTGATAAGCAATCATACTCATTTCTCTTTCTTTCCTTTCTTCCACCAACTTTATTATTCCAGTTGTTACTACGATGCCATGCCATAGTCAAGCCGTACCGTCTAAGCGACGGCGATTCGCGAATCAATGTGCCCAGCTGGGTACCCCAAAAAAACACATGCCTCGCTCGTACCCTAGGCACGAGCGAGACCAACCCGTTCCACTCCTGTCACAGGTTCCAGGTCCCCGTCCAAACTTGGACTCCAAGCCCCCACACTGAGGCCCGGCCTCAAAGTGGTGCTTAGACCTCCACCTATCCCCGCCTCCAATCAGTCGGTCCGGAAAGAGCCGGAGCCCATGACAAGAGAGTAACAAGTCTTCCTAGCCCCCATCCGCTAGTATATGCTCGGGATAATAAGATCTGTGACAAGACTATTGTCCATAACAACGAACAGTCCTTAATCGACACGGACAGGGAAACGATGCAACCAAGCTAAGCCCGTGGCCGCGGGACATAACTTGTCACACCCACCAGTACCCAAACCATATCCCTGCCCGGTCTCCAATTTTATTTCACCTTCTTATCATGTGATACAATAATAATCACCTATTGTGAGTAACGACAGGTTACCCGCTACCGTCATCCTAAGCATCGCATCTACACGACCTGTACTAGTAGGACTCATAGGTGGGTATATATGTGCAAGTAGTTTTCATATCAACTCCTGAAACGTAATGCAAACATATATATACCAAGTGATTAGTAAAATAGGGGTTATGCACCGGGGCTTGCCTTGGGCAGGCACGGAGTCAACAAAGTCAGTCGGCGGCTCCGGAACCTCCTCCGCTGCAAGGACCTCCTCGATCACCTCCACGACCTCCTCGTACTCCTGGTCGTCGATGGTCACCACGTCCGCCTCCAACTCGTTCACTACATGCATGCAATGATGGTGCAATAAATTAATACTTAGACAACAACTCTTAAAAGTACACAACTACTAAGCTAATTAACTAACTCTAATGGTTAACATGCTAAGCTATCCATTACTTCTACTAAGCAAGAACTAGCTAGCCTAATATTTTCTACTGACTAAAATGCATTTCATGATAATAGATAAATTTAGTTGAGCTCTAGAGACGAAGAAAATGACATGGACAGACAACTCTTGATTTTCAATGAATTTAGGAAGAAGAATCAACGGAATTGGAGTTCGTATGGTGGAGATATTGGTTGCGCAAAGTAGCTATTAATAATCTCTAAAAAAATCAAAGGAACTTAATTAGCTCATGGTTTTCTCCCGTGACTTGCTCATGAATGAGGTCTTTAATCAAAGGAATAATGAAGACGGATGGCGCTGCTAGGGAGAAACAGAGGAAGTACAAGAGGAACTCGCGGGATACTTACCGCAGTCCACTGAAGCTTCGATAGACGCAGCTTACACGGCAAGAACAGAGGAACTTGATTAGGGAGAAAGAGGTAGACAGCAAACTCTGGCGAGCTCGCGATCGCGAGACGTCTCCTTTTAAGGACGAGAGACGCAGGGCAGAGCTCGCACGGGAAGGAGATTGACGTGCGCGACGCAGCAAGTCTCCGTGCTACAGTGTTTTCTGCGCGCTACAGTAACCTCTGCTGCTGCTACAGTGCATCTCTGCGCGCTACAGTAACCTCTGCTGCTGCTACAGTGCATCTCTGCGGCGCTACAGTACCTCTGCTGCTGCTACAGTGCATTTCTGCGGCGCTACAGTACCTCTGCTGCTGCTACAGTGCATTCTGCGGCGCTACAGTACTCTGCTGCAGTACGCTTCTGCGGCGCTACAGTACTCTGCTACAGTGCAATCTGGGATTTTAGAAAGCAAAAGAATTGCTAGCGCTGGAGTTGGATCAGGATGACAATAGTTAGTTGAACTGTGCTGAGGAATATTTGGACAAGGAATTAAATTAGAGCTCAACTTAAGAATTAGTGCAACAAAATTTAATTTCTCATTTTGCCATAAACAAAAATACATAAACATGATGCTCATGACATGGTTTAATGATTTATTAACGCAGTAACACCGAGGGTGTTACAGCTCTACCCCCTAAAGAAAATCTCGGCCCGAGATTTCTTATGTGTGCCTAGTGTGGGAAAAGATAAGCAAGTTAATTACTTAAGATGATTACCTTGACGAACTAGGAATGAGATGAGGATAATGCTCCAAAATATAGCTTTCCAACTCCCAAGTGGCCTCATCCTCCGAATGATTTTTCCATTGAACCTTGTAAAATTTCACCACCTTGTTTCTTGTGATTCTCTCTTTTTCATCCAAAACCTTGATAGGGTGCTCAATATAAGAAAGATCGGGTTGAAGAGGAAGGCCTTCAATTTCCACAATTTCTTCGGGAACCCGCAAACATCTTTTCAATTGGGAGACATGGAAAACATCATGGACCGCTGACAAGATATCTGGGAGTTGAATACGATAGGCAACAGAACCCCTTTTCTCCAAAATTTTATAAGGACCTACATAGCGAGGAGCCAATTTTCCTCTGACACCAAACCTATGCACACCTCTCATGGGAGATACCTTGAGGTACACATAATCACCAACCTCGAACTGCAAGGGCCTTCTCCTTTTGTCTGCATAATTTTTCTGACGACTCTGAGCTGACTTCAAGTGACCTTGGATGACTCTCACTTGATCTCTTGCCTTCTTAATGAGATCGAGCCCATAATGACCACGGTCTCCCACCTCCACCCAGTTGAGTGGTGTCCTACATTTCTTGCCATACAGAGCCTCAAAAGGTGCCATGCGAATGCTCTCTTGATAACTGTTGTTATAAGAGAACTCAGCAAACCTCAAACACTCATCCCACTTTTCAGGAAAAGAAATGACACAGGCCCTCAACATGTCTTCTAGTACTTGGTTGATTCTCTCTGTTTGACCATCAGTCTGAGGATGATAAGCAGAACTTCTAAGAAGGCGAGTACCAAGACACTTCTGCAACTGCTCCCAGAAACGTGACACAAATACTGATCCCCGATCAGAAACTATAGTGAGAGGAACTCCATGTAGAGTAACAACTCGGTCAAAATATAACTTGGCATATTGCATGGCTGTGAACCTATTACCCACCGGAAGAAAATGAGCTGACTTGGTAAGACGATCCACAATGACCCAAATAGAATCATGTCCTCTTACTGTGCGGGGCAGACCCACAATAAAATCCATGGAAATATCCTCCCATTTCCAGGCAGGGATAGGCAAGGGCTGTAGCAAACCCGGTGTACGCAGGTGATCAGCTTTAACTCTTCCACAAATGTCACACTCAGAGATGTACTTGGCCACATCTTGCTTTAGGTTGGGCCACCAATACACATGCCTCAAATCATGATACATTTTATTACTCCCTGGGTGAATGGACAACTTGGAGTTATGGGCCTCTTCCAAGATTTTTGTCCTAAGCTCAACACTTCCTGGCACTACCAATCTCCTCTTGTACCTGAGCACACCTTGCTCATCAATATTAAAATGGGGCCCTCGTCCTTTAGCCATCAATTTCCTGATGTGAGGAATCACCTCAGTGTCCTTCCTCTGCTCCAAGACAATCTGATCCAACAAGTCAGAAACCAAGGCAATATGTGCCAACACCTCATGATGAGCAAAAGACAAAGACTCCTCATCCTCCTGGTGTGACTTCCGACTTAATGCATCAGCTACCACATTAGCTTTGCCGGGATGATAGTGCACCTCTAAATCATAATCCTTAATTAACTCAAGCCACCTTCGTTGCCTCATATTTAACTCAGGTTGAGTAAAAATATATTTGAGGCTCTTGTGGTCCGTATAAATATTTACCTTATTTCCCAACAAAAAGTGCCTCCATATTTTTAGAGCATGCACAACCGCACCAAGCTCTAAATCATGGGTGAGATAGTTTACTTCATGCTTTTTCAGCTGACGGGAAGCATAAGCTACTGCCCGTCCTTCTTGCATAAGCACACACCCAAGTCCGGACCGAGAGGCATCACAGTATACATCAAATGGTTTCCCAATATCAGGCTGAGCAAGAATAGGAGCAGTGGTCAAATACTTCTTCAGAGCTTGAAATGCCTCCTCACAAGCCGGGCCCCAAACAAACTTGACATCCTTCTGAAGCAACTTGGTCATGGGTTTAGCTATCTTGGAAAAGTCAGGAATGAAACGCCGATAATAACCGGCAAGGCCAAGGAACTGACGTATCTGATGCACGGACCTTGGTGATTTCCAATTTAAAACCTCTTGCACCTTGCTAGGGTCCACTGATATGCCTTCAGGGGTCAAGACATGTCCCAAAAATTGTACCCGGTCTAGCCAAAATTCACACTTGCTAAACTTGGCATATAACCGATGCTCGCGTAGTCTGGTTAGGACTATGCGAAGATGCCGGGCATGCTCATCTTCATTCTTTGAATATATTAAAATATCATCAATAAACACCACCACAAACTTATCCAACTCCGGCATGAAGACTGAGTTCATGAGGTACATGAAAAATGCAGGAGCATTGGTCAGACCAAAGGACATTACTAGGTACTCATAAAGGCCGTACCTAGTGGAAAAGGCTGTCTTTGGTACATCTTGGGGCCGGATTTTTATTTGGTGATACCCAGAACGGAGGTCAATTTTTGAAAATACCTTTGCACCAACTAACTGATCAAACAAGGTATCAATCCGAGGCAAGGGATATTTATTTTTAATAGTTACTGCATTAAGGGGGCGATAATCAATACACATCCGAAGAGTGCCATCCTTCTTCTTCACAAAAATAGCTGGACAACCCCATGGTGAAGTGCTCGGACGAATAAATCCCTTCTCCCTCAGCTCTTCTAATTGCTTCTTCATTTCAGCTAACTCTGGGGGAGCCATACGATAAGGACGTCTAGAAATAGGAGTAGTACCGGGCTCTAGCTCAATGGTAAACTCCACATCTCTATCAGGAGGTAACCCAGGTAAATCTTCAGGAAAAACATCCGAAAATTCACAGACCACAGGAATAGAGGCAAGAGCAGGAGAAGCTTCAGTATTAGAGACGGCTGCTAGAGAAGAGATTGGTGGCATAATAAGGGACATTCTATCCTCAGATGAAGGAAGCTTCAACTCCACCACTCTATGGTTAAGGTCCAAAACTACACCATTCCTCCCCAACCAGTTCATTCCCAAGATAGCATCTGTACTTTGCCCAGGCAATACCATGAACTGGACACGATAAGAATGAGTGGCCAAAACCAGGCTAAGTGTCTCAGTCCGGGTCTGAATACATAACTGTGCACCAGGGGTGCTAACCTTATATGCAACAGAAATCATTGCAGTAGGTATATTGTGCCTTTCTACGAAACCCATACTCATGAATGAATGTGATGCACCAGAATCAAATAACACATATGCTGGGTGGGAGTTGATGGAGAACATACCAGCCATCACAGGCTCTCCCTGTGGAAACTCCTCAGCTGCAGTGAAATTAACATGTCCCGAGCGGCTCACAGGCACCTTCTTCCTGATAATAGTCCTCTTGACCACGCGAGAGTTGGCTGCAGACTGAGCAGACTGAATAGGATGATTTTCAGGACACTCCCGAGCATAGTGGCCTTCCTTGCCACACTTGAAACAAATAACTGGTGGCTTGTTTCCCTGTCCCTGACGAGGCTGGAACTGCTGTCCCTGAGGCTGCTGCACCTGCTGAGTAGGTGCACGGTACTGAGTGTGCTGAACTGAAGTGGCTTGCTGAAAGTGACGAGGCTGCTGTCCACCCTGAGAATAATAAGGCACCCTCCTAACAACTTGTACCTTCTGTGCATGTGGGTGACTAGAGGATCCAGTAATCACCCGCTTGCGCTTCCACTCAGACTGGGTGTCATTCTGAAGTCCCTCCATGGAAATGGCAGCACTCATCAATGCACCAAAGGTCTGATAGCCCCCAGTGAACAACTTCTCCTTTAAGACACAAGAGAGACCATCCCTAAAACAATCCATCTTCTTCTGATCGGTGTCCACAAGATAACCAGCATACTGAGCCAGATGGTTGAACTTGGTTGCATACTCCACCACGGTCATATTACCCTGCCTTAACTCCTTAAACTCAGTCAACTTCCTGCTCATCAAACCAGCAGGAATAAAGTGCTCACGAAAAGCAGTGACAAACTCCTGCCAAGTCACCCGGTGACCTGCAAGTTGCATGGCTTGGAAGGTGTCCCACCACGCAGTAGCAGATCCTAGAAGCTGCTGTGCAACAAAGTGTACCTTCTGGTCCTCAGTCACATTGTGCAGCAACATCAACTTCTGCTCTATGGTGCGAAGCCAATGATCTGCATCCAGAGGCTCAGCAGACGGTGTGAAGGTAGGTGGCTGCGTCTTCAAAAAGTCCTGATAGGTGCTGGGCCTGTCATGCCCACGAGCACCATCCCCATTCCTACCACCATCACCGTGGCCCCCACGAACAAGGTTACCAACTAACTGTGCCATCATTTCCATGACACGGTTGGACTCCCGACGGGCAGTCAACATCTCAGCCAGCATCTCTTCAGGATTCATAGGAGGTACTGGTGCCCGAGGTAGTGCAGCATCCAACACTGGGACCCCATTGTTATCCCCCTGATGCTCACCATCATTGCCTTGATCACTTCCACCATGGCCAAGGACAGCCCCACCACTGGCACTCCCATGATGAGACCCCTGACTCATCTGTGATCATATAAGGATCCACCATTAGGGACAAACTTCCAGATTCAAGGACAGACTCAAAGAAAAGATACACTTGATAAGGGATAAAATAATCAGACTTCCATAGTTAATTGGAGCACTTATTTTTATTATTTCCCTATCATTTATTAAACAAACTTATACGTGACGGGGTATTTTTTTTTTGCTCATGATGCATGTATCGGCCTATTCGTCGCTCAAGCCGAATATAGCGGCATTCGCGAATATTTTGGCACAAGGTATACTCACTCACCGTATACTAGTCGATTTATACGATGCGTAAGTTAGTGTACCTGCAGGACTTTTCATTAGATAAAATCAGTGCCACTATCCTAGATAGACCATATTACTAGGGCGAATACTTATTTATGCGAATTTACCGAATCCTATTTTTCACAAATCTTTTGTTGGTCAAATTTTTAAATTTAAAAAGAGGTGATTAAGCTTGTAAATTCATTATTGGCTCTGGTACCAACTGTGGCGGAACCGTCTGAATCGGCACATTATCGATAATACTCGTCTTCCATTGACACTAAGTATTCCGATAATGAACCAAGTCAAACACCTCCGTCGAGCACACCCGAAGGAGAACTCGAATAATCCACGTTTTCATCCAGGATACAATAATGAATACAAGCTTACAATACTTAGTCCATTTCATACAATAGCAGTCTTGGAAATTTATTCATTACAATACCAGAGTTCAGAGTGCAGTAATTAAACAGCGGAAACTAATTAAACATCTAGCGGAAAGCGATACAAGGATCCGTCTGTGCCCACCAGAAGAATCCTCCACACAGCAGCCAACTTCTTAAGTTGCACCTGCAACAGGGGTAAAAATAACCCTAAGTACAAAATGTACTTGCAAGACTTACCCGACTAGTGGGAATATATATTTCCCGACTCTCAAGGATATGAAAGGCTTTTTGGTTTGCTGTTTCATTTTGCCTGCAAAGCTTACTAAAGTGTATCCTTACTGGTAAATATTTAGCAGTCATTTCATTTTTCATTCATTTTTTTTATTAACTAAACATTCTAGGTAAGCACCTGTTCTACTTTCAAGCAAGTGATAAGCAATCATACTCATTTCTCTTTCTTTCCTTTCTTCCACCAACTTTATTATTCCAGTTGTTACTACGATGCCATGCCATAGTCAAGCCGTACCGTCTAAGCGACGGCGATTCGCGAATCAATGTGCCCAGCTGGGTACCCCAAAAAAACACATGCCTCGCTCGTACCCTAGGCACGAGCGAGACCAACCCGTTCCACTCCTGTCACAGGTTCCAGGTCCCCGTCCAAACTTGGACTCCAAGCCCCCACACTGAGGCCCGGCCTCAAAGTGGTGCTTAGACCTCCACCTATCCCCGCCTCCAATCAGTCGGTCCGGAAAGAGCCGGAGCCCATGACAAGAGAGTAACAAGTCTTCCTAGCCCCCATCCGCTAGTATATGCTCGGGATAATAAGATCTGTGACAAGACTATTGTCCATAACAACGAACAGTCCTTAATCGACACGGACAGGGAAACGATGCAACCAAGCTAAGCCCGTGGCCGCGGGACATAACTTGTCACACCCACCAGTACCCAAACCATATCCCTGCCCGGTCTCCAATTTTATTTCACCTTCTTATCATGTGATACAATAATAATCACCTATTGTGAGTAACGACAGGTTACCCGCTACCGTCATCCTAAGCATCGCATCTACACGACCTGTACTAGTAGGACTCATAGGTGGGTATATATGTGCAAGTAGTTTTCATATCAACTCCTGAAACGTAATGCAAACATATATATACCAAGTGATTAGTAAAATAGGGGTTATGCACCGGGGCTTGCCTTGGGCAGGCACGGAGTCAACAAAGTCAGTCGGCGGCTCCGGAACCTCCTCCGCTGCAAGGACCTCCTCGATCACCTCCACGACCTCCTCGTACTCCTGGTCGTCGATGGTCACCACGTCCGCCTCCAACTCGTTCACTACATGCATGCAATGATGGTGCAATAAATTAATACTTAGACAACAACTCTTAAAAGTACACAACTACTAAGCTAATTAACTAACTCTAATGGTTAACATGCTAAGCTATCCATTACTTCTACTAAGCAAGAACTAGCTAGCCTAATATTTTCTACTGACTAAAATGCATTTCATGATAATAGATAAATTTAGTTGAGCTCTAGAGACGAAGAAAATGACATGGACAGACAACTCTTGATTTTCAATGAATTTAGGAAGAAGAATCAACGGAATTGGAGTTCGTATGGTGGAGATATTGGTTGCGCAAAGTAGCTATTAATAATCTCTAAAAAAATCAAAGGAACTTAATTAGCTCATGGTTTTCTCCCGTGACTTGCTCATGAATGAGGTCTTTAATCAAAGGAATAATGAAGACGGATGGCGCTGCTAGGGAGAAACAGAGGAAGTACAAGAGGAACTCGCGGGATACTTACCGCAGTCCACTGAAGCTTCGATAGACGCAGCTTACACGGCAAGAACAGAGGAACTTGATTAGGGAGAAAGAGGTAGACAGCAAACTCTGGCGAGCTCGCGATCGCGAGACGTCTCCTTTTAAGGACGAGAGACGCAGGGCAGAGCTCGCACGGGAAGGAGATTGACGTGCGCGACGCAGCAAGTCTCCGTGCTACAGTGTTTTCTGCGCGCTATAGTAACCTCCGTGCTGCTACAGTGCATCTCTTCGGCGCTACAGTAACCTCTGCTGCTGCTACAGTGCATCTCTGCGCGCTACAGTAACCTCTGCTGCTGCTACAGTGCATCTCTGCGGCGCTACAGTAACCTCTGCTGCTGCTACAGTGTATTTCTGCGGCGCTACAGTACTCTGCTGCAGTACGCTTCTGCGGCGCTACAGTACTCTGCTACAGTGCAATCTGGGATTTTAGAAAGCAAAAGAATTGCTAGCGCTGGAGTTGGATCAGGATGACAATAGTTAGTTGAACTGTGCTGAGGAATATTTGGACAAGGAATTAAATTAGAGCTCAACTTAAGAATTAGTGCAACAAAATTTAATTTCTCATTTTGCCATAAACAAAAATACATAAACATGATGCTCATGACATGGTTTAATGATTTATTAACGCAGTAACACCGAGGGTGTTACACCCTCTCCGTCCCAACCAAGCATGGCATCGCCTTCTCCAGCTCGCGCCACACCTCCTGCATTCCTTTGCCAGTCGCCTTCATCACCAGAGTACCTCGCCGCCTGTGCCACTCCGCCATTGGCTCTTGTGCTCGTGGCCAGGAGGCCAAGGCTCATCTCCCAACCATCCGCGGCCACCAGCTGGTGCGCGCGGACCCCCTCGTGCTCGCCTACCACTCCACCGATGCTGATGAGCTCTCTCTGGCCTGAATCGACGAGCTCCCGCGCGCCTCCCACTGTAAATCGTGACCAGGGACCTTCTATAGCAATTTGACTAAAAGGGAGGGCCTATGTGTGAACCCCTAGACTCAGATAAATAGTGCCTTTTGGATCTGTTTGCTTTGAAATTGACTGAACTTTGAAAATGCATAGTAATTCATAGAAAAACCATAAAATAGTAAATGAATACATTTTTGAATCCTTGTGAAATTGTCTATATGACATGTTTTAGTTAAAGTTATAGCTATAAAATAGATTTATGCAACTAGGTTTTTAATGCTAGTTGTATTTGTATTTTTCATAACTACAGATGTAGGGCTCCAAATGAAGTGAAATTTTTATGGCATGCTACTCATGTGATGTTTGATGTGTGGTAAAAATTTCATGGTCATTGGTTGCTGTATGAGTGAATTATTGGTTTAACTTGCTCTCACATGATTTCTTGCATTAGCATTTTGTATTTTTCATAGAGGTTGCTATGCTTATTCAAACAGTTTGAAATTTGTACAGTAGACTTATCGGAGTATGTGTGAGCTACTGTAAGTTTTGTAGAATTTACTGGACACTTTTGGTATACGTTCTTTAATTCACCTTATTATCTAAATAAATTAAGAAAATATATTAAAAGAAATTATTTAGTGATGAGCACTATGTTTTCTGGTGTTTATTTAACATGTACTTCATGATGGTTATATTGGTTGTGGCCAAATGTATGTTTGGAATATAAGTTAATATTTATTTCTTGCAATTGATGGTTTCTGGACAGTTCTGTGAACTTTGTAAATAACACCATGTAAATGTAGTTTTCTGAGAAACATATTTATAACAAAGTTGTAGATAATTCATGTATCTAGCTGCTGTTAAAATTTGGTGGCATTTGACCAAGTAGTTTTTGAGTTACAGCTGTTAAAATTTGGGTCACTCAATTGGTTGTTCTCTGAAATCTCTGGACCAGATTCTGTAATATATGCATGTTTGACTTAGTTAACTTGAGAATCATGCTAAGATGATTAAAGATGAATTGTAGATAATTTCATAAGCTTTCCAGAATATCTTGTTGTATGTCATTTTGATCTGTAGAACTCTAGTTATGAATTAAACAAGCAGCTATTGTTGGTAGTCCTCAAAATGACAGATTCTGATTCTAGTAATTATTGTTGCTTTGTGTGTTGCTAAGTGTGGCTCATGTCTTTGATGATGTCAAGTTAATGCACCTGAGATCTTATGGAACTTGTGTGCCATGCCTTTTATGCTTGCTAGCTTAGCATGATAGTTTGTGTGATGTTTAAGTTAAGCATCACAAAGTACTTAAGTGTGTTTAGTGTAACCTTATGCTTGTCTTGCATAATCTTGTGTTGCATTGAATGCTTATGTGATGCATCTTGTGTTACCACTCATCATATTCATATACATGCATCTTGTATCTCATTTAGGTACGCTAGATGAACCACGTGAAGGATGTGATGATAGAGCCAAACCTGAAGATGGTGTTTGGTGAACCTATCCTGAAGATGGAAGGATTAAGCAAATACCGGGATGGGAGATGCTCGCTAAGCGAGTGTCATCTGACAAACACAAACCTAAGTGTTAGATCCCAGGCAAGCCCTGAAGCATTCTCTCCCTGTGGTTTGTAAAATATCACTTGAGTCTTTTATATATGTTTGATGCATTAAGTTATAAGAGTTGCTTGGAACCGTTGATGCATATATATATATATATATATATATATATATATATATATATATATATATAGCAACTCTTATATATATATATTCCTTGTTCAACTTGATATATCCTTTACCCTGGTAGATTCAGGATCGACATAAATGCTTAGCCATGCTTAGATCGATAGAAGTCGGTTGATTTCCTGTCACCTGCGAGATATAGGTGGATACCTGGTTATGGTTGACTATAATTGTTATCATGGAAAATAACCAAGTGTTGATGGATAAATAGAGACCGGACGGAGTCTTTTAGGGTTTGGACTATAGTGATTCCGTCTGTGTCGGTTAAGAACCGTACCGTTGTACGTCCCTCAGATCATGTTGAACGCATGCCCCACATTTAACTAGAAGGATAAATCGTTCCGACCGTGAAGCCGGGACACTATTCAGGCCGGGAGTTGACCGCAACGCACCGTATTGGAGTTGTATAGGTGGTGGCAACGGGGCGCGATGGTGAGGCCAAGGACAGTTGTAACTCATTCCTAGCAGCCGGGCGGCCCCTGGGTACGGTGGTTCTTGTCGAACCCGCGATTTAATCGGAATGGTGCATTCGGTGACCTGTAGCTTACTTTGCGAGTGAGTGTGGTTTGTGTGGAAAATAAATCACCGGCTGGTTAAAAATCAATTCGAGTAACCTTCGCTCCAGGATAGTGAGCACTTGACTTGAGCTACGTCATCGTAGTAATGTTACTATAGAACACAATGGTTATGTTGATGATGTTGGAAAAATGCCCAACCTAATATGGTCACTATTGATTGCTTAATAATTAGTCAACTGATTGCTATTAGTATAGGTGCTAACTTAGCTTAATCAGGCTATAATTGTAACTTGCTGCTAATAGACTTAAAATGGTTCATATATGATAATTTATGCTTTTCTGCAAAACAAGTTAAGCCAGTCCACCTTATAAAAGCCTTGCATACTCCTTGGTGTCTATGTATTTTTAGTTTATGATGGGTAAGTCTAGCTGAGTACATCTCGTACTCAGGGTTTATTCCCACTTGTTGCAGGTTGTGATGTGTCATGGCTACTGCAAGAATTGGATGGCTCCTGCTGTTGTGGTGGAGTGTGATCATGGGCATGATCCTTCTGAGTTATCTTGTCTCTAATGCTTTTGTTGGAAGTTGACCTTGGTACTGGCATGTATTTGAAATAAGGGTGATGTTGATTTCAAATTACTTTGCTTCCGCTACTTTTAAACTTGAGTTATAATAACTATGTTGAATTCCGATGTATGTTAAACTACTTGTGAAATGGTGTAACATGTGACTTGTTATGTTGAACCATTGCGATCTTGGCTAGTATGTTGGCTGTTTTGAAATCCCTTGTGATTTTATTGGACAACCGGAGTTATATATAGGAGCTTAAGTACGGGAATTTAATTGCTCCGGCGATTGTTTTTGTATTTGTGTTCTTATAATTTGGGCGGTTCCGTTACACGAAGTATGGGCTTGTTTGAATCCTCTGCTCTAAACTTTAAAGCTAAAGCCTCAAAACGGGTGGTCTAAAGTTATCTCTAAACTTTAGTTCATCTTATATTAGAGCTTTAGATCTTAAAAATGAGCTAAAATGTTCTAAAGTTTTTAAAACTCTAAAGTTTAGAGGGTAGATCCAACCAGGCCCTAACAAGAAAACAAAATAGGGCTGTCCGATCCAAATTAAACGTTTCAAGTGCGTTGAAGGAAGACAGGTAAGAATCAGTTATCCTTTTCTCTAATCTAAAGAGAAATGTGTGTAATTTTATGAACGCACAGGTTCGGTTGGCGATCAAGGCACAGCGTTAGAAGTTAGCGAAGCTGAAGGGAAGGCTCCCGACGAAATCGGCCTTTCGGCAGACCTTTATCTGATCCAATCCAGCGTATAGCCCATTAAAGAACTACAGCAACTCTGTTGGGCCGGACCTTTTTCTGTCACATGGCACGTTGGCCAAGTTCGGCATGCTTTGATCCTTTCCACGCCCCAACGGAAACTTTGAGGGCCCCCACCACCACATCAACCGGGCCGACATGTGGGGCGCACAACGAGCGGCACAGGACAGGAGCGGGCAACGCGCGGCGCGCACCACCCAGTCTCTCTCTCTCTGCCACCTAGGGCCCACCAAGCACCGCCTTTTTACGTACGGGGCCGTCCCCTCGTCGAGGAGCATCTCTGCACTGCAGCGGCAGCTGTCCAAGTCAAGGTGACCGTTGGGCGGGGCAGCGGCACGAGACGCAACAAAACCCTTGTCAGTCTCCCGAGCCCCAAGGCCTCGCGCACCCACGCCACCGGCACCGCACCCCACCCACCTCGGCGGCGAGTCCGATCCTCCGAGTCCCAGGGCCAGGAGCGAAGGGCGATGGCGGCGATGATGATGGCCACGGGCGACTCCAAGTCCCCGGCTCGCGCGCTGCGGCGGCTGGCCGGCGCCGCGGTCGCCGCCGTGCTGCTCCGCCGCTCCTTCAGCGCCTCCAAGTGGTACGGCGTCCACGCCTTCCTCCGCGCTGTGCGGTTCTGTTTTTTCCTTTTCTGCTGCCCCCTTTCTTTGCGATGGGGTTGGGAATGAATCGGATTTGTGTTGCTCTGGCAGCAAGACGGAGGCGCGGATGGCGACGGCGCGGATGAAGCTGCTGCGGAACCGGAGGGAGGCGCAGGTGCGTCAGATGCGCCGCGACATCGCCGCGCTCCTCCGCGACAAACAGGAGGACACCGCACGCATCAGGGTAAGCACTCGGCAATCGTCATCAGCTTCTGCTTCTTTTTGCCTTTTGTGCATTAAATATTCGTTCGTTGGACAACAAACTGGGGTTGCTGCTACCGTTCTCCGGCTAAGCGGCGGAGCTCACTAATTGGGACCTGTGCGTTATTGGTCTCCGGTGTGGCGGAGGATTTTCGTAGTAGCGGCGAGCCAGGGATAACAAGAAATAGGGGGATGTTATTATTAGTGTATAAGGACAAGAATTTTCTGTATAAGGGATTGATGCGTCCTGATTTTTTCATACGGATTTTGGCGAAATGGAACAATTGATGCGTCCTGATTTTTTTTTTGACATACGGATTTTGGCGATTCTGCAGGTTGAACATGTAATTAGGGAACAGAACTTTATGGCAGCCAATGAGATCATTGAGCTCTTCTGTGAGCTGATTGTTACACGCCTTCCCATCATCGCAAAACAAAAGTTTGTCTTTCACTACCATCACTTAGCTTTCGAAAATTATTTGTTCTCATAAATTGGGAAAAGAAGGTCCTAATCTTGTGCCAACATTTTATTCAGGGAATGTCCAGCAGACTTGAAAGAAGGTATCTGCAGTTTGATATTTGCAGCTCCAAGGTGCTCCGAGCTCCCTGAACTTGGTCGCATGCGTGACATTTTTGAAAAGAAGTATGGCAAAGATTTTGTTTCTGCTGCAGTTGACTTGCGCCCAGACACTGCTGTTAACAACCTTGTAAGCATGGATGATTCTTCAACGCAAATTCAACCAATTAACTGAACTGTATATATTGCTTATGTCTGTTCTTCTCCACTCTGAACTTGATCCCCTTTTTGAAGCTGATTGAGAAGCTGTCGGTTAAGAAGCCTTCTGGGCAAATTAAGCTGAAAGTTCTAAAGGATATAGCAAAAGAGCATCAGATTGATTGGGATACCACTGAGAGTGAGCAGGAGCTTCTGAAACCTTCTGAAGAGTTGATTGTATGCGCTACTGAACCTCTCTTGTGCATACTTTTACCTTACATGCCTTCTTGAGTTAATATGTTTGATTTCTTTGTAGAAAGGGCCAAATACATTTGTTGAAGCTTCCAATATGCCTGTTAAGACTATTCTGACACCACATGTCCTTCAACCAAATCCAGTTAACTTCAGGTCCTGGTTCTTCTAATCATGTAACCATATAAATGATGTAGATTTGCAGTGGCATAGGTTCCTGATGTCTTCTAATTCTGTTTGCAGCTTTAGGTATTCGGATGATGAATATAATGACAGGGGCACTATGCAATTCAAAGATGCAGCTTCAGCTGCTCGAGCAGCTGCAGAGTCTGCTGAGAGAGCAGCATCTGCTGCGAAGGCTGCAGCTGATTTTGCCAATAAGAACAACCATTCATTTGATGAAGACGAGGATTGCAAAGTTTCAAGCCATGAATTCACTTATCCCCGCAAAAGACAGTCGATGAGCAACTCTAGCAGATCCTCCAGGAAAGAAGATGCAAATGCCTTCGATGATGTAAAACCCCATGGAGGGAGAGCATCCAGCACAGGAAGCTTCAGTGGAAAGAATCATGTAGAAGATGACAAAGACAGGTACCCTGCAGATTTGGACTCCAGGAAGACGCGGAGAAGGAACGGCCGTGCTGCTCGGAAGGTGCACTCAGAGATAAAGTTTGATGATTCTGAGGGACTTTTTTCAGAATCGGAGGATGAAAATGATGTGGAGATTCAGTCTGTGGAAAGGCCATTACCTCCTACGAGAGAGCCTTTTTCAGAAAACCATCACTCAGAAGACGAAGAGCTTGATCAAGATTTCCCTGAATTGCCAAAGGCAAACCTTCATTCTCGTGTTCATCCAAATATGCCTCTTGACTATGAAACTCTCACTGCACGCTTTGAGGCGCTCAAGTCCGGCAAGCTTCCTTAGTGCAACAAAAAGAGCAGCCTCACCATGTTACAATTCCTTCTTGCTGCTTCTGTATAATATCAAATATTATAGTAGGGTATAGTGTCTACTGATTTGATTTTGGCTGAGTCTAAGGATTTGTCGATTCAAACTATTGCTGCATTTGAATTGTTCGGGTATATAAAGATTTGTTGAAATGATAATTTAATTTTTTTTCTGCGATCTGCTCAGGTCTAGCAGTCTTGTTGCGTCTGAAGAAACACCTCATGTTATGGAGCCTCATTAAACAGTCCATATACATTGCTTGCGGTGCAAAGACCATACGATTTTGACCCATTTCAGAGAGCTACTTGACTATGGTTCAGATTACTCCGGAGTGTTAGTATAAAACACCTCATGGACTGAAAGAATGAATCAAACTCATATGTTTCCTGATCTCCACAGTCCTCCATGAGTCCATGGCCTCGAGTCCTCCACTAGCCTACCGCCCCTAGCGCCGCCCTTCGTTTCAGGCTCCAGCCCACCTTGCCAACCCCAGCCACTACTAACCAGTTCTGCATAGCAGCAGCAGTTGAGTATTGATACCGCTATTTAGGGTGTGTAGTTCCTCATTTCACCCAAAAAATTTTAGGATTTGATCTATCATTTTACAGAATGAAACTAAACACTATATAAAATTTTTGGCAAAAAGGTATTTATTTTTTATTTTGGATTTCGGCCTCAAGAAAAAAAAAGACAAAAAGTCAAAAAGCCCTCACCTACCCCATGAAAAATTTAATATTTTGGATGGAACTAAACATATCTATAAAAAATTTGGTATTTTGCATTTCATCATTTCAGAGTAATTGACATTTTACATTTTGCATTTCATGGAGAAAAACACAGCCTCAGTATTCTCAAACAAATGAGCTGGTTAAACACTTAACAATGAGCTAGATCGCAAGTTTTTTTTCCTTCGATGGAGCGAGCAGGTGACATACCAAGGATAAATCTGGGAGCGAGTCGCTTATTTTCAAAACCCTGCTTCTGCTTCGAGCAATACCACAAGGGCGAGCGGCGGCGGCGGTAGAACAAGCAATTCGGAGTAGAGGTGCAGGCGCAGGCGGAGCCCCGCAGGTCGTGGTGGGTAGCCGCAAGGAGCTCGCCGTGTACGAGGCTAAGCGCAGGCAGTTCAGGTGCACCCTCTCTCGTTAGCGCTCTTCATCCTCCTCGTCGGCATCGCGGGTTATTCATCCGCTCGCATCTCCAAGGGCACGGCCTTTACGTCCCCTCTCCGCCCACAGAGGAGAAGATGCCCGTGCTGGAGTTCGGTGAAATGTGTAAACTCTAGATGGTGTGTGAGATAGCAATCTGATACTAACATCGCGGGTTATCCAGTCCTGCACGTGATTCTGTTTTGTTTGGGAATGTTTGAAAAATCCATCTTAGAGCACTTGTGATGTTGACAACTATAGCTAGCAATCTGTCTAGCTGCCTTTTGAGCGCTTTAAATCGACAATCTGGTTTCTATCTTAGTATCTGTTTGATGTGCATGTTGTTTAAATTTGGAGTTGGAGTTTGGGATGATTAATCCATTTTCTTCTAAAGGGACCAGCTTATAGTCTCTATAGACCCAACAGGCAACATCTAGTAGTAGACTAGTAGCTTTTGCTTCTCTTTCTTCTCTAATCCACCCTAGTGTTGTGATTTAGTTGATTTTTTTGGTGTGATTTAGCATTGGCCAGGTGGTTAAGAAATTTATTTCAAACCCAGCACACACTTGTACACATGAGCAGCACTTGGATTGACAAATTTATGAAGTACATATACTAAAATTCCCCTTTTCAGTAACACCAAGATGTTGCTTGAGATATTTTTTTAGTTACATTTGTGAAATATTATCTTGTGGGTTGATATGATACCAGCATGGTAGCATTAAGATATTGCCAACAAGTGTGTTCGAGAAAAGATATTGCCATCAAATTTTCAGAACCAGTGACTTATAGTACAGGTAATGGTCAGTTCTTATTGTGATTATATTACATATTACTTTGTCAGATTGGCATTTTCTTGTTCTCTTGGCCTTTTGTGGTTTATACAGATTTTTTTTCTTGATCAACAAAACTAGGATTCACCAAGAGTTTCAGCTAATGCTGCATTCCTAATTGGGGTATTTGTTTCCACGAGACAACAGTATAATGGTATTTCCTGAAGGGTATACAGTGTTGCATCTTCCATGGTACATATCAGCGCATGTCTGGAACATGCCAAAATAAACAAGAGAAGGGTATATATATATATATGATACATCCACATGGTAACATTTCTGCATCTGTCACATGTTCAGGTAATCAATCAAAAGTACTACAACATTCTTCACATTTTCCTCTCAACTCTGACAAGTGTTGCATTGTTTCCATTGTGATGCTTATAAAAAAATGTCAAGCTCCATGCATGTAGAAACCAGTAGCGTCGTGACACTTAAATTGTCACTAGAAAATTTATGATGCCAAAAAAGGTTGGATTTATTCTTGATACCTGAAGAATTATAAGTGATTCCATCCATATTTCTTATGCCAGATGCTCAAACATGATAACTTACAATTTGATCTTAGTGAGTAATGTCTTTCAACCCTGTGCTGGCTCTTTTTTTTCTGAGTCTTCTGTACCATCTTAGTGGGTGGTGTAACTTTTGACTGTCCTAAGCTTAAGTTTTTGATAGACCAATCTGAACATATGCTGATATGCATGTAGCCTATGGGGCCTCTGTTGTGTGTTAGAGCTTTTTTTTTTGGAAAGATCCGGTTGTCCGGCATTATATTAATAAGCAAGAAGGAGAGTTGCAATCTTATACGCGCGAGTTGCGCTATCTCATATAGCAGACCGCCATATGAGATCAAAAGTCATCTACACTAATTACTCATATTATTTGGGGCAATCCTTTGGGAGCTAAGTACTCCCTATTAAGTTGTATGCACCGACCAGTTCAACCCAAAAGCTTAAGCTGATGGGGAGAGGTGGGCAATTCACTTATATTCCAACACTCTCCCTCACGTGGAGGCTCCCTCAGGCCTTAGACGTGGAATAGGAGCAAGCAGCAATTATTTAATTTAATTGCGCTAACCAGGATTCGAACTCGAGATCTCTGGCTCTGATACCATATTAAGTTGCATGCCGACCAGTTCAACCCAAAAGCTTAAGCTGATGGGGAGAGGTGGACAATTCACTTATATTCCAACACTCCCCTCCGTGCTGAAGCCCAGTTCAAGAGTTCATCCTTTATTCTTGTCAGCACCGCCTGCTCCGTTCTCCTTGTCATATTGAAAACTCTGGCATTTCTTTCCTTCCAGATGTGCCATAACATCAGGATCGCTACTGAATGCGCCTCCTTGGTGCCCCCTACAGTTAAAGCAATAAATCACTCCTCCATATCATCCTTCTCTGACCAACAGCTAGGCTGTAGATTTGCATGGCTGCTCCATAATGCGACCAGTCTCCATACGTTCCTCGCATAAGGGCATTCGGTGAAGAGATGGTTAGCTGTCTCAAGGTTCCTTTCACAGAGCGCACAGAAATAATTATTCTCCCAACCTCTCAGCTGAAGCCTGGCTGCTGTCCACACTCGGTCTTGAAGGAGCAGCCACATGAAGAACTTACAGCGTAGTGTTAGAGCTATTCCAGGATATACTTGCTTGAAGTATGAATTATTTGCTCATTTTGCCTCTACTTCTATTACCATGCAAATTTCTGTGGTAAGGCTTGTTGGGTCTCCATACAATTTTTTCTACAAGGCAGATCCATCGACCTATTCAAGTTTCCTGGTTTGCTGCTGTTTTATACAGGCTATCTGACAATGAAGATCAGTAAAAAAAAAAAAGAGTAAAAAAAACACAGCCCAAGAGATATGGACATGGAAATGAAGGAAGTTACAAGTACAGAACACGCAGAACACATGCCATTTTGCAGCGATAGGCAAATAACCCACAACAGGTCACAGTAACACATGCGCGCGCACACACACACGTACACGGTGGATTTGGTGGCTGGAATGTCTTAATATTTTTCTGGTTTTCTCTTCTACATACATAGGCAGCCATGAGCGCTCTCCTGCGTGTTTGAGAAAAAAAGGCAGCCATGAGCTACAATTTAGGCTGGGCATATTTCCTATTAAATGCTGACAATAACTACTGTTTATTGGCTATTACTCCTATTACGTGATGCTCAAATTTAACTAGTAAAGACTATGAACCTAGACACTACATGCACATATACACAGGATTATTCCTAACCTGCAGCTCCTGAATCTTGATTGCCATAGAGTTTTTAAGTTTCATCTTTGGTCTTTCTCTACATCTCAACTCTGCTGTTCATTTCAGATTTCACTGGCATTCAGTAAAGAGGCCGAACTGGAGGCACAGTTTCAAGATTCGGTTGAGCTGGTGTACTGCATGGCAGTTGCGCATGGCTTTTGCGTTGTGCACTTGTGCTACATGAAGCAACATCTGATTCTATTTTGAACGAACAACCTCTCAGACTTGTAGTCATACTTCTGCAGAAGAAACTTTGTTGCCAAGTAATGTAAGTCCTCACAATTTCCATAAACCAATTATCTCTGACACTGCAGCGAAACATAGGTTCAGAACAAGAATCATGTCTCTCTATTTTCTTGTCCTTATAACACCTTACTTGATCAGTTGCGGGATCAAAAGGCTCTGAATAACACTTATCTAGTTAATATCTTTGCTCTACTAGTACTACCTACACTACACTGAACAGCACTAAACAGCAATCTGCTGGCTGGCTTCTACGCACGGCGCCACATGGCTGACATAGTGGCATGACATCGCCATGGTGCTAAGGAAAGCCTGCTCTAGCTCGACAGAGGCGCCTCTCCTGAGCAAACACATGGCGTACTCCATGACCGCCACTTCGCAGGGGAGCATGATCCTGCCATCGCCACCCGTGAAGCCGAACTCCTCCTGTGACATTTGCAGGAGCTCCCCGAAGACTGATGTGCTAAGGCACACCAGTGGCACCTCGAACCGTGCCCCGTCAGCCGTGTACACCACGCAATGGCCCTTGCTCGCCACAGAGCTGCAGCACTCGTCGGCTTCCTTTGCTGCCGCCCCCAAGGTGAGGCGCTTCCTCCCTTGTGCAACCATCCTCTGCCACTTCTTCGCGAGATGAGCAATCCTATTGGCGCTGATCATGGTTAGCTGTTCACTTGTTTCCTTCTTTCTGGATGGAAGCTGGGGAGCTGTGACTTCAGTTTGCTGCGTTTTAGTTTGCTTCTGAAGCTCCAAGTGATGATGTTCAGAGGCCACCTGACCGTGAATATATATAGCTCACTCGACTGCTGGAGCTAAATGGTTGGGCAAGGGACAAGGCCATGAGCACGGTCGGTGCGATGTTGCAAGACACGTCCGCGAGCACGATTTGGATGAGATTCTGATGGGGCTGAGTGTCTGGCACATGCCAGTGCTGGTCGTGGTGTGCTATCGGTGCTTGCATTGGACATAACCCTTGCTGGTGTTGTGGGGAAGTGGCACGAGGACCCCATGTTTGTTGGGACTTGGAACCAACGGGCAGTGTGAGGGCCAGAATTGTTCAGCTGGCAGTTGTGCCATCAGATACATCAGCAGATAAGCTTGGGTTTATTTCAGAACAGGGTGATGAGGATTCCTTGTTTGCTTTCAGACTGAAAACAAGGCACTGTCCCCAGCAAGATAGAGGACAGGGAAGCATGGACTGAGTGTTTCAATCAGATGGCAATGGCATGCTTCAAGAATAATATTAGTATAGAAGAACTGGAATGCAGAGAACTTGAAGAAGCTGCTGCGAAGTAGAGGTCACTTGTTGTGCAAGTGATCCAGCTGCAGACCGCAAACTGAATAGGCGATAAAGCTGTCGAGCAAGTTGTCTGGGCCACTGGACAGGCTTAATCTGGTCGCTCAGAGACAAGGTGCTGTGGGCACAAAAACTGTCAGATATCTTGAGATAGAACATATAACAATTGGTACTGATAGTTTGGACCCAATTTCCATGTGGTCTTCATGGCCCATGAGGCATTGCAGTATGGCAGCACATTGTGATATCCTAGCAACCCAGGCATTGCTACTGGTGGATCCAACAAGTGCCAACCGCACACTATTTTCTCCTTGCAGAAATGCATGTTCAGAGCTCGTGGGCTTGTCTCTCGACAGCCAGAGTTGATAGATGCACTTGGACCGCATGCTCTGCTCGTTCTCACCTATAAGTGCATCAGCTTAGCAGCAACTCTTCATCTGCCCATCAGCAAGCTAAGCATTACACCTAGCTGAACACCACCTGATACATAAGGTTCTCTGAACTTCAGTCAGGAAAGGAGAGCCGACAACCATGATCAGTGCCAAGAGACTTCTGCAAATGGCAAGGAAATGGCAAAGGATAGTGTTTAGGGAATGATTCTCTATTAGATGGCTAACCCTAGAAGGGTAGCTATATAGTTTCCATACATGGGCCACATGGGCCTTAGCCTCATGGGCCTAACATATACTCCAACACCCCCCCGCAGTCTGAACTGCCGCCGCAGCGGAGTTCAAGGCTGAACAAGAAAGAACTCACACAACCCCCCCACAGACGCAACTAGCCACCGGTGATGTTGAGGCTGGAGCGAAACTGGGCGAAGGTCGAGGACGGGAGGCCCTTGGTGAAGATGTCCGCGAACTGGGAGGTCGTCGGAACATGAAGGACCCGCACCTCGCCCATGGCCACCCGATCACGGACAAAGTGGAGGTCGATCTCCACATGCTTGGTCCGCTGATGCTGGATGGGGTTGGTGGAGAGGTAGACCGCACTGACGTTGTCGCAGTAGATCAGTGTGCTCCGGGAAGGAGGAGTGTGCAACTCCGCAAGCAGCTGCCGGAGCCAGGCGGCCTCCGCCACGCCATTGGCAACGGCGCGGTACTCCGCCTCGGCGCTGGACCGGGAGACCACCGGCTGGCGCTTGGACGACCAAGACACCAGGTTGCCGCCCAGAAAGACGGCGTAGCCGGAGGTGGAGCGACGAGTATCCGGGCACCCGGCCCAGTCAGCGTCGGTGTAGACGACGAGGTCGGTGGAGGAGGCCCGGTGTAGGAGGAGGCCGTAGTCGAGTGTGCCCCGGAGGTAGCGGAGGAGACGCTTGAGAGCCATGAGGTGAGGCTCCCGGGGATCATGCATGTGGAGGCAGACCTGCTGAACTGTATAGGTGATGTCCGGCCGGGTGAAGGTGAGGTACTGAAGGGCCCCGGCAAGACTCCTGTACGCAGTGGGGTCGGCCACCGGTGGTCCCTCAGCCTCAGACAGCTTGCCCTGAGTGTCGACCGGAGTGGAGCAGGGCTTGCAGTCAGACATCCCAGCCCGCTCCAGGATATCCCGAGTGTACTGCCTCTGGTGAAGAAGGAGCCCAGCAGGACGGTGCTCAACAGTGACACCGAGGAAGTGGTGGAGCTCACCCAGGTCCTTCATCGCAAACTCCTGCTGGAGAGCTGCAATGATCCGGCGGAGAAGTGGCTCGCTGGAGGCGGTGAGGACAATGTCATCAACATAGAGCAACAAGTATGCAGTGTCGGCCCCATGGTGGTAGACGAACAGGGATGTATCAGACTTGGCCTCCACGAACCCCAGGGTCAGCAAGAAAGCAGCAAACCGGTGGTTCCACGCCCGAGGTGCCTGCTTGAGGCCATAGAGGGACCTGTTGAGCCGGCAGACCATGTCAGGACGGGTGGTGTCGACGAACCCCGTCGGCTGACTGCAGTACACCGTCTCGGTAAGGAGGCCGTGGAGGAAGGCGTTCTTGACGTCCAGCTGGTGGACGGGCCAAGACCGAGCAAGCGCCAGCGATAGCACGGTACGGACGGTGGCCGGCTTGACCACCGGGCTGAAAGTCTCATCGTAGTCGACGCCAGGGCGCTGAGTGAAACCCCGGAGGACCCATCGAGCCTTGTAGCGCTCGAGAGAGCCGTCCGCTCGGCGCTTGTGAGTCCAAATCCACTTGCCGGTGACGACATTGGCACCCGGCGGCTGGGGCACCAACTCCCACGTCTGGTTGTCGAGCAGCGCGGCATACTCCTCTTCCATCGCGCGGCGCCAGTGAGGGTCCAACAGGGCGTCGCGGACGGAGGAGGGTACCGGAGAGACCACTGCGTCGTCGGTCGAAGCCGCGAGGGCACGAGGCGGCAGGGTGCCAGCCGCGTGTCGTGTCACCATCGGGTGAACATGCCGCGGGTGTCGGTGAAGCAGCGGCGGGTGGTAGACCGGCGGGGCACCACGGGCCGGCGGAGACCGTGGCGGTGGTGTCGGTGTCCCCGGTGGAGAAGGGACCACGAGCGGCGGTGGCCGTGGCCTGCGCTGGTATACTCGTACCGGCGCGGCGAACCTCGACGGAGGCGCCGGGGCAGGTGCCGAGACAGGATCCGGCGTCGGCAACCGGCACGACCCCCCTGGGGCAGAAGCGGGGGACGAGGGCCCCGGGTCTGCACCAACTGGAGAAGACGGGGCCGCGCCGGAGGACGAGGGGCCCGGACTCGCAGGGGAGCCGGGGCCGGTGGCCGGCTCAGAGCGCGGCGAAGCGGTACCTGCAGGAGACCACGAAAAAGGTGGCTGGACCACCGGGTCAGTGGGAAATAGAGAGGGTGGATCAGGGACCGGAGGTGTAGGGGTGCGGGAAAAGGGAAAGACGGACTCATCGAACACCACATGGCGCGAGATGAGAACACGTCGAGAGGTAAGGTCAAAGCATCGGTACCCCTTGTGATCTGGGGAGTACCCGAGGAAGACACAGAGCGTGGAACGAGGGTCCAGCTTGTGAGAAGAAGTGGCAGCAGTGTTGGGGTAACAAGCACACCCAAACACGCGGAGGTGATCGTACCGAGGCGGGGTACCGAAGAGGGCGTGGTGAGGTGTGGGAGCGGGACAGGCAGCGGAAGGAAGGCGGTTAAGAAGGTAGGTGGAGGTGTGCAGGCCCTCTGCCCAGAAGCGAGCAGGAAGAGAGGCCTGGAACAGAAGAGTGCGCACAGTGTCGTTGGTGGTGCGAATCATCCGCTCTGCCTTGCCATTCTGCGAAGAGGTGTAAGGGCAAGACATGCGCAACTGAACACCGTGAGAGAGGAAGAACGCTCGGGAGGTGGAGTTATCAAACTCGCGACCATTGTCACACTGGACGGACTTGATGGTAAGACCGAACTGAGTGGACACCCAAGTAAAGAAGTGAAGGAGCGTGGTAAACGTATCAGACTTCGCACGTAGAGGAAAGGTCCATGAATAATGCGAAAAATCATCCAACAACCACAAGATAGTACTTATAACCAGAAATACTGATAACAGGAGATGTCCATAGGTCGCAATGTACAAGATCAAAAATGCGGGCCGCATGAGAAGAAGAACTAGAAAAAGGAAGACGAACATGTCGGCCCAATTGGCACGCATGACACAGTTGCTCATCATGAGCTCGAGTACATGGAAGACCAGAGCTACGACTGAGCTGTATCAGGGCATCACGTCCAGGATGGCCGAGACGCCGGTGCTAGGTAGTAGAGGAAGTAGAAGCGACGAAGGCAGCTGACAAAACGGGCGGCGAAGAAGACGAAGGAGCCGCCGGGAAGCGAAGGGTGTAAAGGGGCCCGGTGCTGTCACATCGGAGCAGAGGACGCCGGGAAGCCAAATCCTTTACAGTAAGACCAGAAGAGTCAAATTCCACAGAACAAGAATTGTCAGCTGTAAAACGTCGAATAGAAAGAAGATTATGAACCATAGAAGGGGCAACGAGAACATCAGGAAGACGAAAGGATCCATGAGCACCGGCGGTACCCACAGACGAGACTGGAATACAAGAACCATTAGCGACCATAATGGACGAAGGAAGAGATGAAGAGGGAGAGTGGACCGACGAAAGTATACCGGGGTCAGGAGTAGTGTGGTAGGTGGCCCCCGAATCAGCGATCCACTCAGGTCCGACCGGAGGTGTGAGGCTCATGGTGCTGAACGAGCGGGCCAGGGCCGCCTGATCCCAGCCGGCGACCCCCGGTGGAGTCCCGGAGGGTGAAACCCACGGCGTAGCAGGGAAGGGGCTCGGTGAAGGAACGCCAGGAGGAGCTCCGGTGAGCATGGCCATCGGTGGGCGAGTGTCGGCGCCAGGGGTGTGGTAGGGCCACATGGAGATGCGACCGGACCACGGGTTCTGGAACGAAGGCCATGGTGCCCCCCCGTGTGTCCCAGACGGTGCCGGAGCCTGAGGTTGACCACCCCGGCCACCCCCGCGGCCCCCCCACGGCGACGACGAGAGCCACGACCCCCCCACCTCCGCTCGGCCCGGAGGGAGGAGGGCCCAGGAGAGACGACGGTGGTGGAGCCGACGACCGCGGTGGAGCGGGAGGACGCGGCGAAGTAGCAGCCAGGGCCGTCGAGGAGGACGAGGAAGTGGTCGAGCCCGGCTGGAGGCCCTGCGTGAGCTCCTCCATGACGAGATCGTCACGAACCTCCAGGAAGGTGGGGAAGGGCCTCTGGCGGGTGATCCACGTCCTGAGGTGGGCGTAGCGGTCGCTGAGCCCCCGGAGGACGTTGAGGACCAAGATGCGATCCTCGACGGGCCACCCGAGATCCCCCAGGGAGTCAGCCATGCCCTTCATCCGACAGCAGAACTCGCCGACGGAGAGGTCACCCTGGACGAAGATGCGGAAGCTCGCGTCGAGACGCAGCGCCCGGGCCTCAGCGTTGCCCAGGAACTGGCCCTCGAGGGCAAGCCAAGCCCCATCACCAGCGCCGCCCCTGTCCTTGCTGCGGTCTCCAGTCCCGACGCGGAGGGAGCCACCGCAGCTACAGGAGGCGCGGAGGAGGGTGGGGCTGCTGCTGCTGCTGCTGCTGCCATGACAGAGCACCCCGCCGACGCCAACCACCTTCCCGGCGCCGGGCTGGACGCCGGCAACCTCTCTCCTGCCGGTGCCCAGGCCTTCCCGGCCCCGCCACCACTTCTTTCCCAGATCTACGCCGGCCGTGACGCCTCATCTATCGCCGCTGCTCTCGCCGCCGCACGTGCCTCTGCCGCGGAGGGGCAGGCACGGGTGCGGGCGGCCGCCCTCGTGTGGGAGCACGAGCGCGAAGCGGCTGATGCCCTGGCTCGCCAGATCGCCGAGGCGGAGCGGTTCCTCACCACCCCCGTGGGCCAGGACGTTGGAGCCCACTCCTCTGCCTCGCCGGGTCGCCGCATGTCTCACACCGCCGTCCTCTGGCACGACCCGGCCGACCCGCTCGTGGCTCAGCTGCACTACCAGGCGGGGGGGGGGGGGGGGGGGTCCAGAACATTTGCCTGCTCGTTCCGGTCGTCCTCGAGCCGGAGTCGCCCTCGTACGCCCGCTGGCGGGACCTGGTCCTCCTCACTCTTCGCCGCTACGCCCTCGACGACCACGTCCTCGTCGACACCTTGGTCGCCGTCCAGACGCCGTCGTGGCTTCGTCTCGACAGTATCGTTCTCTCCTGGATCTTGGGGACGATCTCTCTGGACCTCCACGACCTCGTCCGCACCTCTCCGGACGCGCGCCGGGCTTGCCCGCCGGCGGGAGGGGCGGTCCCAGAGAGGATCTGCGCCCAGGAAGGTGTAGCCAGGGGAGGGAAAAAGGAGTAGAGGGAGGGAGGGGGTGGGGGGCGGCCATCCATGGCGGGAGAAGCCGGCGGCGTCGCCCAGGTGGCCGGCGGCGGCCCAGCCAGGAAGGGCGGCGGGCAGGAGAGAAGAAACAGAGGACCTAACCTAAGCTGTAGATACCATGTTTAGGGAATGATTCTCTATTAGATGGCTAACCCTAGAAGGGTAGCTATATAGTTTCCATATATGGGCCACATGGGCCTTAGCCTCATGGGCCTAACATATACTCCAACAAATAGCCGCCCTTGCGAGGAAGAGGGTCATGCCGATCCTGGCGAAAGAAAGCGAAGGATCGTGTAGCACGTCGACGTCAGTGGCTGGCAAAGGACACTGCGTTGTGTACTCGGCTGATGGGCTGCGGTTCGAGGTCCTGCTGGCGTACCTTGGCACAGTGGTCTTCAGCGAGCTCCTAATGCTGTCGCGAGAAGAGTTTGGGTTCGAGAGCGCTGACGGCAAGATCATGCTGCCCTATGATGCTGCTGTGATGGAGTACGTGACGTGTTTGCTTAGAAGAGATGCCTCTGAAGAGGTTGTGGGAGGCTTCTTGAGCTCCATGGCCAGGCCATGTCACACTGTCAGCGGCGTGGCACCATGGAACCAACGGCTAGCTGTTTGTGTATGACTTAATAGCTCTGATGATGTATTTAAATTTTTGAAGATGAAGTGATGGTCACCTTTATTTCTTTTAACTACCATACACTGGTCGTATAATAAAATGGGTGATTGCTCATGTCACAGTGAAAGCATCTAATTAGCTCTTGCACTGGCATACATGATCTAAAGCACTATGGTGATGCGCAATGCTATCTTCTAGCATATACGTAGATTTGTATTTGGCAATTCCTTCAAAATATCATAGGTTTGATGTGCTTTAAGAATCGATTTTAGGTGATATTTGTGGGGAAATATATGCATTGAAGGTCAAAAATATATGCCATGAGATTGAATGGGAACAAAGAAAGTTACGAGTAAACGGCATGCTGAGCACATGCCATTTTACAGCTCCTGAATCCTGATAGCCGGTTTGTAAGTTCCATCTTTGGTCTTTCTCCACATCTCAACTCTGCTGTTCGCTTTCAGATTTTGCTTGGGATTCCGTAAAGAGGGCTGGAATGGAGGCACGATTTCAACATTTGGTTGAGCTGGTGTCCTGAATGGCAGTTGTGCTTATGCACGGCTTTTGCGTTTTGCACTTGTGCCACATGCAGGAACCTCTCAGATTATTTTTGGATGAACAACCTCTCGGATTTGAAGTCAGAGTTCTGCAGAAGAAACTCTGTTGCCACTTAATGTAAGTCCTCACAATTTCCATAAACCAATTATCTCTGACACTGCAGCGAAACATAGGTTCAGAACAAGAATCATGTCTCTCTATTTTCTTGTACTTATAACACCTTACTTGATCAGTTGCTGGATCAGAAGCCTCTGAATAAGACTTATCTATTTAATATCTTTGCTCTACTAGTACTACCTACACTACACCGAACCGCACTAAATAGCAATCTGCTGGTTGGCTTCTACACACGGCGCCACACGGCTGGCATAGCGGCACAACATCGCCATGGTGCTAAGGAAAGCCTGCTCTAGCTCGGCAGAGGCGCCTCTCCTGAGCAAACACATGGCGTACTCCATGACCGCCGCGTCGCAGGGGAGCGTGATCCTGCCATCGCCGCCCGTGAAGCCAAACTCTTCCTGTGACATTTGCAGGAGCTCCCCGAAGACCGCGGTGCTAAGGCACGGCAGCGGCACCTCGAACCGCGCGCCGTCGGCCGTGTACACCGTGCAGTGGCCCTTGCTCGCCACGGAGCTGCAGCACTCGTCGGCTTCCTTTGCTGCCGCCGCCCAGGTGAGGCGCTTCCTCCCTTGTGCAGCCATCCTCTGCCACTTCTTGGCCAGATGAGCAATCCTCTTGGCGCTGATCATGGTTGTTTGTTGGCTTTTTTTCTTCTTTCTGGATGGAAGCTGGAGAGCTGAGACTTCAGTTTGCTACTTTGCTCTGTTTTGATTTGCTTGTGAGGCTGCAAGTGTTGATGTTCAGAAGCCACCTGACTCTGAATATATAGCTCACTCGACTGCCTGGAACGAAATGGTTGGGCAAGGGACAAGGCCATGAGAACGGTGAGTGCGATGTTGCAAGATGCGTCTGCGAGCACAATTTGGATGAGACTCTGATGGGGCTGAGTGTCTAGCACATGCTCGTGCCGGTCGTGGTGCGTTTTCGGTGCTTGGATTGGAGCCATGCCGAGCGGTGTTGCGGGGAAGCGGCACGAGGACCCCATGTTTATTGGGACTTGGAACCAACGTGCAGTGTGAGGGCCAGAATTGTTCAGCTGGCGGTTGTGCCATCAGATACATCAGCAGATAAGCTTGGGTTTGTTTCAGAACAGGGTGATGAGGATTCCTTGTTTGCTTTCAGACTGAAAACAAGGCACGGCCCCCAGCAAGATGGAGGACAGGGAAGCATGGACTGAGTGTTTCAATCAGATGGCAATGGCATGCTTCAAGAATAGTAGTAGTATAGAAGAACTGGAATGCAGAGAACTTGAAGAAGCTGCTGCGAAATAGAGGTCACTTGATGTGCAAGTGATCCAGCTGCGGACCGCAAACTGAAGAGGTGATAAAGCTGTCGAGCAAGTTGTCTGGGCCACTGGACAGGCTTAATCTGGTCGCTCAGAGACAATGTGCTGTGAGCACAAAAACTCTCAGATATCTTGAGATAGAACATATAACAAATGGTACTGACAGTTTTGACCCAATTTCCTTGTGGTCTTCATGGCCCATGGGGCATTGCAGTATGGCAGCACATTGTGATATCCTAGCAACCCAGGCATTGCTACTGGTGGATCCAACTAGTGCCAAACAGATGGCCCCAGAGCAATCTAATCAAAACTGCACACTATTTTCTCCTTGCAGCAATGCATGTTCAGAGCTCGTGGGCTTGTCTCTCGACAGCCTGAGTTGATAGATGCACTTAGACCGCATGCTCTGCTCGTTCTTCTCCGTTCGTTCTCACCAATAAGTGCATCAGCTTAGCAGCAACTCTTCATCTGCCCATCAGCAAGCTAAGCATTACACCTAGCTGAACGCCACCTGATACATAAGGTTCTCTGAACTTCAGTCAGGAAAGGAGAGCCGACAACCATGGTCAGCGCCAAGAGACTCGTGCAAATGGCAAGGAAGTGGCAAAGGATAGCCGACCTTGCAAGGAAGAGGGTCATGCCGATCCCTGCGAAAGAAAGCGAAGGATCGTGTAGCACGTCGACGTCGGTGGCTGGCAGAGGACACTGCATTGTGTACTCGGCTGATGGGCTGCGGTTCGAGGCCCCGCTGGCGTACCTTGGCACAGTGGTCTTCGGCGAGCTCCTAATGCTGTCGGAAGAAGAGTTTGGGTTCGAGAGCGAATGCGGCAAGATAACGCTGCCCTGTGATGCCACTGTGATGGAGTACGTGATGTGTTTGCTTAGAAGAGATGCCTCTGAAGAGGTTGTGAGAGCCTTCTTGAGCTCCATGGCCAGGCCATGTCACACTGTCAGCGGCGTGGCACCATGGAACCAACGGCTAGCTGTTTGTGTATGACTTAATAACTCTTGATGATGTATATAAATTTCTTTTAACTACCATACACGGGTCGTATAATAAAATGGGTGATTGTTTATGTCACGGTGAAAGCATCTAAGCTTTTGCTCTGGCATACATGATCTAAAGCATCATGGTGATGCACAACGCTATTTTCTACCCTCTCAATTCCAAATTATAAGTCATTCCAACTTTCTTGGAGAGACAAAGCATATCAAGTTTGACCATATTTAGAGAATTACAAAGATATGAATTGGATGTCAAAAACACGTGCTTTAAGAATCTATTCTAGATGATATTTGTGGTGAAATATATGCATTGAAAGTAAAAAATATAGGCCAGGAGATATTGTATGGGAACAAAGAAAGTTCGAGTAAATGACATGCTGAGCACATGCCATTTTACCGCTCCTCAATCCTTATAACCAGTTTATAAGTTCCATCTTTGGTGTTTCTCCACATCTCAACTCTGCTGTTCGCAGTTTCAAAAAAAAAAAAAAAATCTGCTGTTCGCTTTCAGATTTCGCTGGGATTCAGTAAACAGGGTTGGACTGGAGGCACGATTTCAACATTCGGTTGAGCTGGTGTCCGGAACTGCAGTTGTGCTTGTGTGTGGTTTTGTGTTTTGCAGTTGTGCCGCATGAAGGAACCTCTCAGATTATTTTCGAACGAACAAGCTCTCGGATTTGAAGTCGGAGTTTTGCTGTAGAAACTCTGTTGCAAAGTATTCAAGTCATCATAATTTTCATAAACCAATTATTTCTGATTCTGCAGCGAAACATAGGTACAGAACAAGAATCATGTCTCTCTATTTTCCTGTACTTGTAACACTTTACTTGATCCGTCGCAGGATCAGAAGCCTCTGAATAACACTTATCTACTAGTATTCTAGTCATGTTTGCTCTACTACCTACACGGCTACACTACACTGAACAGCACTAAACAGCAATCTGCTGGCTGGCTTCTACACACGGCGCCACACGGCTGGCATAGTGGCACGACATCGCCATGGTGCTAAGGAAAGCCTGCTCTAGTTCGGCAGAGGTGCCTCTCCTGAGCAAACACGTGGCATACTCCATGACCACCGCGTCGCAGGGGAGCGTGATCCTGCCATCGCCGCCCGTGAAGCCGAACTCTTCCTGTGACATGCAGGAGCTCCCCGAAGACCGCAGTGCTAAGGAATGCCAGCGGCACCTCGAACCGCGCGCCGTCGGCCGTGTACACTGTGCAGTGGCCCTTGCTTGCCACGGAGCTGCAACACTCGTCGGTCTCCTTTGCTGCCGCTGCCCAGGTGAGGCGCTTTCTCCCTTGTGCAGCCATCCTCTGCCACTTCTTGGCCAGATGAGCAATCCTCTTGGCGCTGATCATGGTTGGTTGTTGACTTGTTTCCTTCTTTCTGAATGAAAGCTGGAGAGCTGTGACTTTAGTTTGCTATGTTTTAGTTTGTTTGTGAAGCTGCAAGTGATGATGTTCAGAGGCGACCTGACCCTGAATATATAGCTCACAGGACTGCTGGAGCGAAATGGTTGGGCAAGGGACAAGGCCATGAGCATGGTGAGTGCGATGTTGCAAGACGCGTCTGCGGGCACGATTTGGATGAGATTCTAATGGGGGCCTGGTGCCGGTCGTGGTGCGCTTTTGGTGCTTGGATTGGAAACCACCCATGCTGGTGTTGCGGGGAAGCGGCACGAGGACCCCATGTTTGTTGGGGGCCAACGTGAAGAGTGAGGGCCAGAATTGTTCAGCTGTCAGTTGTGTCGTCAGATACATCGGCATGCCCATAGCAAAATGACTGGGTGTTTCAATCAGATGGATGTGGCACACTGCAAGAATAATAATAGTACAGAACTGCAAGGAGCAGCTGCGAAGTAGAGCTCACATGATGTGCTAGTGATCCAGCTACAGACCGCAAATTGAAGAGGCGATCAGCTGTCTAGCAAGTTGTCTGGGACGCTGGACAGGCTTAATCCGGTTGCTCAGAGACAATGTGGCGTGGGCACAAAAACTTTCAGCTATCTTGTGGCAGAACGTATAACAATTGGTACTGACAGTTTGGACCCAATCTACATGTGGTCTTCATGGCCCATGAGGCATTGCAGTATGGGAGCACATTGTGATATCCTAGCAACCCAGGCATTGCTATTGGTGGATCCAACAAGTGCCAAACAGATGGCCCACACTATTTTCTCCTTGCAGCAATGCATGTTTAGAGCTCGTGTGCTTGTCTCTAGACAGCCCAAGTTGATAGATCACTTGGACAGTTGGACCACATGCTCTTCTCTTACTCATCAGTTCGTTCTCATCTATAAATGCGCCAGCTTAGCAGCAACTCTTCATCAGTCCATCAGCAAGCTAAGCATTACACCTAGCTGAACACCACCTGATACAAAGGCTCTCTGAATTTCAGTCAGGAAAGGAGAGCCGGCAACCATGATCAGTGCCAAGAGACTTGTGCAAATGGCAAGGAAGTGGCAAAGGATACTGATCTCGGCGAAAGAAAGCGAAGCATCGTGCAGCACTTCGACGTCGGTGGCTGGCAAAGGACACTGCGTCGTGTACTCGGCTGACGGGCAACGGTTCGAGGTCCCGCTGGTGTACCTCGGCACGGTGGTCTTCTGCGAGCTCCTAATGCTGTCGCAAGAAGAGTTTGGGTTCACGAGCGACGATGGCAAGATCATGCTGCCCTGTGACGCAGCAGTGATGGAGTATGTAATGTGTTTGCTTAGAAGAGATGCCTCCGAAGAGGTTGTGAGAGCGTTCTTGAGTTCCATGGTCAGGCCATGCCACACTGTCAGCGGCGTGGCACCATGGAGCCAGCGACTAGCTGTTTGTGTATGACTTAATATAGCTGTGATGATGTATATAATTCTTATGTTAAGTTTTTCTAGAATCATAGGGAATGGTATGAAATGAAGAACGGATTATATCACAAATCTCACCAATCTTTGTAATCGTGGTGACTGGATTCTTGGTTTCTTTTCTATCTGAAGTTCTGAACTCGTCTTGTTTAATGAATAGTAGGGACTCGTTCGGTCCAAAAGAATGTAATTATACGTCGGATCTAAGTTGAACCCTTTTAAGGTTATAAGTAAATTTATTGTAAATAGTTTTAATAGGTATGATTCTAAATAGGTATGTTATGAAAATATGTTCCATGATAAATTTAATGGTAATTATTTGATATAGTAAGTATTAGTATTTTTAATATAATTTTGTTTAACTTAAGATGGTTTGACTTAGCATTATAAGTAGTTCATTCTTTTAAGGACTGAGAGTAGAAGGAAACCCCCAAATGTTGCAAATAAACAACACTAAAAACGATTTTTACAAATGCCTCCAGTTTTTTGGCAGATGAGGTTCTATCAAGATCTGCTTTTAAAAATAAGTTTCTAGCCAGCCCGCCTCTAGAAATCATTTTTGGAGGTGGCTGAAACCGTCTTTTTTTTTTGGAGGTTCCTATGCGACGGCATATGTTTTTTTCCACACTGCATGGCTAGTTGCCTGATATGGTCCTCAGCGCCAACACTTGATAAGTACAATGATAATATAAGATAAAAAATGTTTTTATGTGACAAATGAGTCGACCATCTTATCCATTGGGTTAATAGGTACCGGCCCTATCGACCCATTTTAGTTTTTGAGGCCGGCCCCTATGACCTATTGGCCCTACTTTTTTGGGTCGGGTCAACTATCCAATGGGTCGACCTGGCCCATTCCCATCGAAACAAAGAAAGTTAAGAGTATATGACATGCTGGGCACATTCCATTTGGCATCTCATGAATGATAGCCAGTTTTTATCTTCCATTTTTTTGTCTTTATCCAAATCTTTTGCGTTGTGCACTTCTGCCACATGAAGCAACCTCTCAGATTTTTATTTTGAACGAACAACCTCTCAGCTGATTTTAAGTCAGAGTTCTTCAGAAGAAACTCTGTTGCCATGTAATGTAAGTAGTCCAAACAATTTTCATAAGACAATTATATCGAGGGAAACATATGTAAGTAGTCTCTCTAACTTCTTGTACTTGTAACACCTTAGGCCTCGTTTAGATGAGAGAATTGGGGAGAAAAACACTGTATCAGAATTCCTGTAGCATTTCGTTTGTATTTGGTAAAAATTATTCAAATTTTGACTAACTAGGCTTAAAATGTTCGTCTCGCAAAGTACAACAAAACTATGCAATTAGTTTTTGATTTCATCAATATTTAGTACTCCATGCATTTGCCGACATTTTGATGTGACGGGGAATCTTCTTTTTGCATAGTGGAATTTGAGGGGAGAATTGGGGAACTAAACAAGGGGTTACTTGATCAGTTGCAGCCTTGCAGGATCAGAAGGCTCTGAATAATACTTATCTATTTAATATCTTTGCTCTACTACCTACACTACACTGAACAGCACTAAGCAGCAATCTGTTGGCTGGCTTCTACACATGGCGCCACATGGCTGGAATAGTGGCACGACATCGCCATGGTGCTAAGGAAAGCCTGCTCTAGCTCGGCAGAGGCACCTCTCCTGAGCAAACACATGGCGTACTCCATGACCGCCGCGTCGCAGGGGAGCGTGATCCTGCCATCGCCGTCCGTGAAGCCAAACTCTTCTTGTGACATTTGCAGGAGCTCCCCGAAGACCGCGGTGCTAAGGCACGGCAGCGGCACCTCGAACCGCGCGCCGTCGGCCGTGTACACC
This sequence comes from Saccharum hybrid cultivar R570, assembly GCA_038087645.1. Taxonomy (NCBI): domain Eukaryota; kingdom Viridiplantae; phylum Streptophyta; class Magnoliopsida; order Poales; family Poaceae; genus Saccharum; species Saccharum hybrid cultivar. The sequence goes on from JAQSUU010000402.1 coordinate 18,689,552, forward strand.
GTGCAGTGGCCCTTGCTCGCCACGGAGATGCAGCACTCGTCGGCTTCCTTTGCTGCCGCCACCCAGGTGAGGCGCTTCCTCCCTTGTGCAGCCATCCTCTGCCACTTCTTGGCCAGATGAGCAATCCTCTTGGCGCTGATCATGGTTGTTTGTTGGCTTTTTTTCTTCTTTCTGGATGGAAGCTGGAGAGCTGAGACTTCAGTTTGCTGTGTTTTAGTTTGTTTGTGAAGTTGCAAGTGATGATGTTCAGAGGTGACCTGACCCTGAATATATAGCTCACAGGACTGCTGGAGCGAAATGGTTGGGCAAGGGACAAGGCCATGAGCACGGTGAGTGGGATGTTGCAAGACGCTTCTGCAGGCACGATTGTGGTGTGCCTGGTGCCGGTCGTGGTGCGCTTTCGGTGCTTGGATTGGACATCACCCATGCTGGTGTTGTGGGGAAGCAGCACGAGGACCCCATGTTTGTTGGGGCCAACGTGAAGAGTGAGGGCCAGAATTGTTCAGCTGTCAATTGTGTCGTCAGATACATCGGCATGGCCACAACAAAATGAGGACAGGAAAGCATGGACTGAGTGTTTCAATCAGATGGATGTGGCAATACTGCAAAGTACAGAAAAACTGTAATGTAGAGAACTGCAAGAAGCTGCTGCGCAATAGAGCTCACATGATGTGCTAGTGATCCATCTGCAGACCGCAAATTGAAGAGATGAGCTGTCTAGCAAGTTGTCTGGGAGACTGGGACGCTGGACAGGCTTAATCCGGTTGCTCAGAGATAATGTGTCGTGGGCACAAAAGCTTTCAGATATCTTGTGGCAGAACGTATAACAATTGGTACTGGCAGTTTGGACCCAATCTACATGTGGTCTTCATGGCCCATGAGGCATTGCAGTATGGCAGCACATCGTCATATCCTAGCAACCCAGGCATTGCTACTGGTGGACCATCCAACAAGTGCCAAACAAATGCCCCCAGAGCAATCTAATCAAAACCACACACTATTTTCTCCTTGCAGCAGTGCATGTTCAGAGCTCGTGGGCTTGTCTCTAGGCAGCCCAAGTTGATAGAGCACTTGGACAGTTGGACCCCATGCTCTTCTCTTTCTCATCAGTTCGTTCTTATCTATAAATGCGCCAGCTTAGCAGCAACTCTTCATCAGTCCATCAGCAAGCTAAGCATTACACCTAGCTGAACACCACCTGATACAAAGGCTCTCTGAATTTCAGTCAGGAAAGGAGAGCCGGCAACCATGATGAGTGCCAAGAGACTTGTGCAAATGGCAAGCAAGTGGCAAAGGATAGCCGCCCTTACAAGGAAGAGGGTCATGCCGATCCCGGCAAAAGAAAGCGAAGGACCGTGCAGCACTTCGACGTCGGTTGCTGGCAAAGGACACTTCGTTGTGTACTCGGCCGACGGGCAGCGGTTCGAGGTCCCGTTGGCGTACCTCGGCACGGTGGTCTTTGGTGAGCTCCTAATGCTGTCGCAAGAAGAGTTTGGGTTCGCGAGCGACGATGGCAAGATCACGCTGCCTTGTGACGCAGCGGTGATGGAGTATGTGATGTGTTTGCTTAGGAGAGATGCCTCTGAAGAGGTTGTGAGAGCGTTCTTGAGCTCCATGGTCAGGCCATGCCACACTGTCAGCGTCATGGCACCATGCAGCCAGCGGCTGGCTGTTTGTGTATGACTTAATAGCTCTGATGATGTATATAATTCTTTTGTTAAGGTTGTACTAGAATCATAGGGAATGGTTGAAATGAAGAACGGAGTATATCACAAATCTTAGCGTGAGGGGAGCATGGGAGATGGCTCTCAGAGACAGTAGGTGCGGCGACGTCCATGAAGCGTCTGCCGAAGGCGCTGGTGATAGGCGGGGCTGAGGACGATGGCGGCACCGGCGTGATGGCGCGGGAGAGGAAGGCAACGAAGGCCAGACTGGCGCACGCTGGCGAAGGACGGGATGGCGGCGACGCTGAGGACGATGGCGGCACCGGCGTGATGGCACTGGAGAGGAAGGCAACGAAGGCCAGCTGGCGCACGCTGGCGAAGGACGGGATGGCAGCTAGTGGCGGACCCAGAAATTAGCTAAGACTAGGGCTAAAATTAGACAGGGAATATCTTATAATGAGAACGTACTGTTGACCTTTAGGATCTTACAAGGAGTAGATCAGCGGGGTAGAACTATACATTTCGGGTATAAACATCAACAACCTAGTATAAGATCTACCGGATCAGAGAGGTAGAGAGAGAGCTGAAATGGTGCAAACCGTCGGTGGGCACAGCAGGTACGGAGTGGGAGCTAGAGCTAGTCGCCATCCCACGAAGATGATTTGCACTAGGGCAGCGACGGTCGGGGAAGCGGTGGCGATGCAGTGGAGACCGTGACGGCGCAGTGCAGTGGCGGTGACGGCGTGGAGGTGCTTCCCGTCACTTGGCTGCGCCCCTACTCGAGATCGGGTTTAGGGTTTGTAGGTGGGGCGTCGAGCTCAGGCAATCCTCGTAACTTGAGCCGCCGGCGCCCACCTCTATTTTATAGCGCAGGGTGACGGGGGCCCTCCAGCTAAGAATAGCTGGGCGCCCCCGATCAGGGCGCGAGTCAAGGAGAAAGCCGTTGGGCTTTCTATATTTAGGAGATCACCTCTAACACGTACCACAGGTATACTGCTACAGTGCCACTAACAGTTTTGGTGATTTCTTCGAACAGGTTTGTAGTATGTAATTTTATAGAACAACCAAACAAGTATGAAATTTTAGTACAAAATCGAGCAATCATTTGACCATGATTATGATTCAATAGAACAACCAAGCAAGAATGTAATTTAAGTACAAAATTGAGCAATCGTTTAACCATATTTTATAACTCAACTTCCAATCCAATTGAACCAAAACTCAGATAGGTTGGAAAATGGGGAAGAAGCGCAAAGCCTTACATTTCTGCTGCATATTCTAGAGGAGAAATTGAGGCCGGAGGGTAGCTGCTGGCCTGCTGCAAGCAGCCTGCCGCTTGCGTGGTTGCGCACTTGCATTGGCCGGCTCGACTCGTAGCAGCGGCAGCCGCAGCGGACCATACCACCGCCACACGCATGCAGAGTGCGGTCTATTGCCTGCCGGCGGAGGAAGGAGCCGCGCCGCCGCGGGGCGCAGAGCGGAGGGCCGGAGGGGGCAAGCCGGCGAGGCTCGGCGCGGTAGCCGGTGGGCGGCTGCCGGCTGGACGCGGACACGCGGTGCAGCGTGGGCGACGGCGGCGGTCGCGAGTCTCGCGACGCGAAGGAGCAAGGCGAGAGCTGAGCCAGATTGGCGACAACGCCGGTCCGTCCCAGCAGCACCGGCTTGTGGAGAGGCAGGCCGGGATTCATCGGGTCCGATCCTCCTGGCGAACAGATGCGCGGGAATCAGCGACCACAGCGCGCGGGAATCAGCAAGACGGAAACGCAGCTACGCAGGTACGTACATTAGTTTCCCTTTTATTTTTCTTTTTTCCTTATTCTTCTCATTTGTTTTCTTTTCTATTCTTTTCTTTTTCTTTTTTTTTCTCTTTTTATTTTCTATTTTCGTGCTTCATTTTTTATTTATATTTATTTTTTGTTTTATTGATTTTTTATTATTCTTTTAATTTTCATTATTTATGTTTCATTTATTTCCTTTCCTATTCTTTCTTTTTCCATTTTCTTATCACTTGCATGCTGCGTGAATCTGCAGAGGTGCCGCTTCTTGTGTGAAAGCTTCCTTGACATGTGAAGCCTTTCCTTTTCTTATTTTTTTAATTCTTTTCTTCATTTTCTATTTTTTGTTCATTTTTTGTTTCATGTGATTTTTCATTATTCTTTTTATTTTTTGTATTTTTCTTTTGTTTTCTTTTTATTGATTTCTTTCCTTGCTACTATTTATTCTTTCTTTTTCTTTTCTTTTTAGTTTTTTATTCTCACTGTTCGTCTAAACGGCCGTTTATTCCGTTTAAACACCGTTTATTCGTTTAACGGTAAACAGAAGTCAGCCGTGTTGTTTAGGCCCTAAACGATGAATTAAACGGTTATGCCGTTTAAACCCATTTAAAACGTTCAATCCTGTCTAAACGGTCTAAACAAAATCAGATTAAACGTGATTAAATGAGCTAAACAACCATTTAATCCATAATTAAGTGAATTAAAGGACTATGTCAAACTAATTAATATTGTAATTATATGAAGTGTTATGCGATTTAGATTTCTTCTAACATGATTATTTGGTAGAATATTTGATTTTTACATGTGTAAATATGTATGGGTTCTAGCAAATTTCATTTTTACCTACATAAATATGTATATTTTATTGTTATTGTACAAAACCGTTTAAACCGTTTAACTCTGTTTAAACACCGTTTAAACGGTCTAAACGCTAAACGAAGGGTGACCGACTGTTTACCGTTTAGCGTTTAGGAAAACATTGTTTATTCTTGACTTATTTTTCTTTCTTTTTAACTATACTACTACTATTTTTGTGGTTCTTTATTCTTATTTTTCTTTTCTTTTCTTTCATTTTTTTTATTTTATATGATTCAATATTTTATTTATATTTTTTGTTTTCATGTTTTATTCTTCTCTTCTCCTTCTATTTCTTTCTTTTTTTTTAATTTCATGTTTCTGTGTATTTTATTATTTTCATTTCATTTTTTATATTTTTATTTTACTTTCGTTACTCTAATTTTTTTAGTTTTACTTTTATTATTTTATTTTTATTCTACAAGGTACTTATGATACGAAAATCTTCCCCTTTTCATTACTCGGATGGGAGCTGCACATCGAACTGTGAGTGCGGATGCTGTATCAGCAGGCACAACCCAATGCGGCACATAGGTAGTGCAACTGCATGGCCCACAACATTGTTAGTTCATAATGTTTATACGGAGTAGATTCATAAGCTGCGTAACGACGTATTTTTTAAAATCTTTTTTTATTCCTTTTCTTATTTCATTTGTTCTTTTATTTGTTATTTATATGGTCTTTTATTCTTTAAACTTTTGTGTGCATTTTTGTTTCTATAGTCTTTTATGTGTATTTTTTCGTTGTCATTTTACTTTATTTAGTTATTTTAATATTTTTGAATTTTTATTTTCTATATTGTATGAGATATATGTGATATTCACATGGTATGTATGTGGTGTTCTATAACGTATTATGTGATACTCACGTAATATACATATGATGTTCTATGATGTACTTTGTGATGTTCACGTACTGTATATGTGATGTTCTATTATTTATTTTATGATGTTCACGTAATATATGTGATGTTCTACAATGTATTGATGTTCACGTAAAATACATGTCATGTTCTATGATGTATTTCGTGATGTTCACGTACTATACATGTGATGTTTTATTATGTATTTAGTGATGTTCATGTAATATATATATGTGATGTTCTACAAATGTATTTTGTGATGTTCGTGTAATTAGGTATTTAGTGATGTTCACGTAATATCTATGTGATGTTCTATGATGTATTTAGCAATGTTCTATGACGTATTGAGTGATGTTCACTTAGTATATATATATACATACACACACACACACACACATATATATATATATATATATATATATATATATATATATATATATATATATATATATATATATATATATATATGATGTTCTATGGTATATCTTAGGATGTTTGCGTGTTATACATGTGATGTTCACATGGCATACATATGATGTTTTATGATGTATTTTTTGATGTCCGCGTATTATACATGTGATATTCACGTAATATACAATGATGTTCTATGATACATTTTTGTAATGTTCACGTAGTATAGATGTGATGTTTTATGATGTTTTTTGTGATGTTCACATGGTATAAATGTGGTATTCTAAGATATATTTTTATATTCTATTTAATTTTTTATTTTGATGTTTGCTTTTATTTTTTCCGATATTTTATGGTTTATAGTATGCATGTGATGTTCATATAATATACATGTGACGTCCTATGTTATATTTTAGGATGTTTATGTGGTAGGAATGTGATATTGTATTATTGTCTTTAGTATTCATACAATATCCGACCCATATTTTATAGTATATTTTCATGTTCAAATAGTATATTTATGATGTTATTTTAAATTTCTCTCTTTTACGTGGTTTTTTATCTTTGTTTTCCTTTATGCTTTGTTTTATCTTTTTATTATTTTTCTATTTGTGTAATGTTATTTTATTATATAATTCTATATATTTATATTTTGTTGTTCTTTTTTTTACAGATATCATAGTATCAATCATTTAAATCTATAATTTTTTCTCTTAAATTTGGAGTACTGTTTTTCTAAATCAAGAATATTTTCTTGTTTTTAAGAATAAGAATATTTTTCTTGTGAAGACGGTGAAGGTGGAACATTATTTTTTTGAACCTAGAACATCGTCTTTGTCAATAATAAAATAAAATATTCTATCTTTATAAAATAAATGTTTATTAACAAAATTTTATCTAAATATATTTATGTGGGGTCTTGTTTTAAAGAATTTATTGCAAGAAACACAATGATGCAATCGGAATTTAATTTGGATACTTGGTTCAGTAGTTACAACTTTGTTTAGTTTGTAAACAGTATGACGTCACCACGTGCAAACGGTGGAGCGTGCAAATCAAGCGAGGCCTGTTCACTTCCCATGCAAACCCAAAATATTTTCTCTTTCACCCATCACATCAAATCTTTGAACGTATGCATGAAACGTTAAACGTAGGTAAAAAAATAACTAATTGCATAGTTTATCCGTAAATATCGAGACGAATTTTTTGACCCTAATAGTCTATGATTAAACAAATTTTATCAAATAACAATAAAAGATAACTTTTCACCCGCTTCTCACCCACTAACCACACCCCCGAATCGAAAAAAATTCGCGGGCAGTTGTGCGGAACCCGAAGTGCTCCCAAAGTTTTTGTTCGGCGCGTCGCTCCCGTCCGGCCGCCCGGACTGCAACAGGCCCCGAGGCAGGCAGCAAAGGGCAGGCTGGCGGCAGTGTCGAGGACGGACTGGCGGCGGCGAAAGCGGAGCGATTTTCCTTTCCCTGGCTAGAAAGATCGGGAGGCAGCCAACGGATGGCAAGCACGCTTGACATCGTGTGGCAAAGAGGAAACGTTGACGTTCCCAGCTCTAGGAGGTGTCGATTTTGAACAACATACTAGATTTGGATCCCGGGACGGTTGTAGTGCCGTTTGGCACCTAAAAGATTTGAGCACGTTCGCTTCAGGTTATTAGCCAAAATCAGTTAGCCATAGAATAATGTTTTCTCTTATAATAAATTAGCATCAGCATCAGCATCAGCCAAAAATACAACGAGCCAAACAGATCCTTGGATTCTTGTAGTTGCGGCCCAAATCGAGAAAGGCATAGCAATTTTGAGCCATTTGGTCTTGGGTCTTTCCCGGTGGGACCCACCTACCAGCCTGTATTCTTGTTTGGGCCCCCCTGTTAGGTCATCCTTCATTGCCGGTGGCGGCGCCGCAGAAGCCTGCCGAGCGCCGCTAAGTCCGGCGTGGGCCCCTCGGAGCTTTTCGGTGGCTGTGGCAGCTGTCGGTTTGTGATGGCACTGCCCACGAGTGCACCGCTACCCTCCCCTCCCCCCGCGTCGTCCGTACAGGGCGACTCAGGAGGCAACCAGCCACCACCGCTCCCCCGCGTCTCGCCGCCGCCGCTCCCTAGCTAGCGGTGGCGGCGGTCCGCTGCAGCGCTAAAAAAGGCTCCCTGCAGCAGCTCCCTCCTCCCCCTGCCTCTCCCCTTCTCTTCCTCCTCCGAGCTACGAACTTCCGGCACCATGGACGGCCGCGGCGAGCATGGGGTGTCGGATCCAAGGTCCCTGGACACAGATCTGGTCCCCTTGACCCAGATCTGGTGCGTGGCTGGCGTGCGGGCGCGACGCCAGCAGGCGTGCTGGCGGCAACTCCAACAGGCCAAGAGGCCAGCAGGCGACCGGTGGACAAACTGGGAGCCACTAGGCGGCGGGGCGTACTTGCCACAGTGTGCGTGGGCCGACAGATAGCCGGGCGCGGTGACGTCGTCCTGGTCGTGGATCTGGCGGCTCCCATCCTGGATTCATCGTGAGGAGCCGCGCCGCGGCTGGGACCTGGGCTCGCGCGACTGCCTACCGCCGGCCTCATGCGCGGTTCCTGTTGTGGTGCCAAGATGCAGTCACCGCAGCACTTCTTCCTTATATTCTCGGCTGGCAGAGCTAGACGGCGACCCGCGGCAGGCGGACGGGTGGCTAGGCGACTCGCTGCTCCATTGCCGCTTTCTCCACCTTTTGGTGCGCCTCGGGCCTCCTTCTCGCAACAACATGGCAGCCGGCCCTTGCGTGGCTGGCCGTGGGCCTGACTGGGTCGTGGTTGGCCATAGCAGCCAGTTCTGGCACAGCTAACCGGCTAGTCGGACAGCGGCTGGCTGGATTGTTGGCCGTGCGGCGGGCGTCTACAACACCACTGCCCCCAACGACTCTTGTCGCGCGCAGGTTTCGGCCTTCCGTTGACCTATGGAGTCTGGGTGAAAACCCTGTCTCGCTGTTGCTCCAGGCCAGCGATGATGGCGCAATGGCGTCATATCCCTCACTGGAGGCGATGCTGCAGACTCCAGTTTCCAAGTCCTAGATGGCTAGCTGGCTACCTGTGTGGATTGGAGAACTAATGGCGAAAGCCACGTCCGATTCCTCGGGCTGACAGCGGCGATGCCCTTTGCGCCACTCACCTCCCGAAGGCGTTGTCATGCTCCTCCACAGGCCAACTTGTTGTGTGACGATTGGTGTGTGCCTCCTTGTTCCTTGCTCCCCTCTTGGGTGAGACTGGCCCTGGCTGTCGGTCGTTGCCGATGTTTCGACGAGTGCCCTCCTCTGGCGTCTCTGCTCCGTCGGCGCTCTCCTTCACGGTGCCAGAAAATCTAATGTCGGGTGGTGTTTCCACCATTGCCGCCATTCCTCTCCAAGGTTTCCTCCCCATGGACGGCGTTGAATGGTGGTACGTGGGTCTGGAAGTGCTGTAGGTGTCACCATCAGTTTCAAGGGAGGTCGCCGTGTTCGATGATCTTGGGCTTGCATGTTCGTCACCATTCTTAGTCCCCATTGCACTGGTTGGTCCTCAGATGGAGGGCGGCAGCGGAGTGGCGTAGCTACGAGAAGTGGTGCAGGGCACAATGGCCACGGTGAAACCGGCGAGTATGTTGTTCGGCAGTGGCACAAATTGACAAGCGGTTGGCGTCTTTCGGCTTGTGTCTTGGCTTATCCTTGAGTCCTCCTGTTGGTTTTTCTTATTGTTTTTGTTAAGTGTTGTTTTACTGTTGTTCTTTGAAGTGTTGTAATCCCCCTCTCTCCTTATGTCATGTACTTCTTATTGTATTGGATTGGCACCAAGCTCTTGCACCCCCCGGCTTACCGGTATCTATGGAATGAAAATTCAGGTGGGGAAAGCTTATCCCCTGGTGTTGTGTTCAGAAAAAAAAGAGTGCACCGCTCTGCCAGCAGGCAGCTCGTCAGCTCCGGTGAGAACACCAAATCGAATAGGTGCCCCAGTCGTATAGGAGGCAGAAAATCAGCCAAATTTGCTTACATCAGTTCATATATAAGTGATTTCGAGATAAATTGGTTGAGCTTGCTCAAAACAATCATTTCTGAAGAATTATTTGGGATCACACTATTTGTTTCCTTTTTGAGAGAATGAAACACTGACGTGATGGTGATTAAAAGCCAGCATCAATGTAAATTGCCATGCAAGCCTGTATTCTACTATTCTGTAATTCTGTTGCCAGTGTGTTCAGTGTTCACTTGGATTTAGAGGACAACTTTCTAAGCTAAATAAATCTGAAACCAGTAAATCTTGGGCTTAGGCTATCACTTTTGCAAGCCTGAATTCCACAATTTCATGTTTGAATAAACACCATGCACTGTCTTTTCTCCAGTGCTTGACTCCCTTGTCCGTTTATGATTTCACCTGGACATGATTTAGCTCAGGCAGAGTGAAGTGCGTGGCTGCTGTTGCACTCTGCAATATGCAGTGAACTTTTGCAGCTCATGCTTTAAGATTTTGCTGAAGAAACCTACTGCCTTGTAATTGAAGTCCTAATATTTAATTAACCATTTATCAGTACAACAAAGTATATTTACAAAGAACAAGAATAATGGCTCTAACATGCTTGTTTGCATCTTCCTTGATTTCTTGAAGGATCAACAGGCTCTTTAGAGAAGTCTTATTTCCTACAACCTATACTGAACCACTTTACATTCACTTAGGAGCCGCAAAAAAACAACCTGATGGCTAACTCCAACAGATGGTGCAATACAGCTTGCGTCGTGGCATGGCATGGTGCTCAGGAATGCCTTCTCTACCTCTGTTGAGGAGCCTCCCCTGAGGAGACACATGGCATACTCCATGACTGCGGCATCACAAGGAAGCGTGATCTGTTCATTGCCAATGAAGCCAAACTCCTCCTGGGACATCCGCAGGAGCTCTAAGAAGACCAATGTGCTAAGGTATGCTAGTGGCACCTCAAACCGCCTCCCATCTGTAGTATACATTACGCAGTGCCCCTTGACTGCCACAGAGGCGCATGTGAACCGCTTTCTCCCCAGCGCTGCCATCATCTGCCACTTCTTAACCAACTGAGCAGTCCTCTTGGCGCAGATCATGGTTACTTGAAGTAACTTACTCTTCCTTTACTCTTCAAAAAAACTTACTCTTCCTTTCTTCTATCTCACTGGAAACTGGAGAGCTATGGTTTGGGTTTGCAATACTTGGTTTGTGAAGCTGCAATTGATGGTGTTTGGATGCTGCTTGACCATGAATATATAGCTGGGCTGCTGAGGAAAAGAGCAAGTCATCCAGTCTAGTAGGATGATTGGCAGCAGACAAGGTTGGATCAGATCCTGATGGGATCAAGTGTTTGGTGGATGTCAGAACAAGTCGTAGTGCGCTTTCGGTGCTTGGATTGGATATTACGCATTGCAGCCATGTTGAGCGGTGTATAGCAGAGAAGAGGAACGAGGACCCCGTGTTAATTGGGGCCAACGTGAAGTTTGAGGGGCCAGGTTGGTTCGGATAGCTGTAGTGTAATTCAGAGTTTGGCAGAGCAAATGCCTTTCTTGGAGGGATTGTTTTTTGTTCAGGTCCGCCGCCAAATGCGAGCAACTCGGGCGGCGGCCAAACCCTAGCCGCCGCCTGCCCCTTCCTCACCTCTCCCGCCGCACCACCGCCGGAGTGGACCGTCGGTAGGGTCGCGTGACCTACCGGGGTGGCGGCGGCAGGGCTCCCTCTTGTTTGGCGGCATGTGGTGGTGTGGGCGGTGGCGAACCGGCGGACCGCAGCCTCGCGCGAGTAGTGTGGTGCTCGGCGGGCGCGCCCGCTAGTGCTGTGGTAGCGCCGGCCAGAGCCCATCCGACGCAAGGTGGAGGCGGCGGCGCTCTCTCCCCCATTTCTCCCCTTCCTCCATGGCGTGGCAGCGACGACGGCGCCGGTCGGGGCCTCTTCAGTACCTGGGTGGCCGAATCCGGCGCCTGGGTGGTTGGATCCGGTGCCTGGGACGGCGACCGTAGTGGCGTCCACGGCGCCGGCTTGGGACATCGGAACCTTGACCCTAGTGGCTAGATCTGGTGTCCTTTGGGCATGGGACGGCGCCCGCGATGGTGGTGGGCAATTCCTCTTGGTGGTGGACGGCGGAGGCTGGCAACGTTGGTAGTAGGTGCCGGAGCCGGCGACGGTGGCCAGTGGCGGCTTTGGTGGCTGCTGCTGATGGAGCGGGGATGGACCTGCAGTGGAGCGGGGCATGCAGTTCGGCCACGAGCGTGCTGGTGGTGGGGCAGCGTGCCCACTTTCTTCTTCGCTCTCGTTTTGCAGGGGCTCAGCAGTGGTGCAGTGCACGCAGTTTCGCCGCGGGCTTGCCGGTGGCGGGGCTGTGTGCCCATGGGTGTCTTCTGGTGCGCGCCTCCCACCGTCGTGGGCAAGTCGATCCGCACGGTGTGGCGGCGGCCGACACACGCTAGCCGGTGCGTGCCTCCCTCCGCCCCGGGCGAGTCCGGGAACGGCTCCACGCGGTGTGGCGGCGGCCGTCAACCGCGTGATCGCTTGCCGGTGCGCGCCTTCCACTGTTGCTGGCGAGTCCGGAAATGGCTCCACATGGTGTGGCGGCGGCCGGCAAGCCCCCCAACCTCCGTCCAGGCATGGACATTAGTCGGTGCGCGACTCCCACTGTTGTGGGCGAGTCCGGCAACGGCTCCACGCGGTGTGGCGTCGGCCGGCTTCCACCTCCTCTGACCAAGCGTGGACGCTTGCCGGTGCGCCCCCTCCATCTTTGGGCGAGTCAACGGGAGCACTGCCAAAGGTTCTGGGTGAAAGCTCAGCTCAGATTAGTCTGGGCCAGTGGCAAGATCTCCTTCAAGGTGTCATTGAAAAACCTTTTGTTGCAGTCTCTTGGATCGACCCGCGCATCACCTTACACAAGGCTCGGGCGAAAGCCTTGCCAAGCACCTGCGGAGTCACCTCTTTTTGCTTGGCTGACGATGATTACGTTGCGGCGTCATTCACCTCCCTGGAGGCATCGTTGAAGAGTTCATATCATTGAACTAAATGATCGGTGCATCATATATGGCCATATGGCCTCATTTTTAATATCATTATTCATACAATTAGGTACCAGTTCGATTCGAATGGCATATCGGTCATCATGGATACAGTACGTTTGGGATCTATTTCCAAGCTTGATGATGAGGTTTCAGCTGTTCTTTCTAAATGATTGGTGCATCCTAAATAGCCGCATTTTTAGTTCATAATTCATAAGGAAGCTGAGCTAGCTCAATTGGTCTGTTGAAGGTGTGGATGACTACCTAGGTTCAAGTCCTTGGGTGCCTATATTTTGTTAATTTTGTTAATATAATAAAATGCCACTTAGTTCCTCTTAGGTTACTTTAGTTTTTTTAATATCATAATTCATACGGTAAGGTACCGGTCCAATTCCAATAGTATATTTGTCTCCATGGACATAATAAGTTTTTGATCTATTTTAAAGTTGGATGATGAGGTTGTTATGGTTAAGGAAGACTGAATTAGATGATTATTTTGAAGCCCGGTAGCGACTACATATAGACTACATGAGAGATACAAGAGGAAAATTCTAGACCATGATATTACACTAATACCCCTGACTATTGTACCATAATCCCCCTCTCAAATGCAACGTAAATGCAATGTCGTTGCATTTAGAGAGTTGACACCATGCACTAGACTTGAAAAAGAAAAGAGATTGATACATCCAAAATCCAAAATTGAAGATGTCTTCAAAGTGTGAAAAACTCTTGAACAATGTCAATGTAGAAAATGACCTCCACAAGAGCGTATTGCCTTGACAACTCACTATGCCAGAATCCCTAATCACATACGGGCCTTAACTTCATCATAGACGGGCATTTCGTGCATCTGTGAGAATGTGTTTGTAATAACCGTAATCACAGATGGATATTATACCCGTCTGTGAAGATAGTTATGGAACCGTCTGTACATGTACTCCCTCTGTACTAAAAAATGAAGTCATTTTGGACAGCGACACGGTCTCCAAAACATAATTTTGACTCCTTGTTCTTATAAAAATATTTATCAAAAAGTGATATGTGTATATTTTTATGAAAGTACTTTTCAAGACAAATCTATTTATATGGTTTTCATATTTCCAAACTCAACTACTTAAAAGTTATTCATGATTTATATTCTCAATGTTTGACTCAAACCTTGTCCAAAACGACTTCATTTTTTAGTATGGAGGGAGTATCACAGATGGTGTGACAGGAGTGGATCTAGCGATGGGGCGAGCCTCAAGCCCCCCCCCCCCCCCCCCCCCCCCCCCGCTCCGTGTCAATGGAACCCCTTTAGCCACTACTAATTTTTGTAGATATGGAAGAGAGGAAGGAGAGGCTCTAGAGGTTGAAGATGACTTGAGCTCCCTCTTATATAAATTTCTAGATCCGCCACTAATCACAAACAGGTAAGCTTACTCAGAGTACTTGGTTTGTTCGTGTGCACTATTGAGTGGAGGCCACTGACTACAAAAATTGGATTTGCGCGTGCACAAACTAATTATATGTGAGCTGATTTACTAGTACTATGCATTAGCTCGTGGTTAATTGTTTGAAGTAGCTGTTAGGGACAATGCCATGTCTCAGTGTAACAGTGTTGATCTGCCAAGTACAGGGCTGGGAAAATTTGCTTGAAAACTTTGCAGGACCCCAAGTCTCCAAAAGCCTCTGTACAGCTTCAATTATTCTGCCTTGTTTGACATTTAACATGTTTAATCCAAGATTCCAACTAGCAGCTTAACATTTTTGCTGCACCATTCATATATGGAACCAGGCCATTACCTTTTCATTTTCTAGTTGAAGCATATATTTCAGGCAAACTTTCACAATAATACTTTTATAAGCATATATTTCTGCATGTACACCTACTCATCATTCTTGTCTTCTGATTTAATATAACTTTTGAAGAAAGAATGGCAATGCAAAATAAGACCAAATTTTGCCTGTAGGGGTTGGTTTGCCTGGATCCTGTTAGATTTTTTCAAAATGGCATCAACAAATGACAACCACTAGTTCTCTAAGATAATATACAATTTCTTTCTTTTCCTTCTATCTATGTTAGAGTACTAACACACTAATTGCTGCAAATTCCTGCATATCTTCAGGAGCTACAAACTGCAAATTGCTGATGCAGCACCACCGGTGGCATTGGATAGCTTGATTGTTGACAAGGCATCACTACAGAGCTCAGGAATGCCTTCTCAACTTCCTCTGATGCTTTTCTCCGGAGCAAGCATATCATATACTCCACTATTTCTGCATCACAAGGCAGAGTGATCCTGCCATTACCTGTGAAGCCAAACTCCTCCTCAGCCATCCTCAACAGCTCACTGAAGACCATTGAGCTGAGGTACGCTAATGGGACCTCGAACCTGCTCCCATCCACCGTGTACACGGTGCAGTGGCCCTTGTCTGCAACTGGTGAAATGGTGCAGCATCTATCGTCATCTGTGGTGGCTATTTTTACTCTTTGCCACTTCCTCGCCAACTGAGCAAGCTTCTTGGGATTGAT
The DNA here is from genome assembly GCA_038087645.1 of Saccharum hybrid cultivar R570. Classification (NCBI taxonomy): domain Eukaryota; kingdom Viridiplantae; phylum Streptophyta; class Magnoliopsida; order Poales; family Poaceae; genus Saccharum; species Saccharum hybrid cultivar. The sequence continues at coordinate 18,704,644 of JAQSUU010000402.1, forward strand.
CATGGTTGCTGCTGGGTTCTTGATTCTCAGGTCTGGTGCTTGGAAATGCTTAGTTTGTGACTCTGATTGTAGTGATTTTGTCTTGGTTGCTAGCTCCTGTATATATAGGTGAAGAAATGGTCCATGTCTTGAGTGCAGCTGCGCTCTTCCCAGACTGATTGTCAGGGGACATGGCCATGAGCTGGGTACGTGCATTGCTAGCTGCAAATGTAGACACTTGAGATTCAGATCTGATTTTGCTGGGCCATCACTGAGTCCACTTTGAAGGCAAAGATAGTTGACTAGTGGTTGGGCAATCAGATATGTACTACAGTACCAGCTGCTTAATTGGGCTGAGACATAGTGCAAGCATCCTGAGTTGAGCTTTTATGGAGCTGCTCATATCTGTTTCAATGTCATGTCTGAAGTGGTTCTGACATGAGCTGGTTAGGTTCACTCAGAAGCAATCGTTTCTAAATGATTCAGGCCCTACCTTCTTTTTTGCTAACACCAATTTGATTGCAGTTAACTGAAAAGTCAGCATTAATGCCTCAACGGGGATACGGCAGTTTGATTCAAGAGTCAGGAGACTTGATTCCCAGGCAGATGCAGGGTACACTTCACTGCTTTTCGGTGTGTACTCTGTTCTTGGAGTTGCATGCTAGGTGTTGGTGAACAGTGCTTTTCATTGCTGCAAATCATGCAACTTGGTCGACAGCTCCATATTTCAGTTCATGCAGATGGTCTGCTTTATTTCTGTCACAGCATGTGACAACGATTTTATGGTATATGTGTGCATTTTTCAGTGGACTACAGCCATGCACACATGCTGTGGTTAGTTTTTGCTGGACATTTCAAACCATAGTCATGATTCCTTCTTGGCCGATGTCCTTTTACTGCCATAATGTAAATGTTCATGCAAGATTGTATTCTTTGCTTAAGTGTTTACTTGGATTTAGTGATTTACTGGATACCACTACTTTCACTGCATTAGGTCTTGTCTTAGGCTGTAAACAGAACGTTTTACTTAACATTTGCAAATTTGCAGTCTTGAGTTCTACAGTTCTGCAGCTTCAACTTTGGTTTTATACAGCATACACTGTCCTTTCTCTAAAGCATAACTCCCTTGTTTTTTTTTCTTGTATCATTTCATTAAAGAAAGCGAGATATTGAAACTGTTGGAGAAATAAAGTATAAAAGTGTCTTGGTGATTTAGAAATAGTTCAAGATTCCCAGTGCAAAACTGTCTTATAGCTTTTAGAAGCGAGATATTGAAACCGTTGGAGAAAGCCAACAAATATACTCCCTACTAAGTTTCATTTTCGGTTTCTCACAATGTAACTATTTACATTTATCATTCAAGAATGATAAAACAATCTAAGTGCTAAACTGCTAATCCTCAGAAGCTAGAACACAGCTTGCTGGCTAACTCCCATGGATTGCGCCAAGCCATTTCCACAGTGGCAAGGCCTCACCATGGAGCTCAGGAATGCCCTCACCACCTTTTCCGATGCATCTCTCCTAAGCAAACACATCACGTACTCCATGACGGCGGCGTCACAGGGCACCATGATCCTGCCATTGTCACCGGCGAACCCGAACTCCTCCTGCGACATGCTCAGAAGCACGCCGAAGATGGTGGTGTCGAGGTAAGCCAGCGGGACCTCGAACCGCCTGCCGTCTGCCGAGTACACCACGCAGTGGCCCTTGCTGGCCAACGGCGAGGTGCTGCACGATGATCCCTCGGTGGTTCCTTTCGCCGGCGTCAGTGCGATCCGCCTCCTTGCCATGGCAGCCATCCTCTGCCACTTCTTGGCCATTTGAACAAGTCTCTTGGCGCTGACCATGTTTCCCTCTCCTGCTTTCCTGGCAAGAAGTTCAGAGAACTTGAGCTTGTTTCTAACAGGTGGTGTTCAGCTACTTGGTGAGTTAGTTGGTGTAGTGCTTCGCTTGCTGATGGACTGGTCAAGTATTGGTGCTAAGCCGATGGATTTATAGGGGAGGAGGGGAAAGAGAAGCATGCTGTTCAAGTGCAGCTATCCATCCACTCCGGCTTGCAAGGGACAAGGCCACGAGCTCTCAACATGCAGTGTTGCATCGCAAGAGAAAGCAAGTGTGATTTTGATCGGATTTCTCTGGGCCATATGTTGGAGCCACTAGTGCAGCATTGTCGGGGGTGCTTGGATATAGCTCAGTGGTTGGATACCACAATGCGCTGCCATTTCTATGTGATCCCTTCACTGAGATATCAAGGAATCTAGGCATCTGAATTAGGTCCTCAGATCGAGACATATAGCGTGACTGACAGTTGTCCACTCCCATCCGTCCCATAACATCTTGTATCTCTGAACAACCGGACTGGAAGGTGTGCAGCGGTCCAAGCAACTTGCTGGATAACTTCATATCACTTGTTCAGTTGGCGGTCTGTTGGACCACTGGCATCTCATGTGAGCTCCATTTCGTTGCTCCTTGTTACATGGACCTACAAGATTACAACTAGGCAACAACCAACAAGCTGATAATCTTGGTAGTTCTAGTGTGACGAGGTTGACCACACTGTTTGGTTCACCGCCACCAGTGAAAATTATGATCCTGTTTTAACAAAGACTCAGATTCAGTTTTAGCAAAATCTACCTTCCAATGGTTGGTTTCTCGTTGTTCTCAGAGCATGAGTTGATGATATCCATTTGCAGTGGCAACTTTGGCACAGTCAGTTTTACATATTTTGCGCGGATCAACACAACTCTAGTTTGTCATGATTTTGTTCGTACAATTCCAGAATTAGGTAAATCTAAGACGTAAAAACAGAGTAGAACAACCCAGTTGGTTAAACCATAGTCCGAGAATTTGATGTTCTATTTCTTGGTTAGCAATCATCCTAGTTCCTCCGAGAATTTGATGTTCTATTTCTTGGTTAGCATTTTTTTTTTCGAAAATCTAGCAGGAGCTCTGCCTCTCAATTAAGGACGGAAAGAAACTTGTATGTATAGGAAAGTCCGGAAGACCGGAAAGCCCCACCGGGCACACACAGAGAAAGAAAGACACCCAGCACGTCCCCCACGCGGGGGTTTAACAGAGAAAGGCTAAGCCGGGTTGTTGAGGACCCTAGAGCGCATATCTATGTCCTCCTTGGCTTTGAGGGCCACTTATCGAGCATCCATAGCCATGCCCTGGAAAATCCTTCTGTTTCTTTCCTTCCAAATGTTCCACATCGTGTAAATCACCATCCTATTGAAGTGCCGTCATCGCTCCCTTGGGACTTTGGGTGTCGCTTCTTCCCACCATGCACTTATTTCTGTTGGTTGGGCCTGAGGCTGGATTAAGTCCGTGTCAAATTGCTCCTATGGCAACACAGGCTCCAGACCTCTGTAGCAAAAGGGCATAGCAGGCAGAGATGAAGGCCGGATTCCAATGGCCCATTGCACATGACACAATGATCTTGATGAGGCCAATTTCTTAGTTGCAAATTATCTGCTATGAGGATTTTGTTTTGGATAAGGATCTATGCAAAGAACTTGCATTTATTTTCTATGTGCGCTTTCCAAATAAGGTCTGGACGGAATTTTCTGAAGCTCCCCTGGAACTGGATTTGGTACGCCGAGCGAGTCGAGTATTTTCCATCAGGTGTCCACTTCCAGACAATGGAGTCTTGTATTCCTGGCTGCAGCTGAATGTTCTGTAATCTGATCCAGAGGGATACGAATTCCTCCACATGGGTGGCCGTTGTGATCCTACCCCGAAGTGCCCGAATCCAAGCATGGTTGTGGAGTTCTTGCTGTACAGACCTGTTCTTCCTTCTCACCAACTCAAAGAGATGTGGCGCTAGGTTCCTAGGAGCTTCTCCATCAACCTAGCTGTGGTGCCAGAACTGTGTTTTCATGCCATCTCCGACCGTGACAATGGTTGAGGCATTGAAGAGCAGTCTGTCAACCGGTTTGCAAGGGATTTCAGATCCAACCCATGGCTTGGAGGGGTCGGTCCATTCCTGCCATAGCCATCGCAGTCGTAGTGCTCTCCCGAATTTGTCCAACTCTGGCACCCCTAGGCCCCCCTAGGGCTTTTGGCTTGGAAACTGACGGCCAGTTGACAAGGCAATGACCTCCATTTGCATTCTCCTCTCCCTTCCATAGAAAGGACCTACGAATTTTGTCGATTTGCTTCTTGGCCCAGGTGGCGAGCGGGAAGACAGTAAGGTGATATGTAGGCATAGAGGAGAGTACTGAAGTGACCAATGTTAGCCGCCCTGCTTTGTTTAGAAGTTTACCCTTCCAGCCTGGTAATCTTTGTCCAATGCGTTCTATGAGAGGCTGGACGTGCACTTTTTGTAGAGGCCTCACATGTAGCTGTAGCCCAAGGTAGCGGCAAGGAAAGGTTCCTCTGGCCCCTGAGAATGCCGAGAGAACGTGGTCGAGGTCGATGTCCTCGCATCTGATCGGATGGATTGAGCTCTTGTCTATGTTTATATTCAGACCCGATGCCTTGCCAAAGGCTTCAAGGATGATTTTGACAGCGTCGATGTCTTCTTTTTGGGGGGTTTAAGAAGATTGCTGCATCATCAGCGTACATGGACTTGGTTAGCAATCATCCTAGTTTCATTACCAATCTACTCTGTTTTGGTTAGCACTGAACGTCCGTACAGCATTACATGAGGGCACTCTGATTCTTTTTCTTATTGGCATCTGCTGACAGATGTAACTATTAAAGTCACGGTTTGTGTGCGCTCATATCCTTGCAGGCCTGAGATAACTCATTCGCTTCGAATTCAGTCAACTTGTTTCGGCATCCAGGGTACCGATTTCAGTTTTGAACTCTTGCAGCTTGTCATCTGATTAAAGCATCAAATCCAAGTTTCCTTGTCTGCGTCTTGCTGTGACAAGTGCCTGGCAGTGGCGGACCCAGGATTTTGCTAAGACTAGGGCCAAATTTCGCTGGCGATTCGCTCATAGCTCCACCATTGTCTGTATGACTATATACACAATATACATAATACATATATATATATATATATATATATATATATATATATATATATATTATATGCGTGCCACACAGAAAAATAGAAATTTTCATGGAAAGTTTGCAAATGAAGTAGGGTGCATTCAACATAGTACATGGAACATTAGAAAATAAATACCTAGTGCTAGTGATAATTTGTTGCATTCGCATCTTCCACTTCCATGTCCTCAATAACAACTCCTAGTTTGGACAAGATGTAAGAGTTAATAAGAACATGGATAGCCAAAAAATTAATTTCATTGATTACTATGCATTTGTATCCTAAATGGCTGAATGTAACATACCAGAAGTACTAGGTAGATTAGGTAACCTCTTCTTCCGGGTCTTCAATTCTTGAAAATGATGTAAGATGTCATCATTTTTAATGGTTGCAAATACCTCTCGCTCAACATAACATATCATCCTATGATTCAACCAGTCATCCCCCATTTTATTCCGAGACTCAGTCTTGACAACCTTCGTAGCTAATAAAATCCTTTCTACTGTGGCAGTTGCAACTGGTAGAGTCAAGGCCAACACACTGAGGCGATAAACCAATGCAAAGGTTATGTGCCTATCAGTTTGAACCATCTTTATAGCAAGAATACCAAGGTCAACTTTGATAAAAAAAAAGAATACCAAGGTCAACACAAGATGTGAATGAAGGATCGGCTCTCACATCAATAATGAAATTATCAAGTTGGCCTTGAAGCTGATCACGATCATATTGGGAGAAATCAACATCATAAATCTCAGCAAGTTCAATTAGTTTCTCACGATCATAATTTCCAAAGAAATTCTTTGGATCTAGACAAGCAATGCATCTCAATAAGCGGGTTGACCTTTCAGCAAACCGATTGTTTAATTCAACAATAACTTGATCATGCATTTGAAGTGATGGTAGTAGGTTACCTGGTATTAAATCTGAGTGAGAACAGCTGAGACCTCATCATCCAGCTCTAAAATAAATCCCAAACTTGCCAAATACTGCATCCACGTTTAGCAATATACCACGAGCGTTTATTTCAGTGATATGGACTAGACCTTCTGAAATTATGGGTAGTGCTCAAGAAAGAGAACTCATATTGAAACACATGCGAATTTCCTATGCAAGGATATCACCCTTCAGTACAGGAGACACATGTTGAAGTAGAGCACAGAGCACACAAGCACAGGAGAGACTACCAAAACATTAAACATGTGATACTCCAACTGATTTCAATCTCGGCCAGTGGAGTTCCACTGCAAGGTACTATAGCATATTACTAAAATAGGATCCTCTAAATCAAATCATCTTTAGATGATAGCTACCTGACGAACCTTAGGTTTCCAGTCATGGACACTGAACCAAAAAGAATCCGTCCCTGTAAGGCATTTGGTCTGCCAATATCTGAATTGCGCTACAGCTATCCGAACCCACCTGACCCCTCAAACTTCACGTTGGCCCCAATTAACATGGGGTCCTCGTTCCTCTTCTCTGCTACAAACCGCTCAGTATGGCTGCAACGCGTAGTGTCCAATACAAGCACCGAAAGTGCACTACGACTGGTTCCGGCATCCACCAAACACTTGGTCCCATCAGAATCTGATCCCAATTATATGCAATGCACCACCTCTTGTCCTTGTCTCTTGCCAAACATCCTACTAGGCTGGATGACTTGCTCTTTTCCTCAGCAGCTCAGCTATATATTCACGGTCAAGCAGCCTCCAAACACCATCAATTGCAGCTTCACAAAGAAAGTGTTGCAAACACAATCCAGAGCTCTCCAGTTTCCAGTGAGACAGAAGAAAGGAAGTGTAAGTTACTTCAAGTAACCATGATCTGCGCCAAGAGGACTGCTCAGTTGGCGAAGAAGTGCCAGACGATGGCAGCGCTGGGGAGAAAGCGGCTCACCTGGGGGGTGGCAGAGGAAGCCGATGAGTGCTGCGCATCTGTGGCAGTCAAGGGGCACTGCGTGATGTACACTTCAGATGGGAAGCGGTTTGAAGTTCCACTGGCATACCTTAGCACATTGGTCTTCTCAGAGCTCCTGCGGATGTCCCAGGAGGAGTTTGGCTTCATGGGCAATGAACGGATCACGCTTCCTTGTGATGCCGCAGTCATGGAGTATGCCATGTGTCTCCTCAGGGGAGGCTCCTCAGCAGAGGTAGAGAAGGCATTCCTGAGCACCATGGCAGTGTCATGCCACTATGCAAGCTGTATTGCACCATCTGTTGGAGTTAGCCATCAGGTAGTTGTTTGCAGATCCTAAGTGAATGTAAAGTGGTTCAGTATAGGTTGTAGGAAAAGCAAATTTCTCTATGGAGCATTTTGATCCTTCAAACAATCAAGGAAGATGCAAATTAGCATGTTAGAGCCATTATTCTTGTTCTTTGTAAATATACTCTGCTGTACTGATAAATGATTAATTAAATATTAGGACTTCAATTACGAGGCAGTAAATTTCTTCTGCAAAATCTTATGACTTGAGCTCCAAAAGTTCACGCCATATTGCACAGAACAACAGCAGACACACACTTCCATTCTGCCCGAGCTAAATCATGGCATTGCCCAGGTGAAATAATAAACGGACAAGGGAGTTAAGCACTGGAGAAAAACAGTGCATGGTGTTTATTCAAAGTTTTAACCATGAAATTGTGGATTCAGGCTTGCAAAAGTGATAGCCTAAGCCCAAGACTTACTGGTTTCAGATTTATTTTGCTGAGCAAGTTGTCCTCTAAATCCAAGTGAACACTGAACACCCTGGCAACAGAATTACAGAATGCAGGCCTGCATGGCAATTTACATTACTGTAGCAGTAGGGTGAGAGGCGAACAGCCTTAACAGATGCATAACCGGGATCTGAACTTTCCAGCAAACGCTGGCCATGGCATGTAAGCAAAAAAAAATGCTTGTAGGCTGAGTGGGGCCTGCACATAGATACCACAAAATTGGATGTCACATGCAATGCTAGAAATCATGCAGACCATTGGTGGCAATTGACATTGGGACTGTGGACTACGTTGCATGATTTGCAGCAATCAAAGCACTGCTCACCAACACATACCATGCAAATGCAACAGTGAGTACAGAGTACACAACCAATAGCAGTGAAGCGAACCACGCATCTGCTCAGCTCATGACTCTTGGACCATCCTGCCATGTCCCCAGTGAGACATTGATGCTGGCTTTCAGCTAATCACCATCACGTCAGTGTTCCATTCTCTCAAAAAGGGAACAAATAGTATGGTCCCAAATCATTCTTCAGAAATCATTGTTTTGAGCAAGCTCAACCAGTTTATCTCCAAATCACTTGATACAGGGCACTAGGAACACATGGAAGACCTCACTCAATACAATGCGGACCCAGTATGCTTGCACTATGTTTCTGACCAATTCAGCAGCCGTACCGTAGTACATATCTGATTGCCAAACCAATGGTCCACTATCTAGTGTTGACGGTGCATCGAGCAATTGTCTAACAAAAATTAAATCTGAATCTTGATCATGTATCATGCTCATGGTCTTGTCCCCTGCCAATTAGTTCTCAGAATATAAGCTGCACCAAGGCCAGGACCATTTCTTCACTTGTATATTCAGAAGCTTTTTTTTTTTGAAACTCTCTCTCTCTCTCTCTCTCTCTCTCTCTATATATATATATATATATAGAGAGAGAGAGAGAGAGAGAGAGAGAGAGCAAGTAAAGATGTCATCCCAACAGCCACAAGTCACAAAGCATTTCGAAGCACCATACCTCTGAGAACCAAGAACCGACCATGATACATCACAAGAGGTTTTGCCCAATTAGTGAGGAAGTGGCAACGGATCAAGGCAGCCATCAGAGACGACGACGCGTACTGCACTACTTCGCCAGTTGCAGATAAAGGCCACTGTGCCATGTACACGGCAGATGGCAAGAGTTTCAAGGTTTCATTGGCGTACCTAAGTACAATGGTCTTCAGTGAGCTGCTGCGGATGTCCAAAGAGGAGTTTGGGATCACAAATGATGGCAGGATAACACTGCCTTGTGATGCGGCAGTGGTCAAGTATGCGTTGTGCTTGCTCAGAAGAAATGCATCAGAGGAAGTGGAGAAGGCATTCCTGAGGTCTGTAGCTATGCCTTGCCAGCATTCAAGCTATACAATGCCACGGGCAGCACTGCATCAGCAATTTGCAGTTTGTAGCTCCTGAAGATATGGAGTACTTTGCAGTTTGTATGTGAAGAAAAGAAAGAGTTGTACGTACATTCTCTCAATTTTGATGAATTGATTGGTATGAATTGCTGACACTTTAATAGTATTGATGTGAAGCATTTTCACTCTTGCAAGTCAGCAATAAGTCTAGCAGGAACCTGGAAAACCAACAACTACAGGAAAAGCTGCAATTATTTTTGGGATTTTGTTATCTGTCTGTCGACAGTTTTTTTTCGTTTTGTATCTGTCAGATTGAGGGCTGTTAGATGTGCTTCAAGATCCGTGCGGCGTTTTTGGATGCAGGCTCCCTTAACGGGTTCTAAAACCAGCGCATCAGCAACCCGCACACCCGTTGCTTTTTTTTTTTTAGAAAGGACGGCAAAAGCTTTGCCGCAGTTTTTATTAGACGATAGAAAGGAAAAAAAGAGTTTTACAAAAATTTTACAAGCCGACAACGACTCCTAGACCCACTCTCTGACCAAGAAAGCAACTAGCAGAGCTAAAACAGCAAAACAACTACTAAAGACCCAAACTGTCGGCTAAGAAGAACACAACATCCTAGCATGGCCCCTAAAACAGAAACCTAACCCGCAGCTGTATTTGACGTTGTTGCCATGGCCATCTCATATTGCATAATGTCATCTTTACAAAGAGTGGCAACTTGATTTGGGTTAAGAGCTTTTTGTTGGAATTGACGTCTATTTCTCTCCTTCCATATGTTCCACCAAAAATAGATGAATATCCCATCCACCTTTCTTCTCTCGTTCTTCTGGAACCTGCGTCTACATCTCCACCAGTGATTGTGTAATGATCCTGCGGTGTTCACCGATTGGATCACTGTTAGCTGTAGCCACTGCTTCAAGATCTCCCACACTTCTTTTGTGAAGGGGCAGTCCTTGCACAGATGTACCGGTGTTTCTAGTTCGTTGCCACAGAGCCTGCAGTCTGTATCATCTGTCCATCCCCGCTTTATCAGATTATTAGCCGTTAGAATCTTCTTATGTAGCAAAGTCCATGCAAAGAACCTGCATTTGGGCTCCGCTTTAGCCCTCCAAATGACAGAGATTTTTGTTTTGGCAAAAACTCCAACGAACTGAATGAGATAAGCGCTCTTGGTGGAGTATTCCCCATCCTGTGTCCACCTCCACCTCACTTCATCTTCAACTGTTTCATTTAGCTGCACCGCACTAGCGGCCTCCCAGAGTTTGACGAATTCTCTTACTTCTTCAGGCGTTGTTGGTGGGAAGATGTGATCTATCCATTTTCGGTTTGTCATCCCCTGTTTAACCGTGATCTTTTTCCTTCTTGTCTTTCCATATAAATGTGGCGCAATTGTTTTCGCCATTTGTCCATCTATCCAGCTGGAGGTCCAGAATAACGCTTTCTTTCCATTGCCTATTGTCACTGTCGTTGATGCATTGAAGAGATCCCGGTCTGCTTTGTCACAGGGCACTTCCAGATTACTCCATGCTCTTTCTGGTTGTTTCCATTTGTACCATAACCATCGCAATCTGAGCGCTCTAGTGAATCTCTCCAAGTCAAGGATCCCCAACCCTCCTTTGTTTTTGGGCAAACAAATCGTCGGCCAGTTGATCAGCGAGTGACCCCCACAAACCTTGTCCGGTGTCTCCCCTCGCCACAAGAAACTTCTACGAATTTGGTCTATCTTTTTGAGCAGCCCCTTTTGGGCTTGAAATACCGTTAAATGATAAATCGGCAGAGACGAAAGCACCGTCTTAACCAAAGTTTCTCTCCCTGATGAAGATAGGAATTTCCCTTTCCATCCTGGTAGTCTGGCAGCTATTTTATCAATCAACGGTTGGACCTCTATTTTCCTTAGCCTCCTTGTATGAAGCGGCAACCCAAGATATTTACCCGGGAAAGTACAGATTTTTCCTGGGAAATTTTGTATGATGCTCTGAATGGCATCAGGCTGTAGTCTAATTGGGTAAATTTCTGTTTTGCTCATATTGACTTGCAGGCCAGAGCATTCTCCGAAAAAATGCAGAATTTTCTGTAGGTTTGATAACTCCATGGGGGAGGGATTTGCAAAGAGTGCAGCATCATCAGCATAAAAGGAGCATCTCAGGTTTGCGGCCTTAGGAAGGACAGGATGAAACAAGCCATGTTGCGCCGCACGGTCTATGATTCTTTGCAGTGGGTCGATGGCGAGGATAAATAGTAAAGGCGACAATGGGTCTCCTTGCCTGAGGCCTCTCGCATGTGCTATGTTCCGGCTTGGAGTACCATTTATCAGGATTTTCGATGAGGAGGATCTGAGCAAATCAGATATCCAGTCACGCCATTTGGTACTAAAACCAAGTGCAGCTAACACTTCCAGTAAGAATTGCCATCCCACAGAATCAAAAGCCTTAGAAATGTCCAACTTGATAAAGAGGGCCGATTGTTTTTTCTTGTGAAGCAACTGGATTACCCTCTGAACATACAGAAAGTTGTCATGGATACATCTCCGTTTGATGAACGCATTTTGCGCATGAGAAACTAGCTCGTTCATGCGAGGAGCCAGCCGGGTTGCCAAGATTTTTGTAATCACTTTGGTGAGGCTGTTGATGAGGCTTATTGGTCTGTAGTCCGATATAGCCGTCGGAATTTGTTTTTTTGGGAGCAAGACTATACTTGCCTCGTTAAACAAGTGCATCTTTGATGTCTTATGATTGTAGAAACCCATTATTGCCTCCAGGAGATCAGTCTTGATTATGTCCCAGCATTTTTTATAAAAGAGTCCAATATACCCATCTGGCCCAGGAGCCTTCTCTGCCGGTATCTCCTTGATTATGTCAATCACTTCCTTTTCCGTGAATGGTATATCTAGGTCTTCTAGGTTATGCTCTGAATAGCCAATAGCTTCCCAGTCTATCCTCCTTGTTCTCTGAACTCTTGATCCTACTGCTTTACTGAAATATTCTACCGCCACCTTCATCTTGTCCTCCTGAGAGACTGCTACCCCCCTATCGCTGTATAATGCGTTAATATATGTCTTCTTCCTCCTAGAATTTGCATGTATTTGGAATAGGCGTGTGTTGGAGTCCCCTTTTCGAATCCATGTTAGTCTGGAATGTTGTCTTGCTTTTGCCTTTTGGATTGCCGCTAAACCTAGCGACTTAACTTTGAGGTATTTCTTGAATTGTAACTCCTCTTCTGTTAGGTTGCGTCTCTCTTGAGCTTTTTCCAATTCCAGGAGAACGACTTCCAGTATGGCTGACTGAAGCTTCCATTCACTGAAGATTGTTCGTCTCCACACTTTAAGCGCCCGTGCAGTCCGTAATAATTTGACGTGCATGCGCAGCATTGCGTTCTGAGTGTTAACTGGCTGTTCCCAAGCTTGCTTTACCGTCTCGGTGAAACCCGGCATGTTGACCCAAAATGCTTCAAACCGGAATCCTCGGTAGAAGTCAAAGGCCGTATCTCCTTGTAGAAATAGTGGACAATGATCCGATCCTAAGGATGCTAAAGCTTGCAAGTCAGTTCTTGGAAAAATTTCTAACCATTCGGCAGATGCTAGGAAATGGTCAATCTTTGTCATCGTCGGGTTTTGTTGATCATTACACCAGGTGAACCGTCTCCCATGAAGTTCCAACGGTGCCAATTGTAGGTTGTCAATAGTGCTTTTAAATTTGTTTAACATTCGAATATTTATGCGTTGGTTGTTCTTATCTTCCGCCCGGTAAATTAAGTTGAAGTCTCCCAGCACCATCCAGCTTGCCTCCATTTGTTGCTTGAGGTCCGAGATTTCTTGAAGGAATGCGATTTTTTCCGGGTCAGTCTGCGGCCCATATACACCTGTTATGCACCACGAAATATTATCCTGAAGCATTGTGATCTTTGCAGAGATGGAATGCTCAGTAGCCTGTAAAGGCGCAAGTTGGAAGTATCTCTCCGCCACTGCCAGTAGAATTCCTCCCGAAGTCCCTGTTGCAGGAAGAGCAGCATAGTTTGCCACCAGCTCTGGTCCTAGTGTCTCATTGAGAAGAGTTCTGTTCCAGGTTTCGATCTTCGTTTCCTGAAGACAGACAATTGTAGCACCGGAAGAAGTTATGAGATTTCGCACACTTGCTCTTTTCGCCCCATCATTGAGGCCTCTAACATTCCAGCATAAAATTGAACAATCTTTTTGGGCCATTTAACTTGATTAACGCTACTGCAAACCAATGTTGCTGCACGCCAGCCGGCTGAAACAGTCTCCCCCACAACTCAAGTAGGCAGGTTGAAGTTCTAATGATGCAAATGGCAACAAAGCCAACAGGCAACGATAACAGAAGTCTTGCACGATACAAGGGCAGGCCTGCCCGAAGACGGCCACGCAGGGCCCAACTAAACCTGTCATGAGGTCTTGCACCACCTTCCTGGACTTGACTGTTGTTGACAGTAAAGGAACTCATTGAGGATAGTCCCTACTGTACAACAGTCCGTGCGCCATTAGGCCGCAGCCATCTTTTGTGCAGCACCCTTCAGCTTGGTACTGCCAGCCTTCCCCTCCATCTTGATTCCATGTTCCACCAGGTCTTGGATGGCCTCCATCTCCGTCATGTTTAGTGGGTTGTCAAGGTGCTGCGAAAAACTTTCAAAGTTAATTTTGCTTGATGATGGGGTCGACTGAGACAGATGCCCCAGCTTTTTAGTGAGTAATTCCTGTGCTATCTCCATTGTGTGTTTCCCAACCCTTGTTTGCGCTTTCTTTGCCAGGCGAGTACTTTTGCGCTGTGTGTCAGTAGGAGGTATATGTTCCTCATCATTTGGTATCACATTGTCCGCCGGCTGCGGCTCAGGCAACAGAGGTTGATCGGCTGGGTTTGAGATGGATTGCAGGAAGACATCAACTGGGTCAAGTACTGGTGCATCACTACTCTGAGTCCCCTGTCCCGCTGATTGGGATTGGTTCATGGTCGTCTGGGTCGCTTCCTGTGCTATATTCTCTGTTTGTGGGACTTGTTCCTGAGTGTTTTGTTGAGAAGATTCACTTCCTAACTCGGGGACACTGTGGATGTGCGGCTCAGTCCCTAACTGGGGATGTAGCTGGATAGACATGATAGCATCTGAAGCAAAGTTCATGCTAAAGCCTCTGGGGGAACTTTCGGTATCGACTGGCTGTGTGAGTGGGGTTGAGTGTACAGCTAGATTGATGTCCACGGTTGGTATGCACGTGTCACACAACTGTATTTGGGTGTCAGCCATGGACCTGACTTCTAACTGGAGTAAATCAGAGTTGGGATTGCTTACAGGTTGAGTTGTTGTGTGGTCGAAGCCATCTGAAGGCAGCTTGCTTTCCCCTGTCATAGCGTACTGTCCAGGCCTGATCCCTGTCTTGCTGTTGATGCTATCCGCCGGCTTTGCCCCCATGGGCCCCTCGAAACCAGCGATAAGGAATTCATCAAGCATGGGGTCAGCAAACAGAGGGAGAGGCCCAGAACGCATTAGAAGGTCAGCTTGAATGTCTTTGACAGGACTATGTTTCTCACATTCAGCAACTGGTGCGTCCCCAAGGACCGAAGCAACTGGATCAGCAAAGGAAACATGTTTGGTGCTCTTACTCTTTGCCGTTGGAGCTGGTGCCACCTTTGCCGAGCTCAACATGTTCTTGGGCTCCCACCTGAAGCCCCTTGAGCAGTAGGATCCCCCTTTCCTGTTGTTGTAGCCACGGCCGCACAGGTTGGTGCTGATGCAGTCGGCAGCACTATTGCAGCACCTTGTCACGTGCCCCCAAGCGGACACACTCCTATGTCGCCTGTGGTGGCCATCGTGACCGTCATCCCCATCATCCCGCCTGTGGTGACGGTGCTCATCTCTCCCACGGTCTTCACCTCTGTTGCCACGGACTTCACCATGAGCGTCAGGCTGTCCATACCTCCAGATAAACTCCCTCCGTCGCTTGCGGTTTGGTGGCCCTCCCCGGGCACCGTCACCATTCAGGAAGGTCAAATCTTCCACCACGACCACGTGTGGAAACACCTCGTAGACCAGCGCGTGCTTGAGGGCAGTTGGCTCGTCGTGATGCACCTTCACAAGAGGAAGTCGGATGTCCATTGAAGGTGGCTCGGCGTCAGGGTCAGTAATGGTGAGCCACACCTTCCTTGGGATCTTGCAGGGGTCAGCAGTCCATGCCCAGAGGTCGTAGGTCCTTGTTCTCTCACGGCGCCGGGTGTGCTCCTCCACGTAGTGGACAGCACACGAACGTCCCAGAATCGTGGCCGCCACCTCTTCTCCCCATGCGTGCGGAGGGATCCCCTCGATACGGATGTTGACCCGAAACTCCAGCTGGGTCTCTTCAGCTTCCCTTGCAACACTCCATGTGGCAAAGTTGAAGACTCTGCCATCATCTTCGAAGCGTTGTTGCTGGGTAGCACGCTGACGCAAATGCTCTTCGGAGAAGATGACCAAAAACTGCTCTGGATAGTGCTTCACCACCTGGAAGTCGCCCCAACCCATGCCCAGCTTGGATCTGAGCGCATCCTCCACATGGAAAGGCTCAGTGTCTTGGCTCTTGCGGCTGCTGCCCTCCAGCCAGCAGACAGCCGCCTTGCCCAGCAGAGCATCCCGGCGCCTCTTGGTATCACCAGTGACGGAGACATACACTGTCTCACAAGCCGGCCGAGCTATTGGGTCTCCGGGGTACGCCGCCATGGCAGCAGGAGCAGGAACGCCGCGGGCCACCTCTAGATAGGAGCGGCGGTCTGCCTGGGAGGATGGGTGAGTGGCTAGCTGAGCTGTTTGTGGAGCAGTATGATGATGCATTGCTTGCTTCACTGGCGCTTGGGTCTTCAAGTAGTACATCGGCGGCCGGCCAGGACATCTGCGTGCGTGATGACCTCTCCCCCTGCAGCGCCAGCAGGAGGTAGGTGAACGACAGTCTCGAACTTGATGGTCAGTAGCCAAGCAATTGAAGCATTTACCGTATGCCAGCATTTTGAATCGCTCGGATCCATGACCGCGCCTTGGCAACTGGCTCACGGCGGCCGACGAGGATGCAGCTTGCTTTTCTCGGCGCCACCAGTAGGGGGCTTTAACCTCCTCCCATGCTTCCTGGTTTGCTCTTGGATGCGACCCAGTATGAGGCCGCCATGAAGACGCTCCTGTTTTCGGGCTCTCCTTACGGTCACTGCCCCGTCGCAGAGGTGATGGCGACCGGACGTAGGCGTCAGGCCTCCATGGCGTGAAAGGTGGTGACCGGAGTGAATGCTCTGCCGTCCACTTCTCCTTGTCAGCTCTGGTGAACCTGTGCTTGGAGGATGGCTTGGTGATTGAAGGTTGGGGTTCCTTTGAAACCGCTCCCCGGTTCTTCGGATCAAGCTGAGCATCTTGATTTTTACTCTTCTGGTCGTCGACCTTGGAACCACCAGCAGAGGTAGGCAACCGTTGGGTATTGATCCCTCCGTCTTCAATAGATGCCGCTTGAACCTGATCCTCAGCATTGAACTTTGTGGCATCTTGAATCGGAACTGCCCTCGCGTCTGCAACCTGCAACAGGATGCCAATATCTTGGACCAAATCTGCTAGGATCTGCTCTTCCACGGCAGCTTGCAGCTTGGTCTGGCCTGCGTTGATTACTCCCTTCGTTGCATCCTTGCCTTGAACCAACTCCGCTGCCGTCGGAACAACACTATTCCCCGCCGTCTCTGCCGTCTGGATCTCCTCCACCTGTGGCTGAACCCCGCCGAGCGACCCACCAATCAGTAGATCAGGACCTGGCGGACTCGGACCTGCAGCTGGAAGCGGGGGATTTGGCTGATGGGATTGGATCGAGGTGGGTTGTGGTGTTTCGCCCTCGTGGGGGCGAGGGGGCTGGGCGGAGGAGACGGGGTCGGGCTCCATCAGAAGCGTTCTGATTCCTTCCCCCCCTTTGCTTTTTTGTCATGTGTTTTTTCGTACAGGATGTTCTTAGCGGGTTTGGTTTGGTAACCTATTGCCTGTTATCAGAATATGACAGATTGGTGCTCAACAAATCTGTTGGTTTTTTTAGATGTTCTTTTTTTTCCGTTAGTCAAAAAACTGACAGATACGACTATAGAAAATCTGTCAACAGCCAACTAAAGGCTCCCTTTGGGATATTTTGTTGCTTTCTTTGAGGATAACATTAAACATATAGGCAAGAATAGCAAATAGATCTACATTTATAACTGAGAACAGTCACAAATTATCATGCACATGAGTTGACGAGAAAAGATTGTGTACAGTTTATGCTTCAACAGTGGCGTATATTCAGGGTGGTTTTTTTTATTATTTAACACAAAGTGGTGCTGCTATAAGTATGTTACTATCGTGGATTAAACATGATGAAAATGAAACTCAGCTAAATCATTTAAATGATATCCACGCAGCAAAATGTCAGGACTAGTCGAAATTCCAAACTGGCAGTCAAGTACAGCCCCTACCCTGAAAGCCACAACAATGAAACAACCATGGCACACAGCTGGACGAAATATCACATGTGATGTGATGCAGAAAAACAGGCAGACCTGAATCAAAAATAAGATATGGCACCGTCCGGCCAGATGCTAGATGCTACGAACCAATCAAGGCACTAGTGCATTACTCTTGAGGTACACGGGCAATCCTATGGCCTTCTGCTACTTGTGCACATATACGAACTAATCTGAGCATATTTGGCACATTTTCTGCCTCCTGTACGATTGGGCACCTATTCGGTTTGGGGTTCTCACCGGAGCACCGAGCCGCTGCCACCAGAAGCTCGGAGGGGGGCACGGCCTACTCAACGGCGCTCGCCAGGCTTCCGCGGCGCCGCCGCCGGCAGTGAATGACCCACAGACGGGCCCAAACGGTAATACAGGATAGTACGTGGGTCCACCTGGAAAGACCAAGACCAAAAGCCCAAAACTGCTATGTCTTTCTCGATCTGGGCCACAACCGCAAGAATCCAATCGCACGCTCAGATTGGACGGTGGGCCGATCCAAAATTTTGAGGTGCCAAAGGTCATTTTTGGCAATACAAAGATAGTCGCCGCCGGTGAATTTGCTGCGCCGACATTGCGTCCTTCAACCACATCTCGCGCGTCTGCGAACTTTCAGGCCATGGCTTCCTCTCTTTTCTACTTTCTGCCATGTCATTCATGCAACGAGAAACGTTTCCAAATTCATGTCACGAGACATTCAGACGAAAGGATAGAAAACGAAGAACCTTTTGTACGATTTCATGTGATTCCAGAATATTACATCCGGCTAAATAAATCTAATATTATATACATCATGAGCTAATCATAGCTATACACAGATAGCTGATGGGCACATCGATGGCAACATGCCACTGACGCTGTGGTGGCAAGGTCTGACCATGGGCGGACGAGCGTTAGCTCGAGTCGCTAGTCTCCATCATGGGATGGCACCGGCCGGGGTTCGAACCCCGGCTGCCGCACCTGCCTTCGAGAGGCTGCGCCATGGTGGCGTCTTTCTAAAAAAAGGTCTGACCATGGAGCTCAAGAACGCCCTCACAACCTCTTTAGAGGCATCTCTCCTAAGCAAACACATCACGTACTCCATCACTACGGGGTCACATGGCAACGTGATCCTGCCATCGTCGCTAGCAAACCCATAACCCTCCTGCGACATGCTCAGGAGCTCGCTGAACACCATTGTGCCGAGGTACGCCAGTGGGACCTCGCCTCCCGTCGGAGGAGTACACGACACAGTGGCCCTTGACGGCTACCGACTGTCAGCACTGCTACTGCTATGGCAACTGAAGAAGACAAGGACAAGACGAGCACAACCCAGAGCAAGGAAGAGGAACGTGGGCCGCGGTGAAGCACACGTGAACGGAGGCCCAATGTTCGAGCCCAAGGCCTAGAGTGGCGTGATCCATCGCCGTCCAAGAGTGGCATGAGTAGCTTATTAGCTGTAGAGACAGAGGTTGAGAGGGTATCAAATAACAAACATATTGTATCTTCTGTTCGAGCACTCCTAAGTTCTTAAGAACTCCAATTTCCCTGTGCTTTGCTATTCTCTCCTTTGCTCCGATCTCTCTTGTTCACATCTGGTATCAGCAACCAACGCATCTTCCGCGTAGAAAATTTTTTCGATTCTGTCAATTGAGTCGCAAACGCCTTCGGTTGTCGAGCTCGATTTGCATCCGCGCATTTCGAGTTCCGTAATTCCCAGGCACATGCTCAATCCGGTTTCGAATCGCGACCTGGATCGCTCACCGCCGCCACCGCCGCTGCCGCCCAAGCATCCGCACTACACACGCTTCGCTCGCAGCCGCGGCGCCATGAATCCCGACTCCAAGTTGATCTTCGACGAGATGCACTGCCTGTTCATAGAGCAAAAGTCTAGCTTTGATGTGTGCTTCACTGAGGTGGATCGGAAGCTCGACTCGTGTTTCGCCGACAGTGACCGCATGTCGGAGAAGCGCTTCACCGAGATTGACGAATCTGTCACCAAGCGCCTCGCCGACATCGACGACACCCTCACCAAACACCTCGCTGATTCGGATCTGAACTGGGAGCGTCACATCACCGACTCTGAGGTGCGCCAATCCGCGCTCTCCGAGGCAGAGCAGCGCCAGGAAGCTCTCGTGTCCACCATTGTCAAGTCTATCGGGGCACTGGAGAGCTGGCGCCAGGAATCTGAAGGTGCGGTGGACGAACCCTAATTGAAGATGAGCAAGCTCACCCAGTACATGGATCGATCTGTCCTCGACAACCCACCAGTGTTGACTGGACTGATATCCGGGTCGCCACCAATCATGGAGCAGGCTGCCGAGCGCTCACCTGCCGGCATCACGGTTGCTCGGCCTAGTGGGCACCACATTGAAACGACTACACGGGTTGATGGGATTGGGGAGTTTTCTCACCAATCCCATTACCCGGCCAATGGTATGGCCCTGGTTTCCAATTCTGTTGTTACTACATTTCATGGTCCCGTGTATGATAACCATCCTCATGCTCTTCACCCGGAGTCCACTGATCATGATAACGGCTGCCTTCCTAAACTCAATTTCCCCATCTATGAGGGCGAGAACACCCGGCTTTGGATTTCCACTGCCGAAGACTATTTTGACATGTATGATGTGCCTCCTGTTCGTTGGGTTAAGGTCTCTCGTATGCACTTTAAGGGGCCAGCAACACGTTGGATTGAATCCCTTGAGCAGCCTAACCGATTACCATGGCTTGATTTATGTACTCTGCTCCATGAGCGTTTTGGTCATAATCAGCGCGATAAGCTTTCTCG
Organism: Saccharum hybrid cultivar R570; assembly: GCA_038087645.1. Taxonomy (NCBI): domain Eukaryota; kingdom Viridiplantae; phylum Streptophyta; class Magnoliopsida; order Poales; family Poaceae; genus Saccharum; species Saccharum hybrid cultivar. The sequence goes on from JAQSUU010000402.1 coordinate 18,724,987, forward strand.
CCAGATGTTCCACAGATTATGTGGAACGCTTCGCCACCCTCTTTGATCAGCTCAAAGCATACCAGCCCAATCCTAACCTCCACTACTATACCACTCACTTCGTGGATGGGTTACGGGATGATATTCGAGTCGTTATTACTATGCAACGTCCTTCTACACTCGATATTGTGTGTAGCTTGGCTTTATTGCAGGAGGAGGTGGCTGAACCAATGTAGAAGCAGGAGTTCCACCGACCAAGGTTCCGGGGCAATCACAGGTAGGCGTTGCCATTACCACGGCCACCGCCAGTGGAGAAGCCTGTTGCTGACAAGCTGCCGGGAGTATCACCTGATGATAAGCTGACAATTCTTCACTCGTATCGTATAGCGCGAGGGCTATGTGAAGTCTGTGTCGAGAAGTGGGTCCGTGGACACAAATGTGCAACAACAATCCAGTTACATGCTATGCAGGAAGTTTGGGAGTTGTTTAGCCGTAGGGAATCGTCCGACACTATTGATAACCATTCAGAGGTCACTGAACCAGAACTAGAACAGCTGCTCCCCGCTCTGTCTCATGACGCAAGAATGGGTTCCCATGGACACCGCACAATTCAGTTTCAGGGTCTGATGCATGGTCATGTTGTGGTGATCTTAGTCGATTCTGGCAGCTCATCATCTTTTATCGTCGCTTCGGTTGCATCCAAGCTTCCTCAACTGCTCCAAGTTCCTTTGAAAGCTGCAGTCAAGATAGCTAACGGCCAACTGCTTCACTGCACGTCAGTAATTACAGATTGCCAATTCAGCTTAGGTGACTACCTCTTTCAACCTAGTCTGCGTGTCTTACCATTGGACTCTTATGGCATCATTTTGGGGATGGATTGGTTAGAGCGTTACAGCCCAATGCAAGTTCACTGGCAGCAGCGTTGGTTCTCTATTCCATATCAGGTCAGACAGTGGTTCTTCAAGGCATCCTGCCTTCTGAAACTGCCGACTTGGTGTTCCAGTTGCTGACAGTGGAGACACAAGATGCTTCATCATCAAAGCAGGAGCTTCCACCTGATATTCAAGCGTTATTGCAGTAGTTTCCGTCAGTTTTCACTATACCAACCGAGCTGCCACCTAACAGAGCCTGTGATCACGCAATACCACTAGTGCCGGGGGCTACACCAGTCAATGTCCGTGCCTACCGTTATCCACCCAGCCTCAAGAACGAAATCGAGAAGCAGGTTAAGGAAATGCTCAGCAACGGTGTCATCAGACCTAGCTCTTCTCCATTTTCTTCACCAGTGCTTCTAGTTCACAAAAAAGATGGAACGTGGCGGTTCTGTGTGGATTACCGCTACCTCAATGCGATGATTGTCAAATCTATCTACCCAATTCCAATATTCAATCAGTTGGTGGATGAATTGGGCGCTGCTAAGTGGTTTTCCATATTGGACCTTTATTCAGGTTACCACCAGATTCACCTTCGTCCAGGAGAAGAGTTCAAAACTGCTTTCTCAACTCATACTGGGCACTTTGAGTTTTGGGTAGTTGCCTTTGGTTTGACAGGAGCTCCAGCAACATTTCAAGGAGCCATGAACTCTACTCTGGCACCCTTGCTCCGTTGCTGCATGGTGGTTTTCTTTGATGACATATTAATATATAGTAATACATATGAAGAGAACATCACACACTTGCAACAAGTGTTATCACTCCTGGCCAAGGATCACTGGGTTGTCAAATTGAAGAAATGCTAGTTTGCCAGGAAGGAGATTCGTTACTTGGGACATATTCTTAGCGCTCAGGGAGTCCATACTGATCCTGAAAAAGTGACAGCCGTTCTGAATTGGCCACCACTGACAAATGTCCGAGAGCTCCAGGGTTTTTTTGGGTCTTGCTGGGTTTTATCAGAAATTTGTGCATCACTTTGCTATTCTGGCTAAATCGCTGACCAACCTACTCAAGAAGCATATGCTTTTCTACTGGACGTCTGAGCATCAGCAGGCTTTCCAAGTATTGCACCAAGCACTTTGCACAGCCCCAGTGCTTGGCATCATGGATTTCACAAAGACTTTTGCCATCGAGACCGATGCTTGTCAAACCGGTGTGGCCACATTACTTCTCCAAGATGGCCACCCACTGGCCTATGTCAGCAAACCATTGGGGACCAAAACATAAGGCCTGTCAACATACGAAAAAGAATACTTGGCAATTCTCATTGCAGTTGAGCAGTGGCGATCTTATCTCTGGCTTGTCGAGTTCATTATTTACACTAATCAGAAAGCTTTGATTCATTTGAATGACCAACGTCTCCATACAGTTTGGCAACAAAAGGTCTTTACAAAGCTGTTGGGCCTCTCTTACAGAATTGTATATAAGAAGGGTACTAACAACAGTGCCGCTGATGCATTGTCCCACTGATCTCACCCAACTGATTTATGTGCTGTTGTTTCAATGGTGAAACCTGATTGGTGTACTGACATCATTGTTGGTTATCAGTCGGACCCTCATGCTCAAAAGCTGATTACTAAGCTTTCGGCTCAGGCTACCAGTGTTCCTCATTTCACTTCAGACAATGGCTTACTAAAGTTCAAAAACTGCATTTGGGTTGGTCATAATGCTACTTTTCAGCAGAAGATAATTCAAGCTCTTCACAGTTCTCCAATCGGGGGCCATTCAGGTGTACCCGCAACCGTCAAACGTATTCAGGCATTATTTGCTTGGCCGGGTCTTAAGAAGGCTATACATCAGTTTGTGAAAAGCTGTCCCATCTGCCAACAAGCGAAGCTAGAAAGGGTGAAGTATCTAGGTTTGCTCCAACCCTTGGCTACCCCTTCCTCTGCTTGGCAAATTGTGTCACTAGATTTTGTTGAAGGCTTGCCAATGTCCCATGGTTGTAACTGCATTTTAGTTGTGGTGGATCTCTTTTCTAAGTTCAGCCATTTCATCGCTGTCAAGCATCCATTAATAGCATTATCTATTGCTAAGCTTTTCATGACTAATGTCTACCGACTGCATGGCTTGCCCACTGCTTTGGTGTCTGACCGTGATAAGATTTTCACAAGTACCCTATGGCGTGAGCTATTCCGGTTGGCTGGTGTCAGTCTTCGCCTCAGTTCCACCTATCATCCCCAATCAGATGGCCAAACCGAGCGCGTCAATCAGTGTATGGAGACTTTCCTCCGTTGCTTCGCAAATGCAGCGCCAGTTAAATGGTTTGATTACCTACATCTTGCAGAATTTTGGTACAACTCCACCTGGCATTCGGCTTTGAACCAATCACCATTCTTTGTCCTCTATGGTCAGTCACCTCGTCGGCTAGGTATCGACTCTTCTGCTGCTTGCTCAGTGTCATCACTAGATGAATGGTTGCAACAAAAGACTGCTATGCAAGCACTGATTTAGCAACAACTTGCCCGGGCTAAGAGTCGAATGAAATTGTAGGCCGATAAGAACCGCACCGAGCGTGTCTTCACTATTGGTACTTGGGTTTACATCAAGCTGCAACCATACGTCCAGTCGTCAGTCGTTGCTCGTTCCAATAAAAAACCGGCGTATCGGTTCTTTGGCCCCTACCAAATTTTGGAGAACAATGGCACTGTTGCATATAAATTGCAACTTCTAGCAGGCTCGGCCATTCACCCAATGTTTCATATATCGCAATTGAAGGGTGCCATTCCAGTAACCCAGGTGGCTCAACCATTACCAGTTTCGCTTGATGGACTGCAGGTACCTGAACGTGTGTTGCAGAAACGGGTGGCTACTTCGAGTGCTGCTGTTCGGCTCCAAGCTCTCGTCAAGTGGAGCGGTATGCTTGAGCCCCTGGTGATCTGGGAGGATGTCGAAGGCCTTCGTCAATGCTTCCCGCGTGCTCCAGCTTGGGGGCAAGCTGGTCCTCAAGAAGGGGGGATGTTAGCACTGCTACTACTACGGCAACTGAAGAAGACAAGGCCAAGATGAGCACAACCCAGAGCAAGGAAGAGGAACGTGGGCCGTGGCGAAGCACACGTGAACGGAGGCCCAACGTTCGAGTCCAAGGCCCAGAGTGGCATGATCCATCTGCCGTCCAGAAGAGTGGCGTGAGCGAGTAGCTTATTAGCTGTAAAGGTAGAGGTTGAGAGGGTATCAAACAACAAACATATTGTATCTTCTGTTCAAGTACTCCTCTGTTCTTACGAACTCCAATTTTCCCCAATTTCCTGGTGCTTTGCTATTCTCTCCTTTGCTCTGATCTCTCTTGTTCACACCGACGTCGATGCGCTGCACGAACCATCAGCTTCTTTCCCGGGCGTTGTCGTGAACCGCTTCCTTGCTAGGACAGCCATTCTCTACCACTTCTTTGCCATCTAAACAAGTCTCTTGGCACTGATCATAGTTGCTTCTCCTACTTTTTTGGCTGAATATTAAGAGAAATCAGTTTGTACAAGGTGGTTGTTCAGCTACCAGGGGTGTGTGTGTGTGTGGTGCTTAGCTTGCTGATGGGCTGATGAAGTATTGGTGGTAAGCTGATGGATTTATAAAGGTCAGGGCAAAGAGAAGACGATGCAGGTCAAGTGCAGTTACCATCAGACAGCCAAGAGGCAAGGGCATGAGCTCAGAACATGCAGTGTTGCAAGGAGATGTAATGTGGGGTTTTGATTAGATTTCTCTAGGGCCATATATATTTGTTTGGCACTTGCTGGAATCAATTGCAGCTATGTTTGGTGCTGTGATATCACAATGTGCAGCCATACTGACCTGTTTGATACTTGCTAAGAGGCATGCCACATGGGTCATGAGGACCACATGTAAACTGGGTCCAATTTGTCAGTTCCAGATCTTCCACGGATTGTGCAATAGATATCAAATGTTATTTCAGACCACAACACATTGTTTCTGAGCGCACAGACTATTCAACGGCCCAAACAAGTTCTTCAACAACTCAATTCCACTTCTTTAATTTGTGGTCTGGTGGATCAGTAGCATATCATGTGAACTCCATTTGATTGCCCGGTCCTTTCCTACAGTTCACAACAAGGACCTGTGATTGCAACTTCTAGTGGTGTGCGGTGACTTGTTTCAAGCCTGAAGAAAACTGCTCTGAAATGGACCGATACTGATGTATCTGACGGCGCAACTGCTAGCTAAATGAGCGTGTCCCTCACACTTCATGTTGCCAACTTGGCACCCACTAGGCACTAGCATGTGGTCCTTGTGCCACTTCCGAGCGACACCACTCAGACATGGGTGGTGTCCAATGATCCAATCCATGTCAATCCATGTACCGAAAGCACGCCACTACCTGCTCCCGCATGAGCTAAACACTTTAGCCCATCAGAATCTCATCCAAATCGTACTTGCAGACGCATCTTGCAACATTGCACTCACCATTCCACATGGCATTGTCCCTTGCCCAACCATCCCACTCGAGTTCGAGTGAGCTATATATTCATGACAAGTAGCCTCAGAACGCCATCACAATCTCAACTCACAGCTCTCCACATCTCTCGTTTCCAGCCAAGAAAGAAAGAAATAACCATGATCAACACCAAGAGGATCGCTCAGCTGGCCAAGAAGTGGCAGAGGATGGCAGCACTTGGGAGGAAGCGCCTCACGGCAGCAACAAAGGAAGTCGACAAGTGATGCACTTCTGTGGCAAGCAAGGGCCACTGTGCAGTGTACACGGTTGACAGGGCACGGTTTGAGGTGCCCTTGGTGTGCCTCGGGAAAATAGTCTTCACGGAGCTCCTACAGATGTCCAAGGAGGAGTTCAGCTCCACGGGAGGCAATGGTAAGATCACACTGCCCTGTGATGCCATGGTCATGGAGTATGCCTTGTGCTTGCTGAAGAGGGGCGCCTCTGCGGAGCTGGAGAAGGCATTCCTAAGCACCATGGCAATATCGTGCCACGCTGCAAACCACATGGCGTCGTATGTGGCAGCTTGCTGTTAGTTGCAGCTGTATAAGTAGTGGTTCATCCCTATAGATAGTATGACAAAGGGAGGTGTTATTAGTTCCTCCTGATCCTGCAAATGATCAAGGAAGGTAGTGAATTAGCAAGTTAGCACCACTGTTCTTGAATATAAGGATGCACTTTTAGTAATGCTTTCTGCAGATACAATAAACCCACGAGCCAGACAACCTGCATATCCTTGGAGTCTTTTCTTTCCTCCTGACGGTTAAGTCTTGCGGAGTACAATTAAGTACTCAGGGTTTGTTCTACCCTGTTGCAGGTGACAGGCATTTATGGAGCTGACACTTGTATGTGGAAACCTCCTGGTGGGCTCAGTGAGGCTTTCCTTAAGTTGCGGACATATAGTTGATTTATAACCTTCACCAAAATAATGTTTTCAAAACCAAATCTTATAATTTGCTACACCCACATGTATATAGTAATGTCTTATGCTTAATAATCACTATTAATTCTGCTGAAACTCTAATAATATTATTATGTTCCCGCTGTTACGACCAAATGGTGTGAAACTATGATGTTGTAATAAGAAATAGCTAAAAATGTTGTAAGCTTTATTCTCTCATTTATGATTCTAATGTAAAAATGTAGATTTTTCGAGTTCTCCCTCGGGTGTGCTTGACAGAATCATATAGTTTAGTGCACTCTCGAGTACTTAGTGTCTAATGAAAGACAAGTACTTTTGGAAGGGCATTAGATTAGGCGGTTCTGCCACAATAGACAGTTATGTGACCATCGCCTCCCAATTTGATGGTTCCATCTGATTTTTCTGGAGCTCCTGTATGAACTCTTGATCTGAATTTTGTTCAGTTCAATGGTCCAGTTGATACTTCGATTGGAAATTTGGTGCTCTGATCTGAATCTTTTAGCTCCCATTTTGGTTTGGCTCGGTTGCATTTCATGCGCAATAGGAAAACAGAGTTCGAAAGTGAAATTTTTTTTGCCGATAAACCATGATTCTCGACCTTCTGTATTTTCGATTAGAACAATCTCCTATTATTTTTTCTAGATAAATCCTTGCAAGGCGATGTAATGTTTTGCAGTTTTCTTGCAGTGTACAAATCAAATGGATGTGGTCATGGGCCGGTTTTGTTGCAAAAAATTTGCAAAATAATATTGTAGCAAATTTCGTTGTTATTTGGCAATTAGTGTTCAATCATGGTCTAATTAGGCTTAAAAGATTCGTCTTGTCCATTTCGTCTAAACTGTGTAATTAGTTTTATTTTTTATCTATATTTAATGCTTCATGCATGTATCTAAAGATTCGATGTGATGGGGAATGTTGAAAAATTTTGCAAAATTTTTTGCAACTAAACAGGGCCCATGTCGAGTTGTTCTGCAAAGTCGATTTTTCCTTTGACCCCTTACCCAAACAGCAGTTTTCCGAACAGTAAACATCCATTTCTCTAACAAGGGTTTTTCTTGTGCACAGTAAAATACCGGTGTAATCCATTTACGGGTGCAAAAGTTTACTATACTCCCAAACAGGCCCTTATCTGTAAATGACTTATATGTAAATGGTCTGACATGATTGATGTACAATGTAATTCCTTTCAGTGTGAAATAATACATATGCCATGTTGGCTGGTTTTGAAGTCTGGAATGTGATATTGATTTGTGAAATAGATACAAGACTGACATTACTGATAAAAAGAGTTCTAAGCTGTAGCATTACTAGATAAAAAAAATTCAGTACTAACATTCCATAATTTATTACAAAGCAACACAGATATGTTACTTATTTTCGTGATTTGGCACTCCACTAAAATGTAATTTCCTAGCAGTTGAATGCATTGTAGCAGCTTCATCAACTACAAGTAAGAGACCTGTGTATCCTCCTTGGATATAAGGAGTGTCCATTGTAGAAGAATTCCCATACATATGAAAGTCTGGCATTGTGGCATTAGCATACCCTTCTTGAATCAAAGGATGAGATATGGTCGAAGATTGCTCGATTGCAACAGGTTGAAGTCCCTGTGTCAAAGAATATGAAACTGTACATAAAAATTGCCACGAAGTAAGTTAACAAAAAAAGGAATGGAAAAAGTCATGTCTTACAATCAAGTGATCCGGATCAGCACCATCTGTACTTTCTACAACATCAATTGGAGCTTTTCCTATAGGCAGACATATATATAAGTATAATTAAATTAAAAAAACAGTACAAAAGCAGTCATGACAGAAACAAAATCAGCAAATGGGTAGGAGAATCACCTTTTTTCTTTGCACTTTTCTTCTTCTTTTTTGTGTTCTTTTCAAGTACACTTTGGATCTGTTTATTCTTTGAGCTTTTAACGACATGAGGAACTCTAAATGATATTGATCCTTTCAATGTGTCTGTGTCACAGTTAGTCAAAACTAAATGAACCTCATCTGTTTTTTCTTGCTCCTTGCTTAGAGAATTATCCGCTTCGGAATCCAAACTATCGATGGCTTTCTCCAACCAAACAAGAAGTTCTTTTGACACTGAACACTTCAGTGCAAGGGATGTCACCTTTCATGAGATACCTGCAGCATGCGTTTTCATATTTTCCTTTTTAGATCCTTGTTTCTCAATATAAAATCCTCTTCGCATACTTCATCCATTTGTTTTTTTGCAGAGTGTGCGTGCCGCACATATTTGGACGGCAAATTGAAAACATCATTGACATTGAAGACTTTGAAGGCATGATTGCATAGTAGACCTACATGATAATGATTCAGTTTTTCATATTTATTTATAACAATCTATATTCTAATTTAAAGTGTGTACATACCTATGGACTCAAACTTCCTGCATGAACACATAATGTCCATATCTGCAGTGTTGAAGATGACAGTTGCTCCATGAATAGATTGCATATTTGTAACCATATATGTCAAAACTGACCCATCTGTTTGCATCAATTTACAAGAGAATGAGAAATGTAGTTTAAATTCTTCTTCAAACTCTGAATACATCCTCCTTGTATATGATTCAGCTGCAGTCATCAACAGAGGCAAATTGAGGAAAGAGCCTCGAGGACAAGGGGATGTATGATTCACCTTGATGCCAAAGCGTCGGTGGACATCATGTTCAAAATCTTCACCAACGGTGAAATCCAACTTCCCCACCAAATCAGCCAGCGCGTCCATCTGAGCCAAACCAGAATAGCGCCGAGAGTCACGGCAGCGGAGAAGCATGTACTTACCAAGTGGTTGTAAGATGAGAGCCCCGCGCCCCTCCCCTCCCCTCTCCTTCGCCGCCCTCCTCTTCCCCCAGCTCACCGCCGCCGCCCTACCAACCGCAGCTGTCATCTCCTCTCCACTCCCCACTCATGACGCACCCCGGTGCTAGCAGCTTCTCCCCTGTCGTGACTCTCGGCGCTATTCTGGTTTGGCTCAGATGGACGCGCTGGCTGATTTGGTGGGGAAGTTGGATTTCACCGTTGGTGAAGATTTTGAACATGATGCCCGCCGACGCTTTGGCATCCAAGTGAATCATACATCCCCTTGTCCTCGAGGCTCTTTCCTCCTTCTGGCTACTTTTCGTCGATCCCTTGTTTGGCTCACAGAGGAGAGTGTTGCTCTGGTCCTCGAATCCTGCTTGGGGGGTCATGCCCCATTCTTTCATGTGGTGGAAGTGAGCCACAATCATTTCCGATTTGCGGTTTCTTGCAAGAAGGTGGGGTTTTTCGTTTACAATCTCAGAAGGGTTATTGGATCGGTGTTCGACGTCTACTTCCATCTCTGGAGCAATGGTGTGAAAGCATCTAGGCCCCAAGGTTTGGTTTCGGCAATTAATGACAACACTTTATTACCATGACTAACGTGTGTTTTGCAGAGACATTGGTAAGTTAGGTCATGGAGGTGTTAACTGCTTTGAGCACCATGGTATTCGTGTCCCATGATGGAAATCGTTTCGGTTTTCAAAAGAGTGACGTCAAGATTAAGGACGGTTAGTTCCGGATGTCGAGGTGTTGAGACACATTCGGAATAGTCGTTAGGATCTTCGTTTTTCTCTTTTGGCCGTACTATAAAGGGGGGCATGAATGGGTAGCTTGACCTAGGCGAGTCCTATGTTTAGGTGTGGTGCACACTTGTTAAACTTGGCGCTAGGCAACCCGAGAATAGCTCAAAGTTCAGTTGGAAGCAACTTGGTTGAAGTTGCGACGCGTTTCGGAATGTTTCGGGCTGTTTTCTAGGCACCGGACGCGGTCTTCGGCAGCACCGGACGCGTCCGGTCAGTACTTAACCGCGCTAGGGTTTCGACCCTGACCACCGGACGCGGTCCTCGCGAGGACCGGACGCGGTGGTCAGCGGCCGACACGTGTCACCTGGAGAGAACGCCCGTCGGACGCGATCTGGACTTGATCGGCGCGTCCGGTGCAAGTCCAGTAAGGTCCAGAGAGGATCGGACGCGTCCGGTCATCAGCCATCGGACGCGGCCTCGCGTCCGGTGCGAGTACAGTAAGCACCCTTGCACGATCGGACGCGTCCGGTCACCCCTGACCGGCGCGTCCGGTGTTTCGTTTTCAAAAACGCGTTTTGACCGTTACGGGGGACCGGCGCGTCCGGTCCGTTCGACCGGCGCGTCCGGTGACCCCGTGTCAGAAAGTAACGGTTCATTTTCTTTGAGGGGTGTATAAATACAACCCCTCCACCTCTTTTAGAGGTCTCTTGCTCATTCAAACATCTGAGAAAACCCTTTAGAGTGCAAGGGAGTGCAAGAGCTCTAGTGAGGATAGAGATTTGAGAATCAAAGTTTGAGTTTCCTCACTAGTGATTAGAGAGTAGCAAGTGTGCATCCACCTCCTCATTTGGGCTCGTTGTGGTCAAGTGAGAGTTCTAGCTTGTTACTCTTGGTGATCGCCATCACCTAGACGGCTTGGTGGTGATTGGGAGTTTGGTGATCATCCGGCGGAGCTTGTGGATGACCCAACTCAAGTTGTGAGCGGTTTTTGGGTGATTCGCCGCGACGGAGTGTCGAAGAATCAACCCGTAGAGAGCACTTGATCCTTGCGCGGATCAAGGGGGAGCGACACCCTTGCGCGGGTGCTCCAACGAGGACTAGTGGGGAGTGGCGACTCTCCGATACCTCGGAAAAACATCGCCGTGTTCCTTGCCCCTTTACTTTCAAGCAATTACATTCTCGTATTTTCTTTCATTGCTTGTTTTACATTCCTAGAATTGCCATGCTAGACTAGGATTGGAAACTAGGGTGCAAAACTTTTTATCGGTAGACTCTCTAGGAACACAAGTAGGCACTAGGGGTGAATTCCGGCTTATAGGATTTAATTCTTGCAATTAATTTTTAGAAAAGCCCAATTCACCCCCCCTCTTGGGCATCTTGATCCTTTCAATTGGTATCAGAGCCGTGTTGCTCCTAATTTAGGCTTCACCGCCTAAGAGCAAGATGTCTAACGGGGAAGGACCACCTCCCACCTTTGAGGGGGGATGATTTTCCATATTGGAAAATCCGCATGGAGGCGTATCTCGAAGCCATAGATGTCGGATGCCTTAGAGCCGCAACCCAAGGGCTTCCCGTAATCAAGGATCCCACAAACCCCACGGGTGACGAGGAGAAGTACGACCGGTGGAATGCAAAGGCCAAAAATGCACTCTACCGGGGCTTAGGCAAAGATATCTTCAATCGTGTGCGTAATGCAAAGAACGCTCATGATTTGTGGGAGAATCTTTGTGCTCTCCATGAGGGAACTAAGAGTGAGCGTGAGGAACGCTATCATATTGCTTTAAAGAAAATTAATTCTTTTGAGATGCTTCCCAAAGAAAGTGCTAATGAAATGTACACTCGCTTGAATGTTCTTGTAGAGGACCTCAATGCTCTTGGGCTCACTCAAATGAGCCAATCGGATGTTGCAAGGAGGATCTTGAGTGTGCTTCCCGTTGAGAAGTATGGTCACATTGTCACCGTGCTTCACCAAAGTGATCTCTCCACCGCAACACCGACACAAGTATTGGGGAAGATCAATGCTCATGAGATGTACATGCACATCACTCCGGAAGAGGGCTCATCATCTTCCAAGAAGAAAGACTTGGCCTTCAAAGCTAGCCATGACAAGAAGAAGAAGAAGGGCCAAGCCATGATTGTGCAAGAGAGCTCAAGTGAAAGTGATATCGATGATGAATCACTTGCACTCATGGTGAGGAAGACCACCAAGATGCTTAAGAAGCTCAACAAGAGTGGCATCAAGTTCGATGGCAAGAAAAAGAAATTCTTCACTAGTAGCAAGAGAAAGCCCATCTCGGAGATGGATTGCTACAATTGTGGTGAACTTGGCCACCTAGCTCATCAATGCCCTAGACCACCAAAAGACAAGTTCAAGAACAAGAACAAGGGCAAGAAAAATGATTCAAGTGATGAAGAAGATGAGAAGAAGAAGAACAAGCCATACAAGAAGAAAGATGGCAAGAAGAAGGAGTTCTACAAGAAGAAGAAGGGAGGAAAGGCATATATTGTTGGTGATTGGCTCACCGACATTGAATCATCTTGTGATTCCTCCGAAGATGAGAGCGATGATGAAAAAGAGAAGGTTGCCGCATTCGTGATGGGGCCATCATCTTCACCGACATCTTCATCACCACCTTCACCGCCCTCTTCGCCATCATCGTCCACTACTCACCTATGCCTTATGGCCAAAGGTGAACGAAAGGTACAAAACCATGATAGTGATGATGATGATGATAGTGATAGTGATGATGAATTTGATGCACCCTCTTATGATGAACTTGTAAAATTGCTAAACAAATACACTAAAATCATAAGAAGGACTAGAAGTGAAAATGATGATCTTCAAAATGAAAATGAATCACTCTCATCTAAGCTTGAAAATGCTCAAAAGACTAGTGGTGAGCTTAGAGACCTAATTGAAATTATGTCTTCCACTCTCAAGGAGCTCAAAACCTCAAACAAAGAGCTTAAAGATCAACATGATAAACTTGAGAAGAAGCATGATGAGCTCATCACTAGACATAGCTCTCTAAAAGACAAATACACCACATTAAAAATTGACTATGATGGTTGCTAATGAACTTGCTCTTGAGACACATGATGCTACTAACAATGTTGTTAAGTGTGATATAGCTACATCATGTGATGATTTGATCATTGAAAGCATTGAGCAAGGTTCTAGTAGCAAAGGCAAGAGTGTGGTTGAGTCATGCAACCATGATGATTATGCCAAGATCAAGTGTGAGAATGAGAAGCTTGCAAATGAGAACAAGAAGCTTAAAGGTTTGATGGCTCTTGAGAAGCAAACAACAAATGAGTCACTCATTGAAGAGAACAAGAAGCTCAAGCAAGAAAAAGAGCATCTCAAGACCGGTCTAAGCAAGTTCACAAGAGGCCAATATTTGCAAAGTGAGCTCCTCATGAACACCGTAATGAAGATGGATAGAAGTGGCATTGGATACTTGGCAAATCAAGAGAAGAAAGCAAAAGCTCAACAACAAAGCAAGTCAAAGCCCAAGCCAAAGAGATGTGTTGAGTGTGGTCAAGAAGGTCACTTTGCTCATGAATGTAAAACTCCACCACCACAACCCTTGCCCAAGCATGCTAGACCCTTTGCCTTCAATGCTCATTACATGCTAAGAAAAGATTCAAATGGAAAGATGAAAGTCATGTTTTTGGGTCCCACAAACAAGAATAGGCCAAAGAAAATATGGGTTGCCAAGTCACTAGTTGAGAAAGTCAAGGGCCCCTCTCAAGTTTGGGTCCCTAAACAAAAAGCTTGATCTCTTGTGTGTAGGTGAACTACAAGACCGGTGGATCTCATTGGGTTATTGATAGTGGTTGCACTCAACATATGACCGGTGATCCTCGTATGTTCACCTCCATTGAAGAGAATGGGATATGTCAAGAGAAGATCACATTTGGGGATAATTCAAAGAGCAAAGTCAAGGGTATAGGCAAGATTGCAATATCAAATGATCGCTCACTCTCAAATGTGCTCTATGTTGCCTCATTGAGTTTCAACTTATTATCCGTCGGGCAACTTTGTGACCTTGGCTTCCAATGCTTGTTCACACCAAATGAAGTTGAAGTTTCAAAGATAGATGACAAGCAAGTGATATTCAAAGGCTTTAGATATAACAATCTTTATCTTGTTGACTTCACCTCCGAAGATGCAAATTTGATGACATGTTTGTTCACCAAGACCTCACTTGGTTGGCTTTGGCATAGGAGGCTTGCACATGTTGGAATGAGCACTCTCAACAAGCTATTGAAGAAAGAACTAGTAAGAGGATTGAAGGATGTGAAGTTTGAAAAGGACAAACCTTGTAGTGCATGTCAAGCCGGCAAATAAGTTGCAAACACTCATCCAACCAAGGCTTTCATGTCAACCTCAAGAGTGCTAGAACTTCTTCACATGGATTTATTTGGGCCTACAACATACAAGAGCTTGGGTGGTAATCTCTATTGTCTTGTGATAGTGGATGACTACTCAAGGTATACATGGACTTTCTTCCTTCATGACAAATCCGAAGTGGCAAGTTGCTTCAAGAAGTTTGCAAAGAGAGCTCAAAATGAATTTGAAGTCAAGATAAAGAAGATTAGAAGTGACAATGGCAAAGAGTTTGACAACACCAACATTGAAGCTTATTGTGATGAAATTGGAATCAAGCATGAGGTCTCTTCAACCTACACTCCTCAACAAAATGGTGTAGTTGAGAGAAATAACCGGACTTTGATCACCCTTGCAAGAACAATGCTAGATGAGTACAACACTCCGGAGAAGTTTTGGGCCGAGGCAATCAACACCGCATGCTATGCTTCAAATCGCCTCTTCCTCCAAAAGTTTCTTGGCAAGACCCCCTATGAGTTGCTTAATGGGAAGAAGCCGGACGTCTCATTCTTCCAGGTGTTTGGTTGCAAATGCTACATCTACAAGAAGCGTCAACACCTAGGGAAGTTTCAAAGACGTTGTGATATTGGTTTTCTTGTTGGTTACTCATCAAAGTCCAAAGCATATAGAGTATTTAACCATGCCACCGGTTTGGTTGAAGAAACATATGGTGTGGAATTTGATGAATCTAACGGCTCCCAAGGAGCAATTGAGAATTGTGATGATGTAGGTGATGAACCCTTGAGGGAGGCCATGAAGAACATGCCCGTGGGAGACATAAAGCCAAAAGATGATGAAGACGATGTGCAAATCATTGATCCACCATCTTCATCACGTGTGCCTCAAGATGATGACAAGAATGAGAGAGTTGAAAATGAAGATACTTATGTCTCTCATGAACAAGCCGAGGCACAAGCTCAAGATGTTGATGCTCCCCATCCACCCCCTCAAGTGGTTGATAGAAGAAACTCACCTCTACTTCAAGCTCATCCACAAGAACTCATCATAGGGAGTCCTTCAAAGGGAGTAATGACTCGATCTCAAAAGCTAGCTTCTTTTGTTGAACATCACTCTTTTGTCTCTTGTGTTGAACCTAAGAATGTAGAAGAAGCTCTTCAAGATCCGGATTGGGTGAATGCCATGCATGAAGAATTGAACAACTTCACCCGCAATGAAGTATGGACACTTGAAGAGCATCCTAAAGGTGCAAGAGTCATTGGAACCAAGTGGGTGTTCCGAAACAAGCAAGATGACCAAGGCATAGTAGTGAGGAACAAGGCAAGACTAGTTGCAAAGGGGTTCTCTCAAGTTGAAGGCCTTGATTTTGGAGAGACCTTTGCACCCGTTGCAAGACTTGAAGCCATTCGTATCCTTCTTGCATATGCATCACACCATGATATGAAACTATATCAAATGGATGTGAAAAGTGCATTCTTAAATGGCTTTATTAATGAACTAGTCTATGTCAATCAACCTCCCGGGTTTGAAGACCCTAGATATCCTAATCATGTTTATAGGTTGTCCAAGGCGCTATATGGGCTCAAGCAAGCCCCTAGAGCGTGGTATGAGCGCCTCCGGGACTTCCTCATTGAGAAGGGCTTTACCATTGGGAAGGTCGACACCACACTATTCACCAAGAAGCTTAATGGGGAGATCTTCATTTGTCAAGTATATGTTGATGATATCATCTTCGGGTCAACAAATGAAGATTATTGCAAGGAATTTGGTGAATTGATGTCAAAGGAGTTCGAGATGTCAATGATTGGTGAGCTCACATTCTTCCTTGGTTTTCAAGTCAAGCAAATGAGAGAAGGGATTTTCATCTCTCAAGAAAAGTATACCAAGGATCTTCTCAAAAGATTCAAGATGGAAGAATGCAAGCCAATCAAGACCCCAATGCCATCAAATGGACATCTCGACCTAGATGAGGGAGGTAAACCGGTTGATCAAACTCTCTACCGTTCTATGATTGGTAGCTTGTTGTACCTTACCGCATCTAGGCCCGATATCATGTTTAGTGTGTGCATGTGTGCTCGCTTTCAAGCGTGCCCTAAAGAACCTCACTTAAGTGCCGTAAAAAGAATCCTAAGATATCTTAAGCACACCCCAAGCATTGGTCTTTGGTATCCCAAAGGAGCTAGATTCCAACTAGTTGGCTATTCCGATTTGGATTATGCCGGTTGCAAAATTGATAGAAAAAGCACATCCGGAGGGTGCCATTTGCTTGGGAGATCCTTAGTATCTTGGTCATCTAAAAAGCAAAATAGTGTGGCTTTGTCCACCGCCGAGGCGGAATACATTGCCGCGGGGGCTTGTTGTGCACAAATCTTATATATGAAACAAACCCTCCTAGACTATGGAATTGTTCTTGAAAAGGTGCCACTTTTATGTGATAATGAAAGTGCCGTTAAAATTGCTAACAATCCGGTACAACACTCTCGCACCAAGCACATTGATATCCGCCATCACTTTCTAAGAGATCACGTTGCTAAAAATGACATATCACTAGAAGGTGTACGAAGTGAAAATCAATTAGCGGATATCTTCACTAAACCTTTGGATGAGGCTACCTTTTGTAGGCTAAGAAGTGAACTTAATGTGCTTGATTCAAGTAACTTTAAAAAATGAGCGTGTGTTGTCCCTTGCATTGTATCATATGTCACGTTTATTTTATCGCAATGCATTTAGGGCTTGGCTAACACGGTTACGATAACCCTCCTTAGGAGGAGTGAAGAAGCCTAACCGTGGATCAAACTTGACAAGCAACCTAGCTTTACTTTCTTGTATTGCATTGCATATGCATGGTTGTTTGTTTGTCGTTTCTTTTTCGGTTTAGCTTTGAGCAACCTCTGTGTTCGTCCATGGATAGAGAGAGCATTTGACGCTCCTAAACGTCCAAAAACTCTATTGCATGGCCATACGTTGCTCCTCGGGTGTTTATTGCCTATTTTCGTAAAAATAATACTAGCCTAAGGCAAAATATTTTAAAAATTTGAGGGTTTGAGTGAGGTCACTCATATCAGGTTCCAATTGGTGTTTATTTGAGTCTCTTTGAATTGGAACTTGATTGGGAGAAGTCGCGTCGAAGTTCGGAACGAAGAATGGCGAAGAACAGCGACCGGACGCTGCACCGGACGCAGTGATGCTTCACCACCGCGTCCGGTCCCGGCGTCCACCAGCGCGTCCGGTCATCCAGAAGACAAGTCCAGACCTTGGCACCGGACGCTGCACCGGACGCGCCTCTGACGACCACCGCGTCCGGTCCTGGCTACCACCACCGCGTCTGGTGCTCCGCGATGAATTCCCGAGCACTCAGCCACCGGACTCTGACCGCGTCCGGTCAGTCCACACCGGACGCGTCCGCTCACTCCAGGCGCTTACTGGAGTGTCACCGGACGCTGCACCACCGCGTCCGGTCTTAGTGACCACTGCGTCCGGTGATATCGTAACGAGCGGATCTCAGCCCTCATAAAAACCGTTCGGCTTCATTTTTTTTCTTCACCGAACGCGATTTCCGCCGCCGCCAACCCTATTTCGCCGTTTCGCCGCCGTTCTCGCCGGAGCCGCCGTGCCCTTGCCATCCTCCTCCTCTCCGGCAACCCCTCCGCGCCCTAGCCGCACCTCCCTGCCCTCGCACGCTGCCCAGCGCGCTGCCCCGCTGCGCCCGCGCCTCTGCCGCTGCTTGCCGCGCCGCCGCCGTAATCCGCCGCAAAACCACCTCGCCGCCGACCGCCAACCACCACCGTGGTTTCCTGCAGCTGCCGCATCATCCCCGTGCCAACTCGAGCGCTCGATTTCATCCTTTTGGCCGCGGTTTTTCCATCTATGGTTTTCCCCTAAACCCTAGCTTAGGGTTTCCAATAACCCTAGCTCGAGTGCTCGATCGCCGATCTCGGGGGTTCTCGCGAACTAGGTCACCGCGTCCCTTCACCGTCGTCTCGTCGATCCGAGCGAGTCAGTCGGTGTGTCGGGTCAGATCTGTTCGCTAAATCCGAGGCCAAGCCTGCGGATACGGATTGAGGCCAAGCCTCTCGAGTGTCAGTTCATCATCTCACAGAGTTTTTCAGGCAGTCGATCAGCATGGTGCGTTGCAAGAACGCCGGTGGCGCTCCTGGTGACGAGGACAACAGTCCTCCCCGTCGTGATGAGATTGCGCGTGGTAAGCGCATCAAGATTGCAGCCAGGAAGAAGAGGAAGACACTTTCAGATGCAGAGGTTGCTCAGGCCGTGGCAGATGCTGCAGAGCAGGCAGAGAGAGGTGGCAGACGTAGTGGCATACACATAGGCGAGCGTCGCTTTCACCTTGAAGGTCGACAGCTCGGCACTGAGGCCACTGAGGGTTCTGAGGATACTAGAGCTACAGAGCAGATGGCAGTAGATCCACCCTCAGAGCAGACAGAGGCTACACAGGCTACTGAGTCTACCCAAGCTACTGAGGCTCCACAGGACACAGAGGATACAGAGGACCAGCCAGCTCAGTCCCCTCCACGTCGCCGCTCCACACGTGCTCGCACTCAGGTGACACCTAGGCCAGAGGGCCAGCGTCGTGGAGCACGACCTCCTCCCAGAGTTAGAGGGTCACCCCCGGTCGAGCACTTAGACCTGAGGGGTGCTTCAGCACGTCAGGTGCACAGTTTGAGGTTTGTGGAGGTCAGTCGTTGGTTTCCACCTGTCAGAGATCCTAGAGCTTCAGAGGGTTTCTACACCCCACTTCAGGAGGACTTCTACAGAGCCCTAGTTGACAGTGGCATTGCTTTCAGACCTCAGAGGGTGTGTCGACTAGAGGCATTGGTTGATGTTGTGGGAGAGCAGCTTCGTCCGCACCTGTCCTATATGCCTGGCTTATCAGATCTTCTTGGACGGACAGGTGCTTACTGCGGCACATGGGTCAGGGAGTTCTATGCTTCTCTTTGGATTGATCCTGCCCATGAGTTCATACACTTTGCATTCAGAGGCCGCGATCACAGATTGTACAGCTCCAGAGCTCGAGAGATCCTCAGACTACCAGCTTCTGACACAAGGATCCATCAGTTGTGCTATGGACAGACTCCTCCTCCCAGACGCCCTCACGGCGGTTCAGTGCCACCCACCGACCTGGTTCGACCCTGCTTTCGCGAGCCTTTTGGCGAAGGGTCACGTCGGACGCCTACCAGCCTGACACCACTTGCCCGAGTCTTGGATGCTATACTCAGACGCACCTTACTGCCCAGACTCGGCTACAGAGAGGGACTGACGAGGATGCAGCTTTGGGTTGTTCACCAACTCCTTTCTCAGCGACAGTTTGACATCTGGGATCTGATTCTTAGTGAGATGGAGGACACTATTGCTGAGGGCTTCAAGGGTAACCGTCAGCTTCCTTATGCCCACTGGATTTGTTTTATCATCAGATCTTCTATCCAGATGCCACCAGAGATCAGGGCAGAGATTGCCAACACCACTACAGCATTCCCTGATTATGATATCAGACAGCTTTGGGCCTCTGTTACTAGAGATCAGGCTCCAGCACCAGGACAGCGTGAGCGCCCAGATGTTCCTGAGACAGCAGCTGAGCAGGACGCTAGAGTTGACGAGCTTGCCGAGGCAGAGCTCGCAGACCTTGAGACTCAGACTGCTGAGATACCTGAGGATGTCACTTCAGACAGCACTGATGAGGACTACCAGCCCATCCCCAGGTACCGGTCTCCTCGGTCTCACGACCACGAGGCCGGTGGATCTGGCTCAGCCTCCCGCTCAGACCCAGCCATGGTGGCTATCCTTGAGAGGTTGACCCAGGCTCAGGAGCAGCAGCAGCAGCAGATACAGCGCCAGGCACAGGATACAGCTGCAGCACTTGCACAGATACAGGCTCGTCAGGACGAGTTTCAGCGACAGCAGCTAGAGATCCAGAGGCAGCAGGTTGAGATGCAGCGACAGAGTCAGCAGCAGTACATGGACCTCCTGCGCCATCTTATCACAGTTGGGGTACCTCCGCCTGCATCTGTCTTGGCTCCGGGTTTGCATTCCAGTGGTCCGTCGAGTCAGGGACAGCCGAGCTTACAGTTTACATCTCCACAGCAGCAGGTTCCCCAGTCTTTTCAGTCCCCGAGCTTCACTCCTATACATACGGGGTTTACACCGTCAGACCAGCCTCGCCCGCACCTTCTGACAGGCACACCTCTTGGTGATTTCAGTGTCACCTACAGCGAGTTGACTGGTCAGCCGACACCCTCGCACACTACTACGTTTCACACTTCGTCAGGGTTGTCAGCTCCCGAGGCAGTTGTTCCACCAGTGACAGGGACCGGGACTACCGAGACCATCCCTTCTTCAGTTGCCTCGACAGATCCCCCAGCTACTGGCGCACTTCAGGCTCAGGTTACTCAGACAGATCCACTTGTTGCTACACAGTCAGTGCCTGTTCCTGCTCAGACCCAGACCGCTTCACAGCCACGTGCTTCTTCAGAGGGTCAGCCAGATAGCTCAGACTCTGAGGATTCGCTTCACTTCGTGATCACTCCGCGCACCTCGGCACCCGACACGACTCCGTCTGTCCCCCCGTCAGATTAGATTAGTTTTTGGCGCTTGATGCCAAAGGGGGAGAGAGAGTAGTTTCAGGGGGAGCTTGTTAGTGGGTTTTCGTTCTTTGTGTGCTACATTCATGCATATCATGTTTACTTTTCAGCATTGCATTCGTGTGACATTGTCGTCGAGTCGTGATCTTTGAGTCTTAATGTGTTATCCGTCACAGTGCTTAATATATGTCACCGTTTTAGCTATAGCTCTAAGGTTGTGCTTCCGTGCCTTACTCCGATTTCTCTTGAGCTATACTCTTTATGTGTACTAACTCTTCATGTCTTATCTTATGAAGTGCACTCTTTTGGCTTGGGGCACATAAGCAATTCCTAACCCTTTGTGCTTATTGTCTTTTGCTTATGTGAACCAAGCATGCTCGAAAACCTCCACTCTAATCTTTTGAAACTTAGTGTTGTCATCAATCACCAAAAGGGGGAGATTGAAAGCATCTAGGCCCCAAGGTTTGGTTTCGGCAATTAATGACAACACTTTATTACCATGACTAACGTGTGTTTTGCAGAGACATTGGTAAGTTAGGTCATGGAGGTGTTAACTGCTTTGAGCACCATGGTATTCGTGTCCCATGATGGAAATCATTTCGGTTTTCAAAAGAGTGACGTCAAGATTAAGGACGGTTAGTTCCGGATGTCGAGGTGTTGAGACACATTCGGAATAGTCGTTAGGATCTTCGTTTTTCTCTTTTGGCCGTACTATAAAGGGGGGCATGAATGGGTAGCTTGACCTAGGCGAGTCCTATGTTTAGGTGTGGTGCACACTTGTTAAACTTGGCGCTAGGCAACCCGAGAATAGCTCAAAGTTCAGTTGGAAGCAACTTGGTTGAAGTTGCGACGCGTTTCGGAATGTTTCGGGCTGTTTTCTAGGCACCGGACGCGGTCTTCGGCAGCACCGGACGCGTCCGGTCAGTACTTAACCGCGCTAGGGTTTCGACCCTGACCACCGGACGCGGTCCTCGCGAGGACCGGACGCGGTGGTCAGCGGCCGACACGTGTCACCTGGAGAGAACGCCCGTCGGACGCGATCTGGACTTGATCGGCGCGTCCGGTGCAAGTCCAGTAAGGTCCAGAGAGGATCGGACGCGTCCGGTCATCAGCCATCGGACGCGGCCTCACGTCCGGTGTGAGTACAGTAAGCACCCTTGCACGGTCGGACGCGTCCGGTCACCCCTGACCGGCGCGTCCGGTGTTTCGTTTTCAAAAACGCGTTTTGACCGTTACGGGGGACCGGCGCGTCCGGTCCGTTCGACCGGCGCGTCCGGTGACCCCGTGTCAGAAAGTAACGGTTCGTTTTCTTTGAGGGGTGTATAAATACAACCCCTCCACCTCTTTTAGAGGTCTCTTGCTCATTCAAACATCTGAGAAAACCCTTTAGAGTGCAAGGGAGTGCAAGAGCTCTAGTGAGGATAGAGATTTGAGAATCAAAGTTTGAGTTTCCTCACTAGTGATTAGAGAGTAGCAAGTGTGCATCCACCTCCTCATTTGGGCTCGTTGTGGTCAAGTGAGAGTTCTAGCTTGTTACTCTTGGTGATCGCCATCACCTAGACGGCTTGGTGGTGATTGGGAGTTTGGTGATCATCCGGCGGAGCTTGTGGATGACCCAACTCAAGTTGTGAGCGGTTTTTGGGTGATTCGCCGCGACGGAGTGTCGAAGAATCAACCCGTAGAGAGCACTTGATCCTTGCGCGGATCAAGGGGGAGCGACACCCTTGCGCGGGTGCTCCAACGAGGACTAGTGGGGAGTGGCGACTCTCCGATACCTCGGAAAAACATCGCCGTGTTCCTTGCCCCTTTACTTTCAAGCAATTACATTCTCGTATTTTCTTTCATTGCTTGTTTTACATTCCTAGAATTGCCATGCTAGACTAGGATTGGAAACTAGGGTGCAAAACTTTTTATCGGTAGACTCTCTAGGAACACAAGTAGGCACTAGGGGTGAATTCCGGCTTATAGGATTTAATTCTTGCAATTAATTTTTAGAAAAGCCCAATTCACCCCCCCTCTTGGGCATCTTGATCCTTTCATGGTGCTCCGCATTGGGAGCGGGAGAAGCGACTGTGGGAAGCTGAGGAGGAAAGGAAATGGTCCAAAGTTCTTACTAAATCCCAAAAAAGAGCTAAAAAGAAGAAATCCAACAAGAGGGTCAGTTTTGCTAAACGTCTTGTTAGCAACCCTCCTCTGAAGAAATATGTTCCCTTGAAAGTGGCCTTTGTTATCAGAATTGGATCATTTGATGTTGATATTCCCTCTCAGGGTCATTATTCTGTTGATGGAGTTCTTATTTCGGATGACAAGATTCAGGCTCTTGAGCAGCTAAGTGGTGAGCGCTTTGGTCTTTCTAATCCTAGTAGAGGACTTTCTGGTATTCTGAAACATAGTAGTACTGCTCATCTTCAGTCTAACCCCTTGCTAAAGCAATCGCATTCTCTGAATATTCAGAAGGACTCAGGTATTCAAAAAAAATTGAATTTTGGTTCGGCTAACAGCTCTTTCGTGCTACCTGAAATCATTGATCGCACTAGACGCATGGGAGGATGCACCCGGTGTTTTGGCATTGATCACAGAAGGTTTAATTGTCACTCACCGCTTTGGTGCGCGAGATGTTTTAATTATGGTCACAAATTAAAATTCTGCTACGCTAGAGCCCGGCCCAGAATCTTTTGGAGGCCCAAAATAGTCCCTCAGTCTGAAACGACCAATGTTGAAGTCCAAGAGACAGAGCGGGCTGAGCAAGAGGCACATGTGAACAGTTTTCCCATCCCAAATAAAGAAGGAGAATTAGAAAACCCCACTCAGCACCTTGGCTCTCTGCCTTCTCAGCCTGCGTCGCCTTCACCTGTTCATCCAGTCTCGTCCTCCACGTCGGAGGACGATCAAGCTGAGGAAGCCATGGCAAACTTCACGGTTGATCCCGCGCCCTTCATTCCCCTTGGGCTGGAGCTTGAAGACTGGGCAAGGCTGGCTCGTGGTCGGATTATCATCAGTGGTGACCCACCTCGCCGTCACAAAGAGTACGCCATTGCCACTGATCATCCCCCTCCTCCGCAGAACCATCTTTATGAAGCCATGGAGGAAGTGGTGGATTTCTTCGAGCAAGAATATCAGGTTAGGGTTTTGTCCAGCTGCCTGTCTCCGCTTGGGCTGTGCCTCGTTCAATTCCACTCTCCAGTTGCACGTCAAGCCATGGTCAACTTAAGTCCGCATCAGCTTGATCATGTTCAGGAGATTGTAGTTCAGGAACATGATAGGAGTTTGAATCTACGCAACTGCCCATTCACCAGAACTTGCTAGGTGATGTTCTTGGCCTTTCCACTGGATTTTTAGTCACGTGAGATTATTTCGCAGGCGGTGGGACTGTTTGGCAATGTCATCACCTGGACAAATAACACTAGATGCAGGTCAAGAGTGCTAGTTAGGTGAAATGTCACCCTTGTCAGTAAGGTTCCAAGAAGTCTGCTTGTCTGTCAGGGTAACCCGGTTGGAGATAATGGAAATTCGTGGTCCGTACCAGTGTTTGTTCTCAGTAGTCATTTGAATGATGTGTGGCCTGCTGATGAAGATCAGATACCACCCAATGGTAACCCACATCCTGTGAATGGGTTTTTTCTGAATGGCAACCATGGAAACCCCTTCCATGGACACTTTGAGGATGTTGGTGATCTTGGCCATGTGCAGCAGGAGAATGTTAATCATGGTTAACAGGTTCCTCCCCAGCCAAAAATTAACAATGAATGGGCCCCCTGGCCTGTACAGGAAGGTGCCCTAGTAGGAGAAAATGAACTTGCTGCTGCCAACAATTGGGCTGACATGGTGGTGGCTAATGCCATTGCAAATGGTCTGATGCAGCATCCCGACCAGCCCTAGCATAGTGAATCTGTGAGCAGTGATGTACTGGATTTCTACGGAGCTCAGGGTGTTCCTGTCACCCTTGAATTGCCCGTGTCAACAGGTTCTGCTAATCCTGATCGAGCTCTATTTGTTCCTAGGATGGGCACTCAAAATTTTGACAATGACTATCTTGTTAGAGATTTGGCTAACAGGCTTGGGCTACATCAGGGGTTTGGACCATCTCCATCTGTCCAGATGCTCCTACAAGATTTGGCCCAGAAAACAAAGGAATTGCAAGCTATTCTGCCAATGAAGACCCCCCTGCCTGCTACCAGCTGGAACTTCATCCCTAGCAACTTTGTCCCTGACACTTGGTTTCTTGGGGT